>CM002534.2:14150054-15379637 GCA_000338895.3 Oryza meridionalis | reverse complement strand
CACCAAAAATCAAAGACTGTGAAGGGCTGAAAATAAAAAAAATCAGGTGCATCGACTAGATGCACCTAATTAGGTGTAGCCCCCGACTATGTGATTAGTTAAAAACTAAACATATAGTCAAGGCTCGAATAACATCCAACCGAGTGGTTTTACAACCAAATCATCCAAAGTATCATACAGCTAAGCATGTGCGATGTGTAATAAAACATCCAGCCGACTGCTTTAGTTTTATTATACCAAAAAATGGAGATATAAAGAGGCCCGAGTAAAAAATACTCTAAAGGTCCATAAATCAACACATATGACAAGAATCCGAGTTAAAACTCTCAAAAAGATCCATCAAATGCGGTATAAATCATGACAATAGGTGAGTCTTAATTGCCTAAGCTATGACTCACACTATATCAAAATAAGCATATAACATGCCGAGAGAATGACTGTACAAAAACCAGTCATCTCAATAAAACCCAAACAGCCTTTGCAGCCTAGAAAGGCTTACAAAATTAGTATAACACTTTTCCGTCGGGCACCTTTTTATTTGCATCGTAGTAATTCCAAGGAATTATCTAAATGTGCCAAAAAGGATTTTAACAGCATTGGGTTAAACTGTTGTGAGCAAACGTTGCCGAAGCAAAATGCCTAAGTCCCTAAGGATCACAACTAAACCACGCCGATAGCAAAATTGGGCTGAAGTACTGTTTAGGCCCAAGCCCATTAGTACTCCCGATACCCTAGCGAAATAAACACCGGAGACGAGGCGTCGTTTCGTCTTCCCCGCTGAAACTTTCGCCACTTTCCCCACTCTCTGCTATAGTGTGAGGCACACCGACGAGAGCTAGGGTTCACAAATCCCCTCCGATCCATCCTCCAGAGCTCCACAAAGATCTTCCGCGCAACCACCGCATCGATCTCCCATCCATTCCCGGCCATTTTCAAACCGAATCGCATCATCCAATTCGCTTCCATGGCGGAGGAGAGAGAAAGCTTTGAAAGTCAGTGGGCGCCCTCTGATGTGACGGAGGAAAACTTGAAGGAGATGATGACGCACGGCGTTCTTCCGGCAAAGGGGATCATTGGGTGGCGTGCGGCGTGCGGCGAAGCATTTCCGACCCCCGATACGCACGAGGTGGTGGTATTTTCCCATTTCTTTTATGGTGGGTTTTCTCTTCCGACCTCAAGTTTCTTCCGGGGAATTTTGGATTTCTATGGGATCAGCCTGCATCACCTAAACCCCAATTCCATAGTCCACATCGCCAATTTCATCCATGCTTGCGAAGCTTTCCTGGGGATTAGGCCGCATTTCGCTCTATTCCACCGCATCTTCTTCCTCAAGCCCTAGCCAAAAAAAAGCAAACCATGCGTAGTTGGGGGAGCTAGATTCCAACTGAGGGGGACCTTGAGCCAAAAATATTTCTCCATGCCATTCAAGACCTCGAACAAGGGTTAGCATGCGAACTGGTTCTATGTGCAAAACCCCGAACCAGCGCTTCCTGGGTATTCCTGTCTTCCTCCAGTATCTCAGGACACCTGGAACTCGCTTCCCAAGGGAGAAGAAGCTGCCCAAGCGCTCGACATGTTGGATCGGATGCTAAAGGTTAAGGAACAAGGTCTGCAAGGGGAGCAAATTACCCGGCACTTCATCAAGAGCCGGCTGGCACCAATCAAGGAAAGATCCCGATCCCGAACAGCTTTTGAGTTTGATGGCAAGCACGACCCCAATCGAGAGGACCCAGAGTCTCTTAAGTTCAAGATCATGAAGGAGAGAATGTATAAAATCTTCTCAAATGCTATCGTGATCAGCTATTCGCACTTATTGCCAGCCGTGCCATACAATGCCTTCAACCCTCCTCCACCGGTATGTATTATACAACTCAGCTCTTCTCAAAGCATGCTTTTATCTTCTGTAAGGTCGACTGAAAGCTTGGAATACCATGCGCAGGAATTCGCTTTGATGAAATCAGATCCTCCGATTGCCCGACGCCGCTCACCCCATCGGCAGACTGGTCAGGCTAGTGGAGGGCCAAAAATCCGGCCTGACGCTCAACCCAACACCTCGCAGCCGACTAACTAGTCAGACTCCCGTAAGAGGAAACTGGTTCAGAGCGACGATGAAGACGACAATGCTGAAAAGGCTTGCAACAAAGGGATGGCTGGGAAACAGCCAAAACAAGTCAAACCGAAGAAGAAAACATCCGGTCGTCCTATGCCAAAAATAAGGAAGTCAACCAGGTATGTGTCATCTAGCAATTTCCTCTGTTCCGCTAGTCACTCACCATTGAAGCAGAGCTGACAGCGTGTCTCGAATTTGTAGAAAACCATCTAACATAGATCCCTCTCGAAAAGACCCCACGCCGACCGGCACGGAGACTGGTCCTTCAGTAGAAACTGGGCCGACTACTGAAGATCGCCCGAGTGGTCATCAATCAGCAACCAACAATGTAGAGGCCAGCAACGAGCCCCCGACTGGAAACCAGTCGGCCGAAGCTGGAACCGGTACTGATCAGGAGCCCCCGACTGGAAATCAGTCGGGTACGGAGCGAAATAGAGATATCCCAGAAGTGGAAGCTCAAGCCGACAACCCTCGCAAGACGGACACTGGTGCTGACCCTGGAACTAGCTCTCCCATTAGGGTGCAAGGACCCGCTCGTCCCCGACCAGAAATTATAACAGGTAAACAAGTATTCCAAATCTGTCTTGATCCAACAAACTTTCTTCAATTGCTTCACCATTAGTCATGATTATTTAAGGGCCAATGATCGGTGATGAAGAAGAGGTCCTCCGGATACAATCGGTTGAAGGTTCTCGCCCACCCATATTGGTCAAGTGGTGGGATGATGAAATGCGACCACAGGGAATTGTAATAAATAAACAAAAGGAAGACGAGGAAGTCTGCCTACTGAAAAAGACACTCGGCCAGGCTACTCGTCTTGTAAACGTATGTCTCCCCATATATAGCCTCAACTATCCTGTCGGCCACTTTACTTAAACAAAGATAAATTTGTGGTGCAGAGAATCCATCTCAGAAATGAGGCAAAGACTGCAACCCTTGAGAAATTGGTTCCTCACCTTGGGACCCTAGAAGCCACCAGAGCCCAGCTGCATAAGGTCAAGGAGCTTGCCAGGAAAACTAAACATGATCTGAGAGACCGGATCGCCGAGCTTCAAGACTCCAACTTTGAGCTAAGCGGCTCATCGAAAGGTAACTCTCATCTTTGTCTGACTTGTCTCATGTCACGTCCTGATAAATTCATCCCGGATTAAAAATCGTTCGCTAAAAGGAATAATAGAATTAATTAAAATTCGAAAAGAAATTGGCAAACACTAAAATACGTACAAGAAAAATTCAAATGTGGCCCGGGGAATTTTTGTTAAATTCTCCTTGGTCTAAAAGGAGCCCTCAAATTTTAGTGGAATTTTCAGAGCACAAATAATAATTATTAAGAAATAAACAAAGTTAAAATGGTTTTATAAAAAGAAAAATCCTAAAAAGTCTTCTTTTCCCCCCCTTCCCTTACTGGGCCGGCTCGGCCCAGTTCCCTCCCTCTCTCCCCTCTCCCCCGCAGCCCATCGGCCTCCTCCCCGCGCGCGCGCCGCTGACGGGCGGGCCCGCCCGCCACCCTCGCTGACGGGTGGGGCCCGCCTGTCATCCCTATCCTCGCGCCGCGCCGCCGCCCGTCCGTGCCCTAGCGCCGCCGCCGCCGCGGATTCCGCCGCATCCCGTCGTCCCCGCGCGCCATAAAGAGGGGGAAATCACTCCCCGTGATTCCCTCTCCCGTTTCCCCCGCTTTCCCCTCTCTCTCTCCCTCGGATTCGCTCGGAATCTTTCCCCTAAATCTCGCCGGCATCAATGGCGGCCGCATCTTTCGCGGCCGTTTCCCCCTCGCCCGGCCGCTCTCTCCCCCTCCCAACCCTATATAATCGCTCCCCGTGCCTCCCTCCTCCGTTTCCGCCACTCGCCGCTCGCTCTTTCCGTCAGATTCGAGCCCGCGCCGTCGTCCTCTCTCTCCGCCGTCGCCGCCGAGCTCCGGTTCGCCGCCGTCGTCGCCCCGGACCTCCTCCCGCTTCGGCATCGCCTCCATCGGCTTCGCCGCGTCCTCGTCGACCTCGTCCGCGCCTCCGTTTCGCCCGCCGACCGCCGGAGCGCCGTCATCCTCGCCGTCCCGAACCGCGCCGCCGCCTTCCTCCGCGCCGGTCGTCGTTTCCGCCGTCCTCGTCGTCCCGGGGTGAGCCGTGGACCGCCCCTTTCGCTTCCCTCTCTTCTCCGCTCTCTCGGGCGCCGCTCCGCCGCGCCGGTGGTCGCCGGCGGTGACCATCGGGGCGCGGGTGCGCCGCCTCCCGTCGGCCGTGCCGGCGAGGCCGCCTTCGGGCGCACCCCGCGGCTGCCAGGTGGGGCCCGGCTGTCAGCCGCCCGCGCCCGCGGGTGCGGCTGACGCGTGGGACCCACGGCGCCGGCCGCCGCCAGCCGCGTGCTCCCGGTCCACCGTGGACCGAGAGGCTGCCGCGTGGGCCCCACTCCCGTGGACCCGGTCCGCGCGCCCTCTCTCCCGGCTGACGCAATAAATCCAATTTTTAATTAAAATTTAAATGAAGAAATTCGCAAATATCCATTTAAAGAGCATATAAACTTCAAATGGCCATAACTTGGCCATTTGAACTCGGAATTGGACCGTTCAAGTCTCTAATTTTTCCTTAAGAAGTCAAGAATCCATTTTTGTGCTTTGTTTCTGTTGTTGTATGGAGTTTATTAGAGTAAAAGCCTTTTCTTTTCCGTTGGTCGTGTAGACGCTTCAGCTTCGGAAGATCCGCTCTTCGTGGTAGTTGAAGCCGGCGTTTGGGAAAGCGAGCAAGGCAAGTCGCATCAGCCTTGAACATATTGAATCCCAGTTTGTAAAATTATGTTGATTTAAATTATTGCATTACCGCTTTATTTAAATTCCCGCGTTATCACTGTTTTATTTAGCCATGCCTATTTACCTTTGTTATGACCTTATTATTATTGCTATTGTTATTATTACCTTGTTCACCCTAGGAAAATAAAACCCCAACTAGTGGGTACTCTATTTATGGTTCCACTAGCATGAACTTAGGTAGATGCTTCGCTGGTTAATTAGGCAACATTAGGTGGTTTTATAACTTTAGACTTTGGGAATTCTCATATCATTTGGACACTATGGAATTGTTGGTTTATGGTGGAATTGGACATACACCTCTCTTCCTCTTTCAAAACCCCTAAAACCTGTTTTCGGTGGGGTTTGGGTGCATGCCAGTTGTGGGAAGTAGCACCCCGGCCACTATAAGGATTTAAGCTCGGGCCTCTGTTGCAAAGCACTACCGTACTTCCACATGTCTAGTGGGTAAGGCTTAGTTTGTGGCTCAGTCTGGTTATAAACAAAAGTACACGGATTGGAGATGGATGAAGTCGGGGGTCGATGGACATTCTCCAGGGCAAATGAAGGCTACACGAGCTGCGGCCCGGTAGTCGAGATGTCATGGCAGAGGGTTGGTGCCCTGCTGCTAGGGGGCTCAATCCTGCCTACCTGTCCCGGAGGTTCCGGCCGTAGGTGGGATTGGGTCGGTACTCTTGTCTATGGCTAGGATGGGTTGGAAACTATGTCACGTCTTCCGTCCGTATACCGTGGTGGTATGTGGCACGTGGTTACACGTGAGGAAGAGGTGTCTTGTGGGTAAAGATGTACACCTCTGATCAGAGTATAATCTATTCGAATAGCCGCGCCCTCGGTTATGGGCAAGCCGAGCAATGTACCCAAGTCAGTGTTTTAATTCTTAAAATTTGCTCAACAACTAAAATGTGGAATGGTTGGCCTGGGTTGGCTTGGGACGAGCTGGAACCCACGGTCGGGTTGCCAGTTCGGTCTGAATCATCGTAGGCCTTGGGTTAAGGCAGGTTCGTGAGGGTTCACGGCCTTGTTTAACAATACTGTGTAGCTCTAGGATCGTCTTTATAAAATAGCTTGAGCAACTAAGTGACTTTTAAATGCTGTTTACTGCAAAACTTAACCCCTATTATTATCCCCTTGTACCCCCTTGCATTAATCATGCATCTGCCGGTGTGACTTGCTGAGTACTGTGGTTGTACTCATTCTTGCTCAATCTTTTCCCCCTTCAGTAAGAGAAGCTTTGGAGAAGATGTCTTAGGTGGAGTCCTGGCTTATACCCCAGTTGAGCGCCTGTGAAGATGGAGCCGTAGGCCCGCTAGTCCGCTGCTGTTTATTTTTGATTGCCAGGCCTGAAGCGCCTTTGTAATAATGTAAATATTATCGATATAATAAAGATGTGTCTTTTATATCATGTTTGTGTGGTGTACCCCGGCTTTTCCTGGGACGGGGATTAATACACTAGCGTTCGGGAAAAGGCAATTTTCCCAGTCGCGACAAGCTGGTATCAGAGCCATCTCGACTGTAGGATAAGCCAAGTGGATAAAACCTAAGGACATATTTTATAAATAAAATTATTTGTGAAAGTTCCTCTTTTTCTCCTTCCCCTAATGCTATTTGCAAAGGGTTTACCCTTTTCTTCCTTCTTCAAATTTCAACTAGTACTAGATGGTCCAGTTTGCGAAGAAGAAGATGTCGTCAGTTGTCTGCCGAAGCTCCGGAAGACTATTGGATCTGCTAGCGAAGTGGAGGAAGCAGCGAAGCCAGATGTGAAGCAGGAGTGAAGATCTTGGAAAAACCATCGCAGAACCTAAGCCACCCTGTAGGGTAGTGTTGTTAGTCGTGTGTTCCTTGCTTGTGTGTGTAGCGCGTGGTTCGCGTCAGTGGGTTGTGATGTAACCATGCTAGGTTGTTTGCTTAATCAACTTGCAGAATAAGTGAAACAAACAACACATCAACAAGAAGAGTTAGTTCCTTTAAGGTCCTGTCTCTAGTTCTGGTCTATTCTTTTCTGGCTTGTTTCCTCTCTCACCTCAATCCCTGTCACAGATGTTTAATAGAGAAAAAGGAAAGAATGTCAGCGGGTATACCTCAAGTGACTCAAGTTTTCAACTCAATCCACCACTGGCCTCAAGAGAGTTAACCAGGTCACACCCTTGGTCCATTCCAAGCATGCTGCTTAGTTCACAGCTACCATTGGTTGGAAGTCAAGACCAAAATCAGTATGTGATTGATCGAGCATTTGCCACCCAGGTCAATGAGCTTCCAATGCCAGAAGAGGATGTCCCCTTTTGTCATGATTGTAGAGAGCAGGGACACTATGCCCTGAATTGTCCATGGGTATATGTCAAAGAAGCCCCTTCCCTTGGTTTAGCAGGGCAGACATCGCTAAACCAGCCTCCTCACACCAAGTCAAGCTTGCAGCCTAGTGTGCAAAGTAGAGAGCTCAACGGAGAGAATCCATGGAATCCCGGGAAATGCTTTCCTCCTAGCCTCTCGTACCACGTGGGGTCACATACTAAGCAAGCCAAAGGCAAGAAGAGTAAGAATCAGAAGAGAAAAGCACCGATGCGAACTGAAGAAGAAGTACGTAAGATGACTATTACCAGCACCGAATGGCCTCCAGCAGGGATAACTATTCCTAGACGTCAAAGAGGAAATACCTTCCGAGGTGCACGACAGTTGACCCAGCACCTCCTAAGCCATGGTGGCAGAGTATCTGATAGTGAAGGGTCAGATCAAGTCTCCTCGGATTATGAAGATGAGTCTCCCCGACATCTCGGCGAGGAAGAGATGGAATCAAAAGCATGCCCCCGTTGTGGAGAAATTGGACACGTTGCTAGCATGTGTCTCACACTCTGCACTCATTGTGAAGAAGACCATCCACCAGGGGAGTGTCCCACCCGCAAGGTCACATGTTTTCTGTGCGCAGGTACAAACCATGTGCCCAAGGATTGCCAACTCAGTGTGTTGTTGACCAAGACCGCAGAAATCCAACGAACAACCCTACGATTGTCTCATCAGCTAGTCAGCTCCAACAGCAACATCGACGATATCATCCACAGCACCAATGCTCCTCCTGCTGCACCTGACTCTGCAATAAATCATAGCAATAATACCTTCAGCACCAACCATTCTCTGCACCGACAGCCTCAGCAAAGAATTATCGTCGATGGAAGAAGTTGTGTCTCTCCCCGACCTACTCCAGGCCAAGCAAAGGGCGATCAACCTCCGGAGGGCGATACCAAGCAGAAGACCGTCATCCGCTCCAAACAGCACTCAGAAGGAATCTTCTCCTGCGAATGATAGCAATATGCAGTCCTATCACATCATCACAGAACCAATCAAGGATGATGCAGTCACTAGAACAACGCCAGCTATATCTCTCCAGAATCAAAATGAGCAGCCACGCTTGTGGTTTTCAGTTCGCTACTTATCATTGTGTAATCGAAAGTTTGCAGCAATCATGTAATACATAAATATATTCGTGTCTATAAATAGTGGGCTTGCTATGCTTATGGGTGACTCATGTTGAGGATACAATGTACCGATGTTAAGCACCTTCCCTTTTTGTTTAAGGCAGTGCCTTGTATTCATGTAATATGGGAGAAATGTGTAATAAAAACAAGTTCTATGAGGACTCTTTCAGAAGATGCTGATATGGGATTAGGTGTATAATTGTTTACTGAAAAAGGAGACCTAGGGTCTCGTGTCAGAAGAACTATATTTTAACCTCGAGTTAATAACCAACCTGTTAAACTGTGTTGGGATAAAATGCCAATGAGACAGTAGTGGGGATAGGAGTTTGGATACGCCTTTTACAGATCGAGAAAGGGATTGTTGGATGAAACCCATAAGGGTACCCGCCATGCCTCTACATTGATAAGTTCGGATATACCTGCAAACAGTTAAGAAGATCCAGGAGACATCAATATTTGAGAACATAGTAGTCGATGGTTGGTAATTAGTCTATCAGGTATCAGAAAAGGGTCAAAGGTGATATGGCAGAAGAACAATATGGATGCTCCCCATTTCGAGGAAGCACTAAAGATGATCATCGGCAATTAAACCCTAGTGGCATAGATACAGATAGCAAGCAATGTATTTCCCTGAAGGTAGTCAATGCAGCTTTTTGACGAACCACATCAAGGTTTCACTGAAAGGCAGCAAGCCAAAGGACCTCATCGTCCCCAGAAGCGTCCGCAATCCACATCAAAGAATACCACCTGTTAGAGATAAGCCGGAAGATGATTGATAAAAGAGATTGGCAAAGATGTTCTCCAGCATGAAAGAAGTAGGCCGAAAGGTGATTGATAAACAGAAACATGCTCTGCACCGCTCAAGGAAGACCCCTGATTGTAATTGCCCCGCAACAGTCACCTTGTCATTAAGTAAGCAAGATGACCTAGGTAAAAGTGTTTCTATGAAGGCAAAGAGTGAAACCTTCAACCCGGTATCAGATGCTACACGGAGTGAAAAGTGCAAGCACCGGTTACCAGGTAATGCCATGTCTTGGGAGATGATCCAATGGGAAAGAGCACATCAAGGTTAAAGGTGCAAAGGAATACGTTGAATGCTAAATGATGACAACATGAAGAGAATAGTGGAAAGTAAACTGAACATAAAGAAAGTGAATTCGAGTTGCTCGTTCATGAGAGCTATTCCCAGTTATGAATCAAGTGATATGTTCGAAGATAATCTACAGAGGTCAGATTAAAATCACATCTAACAACGAAGCTTCAGATTTGGCGGGATAATGATCAGACAATAACAAGTCCAGCAGTAAAGTCATTTGGGGAGACGTCAAAGCATGTCAAGTGGGATAGGTTGGTTCTGTTGAGAAACATAATTCAAAGTCAAAGTTACCGACCCTTGCCTCGAATAGCAGAAGTAGCTTGCACCCGGAGACCAGGAAAGCTAATATGAGGCAGTTGGTGGCAAGCTAGAAGTAAATGACAAGCATGGTATTCTCATGATGACAAACATGGTATCCTAGTAATGACAAGCTAGTGTTGACGCATGACATGAAGTGGTAACTTGTATGAGGTTGACTCCGAAGATATGAATCATGAGAAGTTCTGGAACGGAAGCATCATTAAACTACCGCAACCTAGTCTGAGTCAGCTAAAAGGTGCACCCTGGTTCAAGTCAGGTGAAGAGAAGGTTCCATCCGCAACAGGAGATCGAGCCAAGCAGTCCAGAGTGGAGAAGTTTGGCTAGGCAAGTTCGTTATAGAAGACGCGACGGAAGAAGTCAGACAAGAAGAGAAGACCGCCCGACCTATCTTCTTGCTAGCCTCCTCGAATCTCGGGGACGAGATTCTTGTAAGGGGGGTGGATTTGTCACGTCCTGATAAATTCATCCCGGATTAAAAATCGTTCGCTAAAAGGAATAATAGAATTAATTAAAATTCGAAAAGAAATTGGCAAACACTAAAATACGTACAAGAAAAATTCAAATGTGGCCCGGGGAATTTTTGTTAAATTCTCCTTGGTCTAAAAGGAGCCCTCAAATTTTAGTGGAATTTTCAGAGCACAAATAATAATTATTAAGAAATAAACAAAGTTAAAATGGTTTTATAAAAAGAAAAATCCTAAAAAGTCTTCTTTTCCCCCCCCCCTTCCCTTACTGGGCCGGCTCGGCCCAGTTCCCTCCCTCTCTCCCCTCTCCCCCGCAGCCCATCGGCCTCCTCCCCGCGCGCGCGCCGCTGACGGGCGGGCCCGCCCGCCACCCTCGCTGACGGGTGGGGCCCGCCTGTCATCCCTATCCTCGCGCCGCGCCGCCGCCCGTCCGTGCCCTAGCGCCGCCGCCGCCGCGGATTCCGCCGCATCCCGTCGTCCCCGCGCGCCATAAAGAGGGGGAAATCACTCCCCGTGATTCCCTCTCCCGTTTCCCCCGCTTTCCCCTCTCTCTCTCCCTCGGATTCGCTCGGAATCTTTCCCCTAAATCTCGCCGGCATCAATGGCGGCCGCATCTTTCGCGGCCGTTTCCCCCTCGCCCGGCCGCTCTCTCCCCCTCCCAACCCTATATAATCGCTCCCCGTGCCTCCCTCCTCCGTTTCCGCCACTCGCCGCTCGCTCTTTCCGTCAGATTCGAGCCCGCGCCGTCGTCCTCTCTCTCCGCCGTCGCCGCCGAGCTCCGGTTCGCCGCCGTCGTCGCCCCGGACCTCCTCCCGCTTCGGCATCGCCTCCATCGGCTTCGCCGCGTCCTCGTCGACCTCGTCCGCGCCTCCGTTTCGCCCGCCGACCGCCGGAGCGCCGTCGTCCTCGCCGTCCCGAACCGCGCCGCCGCCTTCCTCCGCGCCGGTCGTCGTTTCCGCCGTCCTCGTCGTCCCGGGGTGAGCCGTGGACCGCCCCTTTCGCTTCCCTCTCTTCTCCGCTCTCTCGGGCGCCGCTCCGCCGCGCCGGTGGTCGCCGGCGGTGACCATCGGGGCGCGGGTGCGCCGCCTCCCGTCGGCCGTGCCGGCGAGGCCGCCTTCGGGCGCGCCCCGCGGCTGCCAGGTGGGGCCCGGCTGTCAGCCGCCCGCGCCCGCGGGTGCGGCTGACGCGTGGGACCCACGGCGCCGGCCGCCGCCAGCCGCGTGCTCCCGGTCCACCGTGGACCGAGAGGCTGCCGCGTGGGCCCCACTCCCGTGGACCCGGTCCGCGCGCCCTCTCTCCCGGCTGACGCAATAAATCCGATTTTTAATTAAAATTTAAATGAAGAAATTCGCAAATATCCATTTAAAGAGCATATAAACTTCAAATGGCCATAACTTGGCCATTTGAACTCGGAATTGGACCGTTCAAGTCTCTAATTTTTCCTTAAGAAGTCAAGAATCCATTTTTGTGCTTTGTTTCTGTTGTTGTATGGAGTTTATTAGAGTAAAAGCCTTTTCTTTTCCGTTGGTCGTGTAGACGCTTCAGCTTCGGAAGATCCGCTCTTCGTGGTAGTTGAAGCCGGCGTTTGGGAAAGCGAGCAAGGCAAGTCGCATCAGCCTTGAACATATTGAATCCCAGTTTGTAAAATTATGTTGATTTAAATTATTGCATTACCGCTTTATTTAAATTCCCGCGTTATCACTGTTTTATTTAGCCATGCCTATTTACCTTTGTTATGACCTTATTATTATTGCTATTGTTATTATTACCTTGTTCACCCTAGGAAAATAAAACCCCAACTAGTGGGTACTCTATTTATGGTTCCACTAGCATGAACTTAGGTAGATGCTTCGCTGGTTAATTAGGCAACATTAGGTGGTTTTATAACTTTAGACTTTGGGAATTCTCATATCATTTGGACACTATGGAATTGTTGGTTTATGGTGGAATTGGACATACACCTCTCTTCCTCTTTCAAAACCCCTAAAACCTGTTTTCGGTGGGGTTTGGGTGCATGCCAGTTGTGGGAAGTAGCACCCCGGCCACTATAAGGATTTAAGCTCGGGCCTCTGTTGCAAAGCACTACCGTACTTCCACATGTCTAGTGGGTAAGGCTTAGTTTGTGGCTCAGTCTGGTTATAAACAAAAGTACACGGATTGGAGATGGATGAAGTCGGGGGTCGATGGACATTCTCCAGGGCAAATGAAGGCTACACGAGCTGCGGCCCGGTAGTCGAGATGTCATGGCAGAGGGTTGGTGCCCTGCTGCTAGGGGGCTCAATCCTGCCTACCTGTCCCGGAGGTTCCGGCCGTAGGTGGGATTGGGTCGGTACTCTTGTCTATGGCTAGGATGGGTTGGAAACTATGTCACGTCTTCCGTCCGTATACCGTGGTGGTATGTGGCACGTGGTTACACGTGAGGAAGAGGTGTCTTGTGGGTAAAGATGTACACCTCTGATCAGAGTATAATCTATTCGAATAGCCGCGCCCTCGGTTATGGGCAAGCCGAGCAATGTACCCAAGTCAGTGTTTTAATTCTTAAAATTTGCTCAACAACTAAAATGTGGAATGGTTGGCCTGGGTTGGCTTGGGACGAGCTGGAACCCACGGTCGGGTTGCCAGTTCGGTCTGAATCATCGTAGGCCTTGGGTTAAGGCAGGTTCGTGAGGGTTCACGGCCTTGTTTAACAATACTGTGTAGCTCTAGGATCGTCTTTATAAAATAGCTTGAGCAACTAAGTGACTTTTAAATGCTGTTTACTGCAAAACTTAACCCCTATTATTATCCCCTTGTACCCCCTTGCATTAATCATGCATCTGCCGGTGTGACTTGCTGAGTACTGTGGTTGTACTCATTCTTGCTCAATCTTTTCCCCCTTCAGTAAGAGAAGCTTTGGAGAAGATGTCTTAGGTGGAGTCCTGGCTTATACCCCAGTTGAGCGCCTGTGAAGATGGAGCCGTAGGCCCGCTAGTCCGCTGCTGTTTATTTTTGATTGCCAGGCCTGAAGCGCCTTTGTAATAATGTAAATATTATCGATATAATAAAGATGTGTCTTTTATATCATGTTTGTGTGGTGTACCCCGGCTTTTCCTGGGACGGGGATTAATACACTAGCGTTCGGGAAAAGGCAATTTTCCCGGTCGCGACATCTCATGCTGCTGTTCATGTGCGACTGACCAGTGGAAAGCAATACAGTGCAAGCTGCCAAGATATCCGAGCTAGAAAATCAAATCAAGGCTCTGGAAAAAGACAAGGGTGAACTGACCAAACAAAGGGACTCGGCTCTGAAGGATGTCGAAGGTAATTATAACTGAAGCTTTAAAACCATTCTTGTCTTGCTGCTTTGTCGTTAATGTGAACCATTTGTGCAGAACGTAAAATTAAATCTCAGGCTCAATTCGATGTCTTGGTTAATAAAATCAGAAAGCTTGAAGGAGCCAGAGATGAAGTCACCAATGCCGCTATGCCACTCGTCTAAGCCATGTTTTTCAATAACAACGGTCCGAGTTCAATTGATGCTGTCAAAATCTTCGACAAACTAAGAACTGCTCCGGACACCTATTTTAAGAATATCAAAGAAGCTGGATGCATGGGAGCGAGCCTGGTGTTGGCAATGATCAAGTCCTTGTACCCGAAGATTGACATCGATGCTGTTGATGGCTTTGCAGACGGGACAAGCGAGGAGGCCGTCCTTGACCTCATCAATGATGCGCAAAAAGCCGCTGACAAGATAGCCACTGATGTAGTTGAGAGGTTTCACGAAAACAACCTCAGGCCGGCTGGGTCTGATAGTTCTGATGACGAAAAAACCGTAGCTGATTGATGTTGTATTTTGATGATAATGACGATGATGATGGAGGCACAATTTGTACAATACTGATGTATTTATGCTGTGCTTGATGATTTAAACTCAGCTCCTGATTTCTTAAAAGTTTTTTGCCAAACCTTATTGAGCCTAGAACCCGCAAAAGTTGTTAAAAAACTTTCAGTCCTCATTGACTAAGCCAAAAACTCAAACAAGGCAATGATAAATCAAGTAAGCAAATTGAATTGATAAAAATCACACTCCATTATTATTATAGTAGCCCCCTACTGATAACTCAAAGAAAAACTTGATGTTAGCAGTCAAAGAGGAAGATACAAAAATAATGCCTAAGCATAAAAACGACGAAGATGTTCAATATTCCAAGAGTTGTCGATATGAGTGTCGTCTTCATGCTTGAGTCGGTAATAGCCTGGCCGAGTAACTTCAGAAATTATGAATGGTCCGTCCCATAAGGGAGATAATTTGTGTCGATCCGTGTAGTTTGAATTTTCCTCAGAACCAGGTCGCCAACCAAGAAACCTCATGATCGAACATTGCGATTGTGATAACGGCGCATCCCTTGTAAATAGCGAGCCGAGTGAATTAAAGCTGCTTCACGGGCTTCCTCCAGTCGGTTGAGATCATCTACTCGGTTTTCTCCGTAGCGTTCCTCGTTGAAGTTACGAAATCGCAACGATTCGAATTCCACCTCGCTTGGCAACATTGCTTCTGCTCCATAGACTAGAAAAAATGGCGACTGGCCCGTAGCCCGACTGGGTGTGGTGCGTAGAGACCAAAGGACAGATGGCAACTGTTCTACCCACTTGCCGGCATAGGGATGCAATCGGTCGAAAACTCGCGCTTTTATTCCTTGAAGTACCATACCATTGGCACGTTCGAGTTGTCCATTGCTCATGGGGTGCGCTACGGAGGCGTAACAAATTTTGATGCCGAAGTCCTCGCAGAAATCTTTAAATACTCCGCCCGTGAATTGAGTGCCGTTATCAGTGATGATCCGATTGTGTACCCCAAACCGGTGCACAATGTTGATGAAGGAATCTCTAGCCTTGTCTGCCGTGATTGTAATGACCGGTTTAGCTTCGATCCACTTGGAAAATTTGTCAACAGCTACGAAGAGATGAGTATAACCACCGACAGCCTTTTTAAACGGGCCAACCATATCGAGCCCCCAAACCGTGAACGGCTAAGACAACAGGATGGTTTGCAACTCCTGAGCCGGTAGATGAGTTTGTCGGGCGAAAAATTAACAACCCTCGCTTGTTCGCACAATTTTGTCGGCGTCGGACATGGCTATGGGCCAGAAAAAACCTTGCCGGTAAGCTTTGCCAAGAATGGTTCGTGCGGCAGCTTGATTGCCACAGATGCCTGAATGTATATCTTTTAGAAATTGTCTTCCTCCTCCAAAGACACACAGCGTTGCAGGATTCTTGATGGGCTTTTCTTGTATAGCTCGGTCTCATGTATGACATAAAGTCTGCTGCGCCTAGAGATCCGCTCGGCTTCATCTTTATCTTGAGGGAGTTCTTGTTTTGTCAAAAATCTTATGAGGGGCTCTCTCTAGTCGGCTTCAATCATGCTTACGTCTTGAGTGTCCGTGACCTCGATTGTTTCTTTCCTTGGTACGGTCGACTCGTAGAGATGTTCAACAAACACGTCAGAAGGAGCTGCTTCTCGCTTTGAGCCAAAATTAGCCAGTCTGTCGGCTGCTTCATTATTATGTTGAAGAACGTGGGTTAGCGCAAGTCCATCGAATCTATCTTCTAGCTTGCGTACCTCCTGCTGATAGGCGGTCATGTTATCATCGAGGCAGGACCACTCTTTCATGACTTGATTAACAACCAACTAAGAATTTCCACGAACTATCAGACGCCGAGTTCCCAAGGAGATCGCGATTCTTAGTCCGTGAAGAAGCGCCTCATATTCCACCACGTTGTGAGACGCAGAAAAATGTATCCACAATACGTAGCTCAGCCTCTCTCCAGTCGAGGAAATTAGAACAACTCCCGCTCCAGTGCCTGAAAGCCTCTTCGACCCGTCAAAATGCATAGTCCAATGCTCCATCTTCTCTGCGGGCATGTCTTCTTGGCACTCAGTCCACTCGGTGACGAAGTCGGCTAGAGCTTGGGACTTGATCTAAGTTTGCGACTTAAAGGATATATCCAAAGACATCAATTCTAAGGCCCACTTTGCGATCCGCCCATTTGCTTCACGATTGTGAAGTATGTCCCCGAGTGGAAACGACGTAACCACCGTAACCGAGTGACCTTGGAAGTAGTGAGATAATTTCCTGATGGTAATTAAAACACCATATAACAGCTTTTGCACCTGGGGATATCTTGTTTTGGAGTCGGCCAGAACCTCACTGACGAAATAGATTGGTCGCTGGACTTTTTGAACATGGCCGTCTTCTTCACGCTCGACAACCAAGACCGTGCTCACAACCTGAGATGTTGCCGATACATATAACAACAGCGGCTCTTGCAGATGTGGTGAAGCTAAGACTGGTGGAGTAGTGAGAAGTTTTTTGAAGTCTTCAAAGGCTTTTTGTGCTTCGGGTCCCCACTGGAAATTGTCGGTTTTCCTTAACAGCTTGAAAAACGGCATCCCCCGCTCACCGAGTCGTGAGACAAACCAGCTGAGCGCCGCCATGCAGCCAGTTAACTTTTTAACATCTTTCTGGGAGCTCGGCGGTTTCATGTTGAGGATGGCATTGATTTTCTCCGGGTTGGCTTGTATGCCTCTATGGGACACCATAAATCTAAGCAGCTTCCCTGACTCCGAAGATGCACTTTTCAGGGTTTAATTTCATCCTGAAAGCGCGGATGCTCGCAAAGGTCTCTTCTAGATCCACAATCAAATCATCCTTCCGCTTGGTCTTGACGACTACATCATCCACATAAGCTTCGACGTTGCGGCCGATCTGAGTTGAAAAACATCTCTGGATCATGCGTTGATAAGTCGCTCCTGCGTTCTTTAATCCAAAAGGCATGGTGATGTAGCAGTAGGCCCTGAAGGGCGTGATGCATGAAGTCTTCAAGTAGTCGGATTCCTTTAGTCGGATCTGATGATATCCTGAGTAGCAATCCAAAAAACTAAGCTCGCAGCCGGCCGTTGAGTCAACTACCTGGTCAATGCGAGGTAACCCAAAGGGATCTTTAGGGCAAGACTTGTTGAGGTCGGTGTAATCAACACACATGCGCCATCGCCCCGTCATCTTCCGAACCAGGACCAGGTTGGCCAGCCAGTCGGGATGAAGGACTTCCTTGATGAAGCCTGCTGCTAACAGCTTGGTCAATTCCTCCGTGATCGCATCCTTTCTATCTTGTGCGAAACGGCGGAGTCATTGCTTGATTGGTTTAGCGTCTTTCTTAACATGTAAAGAGTGCTCAATCACCTCTCTAGGAATACCAGGCATATCAGATGGTTTCCACGCAAAGATATCTTTATTATTTTGAAGAAAGGTGATGAGCGCGCTTTCCTATTTACAATCTAACTCGGCGCCTATTACAGCAGTCTTAGTAGGATCAGAGAGATCTAGAGGAATCTTCTTGGTCTTGGCGTCGCTTTCTCCGCTCTTTGGCATCTTGGTTGTAGGCACTTCTCCTTCGCTTGTTGTGGATACAGCCAGTTGGATTTCTTCTCGGGCGAGCATGATCTCACGGGTTTGGGCCATCTCGCAACTTTCCTTGTCACATGTGACGGCTTGCTTGATGTCACTCCGCAGGGATATAACTCCTCGGGGACCGGGCATCTTCATCATCATGTAGGTATAGTGCGGGACAGCCATGAACTTGGCTAACGCCGGGCGTCCGAGTATGGCATGATACGCTGTTTCGAAATCAGCAACCTCGAAACAAACGTTCTCTGTGCGAAAATTCTCTTGAGTGCCAAAAGTGACCGGAAGAGTGATCTGGCCGAGTGGCGTAGCAGACAGCCCTGGGATGACACCGTGAAAGGGCGCATTACTCGGCTTTAATTCCGATCGAGGGATCTGCATGTCGTCCAGAGTCTTGGCGAAAAGGATGTTGAGTGCACTACCACCATCGATGAGGGATCTGCGAAGCTTGACGTTGCGAACCACTGGGTGTAGTACCAGGGGGTACCGCCCCGGGTGGACCACTCGGTCGGGATGATCCAAGCGGTCAAACTTGATTGTTGTCTCTGACCACCGAAGATATTGGGGCATGCCGGGCTGAACAGCGTTGATCTCCCGTTCAGTTAGCTTTTGCTTTCTCTTAGATTCATAAGCCAGGGGTCCGCCAAAGATGTGATTGAGTTCCTTGCGATGGTCTTGAAATCCAGTCGGGCTTCGTCTTCATCATCCTTCTTCTTTGACGTGTTTTGATCTCCATCAAGGTTCTTGCGTGCGCTCTTGGCGTATTGTTCTGCGAACTGTTTGTACAAGCAATCTTTGGCCGCGTGATTGGAGTTTGGATGATGCGGACATTGGGAGTTCATGATCTTGTCAAAAGTGTTGACGCGTGAACGTTGTCGGGAGGATGGTGTAGTAGTTGCCACAAGTTCCTCGGGCTTACGCTTTTCGGGCTTACGCTTGCGATCTTTGTGATTGGTACTTCCACTCCTCCTTGTAGTCGGCATATCTTTCTTCGGCTTCCAAGTGGTGCCCGACTGCTTGGACGCAGTAATGGCGTCTTCGGCTTTGGCGTACTCATTGGTTTTTTCGAACATCTGCTTAACCGTCCTGGGAGGCTTGCGCTCGAACTTGCCAACTAGGTCATCATGGTGAATGCCCTTGTTGAAGGCGGCGATGATGACATCGTCGGTGATGTCGGAGATCTTGTTGCGTTGCTCGGAAAAGCGTCGGATGTAATCTCGAAGGGATTCTCCAGACTTCTGTATAATGTTGTAGAGATCAAACTGTGTACCAGGGCGTTCAAAGGTACCCTAGAAGTTGGCGATGAAGTGGTCACGAAGTTCCGCCCAAGATCCGATCGTGCCACGGGGTAACTCGTGAAGCCAGGACCGGGCAGAATCCGCTAGGGCCACAGGCAGATAGTTTGCCATGGCTTTGCTGTCTCCTCCTGCTGCGCGAATTGCGAGACCGTAGACGGTGAGCCAAGACTCCGGGTTAGTGGTGCCGTCATACTTCTCGATTCCAGTCGGCTTGAAGCCGGCTGGCCAGTCCACTCGACGCAGGTCGCTTATGAAGGCAGCAACTCCATCCATGTCATCGTCGTAGCAATCTGGTGAATGGTGGGGAGCGTAGCCTCTTGCCGCATGGCGCTGGTTGATAGTATCGCGAAGATCGACGGGGCGCCTATGGTGTGGGGAGCGAGGTCGTTCGACTCGACGCTCCCTGTATCGTTCGGTCGGCGAGTGGACAGATCGCTCGTCGCGACCCCTGCTCCTGCGACTGGATCCCGAGCCGACGACGCTGAGGCTTGGTTGGTGATAGTCTTGAGATCGAAGAGGGGGAACTCGGCTGCCAGTCGGCGTGCGGACGCTTGCGGAGTTAACCGGGACCAAGGCGGCGATCATGGTTTTGGTCTGGTTCAAGATGTTGACGACATGATTGGCTTGATTGAGTGCGTCTTCCTTGAGGAGGGTGTCGAGGAGGGTGATCGCTGCAACCGCGTTCTGTTGAGGGGTGCGAAAAACAGCTGTTCCTTCGATGTCTTGCTGCCCGATGAGTTCTCGTGCTCGTCGCTCGGCATCCAAGGCGCGCCGCCGCCGGTCTTCAGCCTCTTTTGCAGCCCATTCGCGCTCCTGTTGCTCACGCTGCAGCCGTTCTTGCTCTTGTGCTTGGCGCTCCTCTTCCAGTCGGCGTCGTTCGGCTTCCTGTTGCACGCGTTGCTCTTCTACTTCTCGGGCTCTGCGCTGTTCTTCCGTCTCGTTGTCGGCCATGAAAACGCCGAAGTAGAGGGGTGTGTAGTTGTCTTCAAAGCCTTCGTCGAAGTCGTTGAGGTTGCGGTAGTCGTTGCGGTAGCCGAAGTCGTCGTACTCTACGATCTCCGTTGGTCGTGAGTCGATGCCGGGGGAGCTGAGGTAGCCGTCCAGTTGTTCCGTCGAAACCGTGCCGAGAGGCTGAAGTATGACGCCGACTTCCCTGGAGCTAGGCTGGACCAAGGCTGAAGCCGGATCCCGCCTAGGCCTACGGGGAGGAAACGCCTTTGTGGTGAAGACAGCAACCAAATCATCGGGGAGTCTCATCAGGATTGGCGGATAGGCTCCATCGTCTTGATCAGGTCGTGTTGGAGTAGATTGGATCTCGTTCGAGTGGTTTGAAGCCAACTCGGTGGAGATGATCTTGGGATAGATCTCAGCCGAGTTCGGGATACCGAACGGGGCGGAGATCTGGCCTCTCTTCGACTAGTTCGAATCCGAGTCGAGGAGAGAAATCTTGCTGAAGTCGTTGATGATGAAGTCGAGGCTGCCGAACCGGAACGCCTGCCCGGAAGGGAAGATGAAGTCGTCGATGCCAGAAACGAAACCCATCGCACTAGTCGGCGAAGAACTTGACGCTATCCCTACCTGGCGCTCCAACTGTCGAAACAAGATTTCGGCAATACTAAAAGGGGGTGGCTATCAAACTAGAAAAGTGGATGGGTTTAGAGGCAAGGAATTTTATACAGGTTCAGGCCTTCTTAATCAAGAAGTAATACTCTAATCCTATCCGGGGATTGATCCGCCGAGTGTATTATTGATCGTATGATCTGGGTGAAAAATCGTTCCCCAAAGGGCACCCGGACCCCTCCTTATATAGGGGAAGGAGTCCGTGTTACAAAATACAGCCCATATCCCTAACGGAATAGGTAATTACAGATATGATATAATCATAACCGACTAAGATCACGGATATTTCCTTAACGTGCAAGTTTAGAATTTAATCCGAATCCTTTTAAAGATATTCTATCTATACATGGTACCCTATATCTAGTCGGATTATACATGCCGTGTGGGTATAGGGTTTCATAATCTCCACAGTTAATTAGAAAGAAGGGGATTATGCGCGAACCAGCGTGCCATGCTGTTGCTGTCTGGACCATAGTACACACCGATCTCTTATTTTGGTGGCAATTAATGACTTGTTTATTGATGAGAGAAAAAGGCAGAGACGCACTCCTTCCATAGTAAAAAAAACCAATATATACTTAATGTGATTAGACAGATTAGACACCATCTGAATATCCTTGTGTATAGATCATCATACTATACTAAGATATATCACATATGATTTACGATGTTGGTTTATTTTATATTAAGGTGTATCACATATGAGATTTACGATGTTGGTTTATTTTATATTAAGGTGTATCACATATGATTTACGATGTTGGTTTATTTTGTGACAGAGGGAATGGTGCTGAAGATTTGTGCAGGTTTTGTGTTAGTTTAAGGTTGCAGCCCAGCGCGCAAGGTAGCAGGATGGAGACGTGCAATATCTTTCGTTTTCGTTGTGGATAGTTTCATTTTGAAGGGGCACAAAAGATGACAAATTATACGCTCCATTTTGGTACTTGTTTTATCTTATCAAGCATGGAAAAATAACTTGCATAGTTGCATTACATAATTCTGCAATCATAATTGTTGGATCAAATTGGACGGTCACGATTTCCACCATGGCATCCGGGCAGGCATGCAATTGCTGGACATTCAAATGCATGATTTTGAATGCATAACTTGCATTACAGCCATTTCCAAGCAATTTCACATTTCAATGGAAGCATGGAAATCAGGAAAAATTTCAGGCATGTACACGACGAATACAGAAAACGCTCCAAAAGAACACCTCAGGGTTGACAGTTAACAAAACAACCGTTCTAAATCCTACCCCCTGTCAAGCAGAACCATTTGACCACGCCTAGTTTTGCTACTTATCCATTCTCACCCTTCTAGACCATCCAAAAACAAAATGTTCCATATCCTCTATGTTATTAGCACTACGAAATGACATAGACTGACCAAGCTAGGGACAGCAATAATAAGCATACAAACCAGTAAACCAATCCTTCATGGCTATTAAGACGGTTTTAGCACCCTATCTCGTCATCAATTACCAGAGGGTGATATGCTGATCATGAAGCATTCTGGTTCTCGACGCGCTAATTACAGTATCTGCCACGCGCCTCCACTGCTGTCCGCGGTCAAAAGAGCTGAAGATAGCCTCTTGATGCGGCATTACTCTGTTCCCACCTTTGTACATGGCATCACAGGGTTGTCCTTGCGAATTATCCATTGTACTTCCTTGGCACGTTGAATGAGCCGAATGTATCTGAGTCAGAAATAGTGAAATCATCACATCTCCATTTCTCTAGTTGCTGGTGGAGGCCCATCTCGCTTGTCTCACCCTCGTAGTCATCTTCATCAATGTTTGTAGGCTTCCACTGATCCACCAGGCTGGATAGTCGGTTCACACAGTGGCACATGTCTGGCCTCTGGTATGGTTCTCTTGCTGTGCAGTGGCGGGCAAGGTCGGCTACCTCCAGCAAACTCGTCCAACCTTCTGCACTGAGCTCCAGCGTGGGATCTACAAACTTCCTGAACTTCTCTTTATCAAGAATATTTCTTCGGAAGATTGTTACAAGATGTGTTTCATCATCAGGTAACGAATCATCAAGTACTTTCCTTCCCGTAATCATCTCCATTAGTATCACACCGTATGCATACACATCAACTTTTGTAGTAACTTTTCCTGTAGCTGTAAAGATAAGATGGCATGTTAGTCATTACACCATCAAAGAATGAGACACATGGAAATGTGTACAATACACACAATCACACATAAAGGTTTGGTTTTCCATAGGCACATGTATATGCATTGTAATCACCGCTAAAATGTTACTCAAAGATAGATAAAAAATCCAAATTAATAACCCATTCTTTATTAAATAAAGATGGAGTGATAATGTATGTGCTCACATATTTATGTGGAGATGCATTCAAACAAAGGAATTTAATGAATACACACTAAGCACTATGGTTTACAATGGCAATAGAATTCAGTAAATCTTTCGCAAATATTTATTGCGAAAAAAATCGTAGAATAAATTCAGAAGAACTTTTTCATTAACAAGCTCATCCTTTTGTATAAACAGAAAAAGAAATAACAGAGTAACTTAACTTAAAAGAAATAAATAAACAGAACATTTAGTTCATTGTAGCCCCAACTATGTAACATGACCACCTGTATTACCTAGATTTTAGAGGGTGGATAAACAAGTTTCAAATCCCAGTGGCTGTGAGTGAGTAGTTTAACAAATCACTTTGCCTGTTTAACTGTGGTTTTTCAGTTAAGTAGATAGCGGGGTCCACATTCATACGGACTGTATAAGTGATAGGTTCATATGACAAACAGTAAATTAGAATATGATGGATCATTGATGGCCAATTCTCTATGAAGATCAGAACCACTATCAAGTAGAGTGAAGAGATGGACTTTACAGCTTACACATTTTGGTAGTTGAGGGACAGATTAAACCAGTTTGGCAATTGAGAGATGAAAACTGAACTGAGTGAGTTAAGGAACAGAGAATTGATTTTTTTTCCTTTCTTTTATTTATGTACTACCTCTGCCCAAAGTATAGCAATTTTTGAATGGATGAAACATCCTAGTACTAAGAATCTGAGCAGGCCCTTATCTAGATTCGTATTACTAGGATGTGTCCCATCCGTTCAAAAGTTGTTACATTTTGGGACAGAGGGAGTAGATCGGTAGATGCGGAATAATTAAGGATGGACGAATGAACTTAGGGTTAAAATACGAAAAACTAAGCCAATTGGGAAACCAACTGAATTGTCACGAAATTTGCTCGGGAAAAAGGAAAATTTCCAGAACCAACTTATTAATCCCATGAGATCTTAGTGCTTTATTTCAGTCTTTTTTTTCATCTGTCTCCAACTTACTCAAATTCAAACAGTCATCTGCATTTACTTCCAACATATAGATTAACTCCATGAGATCTTAGTATTTTGTTTCAGTCACTTTTTTTTCATTTGTCTCCAACTTAATCAAATTCAAACAGTCACCTATTTTTACCTTAAACAGATAGATCAATGCAAGATAAGGCCTGGGGGCCTTCCGGCTAGCACCACAAGGTGTGGGCTAGCCGACGCAAGTTCGAGCCTCACCGCTCTTAATAAATTTCGATATGAGAGCCCCTCCTCCCATATCCAGCATTTTTTTATAGATCAATGCAAAAACTTCTTGTAGCCTATAGAAATAGAACAACTCAACAAGGCCCAAGGACAAGCATCACACCAGCAGCAACAGTATGCGGTGTGCTCGAAGCTGATTTTTTAGTTGAAAACAAATAAATATTTGTTATCTGCTAGTTGCATTCAATATATTGTTTCGGACTTCCCATGTCTACCTATGCATATGCTCGTCTCACAACTAAACTCTCCCCTCCTACCTTGCAACATACCTTGTGCTAGTTCCCTAGCTGTTCACTCCCTTTTCATCCTTCTGCTACTCGTCTCCATCCCTACCACCTTTACCAGGCTAAGTTACCTGGACCGGCACATAAGGGAATATTTGTTGTATTCCCAGGAATGTGTCACGGCTCTTCATATATACTAAACTACAACTATATTGATCACATGTCATGAGTTAAGTAGGACCCTTATTTTCTCTGAGCATATCAATTGATAATAGCTATTCTTTGTAAGTATATCAGCAACCAGAACTAATAATTTCTATGGAATGATTTATTGATGTCATAATTATGCTCAAGCATCTAGGAAGAAAAAACAACATGTGAACTGAGAAGCTCCAAATTTCACAATATCAAGATAATGCATTTCCTGTCCCTAGGAAAACATTACTTTTTTAGATAACAGAAGATATCTCCAGAAGATCATGGAGGTACACAGTCAAGGAATAACTGCTAATAGACATGATGCATGTGAAAACTTGAGTTGATAGAACAGTAGAATGAACAATACAAAAATGTGTCACCGCAAGGATAACTTAGTGTTTCCCTAACAAATACGACCAGCTATTAGAGTAACCACTGGCTGTGGATTTGAGACATGTTTTAGAGTTTGGATAAAGAAAAAAGCAATAAAACCCCTAGTAAAGTGACAATTGAGCCTATTTTCAACTCCAATTGTGATTTTTACCCCTACTTTCCCAACTTTGTGGTTTCGCCCTCATTTTTTTGAACTCTTCCCCCATTCCGTTAAGAGGACTTAACAGTGTTAAAATTATCTCCAGCAGAAACCTGGATAATTGGTTTGGGCAACGTTCATTGTCACAAGAGATTATGTGTCAACAAAGTAAGAAGTTCAATGTTCGAAGGATACACAAATATTAGCTGTTCAATTAAAGGATATAAACAAGCCCCAATTGAAGAAAACCATTTATGAATAGTACTATTGATCTCTCCCCTCAGACTAAACAATCGGCTTACCCACTTACTCTTCCATATTTATTTCTCTCCTATTACAGTGATGTACTCTTTAGTCTAATGGATTGATAGTATGAACAAGGTAGTCAAACCTCTACTATGAAAAAAGCAACATACGGAGTGGTTATGAAATTTGCATTACTTTAAGAAGCATAACAAGGCTAGGATCTGCAAAGCACTATGGCATCCTTATCAAAATAAAAAAATGGTGCTCATGTATCCAAGAAACCAGTAGTGCTGTCCAGCAAACAGGAGTAAAAAGATGCAATATGGTTAACTTATCACCACCTACTCTGAAAAGTTACATCATAAAATAACTGCACATCCCATAAAAGCTCTTAGAATAAAGGAGAGGAAAGCTCTAGGTGTCGAAGATCTATATTTTGTTTCCTAGAATGTAAATGGCTAGATAATACAGCATTGTAGTACATCCAATACTTCACTGGACACTTCAGTCCTGCATAAGATACTTATATGTTCTAAGTCATAAACAAGATTTCACAAGCAAGGCCAAAGGTAAAACTACTCACGTTAAAAGAACAAACTGAGGCCAATGCTAATACTCTGCCAAGACATTGCTTTGTGCAGTTCACAAGCGCAATGCTCCCATTACAATTAACCGCACATTATACCATGTACCAAAAAATCATATGCTGGTCCATTATTCTAGGTGCGCCCAGAATTCCAAGTGCAGCATTTCAAAAGGATCTATGTAATAATTGATACATATAAAACATTTCTATGTTCCTACTAATCGATGTTCTATTTCCTAATCGATAATCCCTATGCTATACTAACCTTGTATCCTGGTTTCTATAAGCCCAGCATCATTATTTTTATTAGGCAGAGAGATGGAGAGGAGAGAGAAGCAAGTTGTTTCTCTATAGAGAGAACTCTTTTGGGGATAGAAACAAAAAGAAACCTAGGCCAACACCAAATTCACTACACTAAGAGATTCCATGAAACAATTAATGCTATTAGCTCCTTCGACTTATGAAACTACTTAAACAAATCACACCTCACATATTTATAGGACTGAACCCATCCTATTTCAAAATCAATTTTGAATAAAGCCTACCAATCCTTAATTCTTCAAGGAACCCTTTGTAATGGCTGTTACTATCATTGTTCCTGGGTGATATGAAATCCTATAGAAATGGCCAAGTCATTTCTAATTGGAAATGCCCTATGGGTCCTCATAGGAAGTGTCAGAGTGCAACACAATTGTGCTCGTCCTTGAATTATGATACTAGTGAATATGCAAAGCTGAAAATTTGTTCCAAGACAAATGTAATCAAACTGCAATCACTCCAAAAAAAAACAGATTGTAACAGAGGAGAAAAGTGTGCAAAAAAAAACTACAGACTGGTAATTTAGAATAAAAAAATTAACAGCAGAGAGAAGTACACTTACTAGCATATTCAGGCGCGAGGTACCCAAATGTCCCGGCAATTCTTGTCATCAATGACTTATCTGTATCTTTGGCAAGCTTGACCAACCCAAAGTCCGAAACCTTAGCTCTCAAATCTTGATCTAACAATATATTGGAGGGCTTAAGATCTCTATGGATGAAAGTTTCCTGTGCCAAGCCATGCAAATATTCTATCCCCCTAGCAACATCCAAAGCTATTGTCATTCTCTGCGTCCATGTAAGAGGGATAAACCCACTCTGCTGAAGATCACAGAGATGCTCACGTAATGTTCCACCGGACATGTACTCATAGACCAAGAGTCTCTCATTGCCATGGGTGCAGTAACCAAGTAGTGCAACCAAGTGCCGGTGTCTTACTTTCCTAAGAACATCAATTTCAGCCAGGAATTCTTCCTGCCCTTTAGTCCCCATGGTACCACTGTCGCACCTCTTCACAGCTACCAGCTTTCCATTGAGGTTGCCCTTGAAAACCACACCAAACCCCCCTCTACCTAAGATGCAGTCCTCACTGAAGTTGTTTGTGGCTTTTAGCAGCACTTCCACTGACAACTGCATTCCATGGGACTCAAACAGCTCAGAAATGTTTGAGCTGTTAGCAGCGCTCACATGGCTGTAAAGCTCAGTTGGGAATGCACTGCTTCCATTGCTAATGCCATTTGCTCCAACCACCTGAATCTTCATCATCTCAGATTCAGCAGGAGAGGTTTTGGTTGACACAGGCCTGAACTTTTCTACATTCTTCTTCTTTCGATGATGCACCAAAAGCGCAATGCAAGCAAAAAGAATAATCACAGCTACAATAATTCCAATAATCATTCCAGTATTTGGCTTTGACTTTCCTCCACCTGCAGAATCTGACAATGAAGAGTCACCATCAGAACCACCTCCCCCTCCACTGCTACCACTTGATTGCCCGAACAGGTTTCCTTGAGCAAGCACATTAACTGATGGCTTAAACTTGGGCACTTCGCCAGTGAGTCTGTTATTTGCGACATTAAGAACTGTAAGGCTCGGCAATGTAGTCAAAACATCCGGTATCACCCCTGTGAGGTTATTGTTCGAAAGATCCAGCCTCGCGAGCCTAGTCAGGTTTGCCAAAGCAGGCGATATCCTACCTGATAAGTTCTTACGAGACAAGTTGATCATGGACACATCCGACGAAGTGCAAACGATTCCGACCCAGGCTGGACTGCATGGATCATTCCCTTTCCACGTCTTGGCGAGCTCATACGGGTACCCAAACCCTTCAGCCACCTGAAGAAGAGTGGTTGTCAGTGGAGAACATGGACCAGGTGTATTAAGACAAAACCCATTCCCGCTATCCTCATCTTGCCCGGGGATCGCAGCAAACGCTGGCTTCGGCCCCTGAAAATTATTGTTGGACAGTGAAACATTCTTCAAGCTCATTAACCCTGTCAGCGAGGGCGGCACCACACCAGTGAGCATATTGTCCCTGACATTGAACGCTTCCAGCTGCGTGCCGTTCAAATCCGGGATCGGGCCGGTGAACTTGTTGGACTGAATCCACAGCAGCTTGAGGCTCTTCATCGAGGCGATGACATCGATCGGGCCCGATAGCTTGTCATCCGACCTCTGGTTGTTGAGCTGCAGGCTCTCCATGGCAATGAGCGAGGACAGCTCGGGCGGCAGCCCGCCGGTGAGGTTGTTGTAGGAGAGGCGGAGGTTCCTGAGCGAAACGAGGGTGGCGAGCACGGCGGGGAAGGGCCCCGAGATGGAGGCGTTGGAGGCGGAGAAGGTGTCGAGGGAGGAGCAGTTGGCGATGGCGTCGGGGACGGGCCATGGCGGGAGGGGGAGGTTCTCCATGGTGAGATACTGCAGTGAGGTGAGGCCGTGGAGGAAGTCGGGGGGGAGGGAGGTGAAGGCGTTGCCGTCGAGGGCGAGGCGGGCGAGGGAGCCCATCCCGGCGAGGGAAGGGACGGCGCCGGTGAGCGCGTTCCCCTGGAGCTGCAGCGCGGTGAGCGAGGTGAGGGAGGAGAGCGAGTCCGGGAGCGTGCCGGAGAGCCCCCGGTCGGCGAGGTTGAGCTCCGTCACCTTCCCCGCCCCGCCCCGCTCGCAGGTGACGCCCTCGAAGCCGCACACGTTGTCGCCATCCCACCCTAGGGCCGGGACCGACCTGGCCAGGTCGTGGATGGCTTCCGCGTCGGTCGCCGACTCGGCGACGCCGGCGGCGGCGGCGAGGAGGAGGAGGAAGGGGAGGAGGGGGAGGCGGCGGGCGTCCCTCCCCATGGCGGGCGGGGAATGCGGCGGCTTCCCGGCGGGCGGAGGCGGTGGGGGGATTCGGGGCGGAGAGAGAGAGAGAGAGAGAGAGAGAGAGAGGAAAGGGTATTTTTGGGGAGGAGGAGGAAGGGTTGGCTTGGCTGCTCCGGTTTCTCTCTCCTCCGCTTGCGTGTTTTTTTTTTCTGTTCGATTTCTCTCTTCTCTTCTCTCTCTCGTCTCTCCGGGTTGCAGTTCTTGTGAGCTCGTCGCTCGCTCGCATGGCAAGTGTGGGCCTGTGGGCTGGCGTTGGGGGGTGGGGCCCGGCGGCTGCTGCGCTCTGGACTCCGGTTGCTTTCCATCACCATGTGGCACAGCTGTTCTTTTTATCTTTTTTTTTTCCTTTTCTTCCTTGAAATTAAGGGGTTTTTTTTGTTTTCATCTTCGTTTATTTATTCCTCCCTAAAATTAAGGTGTTTTCCTTTTATGTTTTCATCTTTGGAAATACCCTTTGTGCGTGCGAGTGTGCTGCGTGTTATGTAAAGGACTTTTTTTAGAGTTTGGAATTTCTGTTTTATTTGGGTGAAACTTACTAAAATAGATTCATTCAAGTCGTAAATATTTGACATGATCAAACGTTTAAAATTCTGGAGATCAGTTTTATTTACAAAGAATTTATAAAATTTGTACTTTTCGAGGCAAAGCTATATATACCATTTAGTTTGTTTTGTTTTTAAGCATTTGAAAAACTATTAATGGTCAGAATTTTAGATGTTTGACTAAATCATGTACTCCCTCCGTCCCATAATATAGGATTTTGAGTTTTTGTTTACACTCTTTAATCACTCTTCTTATTCAAAAAATTTGAAATTATTATTTTTTTTTACTTGCTTTATTATCCAAAGTATTTTAAGCACAACTTTTCGTTTTTTATATTTGCACAAATTTTTTGAATAAGACGACAGTACAAGCAAAAAAAACTCAAAATCCCTTATTATGAGACGGAGGGAGTACTAAATATCAGATATTTGTGTTTTACAACGAGATGGAGCACTTCTCATGAAATACATTTAGAAATTAAATATAAACAATTTATATTTATTATATTTACCTTGGAAATTTATTTACTCAACGGTATGTTTACAATATGGCCGTGTTTAGTTCACCACCAACTACCCCAAACTTCCAACTTTCTATCACATCACATCACATCCAAAACTTTCCTACACGCATAAACTTTCAACTTTTTTCAGGAACTAAACACACCCTATGTTATCGACGCAAGTCTGGTAGGCAGGGGTGCAAGTGATTTGTGATTTGTGAGGCGTGTTCTGCAAATTCTAAATTTAAATAGTTTTTTCCCCTCAAACTTCGTTCCAACTTCCAAACAGACATTTTTTTCTTTTTTAAGAAACACAGTGCAAACATTTCCCATGCTTTCATACTACTCTAGAAATGTCCATTCTCAGTGGTCCAAAACGGAACGGTTGCCATATGGGTTGGTTGACTGGGAAATTACTCCTACGCTTGCGTTCGTATTTGTGCGGCGGCACGCAGAACAGTACTCCCATTTAATGAGCAAAATTTGATGAGAATTTATTACATTCACCGCACCAACAAGATGTCAGTAGCTGTACGTTCTTCATGGGCAAGAAACCGGAAGTACCCTTACATTTCCACACCGTGTGGGCACATGGGAGTGCAGTAAATATATTTGTCGCTCCACTTTACAGAAACCTCATTTTCCCGGCTCATATAAAATTGAAAAAAAAAGTACTATAGACTGTGTTTAGTTTCTGAAATTGAGGAGAAGTTTTGAAAAAGTTAGTGGTTTGGAAAAAAAGTTGAAAATTTATGTGAGTAGGAAAGTTTTGGATGTGATGTGATGTGATGGAAAGTTGAGAGTTTGGGGGAAGTTTGGTGTGAGATAAACAGAGCCATAAAAGCATTGTGAAATATTGTGCATTACTCGTGTATGGCTCTCTTATTGTCCTCTGTGCCATCCACCCTTCTCCTCTTTCCCCGTCTTGCCGTCACCGGACAAACGTGCGGGGGGCTACACTGGGCCAAATCGTGGCAACGCACTGCGGCAAACCACAATGGATAGCCGGTGGTCACATCAGCCCATACCGGCGACGGCTAGTCACAATGCTGAGCGCCAGCCACTCGCACCAACAGCATGGCGGGCTAACCGAAGTCAGGTCGTCCAAGCTAGCTAGTTGTACCCCTCCTCCTCCTCCTCCTCCTCTTCTTCTTCTTCTTCTTCTTCTTCTTCTTCTTCTTCTTCTTCTTCATGGAGCTTCTTTGGTAAGACGTTGGTGGTGGCGGTTGGGGAAGTGAACGTTCCAACGATGAGGCTTCATGGCAATTGCGGCATGGTGGGCTGCAGGAGGCAGCGCGATGGCCTAGCCGCATTAAGACTAGCGGATCTGGGCTGATCAGCGGTGGGGCATCGATGCACGCAAAGCCATGGGCGGACAGAGGTTGTTCGATTGGAGAAACAGTGGGTGGCCACGGTAGGTGCGGAAGAGGGTGTTGCAAGCAAAGGTCTAGCTCAGAGTTTTTCCTAAGCTAGCAACAATGACACCTTCAGGCATAGTGATCCTATTGGGATGTTGTCAAGTTACCATCCTCACTCTTTCTGATAGGATTCTTTGGGTGAAAACCCAATCCGGCCAGATGGATGGGCGATTTTATTTATTTCCTCAGTTCCATTTTATTTGTTATTTAGGGTCTTTATTTTGTCGCATGTGCGCATGTTAATCATTATTTGTTCATGTTATATATATATATATATATATATATATATATATATGCCCTTAATGTACTAATATAAACTTTTACCTATCAAAACTCAATATTTTCATATATGTCGATATTTGACTGCAATCCTAATATAACAGTTATATTTGACAATAGGGAGTATCTAACCATTAATTTATAAAACTGCAAAAACAATTTTGTCAGGAGCCTTCTAAAGATTAATTAGGAACTTCTCTTCCGTGCGTATAAAACATGGACTCGTTAGTGCATGATTAAAAAAACTTAAAAATAAATTAATATTATATTTTAAAGCAACTTTCACGTATAGTTTTTTTAAGCACATTTTAGCGGTTTGAGAGATATAAATGTAGAAAAAAACTGAGAGTAGAATATGGGAAGAAGCAGTTGAGAGAGAGGGGGGTTTTCCTGAAAACCCAAAAGGTTTCTAAAAATGGAAACTGATAGTGTGCACACGATGTTGCCAGCTGGCCAACGGGTGTATGCAAGCAAAGCAAAAACAGAAAGATCGACGTCCCTGCATGGTATGATTGGTATCCGTGACAGCGATGCGGGTGTGACTTGCTGACGTGGAATCTTGGACTTGTGCTGGACATGGTTGGTACGTAGGTGCACACCTAGCTGTACGGTGCTTGCACACAGGATTGTGTTTTTCAATTCAAAATTGCTATACATACGATATAACTATTCGATGAATTTAATTAATGATATAAATGGTCGCGATGCATATAAAGATGTTTTTCTTTGATTGATATATAGTGTATTTATAATTGTATTTGAGTTATATAACTGAATTACACGTATAGCCGTAATCTTTTAAATTTTAACATGTAGAGAGATTTTCTTTCCCTTCCTTTTGAAAGGACGATAGGCAAGGGTTTCTACCTAATATGCTGAAACGGAGATACTAATCATACTAATCTTTCCAATTAATGCTCAGGTAGTTGCAGTGGTACAAAAAATGGCCATGCGCTTCGAGATTTTGCCGGCATTCCCAACCTAATGATTAGGATAGTGTCCATAGCATTAAATAAATTACCACCTAGAATAAAAAAATGATGTGGCAAGTGAATAAATGAGAAAAAAAAAGGAAACCATGTCTTGCATAAGACATGGTTTATGCACAACATCCAAGACATCATGTGAGATAAGTAGCATTAAATTGAAGTATGAAATAGTGGTGTTTGCATTGGAAGAGTAGTGTATATGATGTGGAGTTTATGGAAACCATGTCTAGTGTTATGGGTTAGGACTGTCCTAATAGCGGAGGAATGAAAGCATCTGGATTATTGTTGGTTTCTGTGGCGCCATTAACGTTTAAGAATTAGTTTAGATGTTTTGAGAATATCATTAAAAAAAGAGGTTGTTCTGAGAATATAGTTGTTTCTCATAAAATTTTAATTTTAGTTAATTTGGATTAACTTTTGTTAGAATTAAGATTTCTTTCAAAAGGAATTACTCCCTCCGAGCTGATAATACTTATCGTTTTAGATAAAGATGAGGTCAAACTTTATAATCTTTGATTATGAATCATTTTTAAAATATTTATCTTTCAAATATGATGACTACATATATAGATTAGTCTTAAAAATACTTTAATAATATTATATATTTGTTAACACTTTTATGCATATTATAATAAAAAATAATGGTTAAAGTTCTTTTTTAGACCGTGTTCTTATATAAAACGATAAGTATTATCAACGAGGGGGTAAGAAGCAACGTACAAGTCCAAAGAAGCTGATCTGTCCAAGTACTTATCCAAGCACGTGTAGGTTCTACTCACGTAATTAATTCAAGGGTTAGATTATTGTTCACGTAATCAATTCAAGGGTTAGATTTTTCCTACTGATCGGGGACGTACGTACTGGGATTAGGAGGAATAGCGTTGAAAGTGATGGACATGTGAGCCGCAACCACCAGTCCAGCACAGAAATGGTTTGTTGTGCAACACAGTTTTCTTCTGTTCACATCGGATAAAACTTTTCTCACCCGGTGAACTGGAGTATAAACAGGGTAGCTCCGCGGACTCTAAATAATAACTTTCTCGTTCTTTATTAGTAGCGCTAAACGATGTGTTTCATCGAATTTTTTTATATAAAAACTATATTTAAAAATCATATAAATGTTTTAATTAACACTTAATTAATCATACGCTAATGGTCATCTCATTTTACGTGCTACTATAAAAATTGAACTACTGCCCCTAATATTCCAAACGCCCAACATGCATCAGCCCGGGCTCATCCCACCCCACGTCCCGTCATCCCACTCCTACCATCGTCGGAGTAAACGATTTACTTTTATCGCGTGCCTCAACCACCCCCCTTTATTCGAGTAAACAATTTACTTTAATAATAAAAACAACTCTCCTGCTTCCGATCCCACCACATCCCACACCGTGCTCCCACCATTATCGGAGTAAATGATTTACTTAGATACAAACAACTTCTCTGCTTCCGGTATATATTTTATTTTTCCTGTACCCAACCAACCACCCTCGCCCCCACTTCATTTTTTTTTGGATCTGAATCGATCCACTGTCCCAGCCCACAGATCGACGACACACCATGAAGGAGGACGACGACACCGTGGTGGTTGATGGCGGTGGCCGGCGAACGGTGGCCGGCAGCGGTTGAGGCGAAGGCACTGCTTCGGGCCTCGCTGCCGGACGCTAGGCAACACCTTAACAAGTAAGGAGGTGTTCACCTGGGCCAATAGCAACAACCAGCGGCTGCTCCACAACGGCAACATTAATAGAACAAGCAAGTAAGGAAATGACACTCTGATTTGCATCTGCATACTCTCCTTCAACTTCACGCATGAAGCCCCATTTTTTTTTTGCAAATCAAATTAACGCGCAATCTTCAATATTACCTGATCTCAATTGATGGGCTGCACAGGTCCTATATTTGCATATCGTGCTGCATGTGGCTGGTCGCAGGGGATAGGGTGGAGTCCGCCGGTGATGGAGGTTGTTTGCTATGTTTCTTTTGCTTGTCATCTCTATTGACATGAATGAGAATGTTTTTGCATTTTTTTCATGCTTGCTAGATGATTGATGGTTGCTACTGCGAAACGTCGAGCTCATCTGTATACCACACTCTACATCCTACCATGATTCCACCATCGACTACTGCTTGCCACCCGGTTGCCCTCTCCACTACCAATCACAAGACACAGACCGTGATCTTTATCCTTATAGTAAGATCCAGCAAAGCCATCAGATGGATTTTTGGCTGAATCATTTTTTTTCTTTTCTAGTTTGATTCACCTGTGAGTAATTTTATCGTTTGTGCATGATTGAGCTTGCATTTTTTTCATTCATACGACTATTTTGTGATACAGATCAACAATACTCTTAGTATCAGTTTTTACTCTTATATTGTATATTGTACACATCAGTAAACATATTACTACACGGTGGCTACGAGATCATGGCTATATCGAGAGGAAGGTGGTAATTGTTTTACTCGCAGTCCACGAAATCTCAGTTTTTACTCTTATACTAAACATATTACTACACGGTGGCTACGAGATCATGGGCTATATCGAGAGGAAGATAGTAATTGCTTTACTCACAGACCACGAAATCTAAACAATATTTATAATATTGGTAAAAGAATTACTAGCGTTGTAAGCTGGTAGTAATTCTTTTACGACTATCTAGGTATGGCGTCATACGATGTGGAGGCATTCATGTGAGTAAATTTGTTACTTTTGAATGAATAGATGTGGGAGACTGGGAGTAAATTAAAAACTCCACAGAGTAAATTCATCACTTTTGAAACGTGCGGAGATACTAGAAAAACAAAAAACTCGGAAGGAAAAACTAGACGGTAAATATTTTACTAAAACACAAAAATAGAAAAACTAACTACAGAGAAGGAACGAAAAACAGAAAAAATCTAGATAGTTAATATTTTACCAGGCTGAAGCACAGATGAGATGGAATAGAGAAAAAAGAAACACGGAAGGTGGAGTGGTAAAAAATAAAAAAAAACAGAGGAAAGGTAGGATGTGGAGGAAAGGTGGGGTGGTAAAAAAGGGGAAAACTGGAAGGAGAGGGCGTTGTGCGGCGCTCGAACTAATATTCCACGCTGTAGAGCGCGGAATAGCGCTGCCGCTATAAAAAAAACTAATCTCAAAAGCTCGTTCGAACATGCCCTGAATTAATTAGGAGTTTAATACTCCCTTCATCCTAAAAGAATAAGAATTATTTAAAAAGTATATTTTTAAGTTATACTTGCTCTGTTTTATATTATAAGTTGTTTTATTTATTTCTTAATCAAACTTCTTTAAGTTTGACTAAGTTTATAGAAAAATATATTAACATTTTCAATACAAACACATACTATCAAAATATATTCAATTCAATGTTATGTATAACGAAACTAATTTGGTGTTGTAGATGTTGCTAATTTTTCTTTAAACTTGGTCAAACATAAAGATTTTGACTAAAACATGTCAAACGAAAACATAGGGAGTACTATGCATTTTATATTCATAATTTACTCCCTTTTGTATAGGGGCAATTGCATCTGTGCCCCTATTTTCGAAGCCAATTGCTGTTTTACCCCCACTTTTTAGGGTTTGCAGTTTTACCCTCACTTTTTGAATCTGAATCAGCCGTGTACCCCCACTTCTAACAGCCAGTTTTAATGGTGTTAGTTGTAGAAAAAAGGACATTTATACCCTTAGTGGTTATTGAATTTTTGACCCCTTTTTTCAGCTTTGTGTGATTTTACCCCTATTTTGTGATTTCAGCTTGTGTAACAAGCATTTCGACCAAATTTGAGCATCTCTTGTGATGTTTTTGTACTTTAACAAAAAAATCACAATACGAGGCAATTACAATTTTTTACCAAAATTTGAACAAAAATCACAAATACTAGCCTTCACGGTCGATGCTCTAGACCATGAAGAGGACGACGCAGGCGTTGGTGAGGAACTGCAGCGGCGGCGCAAGGTAGTCAAGGCGGAGGCGCATCCACCCAACGCAGGAGGCGCCAAAGAGGCCGTCGACGGCGAGGAGCAATGCCACCTCCTCGAGGTGCCACCCCTGGAGGTAGGCGGCGACCTTGACGGTGAGCAGCAGCACGGACAGGACGAGGAACACCCGGATGCAGTCGTAGGAGCGCGCCCGCAGCGCCGTGCTCTCCCCCACCAGCCCTTGACGCGACCGCCGCCGCCTCACGCGCACCCGCGGCTGCTGCTACCTCCGCCTCGCCCACGCTGCCGCCACCGCCACCTCCACGCGCGCCCGCCACCGCCGCCTCCGCGCAAGGACTGCAGCCACAGCCTGCCACGTTGCGCCCCCCGGCAATGCGTCCGTCACCTCCCTTTCCCGCGCCTGGCCGCTGCTTGCCTCAAGTAGGAGAGGCCACCGCACGCGGGAAGGTCTACAACCGCTGCTTGCATCGCCGGGGAGCGGCCACCGCGCGCGGGAAGCCCTGCAACCGCTGCCCCGCCAAAGAAGCACCGGAGCACCATCCCACGCTCGCCGCCGCCACGCGCACGTCCGAAACACCGTCACCGCCGCTGTCTCTAGGGTTTCGGGTGTTCACATCTCACGACCAATCCGGTGGGAGAGGAGCTGGTTGGATGCTTATCCATTCCCTCAAGGGTAGAACGGTAAATTGATATTTCATAAATCATTTTTTTTCATTTCCAATTGTTTTTCTTAACCCAAAAATGTAGGACCCACCTAAAAGGTGTTAAAACTGAGGGCAAACAGTTGGTTCATTTTCAAAAAATAGGGGTAAAATTGCAAACCCTAAAAAATGGGGTAAAACAGCAGTTGGGATTGAAAGTGGGGGTATGGATGCAATTGTCCCTTTTATAAGAGCAAATTTAATAAAAAAAGATGATAAATCAAATATAAACTTATATGGAGCAAAGATAACTTAAAAAAGTATATTGGCTGTTATACAAGAGCTAACTCTTCACTTAATGTATGGGTGATAGAAAGAGAGAGGAAGAAAAATAATGATAACCTTATACACCCTCTGTTTTAAATTATAAGTCGTTTTGACTTTGATCAAAATCAAATTACTTCAAGTTTAACTAAGTTTATAGACAAATATAGTAATATTTATAATACCAAATTAGTTTCCTTAAATCAATAATTAAATATATTTTCATAATATATTAGTCTTAGATTGAAAATGTTACTACTTTTTTCTACAAACTTAGTCAAATTTGAAGCAATTTAACTTTGACCAAAATCAAAACAACTTATAATCTGAAAAATCTGAAATAGAGGGAGCTTCTCTCTCTCTCTCTATATATATATATATGTTGACTCTAATATAAACTTATAGGTAGTACCCCATCTTTTTTTAATGTACGATGTCAGTGACTTTTTAAGATATGTTTGGTAATTCGTCTTATTAAAAAAATATGTAATTATTATTTATTTTATTGTGACTTTATTTATTATTAAATGTTATTTAAGTATGATTTAAATATTTTTATATTTAAAAAGATTGAATAAGACAAATGATGAAACATCGATGCTCTATTAAACTTGCTCTTGCCCTGAAGAGAGTGCATGTCCATGGATATTGAAATGCACATATTGGATATTAAAATTACCCTAAAGATAAGTATGTATATCGACAAGGGACAGGTGTAGTAGTAGTATGTTTTTATTAAGAAGCATAAATTTGGCAACATTAATGGTATCTTTTTATCGACAAGGCATCAAGCAACAAACTGTGCAGTGTGCACCTGGTACCGCGATGCCTTATTGAGATATAGTATATGGCATTGTTGAATGCTGATCGATGCATCGACGACGTAATTGGCACGACAGTGCATGCATTTGGTATGTATTGGCCTGATCGACACGGCTAATTAACATGTTGGATTAATTAATTAATTGTCGCATAAAGAATTATCTGCTAGCAATTAACTAATTATAATGAAAATACTGATTATATATAATATTCACCGTAGACATGCATGTACTACTACTCCCACCTATCAAAGTTAGAAACTATCTGCTGCGTTAGAGGCTTATAATTTAACAAAAAAAGTAATTCAAGAGATAAATTCATTTTACCCCTTAACAACTGCGTTTATTTAAAACACTCTTCTCAACCTTAAAACCGGCTAGGTTTTCTATCCCCTCCTCCACCCCAACAGCTAAAATCGTTTAATTTAACCCTAACCAGCTCAGTATGTTTCTTTTACCATCATCACTAGTACACAAATACTCATTGGTGCCGGTTAGAAACCGTCACCTATAATAGCAACCAGCACCTACTAGAAATATAGAACCGGCACCTTAAGCTTTGCCCGAGCCAAAAAAAAAAAGAGCCGGCTCATTCAAGCCGAACTCACCAACCTCACATCCCCTTCATCACCGCCTCCTGGATCACATCATCAAGATCTCAACAAGAACTCAACAGCAAACCTGGATCACATCATCAAGAACTCAACAGCAAACCAACAGCAAACCACTGGCCAAACTTAACAACAATCACATTAATAGAAATCCTACATGCATCAAGAACTCAACAAGTTCACATACATTTGGGACATGGATCGAGGAGGATAAAAGAGAGGAAGACCTAAACAAGAACTCAAAAACAGTGTGCCGCCGCTGCCGCATGAACTATAATAGAATAAAAAAAAACTAAACAGTGCATCGCCGCTTCGGCATGAACTTGGGCCGCCGCTGCTGCCTCCGCCGGACCGCCGCCCGACCGCCACCGCCTAAGAGAAGAGAGAGAGAGAGTGATGAACCCTGAGTTCCACTCGACACTCAAGGCTGTTGTTAGCCCGATCTTTCGGTGAGTTGATGATAACTACGATTTGGGAGAAACGTTGACGACCCGACTACAACCGTACAAGACGTTGCGTTGCGCCTTAGCGATCGATACACCTCTCCGTGGGTTGTTGACCTTGCCGGTGCAGATCAACCCTATTACTGCAAGCAAATCGAAGAAACAAGCAAGAATAAGATAAAAGCAATCTGAATTGCAAATAGCAATTGAGCACAAATGATAAGTTGGGGTTTCGAATACAAGCAGACGGACGGTCTAGCCGACACGCGCGCTGCAAGGAAGTAGCAATGGCTAAACTTTAATCTAAACAAAACCCGAGAAACCCTGAAGGGGTATCTAGCTATATATAAGGGTGGGAGGACGACCTAGGGGTGCCTAGGGTCGTGCTCCACCAGCTTGGGGCGCACCCCACATGGGCCCCACCTGGGCCGGGGTCCCAAATAAAGTTACAAGCCCACAGGCCCATTATAGGTGACGCATCACCTTGTTCCTGTGATTCTGGCCACACGAGATGGAATTCGGAGAAGAGGCTAGATCCGTTGGAAAGAGGGCTCCGAGAGCTTTCCATCAAGTACTCACGGGACGAAAACGGAGGTCGTATGCAGATTCGGCGGCCGTTTGAAGTCGGCGGTGTAGTAGGTGGCCGAATCGGATTCCAGCACTTGGAGGACTTGATCTTGATATCTCCTTATTCATCCATAATGTGAGCAATGGTTGTATCCGTAGTAGCCATGGTCACATCAGAGAGAGACAGATCCGCCCGGCCATCGCCCGTCGGACCAGGGAGGCCGCCCGACCGCCTTCGCTCGGCCGCTGCCCGTCGGACCAGGGAGTCCACCCGACCGCCACCGCCCGACCACCGCCCATCACCCGCCTTCTCCCTTCCTGCTGGACCAGGGAGGCCGCCCGCCACCCACCGTGCGCCACCGTGGGGGCCAGAGGTGCCACCCCAAACCCGCCCCAGATCCAGATCTAGAAGGGAGAGAAGAGAAGAACATGGGAGAGTGAAGAGAAGAGCCCGCCGCCACCCTGCCTCCACCACTGGCTACGGGAGCCCGCCGCCACCCTGCCTCCGCCACTGGCAGCGGAAGCCCTCCCGCCATCACCCTGCCTCTGCCGGGCAGCCGCTGCGAGAGAGAGGGGGAGAGAGACGCGAGAGAGAGAGGGAGAGATATGCGAGAGATAGGAAAGGGGAGAGAGAGAGTAGATAAGGACGCGTGGTCGGTGCAGTGCGCGTGCATGCGCGGATGGTCTCGGCTCGTTGGCTCAGCTCAAAGCTATAGGTGCCGGTTTTTAAAAACAACCGGCCGTGTTTTCTATCCCCTCCTCTACCCCAACAGTTAAAATCGTTTAATTTAACCCTAACCAACTCAGTGTGTTTCTTTTACCACCATGCATGTTGCTTTTGTTGCATCTAGTCAACAAAAATAAATTAAAATTTTGTTAGGGTCATCTATTAGATAGCCACGTTCCTTCTTTATTCTTCCTTTCTCTTTCTCTCAACCCCTCCTCCCAAGCCAGATCACATATGCCGATGAGAATCTTGAGCTCCCCAGTATGTCTTTGACGTTGGCATGTCCTTATTAGCACCACCTCAACCTCTCACAGTCAGCCTCAACCGGACAAGGCAACAGAAGAAGGAGATTGAACTTGGGATGAGGCAGCATCCGAGCTTGAGCTAAAGCCCAAGATGATGGCAGTACGGTGTAGTTGCTCGACGTAGGTGGAGGCGGAGCTCGCCAAAGGGGGAGAAAGAGCTTGATAGAGCTGGAGGTGGAGCTCAAGATCGAGGCGACGAGAAGCTTGCCTTCTCCCCCTTCATAGCGCCTCTCTGCTCGAGCTTCCTTCTTGCGAGCTTAAGGCAAGCGGCGCTTGCACCACTCCACCCCTTGCTGCCTAGATCCATATCTAGGCTACCTTCAAATCTGATGCCTAGCGTCGATGCTTTCAATCTAGGGGCTATCGGGCACCAGTGAGGAGTAGAGAGAGACAAAGAGGGAAGGAATATAGGAGTAAAAGGGTGAGCTAACCACTGTCCCCTTCTTCACCAAGCTCGACTATGGTCTCCTCCCCAATCTCCGTCAAGCTCCTCCTGAGCTCGGATGATATTAGCTCCTCGTCCCGCTAAGTGGAGTTGGTTGAGGTGAAGCTCGTTGATGCAGCGACAACAGAGCTAGCTTGTGGATGCCAGTCATACTGACCCCAAGCTTGAGCTCCACCCAGCGTGTGTGGCGCTGGTGAGCTCTACCTTTCCCCATTAGTCGACATCGAGCTCCTCTCCACCCCATCCTTCTCTCTATTGTTGTCACTGAGGAAGACAAACTGGATCTAGTGTGGCTAGCTCAAGAAGGAGATGGCAATGCCGCATGGCAGAGGTGGAGCTTGCCGCTCATTGGGAGGGGGCGCTTCACCGATGGCTATGTGTAGGCATGATTCCAATGGTTGCATGGTGGAGGTTAGCTCGAATAGATGAAATGAGAGAGAAGGGAGTTTATGTGGATGAAGAAAGCTACACTAGCATGTGGACCCCAAAGACAGCCACACCGACATTGCTGATTGGACGACCACGGAAGCAGGGACAGGGTAAAAACAGCTCGAGGAGGTAAAATGCACTGTATTTGAATGTTTGAGGGTGTTTAATACCTGGTTTTGAAAATTAGGTGTGTTTTTTAGATAAAGTGAAAGATCAGTGATTGAATGGACTTATACCATAATTCAATGACTTCCATCAGCATTATTTAATTAATTTCATCAGTTATACTCACTTTACTTCCATCAATAATCGAAGAGTTGAATAGGGCCTTCAACCGGCCTATGTATTTGACTCGACTAGTATTAAGTGTATAACCATAATATCAAGCACTGGTCTTCTCTTGTTAGTATATGGGGCTTGCTAGGAAGGCATTTTTTTCTAGTACAACTTCGAACCCGTTATAGGGCAGTACTCCTATTTCTAACATGCTAAAATCGAAACCCAAACCACCACCACCAGCTCTCTACGGCGCCCCACCGGCGCTGACTCCTCCTAGCTTGTGCCACTCCTCCTGGGCCCTCTGCACATGGAGAAGCGTTTGCCCACTGTCACTGCCCTCCTGTCACTCCCATGCATAGGTGGCCATCAGCGTCGGGCATCCTGGGCCCTCTGCGCCGCCGAGGCAGAGCAAGAAGCGCTTTCGAACCAAGATCATGACAGAGCAGAAAGAGCAGATGCATCGCTTTCCTCTGTGGCTTGCAGAACATATTGTGAGAAAGAGAAAAGAGAGAAGGGAGAGTTGACATGTAGCACCATGGGTCTTTTCAAACTTTTGCATGTTTCTCTCTCTCCAATTCAACTAAAAATGAATATTGCAACAGGTGCTGTGCTCTCTAGCAAATATCCACAAATTAGAGTGTTTCCTTTCAAAGATTAACTTTTACCGTGTCGATAACCTGAACTACAAAGTCACCTATTCTTAGCAAAATTTACTTTTAAAAATATATGATATTGTTAACTTTTAGACATATTATTTGACCATTTTATTTTATTTTAAAAATTGCAAATATATGGAAGTATAAATCATTCTTAAAGTATCTTTAATGATAAAATAAGTATCAGCAAAATAAATGATATAAAATAAGTATCAACAAAATAAATGATATAAAATAAGTAACAATAAGATAATTGACACTTGTAAGGCAAATGATCAAATATCATATAAAATTAGTAACGTTGGGTGTGTGTGTATGCATTTATAGGAGTGGATGTGTGCACATTATGGACACTTGTATTTGTACTGTATTTAAAGAAACTAACAACGGTAGGGCATGGATATTCGGAGTTGTTGGATCTCCGGATGGTAAAGGAATAAGTTCACTTTGACGCCCTTAACTAGTGACCGAATCAGATTTGTATCCTTGAACCGTAATACCACATATCTCGAACCCCCCTCCAACTATTAAAACATGTGCAATTTGACTCCCTTAGCGGTTTCGGATGGCGGTTTCGCTGACGGGGCATCCGTGTGGCAGTGTTGACCTGATCTGCGGTGTTGACGTGGCGCTTAGGTGGCATTAGAATCAAAAATATATATGCGGGCCCCATTTATCATTCACACAAAAAATTGTGGGGCCCACATGTCATCCCCTCTATATCCTTCTTCCTCCTTCCTTTCTCTCCCTTCTCTCTCTGTTTCTCTTCCTCTCCAGTCTCCACGACTCCACTTCGGCGGGGATTTGGAGCGGCGGTGACTAGGGGTGAAAACGGATCGGATTCGGACAGTTAGTGATCATACCATATCCTAAACCATATTTATTAAGCAGTTTCGGAGCGGGTATGGATATATAGTGTGCGGATGTAGATGTGGAGCGGATATTTCGACCCTCCAACTATTAAAATCAGCGCCATTTGACTCCCTTGGCAGTTTTGGAGGGCGGTTTCACTGACGTGGCATTTATGTGGCAATGTTGACCTAGTCTATGGTGTTGACATGGTACGTAGCAGCGACCACCTTTGTTCCCAACCCCGACTATTACGGAGCGCTGTTCTGGCACCGCCTGATGGACCTGATGATTCTCAAGGTGGCGACCACCGCTTGCGGTGGTGTCGGCTGCGGAAATTAATCGTACACGCACTGCTCGAGTGACCGCCCCCAAGACACGCCCTAGACTTCAACTGCCGAAGTTGGGCTGCGTTCCAATAGATTTGTGTTGACAAAAAAAAAATCCACGCTCGGCCGATGGTGCCAGGTCTGTGTTGGCGCGAACTAAGCGGACAATAGCAACGACTTGGGAGATCTGCTTAGCTCTAATGTAAGTCCAAAAATTGATGAGATGCGGGTGTTCTAGTAAGTTTTATTCTGTAATTGACAAGATATGCAAACAACAGATCAAATAGTCGATCAGCTGACAACCCGATCGAGTAGTTCCAGCCGATGTCGATGGGGTTTTTGAGCAATCGGCTATATGTCCAACGTATATTCTGATACTTAAGTAAATAATGATATATAGACAATCGGCTGTTAATAATATAATTAAGCAACAATATAATCCAGTATAAACCAATTAGCTAATAATGATATTATCAAATAAGTATTGATCCGAAGGTTAAAACATACATCGGCTAGAGGTCCGATGTCATAAAATCCATAAGATTATATAAACAATGAAACATTTGTTGCGATCGGCTAAAACCAATTTGTATGCCACGTAGCGAAGTCGTCCTCCAAAACCACCAAGGGAGTCTTGCGCTTGTTTTAATAGCTAGAGGGTCGAGATATCCGATATTGCGCTCTAAGGATACGAATCAGATTCGGTTGCTAGTTAACGGAGTTAAAATGAACTTAGGTCCTATTTAGATTGGTGCCAAAATAAACCTTACCAAAAATTGGCAATGCCAAAATTAAGGCAAATTAGTAACATTGCCAAAATTTTGGTAGGATCGGCTTAATAATATTGTCAAAATTCTATACACATTGCCAATATTTAATAACAAACTAAACATAGCCCTATAATTATCAATTTTACTAAATAATATTATGGTTGAAAATATTATTACTCTAAACAGGCCATTATTCCGATGGTAAATAAGAGAGCACTGAGCCACCGACTACAACAAAACCTATAGCGACCAAGGGCCGGCAGCTCTGACAAAACCTCACCAATTTAAAAAGGATTGTGAATTATTTTATGAGAAGGTGTCGGTCTGAATTTAAGCTAGGCAATCCTTTTGTTTAATGTAAGTCAAAACTCGAAGTACGAATTCAAGCCGAAATATGGGGGCTCAATAAGATCATTACTGATACTCATAATTAGTTAACATCTATCAAAGAAAACATATATACTAATCAGGCTGCATGCTACGTACGCGTGTCAACATGAAACCCATGCATGTTACGTGAAAGAATATTAACAAATGACAATTTTATCAGGAGTCAACATCGCATCTAGCTAGGGAGGTTAGATTTTGAGGGTTGACCAGTGAGATTCCTTGGGAAAAATATAATTAAATAAGTAAACTTCAACAAAACCTATGTTTTATGAGTAAATTCCCTGTGTTTCCCTGAAAACTCACTCAAGTCTTTTCATACCCCTGAAATTTACTCGATCCTTTCTATACCCCTGAAATTTTAACTTGATCCCTTCCATGTTCTTAACGTTACATTTTTCTTCATTTCACTATTACATTTGGTTGCAAATGTTTTGCCCTTGATGCTTTAGATTTGAATATAAACTTGAAAATACGATTGAAAATTTTGTCTGGGTGTGCACAGTATGTGTATTTTATGAAACTAATGAGACTAAATAATTAGTGCAGAAAATTTTTGACATAAATTTTTAAAATAAAACAAATATAATAAATTAAAATATTTATTTAAAATATTAATAGGACAATCGATTTTTTTATCGGGAGCGTTCATAAAAAAAATATTGTAAGCATTAGTAGTAATATCTTTGTATGAATACTCCTTATTTTTATGACTTTTTTAAAATAATAAATAAATATTTTTTATTTTATTATGTAAAAAAATTATGATAAATAATGCATCGCACAATATAACTCATAACTATAATAGTACAAACTCATAAATATAATAGTATATTTATAAATTTATGATAAATAATGCATCGCACATCATAACTCATAAACTTTTACATTTTAGTAATGTAATTTACAAATTTCTATGTTTATCCAAAGGGTAAAATGGTCATTTTTATATAAATTAGACGGTCCACTAACGGTCAATTGACGGGAGGGGTATAGAAGGGATCAAAATCAAATTTTAAGGGTATACAGGGAAGTAAGCAAAATACAGGGGCATAGAAGGAATTAGTAAAAATTTCAGGAACATACAAGAGATTTTCTCATGTTTTATTATCAAAGTTGCACAAACCAACAGGTATTTTTATGACATATGGTTTTAAAGTTTTATAAAACCCAAACCTTACGCATTTTGAATGTGAATTTACTAATAAAAATCTAAAACAGAGAGTGCATATGGAAAATTTAATTATTAAGTTCTTACTAAGATGATTGATAGCTTTACTACTTTAAAATATGTTTAAGATATGCTGAAATTTATCAAGATTTTAATAAAGGTAGGAGTTTTATGAAAGGGGAAAGTCCAAATTACACCATTGAATTATTACGTGAGCACGAATTTCCTCTCTAAACCCAAAAAACATGCATATTTCACTATCAACTATTAATTTAAGATACAGGGGATGTTCCCATGATCCCATCACCCGCGCATCATTTTTTGCGCCACTCTTTCCATACAACTAAACAACATTTTTTTTTATAAAAAGAATATATATGAAAGTTGTTGTAAAAAAGTCATTCTAATCCATTTTTAAAGTATTTTTTAACTAATATTTAATTAATTATGTGTTAGTGAGCTATCTCGTAGAAACATAAGGTTCCGACACAGCTTAAACTCACAAATCAAAGAACGGGCCATGCCAAGATCTGTAGAGATCAGACGAGGAAGCGACGCGCTGCACCGGGCGTTGTGGAGTATCTGGGAAATCTAAAGCAGTAAATCGCTGCCGTATCGGCGCCGCCGAGCGAGTTTTTCCCGTAGCAAGAGCAATAACTCGTACAATAGTTAATTACTTAATACACTTTTAATATTTGATCTCACTTATCATATATATTTTGCAGCTTAGAGTTTATATTATAGCTGACTATAAATCTATAGTCCCGCTGCTCTTTTTTTTCTCTTTTATCGTTTTAAAATATATTTATAGCTAACTTATAGTTTGCTATTGTACGTACTCTAACATGCCTATCCTTCCCTTTTCCCCTCCATTTGTCTTTCTAGACTCACCGATATTCACACACAGAAACAGGCAAACAGCTAGCGCGCATGCAGTGCAATCAATGAAAAGCTATCGACCGAAAGGTTGGTACGGGTAGCATTACTGCGTTACGGACTGTATAGCATAGCATCACACTCGCCAGAAATACCAGACGGAAAGACTCGGACTACACGAGTACGGCGCTTTCAAAGGCATAGTAGTAGTAGTACTGGTCCGCGTTTCAGTTAGGCTTAGTTTACTTCCTAACCTTTTCTTTAAATTTTTAACTTTTTTATCACGTCAAAATTATTTTACACATATAAATTTTTAACTTTTTGTTACATCATTTTAATTTCAATTAAACTTTTAATTTTTACGTGAAATGGTCGCTAAACACACCCTTAGCTAGCTTTGCCCCTAAAATGGGCGAGAGATTCAGGCTGAGATTGTGTAAAGCGATGTGGGATATGGCAGCAAAAGGCCGCAGATTCAAAAGGTGGTTTGGCAACAGTGGCCACTAATTTCTCTTTTATGTGGAGGACATGACTTGGATCCCGTTCTTTTCTCCAACTAGAGTTGGATAAAAATTAAGATAATTAAGATTTTCATGACACGTTTTTAAACTGCTAAATAGTATTTCGTGTGAAAACTTTTTATATGAAAGTTGCTCTAAAATACCATATTAATCTATTTTTTAAGTTTGTAATAATTAAAACCCAATCAATCATACGTTAATACCACCTCATTTTGCGTAAAAAACTTAATCTTCATCTTTAAAAAAAGAACACCACCTTAGTTGTCGCTTTGGATTTAGCAGGCGATGATTTTATACGTCTCATGTAAATAAGGAACAAGAAAAGGAACAAAAGATTCAAGAGCATCTCCGGCCAGGGTGTTAGAGCATCTGCCCCAATATAAGTTCTTCTAACCCCTAAATTTGTTCTTAAAAAAACCTAAATTTTATGTTTTTAGACAAATTTTTTTTAGCTTCAATCGTATCCTAATTAACTTCTCGAAAAATAAAACCCCTTCCCGTTTCCAATGCCAATAGCATATACACAGGATATGGAGAGAACATAACGGGTGGAGAGGGATTATGTTCAGGATAGGTGAAAGCAATTTATGTTTCTTCCGTTGGTAGGGTGGATTCACTTTTTATTATTGGAGTTTAATTTTAGATATCTGGTGGAGAGAGGAATCTATTCACACCTTAAAATCTAACTAACAATCTTAAAAATAGGATTTTGGAATGGATTTTTAGGCATTTGTTGCTGATTATTAAGAGCATCATCAACCGTTACTCAAAATTCTGTTCGCTAAGAGCCCCTTTGATTTGGAGGAAAAATATAGGAATTTTAGAGGATTACAATCCTATAGGAAAAAAAATCCTATGAAAGGCCTTTGAAACAAATAATTGAATCCTATCCAATCTTTTAAAATTCCTATGGAATGGGTAATCCTATGTACATTTTGGAGGAAAGTTAGCAAGAGGTTTAACCTCTTGAAAAATTTTATCTGAGTCTATTTCTCTCATTTGATTCCTGCGTTTTTTATGTGGTCCAATTAAACGGTCATTCCTATGTTTTTCCTGTGTTTTGCAATCCTCTGTTTTACAATTGTATTCCTGCCAGAATCCTATGTTTTTTCTATTCCTCTGTTTTTTCATTTCTACGATTAATGAGGATTAAAGGATATATTTTTGTCCAATAGAGCGTAATTAACTTGGTTCTCTAAGGGCTCATTCGGACATGCGGGAAACCATAGAAAAAATGGAGGATCTGTGATCCTTTGGATTCAATCACTGTACCAGCATTTGGTGGTCACAGGAATGCGTAAGGGATTTTTCCAGTGCTACAGATTTTAAGGCTGTGTTTAGTTCACACAAAAATTGAAAGTTTGGTTGAAATTGGAACGATGTGATGGAAAAGTTGAAAGTTTGTGTATGTAGGAAAGTTTTGATGTGATGGAAAAGTTGGAAGTTTGAAGAAAAACTTTGGAACTAAACACGGCGTAAGTGAGAAACATAGGAATTTTTCATTTTTCTCTTCCTTCGTGTAGGATCGAGGCAAATATGCAGCTAATTCGAACACCCATCCCTACAGATTCCCCATGTTTTTCAATCATGTATTTTGCATGTACATTCCTATCATATTCCTGTGTTTTTTTTGTTCATGTATTTTTTTCAATACTGCGTTCGGAATAAGCCCTAAAGGTGGGCCACCTCCAAAGTATTTTTAGAAGTCATCGATCTCTCCTCCTCCAATGCGATATGATCGTGGCGGATTTGGAGCCGGCGCTCTTTCCAACTAGTGGATAGTGAGAACAATGGAAAAGGGGATTCCAATTTTTTGACCCCTAATTAATTAGGGAAACTATTAGAACAACTTTTCATCATTAAGCCTTGTGATTAAAAAATCATAGTGGGTGATACTCTTAATTTGACTCTCCTCCAAATCTCCAATTAGCCATCTTCATAAAAGATTCAATCTTCATATTTCTTCCCACTCCAACAACCCCTCCATATTAGTGAGATTTGCACGTGGGAGGAATGGTAAGACAAAGTGCATTGGCGGGGGGGGGGGGGGGGGGAATGGAATGGTCAGCCGATTTTAAGATCTTTGATTTGGCCACTGAGTGGGATAGCCATTCAAATGGATAGCCCGTCGCATAAAAAAAAAGATAGTCCATCCCATAAAAAAATGGTTAGTCCGTTAGAGCCTTTTTTGCTATGTTCGCTATTATTTAATGGAGAGTGAGATGGGCAATAATATTGGATGCTCTAAAATTATTTCCAAGAGTGATAAAAACTTGACTCCAATAATCTAATATTAGGGCCATAAAAAATTAAGCTCAAAAATTACCCATTCTTCCAAGAGTTCCTCTATATTTGATTCCCATAATGTTTGAAATATGACACATTATGGTGTTTATCCTCTCTTCTATCCATGCTGTTTTTCTCATACGAGACACGCGGTTGCGGGATTTGAATGTGTCATGATGTGATTGAAATCTATTTCATGAGTAGGGGTGGATCGATAACGAGCCAGCTCGGCTCGTTAAGACTTAGCTCGTTTGAACTTGTTATCTTAACGAGCTAAAAGGCTAGCTCGTTAGGCTTGTTAACGAGCTATATCTCATTTACATCATATTAAATGGTCAGCCGATGTTAAGATCTTTGATTTGGCCACTGACTGGGATAGCCATTCAAATGGATAGTCCGTCGCATAGAAAAAATGGATAGTCCATCCCATAAAAAAATGGTTAGTCCGTTAGAGCCTTTTTTGCTATGTTCGCTACTATTTAATGGAGAGTGAGATGGGCAATAATATTGGATGCTCTAAGATTATTTCCAAGAGTGATAAAAAATTGACTCCAATAATCTAAGATTAGGGCCATAAAAAATTAAGCCCAAAAATTACCCATTCTTCCAAGAGTTCCTCTATGTTTTATTCCCATAATGTTTGAAATATGACACATTATGGTGTTTATCCTCTCTTCTATCCATGCTGTTTTTCTCATATGAGACACACGGTTGCGGGATTTGAACGTGTCATGATGTGATTGAAATCTGTTTCATGAGTAGGGGTGGATCGATAACGAGCCAGCTCGGCTCGTTAAGACTTAGCTCGTTTGAACTTGTTATCTTAACGAGCTAAAAGGCTAGCTCGTTAGGCTTGTTAACGAGCTATATCTCATTTATATCATATTAATAATTTCAATCTCACCATTTTATCATATATTGACATAATAATAAATACTAAATAGTAAAGAACTCATTAAATATGAATAGCTTTGATGTAATTAAAAGCTTCAACACTAGTTAAGAAGCACTTGTACTAACATGCTGAACAAGCAGCTTGCGAGCTAGCTCATTAAACTCACGAGCTCAAAGGCTACCTCGACTCAGCTCATTAGGGCAGCCACAATGTGGTAATAGAAGAGAGTCTTAAGCCTCTAAAGTGATCCTTATATATTGTAGTAGTCCATATAATAGTCCTTTAGTTTGAGCTATCTATATACATAATGCCTAGCCATAAGAATAAAATAGCAATACTTTCTCTCCTCTTCTCTCTGACATACCATACAATTGAGTGAGACCAGTAGGACCCATGCTAATACCTCCTCTTACCATATACATTGTAGCAACTACCATACATAACTAATGTTGGGTTCTACCTTATTACCTATGTAGACATTATACATTGAGCATTGTCCTTAAGACTATAAGTTTGAGTCAATATGAAGCTTCGAGCTTTTTGTCACCTACTCACGAGAACGCTGGGATTGGGAATGTGTCAAATTGGGAGCGCCAGTAATGAGCGGAGCAACCAATCCTACACCCCTCAAAGGGGAGGGAGCCATCGGTTGAAACCATAGTTATTAGAACCAGATCGGACCGGCGGTCTGACCAGAAAAAAAGGGAACCTAGGGCTCAGCTGGTTCGGTCTAGTTTAAAGATCGGACGTGCAATCAACCCGAGAAAAACCGATTGAACCGCTGGTTTTTGGAAAGAACCGGTGAAAAACCGGTCAAATTGGGAGCACCAGCAATGAGCGTAGCAACTAATCCTGCACCCCTCAAAGGGGAGGGAGCCATCGGTTGAAACTTGAAACCGCCAGGTTCTGCTACTATTTGGAAGGGCAACACCTGCTCTGCGCAATCCAAATTGATCCTCTTTTGGAACGGCAAGCTACATGTGCCTCCTCATGCTTAGTGTTAATAACCTGTCTCAGTGTGAGCACAAAACGTAGTACTATCAAAAGGCCAACATTTCAATTCTGAAACAAGCAGAAGCTCTGCTCTGTCCAAGCAGACAGAAAGAAAATGACAGACAGAAAAACATATCCTGCTATTAACCAGTCCTAAGCTTCGACCCAATGAAAAGGTCTAATGTGCGTACCCAAGACAGCATACATTACAATGAACAGGTCCGACATTATCACATCTTGAAGCCTGAAGGGATCTTTGCTTTACTTTTAGGGAAGAGGATTAAAAAAGAAAAAAAAAGCTGCTCCCTAGAGGGACGCCCATCACCATCTATCATTATCATATCGAGTCATCTCTATCAGGAGAAATCCTCAGCTGCTCATAAACATACATATAATTCATACATGCACGGGTGGCGGATCCAGGCATATTCTGTGGGGTCGGCTGACCCCACAGCTTTTTAAAAAACACCCTACAAGCCTTGATTTTCATGTATAAATTCAAAAAATTTAGAGAAATGACTCCATTTAAATACAAATTATTAGTAATTGACCTCAAAGGATTAAAGTCCTGAGCTCCGCCATGCACCCCAGCCTTTTACTGATTATCTGGAAGGTCGTCGAGGATGAAAGGGCCAAGCTTCCCTGATCTGAAAAGAGTCAACAACTTCTTGGAGGCCGGACCATGCGTTTCATCAAACGGTTTGTGAGGTATCCTGAACACCTTGCGAAGAGCGACAAGCTGTGAGTCTATCAGGCTTTCAAGCTCGTTCTCATCCTCAGTGTTGTCCGCGAAGTCCATAAATGTACTGCAAAGTGTTCTCTGGACCTCCATCACCATGTCCTGGAGAAGAGGGGCGAGGTTTATGAACTTGTACAAAATAGATAAGAGAACTCATTAATTGCCACAGTACGATGGGCAGCACAATTAGGTGCAAAGGTACAATCTGTACCTTACAAATAGTTGCACAAATTTGGTTTTCTGATCAAATGTACATAGAACAGCCTATTGTAATGCAACAAGTTCATGACATGACAGAAAATAACGGTAAGAGTTAACTAGGAAGTTTAGCACACACGACAATCTTGAAATGCAGTCAGTCAATAATGTCATAAGGAGAATATGTACTAAAAACATGATCCCACAAAAGAAAATATATCAAACATGAGCGATTGGCAAGTCAACAGACGTACCATGTTAATTGTTCAACTACATTAAAATAATAATGGACAGATCTAACCATTGGACATAATCACATGGTGTCACCAACCACACATGGCATCAAGTCTATCCAGGGGATGCTTTCCATGGTCCACGGTGCCAAAGACAACCCAAAAGTAGCATGATCATACAAGCTTACAACCATAATCCCACCAGCCACCCCAATGTTTCTGTAAGATACACCAACTACACATGCCACACAGGCAGAGTGGCCCAATGTGTGTGTGTGACAAACAACATTGAGGTTAACATGTCCATATAAGTACTCCAGCCCAACAAGAACAGGCTGCTAGCTGATGATGTGCCTTTTATCAAATCTCAACCACCATTAATGTCTCCTATAAGCCAAGGGTTGAACTAAAGCGCGTACAACTCTACACCAATGGAAACATGTTGCAAAACTGAATACACTCTTTCTCCACTGATAATATTGGAGAAACATATTGTATCAACGCTAAGGTAATATTGTTTTTTTTTTTGGTTGAAAATTTCAGGTGCTGCATGGAGAAGAATAGCACCTGAGCTTAAAACCAACAAAAACACATGCCAACAGCCATAGCAAATTCTGAATAAATTTAAAATGTGTTGTCATCCATCACTCCACACAAGTTCAAATCTAGATTTGATGTACACTTGGAGAAATAAAAAAAGACAAATTCTTCTGACAGTAATAATTTTTATTTCCAATGTCTTTTTCAGCAGAGTTTATGTTAATTTTACTCCATGTTCAAATTTCAATTTGAAATTTTACGGAGTAATGGATAACGACATACTCTATGCTACTTTTTCGTAGATATTTTTATAAATATGTGCGCGCTATTTTTGTTGGTTTGAAGCTCAAGTGCTCCTGTGCTCCACAGAACACATGAAATTTCCCAACTAAATGACGTTGCTCGATGACAGCTATAGTAAAATAAACAAATTTGCACTAAAAATATAAATATAAATATTACTCTACATATTCTGAGATGATGGGTTTGACATGACAATGAAATACTAAAAAATGCTCAACAAATATATAATATTTAAGGAGCACAACTTAATGAAAAAAAGAACGAGAACATTTTTTTCACCACCTTCTGAACAGTAATAATATAAATATATAATATAGGAAAAAACAGATTATTATCTACCTGGTTGTTCCAACATGTTTTGCGAGATACTAAGCCAGAATTCTGAATGATCTGCTACTTAAAAGCCAACAAACTAGCATATCCCACAGTGTATAGCAACATGAACACCAGCAAAAATAAGACACTCCATGGCAAGAAAACTTTATTAGCAAGGGATAAGTTACCACTGGACTTCTATAATCATAACTGCATAATGTTTTGAGACCTAAGCATGAAAACACAATTTTTCAGCAAACCTCTAACCACAACATGGTAGAATGTTATGCAATTCTTAAATTTCATTTAACACGCCCTTTCTGAAGGGCAGCCATTCAACCTCAAGAGGAAAAGAGAGAATGCACCGTAAAACCACTGGATGGACAGTTAGTGTTATAAGGATTGATCAAATGTAACATAATGCTTAATCCATTTAGTAGTCAATTGATGCCTTCATTTAATAAAGGGGAAAAACAGTGAGATAATTGTACATACAACAGGTTAGTAATATCAAACATTGCATGTTATTCTGCAACTTATAAAAGCTAGCTGTATACTCAGATGCAATTTGATGATCTTTGGCTGCATCAGATTTTGAAACGGATCCAGATGGTGAGATCACTCATATATGATTATTTATTTTGTGGTATAATCTGCAAAATATTGATCAATGTGGTCGCCAAGCCTGGATAAATTTATTCCATCCAAATTTCATCATATGTATACATGGGGAGTTTCGATTATGTTGCCCAGTTATATCCTATATATACCGTCCCCCTGAGGCTCAATACAAGTCAACCCATCTTACGCAGTATATCTCTTCTATACTATCCAACATATCCCCATACGATGGTTGCCCATGCAGTAAACTTTCTGATAAGAGTTGGTACCTGTACATATAAGGCGTCAGAGTTATTTGGTCGCCTTCTCCTTCGTGGTGAATCTCTATAGTCTTTTTCATTACTATTGAATGCATCTTCATTGAATTGTTCTCTTCGGTAAACTAGTCGCTCCCAATGTAGAGGGGTTTTTCTAATATTAAGAAGAGACAATAAATACTTCGCTATACGCTCCTCTCCAACCACAGAGTCCTTGACAGCTCCTGTAAATAATATAAAAAGGGCTCTAGCAATGTGGCAGTACAAGTATGGACAACTTGATATCAGTGATAAGTAAAACAAGAGTAAACCATGATTAATCTTGTGTTTATCAAATATGGATAAGTTCTCTAAGCAGAGAACACGATAATATTCTTATTCTTCAGATGAATTCGTGCACAGAAGAGAAAAAACAGAAGCTAAAATAATCTAACCTGTCAGAGCAAGCTTTAAACCAGTCTCCATGTCTGGAATGCTTGGTACTAGAACACCTGGTGTATCAAGTACATAAATGCTCGGCTGGCTTGAAATCTATCCGACACAAGTATTGCTGTTAATCCACTCGATTATAGCAAAAAGAAAACAAGAAAAAAAGAAACCATCTGATCAATGATTAGGCACTATGAATGCATTTACTTGAACCATGTAATTGCAAACTAAGCAAACTGATGGTGCACAAAAGAACGGAGTCAGGGTAGATGGCAACAGGAAATGGATTGGAACCGTAATAAGGCTGGACATGAGATATGCTGAACTGGATATGGCCTGTGGTGTGGGATGTGTTTAATTTGTAGGCAAAATGATTCAGGAGGTAAATTTTGGATCAAACAAAGGTAATCTTTATCTCTTAAGCCTCATTTTTCCTGTACTCTTCCACAGTTAATACCTATTATCCTAACATAGGACTGAACAAGAAAGGCCTAACTATATTGTAACGTGAATTGTGGAAACTTAATATATTTTCAGACAAAGAAAGGGAAAAGAGTCTAAGCTTGTTACCATCCATATCCATGGACATGAGCCTCATCCATTCATTTTGTCACATCTAGTATTGAATATGAAAATTAAAGAGCAACAAGCAAAACAAAACGAAGATATAACACATGTGGGATAGAATAATACAACTGAAAAACGTCAGATTAACATGTGCTATCATGAATATTTCTCATATCTAGTTCAATATTACCGACGGACTGGATTCATCAATCTAGCAAACTAAGAGATGTTGAGAAAATATTGGACTTACAGACTCACCTTATATCCTGCAATATCTTGAGTAACACCAGGCAATGGTCCTACTGTAGCTCGCTTGTTCTTATCTTGCACTGGGAGTAGAGAAACAACAAACATGAATAGTCAATCATAAATTAGACGCATAGATATTTTACTTTGTAAATATTATACCTGGAAAATGAGAAGTGACAATTCTATGAATGGAATTTATGAGGGCAGACTTGCCAACATTGGGAACACCAACAACCATAACAAGAAGTGTGGGCTCTTTTGAGATTGCTTCCTTTAGTTTGAACTCCACTAGCCCAAGAAGCTGTTAATTTAGAAGAGTTATAAAAATACTAAGAATGTAAAGTATCTTAACTGGTTAAGTCATATGGAATGTTAAATTAGCCAGAACACAGTCTGTACCATACAGAAGCTGCAAGGATGAAGGATGTTTGCATGAATAGAATAGCATTGTTGCAGAACATATACTGATATACAGCTGCATCTTCATTCAAGTTTTTAGTTTTTCCTATAGAAAATGTCTGGGGGTAAGGAGAGCAAATTTAGGTGGTTAAATGTAATAATTGAGGACTTTACTGGCGCAGATAGACATATGCATCAGCATTTTGTACGAAACAAAAAAGATTTGCTTCCTTCATTCATTTCAAGAAGCATTGTTTTGAATTTTCGGATGGATGCACCAAGGAGGAGCAATGTTTCTTATATGCAAAGTGCAATTACCTTATAAAAATAAAGATAGTACACTTCCACTCTATGACCCCAAGAAAACTTAAAAAAAATCAAATAAATTTGAATGCAGTGTAAATTTACTAATTTGTTGGAAACTATTTAAAATACTTTACAAAACGATTGGTCCACAGGTATGGTTCTTAGGCGCTTCTTGTTATTCTCATAGTCCATTAGTCATGAAGGACCTTAGAAATACCAGTTATACAAATTTCAGCAAACACCAATCAGTATTCTAAATGCTAATAGGATAAACAATAGCCTACTCTCAACATCACGCTAAGGTTTTGGAGCACATCACCACCTGCCACTTATGATATAGGTAGCTACCTCCTGTGTATTGCACTGGTTTTCATGTAAGTATATGCCATTCTACTTCTTTCGTTGAACAGTCTTGCTGTAAAATTAATTTCCTGATACTCAAGAATGGCCGTTACATGCATGATGCATGTAATTTTGAAAGCACCTAGCTTTGTTATGTTTCTCTGATACAGTAATGCTCCTCTACGAGATACTTATTATCAATTCATGCATGGATGCAGTTGGAGGCAAGGCATTCATACTTGCATCTTGACCACTGCATGTTTTTATTGGTTACTTTGGTAAGTGACTGGATTTCTAGGAATTTGAGCATAGAGGAACACAACAAAGAATAGGAGGGAGTATATTCTAATTTTAAAATGACAAAATGATCAACTTGAAATCTGAAACTAAATAGAATCATATGAATTAAACATATACATTATATAGAGGATGCGATAATTTTAGAAAACCCTAAGAATGCCACATCTTATTACATAGATTCATCTATAGAGAATCAGTATAGAGTACACCAAAAGCATTGTCAACTCCTCTTCTTAAAGCTTAGAGACATATATTATGTTAAGTTTACAATAGAAAAAAAATGGATAAAATAGGAATTAACAGTCAACTGACCTGACTAACAGAACTGGTGCTATGTGCATTTATCGAAATGCAATCCTGCTTACATGATTCAAAATGATGAAGCCACCTCTGCAAATAATATGTAAAATTCTTGTGAGTAAATAATAAATCATATTTGCCAAAGAACAACGTAACTGGGAAGGTACATGAAAGTAATAATGTTTCAGCATGAATTGACAACTAAGTTTGAGGAGCTGAGCTAAAAATGAGTGTACACTTACATTCATTATATTAGGATTTGCTAGATCTTTCTTGTTTAGAGCAAGGATACGCCTCTTAGATGCAAGCACAGGTTGAAGGTCTTCATTCGCTGAGGACAACGGAATCTGGACATAACTTACAATAGGTGTACAACAGTAATCAGAGGAATACAATACAGACGAACAAACGAACTGCACATGAAACTGCAGCAATAAACAATCAAAAGATGATAATTGAATTGAATGGAACATTATTCACCAACTTGTAAAAGACAATTTCTAAAAGAAAAAAAAAGAACTAGTTTTAAAGTAAGTAGAAGGTACTTAAGCACGAGGATCACAATTATAGTACATAGAGTATGAAACTTTGCACAATCAAGTGCTGTTTCGGAATTGATCCCACTACTCACGTTCCACCGCATTCCTACATGACACACTCACAGACAGACTGGCGAGACATTTCGTCGAACACCATCGGAGCGGCAAGAACCGTCCATCCTCACCCACCGAGCGGCATTTATTCGAGAAGGCGAAGAACGAGGCAGGTATACCGAGGAGCGCAAACGGAGCGGAGCGGGGCACTCACCCGGGCGTCGCGGACCTCGAGGACGAGGTCGGCGAGCTTGAGGCGGTCGCGGATGGCGCGCGAGGCGGCGGCCATGTGGCCGGGGAACCAGTTGACGGCGCCTCCCCCGGCGTTGAACGCCATCTCGCTGGCGCGCTTCCCCGCCCGCGCCAGCCCCCGCATCGTGCCCACCCCCGCGCGAGCGCGCCGCGGCGGCGCCGGATGGTGCAGTCGGCGGTGCGGTCGACGGCGTGTCGCCGCGCGTAAATGGACCCCGAAATTGCAAAACCCCTCTGTCGTCTGGGCCCAAGTGGAGGCATCGTAGTTATACACGGAATAAGTTCATCTGAGGTCTTAACTTTGTCGACGAATCCGATTTACGTCCTTAGCCGCAACCAGGCACAACGGGTCCCTCAACTATCAAAACCGGTGCAGATTAGATCCCTCAGCGGTTTTGAGGGCGGTTTTGGCTGACGTGGCGTCCACGTGGCTAATTTGACTCAGGTCTTCATCTGACGTGACACTGACGTGGCGCTTACGTGGCAATTCGATCCAGAAAATAATAAAAACCATGGGACCCGCATGTCAGCTTCACATACAAAAAATAATAAAAAAAGTGGGACCCACGTGGGCCTCACATGTCATCCTCAGTCCCCTCCCTTCTTCCCTACATGTGGACTGGGGCAGCGGGCGGACTGGTGCGACGGTAGCTGGAGCAGTGGCGCGCGGAACGGCGGTAATCCGCCAGGCCTCACGGGCGGAGGAGCATGGCCACCGCCATCGCCACGGGCCCCCTCCCTCTACGGCGTTCAGGTCGTCGTCGTGGGTGTTCCCCTCACGCCGCAGCCCACTGCGCCACGCGCCAGCGGCGGCGCCCGCGGTAGGGTTGCGGGCGGTAGTGGTGAGGGAAGGGAGAGGGGCGCCGAGGATGATGCTGAATTCGCCAGCGGCGCTGGCGTGGGCGAGCATCACCTCCATGGCGCGCCATCGCCTCGCGGGCCGCCAGAGGCGGAGGAGGAGCTCGGGCGCCGCTCGGTGACGCCGTGTGGGGCGGCGGCGGCGGCCGCGTCCATTGGCGTTGGTGGCGGAAGAGACAAGGTCCCCGCGAGGCGATGGTGCCGGGCACGCTCCTCCGCCCGCGAGGCGACGACCTGAACGCCGCGGAGGGAGGGGGCCCGTGGCGGTGGCGGTGGCCATGCTCCTTCACCTGTGAGGCTTGCCTCCGCCGAGGTGAAACATGCGGCGGCGTTAGCAAAGGAGGAGACAGCGCTGCAGCTGCTGGCGCGTGGTCGTGGCGGGCGGAGCTCGAGCGCGACGAGGTGCGTGGCCGTGGAGACGGTGGAATCGAGGGTGGGGGCCGCGATGGTGAGGTGCGCCGCCCTTCTCCCCGCCTGCTGCCGCTCGTCGGTCATCCTCCCCAATGGCCGCCGCCCGTCCTGGCGCCCCTTCTCGCCACCGGTCGCTGCTCGTCCCCGTGCTCTTTCTCCCCACTGGTCGCCGTCTGTCCCGGAGCGCCATCTCCTCATCGGCTGCCGACGCCGCCCCTTCTCCCCGCTAGTCGCCCGCCCGTCTCCCCGCCGCCCGTCGGCAGAGAAGAGAGAGGAGAGATGAAGAGAGGGGAGATGGGGAGAGTGAGGAGGAAAAAGAGGAGGGGTGAGTTAGGCTGACATGTGGGTCCCACAATTTTTTATTATTTTCTATGTGAGACTGACATGTGGGTCTCACTGGTTTTATTATTTTTCCGAATTGAATTGCCACGTAAGCACCACGTCAATGCCACGTCAGATGAAGACCGAGTCAAATTAGCCACATGGGCACCACGTCAGCCAAAACCGCCGAGGGACCTAATTTGCACCGGTTTTAATAGTTGAGGGACCCGTTGTGTCTGGTTTTACAGCTAATGGACGAAAATAGGATTCGTTGACAAGAAGGGACCTCAGATGAACTTATTCCTATTTACACCATGGTTGGGCCCAAGTGGAGATCTACGCTGCCTCGGGGGGCCGGGCCGGTACACCGCGACGCAGTGGGAGCAGCGAAGCGACGGGGACTGTGGAGGAAAAAAGTCTACTTTCTATCCCTTAATTTCGCGTCCGTCAAACAATTTTTAAAATAAGTGCAAATTAAATCTCTCGGTAGTATTACTACTGATGGTTTCAGGGATTTTTCATTGCTTGCTTACATATAGCAAACTAAAAATAAAAAACACCAACGAGAGTCACATGTTAGTGGGATTTCTTTTAAAAAAATAAAATTAATAGGTTGAGCCCATATGTTGGTGGGTACCCGGTCAAAAAAGTAAAATACAAAACAGTGGGATCCACGTGTTATTACCCCTCTCTCCCCAAGCAGTGGCCAATCCGACTCTCTTCCAAGAAAAGAGAGAAGGGGAGTTGCAATGAGGTTGGAGTTTGGTTGCTAGAGTGAGTAGAATACATCGGTTGCAGTGCCAAGAACCCTGGTGATGCAACCTGTTGTGTGTTCTTGGCATCATGTGGCTTGACATCACCGATGATGGATCGGGGAGGCACCGAGGGGAAGGGGATGCAATGCAGGAGCTACGGTGGGTGCTGGCGCCACGGAACGGCGGTGCGACTGGTGAGGCGGTGTAGCGACCCTTGTATTTTACTTCCGAGGTAGAATAATGGTCCATGGCTTATTTCTCGGTAAAAATCAGCTTTTGAGAAATTGGCACACTAAAGTAGCATAGCAAAATCAATTGTAGCGCAACCTATTTAATAAACATTAGAAATTAGCTTTTACCAACATAATAACTAAATTTACCTATATATAACCTTACCACTATCAATATCTTCTGTACCAAATCAATATAGATACCAACTTCTTCATTCCCTTGGTAAACTCTTGAATAATTGATTTTTTAGTCTTGATCATTCGAGGTTGAACTTTTTAGACGGTAACAAAGTTAGCACAATTATCTACAAAAGAGGTTATACGTAGGGGATGCATATGAAAGGTATTCAACAAGTCCCAATTATAGCAATTCAACACATATATGTTCATAATTACCTGCACTATACCACCAAAAACCCATGGTCCACAAAATGTACCATGCATGCGTATAAATATGTAACATCCTGAAAAATTCGCAAATATAAACTCCCGAGTAAAATCGATTAACCAAAAATCGTTTTGTCTATTTTTGTCTCTTGGCATGTTTGGATCAATCCCTTGTGAAAACATTGGAATTCTTGGTTGTTTTCTTGCTGGTGATGCCGCGATTTCTTGTGCCCTAGAAGTCTACTTTTCCTCCCTCACCGAACCCGGCCTCAACCCGTGCGGTTGCAGGTTCGAAGTCCACCTTGGCTCCTTCCCGACCCAGCCCATCAGCGAAGTCTATCTCCCTCTCTCTCTCTCTCTCTCTCTCTCTCTCTCTCTCTCTCTCTCCCTTCTTAAACCCCCCTAAACCCGGGCAACGTCGGCCGAGCCCCGCGCGCGCGACGCCACGATCAGCGCCGCAGCAGCCAGCCGCCGTCGCTAACCTTCTCCTCCCCCTCTCTGCTGGTTGTTGCCACACTCCCCCCTTTTTTGTTAAGCACCCGTTCGCCGCCTCGCAGCAAGGTCGAACCCGCCACGCGTCGTGTCGCACCGGACGCCGCCGCCGCCCTAACCATCGAAGAATCAGCCACCGACCGCTGCCGTCGCCTTGATCGCCGTGGACCCCGGTCGGATTAGGCGCCGCCTTCACGGCGCCACCAGCCGTCGGCCGCCGGCGACTTCCCCGCTAATCGCCATCCGCCAAAGCTCCTCACGGTCGGGAACGCCGTGCCGACGCACTGTCGCCCTCGCCTGCCACACGCAAGCTCGCGCTAGAAGCCGAGGGCCATTAATGCGTGCACGCGGGTCGACGCCCCACCGGCGCCTATATAAACACCCCCGCCATGCACGATCGGCACTTCCGCCCCTCTGTCCTCACACCGATGCACGTTCACCCTTCCACCTCTCTCCCGCGCTTGGGCTGCCCTCTCTCCGTTTGCTCCACCGCGGCCGGCCTCAGCTGGTCCTCGGTTGAGCAAGGGGACGGATAGGCCGCCGCGCCCCCTTTCGATCCGAAAATGATTAACCTCGGACGTCTAACAACCGAACGGCTAACTCTCTGACCGCTAACCTTTCCTTTTCCGTTGCAACTAACCAACTGACCACTGACCCTTTTCCTTTCTGTTGAGCTAACACACTAACCCCTAACCTCTGACTGGCACTAACCCGCTAACTTTTGTGCCCTAACGGTTGTGTGTTGCTTGTGGTCACTGATCAAGCACCTGGCGTGCGAGGAAGTACCGCGAGCTCAGCCGTCCCCAGGCAGTACCTCGACGACCGTTGTTTCGTGCGAGGAACATCGCCCGGTGTGCCGCTACACGGCTGCCGCCAGGTCAGCACTTCGCCCTCCCTCTCTCCCCTCGACTCTGTCCTCCATCCTGTTCTTCCTCTGCTCTGTCATCGCCGACATGGCACGGCGCCGCCCAACGGGCGAATAGCCGCGCCCGGCCTTCACTCTGGCCGTCACCTCGCCAGCCGGTGCGCTATCGCACTAGGAACACACCCCCACAAACCCCACCCTCGGTCTGATCCTCTAGCTACTGATCCATCCTCGCCGCGGGACGTGCGAGTGCGCGCCCCGCACGGGCACACTCTGCTCCAGCCGCACACCGCCCGGACGAACTCTAGAACCACCCTAGGAGCTACCCGAGCCTTGAACCGTCTACCCCGTTTAGCCACCACACATACCGCATCCGTCCCCACCCTTTCCCTCGCCGGTGAAGCTCCGCCGTGGACGCCGTGCGCTTGCCGCCGCGACCACGACCAGGCCGTCGCCGCCACTCACCCTACCCACTCCTCCAGCCCTACCAATGGAGGGAATCGACTCCTCCGAGATCGGTAATGTTCCCCGGAACCCCGTGCCAGCCATCCACGCCCTATTAAGACACAATTTTACTGCACCCCCTTCACGGCCATCGCCGCCGTCCGTTGCACGTCGCCGCACCACCTCTATCCATCCTAGTCGAAGCTCTCTGTCTCATTCGCCCTCCTGATCCTCCCTACGGCTCACGCCGAGCTATTTCACCCCTCTCCCGTGCCAAACCGCCGCCGCCCTATCACTGGCGCACCACCATGTCAGAGACCGCCGCTGCACCCAACCTCGCCGGCCACCCCGTGCCTCCCCAGGCCACGTCCCGCCTCCCCGACGTAGTACTAACCCTCACCAAGCTCCCCTCTCCGGCCACAACCCCTTCTACCGTCAACCGCCGTCGCTAGCTCCAACCCTAACCGCCGCCGGCCGATGCCACCCGCGCGCGAGGGAGAGAGCAGAGCTGGAGAGAAGGAAAGAGGAAGAAAGAAGGACCAGATACTGACATGTGGGCCCCACCTTTTAGAAAGCCATTTGAACCGGTCAGCCAAGCCCGCCCGACCCCACCAGTCAGCCTTTTCAATTTTATTCAATTTATTTTAAATCTAGATTTCCAGAGCTCATTTTTCCCTCGTTTTAACTCGGATTTCGATGAAACCTTCGCCTAAATTCTTCTAAATTCTTGCTCTTTCAATTCACTCTGGTTTGGTATTTTTCCGGTTTTCTTTAGGACTTTCGATTTTTACGGTAGATTTAGGTTAGACGTTAATTCCCGCATTCAATCCCCAGGTTACGTGTGTGAGGAGGAGTGCGAACCAGTTGAGGCTGAGACCTTAGCTGACCAAGGCAAGATACTATGCTCTATTCTTGAACATGTTGGGCCTATTTACAAATGTGTTATTTACAAATAAAACTTGCATGCTATTTATAAAATACGTACCTATGCTTGATTATACCTACCCTTGATACTGATTACCTTTATACATGTTATATGCCTTTGTTTACCTGAGTCATTTATATGCGGTCAATTATTGACATTGCTTAGCACTGCTATTATAGATATATGCATACTCCATACTTATGTTAAGATGATTATGGATGTGAGATCACTCGATGTGAGTGATTGATGATTTGCGGGTGGAGACATGAGCACCACCCGCCGCACATAAACATTTTGCGAAAACCAAAACTTAATGAAACAAAACTATTTCGACTCGAGCGGCACGAATAGAATATGGGTGGTTCTAGAAACGGTTAGCCGCCGACCCTAGTCAGTTAAGGACCGAGTCAGGAAGCTACGCAAGAAACGAACCGAGTACGACCGTATTTCATGTGTATGGGCAGACCCGTTGGATTAGGAAGCTCTCGTGGGGCGGCACCTCAGTCATGGTTAGTTCTATATGTGAACGTTGAGGATAGTGCAGTGTCGGAAAGGTAAAGGACGTCAAAGAACTTAAAATACACCCTATAAGTATGTATATAATAAATATCCCCAATCCCTGGAGCGCCAGGACTCCCCTCACCATCTGGCAGTATGTAGGTTGGAGTGCCAGGGTGCAATGGGGGCTCAAGTCCTTGGAACGGGTGCCGAAATGCGAGAGCGACCGAAAAGCTGGGCTGTGGCAAGTCTCATGTGTTGGGATTAGGCTCATGTGTTGGGTAAGCCATGGAGTGCGGGATTAAAAGCGTACATCCACTGCAGTGTGAGTAAACTAATCTATTCGAATAGCCGTGCTCGCGGATAATGAGCGCCGGGACTTGTACTACCCTTGACTAGACTCATAACTTTTAACATTGCTTAGTGTAGAAATGGGGAGACATGATAACCTTGCCCAAAATGTGGGAAGGATAGAGTAACATGAAAAGGAAATGTGAGGGTAAACCGAACCAAGCGAGGCTTGGAGAGGTGGATGAACCCTAGATAATTACAACTTCAACATTGACGTTGTTTTCAGTTAAAACTGCTAGGTCTTAGGTTTGCAAAAAGAATTGTGAAAGATAGCTTTATGCAAATATGCCACCCTACTCCCTTGGAAATTCCTGTACATTATATGCACTTCTCGTTAGTAGTGACTTGCTGAGTACTTCTGTGCTCACTCTTGCTTTAATCCTACCCTTTTTAGACTCGGAGTTTGGGGACGACCCATCTGAGACCCTTCTCGAGGAAGAAGGACACGAGGAGATGCCATAGGGACTAATTCCTAGTCGATGCCTGTGGGAATAATAGTCGTACCGCCGCAGCCTTGCTTCTGCCATATCTTAGTATTCTTATGAGGGTAATGTACCGGCCTTTGGCCTATTCGGGGATACCACTCAGTCATCCCTTGTAATATTAAGTATTGTAATCCGTACACTGCAGACGCTCTGTACTAGTAATGTATTGTGTAAGTACCAACCTACTGATCCAGGGATTTGGTATTGTTAACACAAACGGTCTTATGTGTTTTAAAACGGGGGGCCAACAAAATATTGTTGCAAAAGATCACATTAATTTTATTGTGCATATATGGCACCATAGGTATTAAAACCTCCAACAAATTCTTTTTCTTCCATGTTTGTGTTTTCTATCGGAAATAGGGAGTGACGTATCATAATTCATATACTCTATAAAGGTGTGTCGTTTACCTATAGATACCTTAAACCTGTTAACGTCGCACTACATTGACACCACGCTAGCGCCTAAACACACTTCATGGTGTATGTGGCAAGGCTAAGGTTACTAGCTTTTCATTAATCACATTTGACACTTATCACTACGGTTAATCTCTACCACAATAGTAGATCATTAGATTTCAAAGAAACAACTATCCACATACTCTACTTGATTCTGCAACAACAATAATCCTCATCGATAGCTCATGCTTACAGGGTTCATGAAAGTCCTTAAACTCGCAAGATAAAGCCATTAAGAAAGAACTACTAGGTTAGCTCATCCCATTAAGGTCCTGTGGTCGACATGATCACTATGGTGTCTGCATGCCATACAATAATTGTTGTTTGACCTTACGATGATAAATATGAACAATTGAACCCCCATCACAATAGCAAGTTCGGAATGCACCCACAATATGACCAACTGCTCCACCAGTGAATCAAATCCATCGTATTTGTTTTAATTACAAAAAGTATAATTTAATACAATATGATACATATAGATTGCAATTATGAAAATATAACAAGAGATGGTCAAAGGTATTGGACTTGCATGAGATACGCACAAATAATTGAAGAACAATAAACCGATGAATTGAATAACTCGAAGAAATACGAGATAAGCAACCAACTGAAAGAAATACAACGAAGAAAAACTAAGTACAAGAACACCGATACTAATATGATGCATATGAGATGTCTAATCCTGTGATGGTCTATGATGGTATATATTATCGACTCTCATTTTAAGGTCCACAATAACACTCTAAAGGAACTTAGAACACTACCCAACTAGATAACTTAACATGTATTTTTAGTTGAATTTAATATATTATAATGTATTTGATTTGTATAGACTGTGGAAAATATTTAGTCAACTCGGAATTAGTCAAGATGAGTTAAACTTACATTTGTACTTCAAATTTAGCAGAAAAAATATTTTGCTTTGACTCAAGAATATGACTTGTTTGCATTATTAGGTAACAAAACATTTATATATAAAAATATGGGCTTGTTTTCTTTACCACTATATATGTGAAATTTGATTTGGATTTGATTTGTGATTTGCATAGATGAACTTTAATTTCAACTAAAAGATTTGGTTTTGAAATAAGTATTATGTACTCTTAGTTTAAGATAGCGTAGTTATTTTATTGAGAAAGAAATTTGCTTCACTGGAGAGAAGTTAATTCAATAGTCTCTAGATATATTGCTTTAAATAAAATATAAATATTTTGAAGAATTGTCTATGAGGTATAGTTTGAAGTGATACTTTTCTTGGATCAAATATTGAAGTCCAGATTGCCGGATTTCTACAGTGAGGAGATATTCAGGTTTATAACCTCTTCAATTCTGTTGGAATTAATGGATGGAATAAGGCCCACTTGAAGATTAATTTTTTGGAAAATCACAAAAGCCCACCTCATGGGATGGCATGCATGTGGAGTTTAGTACCACCTTACTTATTTTAGGAGGGGGACCTCCTTAAAAGGGAGGATGCCCTCCTAGTCACTTGAAGCATGTGTGGTGAAGAGAAGAGGGGGAACGCGCTCGCTCGCTCGCCTCGCCTCGCAGGGCAGGTGGCGCATGTGCACGACATACGCGTTGAATGGTCCGCAAATATGGCTCTCCTCATCCTTTCGCAGATGCAGTTTTGTTTTGCTGCGGGAAATTCGGATTTGTTTTGATTTGAAAACATTCCGAAAAATCCGGTGCGTGAAAACGACGTGGAGTCCGGATAAGTTGCACGTGACTTATCCGGTTCAGTTACGCGGAGTGGAGATCATGCGGGCGCCCTGATCAAGCGACCTATCTCTATAAAAACCGAGCCGCCGCCTTCACGCAACACATGCGAAATCAATCTAGGGTTTGCCTCCTACTCTGTGCTGCGCCGTCGCTCGTAGACTACTCCATCCCGCTCACCGGCATGCACCGGCGATCGAGAGAGCAGGTCTCTAGAACCTCTGCCTTCGACGTCCTGCACTGGGAAAAGGCGGCTATAAGCTTTTTGGGAAGCGCTTCGTGCGACTGCTCCCTATTCGTTCGCGACGGCTCGCCTTCCTCTCCGCTCGTGTGCTGCGCGCCTTCGTCGACGTCCGCAACCGCGAGTAGTTTCTACCGAGCAACCGGTCTTTCCGCCACCTCGGTACGTGTTCGATATATTGCGCATATTTGATATGTTCATATTTTAATGTTTAGTTTACATGTGTAGATCTAATGATGCGTTCATACTAGTTTACATCTGCAATGTCATGATTTATTTAAGGAATAAATTAAATCATTATGTGCTTATAATTTCAACAAATTCTAGAAAAAAAATGTTTAAACTAAACACAATTTAAAAGTATTCCCAGCGCAGATGCATTGAGGCACAGATGCAGCTAGCGCGTGGCGGCAATGTTTATGTTGCTGGTCACCAATAGCGAAAGGACTGGGAGTGCATCACTGCAAAGCATCGGAGAAATGCTTAGGCCGAAGAGCAACTTAGTTGATACAACACCAAGTCAGGTTTGAGCCACACGTTCCTGGTGCTTCCCATCCCAATGATCTAGCATATGCACACACCTTGTTTGACATACATGAAAAAGCATCTGTTAACTGGGATTCCCGGGCTTGTGATGCATAATAAGTTGCGCTGGTTCAAAGGATCAAAAGCTTGTGATTAGAGGAGCCATGCTCACTATGTGTTGAAATGTTTGGCCAGAGAAAAACCGAAGAATTTTCCACCACAATATACTCTCAGAAAGGGACCTTGCCTATTTAGGATATGGATTTTCGTAGTTGGGCTTTTAAGCCTCCTTAAGTCGCATCATATTTCTATCTGTAAACAACGGTCTGTAAACACTATTTTCCCTCTCAATTAAATTCTGGCAGAGCTCCTGCCGTCGTCTTCCAAAAAAAAAAAAAGATTACCGGGCAATATTATGCCATGCCTCCCCCTCCTTGAGCTCACTACTCATTTTATACTCCGTTCACTTACACTAGACATGGTTAGGCAGCATTCACTACTGGTTAGTGGTAACGTACTCAGCCTCTCCTTAATTTCACTCACTAAGTCACTATTCATTTATACTTGCTCATGTACGGTTGGTATTTCTATGTTTTCCGCTGTATCATTGTGTACAATTGTACATGGTTGGCGTTGTGCCTGCTGAATGCATTTTGACGAGAATAGTGAAATTGTGGAAGCACGGAGTACAAGCTGGGAGCCTAGTTCAGAGACAAACCCAACTACACAACCCACTATCTTAATTATCAAACAAGGCCATGGGCTGATTGGGCTCCATTTATGTGTCCCAGTTGGATGATCTTAGTCTAGCTAGTGACGATTTTTTTTACATTCTTTTATTAAAATATTTACAAAAATATTTTTTTTTGAAAATTTATAAATCTAGTCGCCTCTCGCCCTGTGGGAGAGAGATTTTTAAAAATCACCCTTTAAGAGGGCGTTAAGAGACCTAAATGTAAATTTTCCGGCATAACTTGTTATATGATTTTATAATTTAAAATTATATCATATAAAGTCAGATGAAATAAAACTTTATATCAAATTGTAGAGCTCTAGGAGATATACAATTTTGCAGTTAACAACTTTTTCATTTAAGATCTTTTAGATATCCAAATATTCGTTACAAAATATAAAACCTATTTAAAAAAAATCTCAGATCTACATTTCAAACGACATCGGATGGAGATAAACTTTATATAAAAGTTGTAGATCTCGATGATATCTACAACTTTGTAGTTTATTACTTTTCCATTTAAAATCATTTAGAGTGTCGAATAAGTATTATTTGTTTTTAGGCAATTAAAACCAGTGGAAAGGGTTTGAACACAAATAAAAATTTGCGTTTAGGTCCCTTAACGCCCTCTGGAAGGGCGATTTTTAAAACCGCCCTTCCGGAGGGCGAGAGGCAACTATATTTGTAATTTTTGGAAACAAAGAATTACTTTTGTAAATATTTTAATAAAAAAAAATGTAAAAATAAAAAAAATCAGCTAGTGACCACCTAGTTGAAGGGTCATTGCTAGAGACTGCTTGCTTGGTGTCAAACTAGAAGAGTAACTTGCATTGATATTGATGGTACGCACTTGTAAAATAGGTGCAATTTAGTGGTAGCTTCGTGTGCAACTCTTTATTTAATACTTCGAACGTCTCCGAGAGCCTTCTTCCTTCTGTTTTTTTTCATTATTCTTCTGGTTTTTCTTCCGTTTTATTCCCCTCCTGCACTCCTCCACATTTCAGCTTTCAAGCGGATAGTGATTCCACAATTGTTCAGCTCAATATTTTCACAACTTTGCTAGGACATGATGAGGACACCACTTTTTTGATACACATGAGGAAGAATTGGAAAAGCACTTAGAGAGAGGAGATGGAGGCGTAAATCATATCAAGTTCGAGCCTACCGGAATCTAGGGAGCATACCACACCAAAATTATCGCCCAGATTTCATTCGGACACCATTTTGATGTTCTTCATATGTATGAAAATCATTATTTCTTTTTTTATCTATTTCTTTACCACAGTAAATCCGGCTCCACTCACTTCCATAAAAAAGAGAAGCAAACGCCTCCAGCGTTTAAAAAAAAGTAGAGTAAAAATGAAAACCTAAAATGGGTAAAATCAATATTAGATATCAAAAGAGGGGCATAAACAAAATTGCCCCAAAAATATTTGAGAAATTATTATTTACAAGCTGGGCTGAGAAAAACAAGTGAGGTGGGAATCCATCTGGGCGTAACCTCTAGTTTGGGCCTGATTATCCATTGTTTCAGGCCTGGTACGTAATTTAATGGGGAAAATATTTGATCCAACGATTAAAATATGTTGATGTTGATATAGTATTTAGTTTAATTTGATACAACAACTAGTTGTTAAGGTCTTTAGAGGACATGGATGACAGCCGGAGTGGCGACTGGCTGACTGCTATGGTGGCTCCGTTTTCTGATGATCCGCCGAGGGGATGGAATTTCTCCCGGGGGATGTTGGTGATATGCCCTAGAGATAATCATAAAGATGATTGTATCACATATTATGTTTATATATTTATTCAACATTGTTTCTTGAAATAGATAACTCATTATTGGTTAATGAATATGTGATTCTTTCATGAGACTCTTTATATTGTATGTTACTATTTTTAAAGAATTCCTGATCAAATATCATATGCAGAACAAATATGTTTAAATGATCAGACATGTATTAATTGATGATCATGTCTCATGGATCATGGTATCTCTACCAAATTAATAATGTGGACGCATATTGGGGAACATGTTGTTGGATAGACCTAACATGAGACGCTGCAAGAGCCATATGTGTTGTATCATCAGTGATCTCATTTAGTGTTGGTGTTGAATCCTTAGATCTGAGATTATCATGGTTCCCAATATGTGTAGTTGCCTACTTAGGGACTGCTAAATGCTGCTCCGTAATTGGGTAGTTATAAAGTAGTTTTCGGGGTATACTATGAAACATGTAGTGGGATATGAATAATCAAGACGGGATTTGCCCCTCTGTTAACGACCAAATTTGGTAATATCAGCATCGGAAAGGAAGATTAGATCGAAGCGGAATCAAAGATAAGATTATCGCGGAAACAGAGTAAGAATCGGCTGGAGTCTGGATCGGCTACGATTGGATCGGCTAAATTCGAGTCAGACTTGGTTTGGTGATACAGCCGATTCCGACAATACGTCTACGTGTACAATGTCGGGTCGAGTAGATATGCTTCAAGATGATTGCCACACATGGATAGAGTCCTAAGAAGGCAATTGTATCTATTAATTAGGATATTTTATGTAATTTCCTTAGAGATATGTTTAGGCAAAAGTCTGCCGCAAAGACTTATGGTATCTTAGAGTTTGTTAGAGATAATAGTCGTATCCGGTATGGACATATCTTGTAATTCTCGGGTATAAATAAGACCCCGAGCCCTATGTAATTTTTTAACACACACGTTCAATACAATCTCGGCGCATTGCCACCTTTTTTGCTTTCGTTTTGTTTCGACGAGTTCTTGCTTTCGGGTTGAGCTGCATCGATTTCGATCTTCAACAAGAGGTAAAACTTGTTATGGCGGCTTGCGTTCTCGGGATTAATGCTTACATCTTTATGATACTCTAATCTCGTTTATGTAATTCGTCGAGTTATCATATATCCTGCATAATCTCTAGCAGTATCACTATCTAACTTACAATCGGCTAACATCTATCGGTAGAGGGCAACCGATTAGGTTAGACATTGATGTTGACTTAGATTATACCAGATATCTACCACTCTATGAAACTTCCAGCGGCTTGATTGTCTAGATATTGTTCTTCTTTTCATACTTAATGCTGCATCAGTTGAGTTTGATCTATTAAAGTCGTGCTTAGAATATAAATCTCTAGCCTGCCTTCTGGTTGCCGATTAGGGTAGCATCGGGGTTTCAGCCGATCTTATCTGATTTAACTATATTTGTTTTATATGCTTCATTGATATATTGAATCTGCCCTTTATATTAAGATCTTGTAGCATTTAAGTATATTAGGCTTTTGTTTGATATTGTCTACTTGCTTTTAATATCCTAGTATAGCGTAGTATCGGAGTATTAGCCGATACATGCTAGATCTATCTAATCGGCTATGCCATGAATATATAGTCTTTGTTGTTAGTATATATTTCAATCTAAATGATTTATATTGTCTCGGCATGGCGTCCGATCTATCCCAATCACTTGATTTAAGTATATATCGACATAAGGATTATATATTGTTCATATCTACAGCCGATCCGGTAGATTTAGTTTTTTATTATCTACTTATAACTGCCGATCGATGCATATATGACATCGGCTCAAAGATAAATGATATGTCATCGGCACTTAGCCGATCGGCTATCATTTATGGATTTAACCACGATTTCTTTGCCTTTATTTTTTGTTGATTGCAGGATCAAATCAACTGGCATGGTAGCATACCCAAAGGCAAGTTTTGGACCTGCACTGGAGTTAAGCAGATCTCCCAGGCCTCGTGTTTTTCATCAACACCCTCCTATGGAGAGATATCTCTGGGCCCCTCGATGTTATAGATTATAGAAGTGCATGGCTATGCTAAAGGTGATTGAAGAGTCAATCACAAGTTATATAATCTATCACAAATTCGAGTGAATGATTGAGCTATTAGATGATAGCACATATCTAGCCTTGAACTTAATCGATATCGTGAGACAGAGGGGTTCATATAATTATACACTAGATGTTCAACCGATATGATCTTTGTGTATGCCCGGTCGGTCAATACGTTTTGCTAGGGGCCGCTGTTGACATGTGGACCGAAAATGAGTTTTCGGGTTACAGCCGAGTGTGCATGAACCTACAGGGTCGCACGCTTAATGGACCGGAATAAGGGAATTGGATGGAGATCCAATATGAGCTTAAGTCGGATAGGGATCCGAATAGGAGTCCTACAGGCCTTGGAGGCCCGAGTCATAGATCCTATATATTCATGAGGGGTGTGACCGGAGGATGTATTGCGTCACATAAGAAACCCTAGCCCCCACTCCCCTCCCAGAGCAAAAACCTAGCCACGCGTGGGTGCTAGCACATCTGCGCGTGGTGTTTTGTCCCTATACGTGTGGATACCGGTAGAGGCGCTGCTGCTTTGCGGTACTGATCAGCGTGGGAGTACGGCGAGGAGAACGCACGAGGATGAGAAGGTCGAGCTGGTGCGATCAACTGCTTCCTCTACATCGACGCGCGCTACATCGCGAGGGTTCTTTCGCCTTCTTAACGCTTTCTTCCGCTGCGCAGCGCGTCGAGGGGTAACGATTTATGATCTAATACTTGCATGGTTCTTGATTTACGTAGTAGAAAAATTTTAATTTATGCTATCATAGCCTACGCATATCCCAACAGAGGATTCCCTTCGTGATAAATTCTGGCGTCGATTAGGCTCCCGGCCGGTGCATTTTCCCTCCTCATGTTCTAAACCCCTTTCACCTGATCATGGATGTTTCTGCTTCTAGTTTCACAATATAAAAAAAATATCTAATTTTTAAAACATGCAAAAGTAGTGGTGTTGGGATGATACCACTATATTATGTTTTATATGGTAGTGTAATAACAAAGTACACCCTCCGTCAAAAAAAGACAACTTCTAGGGATGAATCTGGACAAATGCTTGTCCAGGTTCATCCCTAGAAGTTAATTTTTTATGGGACGGAGGGAGTAATTTGTAATGAAATTTAATTATCTATTTGATATAGATATGTAGAAAAGAAATATCGTAAACAAGGTGACAGCGTATATGCGCCGGCTTGGTACTACTCCAGCTCTTGTATGTGGGGGCTTGTATAGTGTTAACAATATAATGGGGGTGTGTGCAATGGATGTGACCTGTTTGCTGCTGTTTCCATGCAGCCATTATGCAGGTTGCCTGCTCGCTCTTGTTCTGTTATTCATGTGATCGAGGGGACACATGGATGCACAAGCTTAGCTAGCCTGCTAGTGCCATGAAGTGTGTGTCCAATGACAGCTGACCGACCGACCGAGACCAGCTAGGACTAAAACTTTTTAAATCGCTGTCATATCGGATGTTTGGACGCTAATTATTTAACGAATGTTTAGACACTAATTATAAATATTAAATATAGACTATTAATAAAACTCATTCATAATCTTAGACTAATTCGCGAGACGAATCTATTGAGCCTAATTAATTCATGATAAGCCTATGTGATGCTACCGTAAATATTCTCTAATTATGGATTAATTAGGCTTAAAAATTTATCTTGTAAATTAGCTTTCATTTATGTAATTAGTTTTATAAGTAGTCTATATTTAATACTCTAAATTAGTGTCTAAATACAGAGTTTAAAGTTAAGTGTCTGGATCCAAACACCACTTACCTAACTTACTAGTGCCATGGAGTGTATCCATCGATATCTCACGCGGATTTCGTTCTGCACTGGTTGCACTTGCGTATGTGTGTGCGCACGGTTGTCTGCGTGCGTGCTGCTATTAATTAATCCCTGCTGTCTAGTGATGGTATAGCATCAGCATTGTCTTCGTCCCAAAATATAAGAATCTATAATTGGATAAGATAATTTCTAATGATTATTAAGTGAATTATAATTTATACTATATTTTATTATGAAAGTTTTACTTTGGATCACGCAATGGAGGGTAGATATGAATAATAAAGATAATTGGGTGGTCAAAAACGAATATATGACAAAGTTACCCGGTCAAAGTGAAATGATTGGTTTAGGGAGGGTCAAAGTAAAATTTTGGTAATAAAGGATAACCTAAACTATAATTTACTTATGATTATTTAAAAATAAATTTATTTAGGATAAACTAGAGGAGACAAAACTGAACTTATTATTGGATGGTGGGAATAGTAACTTGCCTCACCAACCGTATTGTCCGGTAGGACATGCTTCCTCCATTTTTTAAAGTTTAATTTCATTAATTTTTTATAATATACATTTATCATTCGTGTTATCTAAGCAATTCATTATACAACTATATAACAATATAAGTCCTACCTAAAGCTAAAACAAATTACCACAAAGTAAATGATAATTACATATTTTTTCAATAAGTTAAATAGTCAAATTTATATTTAAAAAGTCAACATTGTCAGGAGTATTACATTTATCGTTGTATAGAATTATAATACTCCATCCGTTTCGAAATATTTGACACCGTTGACTTTTTAGCACATATTTGACCGTTCGTCTTATTCAAAAATTTTTGTGATATATGTAAAATTATATGCCTACATAAAAATATATTTAACAATGAATCAAATGATAAGAAAAAAATTAATAATTTCTTAAATTTTTTGAATAAGACGAATGGTCAAACATGTTTAAAAAAGTCAACGGCGTCAAACATTTCGAAACGGAGAGAGTATGTAACTATTTTATTTAGAAAATTACCGTAGAAAATGTTCCCTATATGTAATGGGTCGATTATATTATTATATACATTATATGTGTGGCAATTGTAAGGGAATATATCGTATGCATACAAACCTTCTCATGTACACACCGTTTATACACCGAATAACAAACTTTACAAAAAAGAATGTATAAAAAATTGACAAGTACTTCCAATATAGTATTACACTTATGTGTGTAAAGTGTTAACCTTAAATTCATTATATTTAGCCGTAACAAAAACAATAAAAATTCTGACAGTTTTGAGATTATAAATATGTCATAATTTTATTTTTTTTCACTTTATATATAATGAATTTGAGGATAAGACTTTACACATAGATATAATAAGAGTAAAAACATATGTACATTTTTTAGATATTTTGGTGATATATTTTTTAGTTGGTGTGTATATGAGAAGGCTTGTATCTATAGGATACGTTCCCCATTGGCCAATTGCGATGCTTGGGTGTTGTAAGGGTCTTAAAGAACTCAGAATGAGACAAATTAAACGCTGTATAACCCTCATATACAAATTACTTCTTGACAAAAGTAAAGAAAATGTTCTAAAGAAAATGTTCTAAAGAAATATTTAAAAATGTTATTTTAAAAAAATTTAAAGTTTATTTATTTTCAAAGAAATTTTTTAAAAAATTCATATGTAGACTTAGAAGAACCATTTTTACTGGCGGTTCTCATAAAATCTTTTAAAATTATTTTTTCAATGTTGTATTAAGGAACCACCCTTAAATCTATTTTATGGCTCTCAAGGTTTTATTCATTTGAGATCGTTTAGAGACTGAAATATTCGTTACAAGCGCTCAAATCTATTTTGAAAAAAACGAATGTTAGTTTTTCAAAAATGATTTTTTTCTAGTTTTTCAAACCACTTGTTATGTAAACATCACTGGTGGAGAAACCGTTTGTAGTCCCGATTCGTAACCCTCCTTTAGTCCTGGTTGTCCAACCGGGACTACGAATCCAGGATCTTTAGTCTCGGGTGAAATAACCGGGTCTAAAGATCGATCTTTAGTCCCGGTTCGTGTTACCAACCGGGACTAAAGATTGGTCAGCCACATGGCCGGCCAAACTATCTTTAGTCCCGGTTTGTGTTACCAACCGGGACTAAAGATCGGTGTATCATTTTTTTTTTATTTTGCATGGCCCTGTTTGCTGCAAGGTTGATTATATATATATATATATATATATATATATATATATATATGTGCATATGTGTATATGTATAATTTAAAGCACTTAACATTTTATATGCATATATATTACCAAAATATATATTAACACTAAAGTAAATGTGTACATATATAAATATATATATATATATATATATACATGCATATATAGTACAATTCATTTGCTCGCTAGCTATAGCTACGACTTCGACGCCGGCGTTATGTCAGAAGAGGAAAGACCGACGTTATGAATTGTCGATCCATCGTAGTAGAATTCACCATCGGGATTAAGGACTTCTTCGTTGATGAATCCCATCAGTTGTTCCATAACAGCCGTGATAAAATAATGACATATCAAAATATGAAATTAATAAACAACTTAACAAATCGATACGCAATGAAATTTTGAATGGTTTATGTATACGTACATCGAGCTCTCGTGTGGTGTATATTTGGTTTGATAGGCAGTGGGCATACTCGCATACGTAGTAGCCGCATAAGTTAGTTCCCTGGTCCTGCTTTGCACACTACATGAGAAATGATGAGAGATTTAATATAATCTTTATATTTAACTGTAATTAGAGATTTAATTCAATACAATTTTGGATCATACATATACTCACCGGAAAATGAAACCTCCGTCCAAGTTTTTCTTTCCAAGTCCCGCGCACCAATTGACGGAACCGATCCCAAGCCCTACATGTGCAGTTGCAAGCTATGATTAATTAATTATTACTCGAGATCAACATAATAGCAATAGAATCCCCACGACTTTGGAATAGATGGCATTATATTACCTGTCTATCAGTTGGAAGACCTTGTCAAAAGTCTTCTCCTCTTTATTCATTGAGTCGTACACAGTGACTCTGCATGCGTCCAAGTCGAAGAATAACAGGACCCAGTGGAATCTGGAAGATGAGATATATATGAAAATGTACATGCTATATGTATGGGAACGAAATTTGTTCGAACGACAATAAAAACTCACTTTGTGTTGTACGGCAGTAGTATGAACGTCTTGAAATGCTGTTGCATTAGGAGATGGACGAGATTGTCCTCTGTGTCTTTCTCGTACTTGTCGATCATTTCGGTGTTGATTTTCTGAGGGTCGATGAACCCAGTATCGTAAACCCCCCGCCGTCGGGCTCTTTGAATCTCCATTCTACAACGATAAAATGAAATTATTATTGTTTACATATATGACAGGAGCTAGTTATTGAACGAAACAAATCGAACTCAAAGATACTTACAAAATCCATGCGCTCAAAAGAGAGACGTTGAGGGCATCTAGATGGTACAGATCGAAGACATCCTTGAAATGGAGCCAGAGAACATCTTCTCCTTGTAAGAAGTCGGGGTTTCTGATCCTCGCTCCGAACATCTCTCTACCCTTAGCGCTCATTTCCATGTACCGTTCATGGAATTTGTACATCTGTGTCGGTAGGGACTGTAGCTGCTCAGGCGTGACAAGCGGTTTACCGAGTTCAAACTTGTATGCTGTCACGCCCGGAATTTCTATCCAAAATTCCAAACGCTTACATGTGTGTAAACCCTCGTCCAGGAATCAGCCGAGGCACACAATAACAAATTGATAATAGAGTACAATTATTACTCTAATTAATAAGCGAATAAATTGTCATTACAGAGGTGGATAGTTCCTCTCAAACAATAAAGATCTAAGCAGCGGAAAATAAAGAAATAAACAGCGCAGACGACTCCACTCCACAGGCAACTTGACAAGGACTACGCCAAATCCTCACCACCATCGGCTTCATTGTAGAACTCCTCCTCTGATGAATGATTGCAAGGTGAGTATATGACATACTCAGCAAGCCACGCAGCAAATATGCAAGTGCACAGGATAACCAAGGATGGCATAGTATAGGCTTCTTTGCATAAACAGCATTTAAAGAATATTTCAGAATTTAATAAAACAGTAGAGTGTTAATTAAACAGTATTAATCCAACACTATACAACATACCTTGTTGTATAGGCCCAACCATTTAGTACAACCAATCCCGGCTACACAGTTCTAATCTCCAAACCAGGAATATACCATTCCAAACCAGGAGCTAATCAAATATAACCAGTTATAGCATCTTTTATTATAGTGTGAAGGGTGAGACTAATCACGAAAGACATTGTTAGACCCGCCCATCACCGCGGGCACGGCTATTCGAATAGTTTTACTCTGGCCAGAGGTGTACCACTGTACCCACAAGATACAGCCCCACATCATGTCACCATGTGCCTCAATACCACCACGGTACCTCGGAAAGGAGCTGTGACATTACCCCTCACACAACACAATCCACCACAGTGCACCATTCCCGGATCATAGTCACCCCCTTATAAACAAGGCATGGACTCCCCAGCGACCCCCGTGGGCTTATCTCCGCCACTTCTCAGTCTAGTGCTCCATAATGAACTATGCTATGTAAAAGATAAAGCCGTTGCCCACGCTGGCTTGTGGTTGGCACGGTTAATGTTTCACAACCGAAGTTCGTGAACCGGTCCTTAATCGTCATGAGCACGACCATCAAAACCATGTACTCACAACCCACCATTATCAGGTTTTAGTTGTCACATGAATTAATTAACCAATCACGATTGACCATCGTGAACTATCATTAAGCCATCATTAAATAATAGTGAATCATAAGTTATCCCATTAGTGTGCTAATGTTTCTAAGCATGGCTAAGCAATTACATCTAATCATCTAGTTGAACCAATATAAAGCTCAACTAGTCAAGTTATAATAACCCAAGGTATCAAGGAATAAGATAACCAAGAACAAAAGGGCTATAACAAACAATAGGCTAATTCCACCCAATGACATTCAAAAACTCACGCAATAGTTGAATAGAAACAATAGCTTTAAACGGGATCAACATGCTCAAAGGATCTATTAGGATCTGTGTGACTTGCCTTGCTGGCCTTGGAACTCTTCTAAATCTTCTCCTGCAAAAGCGGACTCTCCGGAAACGTCGGATTCTAAACGGAAAAGAACAAAAACACCAAAACAGCACATAAGCAAGCATGAACAGTACATGTGGATATTTTTAACATGTAGATCTCAATTTTAGAAAAATTTAGAGACTTGAACCAACTAAATCCGAGCTAAGATGAATTAGTTATGAATTTTTAAAGATTTAATCGGTTTAAATCATTTATATAAATTTTAATTGAATTATGACGCAATAATGAATTATTTTTGAAAAGAAAAAGGGGCTTTATTGCGTCAACGGCTCGGGTCTACGGTGGACCGGGTCCACGGCAACAGTCTACGGGAACGGACGGCCGAGATCTAATCCGACCGAACGGACGGTCAAGATCCAAAGGCGCACGGCCGGCTCACGGAAGGTGGCGATGATGACGTCAGCGATGACGTCATCCCGACCGACGGCGGCGACGGCGGCTCGGACTCACGTGCTCGCCGGCGAACGACGGCGCGGCGGCGCGAACGGAGAGCGGCAACGAGATGCGGGAAGCACGGCGAACTCACCGAAGACCAAAGAAACGGCGGAGAACGACCGGACGACAACGGCGACGAGGTTGAAGCGGCGGCGGTCTTCGGCTTGTCGACGGCGACGGTGTTCCGGCGAAGAACAGCGGCGGCGAAGGGTCGGACGAGGACGGCGACGCGACGGCGACCACGATGGCGAGCTCCCCGAGCGACGGCGATGACCGGAGCGACGGCGGCGCTAGACTGGAGTGGCGGCGGCGACGGCGGCGCACGGGTGCACGGCGCTAGAGCGGCTCGGGCGACGAGAGGCGAAGGCGAGGGCGGCGGAGGGTAGAGGAGACACCGGGGGTCCTTTTAAAGGGGTCGGGAGGCGGCGGCGAAGCCCACGGCGGCCCGGCGACGGCGATGGAAAGCTAGGGTTCGCCGACTCCGATTCGAGATCGAATCCATGCATTTCCAAAGCGATTCGGCCAACGTTTCCATAAGAGAAAAGATAGAGGAGATCACGGAGAACACTTCCCCTCAATCAATTGCACCGGATCGGGAAGGATGCGGCCGAATTGGAAAGGGCGGCGGCGGCGGCGCTCGGCTAGGGTTCTGGCCCGAGGAAGACGACGAGCCTGACAGGTGGGCCCCACCTGTCAGCGACTGGAGAGAGAGAGAGCGGCGCGCGCGCGGCGGCTCGGCTGGGCTGGGCCGGACTGGGCCGAAGAGAGAGAAGAGAGGAGTTTTGGGCCGACTTTCGGCCCAAAGCCAAAAGAAGACTTTTTAAAACCTTTTTCAATTTAAATAATTCATGAAATGCACTTTCATTTATTAAAAATACTTCCTTAGCTCAAATAAATCCCAGAAAAATCTAGGAATTATAGAATTAAGCAAAGTATTTAATAAAATTTTATCTGGCCCAATTTTATATTGGAATTTATTATTTAAAATTAAATCTTTTCTTCAAGGCTTTTAAAAATCATTTCTAAAATTCCATTTACACAATAAATTTATATTTTTGGGATTTTTAGGGCGTGACATATGCCACTTCCGCCTTCGGGATTGGTGCACCTCCAATCAGCTGATCCACAGTTAGACTGGTGTCTGAAATGAAATCCGTTATGCCAAAATCTTCGCCGGTCACCAACAGCTCGACCTCTTGATTTGGTTGTTCTCCAAGCTGAGGGACTGGTTTGGACTTCTTCTGAAGTGTTCGGTCATAGTCCGATATCTTTAAGGCCTCCTTGTTTGTTGTGGACATTCCCTTGAAGAAGTTCTTCACGCTCGGGTCAATAGGTATCTTCTTTTCAGGACTCCGAGGATTGAGTTGCCTCTTCACTTCTCCTGCCACATAAGCATCATGCTCCTCTTGACTGCAATCGTACGATGGCTCCTTGTTTTTGGTGGCGTCAACTTTCGCCTTCTTCGTTGCCCTTGTGCGAGCAGGCGGTGGAGCTTGGCGAGACCTTGTCTTGGGAGGTGCAGGCGGACACGGTGGAGGTGGAGGAGGCGGAGGAGCCGGAGGAGCCGGAGGAGATGGTGCAGGAGGAGGTGGCGGAGGAGCCAGAGGAGATGTTGCAGGAGGACGTGGCGGAGGAACCGGAGGATATGGTGCAGGAGGAGATGACGGAGCCGGAGGAGATGGTGCATGAGACGCCGTTTGTCGCCCAGGGAGGATGATGTACCGCTTGCGCCATAATATAATGGCATGGCTTGTGTCTCATAGATGCGTCTCACCGTCTCCTCCTGGGTAGTCCAACTCGAGGTCCTCGTACGCGGCTTCCACCAGCTCAACTTCGACCCTCGAGTATCCTGCTGGAATTGGCCTGCAGTGGTAAGTCCCTGAAATGTCCGTTGGGATGGCCATTCCCGACGCTACCTTCACGTGATGAGAGGTTATCTATTAGTAATCAACCTAAGCAGCAACTTGCGGAATGTACAAGTCAAAAAATCATAAAACTACGAGCATACCTTGATTGATAAGTTCTTGAAGGGAATATGCAGCTCACATGGTGTCCGTTGCGTGATCTCATCAACGGGGCAGGTGGTTTCGTCCTGGGTTTGCATGGCGTCCATGCTCTGTGATCCTACCTGCCCCGTTGAGGCGCAGCTGCTACGATTGCCTAATGGGCTGACCATTGCAAGAGGAATGTACGGCTGGGGATCCTGGGACCGATGTGCGGCCATGCGTTCATCCACCTTCCTTGCCACCTCCTCTTGCATGCTGAGCTCGTAGCTCGATACCCTGTACTCAAGATCTGCAATCTTCGCCTCGGTATCTCTCTTGCTCCTCATCCGACTCCTGTACGTGTGGATGTCCTCCTTGAATCCAATTTTCCAGGGAATCACGCCTTTCCCTCATGTTCGTCCTGGATGCTCGGGAGTCTATAGGGCGAGTGACAGCTCGTCCTTCTCTCTGTTGGGTCGGAATGTGCCCTGAGAAGAGGCTTCCACTGCGTCCGTTAGTCAACTGGCAGCCTCGCGTATCTGATCTTTGAAGACAAGGGAGCCATCAACTGGGTTAAGCGTTCCACCGTGAGCATAGTACCAGAACTTCGATCGATCCGGCCATTTAGCGGTAGCCGGTTCGATACCCCTCTCAATCAATATTGCCTCCATCTCCTCCCACTTCGGCATGGCGACGCTGTAGCCGCTTGACCCCAAGTGGTGATGGTACTTCTTCTTGGCGGCATTTTCTTTGTTTCTGACTATCATCACTTGCCCTTGTTGCCCTGTCTTGTAAGCAACGAACTTGTCCCAATGATCCCTTAGCTTTAGGAATACGTCGAAGTTCGGTGTTAGCCCCTTCAGGATGTATTTCTTGTAGAGATCTCCCTTGAAGCTCTGGAACTGTTCTGCCATTTTCTTAAGAGTCCACTATTTCACTATGTTCTCCGTACCCACAGGGAGCGTGAACGTCTCGAGCATTGTGGTCCACAGCATCTCTTTCTCTGATTCCGGGACAAAGCTGTCATTATCCCCGCCTGCCCTTGTTCTGCGCCAGTACACCGTGCTGACAGGCATTATCCCTCACAACCTAACCGCTGTGGCGTACAAAATTCTTGGCTGCTTCTACCGGGGCACTAGGTCGGCCGTCTTCGTCCACCTCAGTTACGATGTGCCGACCCTCTATCTTCTTCGTGGCACCTCGTTGTCCGCGTGCCCTCTTCTGTCCAGTGGAGGGATGACTTTCACTAGCCTCCTCCTCCTCGTTCCTCTCCTCGTTCCCCCTCCGCATCTCTCTCCACGTTCCCCTCCTCATTTAAGTACTGGTTTGGATCCTCGTTCCCCTCATCTTCGTTCCAGTACTGGCTGCTTCCCTCTGCGATTGTATCATACAGTATCTGTTCCTCATCGCGATCAGCCATCTGTTCATACAAGAAATATTTGCTAAGTCTATAGGTCATATTTTATATTACTCTACTAATCTTATATTAAATCGCTACTAATCTTATATTAAAATTGTAATAATCATATATGCTAAGTCTAACAATCTTATATTAAATCGCTACTAATCTTATATTAAAATTGTAATAATCATATATGCTAAGTCTAACAATCTTTTATTAAATCGCTACTAATCTTATATTAAAATTGTAATAATCATATATGCTAAGTCTAACAATGTTATATTAAATCGCTACTAATCTTATATTAAAATTGTAATAATCATATATGCTAAGTCTAACAATCTTATATTAAATCGCTACTAATCTTATATTAAAATTGTAATAATCATATATGCTAAGTCTAACAATCTTATATTAAATCTCTACTAATCTTATATTAAAATTGTAATAATCATACATGCTAAGTCTAACAATCTTATATTAAATCTCTAATACAATATAATAATCTTATATTAAAACTCTAATAATCTAATAATCTTATATTAAAACTCTAATAATCTTATATTAAATCTCTAACAATCACTTCTTTACATCACTTGCCTGCGCGAATTCCTTCGATGGCTAGCCACCACTTCGGCTTGAGGGACGACGACAACGTCTTCTCTACACATTACCAGGAAAATGTATTAGTCTAAACGCAAAGGAACATATATTGTATTTCACGTTTTCAACTATATATATAATCATATATATATGCTAAGTTTAATAATCATTTAATTATCTCGTTCGTACACGTTTCGCTCGCGTTCGTTCTCACACTTTTAGTACAAGTGCATTCACGTTCGTTCGCGTTTCGTTCACGTTCATTCGCGTTCGTTAACGTTTTGTTCACGTTCGTTAAGCGTTCGTTCACGTTTCGTCCACGTTCGTTCATGTTCGTTCACGTTTCAATCACGTTCGTTCACGTTCGGCAATGTCGGGGCGCGCGGCAGTGGCGGCAGCGGAGCGGTGGCGTGGCGGCGCGGCGGCGGCGTGTCGCGGCGGCGTCGGGGCGTCTCGGCGGCGTGGCGCATTCCGGCGGCGTCGGGCGGCCCGACGGCGTGGGGGCGCGGCGGCGGCGTGGCGAGCTCGAGGCGGCTGACGCGGCGGCGGTGTGTCGCTGCGTCGGCGTCGTCGCCGTGGCGGCCGCGTGGACGTTACGTCGTTGGCGGTGGCGGCCGCGTCGAAGTCGGGGTCGGCATCGGCGGGAGGCGGAGTCGGGGTCGGGGTCAGCCGCGCGCGTCGACGTCGGTGGCAGCGTCGGCAACGATCTAGGCGGCGGCGGTTTGGAGAGAGAGAGAGAGAGATCGAGATCGAGAGGGAGAGAGAGAGGCAGCGGCGGCTCTCACCCAAGAGATGTGACGGCGGCGTCGGCGTTGGAGGCGGCGAGGACCGCGATTGTGCTCTCGTGTAGAAAGTTTACCCATTGATTTCATATCCCTGAAATGTCGCGATCGAGCCAGATGATCCCCTCGCCAGGAAGGCCAGTTGTTGGTTAATCGTCTCGTTACCCATGAGATGTTGTCGCAGCCACGCGGAGAAAGTATCAATGTGATGCCGTGTAATCCATGCATCGGACTTACCGATGTTTCTGGCACGAACTAGACCCAAGTGCTCCTCGATGTAAGGAGCCACCAATGAAGATTGTTGCAGAACCGTGAAATGGGCTTTACGAAATAAATTGTTGTCTACTATCAATATTGCTTTCCTTCCGAGAGTCTCCTTTCCCCGTAGTCTCCCTTCATGGCGTGATTCAGGTACCCCGATTGGGCGAAGGTCTTCAATAAATTCTACGCAAAATTCAATGACCTCCTCTGTTCCATACCCCTTGGCGATGCTTGCCTCTGGACGAGCACGGTTATGAACATACTTCTTTAGAACGCCCATGTACCTCTCGAAAGGAAACATGTTGTGTAGGTACACAGGCCCGAGAATACCGATCTCTTTGACAAGGTGACAAAACAGATGCATCATTATATTAAAAAATGAAGGTGGAAATATCAACTCAAAACTGACAAGACATTACACCACATCATTCTAAAGGGCTTCTTATCTATCCGGATCGATGACCTTCTGCGAAATTGCGTTGATGAAAGCACATAGCTTTGTTATTGTTGCCCGGACATTGTCTGGGAGGATACCCCTTATTACAACTGGTAGCAGCTGTGTCATCAACACGTGACAGTCATGAGACTTTAGGTTTGTGAACTTCTTCTCCTTTGTGCTTATTATTCGCTTTATATTCGTGGAGTATCCTGACGGTACCTTAATGCTCTCCAAGCATTCAAACATACTGTCCTTTTCTACCTTGCTAGGAGTGTAGCTGGCTGGACTCAAGTAATGGGTTCCTTTCTCCTTTGGTTTCGGGTGAAGGTTGCCGCGTTGTTCCATATGCTTCAGATCATTATGTGCTTCCAGTGTATCTTTCGACTTTCCATATACACTTAGGAAGCCTAGAAGGTTTATGCAAAGGTTCTTAGTGAGGTGCATCACATCGATTGCGTGGCGGACGTCCAAGAATTCCCAATAGGGTAACTCCCAAAATATGGAGTTCTTTTTCCACATCACCGCGTGACCATCTTCGCTCTCTATAGGCTAGCTGCTAGGCCCCTTTCCAAACACTACTTTAAGATCTTTCACCATAGCAAACACTGTTTTACCGCTGCGATGTTTTAGCTTCGTACGGTGGCCCGTTGTATGTTCAAAGTGCTTGCCTTTCTTCCGTACTAGGTGGTTTGCTGCAAGGAATCGATGATGACCCATGTACACAACCTTCCGACAGTGCTTAAGATACGTACTTTCTGTTTCATCTATACAGTGAGTGCAAGCCTTGTACCCCTTGTTGGACTGCCTAGATAGGTTGCTAAGTGCAGGCCAATCGTTGATGGTTATGAACAGCAGCGCTCGTACGTTAAACTCCTCCTGTTTGTCCTCGTCCCACACGGGGACACCTTCCTTCTTCCACAACAGTTTAAGATCTTCGACCAGTGGTCTTAGGTACACACCGATGTCGTTACCAGGTTGCTTGGGGCCTTGAATAATAATCGGCATCATTATGTACTTCCTCTTCATGCATAGCCAGGGGGGAGGTTGTAGATACACATCGTAACGGGCCAAGTGCTATGGCTGCTGCTCATCTCTCCAAAAGGATTCATGACATCCGTATTTAAACCAAACCGTATATTTCGTGCGTCCTTTCCAAAGTCTTTAAATTTTCTGTCGATGTTTCGCCACTGCGAACCATCGGCGGGGTGTCTCAGCATCCCGTCCTGTTGACGCTCTTCAGCGCGCCAACGCATCATTCTAACATTCCCCTTGTTCTTGAACAAACGCCTTAGCCGTGGTATTATAGGGAAATACCACATCACCTTAGCAGGAATTCTCTTCTTCGTTAGCTGCCCGTCAACTTCTCCTGGATCATCTCGTCTAATCTTGTATCGTTGTGCTTTACAAACAGGGCATGCTTCTAGGTTCTCGTACTCCTCACCGTGATATAGGATACAATCATTCAGACATGCGTGAATCTTCTGAACTTCCAGTCCTAGAGGGCAGACTATCTTCTTAGCCTCGTACGTTGTCTCGGGCAATTTGTTTCCCTCCGGAAGAATGTTCTTGACGAGTTTCAATAAATCGCCAAATGCCTTGTCACTAACACCATTTTTTGCCTTCCATTGCAAGAACTCCAGAGTGGTATCCAACTTTTTGTGCCCCTGCTCGCAACCTGGGTACAACGACGTTCTGTGGTCCTCTAACATCTTGTCCAATTTATGGCCCCCTTTTCACTTTCGCAGTCCTCATTGGCGTCCTGCAACATCTGACCAAGATCATCCGCAACGTCATTACCATCAGCATCCCTTTCCTCCTCGCCCGTTTGATTTCCTTCAAATCCAGCGTACTGAGCAAAGTCTGGAATATTGTCGTCTTCCACTTCATCTTCTTCCATTTCAACCCCTTGCTCTCCATGGGATGTCCAACAGTTGTAGCTTGGCATGAACCCCGACTCAAACAAGTGGAAATGAATAGTCCTGGATGCAGAATACTCCTTCTGATTCTTACACTTATTGCATGGACAACAAATAAAACCCTTATGCCTGTTAGCTTCGGCCACTCTCAAAAAATAATGCACGCCGTCAATAAACTCTTTGGACCGCCAGTCAGCGTACATCCATTGCCGATACATCTACATGAAATGAAAAAAAATCGTACACAAATAATTATTCGTACAATAATGACAGTCATACAATAATGATAAAATAATTACAAACTCTTTCAACAGTCATACAATAATGACATATCATTATTCATACAAAAATTATAAAATATTATACCAAATAATTCTTATTTACTATTTCTAAAGTTTTAAACTAATATTAATGTGTTACACTTCTTTTAATTTTCATTTTAGTTTGTTTTCTATTATTTAAGATTAACTTTCACTATATTTTCCTTCTCAACTATTTTATAAAACCTTCTTTAGCAAATAAACTAAATTTCTATATATTCTTTCTTCCCCACACAAATTTTCTCTCTCATCAACTTACAACAAAATTTTGGAGACAAAAAAGTGTACAAAACATAGCTCCAAATGTAATATAACCTAAAAAAACATTGGATAATGAAGTTGCTAACCTTTTAGGCACCTCCGATTTGTATATAATCATCAAAATAAATTCACTAGAAATTTTGGCATGACCTCCCCTCTTTTTTGAAGAAATTTTGAAGCTTGCTCGGGCTGGAGGAGGAAGAAGACATATATATATATAGGGGTGGGACTTTAGTCCCGGTTGGTGTTATGAACCGGGGCTAAATATCGCCGGGATCTTTAGTCCCTGTTAGTGTTACAAACCAGGACTAAAGATCCCGGGGGGCCTGACAAGCCGTGACAGCATTTGAACCGGGACTAAAGATCTTTAGTCCCGGTTGGTGTTAGATCAAATATGCCCGTTACCCTTTTTAACCGGGACTAAAGATGATCTTTAGTCCCGGTTTTTATTACAACCGGGATTATTGTGGAATTCGGCCGACCAACGAAAGATGGTTTCTCCACCAGTGCATATGCATGACGACATCTACAACTATAGTGATGATGTTTTTTTTAATATAATTTAGAGTGCCAAATGTATTTTACAATTTTTAACAAGTGAAGTTAAACGAATAGCATTCATCCCATCCACAAAGTCCTTTAGGTAATTAAGATGCTAATGAGGCTACACATGGAGTGGGAGGTCATATTTTCAAATCCTATATTCCGCACGTGCACATATTTCACATGTAATTAAAATCTCCTGAGCTGTGACTATGAAGTACAAAATATTTCTTTTTGTTCTTTTTGCACCTACAAAAATAACAATACTGGAAATTTATTTAATTTCACCGGTGATTCTTAAGAGAGCCACCTATGAAAATCCGATTGATTTCTACATGAGCCCCAAATCACAAGTGTTTCGCCCATTCGTGTGTAAACATATATTTTCTAATCGTCTTTGGAAAAATGATTTTCGTAGTGATTAACATGTGTATCCTAGACCTGTTCGTATTTTCCAGCTGAGGTAACTAACGGTGTACTATTGTACAATATTGCATAGCATTGACTTGAAATACATAGCCATGACAAATCTTTTGCATAAAAGGATGTCAAGCGCTAAAACTTTATGTGAGAAAATGTAGAAAGAATCGATTGTGTGTCACTTCCATCCCAGGGCATCCCCCACCAACCTCCACCCCCTCTCTTCCCCATACATTGGCGCCACCTGAGAGGTACCAGTTAAATCCAAGCTCTTCCTGGGCGGATCTGGCAAGGATCTGTGCCACAGGTTGGAGTGCAATTGATGCATCCACTGGTGTTTATCTGGCAAGAACAACAGCATGGACTAGAGTGACGACGGGGAAGACGACATATAGGCGGCTGCTTGTGCGGTCAGGTCTGGCGTCCCCATGGCCAAAACCAATCCCCTTCCTGGTGAGGATGACAGTGGGAGGGACACACGATGAGGTCCAATGTGGTGTGGGCGTGGATTGCACCCTGGGTACTAGGTGAGGCCGGACCCAACGAGACCTGAGCTGGTAGCTCCAGCATGTGGGCGGTGTCCTAGGAGCAACGATGGTGCAAGACGGCGGTGACGCGAGCAAACAGCATGAGACGGTGCTTTGCTGGCATGAGACAATGCCACAATGGGATAGCCATGGCAGCAACATGAGGTGTTGGCTGGAGTTGTTGAGGTTAGATTTGGCACTACGATGGGTGGGCGGTGTCCTGTGAGATCGCAATAGTGCGGACGCTATGCTGCGATGCGGTGGCAACACAGAGGGGTTATAATGGCAGCCAGAAGATGGCGGCGGCGGCAGAGCTTGAGGGTTTGGTACACCCGGTGGTGTGGGGAAATGACAGCTGGCATGTTGGCTACTCGCCAGTTTGGCATAATGCGGGTCATCGGTGCTCTCAATAATTGGTTGATGTTAGGGCAACGCTATGGCGGTGCGCTGATGGTGTTCAGATGGTAGCAGTCAACAGAAGCGACAGGGACGTGATGGCAAGCAAGGGAAGGATGTGTTCAGGTGAAAGCCCAACCAGGAGACGAGCCAGCAACATCGATACTTTTCGGCGCAGTAACCTCACTAGATGGTATCGTGGATCCTTCATCTCGCTGGTGGAATACCTCATGTGGAAACAACGTCCTTGTCGGTGATATGGGCCCGGGGGTATTGTGTCTAGAGGGAGGAGGCCACCCCCAAATCCACGTGACACTTCCCCGAGGGAGTCGAGCCTGGGATGGAGCGGTGGCTGCCCCTCCCAGTTGGGGGTCGGGCCGCCCCGACCCCCTTCATGCATCTGCTGGCGTGCGCGGGTTAGGTGGTAGTGCGTAGCGCCCACTTAACCGCATTTATGGCGGATGTTGTGGCCGCGTCACGCCGCATTAAAGCGAGAGTGGCTGACAGGTTGAGTGACGCTTGATTGACCAGCGTGGCGGGGTGAATGCGCTTGCCACGCTGACCGCCTGCGCAATGGCCCGCTGTCAGGCGGCGTATGGCCAGTGCCGTCTAGTCACATCACCATAATAAGAAACCCCTTGCCCTGATTGAAAGCCGGGAATGATTTCCTACTCTAATTTAAATCAGGATATCCATTCCCTAGTAGGAACGGTTACCCAAAGTCTGCAGATGGTTAATGGGGAATGACGCACACGTCCTCCGGTCACCTGCCGTGATTTGATAGGGCTATGTTGGAGGGCCGAAGGCATGATTTCCTTTGTCAGAGGAATAAGGCATGTAATAAATGTAAAGGATGTCTTCCTTTTCCCCTATGTTCTTTTGGGCCCTTGTGGTAACCCCTTGAGGTATAAAAGGAGGTCTAGGCCTGGTGAAGAGGGGATTGACTGTAGACTGTGATTGAACCAACTAGTACATTGTGTTCCTCACAGAAATCAAGCACACACAGAAGTATGGTGTTACGCTTCTAAGCGGCCCGAACCTGTATAAACCACTTTTGTCTCAACGTTCTTGAGGGGCCCGACCCCCTCCACATCACTCCTTCCACCAAACTTTGATTCTCACCGGCTGCCCCCGGCCGAACTGAAAGGGGGCCCCTTAGTCCCCTGCTCTAGGATTTCACCCTCCGACAGTCCTAGTTTACTTGGTGGGCGATGGTGGCATCCTCGGCATCGCGACCTTCCTAGAAACATCAATTTGAAGGTCCATTTCCTATCGATCTCTACTATAGATGGCATGTTGTCCTCTTATGGTTCCATTTCTGACCGCCATAGGATGGCTACGTTTGTGGGTCTGTGCGAGAGAGAGCAGATCCATCTCGCTCCTCTCTCGCCCTCACCCTCTCCAACCCAAAGATGTGGCTGGAGTTGAGTGCAGTTGAGATATTACACTCATGTTTGTTCCTCAGCGGGTTCGTTTTGTTGTAGGTGTGTAGTGTAGCTTGTTGTTTATATTTTTTTCCTGGTTGTAGCCTCCCTGTGTGCTATGGTTTTGTTAGTTTTCTTTCTACTATACCAATATGAGACCTCACACTATGTGGGGCAGTTGTTTTGAAAATGAAACGACCGATGGGAAAAATATAGGGTGCAAACTACATATGTAGTGGAAACCTGAAAACTACTGTTGGATCGAAAAATGAACGTCCGAGATTCGTCCACGTCACCATAAGTAAAAATTTTACTAGGACGTCCATTTTTCGATCCTACAGTAGTTTCTAATTAAGTTTGCAATATATATATGATTATAAGTATTTGGGAAAAAAGTGGCCACTTGCACTAAGTAAAATGAAATGGTGGAAGATACTATGCAAGGACACTGCAATAACACACGTTGGTGCCATTCATCATTGTATGACGTTATAAGTTGCTTGTTTGAATTATTTAAGTTCGAGCTACATTGTTCGATATAATTTGTCGTACGCAATTTTGGTACTTGTCGTACGCAATTTCAGTGTAAACAAGTACAAAATCCATGCAATTTCACAAACGTGTTCATAATAAATATACCAAAATAACTCAAATAATGATTGTATAATAAGTACTGAGTTCTCAGATAACATTTTTTTTCTTTAAACAAGTGAAAAGGAGACGTACTGGTGACTAAAATAGGACAGTGGGGCCGGAAAGAAGAGGTCACTTGTAATTTAAAAGCTGACTTATAAGGTTTCTAATGGACCTTGATTAATTAAATTCAATACTCATTTAACCTTGAAATGTACTTTCACTCATATAATATATATTCACATGGAAGTTCGAATGCTATTTCTTGATAGTATAAATAAGTTTGCTTCCGTGCTCGAGATCGAAAAATCAAAACTCAAGTGAACAAATGTCCTGATAAAACAAATGTGCAGCTAATTATAGCTAGCTATCAGGGACCCGTCTAACTATTTTTAGTAGTTGTCCTTGTTAGCTTTTAATACTATAAACCTCAGGATGTGTACACGCGATCGAGATCTATTTGTCTTCTCTCATATGACCATTAATTATTTGATTTCGGGACCTCTAAAAATACAGATCACACCTAATGGTTGACAGGGTAACAACAAAAATAAATAAATAAATATGTGATGTACAATCGCAATTGGGACACTTGCCTACACTCCAGACGACAGAAGTGATCAAGCCATGCGTATTGCACGCTAAGTGACAAGCACAACCTTTATTGGCAGGGACAGAGAAACCTGGCTGGTTTGCTAAACCGGTTGTCCCCAACGAGTGGCTGTCAGAGCCTACACGACACTATAGTGGTATTCACCAACTTGGATGGACCTGTATAAGCATAAATTAAGTAGCACATATGTGGTTCCAAGTTCATGTGCAATGTATGTTGAGGCACTGCACGTGCTGGCTTGGGTGCTGTTCCCTAGGGGACCCACCTATCCGGTGGACAACAGCCTTGAAAAAAAATCAAAATATATTTTAACATAATAATATTGATAATTTAATTTGTCATCATTGGCCATCATTAACATATATATTTTGTCAATGGATTGTTGTTGAGGTATTGTATAGAGTCAATGCGAGAAATCATTTTTAGTCGATTGTCCAAAAATAATAATAGCCCCGGTTGCTTAAAAATACGGGACTAAAAATATTTTATCCCGGTTTAAAAGTGCAATGATCTTTTAGTCCCGGTTGGTGTTACCAACCGGGACTAACCGGGACTAAAGATCATCTTTTGTCTCGGTTTATTCATTGTCACGACGTGGCAGGTCTCCCGGTTGTTTATACCAACCGGGTCTAAAAATCAATTTCCTCGCTCTCTCTCTCTTCCATCATTCTCTCCGCATCTGAGTCCTCACCCTTATCTCTTCCTCCCCTCCACTCTTTGTCTCTCCCTTATCTCTTCCTCACCTTCCTCTTTCACACATCTCTTCCTCTCCCCTTCCTCTTCCACTCTTCTGTTAAGTTTTCCTCTCTTCTCTTCCTCAGATCCGTGGGAGAAGTGGCCGCCGGCGGCCGGGCCTGTGCCCGGCGGGGGTGGCGGTGGCGGGCCCATGCTAGGCGGGGGCTGTGGGAGGCGGCGGCGGCCAAGCCCAAGCCGGGCTGGGGAGGCGGCAGCGGAGCAACGGCGGCCCAGCGCGGAATGCCATGCGGTGGCAGGCTTCATAGATTTTTTTTTCCTTTTTCCTTCCAATTGTGTGAATAATGTGAATAATTGTTTGTTGATTTGATCTGTGATTTGAGAATGATGTGTGAATGATCTGTGGTTTGTTGTTGTTAGATGATTTGGGATGTTGAGATGTGTGAACGATCTGTGATGTGTGATATGTGTGAACGCAATCTGTGATTTGTGATTTATTATTTTTGTAATGATTTGGAGATATTAGGCGCGAGAAAAGAAAAAAAACACCAACCTGGACTTAATCTTTAGTCCCGGTTGGTGTTATGAACTGGGACTAAAGATCTATTTTTAGTCCCAGTTATTTCAACTGGGATTAAAAATGGTTTAGTCCCGGATTCGTAGTCCCGTTTTAAGTTGTTTAGTGGAGATTAAGATTCGGAAAAAACTTAGTGTCAAATGAGAGATAATTAGGGTATGGGTGGGTGCTCAGAGGTAAGATTCGAAAAAATAAATGAAAGGTAATTGTTAGGATAAGTATATTATAGGAATCTTCATATTCGAGTGGACAAATTTTAAATTCTCAAAATACTTATATTCATGGAGTACTTGTGTCGTCTCAAAGGGAAATCGATCATCAAAGTAAATCAAAATAAAAAGGAAACTTTATATGTCACAACGAATATGGCAGTTTTGAGATATGCCATCATTAAATTTTAGTTCGGAATATGATATTGGTAGGTGTTAATATATTCATATATGACATTATGAGTTGACTTGACCTATATACCACTTTCTCTCAATTTCCCAATACTCCACCTTAAAAGAGCATATCCTTAGGTGAGTAATGATAACATGGTAAGAACAATATTTGTCTTAACATACATAAGGAGTTACCACAAATATGCCGTTGGACTTAGCTTATAACCTTAAAAGTGTACATAGCGGCAAAAACTGAATAGTGATGGAAAAATACTAAAGTTTAAATCCAAACTTTGGATCTAAACACAGTCATAATGGACTAAATTGGCGAATCTCAAACTAAATGCCATGTTGGAAGTTGGAACAACTCTACGTGCAGTCCAGTTTGGCCAGGCTACTCATGTTTGCTTGAACCAACAGACGATCTGGAGGTCTGGATGTTTTGTCAGGACGCTCAATAAAAGACATGACATCGTGTAGGAACAGCATGCTCCCTCTGTTTATTATAAGTTGACTTTTTTTCTAGTCAAATTTTTTTATATTTGGTTAAATTTATAGAAAAATATAGTATCATTTTTAACACAAAACAAACATATTATCAAACTATATTCAATATTAGATTTAGTGAAACTAACTTTATGTTTTAAATATTGTTAATTTTTTCTATAAACTTAATCAAATTTAATAAAGTTTGACTTAAAAAAAGTTAAACAACTTATAATATGAAACTAAGGGGTTGTTAAGAGTGTCCGAAATGTATAAGCGGTGTTACGTTGTGTTATTTGTGCTGAATTGAATAATTTATTCGATGATATATACAAACGATCAATGTAATTTAAAAATATTTTAAGTACTTCATATATAAAAAAGTTTTGCAGCAAAATCATACTACCATTTAAGGGAGCTAAGTATACCCGGCCCGTTATCCATTCAATTTCATTCCTTGAAATTTAATTGGGAAAAGTTTGTTCCAACTAGCCGCACGTTTACGTTGTTTCAAAATACAGCTACATTTGTAGTTTAAATTTTGAACTACATAAACTATATTTTCAGCTGTATTTTCGAATGGAGAGAGCACCTAAGCCAGTTGGAACACAAGGACAATTGATATGACGCACAAGATATAACCACTAATCATCTCAACCACAATCAAACCTCAAATCATTTTTAGCATCAGGATTGTTGATATACTATATATCGTGTTTGTCTCTAATTTGGCTATATCTATATTCTTGCATTGGAGGACCACTTCAAATTATTTCGAGCATTTAGATCCTTCAGTACCTATTGTCTACCTATTCTCTGTTATGAATCACATCAAATATATTTATAGCATTGGAGGATTCATGGAAGATGGAATTGTGTAAGCTTGTGAAGTCAAATTGTCTAGATATAAAGCAATTTTATTATTTACCTACTGTTTACTTATTATCGTACAACTTTTCTGCAACTCATCTAGTAACACCTAAATAAGAATGACTACTGCCCACACATACACAGGGAGACAGATGAAGCGCGCGGTTGGAAACTGAAGACATACAATCTGAATGAACAGTAGTCATATGTAGGTCTCTGGTCAGTTTTCATGAACAGTAGTCATATGTAGTTCGTGTCCATATATCCTAGGTGGTTCGTACGTATGATATACACATAACACCAGCTTCTTCAATCATCACAAGTAGCCATAGGGCCAGTTTAGAGCCACTATATTTGCAAAACAGTGATAAAACTATTTATTTATGTAGACGTATTAAAATCGTTTGCAGTGATAAAACTATTCTTATATGTTGACGTATGTACTGAAAATAAAACGTACTTATAATGTTTCCTAGTGGATTATTTAAATTTCTTTTCATCGTTGTTGTGGCGTATTTGTGAAATTGAAAAAAAAATTTATCTATTGAAAACTATTTAACACAATGTTGATATTAAATTTTAAAAGCTTAATAGGAGCTTATATATATTGATAAGTACTGCAGTATTTTTTTCAAAGCGACCTCCAAAAGTACGTAGAGTTCGTCCTTTCTATTAATAAAAAGAAGAGAAATGATTGAGTTTATAAGAAAAAACAGACCGATAAAAACTTAAACCTACACAGTCATTTAAAAAAGCGGCTAAAACCCCAATGAAGGTCGCACATCACCACTAACCAAATGATGCTTGTTCTTTAGAGAGTGTTGGGAATCCTTCCTCCTCAGCAAGTAACGCATGATTTATTAACTATTAGCTAAAAAAACTTAAAAATAAAATTAATATGATTTTTTAAAATAAATTTTCTATATTTTTTAAATGATTGTACCGTTTAACTGTTTAGGCAGCGTACATGTAAAAAACAAGAGAGTAGAAGTTGAGAAAGGAGCGAAAAAAAAACTACTAAGATCCATGCTAAGAAAACCAGGGGCGACATATGTACCAACCCTACTTTCTCTTGGCCATGATGTAAATATAGAGGAAAACCATGTATAAGAAAAAAAAAGTTATTTCTTAAAAAAGAAGAAGCAAAAAACCTCCAAGAAAGGAGAGACTAAGTAACCGGTGGAAGAGAAGAGTTCAAAGCACTGGGACATAGGACGGTAGGAGTACATACACAGCACCCAGCGCTCTAAACCAAAACCGATCGACTCCTTTGCCGCGTTTTTCTTACCTCTCCCGCCACCGACATCTTCCCGCTGCCGCCTACAGCTCAACGCTGCCACCGCCGCAAATTAACATTCCTTCGCCGCCGCGCCGCCACCGCCGCCACTGTGTCGCCGGCGTGCGGACCACCGATTTCGCCTGGCCCACCGCGCGCGGATATCATAAACTATCCGCTGCCGTATAAGCCACGGCCCCCCGCCCTCCCGCCATTAAAAGGCCCCCGCGCCAAGCTTCCTAGCTTCACATCGCTTCCCGCCACAACGAATTGCGCGCGTACAAGTGTCACGAGCTGCCACCCCCAGCAAAAACTAGCTTAAGGTTCAGGTGTCGAACACCTGTGCTTGGCTCGCGAACGAGCGTCGCGTCGTCGTCGGCGGCGGCAGCGGCGGCGGTAGAGGGAGGGAGGAGATGCATTTCTTGATCGTGTCGGGGGCGGCGCAGGGGCAGATCACGCCAGCGAGGCGGCTGGCGCGCGCGCTGGTGGCGGCGGCGGAGCCTGGGGTGATCATCAGGGCCACGCTGGCCGTGCCGCTGTCGGCGCTGAGGAGGATGTTCCCCGGGAAGGCGGCCGGCGCAGCCGCCGGTGAGGGGGCCGTGGTGCTGTCGGACGGGGCCGGCGTCGACTACGCCGCGTTCACCGACGGGTTCGACGACGGGTTCCAGCCCGAGCGGTGCGACGGCGCGGCGTTCGTCGGGAGGCTCCAGCTCGTCGGCCCGGCGTCGCTGGCGCGGCTGGCGGCGGCGCTGCGCGCGCGGGGGAGGCCCGTGACGTGCGTCGTGTACACCCTGCTCCTTCCGTTCGCCGCCGCCGTCGCCAGGGACCTCGACGTGCCGGCGTACTTCTTCTGGACCATGCCGGCGGCCGTGCTTTCAGTCTACTACCATTACTTCCACGGCCGCCATGGCCTCGTCGACGCTGCCGCCGGCGTCCGGGACGACCCCAACCGCCGCGTCCAAGTCCCCGGCCTCGAGTTCCTCCGCGCCCGCGACCTCCCGTCGCTGCTCACCGGGCCAAGCCCCTACCTCCCGGCCTTCCGGGAGATGTTCCACGTCGTCGAGGCCACCGCCGCCGCGTCGTGCCATGCCCATGGCCAGAGTGGCGCGAAGCCGCGTGTGCTTGTGAACACCTTCGACGCGCTCGAGCCGAAGGCGCTGGCGTCCGTCCCCGGCATTGACCTCATCCCGGTTGGACCCATGGTCACCGACACGGAGGCCGACGACGGCGGCGACCTCTTCGAGCAAGACGACGGTGCCGGATACATGCAATGGCTCGACAAGCAGCAGGACGCCTCCGTCGTGTACGTCGCGTTCGGCAGCCTCGCCGTGCTCTCGCCGAGGCAGCTGGAGGAGATACGCCGCTGCCTCGAGGTGACCGGACGGCCCTTCCTCTGGGTGGTCCGGCGCGACAACCGCGACGTCGGCGGCGGCGGCGGCGCGGCCACCGGATTATTGACGCCGGCAGGCGGCGGGATGGTGGTGGAGTGGTGCAGCCAGGCGCGCGTGCTGGCGCACCGGGCGGTGGGGTGCTTCGTCACCCACTGCGGGTGGAACTCGACGCTGGAGACCGTCGCGTGCGGCGTGCCGGCGGTAATGGCGCCACAGTGGTCCGACCAGGCGACGAACGCGCGCATGGCCGAGGCGCGGTGGGGCGTCGGCGTGCGCGCGGAGGCCGCGGCCGACGGCACCGTGCTCTCGTCGGAGCTCTCACGCGGCATCGACGCCGTCATGGGGGACAGCGACGGCGCCCGCGCGATACGCCGGCGCGCAAGAACATGGAAGGCGCGCGCCGCCATGGCGCTGGGCGCCACGGCCGACGACGCCGAGGTTGACGGGGACGCCACGGCGGCGCGCAACCTGAGACGATTTGTGCAGGGCGTACGTAGCAGAGAACGGGAGCGCGAACAAAAGAAAGCAGGGCAGAGTTAATTGGAGGGCAGCCTGGGTTTAATTTCCCTGTTCAAGGGTAGTTTGGGAATTGACTATGATTTAATGATTTCTGAACATTTAGAATCCTCCTATATTGTGGTATTGTGTTATAAACAGATAGATGAATGGATATACTTGGATAGTTGTGTGCTGATATTTTTAAGATGACTAGCAAAATTCTCGTGCGTTGCAACGGATAAAAAAAATCTAATGATAATATATGTTTTTCATATATAATCATATCAATGATAATATTTTGTATCGATCGTTGTATCTAACGCTTCATAAGAAAAATTGGAACATCTTTAATTTAATAACCCAACCTCGGCGATGACGACCTTAGCAATGCTTGCTTTACCCAAAAGAATTAGATTATTCATATGGCAGCATGCATATAATCTAAATATTGTTTCAATCTCATTCTTACAATCAATTAAATTCTACATTGTCTCGCATGATCAGGTAACCACCGTGCACTTCTCTCTTAATAACAATTTAAAAACATGTTTATTTTTTCATATTATTTCCATATAATATGTTATAAGAATAGTAGCTATATCTTAAAAAAGTAGTCTGATAATTGTCTACAGAGACATATATACATGGCCTCCAATATAGGAGAATAGATGAGAAATCAAAAGACATATAGATAGAAAAAAAATCGATGGATCCCACCCGACCCAAGCATCCATCAACTTGATCTCATTCTAAGATTAAAAAATCCAAGCAAGACTTGTTTTATATCCGATTATCAAAAAATTCAACCCGCTTTGGAAAAACCAAACCGACGTGACGTGGTATACGATGAATGATAAAAACATTACAAATCTTTTTTTTTTGGATCAGATGTTTTTTTTACTCAAATTGGATGGCCTTTTTTTTTTCTTTTTGCATTGCACGGTGCTGAACCAGATTTTTTTATAAACGGTGTTTTTTTCTCGCGTTAAGTCCGACGATTTTTTTTTATAACCAGAATTTTTTTATAAACACTGGTTTTTCTCTCGTGTTGAGTCGGACGGTTTCTTATAAATAAAAAAAGCTAAAAAAAAGGAAGGTCCTGTCCACGTTTATTGGTGCCCACACGGCCACACGTACAATCCATTCATTCCTCATCGGCTCGTCGCTAGTTTGTTGCTGCACCATCGATACCGTCCAATCACGCTCGTGTTCATGGCTGTGTGGGTGTTAGAGCAATAGGCCTTATTTTAAAGCCCCTAAAAGTTAAATGAGGGCTACCTTAATCTCTCAAGGACTTAAAAAATACCTCCAACTCTAGCAATAGCCCCTACTCATGTTTCTCTTTTATTTAAACATGCAATCCATGTTTACACTATGTTTAACACCACAACAATTAAACATAAATAAACATGCAATCTCTGCTAGAGATGCTCTTAGACAGGCAGAGGGCTGAGCTGCGCATGTGGCTAGGTATGGATTAACAGCCCTCCGTCCGGATTAGGGCATCAACGATCAAAGCCATTTTAAGAGTGTCCTTACTAACTAAGGATACTCTCTAGGAAGGAGGATACCCCTAATGGGTTCTTCAAAATCTGAGATCACTTGATAGATACTTTAGCCTACAATAGGTATCTCGGCCCAAGGTAGCCCCAGGTGAAAAATTCCACCCCTACCCCTACCTTCTAGCCCAGCCAGCCCACCCACACCTCTTTCTCTCCTCTTTCTCATTTCAGTCTCTCCGCCTGCTCTTCTTGTCATCTCCCGCTGTTGCCTCCTCTCCTCTTCTCTTCTTCGACGTTTCCTCTCTTCTTTCCTCCACCCCAGCGCGCCGCCACCGCTCTCCCTCTGCCCGTCGCCGCTGGTGGCTGACGGCGAGCAGTGTGGGCGAGACGCAGCGTCGCGGGGTCGTCGTCGGGTCGTCTTCATCATCGGGTCGTTCATCGTTGATCTCCCCCTCTCTTCCCCGCCGCTCGTCGCTGTCAAGCAAGGCTCAAATTACATGATATTGCAGTACGTACCGGAAATGCTAAGGGGCGATCGATCGCCCCTGCACCCCCCTCTCCTCCACCTGGTTTCATTTTTTGGCACCACATTACTTTTCTATTTTAGTAAATTTATGCACCTAAAGTTTGATACCTTAAATTTACACATCTAAAGTTTAGAGACCTAAAGTTTATAAATCAAAAGTTTATATATCCGATTCAAATTTGAATTTGAATTCAAATATTTTTTATATATAGTATTTCTATACATCTAAAGTTTATACACCTAAAGTTTAGAGACCCAAAGTTTATAAGTCAAAAGTTTACATATCCAATTCAAATTTGAATGTGAATTATATCCGATTCAAATTTGAATGTGAATTATATCCGATTCAAATTTGAATTTGAATTCAAATATTTTTTATATATAGTATTTTATACATCTAAAGTTTATACAACTAAAGTTAAGTTTATAGACCCAAAGTTTATAAGTCAAAAGTTTACATACCCGATTCAAATTTGAATTTGAATTCAAATATTAGTTTATAGATCTAAAGTTTATAAGTCAAAAGTTTACATAGCCGTTTTAAATTTGAATTTAGATTCAAATTTTTTTATATAGTTTTTCTATACATAATTTTTTTCAACCTTATGTATTTTATGTTTTAAAAATTTATGGTGTAGTAAGAAGAGAAGAAGGGGAGGAGGAAGGAAGAATAGTGTATAGGGGGGATGGGGGGGTGGCGATCACCCGCCCATTAGCCGCCCCCAGTACGTACTTGTCATGTAAGTTAATCATCTTCATATCTGGCAAAAAAAAAAACAAATCTGATATGAACATTATTCATCCGTTTTCATACAGTGCAACCTCTAAAAGTGCCATGTAAAAAAAATTAGGTGATGAGATGAAGGAGAAAAGATAGAGAATGACTCACCGCTAGTATAAAGGACCTCTACCCAAACCGTAAGAAGGTGCAAAGAGAGAACGAGACTGATTGAGGTGTATTAGAATTTATGTATTAGAGGTCATATGTTATAGTACATATTTTTTTAATACTATATGTTATACATATTGTCTCGTAGTTAATTAATTAATATTGTCTCTTAGTTAATTAATTAGTAGATAACATGGTTACAATTAGAGGTATCAGTCACCTCTGTAAAACTAAAACCTCTCTAACAACCCTCGTCTAGCCCTACCTAACGCCAACCACATGATTCCTTGGAGCTAGGAATAATCAGCTCAAAACACACTCAGGGGCATTTCTGAAAAAAAAAAAAGGTTACACATATATTATATCAACTCGTCTACTTAGTGCTTAATAAGCGTTTTTCTACAATAAATAATATGTACTCCCTCCATTTCATATTATAATTCGCTTTGAATTTTTGTAAGTCAAAATTTTTTTAAAAGTTTGACCAAATTTATAAAAAAATAGCAACACTTATAGCACCAAGTTAGTTTCATTATATCTGACATCAACATTGAACACCCTTATATGTGACTATGTTGATAAATTAGCGTGATAATACAAAATCCTTCACTTATCAGTCTCCTGTTTATTTCCTAGACATTTCAAACAAATCCTTTACGGCTCTGTACATCATATCTAATTCAATTTATATTGTTTTGCCTCCTTTTTTGGAGGTTTTTTTTTTTTGGTCTTTGTTCTTCTGACAATACTACTGAGGTATAATCTGTGCTACAACCACCAGGAAAGATTAATTTGCTTTGATATTTCTGGGGAAAGAGGATGTGGTCCTCGATTGTGCTGGCTGAAATATGTCAAATGATGATGACACTAAAGATCTTCGGGAAGAAATGGGTGAATCCGAAAGTAAGGGCTCATAAACAGAATTCTTGTTCTTCACTGGTGGTGTTGAAATGGAAATGTTCGTGTTCTCCATATCTGATCTCAGTTGAGACTCCAGGTTTACCAGTGTGTACATTGGCCCACGTGATCGCTCAGCCTTCTGAAGAATGTTAATAGCACTAGGTCTGTATGTATATCTGAAATATTTCAGAGCTAATACAGGGCCCATGCCAACTCCACTGATTAGCTGAAACATTGTCAGAACAGTGTTAATTTAATAAACCTACCATATTTTTTGCACAGCAAATCAAAAGTGTGTAATATACCTACCAGCAGTGTTACCCAATATGTTGGCTGTCTGCAAAGCCGGAACATGATAGTGTACATCCCAGCAGATGGTATACTGCTGATGAAGAAATTTATGATGTAGAACGCGATGAAGTTTCCCCATATGGCTAGAAATTGCACGAACGTGAAAGAACTACAAAAAAGAAAAGAAGAGAAGACAGGTCAGGATAAATATAATCTGAATTGCATTTCTTAAAAGCGTAATGAGTCAAGGTCTCTTTTCCTACTTCATCTCCAATGTCACAACAAATGCTTGCAACCAAATGCTTCCTGAGAGGGCAACCATTGACAGCTCCTCCATCTCACTCTTTTCATTAGCATAAGCATGAACGGTAATCAAGAAAACAACAATCGCCTGAAATCAACCAAGATAAGGCACTGACATCAACAACCGGAAATGGTTCAGGTACCTCTGTAGCTCATGCATTAGTGAAACATGTGCTCCAACCCAATATGGTGAGCCCACATTTTGTAATGGAAATGAAGCGAACATATAAAAAAGTTATATAGTTTAGACTGATTGATCCTTTTTTCAAATAAATAATGTCAGTAACCACTTGCTGAGGAACCGATGGTGTGGGTGTACAAGTGTGGGTGTACCGTGTACGCTTACACCTTCCAAGTTCGAATCCTCGTCGAAATGAATTTGGGTGCCTATTTTCCTCTTAATACCAAGTCAACTTAGCGTCTCCTCCTAGGTTGATCCCATTTTTTTTTAGTAATCACTTGCTCATTTACCACTTCAACAACTGAAGTACCAAAAAGCAAAAAAAAAAAAAAAAAAAAAGATTCTGTGCTGTGATATAGAAGAGCACACAAATAAAAATTCAGAAATTCTCTTATTTTTAACAAAACTAAAATGATGGAACTTTGCCCCATACCATTTGCAATTGTTATTTGCACAATATATGCAAAACTACGTTACATTTAGAAAGATAAACTTACATGATACAATGATCGACCAAACCAACCAGCAAATGTACTTGGATTTAAAAGCCTGTAAAAGGCATGAATTAGTTGAGCAACCCAAACTGAATATAAAGAGCTTCAGGTAATTTTCTGGTAATACAAGTTACAGACCACATATACAATATGAACGAACTTTTAATAACTTGCACTATAGCAGTGGGTCCATGTGTTGCAGTACAAAAGAACTCATAATACTAAAGCTTAACTGCACACTAACTTGCCAACAAGATGAGTTTTGAGTTGTCTTGTTAGTTGTGATGGGAGTGAGGGGTGCAGGTGCAGAAATTTACATTGCTACTGTCAACTCAAATATTATAAGCAGGTATGAAGTGTAAATTACCTTCCAGCCTGGCAGTAGAGCAATATCTCTGGATTTTGCATCACTGTCTTTTCAGATAAGTCCTTATCCAGGACAGTAGTTAGAACAGGAATGCTTGTGTAGAAGACGTTATAAGCCATCAAACTAACCGAGTTGAATAGACTTGTTCCAGCAATACCAGAAAGAAAAGAAAAACTGCATGCATAAAATGAGAACATTGATAAGAGAAGCATATATCCAGCATTCTTTTACAAGATAAATGGACTGAGAATAATATTGCATTAAGAACTCAAATAAGCAAAAAGATGCCAGATAAAGTTTGACTTACAGTATCTGGATAAAGCAAATTAACAATGACTTGTAGAAAGAATACTGAGAAAGAAAAGCTGTACGGTTGTATGAGTATCGCCCATGGACAAGAATCAGCCTTTTCAAAAATCTGAACTCTGCCAAGACAGAAAAACAGAAGCATAAGAACATAAATAATCTGAGTATAGTTACAATGTATGAACCAATACATAGTCAAAATATCAGAGAATGAAGTCAAAATATGAAACATATAGCTCCAGGGACTATTCCCTACAAATGAATTTTTAGATACCAAATGAGTAACGTACAACCAGAACTGTTGCAACAACTTCAGTAACACTGTTAATCATTCATTAGCTACATTCCTTTTACACATGAAGCCTCTAAAGAAAGTAAAATGAAAGTCAGTGCTATTATAACAAGGTAAATTTAATCAGATGCCCGGTATCTAAACATCCTACTTTCCTTCATAACAAATGCCAATTTCATGTACAATAAACAAACTGCTGGGCTAGCACAGAACGGATGCACCAGTGAGGGGTGGAGGAGACAGTCAACAAGAAGCTTAGTGCCGGTTTTGGCGTTCAATGCTTTTGCAAATGCATTTTGGTTTTCATGGGAGATTTGTCCAGCCAACAGTTGGACTTATGGGCAACATGCTCTTACATTCAATTTGTTATGTACAATAGCAACTCTTATAGTGACATTGATTGTGCATCTTGTCGTCTTCTTTTTTTATTTTGAACTTTATCCCTATAGCTGATTGATATGCAATCATTTAAGACAGTTACATCAGTCAAAAAGTTAACTGAAATATTGATAAGTGCCTAAAAAATGTTTTTTTATCAAAGAAACCTTTATACACTCTGTGATCCCTCGGTGACAACTATTTGCATCTTACAAATGAAAAATGCGGATATCTTCCAGTTCAAGATAGGAAATGTTCCTGATAACTAGTATCAACATCAGATAACTTCCACAACAACCACATCTAAGAGATTATTGCCCTGAAATGCATCACAAAACAGACTAGTTTGATACACTCGATTATCTGGTTGAGAATATTCAGTAAGTCCCGACAAAGAAAAAGAGGACAATCAATAAGTCATTTTTTTTCTTTTAATACTACTCAAATTTTCCCAGCATAATTTCATTATCAATGCAGTCCTGTTCATATTCCCACTCGCTCCCCAAGAGAGTGCCAGTGCTGACAATGCTTTTCCATTTTTTTTTTTGAACCGATCCAGCCATTGCACATTGCTGGCATTTTTTTGTATAAGAAGGTCCCTCCTTTTAAGAAGAAATTAAGCAAAACCTTACAGTGCACAATTAATTGGGGAAAATTGGGCAAAAACCATAATTACAACAAACTAAACCAACCTAAACTACCACAACCGTGGGAGTAGGACCGCCAAGCTCAACACTGAACTCCAGCTACGGTTAGCAAGCTCAAAGAACAAAAAGAACTCCCCACATGCTGGCAACAACGTGGCATCATCATCATCATCACACCATCACCCTCGTGATCATGCGACTGACTTTGCTAGGAAGCACCAGAGCAAGGCAAACTGTAGGCCGAACAACTTGCTGAAACACACCAGAACAAAACAGGATTTCACAGGGTCAGGCTTGAGTCATCGCTGCCGAGCTTGCACCCGCGCAGCAGCTCTGACTTCTCCAGTGGACAATAGCCAAGCACCGCCTGCAAGCAAGCATGGCTTCGAGGCATCGTTGCCTAGCTCATCGAATATCTCGACACAGCAGCTCCAACTCACCAAAGACCATCCTTGGGTGCCACTACAAGGCACGACCAGGAACTGCCGAAACACAATGAAAGATTCCACGATGATGCCGGCAATTCTTTTCTGTGACATGGCAAGAGAGGCTCCTAGGCTTGCTGGACTAACTTTGTAGATTTATTGTTGTACATAATGACTCCTTTCTAGGGGGATTCGTGTTTTGAAGTACCTGTTGGTACTATAATATAACCTCTCCCACAAGAATATAATCTCTACCTTCCTAAAAACCCATATCTCTAATGTCCTAACTGAATCGAGAGGTTCCAAACTTCTAGATAGAATAACATTTAACTAATCCCTAGGAAACTAATTAAATATTTATAAAATAATTTCTTGTTTTGGAACGTAAAACTTTCCCTAATCCTACTGCTACACTAGGATATTTATTTTGGAAGGCAAAAACTTCGCTAGTCCAAAACACACGCAGGCATATCAATTTCAATTTCTTCTGTTTTTCCAGCAATCGGTTCAGGGAAAATATCATGTGCGCACAAGTTTTCCATGTACACACCATGCACACCAACTAACAAATTTCACCAAAAAATATAGAAAAAATTGTACATGTACTTCCAATAACATTGCACTTATGTGTAAAGTATTAACCTCAAATTCATTATATTTTAGCCGTAACAAAAAAGATAAAATTTCTAACAGTTTTAAGGGTATAAATCGGTCAGAATTTTGTCTTTTTTGGTGCTCCATATATAGAATGAATTTGAAGATGGGACTTTAAACATAAATGTGATGCTACAGAAAGTACATGTACAAATTTTTCTAGAATTTTTGGTGAAGTTTGTTAGTTGGTGTGCACGGTATGTACACGAGAATGCTTGTGTGCATAGGATACGTTTCCATCCATTCAAGCAGATAAGACCTACATATGACTTACACTAAAGAGTGGATATTTGATAATATATTTGTTATAAATCAATCTTGGTAACCAGAATAACAGATAAAAGTATTTACAATCTAATAACTGCTCATGTGCTTAACATATTAGAATTCACATTAGAAGAAAATGAAAACACATACTAACTCTGCCCCAAAATATAAGAACCTAGTACTGGATGGGACACATCATAGTACTACGAATCTAGATAGGCTCCAGATTCATAGTTCTAGCTCCAGATTCGTAGTACTAGGATGTGTCCCATCCAATACTTGATTTATACATAGTACGCAAATTATTATAAAATAATAAGATCTTATGAACCTGTCATCAATTCAATAGTAAGATGAGGTACAAAACTTCATTAAGTAATGGGGGATAACATGAAGGGCAATTTGATAAGAAAGACTTACTGCCAATGCTATAGTCAGCAGCCCTTGCTGCTTGAAGACCTTCTCTGCCACTAATTCCTACACCAATATCAGCCTGTTGTATCATCCTGACATCATTTCCACCATCTCCAATAGCCAAAGTTCGATAGTCACATGATTTTAGAAGCTTTACAAGCTACAAAAAGAATTACGACAACATAAGCACTGCGAAATAGAAATCCATCAATTACACAATGTTTACTAAAACTAGGGCCCAGGTAGATTACTGATGGATATCATGGACAGGTCAGTTTCTTGCATACGTATAAGCTAATAGATGTTGGTCGGTTTTCTAAAAACATGAAATAGTTTTAAATTTAAATACATGACATAGCTGTGCACAAGTCGAAAACAAGAATCTGATGATTGAGATTGCAAACTCGAAGTCCCTTTCTCCCTTCCTAAGAGTAGATAAAAAATGAGATACAGAACTTCCTCTGCCTCTGCATACTCTTTCTCTTATTTAACATGGACAGATAATTGGAATGCCACATTATTTAGGAAAACAGTATACTGCATCATAAGTAAAAAGTGGTGGTTTTGTGGGGAGGGGGGTATTTTCTCAGGTTCCAGGAGTTCAGGACAAAATTTGGGCTACTAGTGTTCACCTAGATGATAGTCGCTAGTCGGGCAGGTACCCACTGAGTAGAGTAGGCTGATTAGGTGGCAATTGGGCAGATTAGGCGGTCTAGGCGTTTTTTCTACTTTTTCCATAGAAATACACAATATTGACCAAAAATAGCAATGTATGACTTGGTATACCCACGGAGGGGAGCTTTTATGCATTCCCCTCTTGCTTCGAGCTGAGAGGGGAAGAGTGTGATGGTGCTATAGAATGGCTCGCACGCAGGTAAGAACCTAATACCCTTCCATTCTTAATGCAGCTAGCCCTGTGCTTCCCTTTTTTTGTCACCGTGCATCACGCCCACGCTTTGGTCACAACCTATCGCCAAGTCACCGCGTAATCCCTCCCCTCTGCTGTCCAAATACACACAACGTCATCCCATACAGGTCACCTAGGACCGACTAGGACCATTTAGACAGCGAAACAACTAATCCACTGACTAGGGTGTAAACAGGACGTCTTGCCGCCAACTAGCTATTAGGCCGTGCAAGCGAACACTAACCAGAGGAGATCAAGAGAGTGAACTGCACTGTGGAGGCTAAATGGACTGCTTCCTCAAAAAAAAAAGGGCATGTCATACTTACTGCAATGTTTCTTTGAGCTATCAAATTTAACAGTAAAAATAAAGAATAGTACTCCCTCTGTTCTAAAATATAAGGCATCCTTGCTTTCAGAAAAGTCAACATTTGAAATTTTTGACTAATAATGTGTGTTTAGTGTCATGCATGTAGTATCATTATATTCGTATTTGAAATTAGTATTTTTATATGATGTTAATTTCATAGTTATTGATAATATATTATAAAATAAATAAATGATCAAAGTACACCATTGGAGATCGTGTAAAAAGCTAATATGCTTTATATTTTAGAACGGAGGGAGTAATGACTAATGAATATATTTGGCTCCAGCAAACATGAGCAAACCAATGCCACTGAATTTACCTGTGCTTTCTGAGACGGTGTAACCCGGCAGCATATTGCTGTTTTTGAAAGAACTGCTAATTCAGTAAAGGCTTCATTGTAGCGTGACAGGATGATTTCAAGAGCCCAACCATCCACAACAAAAGCTAGCTCCTGTTCCAACCAAATATTACATCATTGGATACAAAATGCACAGTCGTCTTAATACACAACATTTAAAACTAACTAACCTTAGGTTCAGAAGTAGTTATCCGCATAGTAAGTAGAACTCTTTCCAAGCTTCTAGCAACTTCGTCCACAGTTCTTCCATTGATATACAAGAGTTGCCCCTTGGGCTCTACATATGGAAAATAGATGTCATTCAACACCTTAATGAAGTCACCCTACACAGCCCCTTTTTTTTAAAATTGAGGTCAACCTACCTGGGATTCATGCAATTGAACACCTATTTCATTACTTAAAGCTTATTCAGGATTATAATTTACTTGAGAAGGATTGATGCAAATCTTGGGTTAAGTTCGAGAAAAGTTTTAAAAATGTCACAGTTGGAAGCAATAAAAGGACTTGAACAAAACAGTTACTGACTGGAACATTTCTAGGCATAGATAATTTTTCATGGGCAGGAACATTGTTTATAAGTGAAATGTGATGATCCTTGGTTCCCTATGGCATCATGGGGTAAATATCTGTTGCAGGAAGGTCAGACAGCAATGAACTAAGAACATGCTAGACGAAGGACAGCACCGATAGGTGGGGGAAATAGATCTGCAGCTGGCCTTGGGAGAGACAAACCCTAGAGTTTAGGGACTAAGAACTTTTCAATCTGCCTTTGCTTGCTTCAGGAAAGGAAATAAAACCCCATCCTTACATAAATGGATACCTCAACCCTTAAACTTATTTTTAAAATTATCAAAATAGGTAACAACTCAATCTAATCTTAACTCTAATATATTATCTAACAAATTCTAACCTACAGTACCGAGGGATACTGTTCATCTGTGTGAACAGTGTTCCTGCCCATTCTACCTAGTGGAAGGGCATCAAGTTGGCAATTCTACCCACTATCATTGGTGGAACACTAACATAAATACTAATAACATGAGTAAAAAAAATAGTAGAACCTTTTAGTGAAACATGTTCAGTGAGAAGATTGTCACCTGAAGAAATGAGATTGCACAAAAGCGCGATTTGAATAGCAGTGCTTTGTTTATCGCCAGTTAACATCCAAAAGTTTATTCCTGACTGCCTCAGTATTTCAATAGTTTCTGGTACACCAGCCTAAACAGATCAACAGATTCATGAGAAAGGAATATAAAATGATGAAAGAAACTTTGACTAGAAATCAAGGCGAAGATAAAACCTGGAGGCGGTCCTCTATTGCACTGACACCAAGAATCTCTAAGCTGTGCTCTAGTTTCTGGCACACCTCATCAACTTTCCACTGATCAGAACCAATGTTGCAACATTAGTTTCATGGCATTAGGCATATATCTAATAAAAGAAATCAACACGATACTTACCTCCCTATCAATTAATGCACTGTTGGCTTCCTTGAATGATCGAGACCATTCTAGGTATTCCTCCGATTCCAGTTCACGCCATCCCAAGCAGAGTGTCCGTAATCCCAGTTGAGCATATTTGTCGACTGCATCAACAAATGTCTTTATCCGCTGTCCTGAAAGATAATAGAAACATCAACCTGAAAACCAACACAAGCTCTCAATTGGTTGAACAGAATCTAAGAACTTGTTTTTTATTTCTTATGTTCTGTTCTTACAAAGGTCAAGGATCAAAACAGAACAGATACTACAATTAGTTCGCAGCAGGAACTATAAGTTGTCACATGAAATAAAGAGCAAACAAGTGAATAAAAACACCAATGTTTAAAATATTACAGTTCAAAAAAAATGAATGAAAATAGATATTCAGCGTATTATGATTACCAGAATAAGCACATGGAATAATTGCTTCATCTGCGCCTTTGGATAAGAGAAAAATCTTTCCACTTTCACAATCCAATACTACAACAGACATTCTTTTTCGATCAGATGTAAACTCTAGAATGTCAAGTATCTCATATTGAACCACCCGTCTGTTGAAGTGAATTTCTGCTTAAATACATGTCTTATTATTTTGTCAAGACAACATGAACAAGAAAAGGAAAATAGATGAAAAACGAGACAGGTAAAATGTCATAAACCTACCAGCAGTGTTTCCATTTTTGTTGACAAGCACCATATGCAAATTAGAGGCTGCATTAACAAGAGCATCCTCATCCTGGGACTGAGCTTTATATAAAATTGCTCCGCTAGAACTGATTTTTAACAACAAAATTGGCAATGTTAAGGTGAAAGAAATAAATATGTGCCAAGAGTAATTGAGAAACAGATGAAAATATAACCTTTTTATAGGAATGACAGTATTGCAAAGGGTCATGACTGTCAAAAACTTAATGACATGAGGAGAATTATTGGCAACAGCATTGAGGAGTTCGACATCTGAACATAACAGTAGATCAGTACACATACTAACAAACTTGCAATGTGCATCATGAAAGTTCTACAGAGTAAGAATAGATTATTAGCACTCATTGATTAATATAAGGCATATCCGCATATTATCTATCTTCTAAAGTTGAGTGAAGAAGAGCAAAGAAATCACACACCCATCTCAAATGATCCGAGCCGTTTGATTAAAATCCGATCAGCCACAGTACATATTTTAGAAATAAGATTATAGCCCCCACATTACTATCTGGAGAATTCTCCATTAGAGTCTAGGCTACATGACAGACCCACAAGATTCTCAAAATTTATCTCCTTTCAGAGTCTTGATCCACCATAAGTTTTCATAATATCATCATATATTTAAATATAGTACCTCTGCTGGAGTATAAAGATTTTACAGATGCATTCCTTGTGGAAACATTATGATCCTACCTAATATGTTCAGCTCAAAAATGAAAATAATTCATCAGCAGCAGGTCACCTCACAATGGCACGATTAGAACCCTGGCTTTATTATATTTTCTACTGACAGAATGAAGAAAAAATTGCTTATGAAAGATTGTAGAAGACCTCTAAGTGCATCTCCGCTCTCATTCCCATAAAAGGTGCCACCAATACAGCACCTCCTGAAGATCATCTTGTTCTCAGTCAGGGTCCCAGTTTTGTCTGTTAAAATATATTCAACTTGACCCAAGTCTTCACTAATTGCTGTGCTGGTAGTTATGAAGAGATGATTAGATATAAGAAACAAACAAGATCATGCTTACCAAGATAAAAGTAAAATGCCTACTTACTTCGCAGCATGAGCAGGTGTATCTGTTTCATGGTCATACATCTCCTCATCCCAGTCTATGAACTTTGCATAGAGACTTTTAACAAAGTCTAGAGAAACCTGCAAGACACATTCATAACTTCATTTAACAAGGGTTACTCCAATTCTGCATTATACCTTGAGGCAACATTCACATCCTACATTGCTTGTCTATCAGAATCAGAAGTCTAAATTCATGTGTTCACATTTAAAAATCAAAACCAACGGCACCAGACAGGACGCATTAGTGATCATGGTATAGAGTTTTTCCTTGTAAATTGGTTGTGTCTTACTTACGGTCTCAAAGTGCAAGGGATGTTGTTTTTCATTGAAAACTCAAACTGAAGGACAAAACATTTGAAAGAAGTTTGTTCAAGCTACTACTGCTATCAAAATTCAAAATTGTATTTAATTTTGTCAATGATGGAATATTAAGCATGAGAAATTTTTTTTATGATTACACAAACATCGCCACATAAAACACAAGCAAGTAAACCAGGATTAAATACTTCAAAGAGTCATACCTTTATTGAAATGGGAATCATAATGGAGCACAACAGTTCAAACCGCAGGGGGATAACCAAAATCTGATACCATGGCTCATCATCATCGTACTTGACATACCATTGCTAAAGAAAAAATGCAAAGTGCTGTCAGGTGATCATGTATTGAAGAAATATTGATGGCTCATATTAGTAATGAGATTAGTATAGGGCCATGTCCACCTAGTGATTAGCCCACTTAATAATAAAATTAGTTCATTCAATCCCACTAGGAGGTCTGAGTATAGGCGGTTTCCCTTCCAAGCAACTCTTTGCCGCAAAATTATTGAAGGAACTAGCTAAATGACCATGCATTGCTACAGACAACAATCATTATTAATAAATCTTTGCTTCTGGAGATGCCGCCTCCGAAATAATTTTCAACTGCCATTCAATGTTTCATACTTCCATTTTTATCAGTCATGTTATGTTTGTCGCATTGCCTCACATGATCATTTTTATCTTTGTCTTGATTATAGTGTATAACAAGCTCGAATTCGTATGCAATCAAGTTATGACTTTGCACCCAGAAAATCAAATAAATATTTCCAGGAACTAGTTGATAATATGCATTAGGGACCAAGTCTAAAGTAGCACCAAGATGCATTAAATCACTCGAATTTGTATGTCAATCTCAGAGCTACTATCTTCTCAACTATTTACTACCAGCATAATAAGCTAAGAGAATACAGAATATGAATCTAGACCACAACTTTAGGGATCATAAATGATGAGAAATTTTACAAATCAGCTCAATTTCCAAATAGCATGGAAAATCCCCTCTATCACAAATGAGCTGTCATAACAGAAGTCAAGTTCAAGAAAATTCTAAATTGTATGTAGCTATGTGCTATCTTTTTAGTTTCAATTACTCCAACTAATGTAGCCAAAAAAAGAGGAGAGATAGATTCGCTCCATCTACTTTTCCTGGGAAACTCCATCTAAACCATCTAGTGTCAATCAAACAAAAGGCACAGGCTATTGCAGCACCAAGGACACATCGTCATTGGCAACTCACACAGGCATGGCTTTTATCTGAAGTATGGGTGGAAATACCATACTTTCAAACCACAGGAAGTCCCTACGAAGTAACCATGGAGAGAAATCGGAACAGGAGCAACTAAACTGTGAAAACAGGGTTTGAGAGGATATTGTGCCTAAAACCAATGTAGTTTACTGACTATGTTGCTTGCTCAACATACTTAGCCCATCTGCTATTGTCAAAATGCAATGTTGATATTCATTTGAATAAAAAAAATGGTTATTTCCATGATTCCATCTCCTTGTTGGAGTGAACCATGGCACAAAATAACAGGAGGCGTGCATCATGTAGCCTAATCAAACAAGCTCATTTCATCTGCAGCAGTTACAGAGAAGTACCTTACGGGCCTCAGTGTCCTTCCACACATTGCCTGCAGATCCAAGAACGACAACAACAGCTATTTGAAATAAGAATATTGCACCAGTAAGCTTATCAATCATTGCATCCATGGCGGTAAGCTTGGGCTCTGGGACACCCCTACTCATTCCCAACTTAGTCTCATTGCCTGAAAAGTTGAAATTGATAATAATCAGCCCTTTTGTAAACTCGACCTCAGTCTTAGCCTTGTAGATCAAGTTAGGATAAACTTGGATAGCAATTTGTTTCACCTGTATAAAAGTAAGAATTAAAATAACAAAATGCCATTCATAGTTCTATGATCTGTTATTCTGTCACTGGAATTTTATTAATATATGAAATGTTCCATAGAAAGTTTTTGAAATCATAAACGTTTCCTGTGCATTATGGTCAGAATCATGATTGAAGGCTTACATTTGCCACATATATTGTATCCTTCAGTATTAGTCTTGCAAGCAAATTAGTGACACTTCACATTATTATCAATTAGTCCTTGATGCAAATTATTTAAACTTTATGAAGCATACACAACTGCAGAACTGCTCTATTTCCTGACTTGCATACAATACTGAAGGATACATCTCCTCTACATATTTCCTCAACATACTATTAATGTGTCGTAAAAAAGTTAGGAATATAATGTGAAACGTAGAGTGAATATGTTGTCCACAAGTCACTGTTATAATAGAGGCCTTCATGACCATGATAGTTGTAATGCCCCAACCAAACAATGATTATAGAATGCTCTTCATTTCAAAAAATTAAAAACATTATTGATAAATTTAGGGCTATTTCCCTATGTAAATAATACTGGAGAGATTTCTCACCATCAGCAATACATGGTCAGTTAGCAATACAGAACAAGATTTAACCATTTACACCTACTTCCAAGTACTCCCTCCGTCCCACTCAACAGGGCATATAAAAAATTTCTGCAATACCAAGACAGCTGGACATGGTTCTATAATTCCTAATCTACCCCTAACTAATCGCGTGGTTAGTTAATATATCCACAGAATATGTGCAGAGTTCCATTTGGAAATCGCTTAGCCTTCCTGACAAAGCTGTTGTCTACCCCTACCAAATCGCATGGTTAGTTAATATATCCACAGAATATGTGCAGAGTTCCATACAGAAATCGCTTAGCCTTCCACGCGCATGCAAAGCTGTTGCATGCAGAAGCTGCATCAGAATTTATGGAGGCATCGAAGCAACCCAAATGCATTCGTAGGGGCATTGCTAGGAGAAGAGGAGATGAGGCACTTGCACGCCTTGTTCCGTCGGACTGCATGAAAATTTTTACACACCCTGTTGAGTGGAACGGAGGGAGTATATCATAACGTCACACTAGGAATTAACTACAAGTCACTATACACAATCAAAAGCAAACCATGTTTGCCTGTCAAAGCAAATCATGTACCTCCCATATATTTGATCAGGTACTTTAAAACGTATTAAAGGAAGGTACTTTGATGACTCAGCAGATACAAAAATAAAATATTAAAACGGCAAGTAAAAACAATATTGAATAAGCGCAACCAATTGTGTGTACACCTAGATTGCACTGAAGGGACATCTTCTGTGAGAAACAAGGGATTTCCTGAAAAATATATAGTACATTAGGAACTCATTTGTTTAATTGAGTGTTCTTTTTGTCAAATTTCAGTTTGTGCAAATAGTTATTTACGTGCTGCACTTGTTAAATTGCCTTGGATGATGTTAGCGGAGACTCTTTGAAAGGATGGACCAAAAAGTCACCAAGTTTAGTGTATTTTAGGAGATCATCAAGCATATCCAGCAAAGATCATGGAGGATCCCGTGTTGAGGAGAAGGGTAAATAAGTTTTGGAACTTGGCAGCTCTTCATTGTAGAAGAAAGTCAATGACAAACTACTCTATGAAACTCTTTGAACCTAACTTGATTATTAATAATGAAGAACCACTTTATTGATTCCATCTGACTGACAAAATCAAAGCGTAAAATTCCAAATCAATGAGCAATAGGTCTTAAACATAAAGGACCCTGTATTGATGATTGAAAATTTCCTTGCCAAGCTACATGAAACAGATTCCCGGAAGTACATAGAAAGATTAATGCTAATTTCAAGGCAGTGATAGAATAGCAAAGTAGTCTGAATGACAGATTGTCTATCTTGGCTACTTACCATCAAGCAAACCATATTCACAACATTTTGCCTAACCCGCTAAATGGAGATACAGAATTAAACAATATACTAAGATTGACACAAATATCAGGGGAAACATTTTACAACAATTTCAGCTTCATTGGAGTATATAATACTATTGATGGAAAAAGAGGTACACATCAGTCTTGTGAATTAGGAGAAAGCTAGTTCAAGGTACCTGTATAAACTGCCACACCACAAGCCCATTCTGTGTTTCTCAAGTAGCATGACTGTAGCAGTGTGTTACTAATAGTCAATGGACAAATGTCGTTATCAATAAATGGAGGAAACAGCCGTATGTTTGCATCCAATCTTCGGATGTCTTTATCCGGGTTTGGGCACTCAATAACACCCTGTTTAGTCAAGGCATGCAAGGGTGAAAAAGAAAATAAAAGAAGCACCAAAATATGTTTTCAAAAATGCATGATACCTTAATTTTGTGCAACTGTTCAGAATCCAGTCCTACACATGTCAATGGGATTACTCTCGTCTTCAAATCAATTTCCCCATCAAGAGCAGCTGTCTAAGGAAATAATTAGGGTTCAAGAATGTTAGGCAAATGAAGATTCAATACGTAAAACAAATTATAAATTGATATCAGACAAGGAATAAAACAGATCAAGGTAACAGATGAATTTACAAAACTAGGTGAAAAAAAATTGTACGAATGACCAATACTTTTTATTAGGCCAACATCTATGTTGACAATAAAGGTCGACAGTATGTACAATTCATTCTTCTCCGTAGTAAATGCATGGCCCTTTAGCTAGTAAGTTTCAGAAAATTCTTAGTTTGAAGAAAAATAGGTGTTCACTTGATATCAGTCATGCAACAAAGGTAGGGGTTAAACATTTTTAGTCTATTCATTCATGTCTTACCTCAACATGGCAAATGCCTTGCGAGTCGGAAGTTCCTATCAGAACAAGGTCACATGGTACTTCCTCATTTTCTCGAATCCATACTATATTACCAACACGAATATCTTGTGCTTGGATCTACATAACAATTGAAAAGTGTCATTTCATAGGCATACAAGTGTTAAAAAAATCAGAATCAGATATTACGGCAAAGGTTGAAATTACAATGGTGTGATTACTAGCAAAATTTATACAATTGTGATACTCAATGTTTCCTAATAATATCGAATCCAGGAAGAATGAGAAACAGATAGCATAAAAAAAGTATTGGATTTATGGAACTATCTGACATCTGTAATGGGCTGTTGTTGGCCATACATAGCACACAGACAGTCTAGTTATGCTTTCATGTTCCTTCAAGATAGAACACGATGGATAGCTATGGTTGATATGCGTATGAGCCCCCATGGTCATACAGCCTAGTGGAGTGAAGAAGGCAGGGGGAGTAGCACTTAAGGTGGCAATCACATGGCAGATAGAAAGTGAAGCTCGGTAGACAGAGGGGTTCTGCGGAAAAGAGCAGGAGAGATAGAGGCACGGAGATACTTCTGTTCTGCTAATTAGAAGGAATGATGACTAAAACATATTTAGTAGGTACATATGGCACCCTCCAAAATGCAACTTTGATCAGTAATTTCTATAGTAATATATTTACAAAAGAGTAAATTGCACCTACGGTTCATCAACTTGGCAGATAGGTGCAATTTAGTATGAGAACTTTATAAGTGATCGTATAAATGTGACAACTTACAAGGTAGGTACGATTTTGATACAATAAGTTAAAAAGTTATGCGACAACTTAATTATTTGGAGCATTTTTATACAGATTTAATTTTTAAGTACTTATTTTGTCAATATATTAGCGTGGATTTGTGTAAGCATATTTATATTTTTGTCCTAATAACTAATAACTAAAAGTCAATATAACTAGATGTAGAAATTATTATATTTCGGTTGAGATTTGAGAAGGTGAAGAAAACAAAAATTCTTAAAGGTAATTTGGATGTGCAGTATAATTCTTAAAGATTAAATTCAATATTATAAGGTAATATCCATAGGATTGCTATGTAATGACATATTGATATTGTGAAAAATAAATCACCTAGCATATGCTTAGCTAAGTTGATGCACCAAAATACTAAATTGTCTTCTTGTACTAGAACGCACCTATTTGTCAAGTTGTTGCACTCGGACATTCAATTATTAAGTTCTTGCACTATATCGCACCCACCTGCCAAGTTGTTGTATCGTAGGCGCAATTTACTCTTTACAAAATCCAATAAAATTATAATATTATGAAAATACACTTTGAGATAATACACGCCTGCTTTTCATGTATTTACTCTACTTATTCAAAAAAAAATATGTAGATACTCAAAGTTTTAATAGTTCAGTAACTTCAGTTCGATGTGTTCCAAAATAGAATGTATTTATGCCTGGACGAAAGGAGGGTTGAATGGTAGTACCCCTGTTGTGTTTTATAGGATGTATTATAATTTCAAAAGGTCTTCAAGATAAAAATTTGACCAATGATTTCTCATCATATATACTTACTAGGTATAAAACCAACCTTGTGTAAGACAATTTTGAAATCAAATCTATTGGTATAACTTTCATACATTTACATGTATTTGTAATTTGATTAACTGTTGGTCCAAACCTTACAAACTTTGACCTTTTGAATCCAGGGTATGCCTTTAAAAATCAACAGTATAGTTGGGAGAGGATTATGGGAAAAGAAAGGAGAAGTAGACCGTAAGACCAGGAAGAAGACTTTAGATGAGGGAGTCTAATTCATCCTATTTACTCAACGAAAAGTGGTGGCATAGCCTTATCATTTATAAGGGGCTCAAGGATAAAACTACATGAAACAATCTAAAGACAAGACACAATGCAGCTAATGCAAATGCAATCTAGCACATACTATATCTATACTTTCCGAACAAATCATCTCTAAATTTTTAATCAATTGTAACTTTCCCTAACTAATAGGACAGCAATTGACTAACCCCTATCCTAGAAAACTAACTCATTGCTCATTGAAATAGAATATGTGATCCTCATCTACAGTAGCGGGACTGTTCATGTGTAAAACTAACATACAATCCAGGTTTTCACGTAAAAATACATCTCCAGTTTCTTGCTTGTATATCATTGATACCATTAAATGTTTTAGTATAAGAACACAAGGACAATACCAAAGAAAGACACATTTTTATGAATGGGAAATATTGCCATATAAACGTACATGTTTCCGGGTACCATTCTTTACAATCCACACTTCTTTTTCATTTGCTTGCTTGTCTGAAATATACCTATTGTAGTCATCCCAGGCTTCTTTGGTTGCTGAAACGGCAAATATAAAAAAAAGCGGGCCCCATGTGCTTGCAGGATTTACAGGAGTGATAAGTGACCACAGTTGGAGGCATGCTATCAGCAAGAAATATTGATTCATGAAACGCCTGAAACATGAAATGGAGATATCAGCTTCTACTAACTATTAGTCAGTGCTTCTCCAAATGATGTAAAAGCCAATAGACTTCCATTTTAAGAGAACATAAAATAAATGCATCTAAAAAGTACAAACCTGAATTGCTCCCATAGATTTTTTGGCAGGAAATTTAGTAAGGTGTACTTTGTGTTAGAAATCCGGTTATCACAATAGTCATTCTGGTATGATTCATCATTTATGTAGACAAAACGCTTCATTGCTAAAAATAACCATGCAATCTATGGTAATTTGTCCCTCTGGTTGCCCACATGAATTAATTGAAACTGATAAGTCCTGCAGAAAACTTAAGCACATCAGCTTAAAATGGAAGCGATATGGAAAATACAAGTGAATCAACATTAATAATGAAAACAGCAAGCTGTGTAACTTAAGAACATCAGCTTAAAATTGGAAGTGAAAGAAATTCAAGGGCTTCATACCATGAAGATAATCAACATAGAATATGACCAGCTGAGTGAATGGAAACTGGATTCCAATGGTGAGCTAACGGAAGTGTAATTGAAGAAGTGATGCTACATAACTAGAGGTACTGGCCTAATCCACAATAACTGGTGCTTTTGGCAGAAAAACAAAAGGGAGTGACTGATGCACAACTAAACTGCACTCAGAATACATGAGTGAAAAATTGTTATCCCCCAACCCCAACCTCGCTTAAAATATCCTGTTAAACAGCATGCCGTGAAATCTAGTCAAGCCATTCATATTTACTACAAACTAAGGGTTGCCTGCTGCAGTATTACTATTACGGCCAACTGCAAAGAAGGTAGAAGGACAGATGATCTGACAAACTGAACAGATCCAGGTCGAATGAATGCACCAGGAAAAAATAGTTATGTGTACTCTAGCATTTCCACACTGATGTGAAATATTATTTCTTCCCACAATTAGTTTAATCTCTTGTTATTGCTTTGCTCCATATATTATACACAGTGGTCTGGTCCCATCCTTAACGCATGAAATTTGTAGTATGTGCTCTTTAGTTTCAGCTTCCCCTTCCGCTAGTGATTACAAAAGGCCCAGTGTAACTATACCATATTGCTTCTATGGGTCTTACATTCACTTTCACCAATGATCCATCAGATCATAAAATATTCACCAATAGGATGAGAGTCACTTTGGATTTTCTGTGCACACCAACTTAACCTGTTTCTGTCTCAATTACTCGGTAACCACTATTACTGTTAAACTGAATATATGGCATACCCTTTAGGAGTCATTTGTTTATGTATCTAGTTTATGGCATATCCAATGTATGTACAACTAAAAAGAGCAAATAACCTGTCAGGTCATATAAGCACATACAGTGGACGCGCATGCTGCAGTTATTTCCAAATCAACAATCATTCCTTGAAGAATGGCATGATAAAGCTTGTACAGATAGAAGAAAATGGCATGCACAAGAATAATGTTGTTTCTCATATGAACTGAAAAGAGAACTTAAATTCCAGCTCTCTAAATGCTTTCTGGCAAAGTCATGTCAGGGAGAACATAGAAAAAAATGTCTCTTAAATTTCGGATTTGTCTACATGTTCTTGAGTTGGTCATGAACAAACAAGAAATCGTGAATCTACAAACGTTCTCAGCGAAAAACAAACGCACTAAAATAAGGCATGTGTTACACGTTCCCGCATCAAAAATATACCCATATCCTAAACGGTTGAACCATAGTCATCCAACTACGTACTACCAATTATTCTACAAATGGTCTCAAAATCTCACAAGATATCAAACAAGATCACGGCCATTCCACGCTACTACTGTTTGTACACATACAAAAATCAGGGGGCGGATCTAACATGGGACATGGGGATTCAGTTGAACACCCAAACATTTTGGGAACAAACAAACTGAGGTTAGTATTAAGGTTAAGGCAAATTTTCTAGAACCTGAAGCTAGGGTTGACGCAAATTCGAGAAAAAAAGGTGCGTGGGTAGAGAGAGATGAGAAGGAGGATGTGCGTAACAAGTGGATGCTCACCGGGATGCGGTGGAAGAGGGCAGGACGAACGACGGCGCCCCTGCTCGCTCGCGGGATGGATGGGGATCCGCGCAGGCGGAGGCGGCGGCGGAGACGGAGACGGCGGCGGCGGGCGAACTCACGACGAGTCGGACACTCGGAGTCGACGCCGAGCGGACAGGGAGCGGAAATATTCCTCGTGCGGAATGCTGGATCCAGCCAAACTTTGCTCCTCGATTGGGCTTCTCGCTCAGGCCCAGCCCGGTCACCGTCGTGCCCAGTCGGCCCAACCGGCTCTAGGCTCGTATTCTCACTTGGAATAAGTTCATCTAAGATCCCTTAACTTGTCAACGAATCTGATTTTCGTCCTTCAACCGCAAAACCAGATACAACGGGTCCCTCAACTATCAAAACCAGTGCAGATTAGGTCCCTCGGCGGTTTTAAAGGTGGTTTTAGCTGACGTGGCACCTACGTGGCTAGTTTGACTTGGTCTCGATCGACGTGGAATTGACGTGGCGCTTACGTGGCAATTCGATCCGGAAAAATAATAAAGCTTGTGGGACCCACATGTTAGTTTCACATAAAAATTAATTAAAAAAAATGGTGGGGCCCATGTGGGCCCCACATGTCATCCTCACCCCTCTTCTTCCTCCTCTCTCCCCATCTCCCCTCTCTTCATCTCTCTCTTTCCTCACTGACCGGTGGAGCGGGGCGGCGGCGACTAGAGGGGGCGAAGGACGGGGTGGCTGGAGCGGAGCAGGTCCGCGAGCGGAGTGGGGCGGCTGGAGCAGAGTAGGGCGGCGGCGGGCCGCAGCCGGAGCGGAGCAGGGCAGGTGGAGCGGCGGCAGCCGGAGCGGCAGTGGCAAGAAGCGGGGCACTGCACCATCTCCCCGACGGCAGCCGGCAACCGCCCATCTCTCTGCCGCCCGTCGCGACGCCCTCCCCGGCGCGGTCACCACCGCCGCCCAGCTTCTCTCCCGTCGCGCGCCGCCGCTCAGCTCCTCCCTTGCCGCCCGTCACCCTCTCCCTCTCTCCCGCCGCCCGCCGCCGCTCAACTCCTCCCTTGCCACGCCGCCCGTCGCCCTCTCCCACGCTGCCGACGCTCTCCTCCTCTCCCACCGCCCCCATCGTCGTCAGCACCTCCCTTGCCGCGCCAACGTCACCACCCTCCTCCACGCTGCCGTTGCCTTGTGTTCCCGCGCGCCGCCGATGCCCAGTCACCGCGTCGGCTCCCCACCGACAAAAAGGTTGAGAGGTGGAAGAAGAAGGGAGTGAGGGTGACATGCCGCCACAGCTCTACCCGCGAACTTGCTCCGCTTCGCCGGCCCGCTCCATCGCCCCGCTCCACCGGTCAGTGAGGAAAGAGAGAGATGAAGAGAGGGGAGATGGGGAGAGAGGAGGAAGAAGAGGGGTGAGGATGACATGTGGGGCCCACGTGGGCCCCACCATTTTTTTATTAATTTCTATGTGAAACTGACATGTGGGTCCCACGAGCTTTATTATTTTTCTGGATCGTATTGCCACGTAAGCGCCACGTCAATGCCACGTCGATCGAGACCAAGTCAAACTAGCCATGTAGGTGTCACGTCAGCCAAAACCGCCTTCAAAACCGCCGAGGGACCTAATCTGCACCGGTTTTGATAGTTGAGGGACCTGTTGTATCTAGTTTTGCGGTTGAAGGACGAAAATCAGATTCGTTGACAAGTTAAGGGACCTTAGATGAACTTATTCCTTCTCACTTCCCTCTCTACAGACGCCGCCAGGCTAGGACGCTCTCTAAGTTGCCATGGTCCAACAAATCAACATTGTAATAAGTTCACTTTCGGTTTCTTAATTTGTCGCCGAATCCGAAATTTATCCCTGAACCGCAATACCAGATACGACGTGTCTCTCAACTCCTAAAACTAATGCAAATAAAATCTCAAGGCGGTTTGGATGGTAATTTTCACTGACATAGTGTCTACATGGAGTTGACATTGAAAGTGTATTAATCCCCCTAGTGGGTTTTGGTGATTAATGACAAATGTGGTTAAGGGACTGATGAGTTCATTGAGTTACTTTCGGGTGCATTAGTCCAAGGTGTGGAAGATGGATGCTTGGAGACCCCCCAAAAGTATAAAATCAAAGCGGACCGAAACTCGAGAAGTGCATAGGATAGTTTATTTATTGCAATCGAGTTTTTAGGAAAAACCGTACTATTAAGAGGGGTTCCAGGTGATGCTCTAAGATATGTCAAGTGCTCTTAGTGTGAACCAAGTATCAAGTTTCCTTAGGAGTTATTTTTTGCAAATACTCCATCTGTCCAAAAATGCAAGTCTGGAACTTCCTGTCTTCCAGGTCCGGAAGTTCTGGTCTGGTGAAAAAGATTTTCCTAAGTGTAGTCCAGAAGTTCATGTCTTCCAGGTTCAGAACTTCCTGTCTAGTTCCCAGTTAAAAATTGTGAGTAACAGCTAGATGACATCACCTAGCCGTTATACATAACCAGCTCGTTTCCAGCTCGTTCTTTGGCCATTCCACTTTCACTTTTCGAACCTAGAGCTGTTGCTAGCCTCTCCCAAGTGTTTCTTGCCTTCTCCACTCAATCTAGAGCCTAATTCTTGTGAGAAAGAGAGATTGAGAGGGAGAGAAGAAGATTTGGAGAGATGTGAAGACTAGGATCTTGAGTGAGCACTTGGAATATCTCGTGGGGCTATCATCTCGGTGCTTATTACTCTTGGAGATGATCTCCTAGACGGTTAAGTGTCGCCCGCGAGAATCCGTTGCATATTGTGGATGTCCCGGGTAAGTTTGTGAAGGATCTCCTCTCCTCCAAAAGGGAACGAGGTAAGTTAATGAAGTTCTTGTGCTGAGATTCTAGAGGCTTTCCAAGTAGAGCAACCCACACTTGTGGCGGATTTCTAGAAGTAGGTTGAGTTGGATCTTGGTGGTCACTCAATTCTAGAAATTTGCCTAGGGGTGTTTGGGGTTGAAGGCTGTGGATTTCCTCTGGGGTTTTTGCACAAGTGAGGCAAGGGGTTAATCGAGACCTACAACGGAGAGTAGGATCGCAAGATCTGAACTTCGGAAAAAAACTGCTCTTGTCTCTTTCTGTGATGTTTCTGTGGATGTTTCTGTGATCTATCCTCTGCTTAGAATACCTGTGCACCATCTTGTGAAGATTGGCTTAGTCTCTTGTTTCGAAATTTGAATTTCATCCTTTGTTCTGTTACCTGGAAGTTCCTGTCCTAGAACACCGGAAGTTCTAGGCCTGGCAGACCGGAAGTTCCGGTGTTCCTTACCAGGAAGTTCCGGGTCTGTTTGAATTTTACCGCCGCGATTTGTTTTTAAGTTTTCAGGGACAGCCTATTCACCCCCCCCTCTAGGCTTCATCAGCACGTTCAGACATGGCACTTAAAATAAAAAAAAATGTAGGACCCACATGTTGGTGAGTGTCCGGTTACAAATGAAAAAAATATAGTAGAACCCACATCATCACCCCCTTCCTCCTCTCTCCCTTTCCTCATCGTGAAGCTTAAGTGCTTCACCGTGGTCGTCGGCAAGGTCAGGAGCCGGAGCACGACGGCGGCGGCAAATTTCGCCATGGATTCCTTCAATTTAGTGGCGGACCAGGATCTCTCGACGCCTAGGGCTCAAATTGTAGGCTAAAACTATACATGATAATTCATACACTTAAATACGGTAAAAATAGGGGAAAATATGCCGATAACCCCAGCACTCCTCTAGAACTCCCGTAGAGAGAACTCCAAACTTTGCTGCACCCCTTTCGGAGTTTCCCCTCACTTTTTTCCTATATTCTAACTCTACTAGAGAGTAGCCTAAATATTAAATTGAGTTATACTCCACTTGAGTTGTGTGTGTCGAGAGTGAGAGCTTCTCCACCTTTCACACTACTACAAAAAACATTTTTCATGACACCACACTTTTATTTTTACTGGCGGGTCTAATAAACACACACTTGTAAGAATATATTGGAGGGTAAAATCGATTTTCACTTGCGGCTACAAAAGAGGACCGCTCAAAAAAATTCTGTCATATTTAAGTTGGCGCTGCCAAGCATGCGAGGAGTATTAAATCACCCTCTCTCTCGACTTCTCTCTGAATCCTCATTCTCTCACCCTCCCCCTCGACTGCTCTCGCGAGGAGCTCTTGGTGACAGCTACTCCCTCGTGAGGAGCTCTTGGTGACGGCGGCAACGGTCGGCAACGCAGTAGAATGAGCAGTGGCGGCGCCCCCTGCCCTCCCATCCCCTCCTCTTCCCTTCTAGATCTATCCAGAGGGGAGGCAGCTGATGGATGGCGACAGCAACAGAGAGGTGGCTCCGGCGGTGGCTCATCCACAGTGGCTTCAGCAACCCCAAGGTCACCAGCGAGCTTGTCCGTGGCGGCTAGGATTCTTGTGAATTCAGGGATACGCTTGGGAGGGTTGCAGTGATGAATTTTTTTTTACTGTTCTTCCATTTGATGCAGACGATTTGATTTGAATTTCATGTTTGATATGTGGAAATGGGATGATTTGATTTGAATGTCGTGTTTGATACATAGAAATGGGCAGCTGCATGCATGTGGTTTTTTTTTTTTGCCAAAATCCATCTATGCTGGCAGTTTTCTTAACTACCTGCCTGCAAAAATCAGACTTCCGCAGATGATTGACTTAATGTAGCCGCTAGCGAAAACCACTTCCGTTGGCGACTGGGCTAGGTCGCCCGCCAGTGAAAATGATTTTTCGCTAGCGGCTGGTGGCCACTAGTGAAAATGATGTATTTTCACTGGGTATTAGTTGTTCCCGGAAGTATTGGCCGCCGTAGAAAACCCAATCTGCCCACCAGGAAAATTCCATTTTGTATTAGCGTTATAGCTCTCAATAACGGTGGTTTAAGTTGGTAACTTTGGGGAAACCGTCATAACCACCATTCGGGAGTCATCAAGAGTGTACACGTGGAAGCAGATGACGAGAGGAGCTGAAGTCGGTTCGGGCGAACTCCCAGTTCGGCTGAACTTCTGGGCCACCTCTGTCATGCCCCGATTTTCGTTAGGGATTAAAAATCATAAAATAATGCATTCCTAGAAATTATGTTAAAAGTTAAAGCAAATTAATCAAGTGAATTAATAAGGGAATTAAAAATTTCCTTTAAAAATCATGGCTAGAAATATTTTTTAAATATTCTCCATGCCGTAGACTAGTCTATGAAATTTCCCGTGAATTTTGGAGCTCAAGAAAAAAAACACAAAGTTCATTTTATCAATTAAATAAAAAGAAAAAATAATTAAAATTATCCTTCCTTGTCCTTGGGGCATTTCCGGCCCAAGTCTGCCTCCTATCCCTCCGCCCGCTCGCTCCTCCTTCCTCTCCTCTCTCTCGAGCCGGCCCCCTCTCCTTTCCCTCTGCCAGCCCATGCCTCCCCAGCCCGCTCGGCTCCCCTCTCCCTCAAAGTCCACCCAACCTCCCTCCCCTCTCCCGAGCCGCCGATAGGTGGGGCCCAACTATCGGGCTCTCCTTCAACCTCCAGCCGGTTGACCGGGCGAACCACGCCGCCAATGTCGCCGCCGATTCCGCGCCACCCTGACCACCTCCTCCACCCCCACGCGCTCGCACCCGACCGTGAGACCGTGTCGCCCCTCACACTACAGCACGACTGAGATTTCAAGGCATTCTGCAATGCTTTAAATGCCAGAAAAAAATGCCTCAGTTGACCTTTGCAAGCGATTTTCAGAACGCCCAACTATACTATGGTCGGGAAAAGTGTTTGGTGGCGTATCTAAAAAAACGCCTTGCAAAATACATTTTGAGGCATTTTTTAAGAATGCTTCAAAACTTTTTTGGAGGCCATTTTCAAGATGCCATCGTAGTTTTGGAAGGCATTTTCCCATAACGCCTTAAAAGGTTTATTGAGGCGTTCAATTCAGGACTTATCCAACACCAACAATTACAAATGTCATCTCACAACATAATTTACAGCTAACAAAATGATATAACTAGCTGTTAGGGTGAAGTATTGGTTACAAGTGAAAGACAAAGACATCAACCAATTAATAAGAGCCATTTATATGATCACAATTCTGACAGAGTAGCTTCCAATCGTTTCCGATGTTAATTGCACTTGTGACAGTCTGACAGATAGCAGCTCAACTCTTCAAACATATCATCAAACCACAGAAATCTAGGGAGGCATTTGCAGAAAATTATAACCCAAATTATAACGGTGCATAAAGTTTATGGGAAAAAAACTTGTGTGCAGAATATCCCACAGAAAATTGGCATTCTAATCCTTGGATCAAGAATAAAGTGAGCATAAAGGTTCTAGTAGCATTTCCAATGGACTTATAACGTTACTGTTTTAGAAAACAAAAGAGCTGATCCAATATGGTGGCTTCATCCAAAATATATGACCAATTATTCATTGAGCCTCTCATAATGCAAAGACTATATATATATTCAGCTAACTGGCCTGAACATACTACCCTATGCTGCACTTTTGGGGAGTACCTTCTGCACCTTGTGCGAGGTAGGGTCATATATTAGCAGAACTAAACAATTCAAGATACATAAATAGAAACATATCATATGCAAGGAAAAATCAGTTATGTTGGTAGATTATAGTTAATGAAAGCAAATAGTTACAAGCACTACTTAATTAATATACTAAATCCAGTCCCAACTATTCAAAAGACACCCCTGCAACTAAGCAAGCATACATAATCATCATCATCATCATCATCATCATCAAAAGAACGAAGGATGTTCATTCCATCTATTATTGTGCCACGTATGCAACATAACATGGGCCGTTGGATTTAGGGAGAAGAGTTAGATTGATCTAGAAAGGGCAGAGTCAGGACACTTGTCGCGTCCCAAAACGACTCTAAAATACATCCTCTAAATGATGACTAGAATAATTAAAATCCGTGTGAAAGCCTCCAACAATTAAAATGTACAAAGTTAAAAGTCAAATAAGGCTTGGAGGATTTTTGTATATTTCCTAAAAGCCTAAAATGCGTAAATAAATTTTAGTGGAATTTTCAGAGCACAAATAATAATTATTAAGAAATAAACAAAGTTAAAATGAGTTTATAAAAAGAAAAACTCTAAAAAGTCCCCTTTCCCTCCCTCTCCCTCTTGGGCCGGCCCGGCCCATCTCCTCCCCTCCCCCTCCCTCTCTCTCCTCTCCCCCGCGGCCCACTCGGCCCATCCGGCCTCCCTGCCCGCGCACGCGCCGCTGACGGGAGGGCCCGCCCGCCACCCTCGCTGACGGGTGGGGCCCACCCGTCATCCCCTTCCTCCCGCCGCTCCCGCCGCCTCGCCCGCGCCCTAGCGCCGCCGCCGCCGCGAATCCCGCCGCCCCCGTCCTCCCCGCGTGCAATCAATAGGGGGGAATCACTCCCCGTGATCCCCTCTCCCTTTCCCCCCCATTTTTCCCTCTCCCTCCCGCGTTCAAACGGGCGGATTTGCCCCCGCAAATCTCGCCGGCGCCATTGATGGCGGCCGGACCTCCCGCGCCTATTCCTTCCCCGCCGGCCGCCCTCTCCCCCTTCCGACCCTATATAAACCCTCCCCGCGCCTTCTCCGTCCGTTTCCGCCTCTCGCCGCCCCTCCTCCTCGCCGGAATCGAGCTCGCGCCGTCGCTCTCTCTCTCCGCCGTCGCCGCCGAGCTCCGGTCCGCCGCCGTTGTCGCCCCGGACCACCTCCCACCTCGGCGCCGCCTCCTTCGGCTTCGCCGCATCCTCGCCGACCTCGTCCACCCCTCCGTTTCGCTCGTCGACCGCCGGAACGCCGTCGACCCCGTCGACCCGAACCGCGCCGCCGCCTCCCTTCGCTCCGGCCGCCTCCTCCGTCGCCGCCGTCGCCTCGGGGTGAGCCGTGGACCGCCGCCTCCTTTCCCCCTTCCCTTCCCCTCTCTCGGCCGCCGCTCCGCCGTGCCTATGGTCGCCGCCGGCGACCATAGGGGCGCGGGCGCCGCCTCCCGCCGGCCGCGCCGGCTTGGCCGCCCTCGGGCGCGCCGAGTGGCTGCCGCGTGGGGCCCGGCCGTCAGCCGCCCGCGCCCTCGGGTGCGGCTGACGCGTGGGGCCCACGGCGCCGACCGGTGTGAGCCCGGGTGCACCCGGTCCACCGTGGACCGTGAGGCTGCCACGTGGGCCCCACTCCCGTGGACCCGGTCCGCGCGCCCCCTCCCCTCGGCTGACGCAATAAATCGCTTTTAAATTAAAATTTAAATAAAGAAATTCGCAAATATTCATTTAAAGAGCATATAAACTTCAAATGGCCATAACTTGGCCATTTGAACTCGGAATTGGACCGTTCAAGTCTCTAATTTTTCCTTAAGAAGTCAAGAACCCATTTTTGTGCTTTGTTCCTGCTTGTTATATGGAGTTTATTAGAGTATAAGCCTTTTCTTTTCCGTTGGTCGTGTAGACGCTGCAGCTCCGGAAGATCCGCTCTTCGTGGAGGTTGAAGCCGACGTTTGGGAAAGCGAGCAAGGCAAGTCACATCATCCTTGAACATATTGAATCCCAGTTTATAAAATTATGTTGATTTAAATTATTGCATTATCGCTTTATTTAAATTCCCGCGTTATCACTGTTTTATCTAGCCATGCCTATTTACCTTTGTTATGACCTTATTATTGTTATTGTTATTATTTCCTTGTTCACCCTAGAATAAACAAAACCCCAACTAGTGGACACGCTACTCATGGTACCACTAGTATGATTTTAGGTAGATGCTTCGCCGCTTAATTAGGCAACATTAGGTGGTTTTATAACTCTAGACTTTGGGAACATTCTTATCACCTGGACACTTTGGAATGGTTGGATTATTGTGGAATTTGATTCACACCTCCCCCTCTATTCAAAATCCTTAAAATGGTTTTAGGCTGGGCTCGGGGTGCATGGTTTTGATAGTAGCACCTCGGCCATATAAGGACCGGTCTTCGGGCCTCTGTTGCAAAGCACCACCGTACTTCCACATGTCTAGTGGGTAAGGCTTAGTTTGTGGCTCAGTCTGGTTATAAACAAAAGTACACGGATGGAGATGGACGAAGTTGGGGGTCGATGGACATCTCCAGGGCAAATGAAGGCTACACGAGCTGCGGCCGGTAGTCGAGATGTCACGGCACAGGGCCGGTGTCCTCCTGCTAGGGGCTCAGTCCTGCCTACCTGTCCCGGAGGTTCTGGCCGTAGGTGGGATTGGGTCGGTACTCTTGTCAATGGCTAGGATGGGTTGGAAACTATGTCACGTCCTCCGTCCGTATACCGTGGTGGTATGTGGCACGTGGTTACACGTGAGGAAGATGTGTCTTGTGGGTAAAGATGTACACCTCTGATCAGAGTATAATCTATTCGAATAGCCACGCCCTCGGTTATGGGCAAGCCGAGCAATGTACCCAAGTTAGTGTTTTAAATTCTTAAAACCTGCTGAACAACTAAAATGTGGAATGGTTGGCCTGGGTTGGCTTGGGACGAGCTAGGATCCAGGGTCGGGTTGCCAGTTCGGTCTGAATCATCATAGGCCTTGGGTTAAGGCAGGTTCGTGTGGGTTCACGGCCTTGTTTAATAATGTTGTATAGCTCGGGAATCGTGTTTACAAAATAGCTTTGAGCAACTAAGTGTCTTTTAATGCTGTTTACTGCAAACCCTAACCCTTTATACTATAACTCCCTTGTACTCCCTTGCATTTATTCTGCACTTGTGGGTGTGTCTTGTTGAGTACGGTGGTTGTACTCAGTCTTGCTCAATTTTTCCCAAACCCAGAAGAGGAGCCCCTGGAAGATGAAGGCTTTGGTGTCTAGCTCGTGCCTGCCGTCAAGCGCCTGTGGTCGTCGCCCTAGTCTTCCGCTATTTCTCGTTTGTCTTTGTGTGTGTTGGGCCTTCGCCGTCCATGTAATAAATTATTTATGTACGCTTCCGCTTGATAAACTCTGAAATGTATCAACTTTTGGTGTACCTTGCCTCCTGGGACAAGGAATAATACACGCACGTAAGGAACGCCCGTTGGGTTAATTCCGGTCGTGACAAGTTGGTATCAGAGCCCCCTTTGACCCTAGGACGAGCCGTAGATCCCAAGCCTTAGCAATATTTTCAAAATAAAAACCCCTTCTTATTTGTGAAAATCCTTTAGTCTCTCTCTGTCCTGCTGCTTCATTTATCGTCAAAATCTGATTCTTAAAATGTTGCTTTTCTCTTTTGTTTTTGTTTGTAGATGGCCGGCAGCATCAACCGTCGTGGTCTGGACCTGACAGGCTTTGTTTTGGAGCTGCGGGGCATGTGCGTTGTCCTGGGATATCCGCATGGAGTGGATTACCAGGGCAAGCAGCTCCCGGAGCAGGAGGGTGACGATGCAGAGCCCCACGCTGCTTGGGAGGTCACTGCAGTGATCCTCACGGGCTCTCCCGAGAGGACTTTGTTGGCAGTCACCGCGGGTGGAGATTCTTTCTCCGCCGCTTGCCAGAGCGCCGCACTCCTCGCCATCGGCACTCTTCACCAGCGCTACCCGGACGAGTTGCAGCACTCGCCCTACCGCTACCACCCTCGTCGCGGAGGAGCCCGTGACTACGCCACATTCAGGGATGCTAGCTCGGAGGACGACGCTACCATCATGCACCTGGCGCGCATGGTGGAGGCGTACGACGCCGCCCGTATCGACTTCCATCATATGGTGCGCCGTGGGTTGGTCGAGAGCAACATGAAGATCCTGGAGCTGCGTCAGGAGAATCTGCAGCTGAAGAAGGACCTAGACGCAGTGGAGGCGCAGCTGTGTCAGCTCAAGATCGCCCAGGGAGAGGTCTGTCGCCCTAAGCGCCGCCGTGTCTGCCGCAGCCTGAAGATCACCGCCCGCAAGAGTACCTCCAGGCCCGAGCTTGTTCGTCAGTCCCTGGCGTGGACCTGCTTCGTCGAGACCCCTCGTGCTGAGCCCGCGCCCGTGGTTCCTCAGGAGGATGGAGCCTCCGGCGTTGGCAGCACGGAGGATGCGCTGCTGCTCACCTTCCGCCCTGGCCCGTCGCAGGAGTAGACGAGCAGTTAGTAGGCTCGCGCGTGTGTTCTTTTCGTTTGTTTTCCTGCTAGTGTCGTATGGGGCATGGTTATACCGGTGTGTGGTATAACTGTGTTGGAGCCTGTCTTTATTTTATTTGCTTAAGCAACTTGAACCTTGATGAACCAATTTAATAGCAGTAATAAATTCAAGAATTATGGTAGTCGTGGGTGGTTAGTTTTAATAGTCAGCCCTCTCTGTCTGCTGGTTCTATGTTGGTTTTTCAGATGGTGACAACCAGGAGAAGTGCTGCTACCGGTGATGGCAACCAACCCGAAGGCAGCAACCCCAACATCCAGGGCAGCCCACCTCCACCTCCTCCCCCGCCTCCACCACCACCACCAGACACCAACTCCATCCTCACCCAAATCCTCGCCCAGCAGGCCAACATGATGGCTGCTTTCCTCCACCACATCCAAAATCCGCCACACCACAATGCCCCACCTCCACCACCACCCCCGCAGCACTCCAAACTCGCCGAGTTCCTCCGCATCCGTCCGCCTACCTTCTCTAGCTCCAATAACCCCGTGGATGCGTTGGATTGGTTGCATGCCGTGGGGAAAAAGTTAGATACTGTGCAGTGCAACGATGAGGAGAAAGTCATCTTCGCCGCCCACCAACTGCAGGGGCCCGCATCTCTATGGTGGGACCATTTCCAGGCTACGCAGCCAGAGGGGCAGCCTATTACTTGGGCCCGCTTCACCGCCGCTTTCCGGAGAACCCATGTGCCCGCCGGAGTCATGGCCCTTAAGAAAAGGGAATTCCGGGAGTTGAAGCAAGGCAACCGCTCCGTGATGGAGTATTTGCATGAGTTTAACAACCTGGCCCGGTACGCCCCGGAGGATGTACGGGAAGATGAGGAAAAGCAGGAGAAGTTCTTGGCAGGAATGGACCCTGAGCTGTCCGTGCGTCTAGTCTCCGGGGATTATCCGGATTTCCAGCGTTTGGTTGACAAGAGCATCCGCTTGGAAGCCAAGCACAAGGAACTGGAGTCGCACAAGCGTCGCTTGGCGAATTTCCGCAATCAACAGAGGGCTAACCAAAGGGTCCGCTACACCAATCCCTATCCAGGGGGATCGTCCTCGCAGCAGCAACAGCAGCAGCAACCACGCTCCGCGCCCCGACCTCAATTCGTGGTGCGCGTCCCACAGCCGCAGCAACAGCAGAGTCAGCAAGGGACTCGTGCGCCCCGTCCCCCTACGCCAGCTGTGCAGCCTGGTCAAGGCCGCAGGGACGTTCAAGGTCAGCAGCGCCTGTGTTTCAACTGCTTCGAGCCTGGGCACTTTGCGGATAAATGCCCAAAGCCGAGGCGCCAGCAAGGCCAAGCACCTCCCCGCTCCAACAACGGTGGTAAGGATGTCATTCGGGGTCGTGTGAACCACGTGACTGCCGAGGATGTGCTGACAACTCCAGACGTCATCGTTGGTACGTTCCTCATTCATTCCATTCCTGCTACCATTTTGTTCGACTCTGGAGCTTCCCACTCGTTTATATCCGTGCCATTCGTGGGGAGAAATCAGTTGGGGGTAGAAAGGCTTAGGAACCCTCTGCTCATCACCACCCCTGGAGGGGTTATGACAGCAAAGTATTATAGCCCTGCCGTTCCTATAGAAATCCAGGGAATTCCTTTTCCCTCGGATCTGATTCTTCTGGACACCAAGAACTTGGATGTGATCCTTGGGATGAATTGGTTGGCTCAATTCCAAGGAGTAATGGATTGCGCAAGACGCACTGTCACCCTGTACCGAGGGCCGGAACAACCGGTTGTTTTCTTTGCACCCTCAACCTCTGTCAGCAGTTCAGAACTTCATCAGATAGGACTGTCGGAAATCCCCATCGTCAGAGAGTTCGGAGATGTGTTTCCGGAAGAACTACCCGGTATGCCGCCCAAGCGAGAGATTGAGTTCCGGATAGATCTTGCTCCAGGAACCACTCCTCTGTACAAGCGACCCTACCGTATGGCAGCAAATGAACTGGCCGAAGTCAAGAAATAGTTGGAAGAGTTGAAAGAAAAGGGGTATATATGGCCGAGCACTTCCCCCTGGGGTGCTCCCGTGATTTTTGTGGAAAAGAAGGACAAGACAAAGAGGATGTGCGTTGATTACAGAGCTCTCAATGAAGTTACTATCAAAAACAAGTACCCTCTTCCCCGGATTGATGATCTGTTCGATCAGCTTAAGGGTGCCACCGTCTTTTCTAAAATCGATCTTCGCTCCGGATATCACCAATTGCGGATTCGTGAAGAAGATATCCCGAAGACCGCATTCACCACGCGTTACGGACTGTATGAATTCACGGTGATGTCGTTCGGCCTAACCAATGCTCCCGCCTTCTTCATGAACTTAATGAACAAAGTATTCATGGAATACTTGGATAAGTTTGTTGTGGTTTTCATTGACGACATCCTGGTATACTCACAATCCAAGGAAGACCATCAGCAGCATCTCCGTCTGGTGTTGGGAAAGTTGCGGGAACACCAATTGTATGCCAAGCTCAGCAAGTGTGAGTTCTGGTTGTCTGAAGTCAAGTTCTTAGGGCACGTGATATCTGCTAAAGGAGTTGCCGTGGATCCCGACACGGTGACAGCCGTCACTGATTGGAAGCAACCCAAGACAGTCACTCAAGTCCGCAGCTTTTTGGGTTTGGCCGGGTACTACTGAAGATTCATCGAGAATTTCTCCAAAATTGCCAGACCTATGATGCAGCTGCTGAAGAAGGAGGAAAAGTTTGTGTGGAGCCCGCAATGCGAGAAGGCGTTCCAAACTCTCAAAGAAAAGCTGGTTTCCTCGCCAGTTTTAATCTTACCAGATACTCGCAAGGACTTCCTGGTGTACTGTGACGCTTCGCGCCAAGGATTGGGGTGCGTGCTTATGCAGGAAGGTCATATGGTAGCCTATGCCTCACGCCAGCTACGGCCTCATGAAGGCAACTACCCTACCCATGATTTGGAGTTAGCCGCTGTGGTTCATGCTCTAAAGATCTGGCGGCACTATCTCATTGGGAATCGTTGTGAAATATATACGGATCATAAGAGTTTGAAATACATCTTCACCCAGTCGGATCTGAATCTTCGGCAGAGGAGATGGTTAGAACTCATCAAGGATTATGATGTGGGAATTCACTATCATCCTGGTAAGGCCAACGTGGTCGCCGACGCTCTAAGTCGAAAGAGCCATTGCAACACTCTTGACGTCCGTGACATTCCACCCGAACTTAATCAACAGATGGAAGCCCTGAACCTAAGCATAGTTGGTTGTGGATTCTTGGCTACGCTGGAAGCCAAGCCTATCTTGCTCGATCAAATCCGCGAGGCTCAGAAGAATGATCCGGATATGTGTGGACTCCTCAAGAATATGAAACAGGGTAAAGCCGCAGGTTTCACAGAGGATGAACACGGAACCCTATGGAACGGAAATCGGATATGCGTTCCGGACGACAGAGAACTTAAACAGCTGATACTCCAGGAAGCTCACGAAAGCCCTTATTCCATCCACCCTGGCAGTACGAAGATGTACTTAGACTTGAAAGAGAAATACTGGTGGGTTAGTATGAAGCGGGAAATTGCAGAGTTCGTGGCCCTTTGTGATGTGTGCCAGCGTGTCAAGGCAGAGCACCAACGACCGGCCGGACTTTTCCATCCTCTCCAAGTACCAGAATGGAAATGGGATGAAATTGGGATGGATTTCATCACCGGACTTCCAAAAACCCAAGGCGGATATGATTCTATATGGGTAGTTGTGGACCGACTAACCAAGGTAGCTCGGTTTATTCCTGTGAAGACCACCTATGGAGGGAACAAACTAGCCGAGCTCTACTTCGCTAGGATCGTGAGCCTCCATGGTGTTCCTAAGAAAATTGTATCTGATAGGGGAAGCCAATTCACCTCTCACTTTTGGAAGAAGCTCCAAGAAGAGTTGGGTACCCGATTAAATTTCAGCACCGCGTATCACCCGCAGACAGATGGACAGACCGAGCGTCTGAATCAGATCCTAGAGGATATGCTCCGTGCCTGCGTTCTTCGGGAAGACCTGGGATAAGAGTCTCCCCTATGCCGAGTTCTCCTACAATAACAGCTACCAAGCCAGCATACAAATGGCACCCTATGAAGCGTTGTATGGCCGCAAATGCCGGACACCGCTACTGTGGGACCAAGTTGGGGAAAGCCAAGTGTTCGGGACCGATATCCTGAGAGAAGCTGAAGCTAAAGTCAGAACCATTCGGGATAATCTAAAGGTGGCACAGTCCCGGCAGAAGAGCTATGCAGATAACCGACGCCGTAACCTGGAGTTTGCAGTGGATGACTTTGTGTACCTTAGGGTCACACCATTGCGAGGGGTACACAGGTTCCAGACGAAAGGAAAGCTCGCACCTCGGTTCGTGGGTCCTTTCCGTGTCATTGCTCGACGCGGAGAAGTCGCTTACCAGTTGGAGCTGCCCGCATCCTTGGGCAACGTGCATGATGTGTTCCATGTGTCACAGCTCAAGAAATGTCTTCGAGTGCCATCCGAGCAGGCCGATTCAGAGCAAATTGAAGTTCGCGAAGACTTGACCTACGTGGAGAGGCCAGTGAAAATCCTGGACACCATGGAGCGCAGGACCAGGAACCGGGTAATCCGTTTTTGCAAGGTCCAATGGAGCAACCACGCTGAGGAAGAAGCTACTTGGGAGCGTGAAGACGAGCTGAAGGCAGCCCATCCCGATCTCTTCGCCAGTTCTTCCGAATCTCGGGGTCGAGATTACGTTTAAGGGGGGTAGGTTTGTCGTGTCCCAAAACGACTCTAAAATACATCCTCTAAATGATGACTAGAATAATTAAAATCCGTGTGAAAGCCTCCAACAATTAAAATGTGCAAAGTTAAAAGTCAAATAAGGCTTGGAGGATTTTTGTATATTTCCTAAAAGCCTAAAATGCGTAAATAAATTTTAGTGGAATTTTCAGAGCACAAATAATAATTATTAAGAAATAAACAAAGTTAAAATGAGTTTATAAAAAGAAAAACTCTAAAAAGTCCCCTTTCCCTCCCTCTCCCTCTTGGGCCGGCCCGGCCCATCTCCTCCCCTCCCCCTCCCTCTCTCTCCTCTCCCCCGCGGCCCACTCGGCCCATCCGGCCTCCCTCCCCGCGCGCGCGCCGCTGACGGGCGGGCCCGCCCGCCACCCTCGCTGACGGGTGGGGCCCACCCGTTATCCCCTTCCTCCCGCCGCTCCCGCCGCCTCGCCCGCGCCCTAGCGCCGCCGCCGCCGCGAATCCCGCCGCCCCCGTCCTCCCCGCGTGCAATCAATAGGGGGGAATCACTCCCCGTGATCCCCTCTCCCTTTCCCCCCATTTTTCCCTCTCTCTCCCGCGTTCAAACGGGCGTATTTGCCCCCGCAAATCTCGCCGGCACCATTGATGGCGGCCGGACCTCCCGCGCCTATTCCTTCCCCGCCGGCCGCCCTCTCCCCCTTCCGACCCTATATAAACCCTCCCCGCGCCTTCTCCGTCCGTTTCCGCCTCTCACCGCCCCTCCTCCTCGCCGGAATCGAGCTCGCGCCGTCGCTCTCTCTCTCCGCCGTCGCCGCCGAGCTCCGGTCCGCCGCCGTTGTCGCCCCGGACCACCTCCCACCTCGGCGCCGCCTCCTTTGGCTTCGCCGCATCCTCGCCGACCTCGTCCACCCCTCCGTTTCGCTCGTCGACCGCCGGAACGCCGTCGACCCCGTCGACCCGAACCGCGCCGCCGCCTCCCTTCGCTCCGGCCGCCTCCTCCGTCGCCGCCGTCGCCTCGGGGTGAGCCGTGGACCGCCGCCTCCTTTCCCCCTTCCCTTCCCCTCTCTCGGCCGCCGCTCCGCCGTGCCTATGGCCGCCGCCGGCGACCATAGGGGCGCGGGCGCCGCCTCCCGCCGGCCACGCCGGCTTGGCCGCCCTCGGGCGCGCCGAGTGGCTGCCGCGTGGGGCCCGGCCGTCAGCCGCCCGCGCCCTCGGGTGCGGCTGACGCATGGGGCCCACGGCGCCGACCAGTGTGAGCCCGGGTGCACCCGGTCCACCGTGGACCGTGAGGCTGCCGCGTGGGCCCCACTCCCGTGGACCCGGTCCGCGCGCCCCCTCCCCTCGGCTGACGCAATAAATCGCTTTTAAATTAAAATTTAAATAAAGAAATTCGCAAATATTCATTTAAAGAGCATATAAACTTCAAATGGCCATAACTTGGCCATTTGAACTCGGAATTGGACCGTTCAAGTCTCTAATTTTTCCTTAAGAAGTCAAGAACCCATTTTTGTGCTTTGTTCCTGCTTGTTATATGGAGTTTATTAGAGTATAAGCCTTTTCTTTTCCGTTGGTCGTGTAGACGCTGCAGCTCCGGAAGATCCGCTCTTCGTGGAGGTTGAAGCCGACGTTTGGGAAAGCGAGCAAGGCAAGTCACATCATCCTTGAACATATTGAATCCCAGTTTATAAAATTATGTTGATTTAAATTATTGCATTATCGCTTTATTTAAATTCCCGCGTTATCACTGTTTTATCTAGCCATGCCTATTTACCTTTGTTATGACCTTATTATTGTTATTGTTATTATTTCCTTGTTCACCCTAGAATAAACAAAACCCCAACTAGTGGACACGCTACTCATGGTACCACTAGTATGATTTTAGGTAGATGCTTCGCCGCTTAATTAGGCAACATTAGGTGGTTTTATAACTCTAGACTTTGGGAACATTCTTATCACCTGGACACTTTGGAATGGTTGGATTATTGTGGAATTTGATTCACACCTCCCCCTCTATTCAAAATCCTCAAAATGGTTTTAGGCTGGGCTCGGGGTGCATGGTTTTGATAGTAGCACCTCGGCCATATAAGGACCGGTCTTCGGGCCTCTGTTGCAAAGCACCACCGTACTTCCACATGTCTAGTGGGTAAGGCTTAGTTTGTGGCTCAGTCTGGTTATAAACAAAAGTACACGGATGGAGATGGACGAAGTTGGGGGTCGATGGACATCTCCAGGGCAAATGAAGGCTACACGAGCTGCGGCCGGTAGTCGAGATGTCACGGCACAGGGCCGGTGTCCTGCTGCTAGGGGCTCAGTCCTGCCTACCTGTCCCGGAGGTTCTGGCCGTAGGTGGGATTGGGTCGGTACTCTTGTCAATGGCTAGGATGGGTTGGAAACTATGTCACGTCCTCCGTCCGTATACCGTGGTGGTATGTGGCACGTGGTTACACGTGAGGAAGATGTGTCTTGTGGGTAAAGATGTACACCTCTGATCAGAGTATAATCTATTCGAATAGCCGCGCCCTCGGTTATGGGCAAGCCGAGCAATGTACCCAAGTTAGTGTTTTAAATTCTTAAAACCTGCTGAACAACTAAAATGTGGAATGGTTGGCCTGGGTTGGCTTGGGACGAGCTAGGATCCAGGGTCGGGTTGCCAGTTCGGTCTGAATCATCATAGGCCTTGGGTTAAGGCAGGTTCGTGTGGGTTCACGGCCTTGTTTAATAATGTTGTATAGCTCGGGAATCGTGTTTACAAAATAGCTTTGAGCAACTAAGTGTCTTTTAATGCTGTTTACTGCAAACCCTAACCCTTTATACTATAACTCCCTTGTACTCCCTTGCATTTATTCTGCACTTGTGGGTGTGTCTTGTTGAGTACGGTGGTTGTACTCAGTCTTGCTCAATTTTTCCCAAACCCAGAAGAGGAGCCCCTGGAAGATGAAGGCTTTGGTGTCTAGCTCGTGCCTGCCGTCAAGCACCTGTGGTCGTCGCCCTAGTCTTCCGCTGTTTCTCGTTTGTCTTTGTGTGTGTTGGGCCTTCGCCGTCCATGTAATAAATTATTTATGTACGCTTCCGCTTGATAAACTCTGAAATGTATCAACTTTTGGTGTACCTTGCCTCCTGGGACAAGGAATAATACACGCACGTAAGGAACGCCCGTTGGGTTAATTCCGGTCGTGACAAGTTGGTATCAGAGCCCCCTTTGACCCTAGGACGAGCCGTAGATCCCAAGCCTTAGCAATATTTTCAAAATAAAAACCCCTTCTTATTTGTGAAAATCCTTTAGTCTCTCTCTGTCCTGCTGCTTCATTTATCGTCAAAATCTGATTCTTAAAATGTTGCTTTTCTCTTTTGTTTTTGTTTGTAGATGGCCGGCAGCATCAACCGTCGTGGTCTGGACCTGACAGGCTTTGTTTTGGAGCTGCGGGGCATGTGCGTTGTCCTGGGATATCCGCATGGAGTGGATTACCAGGGCAAGCAGCTCCCGGAGCAGGAGGGTGACGATGCAGAGCCCCACGCTGCTTGGGAGGTCACTGCAGTGATCCTCACGGGCTCTCCCGAGAGGACTTCGTTGGCAGTCACCGCGGGTGGAGATTCTTTCTCCGCCGCTTGCCAGAGCGCCGCACTCCTCGCCATCGGCACTCTTCACCAGCGCTACCCGGACGAGTTGCAGCACTCGCCCTACCGCTACCACCCTCGTCGCGGAGGAGCCCGTGACTACGCCACATTCAGGGATGCTAGCTCGGAGGACGACGCTACCATCATGCACCTGGCGCGCATGGTGGAGGCGTACGACGCGGCCCGTATCGACTTCCATCATATGGTGCGCCGTGGGTTGGTCGAGAGCAACATGAAGATCCTGGAGCTGCGTCAGGAGAATCTGCAGCTGAAGAAGGACCTAGACGCAGTGGAGGCGCAGCTGTGTCAGCTCAAGATCGCCCAGGGAGAGGTCTGTCGCCCCAAGCGCCGCCGTGTCTGCCGCAGCCTGAAGATCACCGCCCGCAAGAGTACCTCCAGGTCCGAGCTTGTTCATCAGTCCCTGGCGTGGACCTGCTTCGTCGAGACCCCTCGTGCTGAGCCCGCGCCCGTGGTTCCTCAGGAGGATGGAGCCTCCGGCGTTGGCAGCACGGAGGATGCGCTGCTGCTCACCTTCCGCCCTGGCCCGTCGCAGGAGTAGACGAGCAGTTAGTAGGCTCGCGCGTGTGTTCTTTTCGTTTGTTTTCCTGCTAGTGTCGTATGGGGCATGGTTATACCGGTGTGTGGTATAACTGTGTTGGAGCCTGTCTTTATTTTATTTGCTTAAGCAACTTGAACCTTGATGAACCAATTTAATAGCAGTAATAAATTCAAGAATTATGGTAGTCGTGGGTGGTTAGTTTTAATAGTCAGCCCTCTCTGTCTGCTGGTTCTATGTTGGTTTTTCAGATGGTGACAACCAGGAGAAGTGCTGCTACCGGTGATGGCAACCAACCCGAAGGCAGCAACCCCAACATCCAGGGCAGCCCACCTCCACCTCCTCCCCCGCCTCCACCACCACCACCAGACACCAACTCCATCCTCACCCAAATCCTCGCCCAGCAGGCCAACATGATGGCTGCTTTCCTCCACCACATCCAAAATCCGCCACACCACAATGCCCCACCTCCACCACCACCCCCGCAGCACTCCAAACTCGCCGAGTTCCTCCGCATCCGTCCGCCTACCTTCTCTAGCTCCAATAACCCCGTGGATGCGTTGGATTGGTTGCATGCCGTGGGGAAAAAGTTAGATACTGTGCAGTGCAACGATGAGGAGAAAGTCATCTTCGCCGCCCACCAACTGCAGGGGCCCGCATCTCTATGGTGGGACCATTTCCAGGCTACGCAGCCAGAGGGGCAGCCTATTACTTGGGCCCGCTTCACCGCCGCTTTCCGGAGAACCCATGTGCCCGCCGGAGTCATGGCCCTTAAGAAAAGGGAATTCCGGGAGTTGAAGCAAGGCAACCGCTCCGTGATGGAGTATTTGCATGAGTTTAACAACCTGGCCCGGTACGCCCCGGAGGATGTACGGGAAGATGAGGAAAAGCAGGAGAAGTTCTTGGCAGGAATGGACCCTGAGCTGTCCGTGCGTCTAGTCTCCGGGGATTATCCGGATTTCCAGCGTTTGGTTGACAAGAGCATCCGCTTGGAAGCCAAGCACAAGGAACTGGAGTCGCACAAGCGTCGCTTGGCGAATTTCCGCAATCAACAGAGGGCTAACCAAAGGGTCCGCTACACCAATCCCTATCCAGGGGGATCGTCCTCGCAGCAGCAACAGCAGCAGCAACCACGCTCAATTTTTCCCAAACCCAGAAGAGGAGCCCCTGGAAGATGAAGGCTTTGGTGTCTAGCTCGTGCCTGCCATCAAGCGCCTGTGGTCGTTGCCCTAGTCTTCCGCTGTTTCTCGTTTGTCTTTGTGTGTGTTGGGCCTTCGCCGTCCATGTAATAAATTATTTATGTACGCTTCCGCTTGATAAACTCTGAAATGTATCAACTTTTGGTGTACCTTGCCTCCTGGGACAAGGAATAATACACGCACGTAAGGAACGCCCGTTGGGTTAATTCCGGTCGTGACAACACTTCACTATCACTGGTGGAGAAACTCTTATTAGTCCCGAGTGGTAACCCCCTGTAGTCCCGGTTTTTAAACCGGGACTACCAATCCGGGACTAAAGATCGCTATCTTTAGTCCCGGGTGAAATAACCGGGACTAAAGATGGCTCAGCCACGTGGCCGGCTGTGTAGTCCCGGTTGATGTTACCAACCGGGAGCAAAGATCGAGCTGCCTTTTTTTTATTTGCATGGCCCTGTTGCTGCATGGTTTATATATATATATATATATATATATATATATATATATATATATATATATATATATATATATATATATATATATATATATATATATATTTATATATGTTTCAATACATATACATGCATAATATATATGTATTTATACATATATGTTATGCAAATGCATATGTATATATATATTAAAGCACTTAACATTTTGTGTGCATGCATATAGAAAAATAGACATGTATTAATTACAATTCATTATGATGTCCTAGCTAGCTACGACTTCGACGTAGTAGTAGTCGTTATCTCAGAAGCTAACGACCTATGAATTGTATTTCCGTCGTAGTAGAATTCACCCTCGGGATCAAGGATTTGTTCGTTGATGAATCCCATGAGTTGTTCTTGAACCACCGCGATAAATTCCTTGTGTGTGAGGTTATCCCTTATGCGAATAACCTATGAATGTATGAAATTAATTAGTAAACAACAAATCGATACGTACGCAATGAAATTTTCAATTTATTTGTACGTACATCGAGCTCTCTTGTGTTGATGATTTGGTCCGCAAGGCAGTGGCAATACTCACACACGTAATAGCCGCACAAGTTAGTTCCCTGGGCTTGCTTTGCGCACTATATATACATGACAAACAGTGAGAGATCTAATTAATATACACTTGTTTTTGAATTGGAGATTCAATATAAATGTAGAGCATGTGTACTCACATGAAATTTAAACTTCCGCCTAAGTCTTTCTCTCCATTTGCCGCGGACCAAATGACGGAACCGATACCAAGCCCTACATTTTTTTTAAAGCTACGATTCGTAGTAGCAATTAATTATAACATGATTAGTAATTAACATTGGAACTTATGACAGTCGTACCTGTCTATAAGTTCAAAAACCTGGTCAAACATAGACTCTTTTTTATCCATTGAGTCATATACATTGACTACGCAGGCCTCCAAGTCGAAGAGTAAAAGGACCCAGTGGAATCTGCAATGTGCGTCGGATGCATTACATATGAAACACTTAGCATGTTCGTATGGGAATGAAATTTGGTAGGAAGACAGTAAAAACTAACTCTGTGTTGTACGGCAATAGTATGAACGTCTTGTAATGCTGCGCCTTCAGGAGATGGACGAGATTGTCCTCTGTGGCTTGCGGATACTTGGTGATCATTTCGACGTTTACTTTCCGAGGGTCGATGAATCCAGCATCGAAAACCCCCCGCCGTCGGGACCTTTGAATCTCCATTCTACAACGATAAAAGGAAGTATATATTATATATGGTGTACTTATATACAAGGACCTAATTAATTAAAGGAAACGTAATAAGAAATTTAACTGAACGATACTTACAAAGTCCAACAACTCATAATAGAGACGTCGAGGGCGTCCAGCTGGTATAGTTCGTAGATACCCTTGAAATTGATCCAGAGAATATCTTCTCCTTGCAAGAAGTCCATGTCCCTGATCCTCGCTCTGATCATCTCTCTACCGGTGGCGCTCATCTCCATGTACAGTTGATCGAATTTGTACATTTGTGTCGGTAGGGACTGCAGCTGCTTAGGCTTGACAAGCGGTTTACCGAGTTCGTACATGTATTTCTCTTCCGCCTTTTCGATTGTTGCGCCTCGTAGCAATTGATCCGTAGTTAGCCCGGTGTCATTAATAAAATCTTGTATTCCAAATTCTTCACCGGTCACCAACGGGTCGATCTCCTGGTTTGGTTGCTCTCCAAGCTGAGGGACTGGTTTGGACTTTCCAGAAGATGCTTTCTTAAGTGTTCGCTCATAGTCCGATAGCTTTATGGCCTCCTTGGCAGGTGCAGACATACCCCTGAAGAAGTTCCTGACACTCGGGTCTATAGGAATCTTCTTTTCTGGACTTCGAGGCTTCAATTGTCTCCTGACTTCTGATGTCACATAAGCGTCAAGCTCCTCTTGCGTGCAATCGTACCCCGGGTCCTTGTTTTTGGTGGCATCAACTTTCGCCTTCTTCGTTGCCCTTGTGGGGGCAGGCGGTGGAGCTTGGGCGGCCCTTGACTTGGAAGGTACCGGACGAGGAGCTTGAGGAGGAGTCGGTGCAGAAGCCTGAGGAGGAGTCGGTGCAGGAGCCTGAGGTGGAGATGGTGATGGAGCATGAGGAGGAGACGGTGTAGGAGCCTGAGGAGGAGTCAGTGCAGGAGCCTGAGGAGGAGTCGGTGCAAGAGCCTGAGGAGGAGATGGCAGAGCCGGAGGAGATGGTGCACGAGACGCCGCTTGTCGCCCAGGGAGGATGATGTACCGCTTGCGCCATAATATAATGGCGTGGCTTGTGTCTCGTAGATGCGTCTCATCGTCTCCTCTAGGGCAGTCCAACTCGAGGTCCTCATACGCGGCTTCCACCAACTCAACTTCGACCTTGGAGTATCCTACTGGAATCGGCCTGCAGTGGTAAGTCCCTGAAGGGTCCGTTGGGATGGCCATGCCCGACGCCACCTTCACGTGGTGAGAGGTTATCTATTAGTAATCAACATATATAAGCAGCAACTTGCGGAATGGACAAGTCTAAAATCTATAAACTACGAGCTTACCTTTATTGATAAGTTCTTGAAGGGAATATGCAGCTCACATGGTGTCTGCTGAGTGATGTCATCAACGGGGCAGGTGGTTTCGTCCTGGATTTGCATGGCGTCCATGCTCTGTGATCCTACCTGCCCCGTTGAGGCGCAGCTGCTACGATTGCCTGAAGGGCTGACCATTGCAGGAGGAATGTACAGCTGGTATCCTGGGACCGATGTGCGGCCATGCATTCATCCACCTTCCTTGCCACCTCCTCTTGCATGCTGAGCTCGTAGCTCGATACCCTGTACTCAAGATCTGCAATCTTCGCCTCGGTATCCCTCTTGCTCCTCATCCGACTCCTGTATGTGTGGATGTCCTCCTTGAATCCAATCTTCCAAGGAATCACCCCTTTCCCTCGTGTTCGTCCTGGATGCTCGGGAGTCTGCAGGGCGAGTGACAGCTCGTCCTTCTCTCTGTCGGGTCGGAACGTGCCCTGAGAAGAGGCTTCCACTATGTCCGTTAGTCGACTCGCAGTCTCGCGTATCTGATCGCTGAAGACCAGGGAGCCATCAACTGGGTTGAGCATTCCACCGTGAGCATAGTACCAGAACTTCGATCGATCTGGTCATTTAGCGGTGGCCGGTTCGATACCCCTCTCAAGCAAGCTTGCCTCCATCTCCTCCCACTTCGGCATCGCGACGCTATAGCCGCCTGACCCCAAGTGGTGATGGTACTTCTTCTTGGCGGCATTTTTTTTGTTTCTTTCCATCATCGCCTGCCCTTGTTGACCTGTCTTGTAAGCAACGAACTCGTCCCAGTGATCCCGGAGCTTCGGGAATGTGTTGAAGTTCGGTGTCTGCCCCTTCAGGATGTATTTCTGGTACAGATCTCCCTTAAAGCTCTGAAACTGTTCTGCCATTTTCTTTAGAGTCCACCTTTTCACTATGTTCTCTGTACCCGCGGGAAGGGTGAATGTCTCGAGCATTGTGGTCCACAGCATCTCTTTCTCCGAATCTGGGACAAAGCTCTCATGATCTCCGCGTGCCCTTGTTCTGCGCCAGTACACCCTACTGATAGGCACGTTATCCCGCACAACCCAACTGCTATGTCGTACGTAGTTCTTGGCTGCTTCTGCCGGGGCACTAGGTCGGCCGTCTTCGTCCACTTCCGTTATGATGTGTCGACCCTCTAGCTTCTTCGCGGCACCTCATTGTCTGCGTGCCGTCTTCTGTCCAGCGGAGGGTTGACTTCCACTAGCCTCCTCCTCCTCATTCCCCTCCGCATCCCTCTCCACATTCCCCTCCTCGTTCCCCTCAGCATCCCTCTCCACATTGCCATCCTCGTTCAAGTACTGGTTTGGATCCTCGTTCCCCTCTTCTTCGTTCCAGTACTGGCTACTTCCCTCTACAATTGTATCGTACAGTATCTGTTCCTCATCGCGATCAGCCATCTGTTCATACAAGAAATATTTGCTAAGTCTATAGGTCATATTTGCTTTAACAATCATATATGCTAAGTTTAAGTGTCGTATATTAGAACCCTAGATAATCACTAAAACTGTACTAATCTTATATTAAAACTCTAACAATCATATATGCTAAGCCTAAGTGTCGTATATTAGAACCCTAGATAATCATATATGCTAAGTCTAATTACAAATCAAATAATCTTATATTAAAACTCTAATAATCTTATATTAAAAATCTAATAGTCTTATATTATTAGTCCTATATTAAAAATCTAATAATCTTATATTAAAACTCTAACAATCATATATGCTAAGTCTAAGTGTCATATATTAGAACTCAAATAATCATATATGCTAAGTCTAAGTGTCGTATATATATTAAATCTAATAGTCTTATATTATTAGTCCTATATTAAAAATCTAATAATCTTATATAAAAACTCTAACAATCATATATGCTAAGTCTAAGTGTCGTATATTAAATCTAATAGTCTTATATTATTAGTCCTATATTAAAAATCTAATAATCTTATATTAAAACTCTAACAATCATATATGCTAAGTCTAAGTGTCGTATATTAGAACTCAAATAATCATATATGCTAAGTCTAATAATAATCTTATATTAAATCTCTAACAATCTCTAACACTCACATATGCTAAGTCTAAAACTCTAATAATAATCTCTAACACTCACATTTAGTAAGTCTAATAATCTAATAATCTTATATATTAAAAATCTAACAATCATATCTTTACATCACTTGCCTGCGTGAATTCCTTCGAGGGCTAGCTACCACTCCGGCTTGAGGGGCGACGACGATGACGTCTTTTCTACGACATACAAAAAAATGTATTCGTATAAACACAAAGTAACATATATTGTATTTCACGTAGTGTCGTATAAGGCGACTATTCACGTTTCATTCACGTTCGTTCATGTTTCATTCTCGTTTTGTTCACGTTCGTTAACGTTTCATTCACGTTCGTTCACGTTTGCGTTTCGTTCACGTTCGTTAACGTTCGTGTTCTCGTTAAGTTCACGTTTCGTTCACGTTCGTTCACGTTCCCGTTCTCGTTAAGTTCACGTACGTTCGTTCACGTTAACGTACATTAAGTTCACGTTTCGTTCACGTACGTTCGTTCACGTTCGTAGCTCGTTAAGTTCATGTTTCGTCCACGTGCCAGTAGCGGAGCGGCGGCGTGGCGGCACGGCTGCGGCGATGGCGTGTCGTGGCGGTGGCGTGGCACGGCCCGGCAGCGAGCCGAGGCGGGGGCAGCAGCGTCGACGTCGGCCGGCACGCGTCGACGTCGGCGGCGGCGGTTTGGAGGGAGAGAGAGAGAGATCGAGGTCGAGAGAGAGAGGGAGGCAGCGGCGGCTCTCACCCTAGTGATGCGGCGGCGGCGGAGGCGGCGGAGGCGGCGACGACGACACTCGTGAGACGACGGCGAGATACGACGGCGGCGTCGGCGCGGGGATGCCCTAGGCAGTGGCGGCGAAGGAGAAGCCGAGATCGGGGAAAAAACTTCTAAGTGTTGATGGAGAAGACGAGGGCGCGCATCGGGAATATATATACCCCTAGATCTTTAGTCCCGGTTGTTCTCACCAACCGGGAGTAAAGATATCTTATATATTTATTCCTGGTTGTTCCCCCAGTTGTTCTCACCAACCGGGAGTAAAGATATCTTTAGTCCCGGTTGTTCTCAAATTCTAATAATAATATATAATTAGCATATGCATGATTTAAAATTGTTAAAAATTCTAATTAACATATGTAAATACCACATGCATGATTTAAAATTAATAAAAATTCTAGTAATCATATATAATTAGCATATGCATGATTTAAAATTATTAAAAACTGTAATTAACATATGTAAATGCCACATGCATGATTTAAAACTTTTAAAAATTCTAATTATCGCATATAACTAGCAAATGCATGATTTAAAATTGTTAAAAATTCTAATAATTATACGTAATTAACATATGCCATACAACAATTGATTTATATGGATAATCAATACATCCAAAATAGTTTACATCGTGTACACAATAATTACGGCAATACATCGGCGGTGACAGTTGACCGCACGTACTTTCTCCTCACTATTGTTCCTTCCTTGTGATCGCTACGTGAGTAAGGGGTGTCTTCATTTGATAGGAGGATGCTATGGTCAATCGTCACTGTGAAAGGGGGTTGCTCATCCAACTAATCGTAATCCTCGTCAGTCTTGTCTTCTACTCCGACGATTTTTCTTTTGCCTGGGAGAACCACGTGGCGCTTTGGCTCGTCAGGCCCTTTGCCCTTCTTTCCTTTGCTAGACATGTCCTTCACGTAAAAGACTTGTGTTACATCATTGGCAAGGACAAAAGGTTCGTCCAAGTATACAACCTTGTTAAGGTCAACCGTTGTCATCCCACTGTCATCAATCGTTATGCCTCCACCAGTCAACCTAACCCATTGGCACCGGAACAGAGGGACCTTGAGAGGACCATAGTCAAGTTCCCATATGTCCTCGATGGCACCGTAATACGTGCCAGTTGTTCCATCGTGTCCCATGGCATCGATACGAACAGCGCTGTTTTGGTTCGTGCTCTTCATGTCTTGGGCTCTCGTGTAGAATGTGTACCCATTGATCTCATATCCCTGGAATGTCGCGATCAGGCCAGATGGTCCCTTCGCCAGGAAGGCCAGTTGTTGGTTAATCGTCTCGTTACCCATGAGATGTTGTCGTAGCCACGCGGGGAAAGTATCAATGTGATGCCGTGTAATCCATGCATCGGACTTACCGATGTTTCTGGCAAGAACTAGAGCCAAGTGCTCCTCGATGTAAGGAGCCACCAACGAAGATTGTTGCAGAACCATGAAATGGGCTTTACGGAATAAATTGTTGTCTACCGTCATTATTGCTTTCCTTCCGAGAGTCCCCTTTTGTCACGTCCTGATAAATTCATCCCAAAATTAAAAATCATTCTCTAAAAGGAATAATAGAATTAATTAAAATTCGAAAAGAAATTGGCAAACACTAAAATACGTACAAGAAAAATTCGAATGTGGCCCGGAGGATTTTTGTTAAATTCTCCTTGGTCTAAAAGGAGCCCTCAAATTTTAGTGGAATTTTCAGAGCACAAATAATAATTATTAAGAAATAAACAAAGTTAAAATGGTTTTATAAAAAGAAAAATCCTAAAAAGTCTTCTTTTCCCCCCCCCCTCCCTTACTGGGCCGGCTCGGCCCAGTTCCCTCCCTCTCTCCCCTCTCCCCCGCGGCCCATCGGCCTCCTCCCCGCGCGCGCGCCGCTGACGGGCGGGCCCGCCCGCCACCCTCGCTGACGGGTGGGGCCCGCCTGTCATCCCTATCCTCGCGCCGCGCCCGCCGCCCGCCCGTGCCCTAGCGCCGCCGCCGCCGCCGAATCCGCCGCATCCCGCCGTCCCCGCGCGCAATAAAGAGGGGGAAATCACTCCCCGTGATTCCCTCCCTCTTTTCCCCCGCTTTCCCCTCTCTCTCTCCCTCGGATTCGCCCGGATTTATTCCCGAAATCCTCGCCGGCGTCATTGATGGAGCCGAGATCTCCGCGGCCGATTCCTCCCTCTCCGGCCGCTCTCTCCCCCTCCCGGTGCTATATAATCGCTCCCCGTGCCTCTCTCCTCCGTTTCCACCGCTCGCCGCTCTCTCTCCCCGTCGGATTCGAGCCCGCGCCGTCGTCCTCTCTCTCCGCCGTCGCCGCCGAGCTCCGGTTCGCCGCCGTCGTCGCCCCGGACCTCCTCCCGCTTCGGCATCGCCTCCATCGGCTTCGCCGCGTCCTCGTCGACCTCGTCCGCGCCTCCGTTTCGCCCGCCGACCGCCGGAGCGCCGTCGTCCTCGCCGTCCCGAACCGCGCCGCCGCCTTCCTCCGCGCCGGTCGTCGTTTCCGCCGTCCTCGTCGTCCCGGGGTGAGCCGTGGACCGCCCCTTTCGCTTCCCTCTCTTCTCCGCTCTCTCGGGCGCCGCTCCGCCGCGCCGGTGGTCGCCGGCGGTGACCATCGGGGCGCGGGTGCGCCGCCTCCCGTCGGCCGTGCCGGCGAGGCCGCCTTCGGGCGCCCCCGCGGCTGCCAGGTGGGGCCCGGCTGTCAGCCGCCCGCGCCCGCGGGTGCGGCTGACGCGTGGGACCCACGGCGCCGGCCGCCGCCAGCCGCGTGCTCCCGGTCCACCGTGGACCGAGAGGCTGCCGCGTGGGCCCCACTCCCGTGGACCCGGTCCGCGCGCCCTCTCTCCCGGCTGACGCAATAAATGAGTTTTTAAATTAAAATTTAAATGAAGAAATTCGCAAATATCCATTTAAAGAGCATATAAACTTCAAATGGCCATAACTTGGCCATTTGAACTCGGAATTGGACCGTTCAAGTCTCTAATTTTTCCTTAAGAAGTCAAGAACCCATTTTTGTGCTTTGTTCCTGCTTGTTGTATGGAGTTTATTAGAGTAAAAGCCTTTTCTTTTCCGTTGGTCGTGTAGACGCTGCAGCTTCGGAAGATCCGCTCTTCGTGGAAGTTGAAGCCGGCGTTTGGGAAAGCGAGCAAGGCAAGACACATCATCTTGATCATATTGAATCCCAGTTTATAAAATTATGGTGATTTAAATTATTGCATTATCGCTTTATTTAAATTCCCGCGTTATCACTGTTTTATCTAGCCATGCCTATTTACCTTTGTTATGACCTTATTATTATTGCCATTGTTATTATTACCTTGTTCACCCTAGGAAAATAAAACCCCAACTAGTGGGTACTCTATTTATGGTTCCACTAGCATGAACTTAGGTAGATGCTTCGCTGGTTAATTAGGCAACATTAGGTGGTTTTATAACTTTAGACTTTGGGAATTCTCGTATCATTTGGACACTATGGAATTGTTGGTTTATGGTGGAATTGGACATACACCTCTCTTCCTCTTTCAAAACCCCTAAAACCTGTTTTCGGTGGGGTTTGGGTGCATGCCAGTTGTGGGAAGTAGCACCCCGGCCACTATAAGGATTAAGCTCGGGCCTCTGTTGCAAAGCACTACCGTACTTCCACATGTCTAGTGGGTAAGGCTTAGTTTGTGGCTCAGTCTGGTCATAAACAAAAGTACACGGATGGAGATGGATGAAGTCGGGGGTCGATGGACATTCTCTAGGACAAATGAAGGCTACACGAGCTGCGGCCCGGTAGTCGAGATGTCATGGCAGAGGGTTGGTGCCCTGCTGCTAGGGGGCTCAATCCTGCCTACCTGTCCCGGAGGTTCCGGCCGTAGGTGGGATTGGGTCGGTACTCTTGTCTATGGCTAGGATGGGTTGGAAACTATGTCACGTCTTCCGTCCGTATACCGTGGTGGTATGTGGCACGTGGTTACACGTGAGGAAGAGGTGTCTTGTGGGTAAAGATGTACACCTCTGATCAGAGTATAATCTATTCGAATAGCCGCGCCCTCGGTTATGGGCAAGCCGAGCAATGTACCCAAGTCAGTGTTTTAATTCTTAAAATTTGCTCAACAACTAAAATGTGGAATGGTTGGCCTGGGTTGGCTTGGGACGAGCTGGAACCCAGGGTCGGGTTGCCAGTTCGGTCTGAATCATCGTAGGCCTTGGGTTAAGGCAGGTTCGTGAGGGTTCACGGCCTTGTTTAATAATACTGTGTAGCTCTAGGATCGTCTTTATAAAATAGCTTGAGCAACTAAGTGACTTTTAAATGCTGTTTACTGCAAAACTTAACCCCTATTATTATCCCCTTGTACCCCCTTGCATTAATCATGCATCTGCCGGTGTGACTTGCTGAGTACTGTGGTTGTACTCATTCTTGCTCAATCTTTTCCCCCTTCAGTAAGAGAAGCTTTGGAGAAGATGTCTTAGGTGGAGTCCTGGCTTATACCCCAGTTGAGCGCCTGTGAAGATGGAGCCGTAGGCCCGCTAGTCCGCTGCTGTTTATTTTTGATTGTCAGGCCTGAAGCGCCTTTGTAATAATGTAAATATTATCGATATAATAAAGATGTGTCTTTTATATCATGTTTGTGTGGTGTACCCCGGCTTTTCCTGGGACGGGGATTAATACACTAGCGTTCGGGAAAAGGCAATTTTCCTGGTCGCGACACCTTTCCCCGTAGTCTCCCTTCATGGCGTGATTCAGGTACTCTGATTGGGCGAAGATCTTCAATAAATTCTACACAGAATTTGATGACCTCCTCTGTTCCATACCCCTTGGCGATGCTTGCCTCTGGACGAGCACGGTTATGAACATACTTCTTCAGAACGCCCATGTACTTCTCGAAAGAAAACATATTGTGTAGGTACACAGGCCCGAGAATACCGATCTCTTTGATAAGGTGACAAAGCAGATGCGTCATTATATTGAAAAATATAGGTGGAAATATCAACTCAAAACTGACAAGACATTGCACCACATCATTCTGAAGGGCTTCTAATCTATCCGGATCAATGACCTTCTGCGAAATTGCGTTCATGAAAGTACATAGCTTTGTTATTGTTGCCCGGACATTGTCTGGAAGGATACCCCTTATTACAACTGGTAGCAGTTGTGTCATCAACACGTGATAGTCATGAGACTTTAAGTTTGTGAACTTCTTCTCCTTCGTGCTTATTATTCGCTTTATATTCGTGGAGTATCCAGACGGTACCTTTATGCTCTCCAAGCATTCAAACATACTTTCCTTCTCTGCCTTGCTAAGAGTGTAGCTGGCTAGACTCAAGTAATGGCTTCCTTTCTCCTTTGGTTCCGGGTGAAGGTCGCCGCGTTGTTCCATATGCTTCAGATCATTATGTGCTTCCAGTGTATCTTTCGACTTTCCATATACACCTAGGAAGCCAAGAAGGTTTACGCAAAGGTTCTTAGTGAGGTGCACGATTGCGTGGCGAACGTCCAAGAATTCCCAATAGGGTAACTCCCAAAATATAGAGTTCTTTTTCCACATCGCCGCATGACCATCTTCGCTCTCTATAGGCTGGCTTCCAGGCCCCTTTCCAAACACTACTTTAAGATCTTTAACCATAGCAAACACTGTTTTCCCGCTGCGATGTTTAGGCTTCGTACGGTGGTCCGCCATATGTTCAAAGTGCTTGCCTTTCTTCCGTACCGGGTGGTTTGTAGCAAGGAATCGACGATGACCCATGTACACAACCTTCCTACAGTGCTTAAGATACGTACTTTCTGTTTCATCCATACAGTGAGGGCAAGCCTTGTACCGCTTGTTGGACTGCCCGGAAAGGTTGCTAAGTGCAGGCCAATCGTTGATGATTACGAACAGCAGCGCTCGTAGGTTAAACTCCTCATGTTTGTCCTCGTCCCACACGGGGACACCTTCCTTTTTCCACAACAGTTTAAGATCTTCGACCAGTGGTCTTAGGTACACATCGATGTCGTTACCAGGTTGCTTGGGGCTTTGAATAATAGTCGGCATCATTATGTACTTCCTCTTCATGCATAGCCAAGGGGGGAGGTTGTAAATACACATTGTAACGGGCCAAGTGCTATGGCCGCTGCTCATCTCTCCAAAAGGATTCATGCCATCCGTACTTAAACCAAACCGTATGTTTCGTACGTCCTTTCCAAAGTCTTTAAATTTTCTGTCGATGTTTCGCCACGGCATCCCGTCCTGTTGACGTTCTTCAGCGTGCCAACGCATCATTCTAGCATTCCCCTTGTTCCTGAACAAACGTCTTAGCCGTGGTATTATAGGGAAATACCACATCACCTTAGCAGGAATTCTCTTCTTTGTTGGCTGCCCGTCAACTTCACCTGGATCCTCTCGTCTAATCTTGTATTGTTGTGCTTTACAAACAGGGCATGCTTCTAGATTCTCGTACTCCTCACCGCGATATAGGATACAATTATTCGGACATGCGTGAATCTTCTGAACTTCAACTCCTAGAGGGCAGACTATCTTCTTAGCCTCGTACGTTGTCTCGGGCAATTTGTTTCCCTCCGGAAGAATGTTCTTGACGAGTTTCAATAAATCGCCAAATGCCTTGTCACTAACACCATTTTTTGCCTTCCATTGTAAGAACTCTAGAGTAGTATCCAACTTTTTGTGCCCCTACTCGCAACCTGGGTACAATGACGTTCTGTGGTCCTCTAACATCCGCTCCAATTTATGGGCCTCCTTTTCACTTTCACAGTACTCCTTTGCGTCCTGCAATATCTGACCAAGATCATCCGCAGCGTCGTTATCGCCAACGTCCCTGTCCACCTCGCCCGTTTGATTTCCTTCAAATCCAGCGTACTGAGCCAGTCGGGAATGTTCTCGTCCTCCGCTTCATCTTCTTCCATTTCAACCCCTTGCTCACCGTGGGATGTCCAACAATTATAGCTTGGCATGAATCCCGATTCAAACAAGTGGAAATGAATAGTCCTGGATGCAGAATACTCCTTCTGGTTCTTACACTTATTGCATGGACAACAAATAAAACCGTTACGCTTGTTAGCTTCGGCTACTCTCAAAAAATAATGCACGCCCTCGATAAACTCTTTGGACCGCCGGTTAGCATACATCCATTTCCGATCCATCTACATGAAATAAAAAAAAATCGTACATAAATAAATTTTCATACAATAATGACAGTCAAACAGTAATGATAAAATAATTAAAAACTCTTTCGACAAGCAATTCTTATTAACAATTTTTGAAGTTCTAAACTAATATTAATGTTGTACTTCTCTTAATTTTCAATTTAGTTTGTTTTCTATTTTTTAAGATTAATTTTCATCATATTTTAAACTATGAGAATAAAATTTCTATATATTCTTCTTCCCCACACAAATTTTCTCTCTCATCAACTTACAACAAAGTTTTGGAGACAAAAAAAAAGTGTGAAACATAGCTCCAAAACTAATATAACAACAAAAAACATTGGAGGATGAAGTTACTAACCTTCTAGACACCTCCGATTTGTATATAATCACTAAAAAAATTTCACAAAAAATTTTGGCATGACCTCCCCTCTTTCTTTGAGAAATTTTGAAGTTTGCTCTCGGGCTGGAGGAGGAAGAAGGCATATATAAAGAGAGGGATCTTTAGTCCCGGTTGGTACACCAACCGGGACTAAAGATCCCGGGGGCCCTGACAACGTCTGACATCTCTACAACCAGGACTAAAGATGATCTTTAGTCCCGGTTGGTGTTACCAACCTAGACTAAAGATCACATATGCCCGTTGTAGCCACCAACTGGGACTAAAGATCATCTTTAGTTCCGGTTTTAAATGGATTCGGGACTATTGTGGATTTCGGCCGACCGACTAAAGATAGTTTCTCCACCAGTGTATAAAGGATCCAGAAAACACGTGTGGGAGTATAAATGCTCACTGGTAGAGAAATCGTTTTTAGTCCCGGTTCGTAACCCCCCTATAGTCCCGGTTTTCAAACCGGGACTACGAATCCGGGACTAAAGATCCCTATCTTTAGTCCCGGTTCAAATACCCGGGACTAAAGATCGATCTTTAGTCCCGGTTGGTGTTACCAACCGGGACTAAAGATGGGAGCGGGCAATAGTTTTTTTTTTCATTTACTTACTATTTAATCTCTAATTTATTTTCTCCCAAATTAGGTGGGATGCATATTCCTAAATCAAACCCTAAAATCAAAGTACCATCCCAAATACACAAATCAATCAATCATATACACTACAGATTATACATCCCAAATCAAATCCCAAATCAAAGAAACATCGCAAATACACAAATCATGTACATCTCAGATCCATATAATGAGATTCCAAAAAAATTATACATCTCAATCCATACAATGAATCACAGATTCTTCATCTCAATCTATACCTGGATCACAAATTCTTTGAAAAAAAAAAGGAAGCAAAGCCGCCGGTCGGCTGAGCCGGCTGCCGCCTCCCTTCCTCCCCGGCTGCCGCCGCCCCCGCCGCGCCGGCCGCCGCCGCGCAGCCCTCTGCGTCGCCGCCACGCCGCGCCGCCGCGCGGCCCTCCGCGCCGGCCGCCGCCGCGCCGCCGCGCTGCCCTCCGCCGGCCGGGCCGCCCACCCCCTCCTGCTGCGCACACAGGATCGAGTTGGGAAGGGGAGTTGGGAAGGGATAAGAAGGGAAAGAGATAAGGAGGAAGGGAAGAAGGGACGAGATAAGGATTAGAGATAGAGGAAGAGAGGAGTTTGTGTGGATGAGAAAAGAGTGGATGAGAAAAGAGGATAAGTAATAGGGATTATATAGTGCGTTTTGATCTTTAATCCCGGTTGGAGTTACGAACCGGGAGTAAAGATCGGATCTTTAATCCCGGTTCGTAACACCAACCGGGACTAAAGATCACGTGATCTTTAGTCCCGGTTGGTGTTACGAACCGGGATTAAAGATCGGTTCGGGATTAAAGATCTGATCTTTACTCCCAGTTCGTAACTCCAACCGGGACTAAAGATCCTGGAGGGGCCTGACAACACCTGACGGCATGTGAACCGGGACTAAAGATGATCTTTAGTCCCGGTTGGTAACACCAACCGGAACTAAAGATCACATAGTCCCGTTCTACTTATAAACCGGGACTAAAAACCATCTTTAGTCCCGGTTTTTACTGCAACCGAGACTATTGTGGTTTTTGGTCGATCGGGCAAAGATGGTTTCTCCACTAGTGGCTCCAGGCAACTTTGACCATAGAAGGAGGAAAACAAAAAAAAAAAACAATGCTGAGGAGAAAAATGGATTTCACGATGAAAGTTTCACCATGTCCAGATTAAACACCGCATTCACCTCTACCACTGCTTCTCGAAAAAATATTAGCCATAGGATTCACTGGGCGAAAAGAGAGCGAATCAATCTTGACCACTGAATTAGATAGATAATAAAATTCAACAGGTTTTTGGAAATGCATGAAGCTACTAGAAAGAAAGACAAAAGGGAAAAAGTGGTACAGAATAAGCACCCGAAGAGATAAGCCTGTGTATATAATTTTACGATTTGCACATATAATACAAAATTATTTTACAAATAAACCCTCATTCTTTAGTAAGGATTCATTGGTCAATATTGCACTATTCAGGGCATATTTGAAATATATGACCAAATATTATTTTTTTCTAACAATTAATATTTAACATGTTTGAGACAAAAAAACGCTACAAGGAGATACACATTCCCTCTAACAAGACAGGCATGATCACCTGAATTTTTAGAATGATTTCATAATGATTTCTCTATAGGTTTAATGATTTCATACAAATTTAAAATTAAAATAACTTAAATGCTTAAAAACCTTAGAAAATATGTGTATGATGTATAAAGCATACACACTGACGGAAAATAAGCAGAGGATAAGGGATCATGCAACAACACATACAGTTATAAGATGATCATGCAACAACTCATATCTTCTACCCTATAGTTCAACAAGTTGTTTTACTCATTCATCATCATCATTCATCATATGACACATCTAACGGTCGAAAGCCATCTGAATAATTTGTATCCAACCCACCCCTCCCTCCGCATCCTCTGCCGCACAGCGCTCGACGGATCCCGCATCCTCTCCCGCTCCGCGTCTCACCGGTCTCCGGCCGCGCCTCTCTCAAGCTCGACATCTCGCCGCGTCCGATCCGATCCAGACCGGCTCGGCGCGCCCTCCACCCGGATCCCTCGCCTCCGCGTCGCCAGACCAGATCGCCGCGCCCTCCCCCCGGCAAATCACCGCGCCACCGGACGCCCTCCCCCCCCCCCTAAGCAACTCTCCCTCGCCTCCCCGTCGCCGGACCGGGCCGCCGTGCCCTCTACCGCTCCACGTCTCACCAGTCTCCACCCTCTGCCATCGGCATCAACGTCAGTGATATCGTCTCTCCTTTCGCCGCCCTCCATCACGCCGCCGCCACCACGTCCAGCATCCGCCGCACATAAATTATTGTTCATGATCGCATCTCTGAATCAATGCTAATTTACCCCTGAATGATTTGTCCCTGTTCTTCTATGTTTGGTGGTGCTGGTATTATATACATGTTTAGAACGGGATCACAGGCTAACAAATGGAGTCAATCTTTAACGTGTGTAGTTTCATCTTATATACAGTTGGTCAACCATGACAAAAGGGAATATCAATGCTCACAAACAAAAAATGGCTTACTAACAAAACCTACAAACTGATCTTCTCAGCCACAGGCGCCAGGGAGAAAACTCTGCCCTCCGTGGCTCACCGGTCTCCGCCCTCCGCCATCGGCATCAACGTCAGCGAGATCGTCTTCAAGAGCATCCAATTTTAGGTCAGCCCTCACAACAAGCACCTTGTCTCTCTATTGCTTTCTTCAGGCTGATATGCTGCTTGCTCTGTGCTGGTTTGCACTGAATCATGTAGTACTATTTTTGTTCACTATATACTAATTGGTTGGATCATAATTTTGAAGGGTTCAAAAGAACAGCAAAACCTGAAAATTTATGTTTGATGTTGGGCTCTTAAATTAAAGTTGGAGGATTGTGGTTATTATGTTTTTCTTTCCATGCATTTGATGGATGGATGGATCGATGTAATGCTTATGATTTTACCAGATAAATTTATTGGGTACATGACTGTGCAGGGTAGATTAATTTCATCAAACGCGTACTTATGTTTAAGATAAAAAATAATACATACTTATGTTTTTTCTTGAGAGCACATACTTATGTTGTTGTACTGGCTGCATCTACCATATTTGTGGCCAAATACTATTTGTATGTGCTATGAGTCAATCCAATGAAGGCATAAAGTTTTGAATTATCGTTAGCATAAAATTTTCAATTATCATTATCCAATTCTGCTTCTGCCTTCAATTTTGGGCGAAAGATACTACTGATTTTGCATTTGACCATGTCTCCTGTACACTGTATATGACATCATCTTGTGTAGTAATATTTAAACCATCTCATTATGTTAGTGTCTGAATTGTGAAATTAAAGGTCAAAACATCCAAACTGAATGGTGTTTTTTTTTCTATAAATGCTCATACTGCATTTAGGAGGTAACCAGTATTTTATTTTCTTTAACTCTTGCTGATTTGGTTTCATTTCATTTAGGTGGATTGCAGACCAGTCCTTTTCGGTCAACGAAGTGAGGGGGGAACTACTGTTGTGACCATCCACTGAAAGTGAGCACTTCAGTTTTGGGAATTTCAGGTCGCCGATATTTCCCACAAAGGTCGCCAGTGTTGCCCGCCTCATCGATCTCCTCTGATCTTTCCCGCAAAGAGTCGCTAGCGACGCCCGCCTCGTCGATCTCCTCCGCGCCGCCACTGATCCCACAATGGCCACCGTCGTTGAATCCCCTTCGCCGTGTGCAGCCGTCATTGGAGCGAGCGCCGTCGTCCAGCCTGTCGCCCACTGCATAGGTCCCTCTCGCTGAACTGCGGTGCCCGTTCACCGGGGAGCCCTCCTCTTCCACTGCCATCTTCAAAAGGTACAACTGCCCTCCTCCTCCCTCCCCACCACCATTTGAATTGACTATAACAATATTTGATGATGTGAATAGTGGCTCTCCCGGTATGGTTCTATGGGTGTTGGTTTTCTAAAGTTGTTTTCACCACAGGGTTACTACTGATTTTTGTATATATGTTTTTTAATAGATACATTAAGGTTATTGCTGTTCCTGACTCTATATTAGAATTGTCACTGTTCTTGCTCTCCAAGATGTTGTATAATGTATAATCTTACACTGCCAATTGAGGGAATTTGAGACTCTCAGGACTTCCATTTTCAGTCAATCAAAGGTTAATTTTTTTGGTTCACAGTGACAATTTCTAACTCAAATTCTGGACAGTCCAGAACAACCTCGGCCAAGAAGGCAGCAGGTCTACGTCACCGTCTTCCCACGCTGATGCCGTGTATCCTCCCTACCTCACCACAAGTACTGCTACATTCACGACCGTATCTTGATTTATATAGCCTAGAGTTTACACTCAAGTTTATTAATTATATGTCCTTCCTTTTATATTCAGCCATCACATTTTACTAATAACCGATCAGCGTCGCCACCGACAACAATCTACTCCGCTGCAGAAAGGTACAGATCCCCTCCTCCCCCATCCCTGATATGTCGCCATATTGTATTTTTGTCATTACAATCCACGCTAACTGCCGGTAGCATAAATCCAGTTATATGGTCAAATAATTGGACAGCAGGCTTGAAACTCTTTGGTATCCTCGAACATTATTACTTTATGTGAACAACCTTAAATGGATCGATGTGCAGCATACAAGAACACTAAATATTACTGCTAGGATTCTATAATGACAACTGAATTTCTATTGTTTTGTTTTTTCCTCATTCTGTGATGTCAAATAGAAATATTATATACGTCAATTTGGATGTACATAGTATCACATCTGTTTTGTTGACCCATTGCCATCACCTAGAAGAAGTACAAACTAGCAACGAAGTTGCGGTAGTCGCAGACACCTTGCTTTGTCAGATCCCATTTATCCTTTAGCACCCGAGGTCCTCTACTCCAGTTTGTAGAGGGAACCATGGTAACAACAATTTCTACTTCCAGTAAAAAAAAGAAACAACAATTTCTACTATTCTTTTTACTGCTATCTTGATTTTTTTTGTGTGTGTCGGTTCCTGGATCGGTGATTGACTGTTTTCATGTTAGATTCAGTAAATTGAATTATGTACTTAATTTTGTCAAGTTAGATAGCGTATAATACGGAACTACGGAAGTACATGTCAAAAAATAAACTGAGAGGATATTGATTCTTTTGTTTGTTGAGCTTGCAATTTAGTTGAGACCTTGCGTCCATAAGATATTGATGTTCGATGATCTATTCGTGCTTCACTGTCCAGTTCTGCTCTATCATTTAGGATTTTCATTGCCCAGCCAAATGAAGATGCCATTAGTCTACACATGTTTCCTGTTTTCTTCAAACTGATATTGATGATAGAGGAGACTATTGAATGCTGTTGGGATTATACCATGCATCAGAATAAAAGTTAGAAAAAGACATAACTTCTCCGACATGACTTATGATCTGGTTTATCCTATCTTATAAGGTATACAAAATTCTAATCTATGCTCAATATGTCTCATGTATAATTCTATATGGCTTGTATATAAATTTTGGATATATAATATGACTCATTGGTAAAAAATTATGCATTTGTGCACGTGGATTTACTATTCTGAGAACTGCTTGTGATTTTCAGTTTTTCACTTCTATGTATGTCTGATTTATATCCAGATTCATTTACTTGTCTCTAATATACTACGGGGATTCGGTAGCTGAAGCTGTATCACCTTGTCACCAGTTGCATCGGCGAACAAAACAGTCAGATAGGTACTTTTTGCATCCTTCTTTTTTTCTTGGCCTTTATTATTCTGACTGGGATTTAATCTGGAAATTTATTTTGTTATTTTCATATCCTGACAACTTATATAGAATGGAAGCAATTGCCGCTACACCTCCACCGAACGTCTGTATGGTCCATGTGAAACAGTTAAAGTGCACGAATAGGTACCAATCATTTCTCATGCGGCTTGATTGCAAAGGTAGTTAAAAGTGTGTAATGTCACTGCATAATTGCCTCATGCTACTTAATGTCTCTGCATAATGTCCCTGCAATATTAATTCTTTGAGTACAGATACATATACACCTTACATTGAGCAAACTGTGACATGTCCAATTATACATTGAGCAAACTGTGACATGCCCAATTATATTTGCAATGAGTTTCCTTCTTGTGGTTACAGACCGAATGGAGGTACGTACTGAGTCCCATGAGAAGGTTAGATTTTCAGCAAATGCTTGTCAAATTACATGCCTGAATTATGCCCCCTGAGAAAGTTAATTTTTCAGCAAATGCTTGCTGAATTACATGCCTGAATGAACTGAGGAGCTTAAATTTTTCATTAGGAAGCTATCAAGAACAGTGACTGAAAATACTGAATTTCTATTAAAATGTGACGAATATCAAGATTGTTTCATGGCATCTGTGATTATTGGTTTAATATTTGGAGATTACTGTCGAAGTGGTTTTGGATATAATTGGAACAGGGTTTGCTGTTTTGTCAGGACCAGTCAGACCGGGCGGTGGTTGCCGGTCAGACCGGCTTGTGTTGAGCGGTCAGACCGGCCAGCCCGCGGTCTGACCGGCCGACGCTGTGTCGGTTTCGATTTCGGGTTGTTTCTTTGGATATCCGTGATTGTTTCATGGTTATGGCTTCTAGATTGATACTATACGTATGTAATACTGTTGTTTGCTAACAATGAGTCAAGTTGGTGATAGCTTGGTCTCGGAATATGGTTTCTTTGTATGTTTCATGTGTAGGTGACTCGATGCCTCGGGAGAGTATTTGCGGTGATGGACCGGGAGTCGGCTTGGTGGTAAGACGATGTCCGTGGTGGTCAGATATCATGCAGGATACTTAGGCTAGAGTTGATGCACGTGGTTGGTGAAGATTCCATATGGCATACGGTGGAGGTATTGTGTGTGTATGGGATGCGGAGTCGAATTTGGAAGGAGTCCAAGTTTGGTATGATTGATTATGTAAAGTTTGTTTCTTGTACTAGAGGGTTTCCTAAGGTGTTTAGGACTTTTAGTATGAGTTTGGTTCGTGGCTTTAGGCTGTCTACCTCGGATATAAATAGAGGGGGAGCGTGAGGCTTCCTGGTATCGCTTTTTGAGAGCAATTGAGTTGAGTTTTGAGTTAGGGTTTCGAGTTTAGTCGAGATTTTTGTAAGGAGTGCTGTTGGTGCACTTTGTAAATACAGAGAGAAGCAATAAAGTTGTCATCTACTTTGAGAGTTCTTCGATTTGTGTTTCACCGGGTTTCGGCGGTCTAACCGGCATCTCTCCGGCGGTCAGACTGGCAGCAAGCGGCGGTCAGACTGGCGGCGCAAGGGCGGTCAGACCGGCGGCGACTTCACACACGGTAGGCGATCTTCAGGCGGTCAGACCGGCGCAATACCTTCGGTCAAACCGATCTCTGTCGATTTCGACGGTAACTTTTATTTCCGCTAAAAGTTTGGGTTTTTGGGTATACCAACCATTCACATACCCCCTCTGGTTGGCTTAGTTCTTGTGATTCGATCCTACAGTTGTGCGTTGTGACTTGTGAGACAAAAGCAATTAAAGGTATTATGGCATCACTTCTAACAATTTTGAGCTACAATTATTTGATTGCAAATATTGTTTGTGTGGAAAGTTGCTGAGAACAAATGTAATTATTTTAATGTTTGTAAATTAGTTGGATTTTGTGAAGTTTTCAGTGAGCTTTGGAATGATTATGATATAGCTCCATTTCTGAACTTGTCTAAACTTTTGCTGTGACCTTATCTTTTTTTTTCAGTCGCAACAAATTAATGGAATAAATCTATACTTTTTGAACATATTCTTTTATTAAAACATATATTGGCCTCGTATATTGTATTCTGAATTGATTATATTCAACTAATTTTTATCAAGATTTATTGTGCCCACACAATATCATATTATTGTACTTTGCGTGAACTATATTTCATGTACGATATGAATTGAATTAAAGCTCCAATGCACATATCATATAATATATATTTTTTTTGCTAACATGAAATTTTAGAAGTTATTAAAGAAACATTGAATTGCACCGTAGCGTTTAGCACGGGCATATTACTAGTGGATGTAAAGTTTGCAATATATATTAAGCCATTCATTATATATATCAAGATAATATCACTTATGTGACCCACGTTTTTTTTGAGCAATATATATACTGTGACTTTCACGTACCATGTAACATAATAGGATGTTCATGGTCGCGAGAATGTACGACGGCATAGGCTAGTGAATCCATGAGGTGTGAAATTGAGGCAATACTTGGCTTGGAAGTAAACATGCTTCCTCCATGATGAATCCATAAGGTGTACCCAACCAAGAATCCATCACAAATCAGATGCTCACTAACCAATATCTATTTCCATGATTTTTGCAAGGGCAAAGGATTGTTGACGACTGTTAAATGCCAAATTTACGTCATCAATACCTACATAAATATGAAAGTATAAAATATGCAACATAGTGGTAGGGTTTATTTTTAATAATTTACACGAGTGTTGGTGTATATTTGGATGCAGGTGACAAATTACCAAAGTTGAGACAAAAGATACATAAGGAAGGAGGTGGATTAAACTTCCACATTCAAGCCTATGGAGTTTTGTGCCCACAAAACTAACGAAACGCATTCAAATGGGCCCATCCACCATACATATAGGCTGAGGGATTCTTCACCAGAGCCCACGAGAAAATTCAGGGCGAAAAGAGCCGGCAAGGGTTCGGCTGAACCCATGGTTTGGCCAAACCCAAAAGGAGCCCAATCGGCCCCATTTTTCACAGGCAGTTACTTGCCAACTTGCTATGATGGTTGGGAGCATTTTTACTGGTAGAAACCGTCATAGAGAGGACAGGTGGAGGCTCAAAAGTGAAGATGCCCTTTGGATTCCATGGAGCATCATCATCCTTTCAAGCAAACTCCTCCTATAAATACCCCTCTCCTCCCTCATTCACAACACACACCAAGATATAGTTTAAGCTGAATTATAAGAGGCTTTTTGTATGCTATATTGTATATTTAGAATAGAGAGAGAGTAAGGTAGAAGAAATCAGAGTAATTCCGGAGTTTTCGCTAATCTCCTCTTACTTTTTGTATCTTGTTAATTACTCTGATTTAATAGAAATATTCTTTTGAGTAATTAAGATTTACTTTGTGAGAATTATATCTTAGTTAGTTCCTATTAGCATACTGGATTAATGTCACTAGTAATAGTGTTACTTTAGTATTTAGCTAACGCTAGAGTGGTAATTAATTGCATAGACAGGTAGTTAATTACCAGCGATTACTACGTATCCCACAGATAGTTAGAGGTTGGTGTAGAGGCAGTGACAGCACTCGACATCACTGCGGTCCTCCCTCTACGAGTACGGAGTAGAGCGCGCTATGGTAGCAGCGAGCAAGCCAGTGCCTAAAGAATTGCAATAGGATTAAACAAGCTTTCTATAAACATTGTTTCTTACTAGAAAATCTTCTCTATCCTTTGCCTACATTTATCTTATGTCCTTGGATAAACCTGAAGAAGAGATAACCTCACATGTTCCCTGTAGATTCCATACATGGGAATACTTCCAGCTGAAGTGCTACATCAGTATATCCGTGCGCTTGCGGATTTTATTTGTGACCGTAATAAACACCAAAAAGAATCCTATTGTCATTGGCTGAATTGGACATGGTGAGCTCTAGAAATTTACTAACACCGATATTCAATACTGGACCGGACCTAGATGCTTCTATCCATCCCTTATCCATGATCAATCCAATACTACCTAGTAACATTAAGGAAAACTTAGATGTCAAATATTAAGAATGCATATGATCAAAATATAGATTGTAACATACTATAAGGCAAACATTTTGAAGAACTCTACAGACCAAAAGAACTATGTAAGATTAGACATATATGCATATTGTCCTTCAAGTTACTAAAAAAGACATCTAGCTATTGCTTGGAGAGAGTAGTACTATACACATTAATATTATCACGAAAAAATGCTTCAAATTAGGTTTGATGTGTATGCTCAAATAAACTAAAAGCAGCATACGCAAAACATGGAGTACTTAACTAAGTTGGCCATAAATCAGGACTATTTGGGTGTACACTAAATAAGAATAGAGAATACATCTAACATGATGGATTAAGTAATAATGTGTAATTAATCAACTAGCAACCTAAGAAGAGGTAGCTCAGTAAATATCTCCTAATCTATATGTATGGGAATCATATATGTGCCGGTTCTTAATAAAAATTTCAGTTCACAATTAAAATTGTCACCTATGATAACACGGCTCATATGTGTGTGTATTTATCTCACTTTTTTATTATATAAAATCGAATAAAGATAAACTTAATATCAAATTTGTAGAGCTTGATGAGATCTACAACTTTGTAGTTGATAGTTGTTTGGATGACCGAAAATATGTTATAAGGTCTTAGATCTATTTACATAAGTGAATATTTAAATTTTCTAAAAACGATCTCGGATGGATGCAAAATCTATATGAAAGTTGAAAGTTGTAGGTATAGATGACATACAATTTGACAAAATTTTCTTTTAAGCTCATATATGATGTTAAATATGGATTATAAGTTTGGATAACAATAGGCTTAAGACAATACTTTCTCCATTTCATATTATAAGTCATCTTGACTTTTTTCTTGGTCAAATTTTTTTAAGTTTAACCAAATTTAAAAAAAATATAGTAGTATTTTCAATATAAAACAAACATATTATTAAAATATATCCAATGTTAGATTTAATGTATCTAATTTGATATTCTAGATGTTGCTAATTTTTATATAAACTTGGTCAAATTTAACAAAATTTGACTATAAAAAAATCAAAACAACTTATAATATGAAACAGAGGGAGTAGCATTTATTTCCAAGATAACAAATTTGTAGGTGAGATGGAAAGTACGCTTTGGATGGAGAGAAATTGGATGGAGAGAAAGGTCTTGACTTTGAATTTTCCTTAAAGCATGTATATGAATATGGGTTGAGAAAATCATATGACTTGTGGGAAGTGAACTGTGACTGTATAATTCAATACTTTTTTTATTTTTTAGCACTTGAAAAATTAAAAAGGTTGCACCACTATAGGTGTCGGTTCTAAATTTAGAACCGGCAAGCTACTATGGTGTCATATAAGTGTGTTGCATCATTGGTGTCGAATAATAAATGCTGATACTGGAACCGATACCTATATGGACTCTTTAGAACTGATATCTATAGGTTTTTCTACAGCTATATCGGATTCAATATGGATCCTTGGATCCTTGTTTGGTCTCCATATATTTTATAGATCAATCGAAATATATATAAAGAACCCGTGTAAGCAAGCGCCCGCCCATCCATCTATCACTACTAGAAAAACCATTTTTCTAGTCGATGGCATTTTTTTCAGGCGGGTAGGTCTCTCGGAGCTAATTTGCAGCCTACGAAAATAACATCCGTGGGATGAGATTGTTGTCCGCCTGCGAAAATCGATTTTTGCAGGCGGACCACCTAAGAGCTCCGCCTGCAAAAATACCACCTGCAAAATTTTTTTTTAGTTATAAAAATCGCTCCTCACCTCCCTCCCCTCACCGTCGCTTACCTCCCTCTACTCACTGTGCGGCCTCCCCTCCCCTCACCGTGCCCCTTCCCTCCTCCCCTCTCCTCCCTCCCTCCCCCTCCCAGATCCGACCAGAGGAGCGAGGGTGGCGGCGGCGCGACGTGAATGGGAGGCGGCTCCCCCTCTCTCTCTTCCCGACGGCAGCGGCTCGGATGCGTCAAAGGCAGCGGCGCGGACGCGTGGCGACGACGGCTCCAACGGACGCGGCAAGGGCGGCAGCGCGGGCATGCGACGATGGTGGCGCAGCGGCGGTTCGCTTCGTCACTCGGCAGCACGGAGTACATTTGTAGCGGCGGCGGCTCCCCTCCCTCTAGATTCGATCGGAGGGTGCAGAGGAGGGCGTTGGTGGTGGCGGCCCCCCATCCCAGATCTAGCCGAAGAGGGCGGCGGCGGCGCGACTTCCTCCCTCGTTCCAGATCCGGTGGCGGCCCCCCTCCCTCCTTCCAGATCCGGCCCACCTGCAGCTGTGGTTGTGGCGGCGGCGGCCCCACCTCCCAAATCTAACCGGAGGGGACGGGAGGGCGGCGGCGACGTGGCTTGCTCCCTCCCTCCTTCCAGATCCGACGGTAGTGGCCCACGGCTTCCTCCCTCCCTCCCTTCCAGCTCCGGCGGTGGGGGCCGACAACAGCACGACTTCCCTCCCCCCCTCTCCCTCCCAAAACCCTAGATCTGGCCGGAGCTGTTAGGGCGGCGGCGGGTAGGGGTAGTGGCGGGCGATTTTTTTTTTTGCGCCGGCAATGTTTTCGCAGGCGGGTGAATTTGGCGGCTACAAAAAGGAAGAGGCCGCCTGCAAAATGATTTTCGCAGGCGGATCCGAAGGCCGCCTGCATTCATAGAGCCTGCAAATCCGAAGGCTGCCTGGATAGACCGATTTAACCTGTCTGCAAAAATTTTTTTCTAGTAGAGTATTAGAGTACATACAATAACAGACTGTAAACCATCTATAAATATATTTAAAAAGAGATAAAAGAGAAAAGATAAGAGCTACAGATTTATAGCCAGCTATAGCACGGACTCCAAGACACATGTGTGTATGATAGGTAGGATCAGATATTAATTGTGTAGTATATATTTATAGATAACTATTATATAAATTAACTATTAAGTTGACTATAGATGATTTGCAGTCAGTAGTTAGGTATACTGTTAAACTTGCTCTTACCATCAGGTCCTCCAAAGTATAGTTTCCGCGCTCCTCCCAAAGTGATCCAGCATCTTTGACTGGCCATCGCAATTTGTTTAAGTGTAACGATCGAGGCTGCGACCCACGGCCACGCCACGTGCGCACGTAGCACCCCTGTGTCCTTAATTAAGTCCACATCAAAAACCACGTCCTAAGAGCAAGTTTAATAGTATATTTGCTAGCTCCAAATTATATATAATCAACTCAATCGATAATTCATACAATATATTGTATGTACATATAAACATATACTATACAATTAATATCTGGTCCCATCTATCATACACATATGCATTTTATAGTCCGTGCTGTAGCTGATTATAAATCTATAGCCCGCAGCTCTTCTCTCTCCTTTTTTATCTCTTTGAAACGTGTCTATAGCTAGCTTAGAGCAGGTACAATAGCAGGCTATAAGCCAGCTATCAACATATTTTAAGAAGATAAAAGAGGTGAGAGAAGAGCAGCGGGCTACAGATTTGTAGCCAGCTGTAGCACGGACTCCAAGACGCAGTGTGTGTATGATAGGTGGGACCAGATATTAATAGTGTAGCATGTGACTATTGTATGAATTTTGCTATTAAATTGACTATATGTAATTTAGAGTTAGTAGTTGACTATACTATTAAACTTGCTCTTATAGTCTGGTATTGAACCTACTCTAATGACCTTTCACGTAGTATTACAGCTTTTCACGATTATTATTGCCAGCCTCCGTTGCCAAGTTTCAGTTGAGCGGTACAATGCTCCAAACCCAGGCAGCTTGTTAATTAGACAGTTAGCTGTGCTCGAAGAATGAAATTTGCGCGGGCAACAAGGTACTCGCTACTAGCTGTTTCCGTACATCCAATTCACCGTTAATTTGTTTGGTAATTAATCTTCGTGTTGCTGTTAGTTTGCATTCCGTTTAACCGATGGCGAAATGAACCCCAACACAAAAGTGCAGCGACATATATACCTAACCTATCCAATTACCTACGTACCCAAAGCTAGCTAGCTAGCTGCAAGTGATCTACAGGCGGCTGCAGCATGACCACGAGAATATCATTACGCTATATCGATTTATTTGTGATGGATAAAAGTGTCTCATCGTGAATGATCACATGTGTGACAGATTCAATTAGGGTAATAGATGAAGCTGTAGGGTGCGGCTCATTACAGGTAAGAGCTAGGTTATATGTGATGGGCCTCTTATTTAATTTGCACCCGATAAGTCAGTTCTAACGGATAAACACATAGGTCCGCCAGAGGTGACCTCTCACTTGCGACAGGTATAGAGTTTGCACCTACCAAGCTTCATGTACAAACCTGACAGTTGTGAGTTCTCCTATGTATGGATGTGGATATGTTGTTGGATGTCCAGATCTAAGGAATTTCTGGGTTTATCAAGGACGTGAGTTTTGTTTTTCCGAAGAACACACATCACTAATGGTAAAGTCCATCACAGCTGAGCTCATGACCTGTGACGGGTTAGAACTGGTATGTGGGCTCACATCTATGATATGTGGCAACACCACTGGGTCAGTGGTTAATGTGAAGGACTGCTTACACACATTCTATTAGAGGTATTGATCATCACTGACATGTCTTTATTCATTAGAGAAGAGGTGAAGTTATCACTGACCTCTTATATCTTTAACAATAGCTAAAATCTTTATTCACTAGGGAATCTATACGATTCCACGGCTGTCTTTGGTGAGAGCGTAGGTTGGACGACGGTCGTCAGATCAGACCGTAACATGCGTGAGAGTTCGTGATATATCTCTTCGATATGGCTCGCCCAAAAGGCCCCAACTTTTGGGTGATTACATATGCAAAGGCGTGCACGGGATGGGGAGCCGTTTGGACCACCGGTTTACTACTATACAACATGCACGCACCCTCTGTGACGTCTCTCTGGTGTTAAAAGGAAAGGGAGAGAGTGAAAGATGGCTGCCACTTTGAGATGTTACCACCTACGGACAGGGTTGGTTCTAGACGGCACCGTCGTCCCGTGCCTCCAAATCCACGCCCACACTGTCCTCTAGGCATTGCGTTGGCCGGCTTTAGCACAGAAGAATATCTTGGGCAACGGCCATGCACTACTGCCTTTCTCTGTACAGACTGCTGTGGCTGCAACACCTAACTCTTGAGTGAATAGTCTCGTACGTGTTGTAAGAGCAAGTTTAATAGTATAGCCAACTACTAGCTCTAATTTATCTATAGCTAATCTAATAGCTCATTCATACAATATTTACATACTACACTATTAATATCTGGTCCCACCTGTCATACACACACTGCATCTTGGAGTCCGTGCTACAGCTGGCTATAAATCTGTAGCCCGCTGCTCCTCTCTCCCTGTTTAACTTCTTAAAATATGTTTGCAGCCAGTTTATAGCCTGCTATTGTACCTGCTCTAATATATGAGCCCGTTTGTTTTGATAAGGTCCATAAGGAAGTTATAGACAATAGTAGAGAATCCAAATGAGCTAGTCCGATACTGATTGTTGCCTATAAGAGCAGGTACAATAGCAGGCTATAAGCTAGCTATAACCACATACCGAGAAGAAAAGAGAAGAGAGAGAAGAAAGTGGGCTACAGATTTGTAGCCGGCTGCAACACAGACTCTAATACGTTATGAGTGTATGAGAGGTAGGACCGGGTATTAATGATGTAGTATATTTTTATAGGTAACTATTGTATGAATGTGCTATTAGATTGGCTATAGATGATTTGAAGCCAATAGTTGGCTATACTATTGAACTTGCTCTAAGGGCACTTGGAAGATGATTTATCTAGAAGCGGTTTACACTCGTTATTAAGATGATTTATCTAGAAGCGGTTTACACTCGTTATTACTAACACTACTACAGAAACCTTTTTCAGACAGTTAGATTGCATTTTTTATGCGGATGTAGCAACCACATGCACTTAGGTATATGTAAAAATGGTGATATTCCCATGCGGCTAGCCCAACCGCATGCAAAAAGGGGATTTTTGCATGCGAAGTGTTAGGTGCTCCTACTGCAAAAATGATTATCGGCCAAAAAAATAAAAATGAAAAATGAAAAATCGGGAGCATCCATCCGTTGCCGCCCTACCCGCCGTCGCCAACTGCCGCCACCACCACCGTGCACTGGGAAGGGGGTGAGGGCGCGCAGGCCCCTCCCGTCACCGCCGACCTCATCGGAGGAGGAGCCCGCGTGGATCCGCCGCCCTCGAGGCCAGCATCGACGGATGCACCGTCGCCAGCTATCGCCATCACCGCCGCGCGCCGGGAAGGGGCTGGAGGGCGCACACGCCCCTCCTGTTGCTGCTGACCACATCGGAAGAGGGGGAGCTAGCGGATCCGCCACCCTCGAGGCCAGCGTAGGTGGATCCGCCGCCCGCTGTCGTCATCACAACCGCTCCCTAGGGTGGAGGATCCGGCCCTCCCGAGGACGGTGTCGTCGGATCCACCACCCTCGCCACCCGCTGTCGCCAGTTGCCACTCCCTAGGGCGGTAGATCCAGCCTTCCCGTGGGTGGCGCCGCTGGATCCACCATCCTCATGGCCACCGAAGCCACTCCCGGTTGCCGCCCGCCACCGCCCACTCCCGCTCGGAGTACGAGAGGACATGAAGAGAGAGAGGATAGAAAGAGAGGAGAGGAGAGAGAGAGATATATATATAGGGTTGGGCTGGGTAGGGTTAAAGTGTCTTGAGGGTATTTTGGTCGGTTTAAATAGTAAATATATTTTTTTCTTTTTCCTAAATAAAACACTAACGGTGTAATGGAAAGAGGGTCAGACGGGGTATTAGATTTTAAAAAGTATGGTCAAATAAGCAAACTATGAAAAGCAGGGTCAGATCAATAGTTAGACTTCCAAACGTGGTCAAATGAGCAATTATTCCATATATTTATAGGTGTCGGTTGTTTTAAAATTTCTGCACCTATAGTAGTGGTGCCGATTTTTTCCTATTGAACCGATACCTATAGTTTTTCAAAGGTGTCGGTTCTATCATATATTGCTCGAAGATGGAAAAATATATATATATGCTGATTTTAAATGAGCCAGCACCTAAAAACCGATACATACAAGGGTCTTGTAGACGTGACAGACAGTAGAATTAGCCACCTGTTACAGATGGTATGGTACGTCACAAACAGTTCTCCTCGGCACGTTCAGACGTTCCAGATAGTTATTTCTATATAGTGGTGAGATACACAGCGATGTTTTGAAACCATTTCTTGGTGAGCACACGGTCTAATCTTCTCGTTTAAATTTTTCTAGCATGCGTTGGTCTGCCTTTCGTGTTCTTATGTCTGTCCAGTTCTTTGCGCACCGAACGTCGTAATCATTTCTTTGAAAAAGGACCCATTCCATGTATGATGTATCGATGTGTGTACGTAGGTTACCCTTGTAAGCAGCCAACTTTTGGGGGTTTGGATGGACTAAAACTCCCATAACCCTGGACTAATTCGCGAAACGAATCTATTAAGCTTAATTAATCCATGATTACCCTATATGATGCTACAGTAAATATGGACTAATTATGGATTAATTAGGCTTAAAAAAATTTTCACGCGAATTAGCTCTTATTTATGTAATTAGTTTTACAAGTACTCTATGTTTAATACTCCAAATTAGTATTAAATATCCGATGTGATAGGGACTAAAGTTTAGTCCCTGGATCTAAATAATATATACCTAGGATTTAGAGAGGACCCATTCCATGCACAGTGTCTTCAATAAATACTTCACCCGTCCCAAAATATAAGGGATTCGTAGTACTAATATATGTCACATCCATCCAAAATCTCTTATATTTTAAGACAGAAGGAGTAGCATATATAGTGCAGTAGTGTATACTCCGGGCTGTTTAGCGCAGCTCCAACTCCACCTCTCACTACTACGGAAACCTTTTTACAAACGGTCAAAAGTGATCCTTGCATGCGGCCATCCCAACCGCATGCACCAAAAGGTATGTGAAAATGGGATTTTTTGCATATGGCCAGGACAACCGCATGCAAAAATTCCATTTTCTCATGCGATTTCCTATATCAGCCGCATACAAAAATAAATTTAGTGAAAAAAATAAAAATAAAAATAACCAGGGAGAACTCGGGCCTGCCGCCGTCATCGTCCGGATCCGCCACCCACCGCTGTCGTTGTCGTCGGTGCCATCGGATCCGCCGCCCGCCATCATCGTCGGCGGCGGTGCCATCGGATCCACCGGACCCACCTCCCTCCGTCATCGCCGGCACTAGATCCACGCAATGGAGATCGCCGGCGCCAGATCCACGTGGGGATGGGCCACCACCGTTGCCCGCTCCCGGTCGCCGCCGTCGTCGCTGGTTCCAGATACGCGAGGGGACGAGCCGCCGCCGCCCGCTCCCGGTCGCCGGCATCCGTCGTCATTGTCGAATTCACACAGGGTGGCGTTGCTCCAAGCTACCTCGTCAGTGCCGCTCGCCGCTTCCGGCTGCCCCGCTCCCGGTCGCCCGCTGTCATCACTGGATCCACGCGCGTCGCCAGCCGCTCCATGTCGCCCGCCGTCGCGGGGCCAACACCAGATCCACGGCGCCACAATCGCCCGCCGCCACCCATTGTGGGGCCAGGAGAGAGAGGAGAGTAAATATTTAGGAGAGGAGAGGGGGAGAGAGAGAGGAGAGGAGTTCAAAAAAAAATTGAAGTGGTGAGAGGGAAAAGATAGTGGAGGGAGATAAAAAAAATGTGAAGGGGTGGTATTTTTACATGCAGACCACTTAAGAGGTCTTATTTTCGTATGCGGCCCCCTTAAGAGGTCCGTCTGTAAAAATAGATTTTTGCATGCGGGTCTCTTAATGAGCCATACACGAAAATGAAGGTCGACGCCAATTACGGTCTGCCTGCAACCTAAATGGGTCCTCGTACAGAAAAATCGTATTTTTATAGTGACCTGAAATGTGAGCGGAGTTGGGTTGGGTGGAGCATTAGCACAAAATAAACTAGAGATGTTATATGTAAAATAAAGTTCTATTTTTTATAGACGGTTATTTAAGATGACCTCTTGTAAAAATCACATACGGACAATGACTAGGCACCGCATTATATATTTTAGATGGGTATTTTTTTTAAGTTCCCTGTAAAAACATTAAAGGAAGGGTGACTGTGGAAATAACTTGTGTGTTAGTGATACGTTGAATTAATGGAGCTATCCTTTTTTTTAATGTACTCCCCTCGTTTTATATTATAAGTGGTTTGATTTTTTTTCTTAGTCAAACTCCAAGTTTAACCATTGTAAAAAATATAGTAATATTTTTAATGCAAAAGAAACATTGTATCAAAATATATTTACAATTAATTTAATAAAACTAATTTGGTGTCATAAATATTGCTAATTTTTCTAGAAATTTGGTCCAACCAAAAAAATTTGATAAAAAAGTTAAACAACTTATAATTCATCCGAAACGGAGGAGGGAGTAAGTAAAAATAGAGCACGGAAAAGACATATAGAGTTGTTTGAATGAGTTTGTCCTATATATGGCTTGGTTTAGTTCTCCCAAAGTTTTTTCCAAAAACATCACATAGAATCTTTGAACACATGCATGAAATATTAAATATAGATTAAAAGGAAACTAATTGCACAGTTAGAGGGAAATCACAAGACGAATCTTTGAGCCTAATTAGTCCATGATTAGCCATATATAAGTGCTACAGTAACCCACATATGCTAATGATGGATTAATTAGGCTCAAAAGATTCGTCTTGCAGTTTTCAGGCGAGTCATAAAATTAACTTTTTCATTCGTGTTCGAAAACCCCTTCTAATATCCGATCAAACATTTGAAATGACGCCCAAAAGTTTTCTTTCGCGAATTAAACAGGCCCTTGCCGTATGCATATGTAACTTGTACGTACGACAAGAAAGAAATACGGGCGCGAAAAGCAGCCTGAGCAATAAGTAGGCAACAGTGACAGCGTTGTGACCAAGCAGCACACACTTTTGAGAGTATAAAAGAGCAAATTATTAGGTGTTGCATGTCGCTTGTACCTCGCCATCATTGCACCATATAACTTGCCAGCCACCTCGGAAGCAAACTCATGCCCATCTTTGCATGCATGCATGCACGCATGCACGCTCCCCATGTAGTATCAAGTTTCATGTTTTTGCACTTGGGAGAGAGCTAGTACAACTAGGGAGGAACAAAAAGGATTACTACATGATCTAATTAATTAATTAATTAAACAGAAGCAAACTCCAAACCAGACCGCTCAAAAGCTTAAACATAGTTTGGGAGAAAAAAAAGGAAAAAACTAAGAGGTGACAAGAACAAACACTTGATCATGATCATGCTTGCATGTTTGCTAGCTTGGTGTGGTAGCTAGCTAAGCTAGCTTAGGCTACTCCAAGAACGTCTCCATTAGGTCCGAGTAGACGCCGCCCTCGTGTGGGCCCCTGTACTCCATCCCTTGCTGCTGCTGCGGCGGCGCCGGCGCCGTCGACGCCGACACCGACGGGGACGTCGACGTGGTGGACGAGCTCATCCTCGCCGGCAACGTGAAGCTCCTCTTGAACTTGGTGCTCTGGGCGCTCTCCATCCTCCTCGCCTTGTTGGAGCGGCTCTCCAGGCTCAGGTACTCCTCCACGTTCTCCGCGCCGCCGTGCCCCGCGTCCTGCGCCGCCGCCGCCGCCGTCTTGCTCCCGTCGTCCGCGCCGCCGCCTCCGCCGCCGCCGAAGAGGAGCTTCGCGTCCTCGGTCCGGCCGGTGAGCGCGGTGAAGAAGGACAGCCCGTTGGGCCATTTCAGGTCGCCCTCGGGCGCCTCCCCGCCGTGCTGCGGCGCCGCCATCGGCTGCTGCTGGTGGTGGTGGTGCTCGTCCATGTGCTGCGGCTGCTTGGCCGCCGCCGCCGGCGGGAGATGGAACATGTGGCTCTCATCCTTGCCGCCGCCGGGGAACGGCGGCATTGGCCGGGACGACGGGTGGAACGCGGCGGCGGCCGGTCCGGGCGGAAAGAGCGGCGACGCGCCGGGCGGGAGCTGCGGCGGCTGGCCCGGCCAGTTGAAGAGCTGCGGCGGCGGCCGCGCGGCGGGCGGCGGCGGCGGCGGCTGTTTGAGCGGGAACGACGACGGCGACGGCGAGGTCCCCCGCGAGGAGGAGAAGAGCTGGGAGAGGAAGAAGCCCGACTGGTAGCCGAGCGACTCGAACATGTGCCGCATCCGCAGCACGAAGTGCAGGTCCTCCGGTATCTGCACAGTTAGCGTACGTACGTTTTGCTCAATTAGCTAGTGCCCCCCACAAACACGTCCACGTCGGCGTCTTTGACCAACGCGAAAAAAACAAGTCAAGAAAGGGCCATGTCTCACTGTACCTCTCGGTACTAAATGCATATGACACATTTTATTCGGTCTGTTGCGTGGAGTAACTTTAACCGTTATTTTCGTATCAAAATATATATATATAACAATTGCCACGATACTTCCCCCGTTCCAAAATATAATGCACAATCACTGTTAACCCAAAGACTAAGCGCAAGTTCAATAGTATAGCCCACTACTAGCTCCAATTCATCTATAGCCAATCTAATAGCTAATTTATATAATAGTTACTTACTATACTATTAATATATGGTCCCATCTATCATACACACACCGCGTCTTGGAGTTCGTGCTGCAGCTGGCTACAAATCTATAGCCCGCTGCTCTTCTCTCTCATCTTTTATCTTATTAAAATATGTTTATAGCTGGCTAATAGCTTGCTATTGTACCTGCTCTAAGAAACAATTATTATCATCTCCTAATTTGGATCACCCTAATAAATATAATACATGCATTCAATAGAATTAGAGATCTTAAGAGTTGAGGATTTAAAAAAGTAATAGTTTAATGGAGAAGAAAAATTAATTGTATGCATGCCTTATATTATGTAACATTAAAAAAAGTAGTTGTGCCTCATACTCCCTCCATTCCATAATATAAGGTACAACCACTTTTCTTAGATGTTCCAAAATATAAGACATATATGCAAGCATATAATTAATTATAACATCTTCACCATTAAATTATTACTTTTTTAAATCCTCTACTCTCATGTTATCTAATCCTATTGGATGCATACATTATATTTATTAGGATGATCCAAAATACAAGATGATAATAATTATTTCTTGGTCTTTGGGTTAAGGGTGATTGTGTCTTATATTTTGGAATGGAGGGAGTATTATATTATGGAACGGAGGGAATAATATCCAATGAAATTGTAATATTGCACAGCTATTTATAATGTAAAATCTACCTATGTAGTACACCATCAGTCTTAAAAAAAACCAAGGTCATACTAAGATATAACGCATCCCAGATCCGCTGTAATAGGATATATCACATTATAATAGGATACATCACATTATAGTATGATGTTAGTTTATTTTGGAACGAATGGAGTCTAATTTACGTTTTTTAACTGAACATTCAGAGAACTATTGATGATGGAAGTTTAAAAGATATAATATAATAAAATTAACAATGTTATATATTAAAAAAATAGAGGGAGCAATATATAGCTGTACTCACGATCTTGCAAGAGCCAAGCTGAAGAAGGCCATGGCCAGCTTGGATCACTGCTATGGTCTAAAAGCAAATTAAGCAAAAGTTTAGCATCACTAATAAATATCAATCACAAACTAAGACGAGCATGTAAAAGATCTAGGTGAAGAGCAGTGCATGCCTGGATGCCAGAGGCGAACTGATCAGTCCATTCGGGAGGAAGCTGCAAAAGCAAAAGCATGAGAGGGGAATTTGGTTAAGTTCTCACAGGAATAAAGCTTAGCCGTGACTGTGATCGGCGGCGTTAATTCTATACTAGCTTGGTGATATCCTGATGAGAGAGTGAGAGAGCATCCAATTCCTCTCTTCTTTTTGGGGGAGCAGAGCAGACGAGCAGATTTGATGCAAAGCCTGAGAACTCCCCAGAGACATGTCGATATCTCTCTCTCGGCCTCTTTTACTGTTTACCTGTTTTTTCCTCTCTTTTTTGCCTCATTCCCGCAGTAAAAACATGAGACCTACCACTGTTGCTGTGGCAGTGTGCTGAGCTTGTTTTTGCAAGTGATTAATGAGGTGTGTAGTAGTAGCAGTAATAAGGTCTCTCCACCCCAAAAGCAAGGGGGCCAGGGGGCTCTGCAGAAAGAGAAAGGAGGAGAGTGCAGGAGATGGTACATACGGCATCAAAAGAGCTCTGCCAGTAGTTGGCGATGTTGGGCTCGCATTCAGAAGGTTCCTTGAAGACCCATTTGTGACATTTATCAGACGCCACCTTTCCCATCAGCCTGCAGCAGCACCCACCAGCGGTCCAGATCAAAATCATCGTCTTACTAGCATCACGCTCAAAAGCTCAGTAGTAGTAGTAGAACAAAGTGAAAGCGACCAGATTAACGCAATTACCAGTAGTAATTTACCCAAATTAATCCCCAATACAGTAGCCAAACAGAGATATTACTATATTACTGTGCTAAAGTCATCGACACGCTCACAGAGACGTACAGATGGACGCAGAATCACAAGAAAAGGTACAGCAAAAAAAATCTATAATTTCCATCTGCTTCAAACATTTTTTTTTCAATTCTGCTGCTAATGCTGCTGCTGTGTAGAGTTTGGTTGTGCGCGTAGCAGAGGGGCGTTGTTAATCCGCAGACAAAGCCCGCAATTAAGCCACTGACGCGCCGCGATTTGTTTATGCGATACGAGGCACCGCCCCCACGCAACCCAACGAACGTGCGCACGTGACAGCCCTCGCCTAAAGCCACTGACTTAGGAGGGGGTAAGTGGCTGTTAATTTGTAGTTTATCCACGCCTCTGCCCACGCATAATGACCCCCCCTGCACCACGCGTGATGTGATGCCCCGGCGTCGTCAAAACCAAACCAAATCCGAAAATCAACCAAACCCTAGGTTAACTAATTCAAACCACACACACTGATTTAAACCCAAAAGCAAAGCAGGCGAGCAAGCAACGGTAGATAAATATTGGAACAAATTTAAAGCGAAAAAGATGAAAAAAAAAGCTCACGCCCATCCCATCGATCTCCTCCCCTTTCCTCCTCTCTCTGGTGACTGGTCGTACTAGTGTAGTACTACTGGTTGGACCAAAATGGAGTTGCACTTTCACACACTAAGACGGCGACGACGACGACGCAGGAATCATGGGGAAACTATTAGCATTAATCGCGCATGCAGGGGTCCTAATCCAAGAACAGGGCGGGTGACACGGTCGAGCGAAGAAATCCGCAGCAGCTGCGATGCGATGCGAGAGAGGCTGACATGACTACCAAATCGAGTCGTCGACTGACTCCACGAGAACCAAGGGGGCAAAAAAAACTCGAAACTGTACACGATTACGCACTGCATCACCTACCCAGCACCCACCCTTCTCCGTAGTTGTAGAGCTGGATGGACATCTTGCTGAAGGCCTTGCGGACGGGGTCCTCGCCGTCGATGTCCTCCAGGCACGCCGCCACCCGCGGCCGGCAGAACCCGTCCTCCCACATCAGCATCCTGCATACATATATGATATATCCCCAGATTGATAACTACACACACGATCGATCGATTGGTTGGGGGTGCGTATGTATATATGCTCAATTGCTCACTTACAGGCTGCCGTTGTCGTCGCCGACCTTGCACCCGTTGCCGCCGCGGCACCGCCTGCGACGACATATATATATATATATATATATTGGAGAAGAGATGAGAGTTTGAGGCAAAAGATTCATAGGAGTGGTAATTAATTAAGTGGTACACATACGGGCGAGGACGGATGGTCCAGAAGACGGAGTAAGTCCAGTCGGAGTTGAGGCAGACGTTGCGGAGGGCCTCGTGGAGAGCCATCATCCCGGCGGCCTCTTTGCTGCGCGCGTGATCCCCTCCTCCTCCTCCCCCTCCCCCTCCCCCTGCCGCCCCGGAGCCCACCATTTCTTTCTCTTCTTTCCACCTCCTCTTCTTCTTCTCTCACTCTCTCTTTCACTGCTCCGGCGCTAGCTAGCTAGCTATCTAGAGCTAAGATAGATGGTAAAAACTCCGTGGTTTTGGCTGCTCTTTGAGGCTACAGCCTTGCTGGTCGGTCTCTTTTTGATCGTTTCTTGGGGTTTTCTCGGGGGAGGGTGAGGTAGAGTGAGGGTGAAGAGGGGCTACTAGTAGCTTAGAGCTTAGCTTAGCTGAGCTGAGCTTTGGCTGTGTCTCTCTCTCTCTCACTCTCTCACCTGCTGCTGCTGCTGCTGCTTGGCCTGTCTCTCTCGAATTGCTGTTTTTAACTTGGGCAGTGGGGAGGGTAAACCGAAAGGCGACGGCTCTGGGTGCCTTAGCGGCGGAGGGAGACTGGACGTGGTAGTGTTTGACTACACATATTTTTATATATTTATTTATTTATGGGTTGTATATATGATGAGGTGAGCCGGTGATAAAGCTCGCTGCGGAGGTATGCATGGTTGATTTGGTTATAGAGGGACTTTATTAATGCTCCCTCTTTCCTAAATTGATATCCTAAATTGATAGTTATAAAATTTAAAATTATTTAAATTGATTATTATATAACCGCATGTACACGGATTTTATCAGAATACAATTAAGATAGCATGAGAGAATATATGCATTCTAAGAGCAAGTTTAATAGTATAGCCATAATATAGCCAACTACTAACTCCAATTCATATATAGCCAATCTAATAGCTCATCCATACAATAGTTACATACTATACTATTAATACATAGTCCCACCTGTCATACACACACTGCGTCTTGGAGTCTGTGCTACAACTGGCTATAAATCTGTAGCTCGCTTGTCCCGTCTTCCCCCAGAAGGGTCATAGACTGCCCTCACAGACCAACAAATTACTCCAGGCCAAGCACGCTTAACCCTGGAGTTCTTTGGAGATTGGCTTCCGGAAAAGAAGTTGCAACTTGTTGATACGAGTATTCTATTAATCCTATTAAGCCCTAGGCCGGGATGTTACACCCTCAACCCCTCAAGAGAGATTGACGCCCCCGTCGATCAACCCACATGTCTTTTCTGTACACTTTGTCCTCACTTGTGTGCACCTGGGAAGAATTTCCTGGTCGGTCACCCATCCCAAATTGCTCCATGCCAAGCACGCTTAACCCTGGAGTTCTTTGGAGATTGGCTTCCGGAAAAGAAGTTGTAACTTGTTCTATTAATCCTATTAAGCCCTAAGCCGGGATGTTACACCCTCACCCCCTCAAGAGAGATCGACGCCCCCGTCGATCAACCCTAGGCCAGGAACGTCCTCTCTTCAAGAGAGATTGACGCCCCCGTCGATCAACCCACATGTCTTTTCTGTACACTTTGTCCTCACTTGTGTGCACCTGGGAAGAATTTCCTGGTCGGTCACCCATCCCAAATTGCTCCATGCCAAGCACGCTTAACCCTGGAGTTCTTTGGAGATTGGCTTCCGGAAAAGAAGTTGTAACTTGTTCTATTAATCCTATTAAGCCCTAAGCCGGGATGTTACACCCTCACCCCCTCAAGAGAGATCGACGCCCCCGTCGATCAACCCTAGGCCAGGAACGTCCTCTCTTGGCCACGTCCATGTGTCCAGTGCCAGCGCATGTGCCATCCCGGTCTACACTAGCCATGCGCACCATGAGATCGACGCCCTCGTCGATCAACCCTACTCCTGGTCTACACTAGCCATGCGCACCATGAGATCGATGCCCCCGTCGATCAACCCTAGGCCAGGAACGTCCTCTCTTGGCCACGTCCATGTGTCCAGTGCCAGCGCATGTGCCATGCTGTGTAGCGCACCATGCCTGCGCAAGCTTTCATAGGTCATAGACTGCCGTCACAGACCAACACATGTCTTTTCTGCACACTTTATCCTCACTCGTGTGCACCCGAGAAGAATTTCCCGGTCAGTCACCCATCCCAAATTGCTCCAGGCCAAGCACACTTAACCCTTGAGTTTTTTGGAGATTGGCTTCCGGAAAAGCAGTTGCAACTTGTTGATATGAGTATTCTATTAATCCTATTAAGCCCTAGGCCGGGATGTTACACCGGAAAAGCAGTTGCAACTCGTGAAATTTGCAGTGTGAAATTTGAGATTATAAATGTAAGTTTTCTAATTTACATCGTAAGAAAAAACTGAAATGTTTTGTGATAAAAATGTGATGTCATAATTATAACTAGTCTCGCACATGTACTTATTTGTTGCCTTTAGTTTACCCTCGTGCCTAGCTAGGGATGGGCCGGGCTTGGCTTATGAATGCATACAAAATTGGAATAAGTTCATTTTAGGTCCCTTAATTTGACAACGAATCCGATTTTCGTCGAATCGGAAAACTAGATAAAACGGGTCTGTCAACTATCAAAACGTGTGTAATATAAGTCCCAAGGCAGTATGCGACTGGTTTTGTCCTACGTGGCAATTTCAACAGCGCTGAGTTAGCGTGGGCCGGCGGGAGAAGCTAGCTCTGTAGAGGAAGGACGCCATCGGTTGCCGTCGACGACGGTGGTGGCAAGGCGGACAAGGAAGGCGAGACCCGGGAGCACGGTGTCGTCTTCCCCCTCACTGCACCCCCCTCCCCTATTCTTCCCCAGACCTGCATAGGAGCCGGCCTTACCACCCACCGGAGGCAGCGTCCCATCCCTATTTTAGTCGGGAGCCGCTAGAGTGCCGCCGCTTGTCCTCCTCCCTCCACGACCCCATGTGAACGATGCTTCCGCCGCCCACATCTCTGCCTCCTCCCACATCGTCGCAATAGTAGGTGGTGGTGGTGGTTGCCGCAGAGATGACTCTATGGTGGTGTGCCATCGTCAGAGCTAGGACGATGAACCCAAGAGCCGGTCGGCGGTGGTGGCACGAATCAGTGGCACGGAGTAGCCAGTGGAGAAATAAATCAGGGTAGCGGATATCGAAGTCGATGGGCGGAGGCCCCCTCCGCTCGCTGGCCATTAGCCATGGCTCGAGCCCCGCCCTTCCTCCCCCCTTACTCCTCGTCTCCTCCTTGCTCACAGCTGCCGCTGCGGCGGCTGCGTTCGTCAGCCTTGAGTCCTTCTAGGCGATGGCAGCCGCCTGCCACCCCTCCACCAGCAACCTTCGGCGCCCTCCCTGCCCTGGTCTTCTACCAGCTCACGGCCTCTTCACCATCTTCGTCATCCCCCTCATCTGATTCCCCTCCCTGATCTTCAATTGGTTCTTCATCGATTGCGGCACCCCCTTCATCCTTATTGCGTACCCGCATATCCTCCTCTGACGCCATGCCACCGAATAGATTCGTCGGATGGCCTGCCCCAAACACCAGCCGACGAGATGTATGGTTCTATGAACCACGTCGTCACCACATCAACTTCACTGTGTCTGTAGATTGAACATCAAGCACCCTGCTAGCAAAGATTTAAAGGAGCCACTATCGTCGCCGAACAGGACTCCTCCTTCCACCCAGTCCGATCCGTATCACGAAGATGGAAAATGAGGCCAACTCCCGATCCCCTGGTGGCACTTAGGGTTTCCACGGAGCGAGACAACTTTTCAGCTACATTTGATGGACTAATGCACATCTTTAAAAAAAATATATTATCTCCATGCTAAAATAACTTTGTTTTTAGCCAATATTATGTACCACAAGATCTAAAAGACTATAATATCCTTCATTTTATCAGGTCGCAATGTGTTTATCCTCAACTTTATCAAGTATAAATCCATTTGTTGTTACTTATTAAATTATATTATAATGATTGCTTAAAAATTAATTTGTTCATCAGACAAATAGATAGGATAAAGATAAAATTATTTTGGAACAATGAAGGGATTATTTTCTCACACGAAAACTATAGTCAGCCATCACCACGGTCCTGACGGCGCCCATTGTTTTTTTCTGCGTTGGCGGCCCAGTAGTTGGCAGCATAGCAAAGGTAAAAGCGGCGTGGCCGGGTCCCTCGTATTGTTGTACTCTACCGTGACCCCATACCGTACGTTCTACTCTATGTCTAGTTTTATTTCATACCTCACCCATACAGCCATACTGTTCCATTCCATGGACATATAACAGTACATTTGTTCTGCAGACTCGTTTCTTCGACAACATAGCATATCTGACGCCACCTTATAAGACAGAAGTCACAGAAACTATACCAGGCATCGTCCTGAATGAACAGCACCACTTTTGGCTTTACTCATGCCAAGTACAACGACCTATATATGTGATTGCTATCTAGTATGAAAAGCAAAATTTGTTTTACTCCAAAAACGAAATACAGTCCATCTAGTAGATATTTTATACTCCTCTACAATCATAAATGGTTAAAATATCTCTTTAAGGTCGTCAGTGGTTTTATTACGTATTTTGACATTTTTTTTAAAGGGTATTTTGACATTTAAATAACTTTGTTTTTAATGACATGGCAACTTAATTTGCTTTTTTTCATCTCAGAAGAAAACCGGATGTTTCTGTTAGCTAATCCGGATAGTCCGGTTTTAGAAAGTTCAAAAGTAAAGTTTGTGTTCTTCACGATTTTATTATGGAGATTCAACTTGTAATTTTATTATGGAGATTCAACTTGTATGACCTGTCAACTCTATAAATATAAAGGGTCATATGGCCGATTGACATATCCAATCTAATCGACAAAATCAATCTATTACTTTTTACCTCTATCTCTTTGCACTTTACCCTTCCAAACCCTTATTTCCGTCCTACCTTCGTCTCTACAGCGATTGAAGGCGCTCTAGGCGGTCTGCGGACCCTAGAGCAACCCTAGGTGGACCTGCTCCAAAGGGGTCGGTGTTCGTAGGCCTAGTAGAAAATAAACAGACCAGTGGGTGACCCGGCCGACCACTTAGTTCACCAGTTCACCAGTTTGACCGGTGGGCCATGCGATCGAACTGATGTTCACATTGTGCATGTATTCCCTTCTATTCGTTGGATAGCCTGATGGCTAGGACTTGGAGCCTCCAACAAACCAGGGTTCGATTCCCACCTATTGCAACTTTCCTTGATCAGTTCATCCAGTCCAGAACAGTTTGAATGCATGTCTGGTCTTTGGAGGAAACCAAGCCGTGCTGACATCTGGTTTCGGCCTTTTTTTTGTTCGAATTGCCAGTCCGATCAGGCTTTTTTTTCTATTATGTATGTAGGTTTTCACAGTGAGTTTGTGAATACAGGATACTCCTGTTTCTAGAACTAGATATTTAGCCGATATTTGCACCAACAAAAATTTTGGCGACTCTGCTAGGGATGAAAAGCAAGCTAGCCATCGACTACAATGAACAGTGAGGATGATCTTTCCAATGTCGACGCTAAGAACGTCGGCTTACTCTAGCAACTTCCCGAGGAGGTTTGTCAACTGTTGGAGGAACGCAAGAATGCCATGACGAGGAAGTAATGCTGGCGGTGAGGGCAAGCTACGAAGTAGATTGACATGGTGTCTCGAGGATATCGCGTTTCCCTCCCCTACGGATGCCAAAACTGAGGTAAAAGCTAATGTGACTCATCTTCTACCATTACCCTTATCGAGTGACGAAACATGCTTGCTGAGAAAACAAGAATCCATAATTTTCTTGGCGGTAAAAAACTAACAAGTATTGCATGAAAACTGCAAAGGTTCATTATTCCATCGGCTGACCGCCAAGTAAAAACTGCCAAGTCTAGAAAGCCAGGGATATTCAGATTTGTTGGCTGGTAACCGTAAGGGAATATCTTTTTGGTGGTTGGATCGCTAAGCAAATTAAGAAGATTATAAGCTTTTGAAAGCGTCAAGAAATATAACCTTGTCGGTCTATACTAACAAGGAAATATCTTTCCTTTGCTGCCGAGAAACCGCCAAGAAAATAACTTATTCTTGACAGTTGAACCGCCAAGGAAATTACTTATTCTTGAATGATAGTTAGTACCGCCAAAAAAAAGATTATCCTTGTCGGTCTGGGCTGCCAAGAATAACTTTTTGATGTCCAAAACTGCGTCTTTGCGTCTTTCCCTGACAGTCGCCATGCGCCATTCTTGCAGGCGCATTCTGGATTTATTTAATGAAAAAGGTAGAGAAACACTTGATAAAAAGCATTTAGTTGTTGATAATACTGCTTTTACTCCTAGTCATAATAAGCAACACGAGGTTACTGCCCCTGGTTCATCCACTACTAAAAAATGATTTTCCTATACAGGGATATCTTTAGATTGCAGACGGACCATGTCACGCCCTAAAAATCGCTTAAATTAATAATGCATTTTTTAAATCATTTTTAGAAATTATTTTAAAAGCCTACAAGTTAAACTCTAATAATCTAGGAAAAATTTCAACATAAAATTGAGCTAGATAAAATTTCATCAAATACTTTTATCTATTTTCTAGATTTTTCTGGGAATTATTTGAGCAAGAGAAGTATTTTTAATAAATGAAATATCATTTCACAAATTATTTTAATTGAAAAAGTCTTAAAAATCCTCCCCTAAGCCGTTGGGCCGAATTCGGCCCAACATCCTTTCCTTCGCGCGCGGCCGAGCGGCCCACGCCGGCCCATCCCGAGCCGCCGCCCCGCCTCCTCCTCCTCCAGCCGCCGATAGGTGGGGCCCACCTGTCGGGCCTTCTTCAACCTCCGGCCGAGCCGCCCGAGTTCATCCAAGCCGCCGCCTTCCTCCACCGATTCCGCCCCAATCCGGTCTCCTCGTGTCCGATTGGTTGAGGGGTTTTTATCCCCTTATTGTCCTCTATCTTATCCCCCAAAAATCGGAGCTAATTGCTTCGTGGTTTATCCGAATCAAACTCGTTTTCGAGTTTATCTCTCCAAAACTAAACCTAGATTTTCCCGGCTCGATTTCTCTCGGTTGGAGTTCGATCTCTCCAATCCAAGGCCATAAATAGCATCCCCTCGATGTCCTCTTTCGTTTGCCCCAACTCCCGAGCCCTCTCATCCCTTGTAGCGCCGCCGCCACGCCGCCCTAGCCGCCGCCGCCGCCGGCCGTCGTTCAGCCGCCTCGCGCCGCCGCTAGTGCCGTCGCCGCCGCTTCCCGTCGTCGCCGTTAGGTGCGCACGGAGGTGAGGAGTCCCGGCCGCCCCTTCGCCGCCGTCGCCGGTCGCCGGAGCGTCGCCGCCGCCGTCAAGCCGAGCCGCGCCGCCGCTAGAGCTCGTCGTCGGCCGTCGTTCGTTGTCATCCGTCGTAGTTTCTTGCACCGGTGAGTTCGCGTCGTCGCCCTCTACGTGTAGGTGGCCTTAGATCGCCCGGCCGACCTCTCTATCGCCGGCGAGGTCGTCGCTCGTGTCATGCCGGCGGTGATGACGTCATAATCTTTTTCTTTTTAGTTTTTCTTTATTAGATGCAAATCGATTAAACTTCAGAAATTCATAACTAAATCATCGTAACTCGGATTCAAGTGGTTCAAGTTGCTAAATTTTTCTAAAATCGGGATCTACATGTTAAAAATATCCACATGTACTGTTTATGTTTATTTTTGTACTGTTTTTTTGATTTTGTTTATTTGTTTTAGTTTCCGACGTTCCGGAAGAGAGCGTTTTCATTAAAGAAGGTTCAGAAGCGTTTGCAGAAGCTCAAGGCAAGTCACACAGATCCCAAACAACCCTTTGAGCATGTTGAACCCATTTAAAGCTAATGTTTTATTTCAACTTATGCATTATTTTCGAATGTCATCGGGTGGTGAGCCTTTCCCAATTAATTAATGGCCGAAGATGACCTTATTTTGCTATGGGTTATAATTTGATTAGCTTGAACCTTATATATTGGATTGGTTCAGCTAAATGCTATATATATAATTGCTTAGCCATGCTTAGAAAGATAAGCTCATTAATGGGATGAATCATATATACTGTATTATTATTTATGGTTATATTCAATGGTAGCTCACGATGGTTAATCGTGTTATGATAATTAATTGATAATTAAAATATGATTGATGGAGGGTTGTGAGCACATGGTTTTGATGGTCGTGCTGATGGCAATTAAGGACTAGTTCACGAGTTACTGTTGTGAAACATTTACCGTGCCAACCACAAGCCAGCGTGGGCAATGGCTTTATCTTTTGTATAGCATTATTCATTATGGTGTGCCAGACTGTGAAGCGGCGAGAAGTACGTGGGGGTCGCTGGGGAGTCCATTGCCTCTGGTTTTGAGGGGGAGATTATGATCCAGGAACGGTGCACTGTGGTGAGTTGTGTTGTGCGAAGGGTATTGTCACAGTTCCTTTCCAAGGTACCGTGGTGGTACTGAGGCGCATGGTGACATGTTGTGGGATTGTGTCTTGTGGGTACAGTGGTACATCTCTGATCAGAGTAAAACTATTCGAATAGCCGTGCCCGCGGTTATGGGTGGGTCTAACAATGTTTTTCGTGATTAGTCTCACCTTATTCATTAATGGTAATTGTGCTAATTAATTTGACTTCTGGTTTGGAATGGTATATTCCTGGTATGGAGGTTTGATTTGTACAACCGGGGTTGGTTGTTCAGATGAGGTTGGGCCTATGCAACACGGGTGTGTTGTATGGTGTTTATTTAATACTGATTAATTAATCAACTATTTTACTATTCCCTTAAATATTTATTAAATGCTGTTTATGCAAATGAGCTACATTATGCCATCCTTTGTTATCCTGTGCACTTGCATATTTGCTGTGTGGCTTGTTGAGTATGTCATATGCTCATTCTTGCAATATTCATTCATCAGAGAAGGAGTACTTCAGTGAAGGTGATGATCTGGAGGATTAGGCTTTGTTCGGGTCAAGTTGCCTGTGGAGTGGAGTCACCATAGCTGTTCCGTCTTTTGTTTTTTTTTCCGCTGCGTAGAATTTTATTCTTTGAGAGGAACTATCTACCTCTGTAATAATTTATTATATCGCGAATATTAATTAGCTGTTTATTAGTACTCTATTATCAATTTGTTATTGTGTGCCTCGGCTGATTCCTGGACGAGAATTTAACATACATGTAAGCATTTGAAATTTTGGATAGAAATTCCGGGCGTGACAGACCATAACTACTTGTCTACGAAAATCATCCTTTATTTTTGTGTGCGGCTCAAAAGGACCGCACGGAAAAATCAATTTTCGCATGCCTCTTAAATGGACCGCATACAAAAATGAGCCTATTTTCATAGGCGGACCTCTTAAAAGGCCCGCACGTAAAAATACCCATCTCTCTTTTCCCTCTAACTCACTTTAAATTTTTCACCTCTCTCTCTTTTATTTCCACTCATCCCTCTCTCTCCTCTCCTCTAGCTTCTCCTCTCCTCTCCACGGCTCGACGTCGACGCCGACACGGTGGCGGCCGGGAGTGGCGGCGAGCAGCTCGGCGGGCTCGGGCGTGGCGGTGAGCGAGGCGACTAGGCGGCGGGATCGGGAGTGGGGAGGCGACGAGGCGGGAGGCGGCGGCCAGCGTGCTCGCGTTGAGGCGAGGTGATGGGCTCGGGCGTGGCGGCGAGCGGCTCGGTGGATTGCGGCGGCCGGCGTGCTCGCGTCGGCGGGCGTGTGGAAGGCGGGAAGGGGCGACCGGCCCCGCCCAGATCCGCGCGGATCCGGCGGCGGTGGCGGTGGCCGGCGGTCGGTCGGGAGGAGGTGTGGCGGCAGCGGATCTGACGAGAACGACGGCGACGGCGGCTTCTAGGGTTAGGGTTCGGATTTTTTATTTTATGTTATTTTTCGGTTTTTTATTTTTGCGTGCGGGCGAAATATGCATCCGCACGCGAAAACCTTTTTCACCGCATGCAAAAATCCTTTTTTAAGTAGTGATCGTCAATGGCTTTTCTTCCAGAAAAAACAATTCCCGTATGGAATGTCATGAATTTTTATGAGTCAGACTGAAGGGTCGAGTAATGCACTTGCTGTCGTGCCATCATACCCAGAACCCTTCACGAGCGTTCCTGGTTCGGCTAGTGGACGGTCCGTCTCCGCAAGCGCTGAGGCACGACACGACGGCAGCCGCCCGCCGGCATATGCCGGTAGCTCCTTTGGTCGTCTGGCACAGGCTACTGAACTGCCGTCTGCTTCTGCAGTATAGGCAGAGAGCATTGGCGGAGCTAGGATATAGAATAGAGGTGATCCAACTCACACCTGGTTTAAATTAAGGAATTATTGTTAAGAGTTGGAAAAATCTTTGGTTTCCTCCATAGGGCCGTTCTGTTGACACCTAGGTTCAAATTAAGGAATTATTGCTAAGAGTTGGAAAAATCGTCAGTTTCCTCTATAGGGCCGTTCTGACTGCTGTATGTTGGCCGGTCAGACCGTTACTTGAGGGCCAGTATGACCGGCGGTGTGTGGCCGGTCAGACCTGCAGAGTCTGTGCCCGAGTCTGCTTTTGTCAGGTCTCGGGTTTTCTTGCTCGGGAAGGTATCACTACTGGAGAAACCATCTTTGCTAGGTTGGCTAAAAACCACATTTGTCCCAGTTTGAATAGAAACTGGGACTAAAGATCATTTTTCATCCTGGTTTAGAACTTCAGTGATCTTTAGTCCCGGGTGGTGTGGGACTAAAATATCATCTTTAGTCCCGGTTTATTCAATATCAGGACGTGGCAGGCACTCTATTATCTCTAGTCCCGGTTGATATTTAAAACTGGCTGTTTATATCAACCGGGAGGAAAGATAGAAAAAAACGTGCGCATGAGGGATCTAGAAAAAATCGCACGTGGGAGGGAGAGACGCACAGGTACAGAGAAAAAAAAGCTATCTCTTTATCTTCTTCCTCTACCTTATCTTCCTAACTTCTCCTCTCCTCCTCACCTCCTTTCCCTCCCCTCTCTACCTCCTCCCCTCCCCTTGCCCCTCCCACCGGCGGCGGCGGCCACGGGCGGCCGAGCCCGCTCCCAGATCCGGCCACCGGGCGGCCGGCCGGCAAGGCCGGCAAGGTGGCGGGCGGCGGCGGAGCCCGAGGTGGCAGAGGGCGGGCGGCCAGCATGGCGCCCGAGACCCTCTCCTCCCCTCCCCGATTTGTGCGATGTGGATGAATTTTCTGATCTGTGCGATGTGTGGATGAATTTGTGGATAATTTTTTTATTTTGTTGTAGATTTTGGAGATGTTTTTGTGAATGATTTGTGATGTATAAGGGGATATAGAGTAGATGTATTTGGGAATTTTGTGAATGATTTGTGGTGCTCGAATGATTTGTGGATGATTTTATGAATGATTTGTGGGGCTCGAAATCATGCAATCAGGAAAAAAAACATTAGTCCCGATTATTTCAACCAGGACTAAAGATGGGCATCTTTTGTCCCGGTTGCATAACCGGGACTAAAGGGGTTACGAACCGGGATTAAAAAGGGTTTCTCCAGCAGTGTATGTTTTGGGTTTTCATTGGTTTCTACCCTGAGTTGGACGTGGAGGAGGACTTGTGGGAGGTAAGACCAACCCCTATTTAAGGGACAAGGCCAGTTCGATTGATCTCTCTCCCCCCGAACACAATCGAATCGTTCTTTTATCTTTACTTTCAGCAATGATTTCTACTTTACTTTAGCTTTAGTCCATCTTTGTTGATTTGTACTGTAAATTGTCCATAGTTGCCGCAAGAGTGCGATTCCCCCTTTGTAGGTTTGTCCCGTAAACCTTCCGTTTGCCCACAAGACGGGTAATTATCCTCATATTGATCTAAATCGGCCTAGAGGCTGATTTTGATCTCTAAATCAGCTCCGCTAGCCGGTTTAGCTTTTCTTTCTACAAATCACATCTTGATTTGGCCTTTGGCTATATCGGGGTGGTTGGCGACTCCATATAACCGCAAGGCGTTTAGATGTTCCGATCGTGATTGTCTTCTTGTCGAAAAAGTTGCCAACACCAACCTAAAATTTTTTCTTGACACAGTAAATCTAACTATGATAATACATACAATGCAAGTATAGATAATAGAATAGACCAAAAGTATACCATGATATATTAATAAAGCATTTTAAAATAGATAAAATTAGTAATATGGCTATAAAAATTTGAAGAAGATTACCATACTACTTTTTTTTCTTATCGGGTCTACGTCTTCTAATGGCTATGAAATTGTTCATTTTATCTTCTTCAACCACTTTAAAGAAAATAACATGCTCAATGAATGTGACTAGACAGTCATCCAAACGGTCATCACACATCTTATTTCTCAACTTATGCTTGATAAATTTAAAGCAAAAAATGCTCCTTCAACACTTGTCGTCGCATGTCACATCCTGATTTTCGTTTCAGGATTTATAAATTATTTAATAAATTATTAAGAGAATTTTATATTAAATGTTCTTTAATTTACAAGTGAAGTTAAAATGTGGGAAATAAAATTTCCTAAATACAAAGCATGGATGGATTTAATTTTTATTAAATTCTCCATGGTTAATTATACTCTCTGGAATTTTCTCGGATTTTTCGGAGCTCAATTGTTAATTTTAATCATACAAAGAAAAGTTCAGCAATTATTTAAATATTAAAATAATCATATAATGATCTAATTATAATTGTTAAGTGCTTTTCTTGTTTAAAATCCTTAAATTATAAATTGTTGTTTAAAAAGGAATTACTAGAAACAATTTTAAAAGTTTAAAAGAGAAGATCTTTTTTTTTAATTTGCTAAATCTCAATATAAAAATGAGCTAGATAAAATTTTATTAAATACTTTTCTTGTTCTTCAATTTTCTAGAATTTTCTGGGAATTATTTGAGCAAGGGAAGTATTTTTAATAAATGAAACAACATTTCACAAATTATTTTAATTGAAAAAGTTTTAAAACCCTCCCTAAAGCCGTTGGGCCGAATTCGGCCCAACATCCTCTCTCTTCCGCGCGGCCCACGCCGGTCCAGCCGCCGCCCGCCCTCCTCTCTCTCGAGTCACCGACATGTGGGGCCCACATGTCGGGCTCGTCTTCAACCTCCGGCCGAGCCGCCCGAGCCGCCGCTTTGCCGCCGCCTTCTACCTCCAAATCCGCCTCAATCCGACCCCGATTCCTCCGGGTTTTTGAGGGGTTTTGTTCCTCTCGTTCTCCTCTTTCTTTTCCCCCAAGAATCGGAGCGAATCGTTGAGGATTTGATCCGAATCGAGTTCGTTTTGATTTTATCCCTAAAACCGAGTTTGAATTCTTCCCGACTCGATTCCTGCCGTTTGCGGCTTGATCTCTTCAATCCGAGCTCATATAAAGCATCCCCTCGTCGTCCTCTTTCGTTTGCCCCATCTCCCGTCCTCTCCCGTGCCCCGTAGCGCCGCCGCCACGCGCGCCAAGCTCGCCGCCGCCGCCGGCCGTCTTCGGCGTCGTCGCCGCGCCGTCTCCGCCGTCGCCGCCGCTTGCCGTCGCCACCATTAGGTGCGCCGTGGTGAGAGGGACCTCGGCCGCCCGTCCTCCTTCGCCGCCGACCACCGGAGCTCCGCCGTCGCCGTCAAGCCGAGCCGCCACCGCCTTCCTCCTCGTCGCCGGCCATCATCGTTCGTCGATAGACGTTGTGGTGAGTATCATCGGGTTCGTCTCGATGTCCTCTACGTGAAGGTGTCCTCCGTTTCCGCGGCCGACCTCCCTAGCTCCGGCGAGCTCTCCAACCCGAGCCGGCCGCCGTTGCCGACGTCAGCATGACGTCAGCATGACGTCATCTCTTCAGGGCTGACGTCATCGTCCCTTTTTCCTTTTCCTTTTTCCTTTTTTCTAATAGTTTAAATCTTTGGAAAATCATAATTAAATAACCGTAGATCCGTTTTAGGTGGTTCAAGTTTCTAAATTCTCCTAAAATAAAGATCTACATATTAAAATTGTCCATAAATTGAATTAAATTTATTTAATTCTTTTTAAATGGGCTTTAATTAGATTTGATCTTGTAAAATTCATAATAAATTCATTTGAAGTCAGAATGAGGCCGTTCAAGTCTCATAATTCATCTAAAATTATGATCTACATGTTTGTTTACTTTTTATGTACTGTTTATTTGGTTTTTATTAGTCTTTTTCTTTGTTTTGCGTGTTAGCTTGTCGTTTCCGTCGTTGCGAAGGTTCGTGAGTGCGTCAGAAGTGATCAGGAAGATTAATTGAAGACCGATTATTGCAAGGCAAGTCACACAGATCCTAAACACAATCCTTTGAGCATGTTGATCCTATATTTAAATTCTCTATTTATTTCAACTGTGCATTTATTTTCGAATGTCACCGGGTGGTGTGAACCTATTCCTTTGTTATGGCCAATTTGCATTGAATGCCCTATTCCTTGATACCTTGGGTAATAAATTGATTAGTTTGAACCTTATGTATTGGTTTGGTTCAGCTAAATGTTATATATATAATTGCTTAGCAATGCTTAGAAACATTAGCTCACTAATGGGATGAATCATATGTACTACATTATTAATTATGGTTATATTCAATGGTAGCTCACGATGGTTAATCATGTGATGATAATTAATTGATAATTAAAACCTGGTTAAGGTGGGTTGTGAGCATATGGTTTTGATGGTTGTGCTCATGACAATTAAGGACCGGTTCGCGAGCTACTGTTGTGAAACATTAACCGTACCAACCACAAGCCAGCATGGGCAACGGCTTTATCTCTTGTGTAGCATGATTCATTATAGTGTGCCAGACTGTGAAGTGGCGAGAAGTCCATGGGGGTCGCTGGGGAGTCCATGCCTCTGGTTGTAGAGGGGGTGATTATGATCCAGGAATGGTGCACTGTGGTGAGTTGTGTTATGCAGGGGGTATTGTCACAGCCTCTATTCGGGTACTTTCCAGTATCGCGACGCATGGTAGACATGATGTTGAGGCTGTGTCTTGTGGGTACAGTGGTACACCTCTGGCCAGAGTAAAACTATTCGAATAGCCATGCCCGCGGTTATGGGCGAGTTGAGCAATGTTTTTCGTGATTAGTCTCACACCTCTCACAATAATTATTGATGCTATAATTGGTAATAATTTGTTTAGCTCCTGGTTTGGAGTTAGGTCTGTACAGCCGGGTATGGTTGTTCAGGATGGTTGGGCCTGTGCAGCATGGGTGTGCTGTTCAGTGTTGATTAAAATTTCTGATTAATTACTCTACTGTTTTACTTCTCTTAAATGTTTTGCTAAATGCTGCTTTTGCAAATGAGCCTATATTATGCCATCCTTTGGTATCCTTGTGCACTTGCATATTTGCTGTGTGGCTTGTTGAGTATGTCATATGCTCATTCTTGCAATAATCAATCAACCTCAGTTGAAGAAAAAGGATCCAGAAGGAGAAGACGTTTGGCTTATACCCCAGTTGAGCTGCCTGTGGGAGTGGAGCCGGAGCTTCGCTAGATTATATTTTCCGCTGCAATTTTCTTCTTGGTGAGGACTAAGTGCCTCTTAAGTAAGTATTTATTGTTTTAGTTAATTTGATGAATCTGTATATTAAGTTGTCAGTTTGTGTACCTCGGCTGATTCCTGGGCGAGGATTTTATGCACAAATAAGTTCGGAAATTACTAGTGAATTTCCGGGCGTGACATCGCAACCGGCAGAATCAATACCAATTTAAGAAGCAGGTAGGCCAAATCATAAACGATATGCCTTTTTGTTTGGAGATGCTTGACCAAGAGATCAACAAGATTTTGTAGGCCTTTTCAATCATCTTCTTTTTCGCATGCCATCAATATAATTTTCAGGTTGCATATCAAGTCTCAATAATTCAGCACTTGAAATATCATTAGGGTAGAACTCGGCAAGTCGACGTACCTTGTGTGAATAAAAAAAAATGAGTCAACCCTTAGCAGGATTCAGGAATACTATACAATATACAAATGAAATTAACAATTATACATTTATACATACCTTTTGCGCATCAAAAGATGAAAATGAGTTAGTTGGATTCAAGGCTGCCATAGAGGAAAGCAACTTCATGTTAACCTCGTCAAAGTGATTGTCAAATTCTTGGCTAATTTGATCAATGATCCCAATATATACTTGTCTTCTAAAGTGGTCATCATTCGTTTGATTTCGTGCAAACATTTGAGATCTTTCATAAGGCACATAAATACCATCCATTTCATGAAATTCAACACCATATCTATTGCAGACCAAAGTGACCCTTTCAAGGAATGCAATCCACCCATCAGACCTCAACTCTTGCATTCTACTCCTTGGCAAACGCACGAGTGTCATTGCATTAAGAATATCATGCTCTCTTCTTTGCAAACACTCAGACAAATCATTTGTGTATCAAGAATGACAAGCATCAAGGGTGCACTAAAAATAAAATCAAATGACTAAAAAAACTCCAACTATAGCATGTATTTTTGGCTATTCGGTCCTTTGTGCAGTATCTTCTCCAAGGTTTATAAGTTCATCACGAATTGCAGGATACATCTATACCTAATTAAAATAAGAAAGGCTTCCGCATAGTATTTTGATCCTTTTTTCTTTTTCTCTAGTTTTTTTCCATTCATGTGGTTTTTTCTGTCTTTTTTCCCTTCGTTTTCCTGGTTTTTCCGTAGCCTTTTTATATCTCATCTGATTTCCTTTTCACTTTTTTTTCGGTTCAGGCGGTTTTTTCTGTCTTTTTTCCGCTTTGTTTTTTCCCGGTTTTCCCTTGCCCTTTTTTTATCTCATCCGTCGTTACACGCGCGGGCAGCACGCCTCCTGCTACCGCTACCGGGCCAAACCCTAGTGCCGCCACCATGTCGATTTGTCTCCCATTACGTTTTCTTAATTTCAATTGATTTCAAAAATTGTTTTTCCACTTCTCTCTTTTCATTTTTCTCACAATTTCCCCTTTAATTCGGCTTTAATTCACTAGATTTAATCTCAGTCCCCGATTATGGCTGGCCCGACCCTTTTCATCCCAATTTTGCATATTCGTTCCGATTTTGGGAGAAAACCGAAAAAGGAGATCGAGAGGATCAAAAGCCCTAAAGTAATTTTGGGAGTGAGAAAGATTTGGCCGGATTTGACGGGGAGGATTGGCTCCGGCATACTGGTACAACGGGCTGTCTGGAGGTTGAAGATGGCTGTGCGACCTAGGCTTGTGGCTCCACTTGTGGGCTGGGTCGAAGAAAAGCAAACCGAGTGGAGGGAGGTAGCGAACTGAGCTGGGGCTGAAAAGGAAAGAAAGAATGGGCTTTCGGCCCAAAACCAATGAATATTTTTATTGACTTTTTCAATTATAATGTATATAGCGATCCTAATGTTATTTATTGCTCAGCTCCTAATAGCTATTGTATCACTGAATAAAACGTCTCTGACCATTTTTTCTAGTAGCAATAATATTGACAAAGGTTCGGTAGTGAGAACCCCATCGAGTCTCACCGGGCCTAGATAACCCTATATCTTGATTTAGTCCACTACTAGTTTCTAGTACACCATATTCAATTGTTTTGACAACATTGTTGGTATTTCTTACGGTCACAGATAAAATCCAGAAATGCACAGAGATACCATTGTAGCACTTCACCCCGGAGTACTCCAAGGTATCGAATTTCCACAGGGAATGTATGTGTTCAATTCCTCTTCAAGTTCATCCAAGAACACAAAGCAAAAATGGGCAAAGGATAGATATGATTTTCTAATGAGAAACAATGTCTACAGAAAGCTAAATTTTAATCCTATCGCAATACTTCATGCACGGGCTTGCTCGCTGCTACTAGGACGCGCTGTACTCCGTCCCGGATAGGGATGACTTTGGGTGACTACCTCTACACCAACCTCTAACAAACTGTGGGATACACAACAAATACATGTACTCAATAGCATAGACACCATGTCTACACTATTAAATACTACTCTAATGCCGATCAAACATTAAAGTAAACACTATTGCTAGTGAACAGTATTCCAGTACGTTATTAGGAACTAAGTAAGAGATAATCCTCACAAAGTAAATCTCAATTACTCGATAAAGATATTATCAATTAAAGAAGAGTAATTGAAAATGTACAAAAGTTGAGAGGAATGTACCGACAACTCCGGAATTCCTCCGACTCTTTCTCCCTTACTCTCTCCCTATTCTAATCATAAAAGATACAATAGAGCCTCTTTGTAATTCAGCTCATCCTTGGTGTGTTGTGAATGAGGGAAGAGAGGGGTAATATAGGTGGAGGTGCCTTGGGAGTGCGGAGATCCTCCATAGAATCTTAAGAGCATCTTCACTCTCCTCTTGCCATCTATCCTCCTGATGACGGTTGGAGCGCCGGAAACGGTCACAACCGTCATTGGGAGGTCGGTAGTAGCTGCCAGTGAAATTTGGGGCTGAACAAGTCAGTTTCGGATTTGTCCCATTTGGCTCCGAATTTTCTCCAGGATCATGGCAGGTTGGCCCTTAATCCAGTGGCATGGTGATTGGGCCTAATTATAAGTATTTATTTGGATTTATGGGCCCAAGACTTCATTGGCTTGGATATGAATATAATTTTCCTCCTCCTTTATGTGTATTTCTTCTCAACTTTGGTAGTTTGTCACTTGCATCCAAATATACACTAACACTTGTGGAAATTGTTAGAAATAAACCTTGCCACTATGTTGGATATTTTATATTTTCAGTTTTATGAACGGTGTGAATTTGGTATTTAATATCCATAAAAAAACTCCCACATTTAACTCTTTGATCAGCCCAACTAAAGGTTAAGGATTAATTTAGAATAAACTTTCCAAGATATAATATAAGTATACAAATTATTCTAAGCCACATACCTGTACCTGTGAAGTTTTGCGGTATCTAACTTACCATCTCAGGTAATTGATAAATGGAACGGTCGTGACTCAATTCTTTCTTGTTTCTCCTGTTAATCACTTGGTGTTTTCATATATTTTCACAAAGTAGCTATACTCCTCAAATGACTTTCTCTCAAATCACTCATGTGGTCTTGATTTGTGGAACCTCACCAAGGCATAGTTTTATCAAATTGTCCCCATTCTAAAAGGCTGTATATGTGGAGCTCGGTAGGGATCAATCGGGGCATACCTGCATCACATATATTGCAAAGCCAAAAGACTGGACCTAAAGAGATAGCAAGTCATACTTTTTGATCAAGAGTGTGCGTGTGCATGATATGTGTATTGGTTTGTGTATAGCAAGTGTTGTGGATGGAAAAAGGAAAATAAAGATAATAGCAACTCCTTTGGTATACCCCCTCCTCCATATTTCTCTCTTTGAAAATTTGGGATTCTGCATGGCTATCTTTTTTTCTTGCTTTTTCTCTTTTTTTTTTCATCATGATGCTTCATAGTTATAAGAGAGCAAAACTTTGTTTTTCTTTCTTTTGCATAGCCATGCCCCTCTCTCTATTTTTAAAGAACTTTGGAGGAAGAGGCATAAATGTTATGTTATGGAGTATTTATTTTGTGGATGATGGTTGGAATGAATGAGAAAAGAGATATACTAACTTCTGTGGTGGATGTGTGTGATCTTGATCATGAAAGTATGAAAAGCATCTTACACGGGTCATAATATTTTGACAAAGCTCAATGTAATGTCAAGCAGACTAGACATATATAAGGTTTTGAAATGAAAATCATATATGGCCTTGGTAGGTAATAATATAGTCATTGAGGAGTATTGCTCGAAAAGAATTTTAATGGGTATTATGACAGTTGGACAAGAATTTATGTTGTCATAACCAGATCACATATATCAATTACTTAGATGAGTAATGTTCCCTGTGATAAATAATTGTTCACAAGTGACAAGTGTTAGCAAGGAATAAAAAGTATGCATGATTAGTCATAGGAAAATTTTATTTGGAGTCAAACTAAATTGTATTCAATTTTTCTGCGAAAGTTTAACTCACAAATAAGGGAGGAGATGCGCAAACCTGACCACATGGCGAAGGGATGACAGAGCTGGGCCAGGCAATGGTTGGACGAACACTTGGTTCGGTCGACCCATCCAGGACTCGGTTCTGGCAGCTAAATTTTGTGCGTGGCCGTGGGCCTGTGTTCATAATATTAACATGTTGAGTTGATACTGTTGCATGTCGGGAGTTCCAAAAAAGACTCCCGCACACTTATTTTGTACCTTATCTTCATTCAACAAAAAAAAAGAAAACGAAATAGGCTACAACCGGGGTGAAATACCGGTGAGCCAAATTTTATTCAAGTAATTCTAGGCGTATGAAGTACCTAAATTTACTTTATTTTTATTTTAGTTTGTCATATCTTTTTTTTCCATGGCAACCATGGAGTTGATGGGTAACATTAACAGGGTGGACATATGATGCACAAGGTGTTTGAGATTCTTACTAGATAGGTCTTACCAAGCTTTAAACCGAATGCAAGAGTTAATGCAACAAAGCTTTGCATTTATTTTGCTTGGTTCCCTGAGCATCTACGTTCCCTTCAGACCAAGGAGCATGGAATTTGTTAGGGTTATAGATACCACATACCTAATAGTAGTCGACTAAATCTCGGCAGGACCCAGAACATACCATGTCTTATACGGAAGCGACCTTCGGATATAGGAGGAGTTCCGCATAAGGAAGGATGAATAGAGTTCTACATGGAAATGACAAGGACTACTCGGATTGTATCCATATTAGTTTTTCTAATTCTACTTGGACAAGGGGACACCTATGGGTATAAATACAAGGCCCCCTAGGAGGAGAGGAGATACGGAACAATAGATCAAGACAGAAGATCAACATACAAGCCAACATACGCCAAAACAAGACGCCAGATATCGACTTTAGAGATAGGCATGACTAGTCCCCTACGGTGCCTATGGCTATCATCAGGAGAGATATAGCGCTGTCTCTGATCTCGCCGGATGCGGATTCGAGGAGGAAGGCTACCCTGTTGTCGGCTATGAGTCAGTAATACAGACCACCAAGTCGACAACAGTTAGATAGGCTACTCCAAATATTGTACTGGTGTGATTATGGTGAATAAGAGCAATTCCCACTTCGGCCAACAGGATGTAGGGCTATTACCTGACAATTCAGGGGCCCGAACCTGTATAATAATCTTCGTCTTCGTCTCTTTTACTACAATCTCGCATATATACTAGTACCAACGATCCCCATACCATGCAAATACCGAAATCGCGGCATCAAACGTCGACAGTGGCGCGCTAGGTAGGGGGATTTTGGTGCTTCAGGATTTAGACGAGATGGGTTTAAGAGATGGATTCTCCGACAACAAGGTACTCGATGACTTCGGTTGTGGGGAGATCCAACCCAACCGGAGTATGTTTGCCGACGAGATCGGAAGCATCGTCGCTAACAATTTGACCTGTTGAGATCGTCCAAGCCTCAAGACCTTCGACGCCGCATACATTTGCTCTCAAGACGGACAACCGGGGCGCAGCACGCCGACCATACGAGCGATCTACGGTAGAGGTACTAGATGTCATGGTCGACCAATTTCGGTTGTCATCCGGACACATACCGAACTGTATTTTGGTTTAAATCCTACTCGGACATTTAAAACTGAAAACAGAGCCCTGATCGGCAATGATGGATGGTAAAAACCACATATGTCAGACTAGACCAAGGAGTCACGTGCATGGATTGGTCTTTACAACCAAGTCAGTGCATCAACAAAAGGATTTCCACGCGTACATGAGTAGCTAAATCTACTACATGTACACGATAACAACATAGGTAATTGGTAGGATTAATTTTTAAATTAATCTACTGATTCTGTAGATATATCCGACATATATCTATACAGGTACGCAATATTTTATATATAATTTGCCGTATCTATTTTATTTAGATAAATACAATATTGTCAGATCAATAATTTATTATGTTTACCTAGAGCATGGTTATACAATATCTATTATGCGAGTGTTACCGATGTTAGGCCAACTACGGTTTAACACTGGGGGCTCGCTCTATTTCCTTATGTATAAATCATGCTTGTTTATGGTTTGCATAATGTCTGATATTTAATCTGCTCGTTATAACCTGATAATACTAGAAGATTCATGCAGTTCTTTGAGTACATACTCGATATTACCTGCTATATGTCTTGCCTTCTAGAAAATATTTTTCAGGAACAGTTGAGTACTCGAGTAGGTTGTGGTCAAGTACACTCCATTATCGAGAACGATCTCGACAAATGCAAAGTCCTCGCGCCCAACCTGCCGACGAAGACCGACTACCTATCTCATAGCACCGGCCATGGCTGGGCTATTCGTGAAAAGGTTGTTAACGGATAATTGCTCGCAAACGATGTCGGCTTGATCACTCGACAAGATTGCGAACGGACATCCGGATATGCTACAAGTTGGGTATGTGAGTCATGCTGGCCACATGAGATGCACATGTAATAAACCAACTCTAGCTCCTCCATTGGTGTTCGAGAGATAATTTGTCACGCACTAAAAATCTTAAATATTTAAATTGTTGTTTAATTGGAATTTTTAGAAATTAAATTAAAAGCCTACAAGCTAAACCCTAATTTTCTAGGAAAATTTTCAACATAAAAATGAGCTAGATAAAATTTTATTAAATACTATGCTTGCTCCTCTATTTTCTAGAATTTTCTGGGAATTATTTGAGCAAGGGAAGTATTTTTAATAATTGAAACATCATTTCATAAATTGTTTTTATTTAAAAAGTTCAAAAAGTCCCCCTCCTAGGCCGTTGGGCCGAATCCGGCCCAACTCTCTCTTTTCTCTCTCTCTCCCGCGCGCGGCCCAAGCCGGCCCAAGCCGCCGCCGCCCGCTCCCCTCCCGTGGAGGCCGACAGGTGGGGCCCACCTGTCGGATCCATCCCCTACCTCCGGCCGGCCGCCGCGCAAGCCGCCCGAGCCGCCGCTTTCCACCTCCGATTCCGCCCAAATCCGAGCCCGATTCCTCCGGGATTTTGAGGGGTTTTGTTCCTCTCGGTCTCCTCTTTCTTTTCCCCCAAGAATCAAAGGAATCCGTTGCGATTTGGAGTCGAATTGATTTCGTTTTGATTTTATCCCTAAAACCGAGTTCGATTTCTTCCCGACTCGATTCGTCCCGTTTGCGGCTTGATCTCTTCAATCCATTGTCATATAAAGCTTCCTCGTGTTCTCCTCTTCCGTTTGCCCCCTTTCCCGTGCTCTCTCGTGCCCCGTAGCGTCGCCGCCGCGTGCACGAATCCCGCCGCCGCCGCCGGCCGTCTTCGGCAACGTCGCCGCGCCGTTTCCGCCGTCGCCTTTGGTCGCCGCCACCACCGTTAGGTGCGCCGTGGTGCAAGGAAGCTCGGCCGCCCCTCCGTTTTCGCCGCCGACCACCGGAGCGCCGCCGTCGCCGTTAACCCGAGCCGCCGCGCCGCCTTTGCTCGTCGCCGGCCGCCGTCGTGCATCCTTTGACGCCGGGGTGAGTACCAACGGGTTCGTCTCGTTGTCCTCTACGCGTAGATGCCCTCCAATCGCCCGGCCGACCGCTCTAGCGCCGGCGAGCTCCTCAACCCGAGCCGGCCGCCGTGCCGACGTCAGCATGACGTCAGCATGACGTCAACCCTAGGGCTGACGTCATCATCGCCAGGGCTGACGTCATCATCAGGGCTGACGTCATCTCTCTCTCTTTTTTCTTTTTCCCGATTTTCTAATAGATTAAAACTTCGGAAAATCATAACTAAATAACCGTAGATCCGTTTTAGGTGGTTCAAGTTCCTAAATTCTTCTAAAATCAAGATCTACATGTTAAAAATATCCACATGTACTGTTCATGCTTGTTTTTGTACTGTTTTGTTGATTTTGTTTATTTGCTTTAGTTTCCGACGTTCCGGAGGAGAGCGTTTCCGTTGAGGAAGGTTCCGAAGTGTTTGTGGAAGCTCAAGGCAAGTCACACAGATCCCAAATCAACCCTTTGAGCATGTTGATCCCGTTTAAAGCTATTATTTTATTTCAACTATGCATTGTTTTCGAATGTCATCGGGTGGTGAACCTTTCCCAGTTAATTAATGGCCGAAGATGACTTTATTTTCCTATGGGTTATAACTTGATTAGCATGAACCTTATATATTGGATTGGTTCAGCTAAATGCTATATGTAGGTTTGCTTAGCCATGCTTAGAAACATTAGCTCATTAAAAGGGGTTAAATATAAATTATATTACATAATTATTATTTGATAATTAGGGTTATATTTAATGGTAGCTCACGATGGTCAATCGTGTAATGATAATTAATTGATAATTAAAACCTGATTAAGGTGGGTTGTGAGCATATGGTTTTGATGGTTGTGCTCATGACAATTAAGGACCGGTTCGCGAGCTACTGTTGTGAAACATTTATCGTGCCAACCACAAGCCAGCGTGGGCAACGGCTTTACCTTTTGTATAGCGTGATTCATTATAGTGCTCCAGACTGAGAAGTGGCGAGAAGTCTATGGGGGTCGCTGGGGAGTCCATGCCTTGTTTATAAGGGGGTGATTATGATCCAGGAAAGGTGCACTGTAATGGGTTATGTTGTGCGAGGGGTATTGTCACAACTCCTTTCCGAGGTATCGTGGTGGTACTGAGGCACATGGTGACATGATGTGGGGTTGTGTCTTGTGGGTACAGTGGTACACCTCTGATCAGAGTTTAAACTATTCGAATAGCCGTACCCGCGGTTATGGGTGAGTTGAGCAATGTTTTTCGTGATTAGTCTCACACTACTCTTAAATGGTAATAATGTGATCATTAATTGGACTCCTGGTTTGGAATGGTTAATTCCTGGTTTGGAGGTTTGATTTGTTCAACCGGGGTTGGTTGTTCAAATGTGGTTGGGCCTATGCAACACGGGTGTGTTGTATAGTGTTTATTTAATATTGATTAATTATTCAACTGTTTTTACTATTCTCTTAAATATTTATTAAATGCTGTTTCTGCAAATGAGCTATATTATGCCATCCTTTGTTACCCTGTGCACTTGCATATTTGCTGTGTGGCTTGTTGAGTATGTTATATGCTCATTCTTGCAATATTCATTCATCAGAAGAGGAGTGCTTCAGTGAAGGTGATGATCGGGAGGATTAGGCTTGTTCTCGGTTAAGATGCCTGTGGAGTGGAGTCGCCGTAGCTGTTCCGTAGTTTGTTTTAGTTTTGTTTTTCCGCTGCGTAGAATGTTATTTTTCTTTGAGAGGAACTATCTACCTCTGTAATATTTTTTTAATATTTGCGAGTATTAAATAGTTATTTATTTGTACTCTATTATCAATATTGTCATTGTGTGCCTCGGTTGATTCCTGGACGAGGGCTTAACACACATGTAAGCGTTTGGAATTTTGGATAGAAATTCCGGGCGTGACAAGTTGGTATCAGAGCCACCTTGACCTTAGGATAAGCCAAATGGTAAACCTTAAGTAGCCTTCAAAATATTTTGAAAAATAGAACTGCTCTTCTCTATTCTCTTATAAATTAATTAAGTTGGCAGCACATGCGAAGGTTATGCACAAAAATTTATTTAAGTCAATTTCTTTTCTTTTAAAAGCAAAAAAAAAAGGTTGTTCTTTTCGAAATGTTTCCTTTTCTCTTTACCAAATTTAATTGATTGGTCGGCACTGTACATTTATTATGGTATCGATTTAATCATGTTAGCACTAGTACTACTCATCTTTCATATGGTGACACTGTACCGTGCTTATAATAGATCACAATTATTTTAGTTTTGTTTTAATTATTTGTCAAAAAAAAAGGGATATTTGTCCCTGTCCAAAAAAGTTAAATTTTACAAAATATTTATAAAATAGCTTTGTATGTGTCTTTTCTTTTATTTTTCTTCCTTTTGGTCAAAAATCAGTTAAGTCTAGTTGGTGCAGCTAACTTAAAAATATGCTTTAATGCTTCTCTTCTATGTTTCTTTAGATGCCTCGCTATTCACCGAGAAATTTGATCGAGGTGTTAGGATTCGTCAGGGAGCTGAGGTTGATGGCTTTTGAGGTAGGTTATGAAGTTGCTCCTGAGTATCGCCAGATTCCCCATGACCCCGACGAGGAGAAATGTCGTGTTCGTGTGACGTTGGCTAGTGATAGCGAAGACCTTCCGTCTTTTAAGTTCGAAGCTGGAGGAAGATCGTACAGCCATGCTTGTCAAGAAGTAGCTTTGGTGGCCATTGGAGAGTTGCGACAACACTTTGAAGAAGAGTTGGATTCATCAGCTTTCCAATATCATCTTCACAAGCCTCATGGTCAAGACTACGGAACCTATACCTGTCCTGATGGTGAAGAGAGTGCCACTCTGATGCATGCGGTGCATATGCTTAGTGCTATGGATGCAGTAAGTGTGGAGCGAGACAAAGCAGCTCATGACAGGGAAAATTGGAATCGAGGCAAGATTTGCAAGTTGGAGAGCAAGGTGTACCGTCTACAGAAGGAATTAGCTGAACTTAAAGGAGAAACGCCGCCGCCAACACCCAAGTGTCGCCTCACTGCAAGAAAGAGAACCTGTCCGCCACCTCGTCTCCAGTTAGCTTCGAAGATTCGCGTGATGGGTGAAGCTGTGCCCGATCGTGCTGAACCGGTCATCGACATCATAAGTGATGAGGAAGAAGAGGAAGACCCTGAAGAAAGAGAGCCAGCTACTCCAGAGGAAGAAGATCCATCGCTTCGTTCCGACGCAAGGCGGGTTTAGTCGCTTAGTAGATCGTTGCCGTAGTTCGTTGTGTTAGATTGCTTGTTTAAGTTTGCTTGTGAGTGTGTGGGTTTTAGTTGTTGCTTACATCATGAGTGGGATGTAACAGCATGAGTCTAGTTCTTTTGCTTGTCAGAGTATAAGATAGTTGGTGAGATAGTGTTAATGCAACTTAAATGTAATCATACACAGTTAAGAGCAATATAGAATTTAAATTAATTGAATAACTCCGTTCTAAGGGTGTCTCTCTGTCGTTCTTTCCTGTTGTCTCTGCTATCGTCAGATGGTGAACACGCGCACCGGCACTGGAAGTGGAAGTGGAAGTGGAGCTACTAACAATGAAGAGAACCCAATGCTAGCTCAGATTTTGGCCCAACAAACACAACTGATCAATCTGTTAGTGCAGCAGGCACAGAATCAGCAGGCAAACAATCAGAACCAGAATCCACCCCCACCTCCCCAAAACAAGCTGGCAGATTTCTTACGTGTGAGACCCCCTACCTTTTCAAGCACCACCAATCCAGTAGAAGCAGGAGATTGGCTGCATGCGGTGGAGAAGAAGTTGGATTTGATCCAGTGTACTGAGCAGGAGAAAGTTTCTTTTGCTTCGCATCAATTGCATGGTCCTGCTGCTGAATGGTGGGATCATTTTCGCCTAGGCAGGGCTGAAGGAGAGCCTATTACGTGGCAGGAATTCACGGCCGCTTTCAGGAAGACGCATATACCGTCTGGTGTTGTAGCTCTAAAGAAGAGGGAATTTAGAGCACTCAACCAAGGATCTCGTTCGGTTACTGAGTACCTCCATGATTTCAACCGCTTAGCTCGTTATGCTCCAGAGGATGTCCGCACCGATGAAGAACGTCAGGAGAAGTTTTTGGAGGGACTGAATGATGAGTTGTCTTATGCTTTGATGTCTACGGATTTCCGGGATTTCCAGCAGTTGGTGGATAAGGCGATTCGTCAAGAAGACAAATATAACCGGATGGAGCAGAAGAAGCGCAGGGCTGCTCAATTCAAGGCACAACAGGGCAGTAACCAGAGGCCGCGTCTCGTTACTGGACCCCAAGCTTCATTGTACCCTCAGGGAGGATCTTCATCAGTTGTCCGTCCCCAACGCCAGTTCTACAACAACAATACTGGTAATCGTGGCATTGATAACCGCAACACGGTTGCTCGTCCTGTAGCAACTCCAGTTCAGAACCAGCCCGTCAGGAAGGAACAGGGAAGCAAGCCAGGGGTGTGCTTCAACTGTGGTGATCCGGGACATTATGCTGACAAGTGTCCTAAGCCTCGGCGTGTGAAGAACGCTCCAGCCCCGAACAACTCCAATGTTCCAGCACCGAAGGCACGTGTTAATCATGTTGCAGCAGCAGAAGCTCAGAATGTACCAGATGTGGTTTTGGGTACGTTTCCTGTTAACTCTATACCCGCAACTGTGCTTTTTGATTCCGGTGCTACACATTCCTTTTTGTCTAAAAGTTTTGCGAGCCAACATGGGATGGAAGTTATTAGTCTTGGGAGACCTTTACTAGTTAATACCCCAGGCAATCAAGCATTTTCGACACAGTATTGTCCTTCCGCTACCATAGAAATAGAAGAAGTTCCTTTCCCATCCTCGCTTATCTTGCTAGAATCCAAAGACCTAGATGTTATCTTAGGGATGGATTGGTTATCTCGTCACAGAGGAGTTATAGATTGTGCCAACCGTAAGGTGACTTTAACCAATAGCAATGGGGAAACTGTTTCTTTCTTAGCGTCCTCTCCTAAATCTCCTGGTGAGACCTTAAACCAAGTTGCTCTACAAGAGATTCCTATAGTGCAAGACTACCCAGACGTGTTTCCGGAGGATTTGCCAGGTATGCCACCTAAGAGAGACATAGAGTTTCGGATAGACTTGGTACCTGGAACTAACCCCATCCATAAGAGACCATACAGAATGGCGGCTAATGAGTTAGCTGAGGTGAAGAAACAGGTGGATGATTTGCTTCAGAAAGGATACATTAGACCCAGTACTTCGCCATGGGGAGCACCAGTCATCTTTGTGGAGAAGAAGGATCATACTCAGAGAATGTGCGTGGATTATCGAGCGCTGAATGAGGTCACTATCAAGAATAAGTATCCTCTACCCAGAATTGATGACCTGTTTGATCAATTGAAAGGTGCTACAGTTTTCTCCAAGATAGATCTCCGTTCCGGATATCATCAACTTCGAATCCGTGAGGAAGATATACCAAAGACCGCCTTCACAACTCGGTATGGTTTGTTCGAATGTACCGTTATGTCGTTTGGGCTCACTAATGCCCCAGCCTTTTTCATGAATCTGATGAACAAGGTGTTTATGGAATATCTGGATAAGTTTGTCGTGGTGTTTATCGATGACATTCTTATTTACTCCAAGACGAAGGAAGAACATGAAGAGCATCTTCGTCTAGCTTTAGAGAAACTACGTGAGCATCAGCTTTATGCCAAGTTCAGTAAATGTGAATTTTGGTTGTCCGAAGTAAAGTTTCTTGGTCATGTCATCTCGTCTGGAGGAGTGGCAGTAGATCCAAGCAATGTGGAGTCAGTGTTAAGTTGGAAGCAACCCAAGACGGTTTCGGAAATTCGTAGTTTCCTTGGACTTGCTGGGTATTACCGCAGGTTTATTGAGAACTTTTCAAAGATCGCCAGACCAATGACTCGTCTGCTTCAGAAGGAAGTGAAGTACAAGTGGACGGAGGATTGTGAACGAAGTTTCCAAGAACTGAAGAAAAGGCTAGTGACTGCGCCTGTGTTAATTTTGCCTGATTCGAGGAAAGGTTTCCAAGTGTATTGTGATGCATCCCGACTCGGTTTGGGTTGTGTGTTGATGCAAGAAGGAAAGGTGGTTGCTTATGCATCTAGGCAATTACGTCCTCATGAGAATAATTACCCAACGCATGACCTAGAGTTGGCAGCTGTGGTGCATGCATTGAAGATTTGGCGTCATTATCTTTTCGGTAACCGTACAGAGATGTATACGGATCATAAAAGTTTGAAGTACATTTTCACTCAACCTGATTTGAACATGCGTCAGCGAAGATGGTTAGAGTTGATTAAAGACTATGACATGGAAATCCACTATCACCCGGGGAAGGCAAATGTTGTAGCCGATGCTCTTAGCAGGAAAAACTACTGTAATATGTCAGAAGGTCGACGTTTACCTTGGGAGTTATGCCAAGAATTTGAAAGGTTGAACTTGGGAATAGTCAGCAAAGGTTTTGTGGCCGCTTTGGAAGCTAAGCCTACTCTGTTTGATCAAGTTAGAGAAGCTCAAGTAAATGATCCTGATATACAGGAAATTAAGAAGAACATGCGAAGAGGAAAAGCCATCGGTTTCGTAGAAGATGAGCAAGGAACTGTGTGGTTAGGAGAAAGAATTTGTGTCCCAGAAAAAAAGGAGTTGAAGGATACTATCATGAAAGAAGCCCATGAAACTTTGTATTCCATTCACCCTGGAAGCACTAAGATGTACCAAGATTTAAAGCAACAATTCTGGTGGGCCAGTATGCGACGTGAGATAGCAGAATATGTGGCACTATGTGATGTATGTCAGCGGGTCAAGGCAGAACATCAGAAGCCAGCTGGTCTGTTACAGCCGTTAAAGATTCCAGAGTGGAAGTGGGAAGAAATAGGAATGGATTTTATAACCGGTCTACCCAGAACGTCGGCAGGACATGATTCTATTTGGGTAGTGGTTGATCGGTTGACAAAAGTCGCTCACTTCATACCAGTCAAAACAACTTACACGGGAAATAAGCTTGCAGAGTTATACATGGCCATATTGGTATGTTTGCATGGTGTTCCTAAGAAGATAGTGTCGGATAGAGGTAGCCAGTTTACTTCGAAGTTTTGGCAGAAGTTACAATCAGAATTGGGTACCCGTTTGAATTTCAGTACTGCTTATCACCCTCAAACAGATGGTCAGACGGAAAGGGTAAACCAAATTTTAGAAGATATGTTGAGAGCCTGTGTTCTAGATTTTGGTGGAAGTTGGGATAAGAATTTGCCGTACGCGGAATTCTCATATAACAATAGTTATCAAGCTAGTTTGCAAATGTCTCCGAATGAAGCATTATATGGTCGAAAGTGTCGTACGCCGCTCCTTTGGGATCAAACCGGTGAACGTCAAGTTTTTGGGACAGACATATTGCGACAGGCAGAGGAAAAAGTGAAAATTATCCAAGAAAGGTTGCGCGTTGCTCAGTCGCGTCAGAAGAGCTATGCTGACAATCGTCGCAGAGATTTGGTTTTCGAAGAAGGAGATTATGTATATCTTCGGGTTACGCCGTTACGAGGAGTTCATCGTTTCCAAACCAAAGGGAAATTGGCACCGCGTTTTGTGGGACCTTATAAGGTTGTGAGTCGAAGAGGTGAAGTAGCTTATCAGTTAGAGTTGCCTCCGTCAATGGCGGGAATCCATGACGTGTTCCATGTGTCTCAGTTGAAGAAATGTTTACGTGTACCTACGGAGGAAGCAGATCCTGATCGTATAGAGCTTCAGGAAGATTTAACTTATGTTGAGAAGCCAGTCAGATTTTGGAAGTAAGCGAGAGGAAAACCAGGAATCGCGTTACACGGTTCTGTAAGGTTCAGTGGAGTAATCATTCAGAAGAAGAAGCCACTTGGGAGCGAGAAGATGAATTGAAGTCAGCTCACCCTCATCTGTTCGCTAGTTCTTCTGAATCTCGAGGACGAGATTCTGTTTAAGGGGGGTAGGTTTGTCACGCCCTAAAAATCTTAAATATTTAAATTGTTGATTAATTGGAATTTTTAGAAATTAAATTAAAAGCCTACAAGCTAAACCCTAATTTTCTAGGAAAATTTTCAACATAAAAATGAGCTAGATAAAATTTTATTAAATACTATGCTTGCTCCTCTATTTTCTAGAATTTTCTGGGAATTATTTGAGCAAGGGAAGTATTTTTAATAATTGAAACATCATTTCATAAATTGTTTTTATTTAAAAAGTTCAAAAAGTCCCCCTCCTAGGCCGTTGGGCCGAATCCGGCCCAACTCTCTCTTTTCTCTCTCTCTCCCGCGCGCGGCCCAAGCCGGCCCAAGCCGCCGCCGCCCGCTCCCCTCCCGTGGAGGCCGACAGGTGGGGCCCACCTGTCGGATCCATCCCCTACCTCCGGCCGGCCGCCGCGCAAGCCGCCCGAGCCGCCGCTTTCCACCTCCGATTCCGCCCAAATCCGAGCCCGATTCCTCCGGGATTTTGAGGGGTTTTGTTCCTCTCGGTCTCCTCTTTCTTTTCCCCCAAGAATCAAAGGAATCCGTTGCGATTTGGAGTCGAATTGATTTCGTTTTGATTTTATCCCTAAAACCGAGTTCGATTTCTTCCCGACTCGATTCCTCCCGTTTGCGGCTTGATCTCTTCAATCCATTGTCATATAAAGCTTCCTCGTGTTCTCCTCTTCCGTTTGCCCCCTTTCCCGTGCTCTCTCGTGCCCCGTAGCGTCGCCGCCGCGTGCACGAATCCCGCCGCCGCCGCCGGCCGTCTTCGGCAACGTCGCCGCACCGTTTCCGCCGTCGCCTTTGGTCGCCGCCACCACCGTTAGGTGCACCGTGGTGCAAGGAAGCTCGGCCGCCCCTCCGTTTTCGCCGCCGACCACCGGAGCGCCGCCGTCGCCGTTAACCCGAGCCGCCGCGCCGCCTTTGCTCGTCGCCGGCCGCCGTCGTGCATCCTTTGACGCCGGGGTGAGTACCAACGGGTTCGTCTCGTTGTCCTCTACGCGTAGATGCCCTCCAATCGCCCGGCCGACCGCTCTAGCGCCGGCGAGCTCCTCAACCCGAGCCGGCCGCCGTGCCGACGTCAGCATGACGTCAGCATGACGTCAACCCTAGGGCTGACGTCATCATCGCCAGGGCTGACGTCATCATCAGGGCTGACGTCATCTCTCTCTCTTTTTTCTTTTTCCCGATTTTCTAATAGATTAAAACTTCGGAAAATCATAACTAAATAACCGTAGATCCGTTTTAGGTGGTTCAAGTTCCTAAATTCTTCTAAAATCAAGATCTACATGTTAAAAATATCCACATGTACTGTTCATGCTTGTTTTTGTACTGTTTTGTTGATTTTGTTTATTTGCTTTAGTTTCCGACGTTCCGGAGGAGAGCGTTTCCGTTGAGGAAGGTTCCGAAGTGTTTGTGGAAGCTCAAGGCAAGTCACACAGATCCCAAATCAACCCTTTGAGCATGTTGATCCCGTTTAAAGCTATTATTTTATTTCAACTATGCATTGTTTTCGAATGTCATCGGGTGGTGAACCTTTCCCAGTTAATTAATGGCCGAAGATGACTTTATTTTCCTATGGGTTATAACTTGATTAGCATGAACCTTATATATTGGATTGGTTCAGCTAAATGCTATATGTAGGTTTGCTTAGCCATGCTTAGAAACATTAGCTCATTAAAAGGGGTTAAATATAAATTATATTACATAATTATTATTTGATAATTAGGGTTATATTTAATGGTAGCTCACGATGGTCAATCGTGTAATGATAATTAATTGATAATTAAAACCTGATTAAGGTGGGTTGTGAGCATATGGTTTTGATGGTTGTGCTCATGACAATTAAGGACCGGTTCGCGAGCTACTGTTGTGAAACATTTATCGTGCCAACCACAAGCCAGCGTGGGCAACGGCTTTACCTTTTGTATAGCGTGATTCATTATAGTGCTCCAGACTGAGAAGTGGCGAGAAGTCTATGGGGGTCGCTGGGGAGTCCATGCCTTGTTTATAAGGGGGTGATTATGATCCAGGAAAGGTGCACTGTAATGGGTTATGTTGTGCGAGGGGTATTGTCACAACTCCTTTCCGAGGTATCGTGGTGGTACTGAGGCACATGGTGACATGATGTGGGGTTGTGTCTTGTGGGTACAGTGGTACACCTCTGATCAGAGTTTAAACTATTCGAATAGCCGTACCCGCGGTTATGGGTGAGTTGAGCAATGTTTTTCGTGATTAGTCTCACACTACTCTTAAATGGTAATAATGTGATCATTAATTGGACTCCTGGTTTGGAATGGTTAATTCCTGGTTTGGAGGTTTGATTTGTTCAACCGGGGTTGGTTGTTCAAATGTGGTTGGGCCTATGCAACACGGGTGTGTTGTATAGTGTTTATTTAATATTGATTAATTATTCAACTGTTTTTACTATTCTCTTAAATATTTATTAAATGCTGTTTCTGCAAATGAGCTATATTATGCCATCCTTTGTTACCCTGTGCACTTGCATATTTGCTGTGTGGCTTGTTGAGTATGTTATATGCTCATTCTTGCAATATTCATTCATCAGAAGAGGAGTGCTTCAGTGAAGGTGATGATCGGGAGGATTAGGCTTGTTCTCGGTTAAGATGCCTGTGGAGTGGAGTCGCCGTAGCTGTTCCGTAGTTTGTTTTAGTTTTGTTTTTCCGCTGCGTAGAATGTTATTTTTCTTTGAGAGGAACTATCTACCTCTGTAATATTTTTTTAATATTTGCGAGTATTAAATAGTTATTTATTTGTACTCTATTATCAATATTGTCATTGTGTGCCTCGGTTGATTCCTGGACGAGGGCTTAACACACATGTAAGCGTTTGGAATTTTGGATAGAAATTCCGGGCGTGACAAGTTGGTATCAGAGCCACCTTGACCTTAGGATAAGCCAAATGGTAAACCTTAAGTAGCCTTCAAAATATTTTGAAAAATAGAACTGCTCTTCTCTATTCTCTTATAAATTAATTAAGTTGGCAGCACATGCGAAGGTTATGCACAAAAATTTATTTAAGTCAATTTCTTTTCTTTTAAAAGCAAAAAAAAAAGGTTGTTCTTTTCGAAATGTTTCCTTTTCTCTTTACCAAATTTAATTGATTGGTCGGCACTGTACATTTATTATGGTATCGATTTAATCATGTTAGCACTAGTACTACTCATCTTTCATATGGTGACACTGTACCGTGCTTATAATAGATCACAATTATTTTAGTTTTGTTTTAATTATTTGTCAAAAAAAAAAGGGATATTTGTCCCTGTCCAAAAAAGTTAAATTTTACAAAATATTTATAAAATAGCTTTGTATGTGTCTTTTCTTTTATTTTTCTTCCTTTTGGTCAAAAATCAGTTAAGTCTAGTTGGTGCAGCTAACTTAAAAATATGCTTTAATGCTTCTCTTCTATGTTTCTTTAGATGCCTCGCTATTCACCGAGAAATTTGATCGAGGTGTTAGGATTCGTCAGGGAGCTGAGGTTGATGGCTTTTGAGGTAGGTTATGAAGTTGCTCCTGAGTATCGCCAGATTCCCCATGACCCCGACGAGGAGAAATGTCGTGTTCGTGTGACGTTGGCTAGTGATAGCGAAGACCTTCCGTCTTTTAAGTTCGAAGCTGGAGGAAGATCGTACAGCCATGCTTGTCAAGAAGTAGCTTTGGTGGCCATTGGAGAGTTGCGACAACACTTTGAAGAAGAGTTGGATTCATCAGCTTTCCAATATCATCTTCACAAGCCTCATGGTCAAGACTACGGAACCTATACCTGTCCTGATGGTGAAGAGAGTGCCACTCTGATGCATGCGGTGCATATGCTTAGTGCTATGGATGCAGTAAGTGTGGAGCGAGACAAAGCAGCTCATGACAGGGAAAATTGGAATCGAGGCAAGATTTGCAAGTTGGAGAGCAAGGTGTACCGTCTACAGAAGGAATTAGCTGAACTTAAAGGAGAAACGCCGCCGCCAACACCCAAGTGTCGCCTCACTGCAAGAAAGAGAACCTGTCCGCCACCTCGTCTCCAGTTAGCTTCGAAGATTCGCGTGATGGGTGAAGCTGTGCCCGATCGTGCTGAACCGGTCATCGACATCATAAGTGATGAGGAAGAAGAGGAAGACCCTGAAGAAAGAGAGCCAGCTACTCCAGAGGAAGAAGATCCATCGCTTCGTTCCGACGCAAGGCGGGTTTAGTCGCTTAGTAGATCGTTGCCGTAGTTCGTTGTGTTAGATTGCTTGTTTAAGTTTGCTTGTGAGTGTGTGGGTTTTAGTTGTTGCTTACATCATGAGTGGGATGTAACAGCATGAGTCTAGTTCTTTTGCTTGTCAGAGTATAAGATAGTTGGTGAGATAGTGTTAATGCAACTTAAATGTAATCATACACAGTTAAGAGCAATATAGAATTTAAATTAATTGAATAACTCCGTTCTAAGGGTGTCTCTCTGTCGTTCTTTCCTGTTGTCTCTGCTATCGTCAGATGGTGAACACGCGCACCGGCACTGGAAGTGGAAGTGGAAGTGGAGCTACTAACAATGAAGAGAACCCAATGCTAGCTCAGATTTTGGCCCAACAAACACAACTGATCAATCTGTTAGTGCAGCAGGCACAGAATCAGCAGGCAAACAATCAGAACCAGAATCCACCCCCACCTCCCCAAAACAAGCTGGCAGATTTCTTACGTGTGAGACCCCCTACCTTTTCAAGCACCACCAATCCAGTAGAAGCAGGAGATTGGCTGCATGCGGTGGAGAAGAAGTTGGATTTGATTCAGTGTACTGAGCAGGAGAAAGTTTCTTTTGCTTCGCATCAATTGCATGGTCCTGCTGCTGAATGGTGGGATCATTTTCGCCTAGGCAGGGCTGAAGGAGAGCCTATTATGTGGCAGGAATTCACGGCCGCTTTCAGGAAGACGCATATACCGTCTGGTGTTGTAGCTCTAAAGAAGAGGGAATTTAGAGCACTCAACCAAGGATCTCGTTCGGTTACTGAGTACCTCCATGATTTCAACCGCTTAGCTCGTTATGCTCCAGAGGATGTCCGCACCGATGAAGAACGTCAGGAGAAGTTTTTGGAGGGACTGAATGATGAGTTGTCTTATGCTTTGATGTCTACGGATTTCCGGGATTTCCAGCAGTTGGTGGATAAGGCGATTCGTCAAGAAGACAAATATAACCGGATGGAGCAGAAGAAGCGCAGGGCTGCTCAATTCAAGGCACAACAGGGCAGTAACCAGAGGCCGCGTCTCGTTACTGGACCCCAAGCTTCATCGTACCCTCAGGGAGGATCTTCATCAGTTGTCCGTCCCCAACGCCAGTTCTACAACAACAATACTGGTAATCGTGGCATTGATAACCGCAACACGGTTGCTCGTCCTGTAGCAACTCCAGTTCAGAACCAGCCCGTCAGGAAGGAACAGGGAAGCAAGCCAGGGGTGTGCTTCAACTGTGGTGATCCGGGACATTATGCTGACAAGTGTCCTAAGCCTCGGCGTGTGAAGAACGCTCCAGCCCCGAACAACTCCAATGTTCCAGCACCGAAGGCACGTGTTAATCATGTTGCAGCAGCAGAAGCTCAGAATGTACCAGATGTGGTTTTGGGTACGTTTCCTGTTAACTCTATACCCGCAACTGTGCTTTTTGATTCCGGTGCTACACATTCCTTTTTGTCTAAAAGTTTTGCGAGCCAACATGGGATGGAAGTTATTAGTCTTGGGAGACCTTTACTAGTTAATACCCCAGGCAATCAAGCATTTTCGACACAGTATTGTCCTTCCGCTACCATAGAAATAGAAGAAGTTCCTTTCCCATCCTCGCTTATCTTGCTAGAATCCAAAGACCTAGATGTTATCTTAGGGATGGATTGGTTATCTCGTCACAGAGGAGTTATAGATTGTGCCAACCGTAAGGTGACTTTAACCAATAGCAATGGGGAAACTGTTTCTTTCTTAGCGTCCTCTCCTAAATCTCCTGGTGAGACCTTAAACCAAGTTGCTCTACAAGAGATTCCTATAGTGCAAGACTACCCAGACGTGTTTCCGGAGGATTTGCCAGGTATGCCACCTAAGAGAGACATAGAGTTTCGGATAGACTTGGTACCTGGAACTAACCCCATCCATAAGAGACCATACAGAATGGCGGCTAATGAGTTAGCTGAGGTGAAGAAACAGGTGGATGATTTGCTTCAGAAAGGATACATTAGACCCAGTACTTCGCCATGGGGAGCACCAGTCATCTTTGTGGAGAAGAAGGATCATACTCAGAGAATGTGCGTGGATTATCGAGCGCTGAATGAGGTCACTATCAAGAATAAGTATCCTCTACCCAGAATTGATGACCTGTTTGATCAATTGAAAGGTGCTACAGTTTTCTCCAAGATAGATCTCCGTTCCGGATATCATCAACTTCGAATCCGTGAGGAAGATATACCAAAGACCGCCTTCACAACTCGGTATGGTTTGTTCGAATGTACCGTTATGTCGTTTGGGCTCACTAATGCCCCAGCCTTTTTCATGAATCTGATGAACAAGGTGTTTATGGAATATCTGGATAAGTTTGTCGTGGTGTTTATCGATGACATTCTTATTTACTCCAAGACGAAGGAAGAACATGAAGAGCATCTTCGTCTAGCTTTAGAGAAACTACGTGAGCATCAGCTTTATGCCAAGTTCAGTAAATGTGAATTTTGGTTGTCCGAAGTAAAGTTTCTTGGTCATGTCATCTCGTCTGGAGGAGTGGCAGTAGATCCAAGCAATGTGGAGTCAGTGTTAAGTTGGAAGCAACCCAAGACGGTTTCGGAAATTCGTAGTTTCCTTGGACTTGCTGGGTATTACCGCAGGTTTATTGAGAACTTTTCAAAGATCGCCAGACCAATGACTCGTCTGCTTCAGAAGGAAGTGAAGTACAAGTGGACGGAGGATTGTGAACGAAGTTTCCAAGAACTGAAGAAAAGGCTAGTGACTGCGCCTGTGTTAATTTTGCCTGATTCGAGGAAAGGTTTCCAAGTGTATTGTGATGCATCCTGACTCGGTTTGGGTTGTGTGTTGATGCAAGAAGGAAAGGTGGTTGCTTATGCATCTAGGCAATTACGTCCTCATGAGAATAATTACCCAACGCATGACCTAGAGTTGGCAGCTGTGGTGCATGCATTGAAGATTTGGCGTCATTATCTTTTCGGTAACCGTACAGAGATGTATACGGATCATAAAAGTTTGAAGTACATTTTCACTCAACCTGATTTGAACATGCGTCAGCGAAGATGGTTAGAGTTGATTAAAGACTATGACATGGAAATCCACTATCACCCGGGGAAGGCAAATGTTGTAGCCGATGCTCTTAGCAGGAAAAACTACTGTAATATGTCAGAAGGTCGACGTTTACCTTGGGAGTTATGCCAAGAATTTGAAAGGTTGAACTTGGGAATAGTCAGCAAAGGTTTTGTGGCCGCTTTGGAAGCTAAGCCTACTCTGTTTGATCAAGTTAGAGAAGCTCAAGTAAATGATCCTGATATACAGGAAATTAAGAAGAACATGCGAAGAGGAAAAGCCATCGGTTTCGTAGAAGATGAGCAAGGAACTGTGTGGTTAGGAGAAAGAATTTGTGTCCCAGAAAAAAAGGAGTTGAAGGATACTATCATGAAAGAAGCCCATGAAACTTTGTATTCCATTCACCCTGGAAGCACTAAGATGTACCAAGATTTAAAGCAACAATTCTGGTGGGCCAGTATGCGACGTGAGATAGCAGAATATGTGGCACTATGTGATGTATGTCAGCGGGTCAAGGCAGAACATCAGAAGCCAGCTGGTCTGTTACAGCCGTTAAAGATTCCAGAGTGGAAGTGGGAAGAAATAGGAATGGATTTTATAACCGGTCTACCCAGAACGTCGGCAGGACATGATTCTATTTGGGTAGTGGTTGATCGGTTGACAAAAGTCGCTCACTTCATACCAGTCAAAACAACTTACACGGGAAATAAGCTTGCAGAGTTATACATGGCCAGATTGGTATGTTTGCATGGTGTTCCTAAGAAGATAGTGTCGGATAGAGGTAGCCAGTTTACTTCGAAGTTTTGGCAGAAGTTACAATCAGAATTGGGTACCCGTTTGAATTTCAGTACTGCTTATCACCCTCAAACAGATGGTCAGACGGAAAGGGTAAACCAAATTTTAGAAGATATGTTGAGAGCCTGTGTTCTAGATTTTGGTGGAAGTTGGGATAAGAATTTGCCGTACGCGGAATTCTCATATAACAATAGTTATCAAGCTAGTTTGCAAATGTCTCCGAATGAAGCATTATATGGTCGAAAGTGTCGTACGCCGCTCCTTTGGGATCAAACCGGTGAACGTCAAGTTTTTGGGACAGACATATTGCGACAGGCAGAGGAAAAAGTGAAAATTATCCAAGAAAGGTTGCGCGTTGCTCAGTCGCGTCAGAAGAGCTATGCTGACAATCGTCGCAGAGATTTGGTTTTCGAAGAAGGAGATTATGTATATCTTCGGGTTACGCCGTTACGAGGAGTTCATCGTTTCCAAACCAAAGGGAAATTGGCACCGCGTTTTGTGGGACCTTATAAGGTTGTGAGTCGAAGAGGTGAAGTAGCTTATCAGTTAGAGTTGCCTCCGTCAATGGCGGGAATCCATGACGTGTTCCATGTGTCTCAGTTGAAGAAATGTTTACGTGTACCTACGGAGGAAGCAGATCCTGATCGTATAGAGCTTCAGGAAGATTTAACTTATGTTGAGAAGCCAGTCAGAATTTTGGAAGTAAGCGAGAGGAAAACCAGGAATCGCGTTACACGGTTCTGTAAGGTTCAGTGGAGTAATCATTCAGAAGAAGAAGCCACTTGGGAGCGAGAAGATGAATTGAAGTCAGCTCACCCTCATCTGTTCGCTAGTTCTTCTGAATCTCGAGGACGAGATTCTGTTTAAGGGGGGTAGGTTTGTCACGCCATAAAAATCTTAAATATTTAAATTGTTGATTAATTGGAATTTTTAGAAATTAAATTAAAAGCCTACAAGCTAAACCCTAATTTTCTAGGAAAATTTTCAACATAAAAATGAGCTAGATAAAATTTTATTAAATACTATGCTTGCTCCTCTATTTTCTAGAATTTTCTGGGAATTATTTGAGCAAGGGAAGTATTTTTAATAATTGAAACATCATTTCATAAATTGTTTTTATTTAAAAAGTTCAAAAAGTCCCCCTCCTAGGCCGTTGGGCCGAATCCGGCCCAACTCTCTCTTTTCTCTCTCTCTCCCACGCGCGGCCCAAGCCGGCCCAAGCCGCCGCCGCCCGCTCCCCTCCCGTGGAGGCCGACAGGTGGGGCCCACCTGTCGGATCCATCCCCTACCTCCGGCCGGCCGCCGCGCAAGCCGCCCGAGCCGCCGCTTTCCACCTCCGATTCCGCCCAAATCCGAGCCCGATTCCTCCGGGATTTTGAGGGGTTTTGTTCCTCTCGGTCTCCTCTTTCTTTTCCCCCAAGAATCAAAGGAATCCGTTGCGATTTGGAGTCGAATTGATTTCGTTTTGATTTTATCCCTAAAACCGAGTTCGATTTCTTCCCGACTCGATTCCTCCCGTTTGCGGCTTGATCTCTTCAATCCATTGTCATATAAAGCTTCCTCGTGTTCTCCTCTTCCGTTTACCCCCTTTCCCGTGCTCTCTCGTGCCCCGTAGCGTCGCCGCCGCGTGCACGAATCCCGCCGCCGCCGCCGGCCGTCTTCGGCAACGTCGCCGCGCCGTTTCCGCCGTCGCCTTTGGTCGCCGCCACCACCGTTAGGTGCGCCGTGGTGCAAGGAAGCTCGGCCGCCCCTCCGTTTTCGCCGCCGACCACCGGAGCGCCGCCGTCGCCGTTAACCCGAGCCGCCGCGCCGCCTTTGCTCGTCGCCGGCCGCCGTCGTGCATCCTTTGACGCCGGGGTGAGTACCAACGGGTTCGTCTCGTTGTCCTCTACGCGTAGATGCCCTCCAATCGCCCGGCCGACCGCTCTAGCGCCGGCGAGCTCCTCAACCCGAGCCGGCCGCCGTGCCGACGTCAGCATGACGTCAACCCTAGGGCTGACGTCATCATCGCCAGGGCTGACGTCATCATCAGGGCTGACGTCATCTCTCTCTTTTTTCTTTTTCCCGATTTTCTAATAGATTAAAACTTCGGAAAATCATAACTAAATAACCGTAGATCCGTTTTAGGTGGTTCAAGTTCCTAAATTCTTCTAAAATCAAGATCTACATGTTAAAAATATCCAAATGTACTGTTCATGCTTGTTTTTGTACTGTTTTGTTGATTTTGTTTATTTGCTTTAGTTTCCGACGTTCCGGAGGAGAGCGTTTCCGTTGAGGAAGGTTCCGAAGTGTTTGTGGAAGCTCAAGGCAAGTCACACAGATCCCAAATCAACCCTTTGAGCATGTTGATCCCTTTTAAAGCTATTATTTTATTTCAACTATGCATTGTTTTCGAATGTCATCGGGTGGTGAACCTTTCCCAGTTAATTAATGGCCGAAGATGACTTTATTTTCCTATGGGTTATAACTTGATTAGCATGAACCTTATATATTGGATTGGTTCAGCTAAATGCTATATGTAGGTTTGCTTAGCCATGCTTAGAAACATTAGCTCATTAAAAGGGGTTAAATATAAATTATATTACATAATTATTATTTGATAATTAGGGTTATATTTAATGGTAGCTCACGATGGTCAATCGTGTAATGATAATTAATTGATAATTAAAACCTGATTAAGGTGGGTTGTGAGCATATGGTTTTGATGGTTGTGCTCATGACAATTAAGGACCGGTTCGCGAGCTACTGTTGTGAAACATTTATCGTGCCAACCACAAGCCAGCGTGGGCAACGGCTTTACCTTTTGTATAGCGTGATTCATTATAGTGCTCCAGACTGAGAAGTGGCGAGAAGTCCATGGGGGTCGCTGGGGAGTCCATGCCTTGTTTATAAGGGGGTGATTATGATCCAGGAAAGGTGCACTGTAATGGGTTATGTTGTGCGAGGGGTATTGTCACAACTCCTTTCCGAGGTATCGTGGTGGTACTGAGGCACATGGTGACATGATGTGGGGTTGTGTCTTGTGGGTACAGTGGTACACCTCTGATCAGAGTTTAAACTATTCGAATAGCCGTACCCGCGGTTATGGGTGAGTTGAGCAATGTTTTTCGTGATTAGTCTCACACTACTCTTAAATGGTAATAATGTGATCATTAATTGGACTCCTGGTTTGGAATGGTTAATTCCTGGTTTGGAGGTTTGATTTGTTCAACCGGGGTTGGTTGTTCAAATGTGGTTGGGCCTATGCAACACGGGTGTGTTGTATAGTGTTTATTTAATATTGATTAATTATTCAACTGTTTTTACTATTCTCTTAAATATTTATTAAATGTTGTTTCTGCAAATGAGCTATATTATGCCATCCTTTGTTACCCTGTGCACTTGCATATTTGCTGTGTGGCTTGTTGAGTATGTTATATGCTCATTCTTGCAATATTCATTCATCAGAAGAGGAGTGCTTCAGTGAAGGTGATGATCGGGAGGATTAGGCTTGTTCTCGGTTAAGATGCCTGTGGAGTGGAGTCGCCGTAGCTGTTCCGTAGTTTGTTTTAGTTTTGTTTTTCCGCTGCGTAGAATGTTATTTTTCTTTGAGAGGAACTATCTACCTCTGTAATATTTTTTTAATATTTGCGAGTATTAAATAGTTATTTATTTGTACTCTATTATCAATATTGTCATTGTGTGCCTCGGTTGATTCCTGGACGAGGGCTTAACACACATGTAAGCGTTTGGAATTTTGGATAGAAATTCCGGGCGTGACATAATTCTACTCGCTCGCTGGTTCTCGAACCAGTAAATCGTAGCAATCTCTCGCACCACAACTTCCATCGGGGTTCGAGAGATAATTCTACTCGCTCGATGGTTCTCGAACCAGTAAATCGTAGCAATCTCTTACACCACAACTTCCATTGGTATTCGAGAGATAATTCTACTCGCTCGCTGGTTCTCGAAACAGTAAATCGTAGCAATCTCTCGCGCCTTAACTTCAGATAGTCGAGGTACGACTACGCCAATAGCGTAGTGGTCCTCGCACCACGACTTCAGATGACTTCAGATGGTTGAGGGACAGCTGCGACTGGTCTTCGACCGGCAGCATAGCGGCCCTCGTACCAACTTCAAATGGTTGAGAGACACCTACTCACTGGTTCTCAACCAGTCAATCATAGTGATCTCTCATACATTTACTTCTAGTGGTCGAGTTACGACTACTACCTGGTCCCCGACCAGCAGTGTAGCGATTCTCCCACTATTTCCACTTTAAGTGGTTGAGTTGCGACTACTATCTAGTCCTCGACCAGTGGTGTAGCGATTCTCCCACTACCTTTACTTCAAGTGGTTGAGTTGGGGCTACAACTGGTTTTCGACCAGCGGTGTAGCGATCCTCCCATTACCTCTACTCCAACAAAGTTGATATCAGGTACACAATATTGCTAAGTGTTTTACCCAAAGATCCCTTACCACGACGACACCTAGAGATGAAACCAATCCTACTGTCCCTTTACGCCGTCCTGACAAGGCCTCTGAGGAACTTGAGGGAACTTCGGCTGGGGACGCCCAGAGCGGATAAGGCCATGTCGGATCATCTAGAGACAAACAACCATGTAAGACATGGTCATGTAAGAGTTCTCGCCGTGCGTATTAACCAAGCCGTGTAATCGGAAATTGAGTTTTCCAACTTCACAGCGGGGGGCTAGGGTCAGTGCTTTTTCAACCAAGACAGGTCAAGGGTCCAAGAGCCTTATCCTCCGAGAACGATTCTCCGACGACAAGGCTGGGGGCTAGGGAGAGTGTATGACTAAACAAACTGACTGATTGAAGTCGGTAAAAGAGAAGACGCTCATATACAAAACATTGGTTTGTAAATTTAATTCATTTTTAGTTTTCCATACATATTATAACATGTCACCCTTTGAGCATTCGCTCGGGGGCTATTTCTATCTAATATTCTTTTCTAAGTATTGATTTCAGGAAAATTCTATTCGACATTGTCGAAGACTCCATGTCTCTATGGTTCTACAGCAAGATCGACTAAGGCGAGTATGACAAATGTTGACAAGGCTTCGTCGTAGATTCAACGCCTTGTCGATCGCTTGAAGAACGGTTGGTGGATCTCGACAAGGAATACGTAATGAAGAGATGGTGTACCCGCCGAGATAAAATTTCTTGACTTCAATCCAAATTCTCAATAACAACAAGACGGGAGACTTAGTCATATGCTCTGTACTTTCTTGGTTGACGTCGGAGATTGACTCAGACAAACCCTATAGGTGCCCGCACGAGGCTGATAAGGGAAGTCCAACATTATCTCTGAACTCAACGAGAATGGTTACGTGAGCTCGATAATAGTTACTCCAAGGTCTGCGGTTGAGAATATGAATTTGTTCATTTGCATTGAAGTCGGGGGCTACTGTCAGGGTTATAGATACCACATACCTAATAGTAGACTAAATCTCGGCAGGACCCACCATATATCATGTCTTATATGGAAACGACCTTCGGATATAGGAGGAGTTCCGCATAAGGAAGGATGAATAGAGTTCTACATGGAAACGACAAGGACTACTCGGATTGTATCCATATTGGTTTCCCTAGTTCTACTTGGACAAGGGGACACCTATGGGTATAAATACAAGGCCCCCTAGGAGGAGAGGAGACACGGAACAATAGATCAAGACAGAAGATTAACATACAAGCCAACATACGCCAAGACAAGACGCCAGATATCGACTTCAGAGATAGGCATGACTAGTCCCCTACGGTGCCTATGGCTATCGTCAGGAGAGATATAGCGCTGTCTCTGATCTCGCTGGATGCGGATTCGAGGAGGAAGGCTACCCTGTTGTCGACTATGAGTCAGTACTACAGACCGCCATGTCGACAACAGTTAGATAGGCTACCCCAAATATTATACTGGTGTGATTATGGTGAATAAGAGCAATTCCCGCTTCGGCCAACAGGATGTAGAGCTATTACCTGACAATTCAGGGGCCCGAACCTGTATAAAAATCTTCGTCTCCGTCTCTTTTACTACAATCTCGCATATATCCTAGTACCAACGATCCCCATACCATGCAAATACCGGAATCGCGACATCAAACGTCGACAGTATTGGTATTGGAGTTATTGTACGCTGCACTTTAGTTGTCATTTTATTTCGTGCAAGAGGTTAGTTTACAACAAATTCCCGGTGGACTACAAAAAATTGAAAAGATTTTATCATGCCTCATGATTAGTTGTTCACATCCACGCTAAAGAGAAATTGTGTTGAAAATTTGAGAAGCGTTTGCATCAAAAAAAAATTGAGAAGCGTGGGTCCCATAAATTTGCTCACCAATTTTTTTTTTTGAGAGACACTTCTGAAAACATTTTTTTTAATTTTTTTTTTGTTGCTCACCAAATTTTCGTTTAGGCAAAACTTATATAGGGCTAAGGTAAAATTGCACGAATATAACCAACGAGCATTTGACAGTATACTCACCGTGCACTTTAAAATGTGATGTGCTACTCCTTTGCATGTTCGCAATTTATCGCTTTGTTTCCCGGGCCCTAACTTATCTCTAGTGTGAATTGAACATGAGGACTTACCCGTCAAATTGAAAACTTTCCTGCAGAGGTTAGTCCATAGAAGATATACATCCAATGCCCATGAAAGTACTAGCTCTAACGGTTCATTAATCGAATTCGACACCATGTCTAATTTGATTAAAGCAGACTATTTTAACCTAAACACCACGTTTAATTTTAAAAGCCTATGGATGTACATCAATAGAATACCCAAACCACGTCATACAAAAAACTGACTTAAGAAGCATAACATATATGAGCAAGCCATGTTCACATGGTGGTGCTATTGAATAAAGGTTTGGTGAACCTTGTTTTATCTTTCACATACCTGAGTGTACTTACTGCCAGCATGATGGGTATGTTGGAATCCCTAGAGCAGTGGCATGGTCACATATGATTGTCAATCTCTCCTCTGTCTCCATGCGAGTTGTAACGGAGGAAGGCACTTTGACCATGCCATCTTAGGCGAGTGGTTTGGTTATGCACATACCTCTAGTGCAGGAACCTTTTGAAGGCGTGTTCCGTTGGCACAATGCTGTTGAGACGTAAGATACATATCTTTTTGGGAAAATGTGCAAGTGCCAACTGGAGTGAAGAAGCAAACGCCTAAAAAAGAAGAGGGCATCTCCACTTGCTTGTATGTGCGTAGGTGTTGCGGGAGCAAGAAGTTGTGTACAACTAAGAGTGGATGAAGGCTAAACCTAGGCGGCACAAGAGAATCAGGTAGTCTGAGTTGTGCACAAAAAGTCTACGAACGAGGTGTAAAGCCACTTTTTAAAGACACACACATAATGTGGTATTTGAGCTAGATATAGCTTGTTAGCTCTCTTGCTCTTCTCCCATCTTTTTTCTTTTCTTCCATCTCTCTTTTCTCTTTCTTTTTTTTCTAGCAAGGTAAGACTAATACCAACTTTAAACCAAGATGGCCTTGATTGATAGAACTCGTCATGACATACTCGTCGACCTCCCCCCATGTTGACGGTCGTTAGCGATCAGTTTCGCCCGTCAATATTACCAAAATAGAGGAGAACTAGTTATGCTTGCAATGCATATCCATATCACTAACCTTTTGCAGAGAATAACCATAAAATGGAGAGGAATCGACATCAAACCAGACGATAAATCAATCGGACGATGTCGAGGATCAGACTTTTGTATGAATGGGCCAAGAACTCAGAAATGACACGACCGATTGGGCCAAAATTCACAAGTCTGTAGAGAGGAGAAGTCCAGGAGGCCGCCAGCCGAAAATGGGCTGGATTGGACCAGCCCATGGTTTGGCCGAACCAGGGGGTTCGGCCGAACACCCATCTGCTCCGTTGGATGCAGGGTTTGGCGTGGACGTCCAGGATTGCTCCCCACTAACGGTTAGAGGGCATTTCCGACCATTCCAACTGCCATAACCGTCATTGGGAGGCTATAAAAGGACTTCACCTCCTCACTCTCTTCACACACCTCAAGCAAGAGTTCTCGCATATTTTCTCAAGTTAGTTTAGTGTTTTCAAGCTAGTGGAATAGGAATATAGTAGAAATCGTAGTCCGGAAACCTTCGGAAGAGTTCGGGTATGGCTCTAGTAGCTCTTCTCTTCTCTTTTATAAGCTTTGTACTTTTATTGGAATACTCTTCTTTATACATTTATGGTATTGGAATACTTTCTGAGTATACGAATGCCAACTTTACATTATGTTCATGTTATACTGATTATACTGCTAGTTTATCTGGGAGATACTTTGGTACGGGTATAGTGTTTGCTTATGTAATTACTCTATGTCATGACGATGATATTAGAGTAGTATCAGGTAGTTTAAGCGTGGTGTCTAAATTACGGGATATCATTATTTGGGGTTATATGCTGCAGATGAGAGGTGGGCCGCTGATGGTGACAGCTTAGTACGGGTATTCCTCCGCTTGTGTATATAGTGCTAAGTTAATTTCCTGGGGAGGATACTCGGCAGGAAATTCGGGCTGTAACGGGCTGTCGTAAGGAACTCGTAGTTAGGGGTGGCTTCTCGAAGTACCAGGATGGTATCGGATAGAGGGTATTAGCTAGTATGTCAGATAACTAGGATGTATGTAGATTCTCTTTCTCTTTTTCTTTCCACTTAGCTTAGATATTTTAGTATAAGAATGAGTAGCTTCCTGCTTGTGTGTCACTCTACTCTTGGATTTATCTTAACCCCTGCTTAGACTATGATTATTACAAGTAACATATAAACTATTAGTCAGGTTCTCTCTACTATAATCTTCCCACGAGATTAAATAAATACGATACCGTTGGAATACTCTCGGGTGAAATGCTACAATGGTATATCCGTGCGCTTGCGGATGAACTCTGTAACCATAATATACCAGGAGTATTTTTGCGCCATTACTGGGAATTATATTTCTTGTAATGTCGTTAAGAAATACCAACACCCCACAGTTGGACTTTTGTGTCGCAAGACATCAAAAACCAAGTGTCTGATGTTGGAGTCTCTTATAAAGTGTGTTCTAGCACCAAGGATCACCAAAGTGTATAGTTGATGTAGCTACTGTGTTCTTAGGCATCGCATGACCCTCGTTCTTAATATCAACCTGAAATAGTTAGCGACAATACCGGAAGGTGCATACTATCCTAAAAACTGGTTCTTATTTTCATTAGAAAAGAAACTTACCATAATAATTCGGGCTATCTCTCGATAGTGCTTTGTTTATGGTCACAAGCTTAACCATGTGGACATCGATATGCAAGATTAGTGCCACAAACAAATATGAGATTTGCAGTATTTATGATAAATATAAGCATCCACAACCACACTTCTAAATATGTTAAAAATGAGGACCGTAAGGTGGTTGTGATCCTCGCAAAGAGAAGCGGTAGGTCTCTGGGGATACCATATGCGAGCATGAATCCTGGGGAATTTTGAAAGAAGAACTTTAATGCTCATTTGTGGAATGTTTTCTCTCGCCCTTCAGAGTCGATGTCTCAAGCTTGTCCATGGCCTGAAGGTTCTCCTTCTCAAGAGATGCATTGTGCAAGAACCGGGTTGTTTCTTGATGATAAACAATAACAACGTTCTGAGGGTTAGAGGGACAAGGCTTAGGCTTGATCGAGGGCGATGAAGGTCGTTCAGTTTCATGAAGATGGACAATGGGTTCAGAAGAAACGAACGAAGATACAAATATCACCTCCTCGAACGTCTTATGCTTGGGACGAGGCTTCTTTTTGCTGGAATAATTCAGGGTGTTTCCATAATCTTCATAAAGATCATCCCTGAATGCAGGAGTGCAACCCGGAGCTTGAATTTCTTTGGTATTCGGAGATGGCTCTAGGGAGGACTCTTTAGTCGAACCCAATTATATGGAAGGTTTGGGTTCCGGTTTGGCTATACAGGGTTCCTCCCGACCTGACACTGATGCCTTAGGGAGGTGTACAGAGCATCGTCCAATGAAGGAGGTATTTTCTGACATACGATCAAGAATTTCCTTGCCTTCAGATGGGGTTTTATGCATGAAAGACCCTCCGGCAGTGATGTCAAGGTGGAATGCAAACTCCTTATGTAAACCCATATAGAAGTGTTGCAACAATGCAAAATTAGGTATAGATAAGTTTGGTCCAGATCGTACTAATGAATTAAATCTAGCCCAAGCTGTACCTATTGGTTCTTATTTAAATACAGTATCATTTATTCACTTCTGTTAATTGTACAGTGAAAAGAGAAAAAGGATGCATGCAAGATATAACATGGTCGCCATTGAGTCTATGGTTCCATGCGTGGCATGCGACGAGGACATGTGCACTGCTTCTTCCATATATATAATGGAGAAGTACAAGACAATTTTTTTTTCTTGAGTCCGGTGAAGCTAATACAAAATCTACAGCTTAACAATGGATCTCAAATAGTGTTTTTCCATAGAGATCGACAGCCAAATGGTGCTGGTTTGTTAGGTGGAGTGTGTTGACGGTCATTATAAATACTGATCTCAGACCATCAATTATCTAAATAAATAAAATACAACTAACATTTATTACACGGATATTCGTTTTAAATAATATAGTCGTTCCACTTGTCCATGGAAAATACTATGGATGCAAAGATTTTCTACAAAATGAAGGAGAAAATAAGTCAGTGTGCAAAGAAACACACATCCGACCAATCACGAGAGTGCACACGGATTGAAGGCTACAATTAAGACTAAACCGACATATGTAAGGCTAATCCACCATGTGCCATTCTAGGGGCTCACATGTCAATCTCTGGGAGAAGGTCGGTGAAGAGAGATGGTGGCCCTAGTTTGGCTCAAACCAGAACCAGGGGTCGGCCAAACCAGGCCTGGCCCGTCTCATCTCCGTCTTCCACGTGCCAGCTCCACTTTGGTCCTTGATGGCAGTTAAGGGTGAACCGACTTAATTCACTGACATTTGCAATCATCATTGGGAGCTATAAAATGTGAGAAAGCTCTCACTCTCAACACACACTCAACAAGCAATCTCTGTATTTCTCATTTGTATTACTATCTAGATAAGTTGAGTTTAGACTAAGACTAGTTCTTCGGTTTCCTAGTCTTCTTAGAACTTTTATATCTTTATAAGATTTTGAGCCTAGTAATGAAATTATCTTATTTAGTTATTGGTGTTCATAGTTCATATATTGCTTTGTAAATTAGTAGTTTATACTTCTATCATATGCTTTATATGTTTAGGCTAGTCGATCTATGTCACAACATTGGTCCAATGATCTTAACGGGTTATACTAGTTCTTACTTGTCCATCCGAAGAATAGAAGTCCCAAGGGAACTAGTCATATTATTTAGCAATGCAAGCATGGTACTTGGGTTGATTAAATGTCGTTGAATGCGTGCGTGCCTCACGGGTTATAGAGGTAGGCAACGGGCGGTAATAGCCTGGTCCATACTTTGTAATACTTTATGTTCGGGTATGACTTAAGAGTTCATAAAATACCATAACCACATTAGCAGACTAGTAAGGAGTGGTCTCTCGGCGCCTAGGTGCATAGAACCAACTGCAAACCTTGTATAACGCCACTGGGTGCATAGAACCAACTCCAAACCTTGTATAATCATGTGATTGTTTGAGTATAATCTAAGCATTGTAAGTATAGAAGTACATATGAAACCATAGTTATGTTTTGTCTTTCTCCTTAGTCTATTTTGTTATTTATAGAAATGATTCTTCGATGTGTCACACTACCTTATTATCATTGTCATTTGCCCTAGCTAGACTACAATATTATTGATCATACTAAGTACGATTATGATTATGATGGCCCATTCTTTACATTGCCGCCTTCCTTGCAGAGAAACAAATAACAATACTCTTGAAATACAACTGAGTGAAATGCTACAACGATATCCATGCTCTTACGAATTTATTTGTGATAGTACTCCCTCCGGGTTGATAATATCTGTCGTTTTGGACAATGGCAAGGTCTAAATAAACAACTTTGACCATTATTTTCCATTATTATATGTATAAAAGTGTTAACAAATATATGATTTTATTAAAGTACTTTTTAAGACTAATCTATACATGTAGTCACCATATTTGAAAGACAAATATTTTAAAACTAATTCATAATCAAAGATTCTAAAGTTTGACCTGATCCGTATCTAAAACGACAAGTATTATCAGCCTGGAGGGAGTAATAAATACCAAAGGTACCACGTTTGTAGTCGAGAGCCATGGATGTATTTGTCATAACATCCCAGCCTCCTTTTGACCTCATATATTATCGATGTATGGTTTTATTGGAGATTTCTTTCAATAGTTCGAATTCCTTACTTTCTGAAGAGGAGTGATATTCTATAGGCTCTATCATTTCTGGTGATACACTAGGATTTCATTGTCTCCGTTCTAATAAAATAAAACACATCTTACGCTTTAAAATGGAGAGAATCAGACGGTCCAAGAGCGGTGGGAGGGACTGGCCGCTTCGGTGGGCGTCCCCGGAAGGGCCTGCGTACCTTGATTCCTCCTCATCGTTTAGGAAATTTGGAACGAGCGTAACCGAAGGATCTTTGACCACAAGGAGGCCTCCTCGTCATTGTGTACAGTTCTCCTTTTTTTTTTGCCCTTAGGGGTTATATTTTTCTCCTGCTATATTTAATGAAAATATCAGTCTCATGCTGAAATCCCTTAGAAAAAATGGAGGGAGTACAAGAGCTTAATAAAATTGCAATGGTGTGAACATGGTTATGATCCCCCACTAGATTCACCTTATCTATTTTTAGTTTGTGGGTGGAGAAATAAGTCTTAATCTTGTTCTTCAATATTTTCTGAATAACAAAGAGATATCAAAATGATTTGTTGTCCATAGGAGGTTGCAGTATTTTGTACTATAAGTTTTCCTGCGCGGGTATATATATCTATGACTTGATTTCTTGTCCTAAAATTTGTTCTGTTGAATTGAATGTGCATGATCGATATTTGTTGCACGAGAATGGACAAAGGTACAGATTTTAAGGGCGTTCACAGTGCTCCTACGTGGCATTCGACCTACTCTTACCACGTAGGAGATTCTCTGCCAGCTAGGTTTTCTGCGTGACCAACCCAGGTTCGCGTAGCCAATCTTGGCTACGCGTTCTTCGTCAGTAAATGGACGGGGGAGAAGGGCATGGCCGCACGGCTATGGCCTCGCGCTTCGTGGCCGGTCTCCCCGATTTGCGCCGGCGCTGGATGAGATAGGGGAGAGGCTGACGCGGGTGCCGAAGGGGAGGGGAGAGGCTGCCATGGGCGTTGGAGGGGAGAGGCTGCCACGGGCATCGGAGGGGAGAGGGAGAGCTCCAGCCACCGGCAAGGCCACCACCACGAGCTTGCTGCCGTGTCGGATGGGGAGCTCGGGGTGGCTGGGTCCTTGGGGGCGTCCGCTGCCGCGCCAACCTCGGGGTCGTCGCCGCCCACCTCGAGGTCCTCCGCCGTTGTGCCCGCCTCCGGAGTCGTCCTCCGCCACCCCCCCTACAACCCCCGAGGTCCCCTGCTCATCAGTGCCACGGAGGAAGCGCGGCGGCGAGGAGGGAGGGAGAGCCGCCTCCCTGCTTCGGCCGCCTCTCCGCCCCGGTGCCGTCGCCGAGAAGGACGCGGCGGTGTGGTGGTGGGGAGAGCGACGAGGGGGAGGGGGGAAGGACGCGGCGCCGCTCCCTTCGCAAATCCACTGAGCTCCCGCGTGCCGTCTCCCGCTCGTGCGCCACCGAGATCCCGCCACGCCGAGCTCCGGTGACGCTTGGGCTGCGCCGAGCTCCGTGACGCTTCCTCCGCTCCTCCGCCGGGGAAAGGCAAAAAGAAAGAAGGAGAGAGAGAGAGGGGAAAAGGCGCGTCCGTTGGGAAAAAGTGTTTCTTTATTTACGTGGACCCTACTTAAGGCCGTGGAGTATAAGACTTATGAGGTTCTTTGTCTATATGTTATACGAAGAACAGAAAAAGATCGGTGACGCCTGTGGACGCCCTAAGAAGCGGTCAGCTACAGTGGTATTGTCAGTGCAGACTCGGGTCTAAAGTTAGCATGAGCCTATGTATTGCCTGCACGTATAAAGTCAATGTCTTTGCATCGGCTCCCAGCCTTTATCCTGAATCCTGACCCCTGAGTCCTCTGGCCACAGTAAAGCTAGCATGATGCAGGGGGCAGTGGCCAAGGTGTGGAATTAAAAGTTGGGAGTCAAAGTACCACTGCTACAGTATCACTTAAGTGCTAGCCGTAGTACCAATAATATTGGAGTTATTATATTGCCACAAAAAACCAAAAAATTAATCACTATAAAGATCCACCGCTACAGTATCATTAGAGTGAGCTGTGAGTCAGTCTAGTAACAGAATGCAAACAACAAACTCAGACAAAAAATTGCTAGAACTTCATCAATTGAAATCCATTTAATGTCAAACTTAAAATATAAATTTAATATCAATTCAAAAAATATGCCTGGCTTTTTTTTCCAAGAGACACGAAAACAAACAGGTGAAATTCAACAGAATAGGGAAAACGTTAATGTGCACGAATATTGACAGGCATGCACTACTACAAGTCTACAACCTAGATTATTACTCTTAACCCAACCAACAAAAGCACTTGCAATTTTGCAAGTAGAAACCAAATTTATTGAAATTAAAAAAAAAGCTGCGTTGAATTCCAATCAATGGTCAGATTGAAAACCGCAAGTAAACGATTGGTGAAAAAAAAGTGTATCCAAAGTCACCTTGCGTAAAACCAACTTGGATTGGGTCAGTTTGATTTAGATTATTAAGCGGATTATTGTCACAAATTATTTGTTCGACCATTGGCCATGTTTAGATTTAAAAATTTTTCTTTAAACTTCCAACTTTTCATCACATGAAATGTTTGGACACATGCATGGAGCATTAAATGTGAAAAAAAAACAATTGCATAGTTTGCATGTAAACTGCAAGACAAATCTTTTGAGCCTAATTACGCCATGATTTGACAATATGATGCTACAGTAAATATTTGCTAATGACGAATTAATTAGGCTTAATAGATTCATCTCGCAGTTTATAGGTGGAACCTGTAATTTGTTTTGTAATTAGTCTATGTTTAATACTTCAAATGTGTGTCCATATAATTAAAAAAATTTTGGCGCACGAACTAAACACAACCTCTAGTGATAAATTAAATATTATAAGAAATAAGCTTAATAAATAGTAGCTTAAAATAAGTGGTAGAAGTAATGTATAAGAAGAAAGTTTTTTTAAAAAAAATATTCTTTTATAAATGTGGAGTAAATAACATGGTTTAATACTCAGTAAACCAGGTGAACAAAATAATTCATTGTGGATAAATTTGCTGAAATTTATAGATCAATGCGGGGTTTAAAAGTGCCTATCCAATACCCAATTAATTCTAAATTCGTTCTATTTCCTATCCTATATTTTCCCACACTATTTCAGTCTCTCTATATCTTCTTGTACGGCACAACAAAAGCAGCCCAACTGCAGATTTACAATCTAATCTAACAGCCCACTCTGATCGAATATCTCCATGTCCAAACACCAATCAAATTACTATGAGATTAGCTCTGGACCAATAAAAAATACCTCGAGGTACCAGTACTTTACGGTACCAAATCATTTACGTTTGGTGGATCTAACAATGCACATCCTACCTAGTTGGATCCAACGATCGAAAACGATTTGGTACCGTGAGATACCGGTACCTCGAGGTACTTTTCGTTGGACTGGAACAAATCTCAATTACTATACGTAGTAGAACTTGTGTAACTTAATTTAGAAACCCTATCCTATCTTGGCGCGGTGATTATCTTACTTTATCAATTACTTCCTTCGTTTCATAATATAAGACTTTCTAGCATTGCTCACATTTATTTAGATGTTAATAAATTTAGACATATGCATGTATTTAGATTTATTAATATCTATATGTATGTGGGTAGTGCTAGAAAGTCTTACATTGTGAAACGGATGAAGTAGAAAGAATATGGTTAGAAAACAATATTGCTGGGCATCACTCTCTCCAAACTAACCTAGAGGGTTTAATTTCGGACGGAGCTAGGTTTTGACGCGATGGTTGTGGAGGCGGTCATTGTTGTTGGGCAGCAGCTGGGGTAAACACAACTAGAATTAACAGCCACTTAAGTCGTGGCTTTAGGCAAGGGCAAGGGCAAGGGCTGTCACGTGCGCACGTTCGTAGGGTCGGGAGCGGTGCCTCGTAGCGCTTAAACAAATCGCGGCGCGTCAGTGGGTTAACTCGTGGGTTTGTCTGCGATTAACAACAGCCGCCGCTACCCGCACAGGCAAATGCTACACAGGTCACAGCAGCAGCACAAGTGTTTCAAGAAGCTGAAAATTACAGATTTTTCTGCACCTTTTGGTTACGACTCTCTCTGCGTCGATGCATGTGTACGTACAGTAACGGCACCGCGGTTGTGAAACTTATAGCACTGGGTTTCTAGTGGGTTGAGAAACTTAGGAGGTGTTTGGATCTTAGGAACTTAATTTTAGTCTATATATTTAGACACTAATTTAGACTACTTATAAAACTAATTACATAAATAAAATCTAATTCGCGAGACAAATTTTTTAAGCCTAATTAATCCATAATTAGAGAATATTTACTGTAGCATCAGATAGGCTAATTATGGATTAATTAAGCACAATAGATTCGTTTCGTGAATTAGTCCAAGATTATGGATGGGTTTTATTAATAGACTATGTTTAATATTTATAATTAGTGTCCAAACATCCGATGTGATAGGAACTTAAAAGTTTTTAGTCCCATCTAAACAGCGCCTTAGGCTAGTCTAGATACCAACGTAAAATTTTACACCCTGTCACATCGAACGTTTGAACACCTGCATAAAGTATTAAATATAGGTTAAAAAATAACTAATTGCACAGATTGCGACTACTTTGCGAGACGAATCTTTTAAGCATAATTGCTCCATAATTTGACAATGTGGTGCTACAGTAAACACATGCTAATGACTGATTAATTAGGTTTAATAAATTCGTCTCGCGGATTACTGACAGATACTGTAATTAGTTTTTTTTATTAATACCTGAACACCCCATGCAGCACCCTATATAATACCTGATGTGACACGCCAAAACTTTATACCCCTGGATCTAAACAACCCCTTATATACGATCTCGTATCATCGTCACTACTGGAGAAACCGTCATTCATAGGTTGGCCAAAATCCACAATAGTCTCGATTCAACTAAAATCTGGGACTAAAAACTATGTTTAGTCCCGGTTTAAAAGTCCCGATTTGTGTCAGACGATGTCAGGGCGCCGAGAATTTTAGTCCCGGTTAATGTTACCAACCAGGACTAAAAAATAGATCTTTAGTCCCGGTTGATATCTCTAACCGGGACTAAATATCTCCCTCCCACGTCTTAACTCGATCGAACTAGAGACAAGAGACTTATCTCTTAGCGCATATATATATATCCTTATCTCATAGCGCGCGAGACCAGAGACTTCTCCTTATCTCTTCGTCGAAACCGAGCGCTTCTCCTCGTGCCTCTTCTCTCGCTGTCTCTCTCTGTCCTCTCTCTCTCTCTCTCTCACTCTCTCGCAGCGGGGCCGGTGGGAGAAGCGGCGCTGCAGCCGCCGGGAGGGCGGGGACTGCGGCGGTAGGGCCGGGGAGGCGGCGGCAGAAGCGGCGGCGGCTACCGGGCCGGGGAGGCGGCGGGAGAAGTGGTAGAGGCTGCCGGGAAGGGGCGGCGGCGGCCGGGCCGGGGAGGCGACGAGAGAAGCGGCGGCGGCGGCTGCCGAAGGAAGATTTTTTTTTTTTTGGATTTGTGATGAATTTGTGATGTATTTGATCTTTGTGTGATATGAATATGTGATGTATTTGTGATTTTTTTAGAGTTTGTGATGTAATTTTTTTGAGAATTTGTGATGTATTTGCAGATGATCGATTTGGGGATTTGGAGATGATCCCTTTTGTTCTGTGATGATCGATTTGGGGATGATTTGGAATGTAGTGAAATCAATATTCAAAGTTAAAAACAATGAAATAAAAGAAAAAATAATACCAAACGGACCTGGCCTGGCTCGGGACTAAAAATGGATTTTTAATCCCGGTTATTTCAATCGGGACTAAAATACCCATCTTTACCAATGGAGTATCACTATTTGCTGCTTGAACCGATGGTGATAGGTGTTTGGAGCGCTACCCGAGCAATGCTGTGCCGGATCCAGTGCCTCCACTGCCGCCCCTAGCTCCCCTCCCTTCCTGTTGCCGCTGGATCCGGAGGTACCGAGCAACACTACACCGGATCTAATGCCTCCACTGTCGCCGCTCATCCTCTTTGCCGCTGCCGCTGCCTCTTCCCTCCCTTTACCCGCCACCGCCGGATACGGCGCCTACACCGCTGCCCCTCCCCGTCGCTGCTGTCGTGGTTCTATTTGTCGCTGATGTCGCAGTATCTGCTTGAGAGGAATGAGATGAGGAGAGACCGAGAGAGGTGGGAGAGGGAGGAGAAAATGCAGCAGTAATAAATGGGAGACATGTGTGTGAAAGAGAGGTGGTGAAAAGCGATATCGATCTAGTAAAATTATACGGAGATGGTTGAGATACATGGATGGATAGGGGCCGTAGAGAAAAGTCGAATTATTTACATGCACCTCCCTAAAAGGCTTGCCTGTGAAAATAACTCTATTTTCACACGCAATACTTCTAAGATAACCACTTGTGTAAAGGGTCTTAATCGGAGGAGTCCCATTTATTTATATGGGCGTGTGTTCTTTGAGCCCGATTTTTAATAGATCGAATTCACAGAACTAGCTATGTTAACTAGTGACATTATATGCCTTTCCAGCTTTATGATGAGCAAGCAACAACCCTCTATTCGGTGTGGTTATGTTGGATTGGCACGATATAAATCCAATCAATAATAGAATTATTTCTAAATAGTCAGACAAGGGATACTAGTGAGCATCCCCTAGGTTTTTATTCATTTAATTTGGAACTTTGCGCGTTTCAGATAGTGGTAAAGTGATAACATATAAGGAGCCCTTCCTCATTCAGTCATACTCAATAAAGTAAGAAATGTTTGACCCTAATTCTTTTTTTCATCTTCATATAGAAAGAAAATCTTATACCAATTCGATCCATCCAGAATGGATCGGCTAGACATTCTATTTGGGAGCCCGGTCTTGACTCTTCTGTGTAGTATTCATTCTAGTTCAGCTGGAATCACATCAACAGTGGATGGAACTAACTCGAAAATCCAACCACTTCACCTACTTTATCAGGTGTCTGTGAAAATGGTTTCTGTAAGTAGTGATAGAAGCCCGAAGTGATCACTGGTTCCTATTAGGCTCTGTTGAAAGCTCCTTTAGCTTAGTTTTTTTTTCATACGTAAAACAAGTCATTAACACATGATTAATTAAGTATTGATTATTTATAAATTTAACAAATAATTTTATTTGATTTTTTAAAGACACTTTATATATAATTTTGTTTCAAAAAAATACCATTTAGAAATTGAGAAAGTTGCAAAAGCAAAATGAAATACCGAACGCAACGCAGCCAGTCTTTGTGTAGTATGGTGGCATGCATATGATAAATATCACCTGTGGCTTTTTTGGAACCTTCTGAATGTGAGCCCAAGGTCGCCAACTACTAGCAGAGCTCTTTTCATGCCGTATGCCGTATGTACCATGTCCTGCACCCTCCTGGTGTCCTGCAAGCCCCTTTGTTTCTCTTTCTGCGGTGAGAGAGCTTGATATATACTGTAGTGCCTCTGCAGTAGTAGTACAATAATACAGCACATTAATCACTTGCAGAAACAAGATCAGCACTGCCAAAACAACAGTGGTAGGTTTCAAGTTTTTACTGCAAGGATACAGATAAACAGTAAAAGAGGTCGAGAGAGATATCGACATCTCTGGGGAGTACTCAGGCTTTGCATCAAATCTGCTAATGTGCTATGCTGTCCCAAAAAGAAGAGAGGAATTGGATGCTTTGAGAGTGAGAGTCGCATGCACCTCAGGATATTACCTACGAAGTACTAGAATTAACGCCACGATCACAGTCACGGCTAACCTTTAATATTTTCCTATGTGCTCTTAACCAGTTCTTCATCTCCGCTTTCGCTTTTGCAGCTTAATTCTTCCAGAAGGGCCTGTTCAGGCATGTCGCATGTCGCAGGGCCTTTAGTTTCTGATCGATATTAGTGATACAAAACTGCGATTTTCCAAAAATAGAAGTTGTTGGAGGCATCCTATGAAGGTCGACCGAGCCCGCTGAAACATCAGCCGTCGAGGCATCAAGACAGTGCCGCACAGCGAGGAGGCCATGGGCCGGCAACCGTCGAAAGGGGTCGCCAGACAGCGAAGCACCTTGACATGGAGGTTGAAGCCGATCAGGTGGCAATCGTCGAAGAGGATCGCCAGACAGCGAAGCACCCCGAGGTGGAAGCTGAAGCCGATGCTGTAGCCACTAGGCCAGTCAATCATGAAGGCCCAACAACACTATGTGGAGGAGATATCTAGGCTCATGGGCCGTGTAACTGAGCTAAAATATTGTTATTACCCCTGTAAGCGACCTTGTCATAAGTGCACCCACGTAAACTCCTGTTATACCAAAACCGAGGGTTACAAATCCTGGGCTATAAACCTGTGTGTGCGTGTCTCTCTCTATCTATCTATATATATATATATATATATACATATATATATATATATATATACATATATATATATATATATACATATATATATATACATATATATATATATATACATGTATATATATACATATATATATATATATATACATATATATATATATATAGATATACATGTATATATATATCTATATATATGTATATACATATATATATATATATATGTATAGATATACATATATATATATATATGTATATACATATATATATATACATATATATATATATATATAAACCCCAAGGGCATGTAATGGGGATCCAATTTTTAAAAAATCAGGACATTTTACCACTTTATTTTTCAACCTTTGGGTGAAGTCTGTCCTTTGATAGACGCATTTGTCCATCGACAACAGTTGGCACCGACCATGGGGAACCTCAGTTCAAACTGATGTCACCCAAGAGGAAGTCCGTGAGGGGAAGAGCAGTGTCGAGGAGGTACAATGATGAAGACTAGGACAAGGCCGAAGTTGAAGCTGGGGCCGAAGCCGAAGGGCGGGCCCGAATCGATGCGGCCCAAGCGGCGTAGGCAGCATAGGTCCAAGCTTCGGCGGTGGCCATAGCCGAAGGAAGTCAGCAACCTGAGCCCGAAGCGTCCACAGTGCCGAGGACGAAGCACGAAGCCATGAGGCAAGACATGACAAGGCTATAGGAAATACTCTGACAGATGCAGTAGCAGCAACAGACTCAAGAGGCGGCCATACAAGCCTGGGCTGCAGCGGCCATTTTACCGACCGTAGCGCCGTAGGCAGCCCCTTCGACTAAAGCTAAGGTAGTACCTTCGACTCAAGCCTTGGCATCACCCACAGTTGCACAGGTGCAAGTCCGCGCTGCACCAACCCAGCCTTTGGCACAACTGATCCTGGCCTCCCAATCCACGGCCGAAGCTGCTTCGACCCTCCAAGCCCAATTCCAAGCCTTGGTCCAGCAGCTAAGTTCGGGTGAGCCACACACACAATCACCGCAGCAAGCAACCCAACCAAGCGCGGCTCTGGCCGCAGGAGGATCAAGTCAAGGGGTGGTGGTTTGGCCAACGGTGAACCCGACGATTGTTCGACCGCCCGCCCAAACCCCACCTCCCTTGTTTCAAGGAGCTTTGGCTGGTCCAAGCTACATTGTAAGGCCAGCCGCAAGTGCAAGCATAAGGAATAGCTTCATCCTTCACCCGACATTTACCCAAGTCTTTCGCCACAATGTCAGCAAGTTCCGACAAAAAGCATTGCAAAAGATGTTCTCACGCCCGGAATTTCTATCCAAAATTCCAAATGCTTACATGTGTGTAAACCCTCGTCCAGGAATCAGCTGAGGCACATAATAACAAATTGATAGTAGAGTACAATTATTACTCTAATTAATAAGCGAATAAAATGTCATTACAGAGGTAGATAGTTCCTCTCAACCAATAAAGATCTAAGTAGCGGAAAATAAAAAAAACAGCGCAGACGACACCACTCCACAGGCAGCTTGACCAGGGCTACGCCTAACCCTCCACACCATCAGCGTCACTGTAGAACTCCTCCTCTGATGAATGATTGCAAGGTGAGTATATGACATACTCAGCAAGCCACGCAGCAATTATGCAAGTGCACGGGATAACAAAGGATGGCATAATATAGTCTCATTTGCATAAATAGCATTTAATAAATATTTCAGAATTTAATAAAACAGTAGAGTGTTAATTAAGCAATATTAATCCAACGCTATACAACATACCCTGTTGTATAGGCCCAACCATTCTGAACAACCAATCCCGGCTGCACAGTTCTATCTCCAAACTAGGAATATACCATTCCAAACCAGGAGCTAATCAAATTATTACCAGTTTTAGCATCATTCATTATGGTGAGAAGTGTGAGACTAATCACGAAAGACATTGTTAGACCCGCCCATAACCGCGGGCACGGCTATTTGAATAGTTTTACTCTGGCCAGAGATGTACCACTTTACCCACAAGACACAACCTCAACATCATGTCAACCATGCGTCGTGATACTTAACAAGTACCCGAATAAAGATTGTGACAATACCCTCTATATAATACAATTCAAAGCAGTGCACCTTACCCGGATCATAGTCACCCCCTTATAAACAAGGCATGGACTCCCCAGCGACCCCCATGGGCTTATCTCCGCCACTTCACAGCCTGGCGCTCTACAAAGAACCATACTATACAGCAAATAAAGCCGTTGCCCACGCTGGCTTGTGGTTGGCACGGTAAATGTTTCACAACCGAAAATCGTGAACCGGTCCTTAATTGTCATGAGCACGACCATCAAAACCATGTACTCATAATCCACGATTATCAGGTTTTAGTTATCAAATTAATTAATTAACCAATCACGATTGACCATCGTGAACTATCATTAAGCCATCATTAAATAATAGTGATTTATAAGTTACCCAATAATGTGCTAAGGTTTCTAAGCATGGCTAAGCAATTATATCTAATATCTAGTTGAACCAATATATAAAGCTCAACTAATCAAGTTACAATAACCCAAGGTATCAAGGAATAAAGTAATCAAGAACGAAAGGGATATAACAAACAATAAGTTAATTCCACCCAATGACATTCAAAAATAAATGCAATAGTTGAATAGAAACAATAGCTTTAAATGGGATCAACATGCTCAAAGGATTGTTTGGGATCTGTATGACTTGCCTTGCTGGCCTTGGAACTCTTCAAATTCTTCTCCTGCAAAATCGAACTCTCCGGAAACGACGGAATCTAAACAGAAAAGATCAAAATCACCAAAACAGCACATAAACTAGCATGAACAGTACATGTGGATATTTTTAACATGTAGATCTCAATTTTAGAAAAATTTAGAGAATTGAACCAACTAAATCCGAGCTAAGATGAATTAGTTATGAATTTTTAAAGATTAAATCATTTATATAGATTTTAATTGAATTATGACGCAATAATGAATTATTTTTGAAAAGAAAAAAGATGATTATTGCGTCAGCGGCTCGGGTTCACGGTAGACCGGGTGCACGGCAGCGGTCTACGGAAACGAACGGCCGAGAACGAAGCGGTCCACGGCGGCTTACGGGAAACGACGACGATGACGTCGGCGGTGACGTCACCACCGATGGCGGCTCGGGCGCCCAAGCTCGCCGGTGAACGACGGCGCGGCGGCACAAACGGAGGGCACCTACAGATAGCGGGCATCGCGGCGAACTCACCGGTGACCAAAACGACGGCGGACGACGACCGGACGGCGACAGCGACGAGGAAGAAGCGGCGGCGACCTTCGGCTTGACGACGACGGCGGTGCTCCGGCGATCTTCAGCGGATGCGGAAGAGCAGACGAGATCGGCGATAGCTTGGCGACCACGGCGACGACCTTCCCGAGCGACGACGACGACCGAAGCGACGGCGGCGCACGGCTGGACGAACGGCGGCGACGGCGGCGCATGGGCTCACGATGCTAGGGCGCTACAGACGGCGAGAGGCGAAGGCGAGGGCGGCGACGGGTAGCGGAGACACTGGGGATCCTTTTATAGGGGCTAGGGGGTGGCGAAGGCCCACGGCGACCGGCGGCGAGAAGGAAAGTCAAGGGTTCGGGGAGGAAAATCGAATCCGATTCGAACCCAAATCCGAGGATTTCCAAACGATTTAAGCCGACGATTCCAAAACAGAAAAGGTAGAGGAGATCCCGGGGATCACTTCCCCCGTATCAATTTCACCGAAGAAGGAAAGACGCGACCGAATTTGGAAGGACGGCGGCGGCGCTGCTCGGCTAGGGTTCGGGCGGGCGACAGCCGAAGGAAGACGACGACCCCGACAGGTGGGGCCCACCTGTCAGCGAGAGAGAGAGAGGAGAGTGGCGGCTGCGCGACTGCGGGCCGACTGGGCTGGCTTGGGCTGGGGAGGAGAGAGAGAGGATTTTGAGCCGACTTTCGGCCCAAAGCCAAAAGAAAATTTTTTAAAACTTTTCCAATTTAAATAATTCATGAAATGCAATTTCATTTATTAAAAATACTTCCTTAGCTCAAATAAATCCCAGAAAAATCTAGGAATTATAGAATTAAGCAAAGTATTTAATAAAATTTTATCTGGCCCAATTTTATATTGGAATTTATTATTTAAAATTAGATCTTTTCTTCTAGGATTTTAAAATCATTTCTGATAATTCCAATTAAACAACAATTTATAAATTTAAGATTTTTAGGGTGTGACAGATATTGCCTTTGAGTTGGGGGTTGCGAAATCACCCAATTCCACCACATTTCGAGAACCAAAATATAACAAGATATTCGGGCAAATTAGAACCAAGCGAGATCTTGTCGTTCTACAAGTCAACGATCCAAACGGTCCACGGGGACGAGAACACCAAGGCGAAGGTCACACATCTTGTCCTAGACAGCTTCGCCCGATCATGGTATTTCAACATTCACCCAAGCAACATTTACTCATGGGAGCAGTTGCGGGATGTCTTCATAATGAAATTTCATGGGACATACTGTTGGTATTTCTTACGTTCATAGATAAAATCCGCAAGCGCACGGATATACCGATGTAGTACTTCACCTGGTAGTATTCGAAGGTATTGAATTTTCACAGGGAACATGTGTGTTTGGTCTTCTTTAGGTTCATCTAAGGACACAAGATAAATGTAGACCAAAGGGTGGAGAGGATTTTCTAATGTGGTACATGGTTGTTTAGAAAGCTTAACTTCAATCCTATAACTATTCTTCAGGCACTGGCTTGCTCGTGCTACCAGAACGCGCTCTACTCCGTACCTGCATAGGGAGGACTACGGTGATCTCGAGGGCTGTCACCACCTCTACACCAACCTCTAATACTATGGCATACGCAGCAAACATTGGTAATTAATTACCTAGACACCATGTCTATGCAAATAATTACTACTCTAGCGTTAGCTAAATACTGAAGTAATCACTATTTCTTAATGAACAATAGTGAACAATGATCCAGCAAGCTAAATAGGAACTAACCAAGAAGTATATCACACAAGATGAATCTCAATTACTTAATTAAAATATTCTCAACTAAAGCAAAGTAATTGCTAAGGTACAAAAGAAAGAGATAGAGAAACCGACAATTCCGAAACTCCTCCAACTCTTTATTCCTCACTCTCTCCCTTATTCTAAGTATACGTAAAAGTAAACAAAAAGCCTATTATAATTCAGCTCACATCTTGATGTGTTGTGAATCAGTGAGGAGAAGGGTATTTATAGGCCAAGAGGTGCCTTCGGAGTGTGGAGATGCTAAGCATCCAAAGGAGCAACTTCTCTCTTGAGCTACCAAGTGTCCCTCCATGGCGGTTTCTTCCGGTAGAAACGGTCACGATCGCCTTGGATAGTCGGTAACTACCGGCATGCGAAAATTGAAGGCCAGATGGGTCATGCCTGGGAGTCGGCCGCCCCTGCCTGCCTGCCTGCCTTGGATAGTCGGTAACTTATTATGAATGTAATTCTTCCCCTCCTTTATGTATATTTCATCTCAATTTTGGTAGTTTATCACTTGCATCCAAATATACACCAACACTCATGGAATTTGTTAGAAATAAACCTTACAACTATGTTGGATGTTTTATATTTTTAGATTTATGCAGGTATTAATTGACGGCATAAATTTGGTATTTAACAGCCGTAAACACGTATGAAGAACCCAAGACCCAACAAGACCTGTTCGGAATTCGACAAAAACCTAGCGAATCCACAAGGGAGTATATGCGAAGATTTTCGCAAGCAACATGCCAAGTCCAAGACATCACAGAAGTTTCAGTCATAAATGCCGCTTCGGCAGGGCTTCGGCCAAGCTAACGGACGTGGAAAATCACGTGGGAGAAACCCCAAACCATCGGCCACCTTTTTCATATCATTGACAGCTACACGCGAGGCGAATAGGATACGAAGTGCCAGGTCGAAATATAAGCCCAGTATGACAAAGCCGTAGCTCAGGCCGAAGCGGTCCCACAAGAAGCAAGCGGAAGTCAACCAAGGCCGGCTTAGGTCCCAATGACATGGCAAAAATTTTGAACAGACAAGGCAAGCCTATAACAACTATCAAAGAAGTCCAGAACCTTCAAAAAAACTTCAATGCCAAGTAAGGAGGGAGAACAAGGCTTGCCGCCAAGAAAGAAATGCAAGAAAGACAAATACTGTTTGTACCACGGCAAGTCGTCGTCCCACACAACTGAAGAGCGTCGAAATATCAAACACCATTTGATGAGGATGTTAGGTCCCGATCTTCCGATAGGTATTGATAAACAGTCGATTTGGGCGGAGTCGCGACACAACTCAATCTGGCTTCTGAACGAACACACTACTAAGCTCCGCAATCGCAGCACCACGTCTCCTCTGGTTATCAACCGTGCCGAAACCCGGTTAACCTCGCCAAGAAGACTAATCCCTGCATTCGAATCGAAGAACACAAGCAAGAATAAGATAGATTGCAACACAATTACATATGAATGATTAAGCACTCGAATTTGGGGTTCCACAAATCGATCTAGCGGCGAAACTCTTCTTGACAAATTAATTTAAGCAAAACCCGAGTCTAAACGATGACGGCTACCAAATAAATATGATTAGGGACGTCCTATGGTTGCCCTAGGATGACACCCCCTTAGGCTAAGCCCATGACACAATTATAAGGCCCAAAACCCAAATCAGATTCAGACTAGATGAGATACGTGGTTTGTTTTGCAAATTCCTGGTAGCTCGATAGGAATTTTGACGTGGAACCAAAACCATCTAAAATTAGACTCCATAATCTTTCCAACAAGTACTCATGGGCCCCGAAATTCCTTCTAGATCAGCGGCTAGATCCGTTTGAAGTTGATGCTGTCAGGAGGCCCGAATCCAAATCCAAAACATGTAAACCTTGATCTCTTGTCTTCTATGGACCAAAAGTGACATGGTGAGGTTGAAGTAGACTTGGAGAAGGTCTTGGTTTTGTCCCCAGTCAACTTCTTTGATCATCCATGCATTCGTTATGCTTGGTCTCTTTTCCTTTGGCCAAGCAAGTACCTCTGCAAACGAAAACACACAAAACTCATTGTGTAACAATGTTTGTTCAAATATATAACAAGTAAATCTAATGTAGAACATATGCACCTTTGGTTGATTAATACATAAGGTAGTCATGGTTATATTCGAGCTAGTTGTGTCCTCATCACCAAGGCCAGTCTCAAGTTCCCTAGGCGAATCCCTAGACTAGCGAAGATGCTAATAAGCCGCTACAGTTCAGAGTCGCACTAGACGGGCAGCGAAGGGTCACATGGGGGAACCCCGAGGTTCACATGTCGAAGTGCCAGCAGAACGTACATAACCATGGGCTCCAGGGGGAGCGGAGAACCGGAATACCAGGCATCCAAAATATCCTTAGACCCAGCTGATGCGGAGGGAGTACACTTCCCACATCAAGATCCCCTTGTTATTTCGGCCGTAGTAGCTGGATGCGAGGTGCGTCATATATTGGTGGATGGAAGAAGCTCAATGGACATCATCTTCTTCAACGCTTACATGAAAATGGACCAGCCTACGCTAGCACTTTCGCAAGCTACCGCCCCTCTCCAAGGTTTCGATGGCAGATCTCTGTAGGCATTGGGTCAGGTCCAACTTAGGGTGTCCTTCAGCCCTGAAGAAAACAAGCGCAAGTAACTCATCATGTTCAACATGGTGGACATCCCGTACCACTACAATGCGATCTTCGGCAGGGCCACGCTCAACAAGTTTGACGTAGTTGCCCACCACAACTATCTCCATTGGTTACGAGGCAGGCAAAGAAGAGAAGCGAAGCATCATGCGTGTAATCATGAACAATCTCGATATCTTCGTCTCGAGCCCTGACAAAGTGGGCGGTGTTTCGCTCGACATCATCCTACAACATCTGGCGGTCAAGCCCGATGCAAGACCCCAAAAATGGAACGTTCGCAAGATGTCAGTAGATCGCCAAGAAGCAGCTAAAGCTAAAGTCTACAAGTTGCTCATGGTTGGAGTAATACAGAAATCGACCATCCAGAGTGCTCGGCAAATCCAACACTAGTCAAAAAGGCAAACGACAAATGGCGAATGTGTGTCGACTTCACCGACTTGAACAAGGCTTGCCCAAATGACGACTTCTTACTTCCACGGATTGACCAGCCGATAGATTCGATAGCTGGGTGTGAGCTCATGAGTTTCCTAGCCGCATACTCCGATTACCACCAGATATTCATGATGCTCGAAAATTGGGCGAAGATCGCATTCATTACACCCTTCGGCACCGTCTGCTATGTTAGAATTCCCTTCGGCCTGAGGAACGTAGGAACAAACCTTTGTCCGATTGGTTTACAAGGTTCTCAAGTGGCAGATCGGGCAAAACATTTATTCTTATGTCGATGACATCGTCGTTAAGAGTCAGAAGGTGATCAATCACGCCGCCGATCTATAGGAGACCATCGACAACCCGAGGTTGCCGGAATCAAGTTAAACCCTGAAAAATGCGTTTTCGGCGTTCGAGAGGGCCAGTTGCTGGGATTCCTAGTGTCCGAAAAGGGCATAGAAGAAAAAATCCTAAAAAAGTCGAAGTAATCCAATTGATGCAACTGCCAAAGAACACGCGGGAGGTACAGAAGCTGACTGACCGAATTGTTGCACTCAGTAGATTAATTTACAATTATATTAAAAATTATATTAACAGAATAATAAAATTTACAAACAAATAAAGTTTGCTCGCTATGGGAAAGAGAAATATAAATAACTAGGGGATGGTGTTGTACAAATTTAGCGTAGATATATTTTTTCTACTAGTATGTGGGGAGTGTGGACAATAGATTTTTTTCTCTCTCTCTCTCCTCTTGATCTAGGTGATTATTAAAGTGAGCAATACACATATATTTTGGCTAATAAAAGCATCATATTTAAGCACTTTGGAGGAGAGGACAACATGCCTTCAAGGTGCATATATATATAGGTCCACCACAATCATAGGGAAAAAAGCATTAAAACGAAAAAACATTGCATGCGTGTGGTGCATCTTCCTAGTAGAAAAAATTAGTAGGTGTCGCCTGCGAAGTTGCATCTTCCTAGGCAACGCCTTATATTATTTGTTTAGGAAGATTGATCTTCGCATGCGGACGGCCATCTCAACCCCCCTCCTCCATTTTGCAGCCGGATCGGTGGTGGAAAAAAAATTCATCCACGTGGAAAAATATAAGCATCTATCCGGGGAAAATCGATTTCCAGTAGTGATAGTAGAGGCTCGTTTGATTCTTTTGACTTTCTACTTTACAAGATAACGGACATACTACCACGTATACATCGGTACCCGGGTTTACATTACCATCGGTAACCGCGCGGTTACTGCGGTTACGGCCTTACTACGGGGTACAGTAATAGAAAAACCGTAATAACCTCCTTAAATTCAAATAAATTAAAAAAATAATTTGAATTTTTAATAAATTTTGTACAGTTTTTCACGGTTACCGTGGTAATCGAGGTTACCACCGGAGTACAGTAACCTTGGACCTAGTGATTTGGAAAACCCTGATCGGTACAGGTTGGAATGGGTCCGTCCGTATAATGATTAGAAAGGAAGAGTGTGCAAAAAACGGCGCACATAGTTTCCGATAAGATAAGAGAAGGAAAAAGGAACTTGCATGGAACACATGCTCTGCACGCGATGCAGAGAGCTTATGATGGTGAGAGTGCGAGATACACTCGATAGCCTCGTTTCTGTACGCTGCAAGCCTGCAATGGTGCATGGCAGTGTCGTTACCGCTGCCTTTGTCGTTAACACGGTCTGCATGCATGCAGCTTTCCACGGAGAGATGATCAGCGGACGTCGACCACATAAGATGTTTGACACTAAGTATTAAATTTATACTAATAATAAAATCTATTCCATTACTCTGAACTAATTCACAAGACGAATCTATACTAATGACAAAATTTATTCCACAACCCTGTATTAATCCATAATTAGCCTATGTGATGTTACAATAAATATGTGCTAATTATGAATTAATTAGGCTTAAAAAATTTATCTCATAAATTAAATCTCATTTATACAATTAGTTTTATATGTACTTTAATACTTCTAGTTAGTGTCGAATGATAGGGACTAAAATTTAATCACTCGATTCAAACACCACTCTAGTTAGTGTCGAATGATAGGGACTAAAATTTAATCCCTCGATTCAAACACCACCGTGAAATGCTCACAAGAAGAATCACTTGTAATCAATCAGGTGTTTACCCGTCTCGAAGGAAGGACTAGAATTATCTCCCGACCGTGAAGCAAAGTTTAATTGTTTAATTGGATTCTCTGTGGTGAGATCAGATATCCAGATTTAAGTTATAGATTTCACGCTTCTTGACAGGTTACACGTGATGATATCGTCAAAATTAAGATACGTTGGTCATAGGGATAGAAGGTCCATGTGTATTTATAGGAATTAGCATGCATTATCAATATCTGCGTTTGTAATGTAATGTGTTTTTTTAGAAAAAACATCCCCCTGCTCTAATATATAATACAAAATATCATAAAAAGTTTTAAAGAAAATTATAACATGAAGTATATTAACCTACCGGACAAAAAAAAATGAAGTCTCTAAACATGACCTACAAAACGACAAATAAAAATGACAAATAGGTGGTTATTTATCTTTTTGTTTTTCTCCACTACTGGAGAACTGATCTCTCGTCAAATGGCTCAAAACACAAATATTAAGGCTATTATAAGAACTGTGACTAAAGAGAATTTTTACTACTGTCTACATAGTCCCGTCCCGCTATAAAATCTTCAGCCCCGGCTAGTACCAAGCTAGCATCCCGCGGACTTGTTGGCCCAGAGGATGGTGCACTTGGTCCTCTGGAACGCGGTGGCGGTGACCTCCGAGTCAACAAGCTATAGCTCCAGCGGGCAGACCACAGCTAGCGGGCCAAATGCCACCACCCCCGCTGCGGTGAGCTTGCTGAAGGGCCTGTCAATCCTGCCCACCGTGACGTGGAACGTAGCCGTCTTCCTCGGCTTATGGTACGGTAGAACGCCGGCATGGTGGCGGACTCGTCGAAGCGGGTGCCATTGAAGGAGAAGGCCACCGCGACAGGCTCGTAGCTGATGCCTGGGTACAGGGGTTGGGGTTGCGCAGCGACAACGTCATGGTGATGTTGTAGGAGGTGGTGGAGTTGGACGGCGGCGTGCCGGGGGCCAGCGCGAGCCGTGCAGCAAACAGGCGTCGTCGGCCCGGCGTCGATCCTATGGAGAGAAAAGTGAGAAGAAAGAGAAGAGTCACTGATGGATGGGCTCCACATAGTGACTTCACAGGTTGAACAAGTAAAGTGTCATGTCAGTGCAACCGTTCTCTAAAACTTGTCACATGAGTCAAATTATACCATTTTTAATAGTTGAGGGTTAAGACATCCGTATTGTGGTTGTGGTTCAGAGATATGAATTAAGTTGGAGTTATATTTGAAGGGGCTGAAAGTGGACTTATTACGAATCGTAATGCCTATGCGGCCCAGCCGGCTTGCTTAGAACGGGTCATAATGGGCCGAGATGAGCACGGACAGATTCATCAGGCCCATGAACATTTCTTGAGGACCCAAACAGACATGGTCACATGGGCTTTGTGTAGACAGCTGCAAGCAACGGCGTTCCCCCAGCAACGAGAGCTCGAGTTTACAGTACATGAGAAGTTTTTTTATTTTTCCGATCATACGGAAACGACCACGAATGTACACAGTACACTACACTTGGCTACTTGCACTGTTGCACAACAACGTATAAATCCCCTCCTAACTCTTAGCACACAAATAATGAGCACCCGTGAAGTACCTATAGCTATTTGTGTGTGAGAGATCACCAAAAAAACATCTAAACGTTTGAGTTGCTATAATTGCTAGATAATATTTTAACTTCACGGTTTTAGTTGTATAACACCATACAAAAAGACTTTTAGAGGAAGATATCTCCCTTCTCTCTCTCCCCTCTATCGGCGCCATGGAGGTCATTGCCACAGACAGGAAGCAGCGCGCGCGGTAGGAGAGAGGGAGGTCGTTGAGCTCTCTCTCAGCCGAGCTCGAGCCAGCATCACAGCGTGCCGCTATCTTCCGCACCAAGTCAAACCTGACTATGCGCCGTGCCGAGCTGCCTCGCCCCTCCCCATGCGCTGCACCAATCACCACTGTCACCCTCCTCGCTGCTATTCTTCCTTTGACTCTAACACCCATCTTCGAGTCTCATCCCCGGCCTCACTGCCATAGCAGATTACCGCCAAACACCAACAATGGTTCAGAATGTTGTCATTGCCATGCATCCATCTCATCGAGTAGCAACCTCCGCTCCATAGAAATCACTGCGCCACCTCACCTTAGTCGGCCCTGCCTCAGCGTCGAGTCTCGTCGCCGGTCCTGCGCCACTTCGACCACAAGGACCCGTTCGCCCATACCACCGTAGCGAGATCACTGACCCCAACACCGCACACGGCACACCACGCGCGACCACCTCACGGTGCCGCCTTCTCCTTCATATAGAAGATCCCGCACCTCTGCCACTATCCGGCCCCGCTTGACCTTGTTACCGCACCGGATAGCTGACTGAACAGCGAACACTGAGAACCGCCATCTCGTTGTGCCGCCCATCCTACAATGCAGCGAATCCACAGCCAAGTAGCCAACCCCCCTAGGCGCCGATGGATTACATCGAACACTAAGCGGCAGACGCCCAACAACTCCTCGTTCGCCGATAGAGAGAGAAGAGAGATGGGAGAGCTGACATATAGGTGCAGAGGTATTTTTGACATTTCACATGATTTTTCTCTCCTCTCTAACCGAAAATTGTTATTTTAATGGTACGGTGTTCGCTGGAAAATTACCACGTTTATAGTGTCTTCCTCAAAAGTCACTTCGTACGATGTCCTACAGCTAAAACCGCAAAATCACGATGTTCTGTAGGAAATTTTGCCTATTTACAATGATATGTTCAGAGATTTCTCAATCAATTGCTCGCTGGAGACGTACGTGTGGACGAGGTTGAGACCCTGAAGATGACAACCGTGTCCTAATGCAGCAAATACAGGATGAATGGGAGTGGAACCTCCTGCATTTTGTTGTAGCAGTGCCCCAGCTCACTCGCTAGCGCCACTGTGCTTGTCACCGGCGACAGCGAAAGCATAGGTTACTCATCCAAATCTGAGTGGTTATTCACCCACACGCTATATAACATCTATCTACCGAATCGTCCATTATAATCAACCGCGCGTGCAGCCGCTTCATCGTGGAGGAGCTCGCGGGCTTTAGCGCAACAGTGCACGCCTGTGCCAAATAAGGCGGAGCTGAGTAGACACCAGGAGGAGCGTATTAGGATTATGGATACTACATACCTAATAATAGTTGACCAAATCTCGGCAGTACCTACCACATACCATGTCTTATATGGAAACAACCTTCGGATATAGGAGTTCCGCATAAGAAAGGATGAATAGAGTTCTATATGGAAACGACAAGTACTACTCGGATTGTATGCATATTGGTTTCCCTAGTTATACTTGGACAAGGGGACACCTATGGATATAAATACAAGGCCCCCTAGGAGGAGAGGGGACACGGAACAATAGATCAAGACACAAGATCAACGTACAATCCTACATGCGCCAAGACAAGACGCCGAATATCGACTTCAGAGATAAGCATGGCTAGTCCCCTACGGTGTCTACGGATACTGTCAGGAGAGACATAGTGCTGTCTTTGATCTCGCCGGATGCGGATTCGAGGAGGAAGGCTACCCTGTTTTCGACTACGAGTCAGAACTTCAGACCGCCAAGTCGACAACAGTTAGATAGGCTACCCCAAATATTGTACTGGTGTGATTATGGTGAATAAGAGTAACGACCGGCTTCGGCCAACAGGAGTATGGCTATTACCTGACAATTCAGGGGCCCGAACCTGTATAAAAATCCTCGCCTCCGTCTCTTTTACCTAAGTCTCGCATATATCCTAGTACCAACGATCCCCATACTATGCAAATACCGGAATCGCGACGTCAAACATTGAATAGCGGATGACCAAAGGTCTCACCATCATCGTCTCCGTCTGCAACATGTCGGTGCGCACCTACAAAGACGAGCGGCAGGGTACACACTTTGTTCAAGGGCAAGGTCAACATTCTTGTAAGTCCATAATTCTGCTACCATAATTTCGAGTAATATAACAGCATGCATGATGTGATCATGGCCACTGTAGATATAACCATTGCTCACATCATAAGTTAACTGGAAGATATCGAGATTAAGTCATACAAGTTCTGGAGTCCAGTTCAGCCACCTGCAGAAATTGACTTAAAATTGCCGCTAAATGTGCATACGAGCTTTGTTTTGGGCCTATGAGTACCTAATGTAAAGATATTGAAACCTCTTTCCAACGGATCTGGTTTCACCTCGGAATTCCATGAGTCAGTAGCAAGATGTTGTGCCACCTCGAGTGACCTCGGAATTCCATGAATGAGCTTGTAACTTGTTTGAGACTCTAGCTTTGGAGCCTATGTGGAATGCGCGACAACCAGGTGGAGCACAATCATATACACCCTAGGTCGGCCTCCCACTTCCTTAATTAGCTAGGTATATCTTAAGAGTTTCTCGGGTTGTATTTAGATTAAAGTTTAGCTATTACTACTTTTTTATTGTCTGTCGTCACATGTTTGTCACAACAGATAAATAAGGCATATTTTCTCCACAATGGTCGCACGTGTGTTTTTTTCATGAGCTCAACTTATGGGAGATGAAGTTTTTTTGGTCTGAATTTAAATCTACTAGTTCTCCAAAGAAGTGATTTTTTTTTTTGTATATCTTCGAATGCGTGACCATTTGTAAAAGAAAGAGTTTTTATACTGAGCTTGTGTTCTCGAAATAAAATAGATTGTAACTATTTTGTCGGATAGAAATTGTCCTACGCGGTCAACTGAATGCTATTAGTTGTTTATTCTTCACTATAAATGTGGTTTATGGTTGTGCTCGGCAACTTTGATATCTACTCTAAAATGAAGAGAGAGAACTCGAGAGATTGTGTCTGTGTTGTCATGCTCTCAGTTGTCAAGGTTGAGAAGTATAAAAATGGCCAATGGGAATCCCAAAATACACATCCAAATAGGGCAAAAAAAGAAACTCGACCAGCCTGATAGATTTAAAATAATTGTCAGCCCAGCCGACACATAGAGCACACAAAAGAAACCCAAAAAACAAACGGGTGCATTTTCATCCAAAAGGGAAACAAATTAACAAACCAGACAAAAAAAAAGACCCATTAACACGGCCTAACCCGTTAGGTGCATCGGTGGTCCACGGGCCGACAAAGGTGGATCGGTGATCTCAGGCTCCCGGCCTTTGGATACAGAGATCTAACGACCCTAGGAAATCGAATGATGAATTGCATTTTTGCATGCAACAGCTCATAGCCCCTTTTATTCTTACATAAACATATTATCTCCATCTCATAAAAAACAACCTAAAATAAGAATATGACATTTTGTAATACTACTAAATGGCATATCTCATCCTAAGTTGGTTTTTTACGAGACGGGGAGTATATAGTTGATTGTGTACCACAAGACACAAGTTTATTAGTACAAAGTATTCTCTCCATTTTATATTATAAGTTAGGTTGAACTTTTTCCAAGTCAAACTATATTAAATTTGACCAAATTTATAGAAAAAATTAACAACATCTAAAATATAAAATTAGTTTCATTAAATCTAACATTGAATATAGTTTGATAATATGTTTGTTTTGTGTTCAAAATAGTATTATATTTTTCTATAAATTTGATTAAACTTGAAAAAGTTTGACTAGAAAAAAAAAGGAAACAACCTATAATATGAAACAAACATTGAATATAGTTTGATAATTGCTAACAACCAAATTTGATAATTTCAGTATCGAAGACAGAGATAAAACTAAGGCGGAAACTAAGATGGAAATCGTTTTAGAAACAGGGCAAGATCGGCTAAAGTCATAATCGGCTGCGATCGTGATCGGCAGAGTCCAAGTTGGACAAGGTTAGCCGATCGAGCCGAATCCGACAATGTGACACGGTACACGTTGTCGGGTTGAGTTAATATGCTTCATGAGGATTGCCACGCACGGATTGAGTCCTGAGAAGGCAATTGTATCTATTAATTAGGATATTTTATGTAATTTCCTTAGAGATATGTTTGGATAAAAGTCTGCCGCAAAGACTTATGATATCTTAGAGTTTGTTAGAGATAAGAGTCGTGTCCGACACGGACATATTTTGTAATCTCGGGTATATATAGACCCCGAGCCCCATGTAATAGATAACACACGTTCAATACAATCTCGGCACATCACCACCCTTTTTACTTTCATTTTGTTTCGACAAGTTCTTACTTTCGGGTTGAGCTGCATCGGTTTCGATCTTCAACTAGAGGTAAAACTTGTTATGGCGGCTTGCGTTCTCGAGATTAGTGCTTTTATTTTTATGATACTCTAATCTTGTTTACGTAATTCGTTGAGTTATCATATATTCTATATAATCTTAGACAATATTGTTATTTAACCTTCAATCAGCCAACATCTGTTGCTAGAGGGCATCCAATCAGGTTAAATACCAACGTTGACATAGATTATATAGTATATCTACCACTCTATGAAAAATCCAATGGCTTGATTGTCTAGATATTGTCTTTCTTTTCATACTTATAGCTGCATCAGTTAGGTTTGATCTTATAAGTCGTGATTAGAATCTCAATCTCTAGCATTCTTTTTGGTTACCGATTAGGGCTGTATCGGGGTTTCAGCCGATCTTACCTGATTTAGCTTTATATTTCATATGCTTAATTGACATGCTAGATCTATCCTTTATGTTAAGATCGCATTATAATAAAGTATGCTAGGCTTCTGTTTGATGTATTTTACTTGCTTCGATATCTATCCCAATAACTTGGTTTAAGTATATATCGACATAAGGATTATATATTGTTAATGTCTATAGCCGATCGAGTAGATTTAGTCCTTCCTTACTTATTTATATTTGCCGATCGATTCACATATGACATCGGCTCAGAGATAAATGATACGTCATCGGCAACCAGTCGATCGGCTATCGTTTATGGTTTTAACGCGGTTTCTTTGTCTTTATTTCTTGTTGATTGCAGGATCAAATCAACTGGCACGCTCACACACATAAAGGCAAGCTTTTGGACCTGCACTGGAGTTAAGCAGATCTCCCAGGCCTCGTGTTTTCACATCAACACGCTTCTGGCACCCCGGTGGGACCGAGTTGCAACAAAATTCTGTCGGCTGAGAAACCACCACCATCACCGTCGTCGACTGACAAGTCGGAGGTCCCTCCCAAGACTAAAATCCCAAAGCCTAGTGGGTCTGAAGTTCACGAGGGGAACATTGTTCCCAGCACTGTAGACAAACTATCACCAGAGCAAAAGAAGGAGTTTGAGCTAATGATGCAGCAAGCACATCACCAGTTCTTGAACTCATTCATGGAGACTTGCAAGGGAAAAGTTGTTCTGAAGTATAAGGTAAAACTAGTTGCTGATGTTCCTGGAACAGGTTCTTCTAAGGACGGAGAAGGACAACAAGTTCAGACTGGTACGAATGAATCAGGCGGTAAAGGCACTGCAGAGGGCTCGGGAGATAAAGGTGACGGTTTTCAAGAGGGGCAAATTAAAGATCTTGGTACAGATGGCAATAGAGCACAACCACAGTTTAATACTTTCCAAGATCGGATTGACTACACCGTGCAACATGCTTTGATCAATCAATCCGGAGTGTTAGTCAATACCTTGTCAAACATGGTGAAGTCATTGTTTATGGTTCAATAGCTGAGTATCAGGCTACAGGACCAGTATATTTACCAGGGGGTGTTTTCCCAAATTATCGGCCTCTAATCACAAATAATCAGCTGAGTACTTGCAATGTACCACCAGCTCAGCCGACAGCACAATTATCAGCTCCCACACCTGCTACACCATCATCGGCGCCAAGGCAACTGACCAATCCTCAATTATTGACCAGAGAGCAGCCACAACATGCTAGACAAAATATCAATCGGCTGACTCAGGAATAGGTTGCTACTATATTTTTACCAAATCAGCCCACCGTTGATCTAGTACAGCAGTTGCCGATTCAACAGACGCCACCAAGGCAACATATTACTCAGCCGATTCAACAGCAAAGTTTGCTAAATGCATCGGCTAGGTTGAGGACACCTGATAATCAGCCAAGGCAGCATGTCACAACTCAAGTTGTCCCTGAGCATTTGGTTCATAATGTGCAACCAGATCAATCGGTGATACCTCAAGTTATTCCTGAACATTTGGTGTGCAACATACAGCCAAACTTTCAGAATTATCAGGGGGGCAATTTGAATTACCAATATTAGCCTCCATCGCCTCATGTTCAGTATTAGCAAGGGGGATCACCTCAGCCTCAGTTTGCCCCTCAGTTCAATCAATTCGAGCCTATACCACAACAAGCGCAAGGGGTGCCTCAGTAGAGACCATGGGCCCATATGATTGCAGATGTGATGAGAGAGCAATTTGGGCTTAAGCCAAAGGACACTGGAAACCTATATCGGCATCCATACCCTGAGCGGTTCAAGAGGGTTCAATTGCCTAGCCGATACAAAGTTCCAGATTTTTCGAAATTCTCAGGACAATACAATGTCTCAACATATGAACATGTCAGCTGATTCTCAGCTCAATGTGGTGAGGCATCGGCTGTTGACGCCTTGAGGGTTAGGTTGTTTCCGTTGTCTTTATCCGGATCGGCATTTACTTGGTTTTCTTCTTTACCATACAATTCAATCAACAGTTGGGCCGATTTGGAGAAACAATTCCATAGCTACTTCTATAGTGGAGTCTATGAGATGAAATTGTCTGATTTAATAACCATTAGACAAAGGCATGCTGAATCTGTGCAGGATTATATTCAAAGATTCAGAGAGATGAGGAATAGGTGCTACAGTTTGAGTTTGACTGATTCCCAGTTAGCCGATTTGGCTTTTCAGGGTCTGATAGCTCCAATCAAGGAGAAATTCTCATCCCGGGAGTTTGATAGTTTATCGCATCTTGCACAGAAGGTAACTCTGCACGAGTAAAGATTTGCATATGCTAAAAAGAGTTTCAAGAAGATCAATCATGTGTATCCTTATATGTACGATTCTGATGATGAAGATGATTCCGAAGTAGCAGCAGCCAAGTCGGTTCGGAGCAAAAAGGTTGTGCCATGCCCATGGGTGAGGAGTTTTGGAAAAGAAGAAAGATTTGATTTTGATATCACCAAGGCTGACAAGATTTTCGATTTGTTACTTCGAGAGAAGCAAATTCTACTTCCTGCTGGTCATATCATACCATCGGCTGAAGAGCTAGGAAAGAGGAGGTATTGCAAGTGGCATAATTCTGGTTCTTATTCTACTAATGATTGCAAAGTTTTTAGACAACAAATCCAGGTGGCCATTGAAGGGGGAAAGATTAAATTTGATGACTCAAAGAAGCCGATGAAGGTTGATGGTAACCCTTTCCCTGTCAATATGGTGCATACATCTGGAAGGGTAGCCGATGGAGGGAAGAATAGGAATTTTCAGATGAATTTGGCTAGAATTATCAACAAGTACCAGAGGAAATATGACAAGCAACAGCAGGAAAGGTATTATGAAGAAGATGATGGTGGTTTTGACCCTCATTGGGATTGCGAGTTTTTCAGATTTTGCTGGAATGAAGAAATGAGGCTGCCATCTATCGAGGATTGTCCTGGATGCAGTAATGTGGCAGAAAGTTCAAGCCGATCTTACAATAGAAGCAATCGGCTAAGGCCAACAAGAGTTCCTGTTCATCAAAGATTGGGCCCAGTAAACCAAGAGTGTGATCAAAGAGATGATGAGGATAGGAAGACTCAATGGTGTCCTTCTGGTATTTTCACAAAGAATCAGAAGAGAAGGGTTCAAAGGTTAAGGAACAGAGAACGTTTTGACGAGGTGGAGCAAGAGATCAACCATCGGCTGAAGAAGGCAAAGCCGAGGCAAGATTGGTGTGTTAAGAACCAAGCTGCTACAGTCAATGAAGTCAAGGCCGATGAAGCAAAAAGGTTGGCTAAAGGGAAGAGTGTCGTGACTGCGGCAGTTAACATGGTTTTCACGTTACCCGCGGAATTTGGAGTTAAACAAGCTGATGTCGATGAAGTTGAGGAAGCTACAGCTAAGCTGGTTTTGTCACCGAAGCAAGCAGTTTTTGAGAAGCCAGAAGGGACAGAGAATTGGCACCTTAAACCATTGTATGTAAACGGCTATGTCAATGGGAAGCCGATGTCCAAAATGATGGTTGATGGTGGGGCTGCGGTGAATTTGATGCCATATGCAACATTCAGGAAGCTGGGTAGAAATACTGAAGATCTCATCAAGACGAACATGGTTCTCAAGGACTTTGGTGGCAATCCATTGGAAACGAAAGTAGTTTTGAATGTGGAGCTGACCGTCGGCAGCAAAACCGTCCCTACAACATTTTTTGTCATTGATGGGAAGGGTTCTTATAGCTTGTTGCTTGGAAGGGATGGGATTCACACTAATTGTTGCATCCCCTTAACCATGCGTCAATGCTTGATTCAATGGCAAGGCGACAAGATTGAGATCGTGCCAGCCGACAGGTCAGTTAACGTTGCCAGTGCCATTTTAGCTCTTTGGGAGATGGATTGTATTGATTGCCTACCCAGAAAAGTTTGGGATGGAGATTTTCTAAAAGTGTCCGATTGTGATATACAGCTGATTGAAGATGGAGAGCCCAGATTATTATTTTGAGGGCGTCGTGGAGGGTTCAAATGTCTACACCAAGGACACAGTAGATGATCTCGATGACAAGCAAGGACAGGGTTTCATGTCGGCTGATGATTTGGAAGAAGTTGATATAGGTCCAGGTGATAGGCCAAGGCCAACATTTATTAGTAGGAATTTATCTCCAGAATTCAGAACCAAGTTGATAGAGCTCTTAAAAGAATACAGAGATTGCTTTGCTTGGGAATATTACGAGATGCTAGGTCTCAGCCGATCGTTTGTTGAACATCGGCTCCCTATCAAGCCGGGGGTTAGACCGTACCAGCAGCCGCCGAGGAGATGCAAATCCGATATGCTCGAACCTGTCAAGGCTGAGGTTAAATGTTTGTATGATGCGGGGTTTATTCGTCCATGCCGATATGCTGAGTGGGTTTCCAGCATAGTTCCAATTATAGAAAAATGGCAAAGTCAGAGTGTGTATTGATTTCCGAGACCTAACCAAGGCTACTCCAAAGGATGAGTACCCAATGCCGGTTGCCGATCAGTTGGTCGATGCTGCCTCAGGACATAAGATATTGAGCTTTATGGATGGTAATGCTAGTTACAATCAGATCTTTATGGCAGAGGAGGACATTCATAAGACAGTTTTTAGATGTCCTGGTGCAATTGGCTTGTTTGAGTGGGTTGTGATGACTTTTGGCTTGAAAGGTGCTGGAGCTACATATCAACGGGCTATGAACTACATATATCATGATCTAATCAGCTGGTTGGTTGAAGTTTATATTGATGATGTGGTTGTTAAGTCAAAGAAAATAGAAGACCACATAGCCGATTTGAGGAAGGTTTTTGAGATAACTAGGAAGTATGGCCTGAAGATGAATCCGATAAAGTGTGCTTTTGGTGTATCGGCTGGTCAGTTTTTAGGATTTCTTGTTCATGAAAGGGGGATTGAGATAACTCAGAGGAGTGTTAATGCGATCAAGAAGATTCAACCTCCGGAGAACAAGACAGAGTTGCAGGACATGATCGGCAAGATAAATTTTGTTAGAAGGTTTATCTCTAATTTGTCTGGTAGATTAGAACCTTTTACACCATTGTTTAGATTGAAAGCCGATCAAAAATTTACTTGGGGGGCAGAGCAGCAGAAGGCTTTGGATAGTATTAAAGAATATCTTAGTTCTCCTCCAGTTTTGATCCCTCCACAAAAAGGGATACTTTTTAGATTATTTCTGTCGGCTGGTGAGAAGTCAATCGGCTCGGTTTTGATTCAGGAGGTTAAAGGAAATAGTGATGCTCATGTGATAGACTCGGGATCGCGACTAGATTGGACAGGTGCTATAGATGTAAACAAGAATAGAAAAGAAAAAAAATGAGATGAGGCAAGGAAAAACCAATCTATTGCGAAAGAAGAGGATCTTGCCGGTGGGTACTTACCTCTGCGTATTCGGCCGATGGCGCGACAGATGGACTAGCGGAGGACAACATCTTTACGGGCGGAAGCTTGGCCAGAGAGAATATCGTCTTGGGGTCGCCTGGTGCACCGAGGGGATCGCTGGAGAGAGAGAGGATGGAGTTGGCTTAAGCAGTGAAAAAGGAACTAACGATGTGAAATTTCTCGGGGACAACGATTAGTATTTAAAGCAGAGTGATAACAGTCGGAAAAACGACAAGTGCGATATTCTCTCGGAGATGAGATATGGCAAATCCGAAACATTACCAAATATTCTGGACTTGGGGGCATGTGTTAACAACCAAATTTGGTAATTTCAGTATCGAAAACAGAGATAAAACTGAGGCGGAATCTAAGATGGAAATCGTTTCGGAAACAGGGCAAGATCGGCTAAAGTCCAAATCGGCTGCGATCGTGATCGGCAGAGTCCGAGTTGGACAAGGTTAGCCGATCGAGCCGAATCCGACAATGTGACACGGTACACGTTGTCGGGTTGAGTTAATGTGCTTCATTAGGATTGCCACGCACGGATTGAGTCCTAAAAAGGCAATTGTATCTATTAATTAGGATATTTTATGCAATTTCCTTAGAGATATGTTTGGGTAAAAGTCTGCCGCAAAGACTTATGGTATCTTAGAGTTTGTTAGAGATAAGAGTCGTGTCCGACACGGACATATTTTGTAATCTCGGGTATAAATAGACCCCGAGCCCCGTGTAATAGTAACACACGTTCAATACAATCTCGGCGCATCGCCACCCTTTTTACTTTCGTTTTGTTTCGACGAATTCTTGCTTTCGGGTTGAGCTGCATCAGTTTCGATCTTCAACTAGAGGTAAAACTTGTTATGGCGGCTTGCGTTCTCGAGATTAGTGCTTTTATTTTTATGATACTCTAATCTTGTTTACGTAATTCGTCGAGTTATCATATATTCTATATAATCTTAGACAATATTGTTGTTTAACCTTCAATCGGCCAACATCTGTTACTAGAGGGCAGCCGATCAGGTTAAATACCAACGTTGACTTAGATTATATAGGATATCTACCACTCTATGAAACATTTAATGGCTTGATTGTCTAGATATTGTCTTTCTTTTCATACTTATAGCTGCATCAGTTAGGTTTGATCTTATAAATCGTGATTAGAATCTCAATCTCTAGCCTGCTTTTTGGTTGCCGATTAGGGTTGTATCGGAGTTTCAGCCGATCTTACCTGATTTAACTTTATATTTCATATGCTTAATTGACATGCTAGATCTGTCCTTTATGTTAAGATCTCATTACAATAAAGTTTGTTAGGCTTCTGTTTGATGTATTTTACTTGCTTCGATATCTTAATATAGAGTCGTATCGGAGTATTAGCCGATAGATGCTAGTTCTATCTGATCGGCTATGCTATGAACATCTATAATCTCATTGTTAATATATATTTCGATATAAATGATTTATACTGTCTCGGCATGGCGACAATCTATCCCAATAACTTGGTTTAAGTATATATCGACATAAGGATTATATATTGTTAATGTCTATAGCCGATCGAGTAGATTTAGTCCTTCCTTACTTATTTATATTTGTCGATCGATTCACATATGATATCGGCTCAGAGATAAATGATACGTCATCGGCAACCAGCCGATCGGCTATCGTTTATGGATTTAACTGCGGTTTCTTTGTCTTTATTTCTTATTGATTGTAGGATTAAATCAACTGGCACGCTCACACACCTAAAGGCAAGCTTTTGGACCTGCACTGGAGTTAAGCAGATCTCTCAAGCCTCGTGTTTTCACATCAATAATAATATGTTTTTTTTGTTGAAAATAGTATTATATTTTTTCTATAAATTTAATCAAACTTGAAAAAGTTTGACTAGGAAAAAAAAATCAACCTATAATATGAAACAGATGGAGTAAATAATTACTGAATAGTTAAACCTATGCCCCACTGCACACAAGCCGAGATGCGTTAGAACGGTTTTGAAGAACGAAATTAATAAATATAAATAAAAATATCGTGTCCAACTATAATAACAGAATTTATTTCTCTATTGGAGAAAATATATACATATTGACGTTGTGTTCAGTGTATCGCAAGAGCATGGAGTCTTCTTACTAACGACAGAGCAGCAGCATTTGTAGTCTCCCACTCTTCCTTGCTCTGCTGCTTCCTCTGCTCGAATTTCTTCAAGACCTCGTCATTGCCATCCATGATGCTTACTATCTTCCTCATCGTCGGTCGCGCCGCCGGGTCCGACTGGGTGCACGCCATGCCGAGCCTCACCAACCGCTCGAGCTCCGGGCGATCAACCTGGCCGTCCAGCCGTCTGTCCACGATGGCCTCGACGGGGCGGCTCTGCTCCTTCCACCGCTGCGCTCTCCTGACAAGAAGGACCTCCGGCGACCTCACGTCCACTGCCATCTCGCCGGTCACCACCTCCAGCACCACCACGCCGAAGCTGTAGACGTCGGCCATGGCGGTGGCCTCGCCGGTCTCCATGTACTCCGGCGACATGTAGCCGAAGATGCCCCGCGCAGCAGAGCTGGTGGCGGGCAGGGCAACGTGGTGCCCGCCCGCGCCGCCGTGGCTCTCGTTCCTCGACAGGAACTCGGCCAGAGCGAAGCTCCCGAGCCGCGGGTTCCGGTCAGGGTCCAGGAACACCGCCGCCGACGTGATGTTGCGGTGGATGACCTGCTCGTCCCACTCCTCGTGCAGGTACAGGACCGCGGACGCGAGGGCCTTGACGATGCTGTACCGGTGGCGCCACGGGAGGACGGCGGCGCCGCCGCCGTCGCGCCGGAGGAGGTGGTGGCTCAGGAGGTTCCCCGGGGAGTAGTCGTAGACGACGAGCATCTCGCCCTGCTCCGTGCACCAGCCGCGCAGCTGGACGAGGTTCCGGTGCTGCAGCTTCGCGAGGTTGCGGAGCTCGTTGGCGAACCGGACGCGCAGCGCCGGGCACGTCTTCATGCCGAGCCGCTTCACGAGGACATGGACGCGGTCGCGGCGGGCGCCATTGCCGCCATAGCTGTTGTCCAAGAAGCCCTCGTACCCTGTCCCGAAGTCGAGCTCTGCCACCATCTGTGACTCGGAGAAGTTGTTGGTGATCGCGACGATCTCCTTGTACGATATCTCACTGGGAGTGTCGACGCTGGGGATCACCACGAGCGGCCGCGTCGATCGCTGGCTGCTGCCGCCGCTGTTGTCAGCCAAGCCACCTCTGGAGCGGTGGCCGTTCTCTGCGGTGAGGTAAATGGTTGTCCCGGCCGCCGTGCCGTAGAGCTTCGACGCAGAGGTGACCGTGCTGTCCGTGGCGTTCGTCGTCGTGCCGGAATCGGAGGGGGAAGTAAGAGAGACGTACTTTGGGAGAGCTAGGAAGGATGGGAGCGGTGGCAGGTCGCCGGAGCAGCTGCCGGAGAGGTTCTCCACCACCCACTTCATGCTGGGACGAGACCTAGGATGGTGCAGTGAGCAGAGGAGACCGAGGTGTATGAGACGGCCCATGTCGAACAGCGGGTAGCTGCCGTCCGGCAGCTTGCGGTCGCCGGCGTCGAGCAGCTTCCCCTCATCGGACAACCGACGCACCCAATCCAGCATGAAGATTTGGTCGTCGGGGTACGCGAGGTCCACCGCCCGCCGCCCTGTGGCCACCTCCAGGAGGACGATCCCGAAGCTGAACACGTCGGACTTGGCGGTTGCCATGGCCCGGCGCTGGAAGCTCTCCGGCGGAAGGTACCCGATGGTGCCGCCTATCCGGCTGGTGTCCATCAGCCGGAACTGGTGATTCGCGGAAGCAAACGACGACGACCGCGCGGAATGAGGCGACGGGGACACCTCCAGCTGCGGCTGCGACGGCGTGTCCTCGCCGGACATGGCGTGCTCGAGCCACCGGGCGAGGCCGAAGTCGCCGAGCCGGGCGTTGTACTCGGAGTCCAGCATGACGTTGCTGGTCTTCACGTCCCGGTGTATGATCTGCGTGTCGAGCTGCTCGTGCAGGTAGAACAGGGCAGCGGCAAGCCCGGAGACGATGCGGCGTCGCCGGTCCCAGCTCAGCGTCGGCGCCGACGCGGCGGGCGGCGGCGCCGCCGCCGGTCTGAAGAGGAGGCGGTCGAGACTGCGGTTCGGCATGTAGTCGTACACCAGCAGCAGCTCCTCGTCCTGCACGCACCACCCGCGGAGGCGGACAAGGTTGCGGTGCCGCAGCCGCGCCACCGCCGCCAGCTCTGCCAGGAAGGACTTCTCGAACCGATCGCCGCGGCCGGCGACGCACTTGACGGCCACCGTCGTGCCGTCGCTCGGCAGCACGGCGCGGTACACCCGCCCGAACCCTCCGCTGCCCAGGATCTCCGTGTCGCTGAACCCACTGGTCCCGATGTAGAGCTCCGAGTAGCTGAAGATCCTGGGGCTTCCTCCCGCGCCTCCGCCGAGCTTCCTCGCGCCGACCACGTCCACGCCGGCGATGTCCTCGAAACTGCAGACTCCCGACGAGCGGTGGTGGCACCAGCCGCAGAGCCCGCACCGCAGCGCGCGGCCGACCTTGCCGCGGACGTACGACGCAAGCCTCTCGCTCGCTGCCATCCCTCGTCGTCGAGGCTGCTCCTCACCAGCAGCGCCAGCTACCACCACCACCTCGTCGGCGTCCATGGGCAGCACGAAGCAGAGCCGGCGCAGCAACATGGCGTCGAGGAGGGAGCCGAGCCTGGCGTGCGCGAGATGGTTAACAAGTGGAGCGCCCACACATCACGCATGTCGCGAGGGAAAGCAAGCGTGGCAACTAGTTGGTGGAGGTGTGGGATCAAATGGGAATCGAGGGGGGAGAGCGCGGCAGGTGCAGGTGGGAAGACGAGACGATAATGTGCTGTCCGCCTCGAGTGGGAGCTGCTGGTATGGTGGGTGGCTCACTCGGTTGACTCGGATGGCCGATGGGGCCATGGCCCATGGGGGCCCGGCGGGCAGAAGTTGTTTACGTTGTATTCATTTGGATTTCGTGCAACGCCAACGGTGATGTCACGGGGTGGCACAAAAGGGGGTGGAGGCAAGGCAAGGAAGCACGCTATCGGATATCTATCCATCGTGCGTCCCTAGCTTTTGGTCTAGGGAAGCAGCTCAGGCTTCGTTTTCAAATAGGGCTTTCGACTTTGGAAGCAGCTGAGTTATATGAACAAGTTAGGTGAGCTTCTTTTTCTACACTCTAATCACTGTGTTGGCTTGTCAAATGAACTGATTTGTGGTGCAACCGTGCAAGTGATTAGGTTAAACTTACTGGCTGTAAGGTCCACCACTACCCGTCCTACCATTTCGGAAATTTTTGGCATGAAATTAGTTAAAATCTATAGAACTACTGTTAGGAACGCAGCATTCCGAGCGCCAAACATGCATAAGCCCAGACCCACCACACCCTACGTGCTGTTATCCTGTGGACCTCCGTTTTTATAACAGGAATCAATCGTGTAAACAGTACCATTTCCCTGGATCAAGTAGTCTGGTACACACGAATTCATAGCTGAAATACCCAGTGCAAATACACGAGTGTCTAGTACGAATTATTACATCAATAGCCCGCAGGCATAGTCTTAAATCATCGGACCGAGCGGTCCGGAATACATTCCAAAAACAGAAGTAGGTAAGGCAGCGGAATCAAGGCAGCGGCACGCCATTGCCACAGGCAACGACCGTAACTAAGACCTATTGAGCGCCATCGTCTTCATCACCCTCCTGGTAATAGGCATAGGGATCCTCCGAAGCTTCATCTCCGGTCTCTGATTAAGTTTATATTTGTAAGGGTGAGTACCAACCGTACTCAACAAGCCACCACAGCAACAATGCACATAATAAAGGGGTATTTAAGGAATGGCTATGGTTCTTTTGCACAAAGCAAGTTTTGTAATTCTTTTCACAAGCCTAAGACCTAGCATAGACTGATCAAATTTTAGTACCAGTGTTCATATTAAACAATGACGGTTCTGTCCACCATCCATTGTGATCCCAAAGATAGCTTCCCGCCATCGAGTCGTCATGGTTTTCTGAGGACGTCCACCTTCCCTCCTCTCAGGAAGTGGCTCCATCAGCATAGAAATCATGATGCAACATCCCATCCCACACAAGTTAAGAATTTAGAGTCTAGCCAAGTGTAATACACGTCCCGGTGCTCAATAACCGCGAGCACGGCTATTTGAATAGATTTGGTTTACTAACACTGCAGTGGATGTACACTTTACCCGCACTCCGCGACTGCCCAACACAGGAGCCTCGTCCCAACACATGAGACATGTCACGGCAAAGCTTTTCGATAACCTCGCATTGGCAGTACCCGCTCCATGAACTTTAGCCCTCATGCACTCTAGGCGTCATACGTTTCTAGCAGTGAGAGGAGTTCTGGCGCTCCCGGGAAGGGAAAAACACATTCACTCCTACGTTGCTTCTTTGAACCCAGTCCATCATGATTGTTCTCTTATGGGTATCCTCATGTAGTATTACCAAGCCAGCCTCTGACCATCCGGAACGGGCATCCGCCATCTGCCTGGCCATCCGAACTGGGCATCCGCCAGCAGACTGCTTGCCACATCACACACCTAAAAGAAGACCACTACGCATGGATACTGCCTCCGCTCAGCTATCTACTCCGCTAGGTCTATACCTATACGAGAAGTGCGGTTGTACGGAGGTCGTTTCATGCTTAACTTCATGGCTCGGTCCTTAATTGACCGGGGACGGTACTAGCCCTTTTCCGGATACCACCCAAATCCTCCGTCCGCCCCAGTCGAAAACAGTTGTTTAATTTTATTTCTCTTTTCACAAATCATGTCATCAACATCATGGTAACGTGGCGCTTATGTCTCCACATGCCGCATCTCAATTACCTTCCCAAAGGTAATTGCCCAAGCATAAATTATTTTGATAAATATGAGTATGCATGATTCTAGAATAGCATTTCTAAGCAATTGTCATAGTTGACTAGGGACTCATACGTAAACATGGTTACAAAGGAATAAGGGGTAAACAATAATCAAGGCATGGCATAATCACAAGTAGGATGTTTATCATTGCATGCAATTTTATTTGTAAACAAAATAATTTCGCAATTGGGATCAACATGTTCAAGGAATAGTGATGACTTGCCTTGCTCAAAGTCTTGCGGGTCTTGACCTTCGCTTGGATCCGCAGCTTCCTCGGGCTCTATAGTTACGTGCGAAAATTGATTTGAATTCGGTTAGAATTCAAATAAAAATCCAAGTAAATCCGAACGAAAGTCGAGTGCGAAAGTCGATTCCTTTATATTAACTTTACTATTCGTGAACTAAGGCAAACCCATTTTCGTTTTAAATTATTTGTGAGTATAATCATTTTGTTGTCATAAGTTTTTAATTTAACATTCCCGAGTATTATATCCATGTGATAGGTTAGAAATTTCTACCGCGAGCTAAATATCGGACAAAATCCTAGAAATATTATACGATTTAATTTAGTCTATGACTAGATGATTTAAATAAAATCCTTAGTAATTAAATCCGAATTTCTACTGGGAATCGATTACTTCTAGAGGTTACCCAAAATAATCCACAATAATCTATAAGAATTCGTTTATTTGTTTTAGTTATTGATTACATTTAAATTACTACCGCGAATTGATTTCTTATAGTAATTACCAAGAATAATCCATAATTTATATTAAATTTTTGCAATCCTACGACGAAAAATTAATCTTATAATTAAATTCTGATTATTTTAAATTTTCTAAACTTCCCTAATTTTCCTCTAATTCCTTATTATTATTATTATTATTATCTTTTTTTATTTATTTCCTTTTTTTTCTTTCTTTTCTCTCTTTTTCCCTCTCTTTTCTTTTTCTCTCTTTTTCTCTCTCTTTCTTTCTTTTTCTCTCTCTCTCGGCCGGCCTCTCTTTTTCTCTCCCTCACTCTTGGCTCTTTCTCCCACCCGAGCGGCGGCGGCGGCGGACGCGAGGGGGACGGAGGGCGGCTCACCGGCGGCGGTAGCGGCGACGACGGCGACGGCGACGGTGGCGACGTCGGCGCAAGGCGCAGCGTGGCGCGGCGGCTTCGTGGCGGCGGCGTGGAGGCAGCGGAGAGGGAAGAGGGGAGGAAGGGTGAGATGGGGTGGGGGAGAATGGAGAGAGGGGGGGTATTTGTAGAGAGGGGAGAAGGAGAGGGGAAGGGGCGGCGGCGCGATGGCGATGCGACGGCGGCGCTCGGGCGGGACGACGGCGATGCGCGGGCGGCGACGCGATGGCGGCGTAGGGCTCGGAGCGGCGATGCGACGGGCGGCGACGCGGCGTGGGGCTCGACGCGGCGACGCGATGGCGGTGCGGGGCTCGAGGCGGGCGACGCGACGGGGCGTGGGGCTCGACGCAACGATGGGACGCGTGCGGCGACGGGACGTTGACGGCGACGGCGATGACGGCGACGCGACGGGCGGCGACGCGGCGGGCGAGCGGCGCGGCACGCGAGCGGCGCGAGGCGGTGATGGCGACGGCGCGCGGCGACGCGACGGGCGGCGACGCAGCGGGCGAGCGGCGCGGCGGGGCACAGGGCGCGAGGCGGTGATGGCGACGGTGTGCGGCGGCTCGGGGCGCGAGGCGCGGGACGGCGACGCGACGGCGATGGGACGGCGGCGCGGCGACACGACGGCGACGGCACGGCGGCACGGGGTGCGGGCAGCGGCGGCGGCAGAGGGGAGGCGGAGCGGTGCGCGGCACACGGGGCGCGAGGCGGCGTGGCAGGGGTGGGGCTAGGTTAGGGGAACCACGTCGAACACTTCGCGGGCAATGAACAGTGCCGATTTCCAATTTTTCCTTTTTAATTTTTATTTTATTTTTTTATTTTTTTATTTTTCTTTTATTTATTATTTATTTATTATATAAATTTGATTCTATAATTCCTAATATTTGCATATATGAATTTTACCCAATATTTGTGTTATTCCAACTAATGAATTCACCCTAGATTACTTTGTTCACATTTTTATTTATCTAATTTATTTAAATTTTTAATTAGTGTTAATTCTTATTCCATCGCATTTAAATTTAATTGATATAAATATGTTTGCGATAACATCTTATTACCTCCATCCACACCTATTATTCATTTTAATTTATATTCATTTTACCACTTTATTTTTAGGGCTTATCCTTAATTAATTGTTCTTTATTCGCAAACTCCAAACTCCGAAATCGAGATTCAATGGAACGGGCGAACAAAATCGGCATGATGCAATTTTTTTTGAAAAGTTTTTGAAAATCCGAATTTTTAGAGTTTTGATTTGTCGGTCAAATTTTTCAGGGTGTTACACATCCCACTCCTACCGTTGTCGGAGTAAACGATTTACTTCTATCGCGCGCCTCTACCACCTACCTTTATTCGAGTAAACGATTTACTTCGATAATAAAAATAACTTCCCTGCTTTCGATCCCACCCCACGTCCCGCATCATGCTCCCACCATTATCGGAGTAAATTATTTACTTCGATAAAAAACAACTTCTTTGCTTCCGGTATATATTCTATTTTTCCCGTTCCCAACCAACCATTCTCGCCCCTGCTTCATTTTTTTTCCTTTTTTTTATCTGAATCGCTCCACCATCCCAGCCCACAGATCGGCGACACACCCTGGAGGAGGACGACGACACCGTGGCGGTTGATGGCGGTTTAGGCGACGGCACTGCTTCAGGCCTTGTTGTCAAATGCTGGGCAGCACCTTAACCAACAAGGAGGTGTTCACCTAGGCCAATAGCAATAACCAGCGGCTGCTTCACGTTGGCGACATTGATACAATAAGCAAGTAAGGAAATGATACTCTGATTTGGATTTGTGTACTCTTCTTCAACTTCACGCATGAAGCCCTTTTTTTTTCGTTTTGCAAATCAAATTAACGAGCAATCTCCAATATTTCACTTACCTCAATTGATGGGCTGTACAGGTTCTACATTTGCACATCGTGCTCCATGTGGTTGGTCGCAGAGGATAGGGTGGAGTCCGCCGGTGATGGAGGTTGTTTGCTATTTTTCTTTTGCTCGTCATCTCTATTGACATGAACGAGAGTGTTTTTGCTTTTTTTTCGTGCTTGCTAGATGATGGATGGCTGCTACTGCGCAACGTCGAGCATATCTCTAGACCACACCGCTACATCCTTCCATGATTCTATTGTCGACTACTGCTCGCCACATGGTTGCCCTCTCCACTACCAGTCACAAGTCACAGACCATCCTCTTCGTCCTTATAGCAAGATCCAGCAAAGCCACAGATGGATTTTTGACTGAATCATTTTTTTCTTTTCTATGAGTAATTTTATCGCTTGTGTGTGATTGAGCCTGTAATTTTTTCATTCATACGACTATTTTGTGATACAGATCAATAATACTCTTAGTATAAGTTTTTACTCTTTACTGTGTATTGAACATATCAGTAAACATATTACTACACGGTGGCTACGAGATCATGGCTATATCGAGAGGAAGGTAGTAATTGTTTTACTCGCAAACTACGAAATCTTAATTTTTACTCTTATATTGTGTATTGAACACATCAGTAAACATATTACTACACGGTGGCCACGAGATCATAGGCTATATCAAGAGGAATGTAGTAATTGTTTTACTCACAGAACACGAAATCTAAACAATATTTATAATATTGGTAAAAGAATTACTAGCGTTGTAAGCTGGTAGTAATTTTTTTACGACCATCTAGGTATGGCATCATACGATGTGGAGGCATTCATGCGAGTAAATTTGTTACTTTTGAATGAGCAGATGTTGGAGGCTGGGAGTAAATGAAAAACTTGACAGAGTAAATTCGTTACTTTTTGAAATGTGCGGAGATACTAGGAAAACGGAAAACTCGGAAAGAAAAACTAGAGGGTAAATATATTACTAAAATGCAAAAACAGAATAACTACAGAGAAGGAGCGAAAAACAGATAAATCTGAATGGTTAATACTTTACCGGGCCTATTGATGAAGCACTGATGAGATGGAAAAGAGAAAAAAGAAACACGGAAGGTGGGTGGTAAAAAACAAAAAAAACGAAGAAAAGGTGGGATGCGGAGGAAAGGTGGGGTCGTAAAAATACGGGAAAACTAGAAGGAGAGGGTGTTGTGCGGCGCTCGAACTAATATTCTGCGCTGTAGCGCACGGATTAGCGCTACCGTAAAATTTATACATTTTTTACTGAATTTAAATATTTTTTACGAAATTCACAACAATTTATAAATATCAAAAATAGTTGAATGTCGAACGACCATCTCTGAAATACGATAGGTAGTCTTGGTCTAACGGATAGGGTTTTTTTTTGGGTTGCGGGGGGGGGGGGGGGGGGGGGGTGGGGGGGAGGATGTGGGGCGCAAAAGCAAAGGGACTAGTTCTTTTACGCGGCTAGGCGTTGCTGGCAGCCTCACACTGGGATCAAATGGCCATTATGGTAACGTAGGAATTTCATGTGGTATATATATATTTAAAAGACTAAAGTGCACGAGCAGTTTTTAAACGTGTCATAGTGTGTCATCTGGGTCCTAAATCGCTACAGCCCCTTAAAGATCCTCCGTAGTTGTAATACCCCGTATATTAAAAGATATTTAGGTTTTTTTAGTTTGGGTTGACTTGTTAAAATAAAGATGTTAACAAAAATAAATAAAAGAAAATATATTTAGAACAGGGCCAACATGAGAAAGACCATAAACCCAGCCCATTAGTTCTCCCCTAAAACCTAAAGAGAGGGAAACCGAATTCCACCTCCCCTTATAGTGCCGCCACCCCTCTCCCTGGCCGGCGCCTCCTTCCTCCCCTCCTCCTGTGTTCGCATCTCTCCCCTCTACAACAAATTGCTCTCCCTAGATCTCCACCTTCATAGCTTGGATCAAGAAGCGAAGTAGAAAAACGGAACGAGGAGGAGGAGAGGAGTAGAAGGAGGGGTTAGACCGGAGTCTCCCCTATTGTCTCCTCATAAGTTGTCTAAAGAAACCCTAGGTGAGGCTTATCCCCTTGTTATATGAGTTGTTCTAGCATGGCTTTAGAGCTTTAATTCGTGGTTAGGGAAGGCTAGAGAAGGAGTTTGAGTAGTTGCGGTTCGGTTTGTTGCGGTTCTGCATGTGGGCAGATTTATGGTGCTTCAGTGTTTTGATGTTTCGGGGCTCTAAATGTTATTTTCTGCAAAAGTGTATAACTAGGAAGTTGTAGATAATGTTTGGTTCTATCTTCTGACCAAAGGGCGCGATTTTATCTCAAGTGGTTTAGGAGATATAATTTTTTTAGTATGACTATTGTTTTTGTGTCATAATCTGGATAGTAGTAGATTGAACTGTTTTTGAGGGGGAAAACAGTGGAATCAGCCAGGCCGCCTATAGACAAAGTTGTAGAGGTTTTTCTTAGCTTTCCATATTGGTAAAGTACACCCTGATTGGGTGAGTAGAGCTCAAGTTATGATTGTTTTAGTGCGGACAGTCTGAAATTCTGGACAGATTCTGAAGCCTGCTTTGAAGCGCAAATTAGATCATTTAAATGGCAGAATAAAAGTATGTTTTCTACATCAAAGTTGTAGGTATTGTTCTGTAGATTTTCAAAATGTATACATTTTCAGTCATAGCCTTTTCATATTTCAAGATATAAAGGTTTGAAGCAGCAGTCTTGTGTATCGTCCAAGCGGCGTTCCTTGTTATTGAGTTTCGATGGGATGGGGTAGTAGGGTCACCTTTTTCATTGTTTTATACACATGTTTGAATGTGTTTGCTGAGGTTTTGTTTGTGATTAGGTGGTGGTCCATCAGATCGTGCATGATACCAATCCTTCGTCGGAGGCAAGTGCATGACGAACTAATTGTGTGATTCTTGGATTGTTTGCTCTCTCTATTTATTTTCGATATATTTCTACGTGATAAGTAATTTCTTATGTTCATATTATTGTTCACGCCATTTAGATTTCAAGTTGATCTTATGTGTACGATGTTATTCTTGTTTTAATATTCTGGATTCCGGTTCTGCTTAAATAATTCAAGTTCCCTGCTTGCCATGGATGTGCAATATGGTTTCAATTTGGTTCTTTGGTTCCGGTTTCAATTATTCAAGTACCATGCGTAGTCATGGGAGTGCAATTTGGTTCTTTATTCAAGTTTCTATGGGTAAGCGCTGATCACGCTTACTCGGCTTTGCCGGCAAATGCTAGGATGTATTCACTATTATCCGGGATGGAAACTACTATTTCAATTCATGCCTGCCCGGGATGGAAACTACTATCTTCTTTGACTTGGTGTTTGAAAATGTGTTTCCTATCAAAGAAAGAAAGACTTCTGTTCATGCTTTATTGCCAGTGATGTGTATATGTGTTTTCTAGTTCCATATTGTACTTGCTGAGTATTTTTATACTCACTCTTGTGTTTTATTTGGTCTTAGGTACGCATTGAGACCGACATGCATGGGCGGGAAGTAGCACCCTTATATACACATTTATTTCCACAATATCAAACTATATTGCCTAGGTCCATAATGATACTTAAACTATATCATGGTTCGGTCTTGTAATAATCTTTTAGATACCTATTAGTTTCTTTCCATGGAATTATAAGGATGGATCGTATTGTGGGAATAATATTGTTATTAGTTTAAACTATAATTGCATGTCGTGGATATCCGTATTTACAGGGGAAAACTCTGCCGAAATTTCTAATAATTTGGAAGATAGTGGTTTGAGTGTTTTTTGGTGCGGCACTCTAGGTATATGGTTACCTAGGGTATTTCAGTTGGTATCAGAGCGGGCGGTAGGTCCATGGGAAGTAAATATTACAACTTAAAATATGGATGATGTTTTCCTTAGGATGGGAAAAATAAAAGTAAAATTTGAGTTAGATTTATACCAATAAAAATTTTACACATTGGTGCACAATAGGATGGGATTGGGTCATTCATTGCATCACAGTTCTGATTTATTTTATTGATCACTGATCTCTATCTCATTATATTTGTGATTTCTGGAGTTATGCTGTTACTAGATATATATGTATGCTCTTCTACGAATAAGATTTGATTGTATATTACATAAAGCTAGGAGGTATATTTTTTTTCAGTTTTGGTTCGTTGGTACGGTTTATAGTGTGGAGATTAATGTTTGCGCATAACTATATTCGGCAAGCTATAAGGGAGAACAACATGGAGTTGCAATAATGAGTTATACTTGAGGTGTGTGAGTGTACATGATAAAGTTTTAGTTGCCCTAGACCTTAGTTAAACTAGTTTGATCATGGCTCTAACTTGTGTTAATCTCTTTTATAGAGGTAATTAATGTTGTATCCTATAAGACTTAATGATCCATTAAGAATAGGTAAATTTGCTTTCGTATAGGCAATGCAAAGTGGTTAGAGGAGGGGACTTTTACTCTCTTTTTTTTCCCCAATGCCAAGTGAGGTTGTCCGAGTTTGAGTGTTAGGTCGTGATACATCTATCACTGTACCGAGTTAATAGTTTGGGTATGGGATGGATTGGCCCCCATGCCATCTACTCATTCTATTATTTTTTCTTACAGTGGTGTGATGTGTCTATGTGTTATGCCTGACGCACCAACGTAGTGATGTCTTCACACAAAAAGCAAAGAAAAAAAGTAAGAAAAAAAAAGAGGATGTTCCATTTTTCAGTCTTGAGATTCAAGGGTGATATGCCTTATTAGTTTCTTTTTGCGAGTTCTATTATGTGACTATGGTTGAGGAAATGAAAAAAAAAAATTTCTCATTCGTGGTACACGTTCTGAAATAATTCCAAAAGGAAAACATTTGACTTTGCATTTATCACTTTGTGACAAATATTCTCCAGATTTCTAATTTTTTTCTTTAAGAAAAGAATTAACACTAAATATTTATTTTAGTTTCACTTTTTGTCACGCCCTAAAAATCGCCTAAATTAATAATCCATATTTTAAATCATTTTTAGAAATTATTTTAAAAGCCTAAAAGTTAAACTCTAATAATCTAGGAAAATTTTCAACATAAAATTGAGCTAGATAAAATTTTTATTAAATACTTGGCTTGTTCCTCTATTTTCTAGATTTTTATTCCGCTGCGTAGAGTTTTATTCTCTGAGAGGAACTATCTACCTCTGTAATAATTTATTTTATCATGAATATTAATTAGTTGTTTATTAGTACTCTATTATCAATTTGTTATTGTGTGCCTCGGCTGATTCCTGGACGAGGACTTAACACACATGTAAGCATTTGGAATTTTGGATAGAAATTCCGGGCGTGACAAGTTGGTATCAGAGTCACCTTGACCTTAGGACAAGCCAAATGGTAAACCTTAAGTAGCCTTCAAAATATTTTGAAAAAAAAATAGGACTGCTCTTCTCTATTCTCTTACAAACTAATTAAGTTGGCAGCACATGCAAGGTTATGCACAAAATTTATTCAATTCTATTTCTTTTCTTATAAAGCAAAAGGTTGTTCTTCTCAAAATTTTTTCTTTCTTTTTTCTTTACTACTCAGGGAATTAAATAGTTTTCTGAATTTCAATGATTAGTCGGCACTGTACATCTATTATGGTATCGATTCAATCAAGATTGCACTAGTACTACTCATCCCTCTTAATGGTGATACTGTACCGTGCTTATGTAGATCTTAAGTACTTTAGTTTTATTTTATTCATTTGTCTAAAATTATTTGTCTCTGTCCAAAGTTGAATTGATTTCCAATCCAAAAATATTTTTTTTTAGTTATGTATGTTTCTTTTCTTTTCTTCCTTTTCGGGTCAAATCAATTAAGTCTAGTTTGTGCAGCTAACTTAAAAATATGCATTAATTCCTTCTTCCACGTTTCTTTAGATGCCGCCCCATCCACCGAAAAATTTGATCAAGGTGCTAGGATTTGTCAGGGAGCTAAGATTGATGGCATTTGAAGTAGGCTATGAGGTTGTTCCTGAGTATCGCCAGATTCCCCATGACCCCAACGAGGAGAAGTGTCGTGTTCGCGTGACATTGGCTGGTGATCGTGAAGACCTTCCGTCGATAAAGTTCGAAGCCGGGGGAAGAAAGTACAGCCATGCTTGTCAGGAAGCAGCTTTGGTGGCCATTGGAGAGCTACATCATCGTTTTGATGAGTTAGAGTCATCAGCTTTCCAGTATCATCCACACAAGCCTCATGGTCAAGACTATGGAACTTACACCTGTCCTGATGGTGAAGAGAGTGCTACTCTGACGCATGCTGTGCATATGCTTAGTGCCATGGATGCAGTAGGTGTGGAGTGAGAGAAAGCAGCTCATGATAGGGAAAACTGGAACCATGGCAAGATTTGCAAGTTGGAGAGCAAGGTGCACCGTCTACAGAAGGAATTAGCTGAGCTTAAGGGAGAAGCACTGCCGCCAGCACCCAAGTTTCGCCTCACTGCAAGGAAGAGAGCCTGCCCACCACCTCGTCTCCAGTTAGCTTCGAAGACTCGTGTGGTGGGAGATGTTGTGCCTGACCATGCTGAACCTGTCATCCATGTCTTAAGTGATGAAGAAGAAGAGGAAGACCCCGAAGAAAGAGAAACAGCTACTCCAGAGAAGGAAGATCCGTCTCTTTGTTCCGACGCAAGGCGAGAGTAGTTGCCTAGTTAGACCGTTGCCGTAGTTCGCTGTGTTAGTTTGCTTGCCTAGGTTTGCTTGTGGGTGTGTGGGTTTTAGCATGTTGCTTACATCATTGGTGGGATGTAACTGCATGAGCTAGGTTCTTTTGCTTGTCAGAGAGTAAGTTAGTTGGTGAGATAGTGTTAATGCAATTTAAATGTAATCATACACAGTTAAGAGCAATATAGAATTTAAATTAATTAAAGTTCTCCGTTCTAAGGGTATCTCTCTGTCGCTCTTTCCTTTGGCCCATGTTTTTCTTCAGATGGTGAACACCCGCACCGGAAGTGGAAGTGGAAGTGGAAATGGTCACAATGAAGGAGATCCTATGCTTGCCCATGTTTTGGCCCAGCAGACTCAATTGATTAATCTGTTAGTGCAGCAAGCGCAGAACCATCAGGCAAACCACCACAATCAACCACCACCTCCACAGAACAAGTTGGCAGCTTTTCTACGTGTGAGACCACCTACCTTTTCAAGCACCACTAACCCAGTAGAGGCAGGAGATTGGCTGCATGCTGTTGAGAAGAAGTTGGATTTGATTCAGTGCACTGAGCAGGAAAAGGTTTCTTTTGCTTCGCATCAGTTGTATGGTCCTGCTGCTGAGTGGTGGGATCATTTCCGCCAGAACAGAGCTGAAGGAGAGCCTATCACTTGGCGGGAGTTTACTGTTGCTTTCAAGAAGACACATATACCATCAGGTGTTGTGGCCCTCAAAAAGAGAGAGTTCAGAGCACTCAACCAGGGATCCCGTTCTGTCACAGAGTACCTCTATGATTTTAATCGCTTAGCTCGCTATGCCCTAGAAGATGTTCGCTCTGATGAAGAACGTTAGGAGAAGTTTTTAGAGGGACTGAATGATGAGTTGTCTTATGCATTGATGTCTTCGGATTACCGGGATTTCCAGCAGTTGGTGGACAAGGCGATTCGCCAAGAAGACAAGTACAACAGGATGGAGCAGAAGAAGCGTAGGGCAGCTCAATTCAATGCTCAACAGGGTAGTAGCCGGAGGCCGCGCATTGCTTTGGGACCACAAGCTGCACCATACCTACAGGGAGGATCCTCTTCAGTTGCTCGCCCTCAACGCCAGTTCTACAACAACAACACTGGTAATCGTAGCAATGACACTCGTAATGTAGTCATTCGTTCTGTAGCAGCTCCAACTCAGAATCAGCCTGTCAGGAAGGAACAAGGAAGCAAGCCAGGGGTGTGCTTCAATTGTGGTGATCCAGGTCATTATGCTGATAAATGTCCAAAGCCCCGACGGGTGAAGAATGCTCCTGTCCAGAGCAACTCCAATGCTCCAGCACCGAAGGCTCGTGTTAATCATGTTGCAGCTGTAGAAGCCCAGAATGCACCTGATATGGTTTTGGGTACGTTTCCTGTTAACTCTATACCCACATCTGTGCTTTTTGATTCCGGTGCTACACACTCTTTTTTGTCTAAAAGTTTTGCAAGCAATCATGGGATGGAAGTTATTAGTCTTGGGATGTCATGCCCAGAAATTCACTAGTAATTTCCGAACTAATTTGTACATGAAATCCTTGTCCAGGAATCAGCCGAGGTATACAAACTGATAATTTAATATACAGATTCATCATAAAATAACGTTACATACTTACAAAAGAAAAGAAAACAGCAGCGGAATTAACGATCTAGCGAAGCTCCGGCTCCACTCCCACAGGCAGCTCAACTGGGGTATAAGCCAAACGTCTTCTCCTTCTGGATCCTTTTTCTTCAACTGAGGTTTGATTGATTATTGCAAGGTGAGCATATGACATACTCAGCAAGCCACGCAGCAAATATGCAAGTGCACAAGGATACCAAAGAATGGCATAATATAGGGCTCATTTGCAAAAGCAGCATTTAGCAAACAATTTAGAATTGTAAAACAGTAGAGAAATTAATTATCAATTTTAATCAACACTGAACAGCACACCCATGCTGCTCAAGCCCAACCATCATACCCAGCTGCACAGATCTATCTCCAAACCAGGAGCTAAACAAATTATTACCAATTGTAGCCTCAATAAATATTGTGAGAGGTGTGAGACTAATCACGAAAAACATTGCTCAACTCGCCCATAACCGCGGGCACGGCTATTCGAATAGTTTTACTCTGGCCAGAGGTGTACCACTGTACCCACAAGACACAGCCCCACAACATGTTACCATGCGCCTCGATACCACCACGGTACCTCGGAAAGGAGCTGTGACAGTACCCCTCGCACAACACAATCCACCACAGTGCACCGTTCCCGGATCATAGTCACCCCCTTAAAAACAAGGCATGGACTCCCCAGCGACCCCCGTGGGCTTATCTCCGCCACTTCTTAGTCTGGTGCTCTGCAATGAACCATGCTATACGAAAGATAAAGCCGTTGCCCACGCTGGCTTGTGGTTGGCACGGTTAATGTCTCACAACAGTAGTTCGCGAACCGGTCCTTAATTGTCATGAGCACGACCATCAAAACCATGTACTCACAACCCACCATTATCAAGTTTTAGTTGGCAAATTAATTACTAAACCAATCACAATTAACCATCGTGAGCTATTATTAAGCCATCATAAAATAATAGTGAATCATAAGTTATCCCAATAATGTGCTAAAGTTTCTAAGCATGGCTAAGCAATTATATCTAATATCTAGCTGAACCAATATATAAATCCAACTAGTCAAATTTTAACCCATGGTAATCAAGAAATAGGGTAATCAAAGCAAAGTGGTCATAACAAAGGAATAGGTTCACACCACCCGGTGACATTCGAAAATAAATGCACAGTTGAAATAAATAGAGAATTTAAATATAGGATCAACATGCTCAAAGGAATTGTGTTTGGGATCTGTGTGACTTGCCTTGCAATAACGGGTCTTCAATCAATCTTCTTGAACACTTTCGGCGCTCCCACGAACCTTCGAAACGACGGAAACGACAAGCTAACACGCAAAACGAGGAAAACACTAAGAAACTCCAAATAAACAATACATATAAAGTAAACAAACATGTAGATCATAATTTTAGATGAATTATGAGACTTGAACGGCCTCATTCTGACTTCATATGAATTAAATATGAATTTTACAAGATTTAATCTAATTAAAGCCCATTTAAAATGAATTAAATAAATTTAATTCAATTTATGGATAATTTTAATATATAGATCTTTATTTTAGAAAAATTTAGAGACTTGAACCAACTAAATCCGAGCTAAGATGAATTAGTTATGAATTTTTAAAGATTTATTTGGATTAAATCATTTATATAAATTTTAATTGAATTATGACGCAATAATGAATTATTTTTGAAAAGGAAAAAGAGATTATTGCGTCAGGGGCTAGGGTTTGCGGTGGACCGGGTCCACGGCGGCGATCTACGGGATTGGACGGCCGAGATCAATCCGACCCGAACGGACGGCCGAGATCAATCGGCTCACGGCCGGCTCACGGGAGACGGCGATGATGACGTCAGCAATGACATCACCCCCGACGGCGGCGACGGCGGGCATGCTCACCGGCAAACGACGGCACGGCGGCGCGAACGGAGGGCACCAACGGATAGCGAAGGGCACGGCGAACTCACCGGTGACCAAATTAGCGGCGGAGGAGCAACGGACAACGTCGACGACGAGGTTGAAGCGGCGGCGAGCTTCGGCTTGTCGACGGCGACGGTCCTCCAGCGAGAAACAGCGGCGGCGAAGGGTCGGACGAGGACGGCGATGCGACGGCGACCACGATGGTGACCTCCCCGAACGACGGCGGTGACCGGAGCGACGGCGGCGCACGGCTGGAGCGGCTGCGGCGACGGCGGCGCTAGGGTTGCACGGCGCTAGGGCGATTCGGGCGACGAGAGGCGAAGGCGAGGGTGGCGGAGGGTAGACGGGAGCTCGGGGAACCTTTTAAAGGGGTCAGGAGGCGGCGGCGAAGCCCACGGCGACCCGGCGACGGCGATGGAAAGTTAGGGTTCGGCCGAATCCGATCCGAGCTCGAATCCCCAATTTCCAAACCGAGATAGCGATCGATTCCATAAGAGAAAAGGCGGAGGAGATTACGGAGAGCATTTCCCCTCAATCAATTGCACCGGAGATGGAAAGGCGCGGCCGAATTTGGAAGGGCGGCGGCGGCGGCGCTCGGCTAGGGTTCGGGCGAGAGGAAGACGATGACTGACGGGTGGGACCCACCTGTCAGTGAGCGGGAGAGAGAGAGGAGAGCGACAGCTGCGCGCGCGCGGCTCGGCTGGGCCGACTGGGCTGAGGAGAGAGAAGGAAAGGGTTTTGGGCCAACTTTCGGCCCAAAGCCAAAAGAGAATTTTAAAAACCTTTTTTAATTTAAATAATTCATGAAATGCAATTTCATTTATTAAAAATACTTCCTTAGCTCAAATAAATCCCAGAAAAATCTAGGAATTATAGAATTAAGCAAAGTATTTAATAAAATTTTATCTGGCCCAATTTTATGTTGGAATTTATTATTTAAAATTAGATCTTTTCTTCTAGGCTTTTAAAATCATTTCTAATAATTCATTTTAAACAACAATTTATAATTTAAGGATTCTTAAACAAGGAAAGCACTTAACACTCATAATTAGATCATTAATGATGAAATAATTACTGAACTATCCTTTGTATCATTTAAAAATTGAGCTCTGAAAAATCCGAGAAAATTTCAGAGAGTATAATTAATCATGGAGAATTTAATAAAAATTAAATCCAACCATGCTTTATATTTAGGAAATTTTATTTCCCACATTTAACTTCAGTTGAAAATTAAAGAACATTTAATACAAATTCTATTAATAATTTATTAGATAATTTATAAATCCTAAAACGAAAATCAGGCTGTGACATGGGAGACCTTTACTAGTTAATACCCCAGGCAATCAAGTATCTTCAACGCAGTACTGTCCTTCCGTTACTATAGAAATAGAAGGAATTCCTTTCCCATCCTCACTTATCTTGCTCGAATCTAAGGATCTGGATGTTATGTTAGGGATGGATTGGTTATCCCGTCACAGAGGAGTTATAGATTGTGCTAACCGTAAGGTGACTTTAACCAGTAGCAATGGGGAAACAGTGCCTTTCTTTGTGTCATCCCCTAGATCTCATGGTTTGACGTTAAATCACGTTGCTTTCCAAGAGATCCCGATAGTACAAGACTATCCAGATGTGTTTCCTGAGGATTTGCCAGCAATGCCACCTAAGAGAGATATAGAGTTCCGGATAGACTTAGTACCTGGAACCAACCCTATCCATAAGAGACCATACAGAATGGCAGCTAATGAGTTAGCAGAGGTAAAGAAACAGGTGGATGATTTGCTTCAGAAAGGATATATCAGACCCAGTACTTCACCATGGGGAGCACCAGTCATCTTCGTAGAGAAGAAAGATCATACTCAAAGAATGTGTGTGGACTATCGTGCATTGAATGAGGTCACTATCAAGAATAAGTATCCTCTACCTAGGATTGATGACTTGTTTGATCAACTGGAGGGTGCTACAGTTTTCTCCAAGATAGATCTCCGTTCCGGATATCACCAACTTCGAATCCGTGAGGAGGATATACCAAAGACCGCCTTTACAACTCGGTATGGTTTGTTCGACTGTACCGTTATGTCATTTGGACTCACTAATGCCCCAGCCTTTTTCATGAATCTGATGAACAAGGTGTTTATGGAATATCTAGATAAGTTTGTCGTGGTGTTTATTGATGACATTCTTATTTACTCCAAGACAAAGGAAGAACATGAAGAGCATCTTCGCCTTGCCTTAGAGAAATTACGTGAGCATCAGCTCTATGCCAAGTTCAGTAAATGTGAATTTTGGTTGTCAGAAGTGAAGTTTCTTGGTCATGTCATCTCAGCCGGAGGAGTGGCAGTAGATCCAAGCAATGTGGAGTCAGTGTTAAATTGGAAGCAACCCAAGACGGTGTTAGAGATTCGTAGTTTTCTTGGTCTTGCAGGGTACTACCGCAGGTTTATTGAGAACTTCTCAAAGATCGCCAGACCAATGACTCGTCTGCTTCAGAAGGATGTGAAGTATAAGTGGACGGAAGAGTGTGAGCAAAGTTTCCAAGAACTGAAGAAAAGGCTAGTGACTGCGCCTGTGTTAGTATTGCCTGATCCAAGGAAAGGTTTTCAAGTGTTCTGTGATGCATCCCGACTTGGTTTGGGTTGTGTTTTGATGCAAGATGGGAAGGTGGTTGCCTATGCATCTAGGCAATTACGCCCTCATGAGAATAACTACCCAACGCATGATCTAGAGATGGCAGCTGTGGTTCATGCATTGAAGATTTGGCATCACTACCTTTTTGGTAACCGTACGGAAATGCATACGGATCATAAAAGTTTGAAGTACATTTTCACTCAACCGGATTTGAACATGCGTCAGCGAAGATGGTTAGTGTTGATCAAGGATTATGATATGGAAATTCACTATCATCCAGGTAAAACAAATGTTGTAGCAGATGCTCTCAGCAGGAAAAGCTACTGTAATATGTCAGAAGGACGACATCTACATTGGGAGTTATGCCAGGAATTTGAAAAGTTGAACTTGGGAATAGTCAACAAAGGTTTCGTGGCCGCTTTAGAAGCTCAACCTACTCTGTTTGATCGAGTTAGAGAAGCTCAGGTGAATGATCCTGATATCCAAGAAATTAAAAAGAACATAAGAAGAGGGAAAGCCATTGGTTACATAGAAGATGAGCAAGGAACTATGTGGTTAGGAGAAAGAATTTGCGTGCCCGATAATAAGGAGTTGAAGGATACTATCATGAAAGAAGCTCATGAAACTTTGTATTCCATTCATCCTGGGAGCACTAAGATGTATCAAGACCTGAAGCAACAATTCTGGTGGGCCAGCATGCGACGAGAGATAGCAGAATATGTGGCTCTATGTGATGTGTGTCAGCGAGTTAAGGCGGAGCATCAGAAGCCAGCCGGTCTGTTACAACCGTTGAAAATTCCCGAGTGGAAGTGGGAGGAAATAGGAATGGATTTTATCACCGGTCTACCCAGAACGTCAGCAGGACATGACTCTATTTGGGTAGTAGTTGACAGGCTTACTAAAGTCGCTCATTTCATACCTGTCAAAACAACCTACACGGGAAATAAGCTCGCAGAGCTATATATGGCAAGAGTTGTATGTTTACATGGTGTTCCCAAGAAGATAGTGTCAGACAGAGGTAGTCAATTTACCTCGAAGTTTTGGCAGAAACTACAAGTAGAGATGGGTACCCGTTTGAATTTCAGTATGGCCTATCACCCTCAAACTGATGGTCAGACAGAAAGAGTGAATCAAATTTTAGAAGACATGTTGAGAGCCTGTGTTCTAGATTTTGGTGGAAGTTGGGATAAGAATTTGCCGTACGCAGAATTCTCATATAACAACAGTTATCAAGCTAGCTTGCAAATGGCTCCGTATGAAGCATTGTATGGCCGGAAGTGTCGCACGCCGCTCCTTTGGGATCAAACCGATGAGCGTCAAGTTTTTGGGACAGATATATTGCGAGAGGCAGAAGAAAAAGTGAAAATTATCCAAGAAAGGTTGCAAGTTGCCCAGTCGCGCCAGAAGAGCTTTGCAGACAATCGCCGTAGGGATTTGATTTTTGAAGAAGGGGATTTTATATATCTACGGGTTACGCCGCTGCGAGGAGTTCGTCGTTTCCAGACCAAAGGGAAATTGGCATCACGTTTTGTGGGACCTTTTAAGATTGCGAGTCGAAGAGGTGAGGTAACTTATCAGCTAGAGTTGCCTCCGTCAATGGCGGGAATACATGATGTGTTCCATGTGTCGCAGTTAAAGAAATGTTTGCGTGTTCCTACGGAGGAAGCGGATCCTGAGCGTATAGAACTTCAAGAAGATTTAACCTATGTTGAGAAGCCAGTCAGAATTTTGGAGGTGAGTGAAAGGAACACCAGGAATCGTGTCATACGGTTCTGTAAGGTTCAGTGGAGCAATCATTCAGAAGAAGAAGCCACTTGGAAGCGAGAAGATGAATTGAAGTCAGCTCATCCTCATCTTTTTGCCAGTTCTTCTGAATCTCGAGGACGAGATTCCGTTTAAGGGGGGTAGGTTTGTCACGCCCTAAAAATCGCCTAAATTAATAATCCATATTTTAAATCATTTTTAGAAATTATTTTAAAAGCCTACAAGTTAAACTCTAATAATCTAGGAAAATTTTCAATATAAAATTGAGCTAGATAAAATTTTATTAAATACTTGGCTTGTTCCTCTATTTTCTAGATTTTTCTGGGAATTAATTGAGCAAGGGAAGTATTTTTAATAAATGAAATATCATTTCACGAATTATTTTAATTGGAAAAGTTTTAAAAATTCTCCCCTAAGCCGTTGGGCCGATTTCGGCCCAACATTTTCTCTCTCCGCGCGGCCAAACCGGCCCAAGCCGGCCCAGCCGACGCCGCCCGCCCCCTCCTCCTCCAGCCGCCGACATGTGGGGCCCACATGTCGGGCCTTCTTCAACCTCCGGCCGGCCGAGCTGAGTCCGAGCCGTCGCCATCCTCCGCGAAATCCGCCGCCTTCGGTCGCCCTCAAGTCCGATTGATTGAGGGGTTTTGATCCCCTCATTCTCCTCTATTTTTCCCCCAAGATTCGGAGCAAATCGTTGAGTATTTTAACCGAATCAAACTCGTTTTCGAGTTCATCTCTAAACCTAACCCGAAGATTTTCCGGGTTCGATTCCTCTCGGTTGGAGCCCGATCTCTTCGATCCAATGCTATAAATACGACCCACTAGTTGTCCTCTTTCGTTTGCCCCCTTTCCCGAGCTCCCTAGTGCGCCGTAGAGCCGCCGCCGCGCCGCCCTAGCCGCCGCCGCCGCCGGCCGTCCTTTAGCTGCGCCATGCCGTCGCCCTAGCCTTCGCCGCCGCTTCCCGTCGCTGCCGTTAGGTGCGCACGGGGGTGAGGAGTCCCGGCCGCCCCTTCGCCGCTGTCGCCGGTTGCCGCAGCGCCGTCGCCGCCGTCGACCGAGCCGCCGCCGCCGCACCACCTCGTCGCCGTCCGCCGTCCGTCGTCGTTTGTTGCTTCGGTGAGCACCTTTGAGATCGTTTCGTTGCCCTCTTCGTGTAGGTGTCCTCCAAAACCCCGGCCGACCCTCCTAGTGCCGGCGAGGTCGCCATCCGTGCCAAGCCGCCATTGATGACGTCATGCTGACGTCATCATCCCCTCTGTTTCAGTTTTTTTTTAAGATGAAATAGATTAAAACTTCGGAAAATCATAACTAAATCATCGTAACTCCGATTCAAGTGGTTCAAGTTGCTAAATTTTTCTAAAATTGAGATCTACATGTTAAAAATATCCACATGTACTGTTTATGCTTGTTTTTATACTGTTTTGTTGATTTGGTCTATTTGCTTTAGTTTCCGACGTTCCTGAGGAGAGCGTTTTCGTTGAGGAAGGTTCGGAAGCATTTGCAGAAGCTCAAGGCAAGTCACACAGATCCCAAACAACCCTTTGAGCATGTTGAACCCGTTTAAAGCTATTGTTTTATTTCAACTTATGCATTATTTTCGAATGTCATTGGGTAGTGAGCCTTTCCCAATTAATTATTGGCCGAAGATAATCTTATTTTCCTATGGGTTATAATTTGATTAGCTTGAACTTTATATATTGGATTGGTTCAGCTAAATGCTATATACAAAATTGCTTAGCCATGCTTAGAATGATAAGCTCATTAATGGGATGAATCATATATACTACATTATTATTTATGTATTCAATGGTAGCTCACGATGGTTAATCGTGTTATGATAATTAATTGATAATTAAAACCTGGTTAAGGTGGGTTGTGAGCATGTGGTTTTGAAGGTCGTGCTCATGGCAATTAAGGACCGGTTCACGAGCTACTGTTGTGAAACATTTACCGTGCCAACCACAAGCCAGCGTGGGCAACGGCTTTATCTTTTGTATAGCATGATTCATTATGGTGTGCCAGACTGAGAAGCGGCGAGAAGTCCGTGGGGGTCGTTGGGGAGTCTATTGCCTCTGGTTTTGAGGGGGGAGATTATGATCCAGGAACGGTGCACTGTGGTGAGTTGTGATGTGCGAAGGGTATTGTCACAGTTCCTTTCCAAGTTACCGTGGTGGTGCTGAGGTGCAAGGTGACATGTTGTGGGATTGTGTCTTGTGGGTACAGTGGTACACCTCTGATAAGAGTAAAACTATTCGAATAGCCGTGCCCGCGGTTATGGGTGGGTCTAACAATGTTTTTCGTGATTAGTCTCGCACTACTCATTATTGGTGATAAAATGTGATCATTAAATTGACTCCTGATTTGGAATGGTATATTCCTGGTTTGGAGGTTTGATTTGTACAACCGGGGTTGGTTGTTCAGATGAGGTTGGGCCCTATGCAACACGGGTGTGTTGTATGGTGTTTATTTAATCTGATTAATTAATCTACCGTTTTACTACTCTCTTAAATATTTATTAAGTGATGTTTGTGCAAATGAGCTATATTATGCCATCCTTTGTTATCCTGTGCACTTGCATATTTGCTGTGTGGCTTGTTGAGTATGTCATATGCTCATTCTTGCAATATTCATTCATCAGAGGAGGAGTATTTCAGTGAAGGTGATGATCTGGAGGACTAGGCTTGGTCCGGGTTAAGTTGCTTGTGGAGTGGAGTCGCCATAGCTGTTCCGTCTTTTGTTTTTTTTTATTCCGCTGCGTAGAGTTTTATTCTTTGAGAGGAGCTATCTACCTCTGTAATAATTTATTTTATTGTGAATATTAATTAGTTGTTTATTAGTACTCTATTATCAATTTGTTATTGTGTGCCTCGGCTGATTCCTGGACGAGGACTTAGCACACATGTAAGCGTTTGGAATTTTGGATAGAAATTCCGGGCGTGACACTTTTGTGCCTTTCATTCGCTTGTTAGTTCAAACATAAGTGTTGCGTGATTGCTTTGCACTGACAAATTATGAATTATTGATATTGTCACACCCTACAAATCCCAAAAATATAAATTATTGTGTAAATGGAATTTTAGAAATGATTTTTAAAAGCCTAGAAGAAAAGATTTAATTGTAAATAATAAATTCCAATATAAAATTGGGCCAGATAAAATTTCATTAAATACTTTGCTTAATTCTATAATTCCTAGATTTTTCTGGGATTTATTTGAGCTAAGGAAGTATTTTTAATAAATGAAAGTGCATTTCATGAATTATTTAAATAGAAAAAGGTTTTAAAATTTCTTCTTTTGGCTTTGGGCCGAAAGTCGGCCCAAAACCCCTCTCTTCTCTCTCTTCGGCCCAGTCCGGCCCAGCCCAGCCGAGCTGCGCGCGCAGCCTCTCCCTCTCTCTCGCTCGCTGACAGGTGGGGCCCGCCTGTCGGAGTCGTCGTCTTCGTCGCGCCGGCCGCGCCCGAAACTCCAATTTGGCCGCGCCTTTACATCTCCGGCGAAATTGTTTGAGGGGAAATGCATCCCGTGATCTCCTCTACCTTTTTCTCCTTGGAAGCTTCGGCTATCTCGCTTTGGAAAGGGAGGATTCGAGCTCGGATCGGATTCGGCCGAACCCGAGGTTTCCATCGCCGTCGCCAGGCCGTTGTGGGCTTCGCCGCGGCCTCCCGACCCCTATAAAAGGTTCCCCGCGCTCTCCTCTACCCTCCGCCGCCCTCGCCTTCGCCTCTCGTCGCGCAAATCGCCCTAGCGCCGTGCACCCGTGCGCCGCCGTCGCCGCCGTCGCTCCAGTCGTGCGTCACCGTCGCTCCGGTCATCGCCGTCGTTCGGGAAGGTCGCCATCGTGGTCGCCGTCGCATCGCCGTCCTCGTCCGGCCCTTCGCCGTCGCTGTTTCTCGCCGGAACATCGCCGCCATCGTCGACCCGAACCTCTCCGCCGCTTCGTCCTCGTCGCCGGCGTCGTCCGTTGCTCCTCCGCCGCTAGATTGGTCGCCGGTGAGTTCGCCGTGCTCTCCGCATCCCGTTGCCGCTTTCCGTTCGCGCAGCCGCGCCGTAGATCGCCGGCGGGCATGCGAGTCCGAGCCGCCGTCGTCGCCGTCGGTCGGGGATGACGTCATCGCTGACGTCATCAGTGCCGTCGCCCGTGAGCCGCTGTGGTCGGGATGGATCTCGTCCGTCCGTTCGGATCGGATCGATCTCACCCGTTCGTTCCCGTAGACCGTTGCCGTGGACCCGGTCCACCGTAGACCTGAGCCCGCTGACGCAATAAAGTCCCTTTTTCTTTTTAAAAATAATTCATTATTGCGTCATAATTCAATTAAAATTTATATAAATGATTTAAACCGATTAAATCTTTAAAAATTCATAACTAATTCATCTTAGCTCGGATTTAGTTGGTTCAAGTCTCTAAATTTTTCTAAAATTGAGATCTACATGTTAAAAATATCCACATGTACTGTTCATGCTTGCTTATGTGCTATTTTGGTGTTTTTGCTCTTTTCTGTTTAGAATCCGACGTTTCCGGAGAGTCCGCTTTTGCAGGAGAAGATTTAGAAGAATTCCAAGGCCAACAAGGCAAGTCACACAGATCCTAATCAATCCTTTGAGCATGTTGATCCCGTTTAAAGCTATTGTTTCTATTCAACTATTGCATTTATTTTTGAATGTCATTGGGTGGAAATAGACTATTGTTTGTTATAGCCCTTTTGTTCTTGATTATCCTATTCCTTGATACCTTGGGTTATTATAACTTGACTAGTTGAGCTTTATATTGGTTCGACTAGATGATTAGATGTAATTGCTTAGCCATGCTTAGAAACTTTAGCACACTAATGGGATAATTTATGAATCATTATCACTTAATGATGGCTTAATGCTAGTTCACGATGGTTAATCGTGATTGGTTAATTAATTAATTTGCCAACTAAAACCTGATAATGGTGGGTTGTGAGTACATGGTTTTGATGGTCGTGCTCATGACAATTAAGGACCGGTTCACGAACTTCGGTTGTGAAACATTAACCGTGCCAACCACAAGCCAGCGTGGGCAACGGCTTTACCTTTTACATAGCATAGTTCATTGCGGAGCACCAGACTGAGAAGTGGCGGAGATAATCCCACGGGGATCGCTGGGGAGTCCATGCCTTGTTTATAAGGGGGTGACTATGATCCGGGAATGGTGCACTGTGGTGGATTGTGTTGTGTGAGGGGTAATGTCACAGCTCCTTTCCGAGGTACCGTGGTGGTACTGAGGCACATGGTGACATGATGTGGGGCTGTGTCTTGTGGGTACAGTGGTACACCTCTGATCAGAGTAAAACTATTCGAATAGCCGTGCCCGCGGTTATGGGCGGGTCTAACAATGTCTTTCGTGATTAGTCTCACCATTCACACCATAATGAGAGATGCTATAACTGGTTATAATTGATTAGTTCCTGGTTTGGAATGGTATATTCCTGGTTTGGAGATTAGAACTGTGCAGCCAGGGTTGGTTGTTCAGAATGGTTGGGCCTATACAACAGGGTATGTTGTATAGTGTTGGATTAATACTGTTTAATTAATACCCTACTGTTTTATTAAATTCTGAAATATTCTTTAAATGCTGTTTATGCAAAGAAGCCTATATTATGCCATCCTTGGTTATCCAGTGCACTTGCATATTTGCTGCGTGGCTTGCTGAGTATGTCATATACTCACCTTGCAATCATTCATCAGAGGAAGAGCTCTACAGTGAGGCTGATGGTGGTGAGGATTTGGCGTAGTCCTTGTCAAGCTGCCTGTGGAGTGGAGTCGTCTGCGCTGTTTATTCTTTATTTCCGCTGCTTAGATCTTTATTGTTTGAGAGGAACTATCCACCTCTGTAATGACAATTTATTCGCTTATTAATTAGAGTAATAATTGTACTCTATTATCAATTTGTTATTGTGTGCCTCGGCTGATTCCTGGACGAGGGTTTACACACATGTAAGCGTTTGGAATTTTGGATAGAAATTCCGGGCGTGACAGATATGCACAATGCTATTTGAAAATACTAATTTAAATCTTCTTATGGAGAACTTGTATTAAATTTGAATTTCTTTACCTAGTGATTTATTTTCATTACATGGCTCAGAACTGTGTGCGGTATTGATGTTCTTGGATTGAAGTTCATGCCTATTGGATTATTAAATTTTATTTGATTTTTTTAAATAGCTTCCGGATTCGCAGTTGAGGTGACAAACAAACTCCAAAACTTTGATTCTTGGTTCATGGGTTTAAGGTAAAAAATATATATTTCCTTTTTGCTATTTTTTTTTTAAAAAATCAAGTCGAAGAGGATGTTCCTTCTACGCATTTTCTTCAAAAAGTGGTTTTATACTCGATCCATGTTATAAATATTTTCATTGTCTTTACGTGTGATTCTTGAATTTATTACAGACAGTCATTATCCTGATATCAGATTTCTTAAGGAAACCGTGTTGGAGACTAAATATTCATTTTTATGTTGTTTTTTTTGTTGCTTGACCTTCTATATTCGATTATTTCTTTTCAATTACACGCACCCAAGAAATTATTTTTTTATTGAGTGGATTTAATTCATTTACTTTGGAATGTTTGAGTTTCTTAGAAAATTCAGGATCTATTGATGTTTAGAGCAGCTTTTGAGGATAATGCTTTCGTTCTAGTTGCTCAGAAAGTTCATTCTAAGTGGAACAAGTGTGGCCTATGGTCCTTGAGATTGACTTCGTAGATATTGTTTATTACCTCTAAATAAATGGCAATCAAAGATAGACTTTTAGTTGTTGAAGGGGAGCAAAATACTAATAAGATGTGATGGGTGTGAGTGTTTATTTCTTTAAATTTTTAAGTTAAAAGCTTGTGTTGTATTCCCGATTCCCTTGACTGTAAAGGTTGTTTTCACAATTTGTTCCATTGCTTTGTAGTAAGATTCTTAATTAAGTGTTCCAACGATTTTTGAATATGTCCCAATAGGGTGTTTTAGTATGTGCATTGCGCTTATTTGGCAAGCCAATATTCCCGTCTAGTAGGTTAGCAATGTTGCGAATATAGGAGATGTCCTCGAAATTGCTTGAGAGTACTAACTACTTTATATGTGTGTTTTGTGTATTCATTTCCTTCTTACGATTTCTCAAGCTCTACAGTGGGCGAATTCGAGGGCGAATTCGATTGAAGAGGGGAGGAATGTAATACCCTGTATATTAAAAGATATTTAGGTTTTTTTAGTTTGGGTTGACTTGTTAAAATAAAGATGTTAAGAACAATAAATAAAAGAAAAATATATTTAGAACTGGGCCAACATGAGAAAGCCCATAAACCCAGCCCATTAGTTCTCCCGTAAAACCTAGAGAGAGGGAAACCGAATTCCACCTCCCCTCATAGTGCCGCCACCCCTCTCCCTGGCCGGCGCCTCCTTCCTCCCCTCCTCCTGTGTTCGCATCTCTCCCCTCTACAACAAATTTCTCTCCCTAGATCTCCACCTTCATAACTTGGATCAAGAAGCGAAGTAGAAAAACGGAACGAGGAGGAGGAGAGGAGTAGAAAGAGGGGTTAGACCGGAGTCTCCCCTATTGTCTCCTCAGAAGTTGTCTAAAGAAACCCTAGGTGAGGCTTATCCCCTTGTTGTATCAGTTGTTCTAGCATGGCTTTAGTGCTTTAATTCGTGGTTAGGGAAGGCTAGAGAAGGAGTTTGAGTAGTTGCGGTTCGGTTTGTTGCGGTTCTGCATGTGGGCAGATTTGTAGTGCTTCAGTGTTTTGATGTTTCGGGGCTCTAAATGTTATTTTCTGCAAAAGTGTATAACTAGGAAGTTGTAGATAATGTTTGGTTCTATCTTCTGACCAAAGGGCGCGATTTTATCTCAAGTGGTTTAGGAGATATAATTTTTTTAGTATGACTGTTGTTTTTGTGTCATAATCTGGATAGTAGTAGATTGAACTGTTTTTGAGGGGGAAAACAGTGGTATCAGCCAGGCCGCCTATAGACAAAGTTGTAGAGGTTTTTCTTAGCTTTCCATATTGGTAAAGTACACCCTGATTGGGTGAGTAGAGCTCAAGTTATGATTGTTTTAGTGCGGATAGTCTGAAATTCTGGACAGATTCTGAAGCCTGCTTTGAAGCGCAAATTAGATCATTTAAATGGCAGAATAAAAATATGTTTTCTACATCAAAGTTGTAGGTATTATTCTGTAGATTTTCAAAATGTATACATTTTCAGTCATAGCCTTTTCATATTTCAAGATATAAAGGTTTGAAGCAGCAGTCTTGTGTATTGTCCAAGCGGCGTTCCTTGTTATTGAGTTTCGATGGGATGGGGTAGTAGGTTCACCTTTTTCATTGTTTTATACGCATGTTTGAATGTGTTTGCTGAGGTTTTGTTTGTGATTAGGTGGTGGTCCATCAGATCGTGCATGATACCAATCCTTCGTCGGAGGCAAGTGCATGACGAACTAATTGTGTGATTCTTGGATTGTTTGCTCTCTCTATTTATTTTTGATATATTTCTACGTGATAAGTAATTGCTTATGTTCATATTATTGTTCACGCCATTTAGATTTCAAGTTGATCTTATGTGTACGATGTTATTCTTGTTTTAATATTCTGGATTCCGGTTCTGCTTAAATAATTCAAGTTCCCTGCTTGCCATGGATATGCAATATGGTTTCAATTTGGTTCTTTGATTCCGGTTTCAATTATTCAAGTACCATGCGTAGTCATGGGAGTGCAATTTGGTTCTTTATTCAAGTTTCTATGGGTAAGCGCTGATCACGCTTACTCAGTTTTGCCGTCAAATGTTAGGATGTATTCACTATTGTCCGGGATGGAAACTACTATTTCAATTCATGCCTGCCCGGGATGGGAACTGCTATCTTCTTTGACTTGGTGTTTGAAAATGTGTTTCCTATCAAAGAAAGAAAGCCTTCTGTTCATGCTTTATTGCCAGGGATATGTATATGTGTTTTCTAGTTCCATATTGTACTTGCTGAGTATTTTTATACTCACTCTTGTGTTTTATTTGGTTTTAGGTACGCATTGAGACCGACATGCATGGGCGGGAAGTAGCACCCTTATATACACATTTATTTCCACACTATCAAACTATATTGCCTAGGTCCATAATGATACTTAAACTATATCATGGTTCGGTCTTGTAATAATCTTTTAGATACCTATTAGTTTCTTTCCATGGAATTATAAGGATGGATCGTATTGTGGGAATAATATTGTTATTAGTTTAAACTATAATTGCATGTCGTGGATATCCGTATTTACAGGGGAAAACTCTGCCGAAATTTCTAATAATTTGGAAGATAGTGGTTTAAGTGTTTTTTGGTGCGGCACTCTAGGTACGTGGTTACCTGGGGTGTTTCAGTAGCGTTGATCTATTTAAAAGAAGTGCTCAATGCAAACATGACTCTAAAAGGAGACTCCATGTCTGATACAGTAACTCATTTTTTTTTGCATATTTTATGTTTATAGGCCAAAATTTAAATTTTAAAAAATTTAGAGTTGATTTTGTAGTTTTTTACCATATTTTATTTTACAACATTTATTTTTAATCATTAAGAACACATATTAAAAGTTTTAACTATAAATTATTTTTTTAGTTAGTACTCCCTCTGTTTCATACTATAAGTCATTTTTATTTTTTTTCCAAGTCAAAATTTTTAGTGTTTGATCATGCTTATATGAAAATATAGCAACATTTCGAATACAAAACAAACATATTTTTTCAAATATATTTAAGGTTGTATTTAATGAAACTAATTATTTAATATTGTAAATGTTGCTAAATTTATATGTAAATTTGGTCAATATAAAGAAGCTTGACTCAGAAAAAGTTCAAACAACTTATGATATATAGAAATATAAAACACAGAGAGTAATAAGTCATAGAAATACACGTATACATAAGCCAAACAATAAGACTGAATGTCTTCAGAGCCCCAACATGACAACAACCGTACGATACAAACAGATCTGAGAATACAGAGCCGAGATAAGAGAAGAGAAAATTAACCATATGGACCGGGAGAAAATTCTGCTCCTTTTTTTTACCACGCTTTCTAAATTACTAAATATTACGTTTCTTATAAATGTTTTCTATTTAAGAGTTTGTAACACCCTGAAAATTTTGAATCTAAAATACTGAAACCGAAATTTGGAAGAATCAAAAATATTTTTCAAATTTGCATCATGCTGACCTTTATTAGTTTTTCATTTTTATGTTTGTGCCAGTGCCAAAAATTAAAATAAATCAAATTCAAATATGAAATTCGAATACAAATATAATTAGAATTATCATTACGAATTAACACCACTATAATAATATTTAACAAAGCTATTTTACAAAATTCAATTCAAAATCTTCAATAAAAATATATTTGCACTTTGTTCAAAGTCTAACTTCTTCTTAGGCCTTAACCTGACCTAACCCAAGCTACATCTACCCCAAAGTCTATCTCTTTATCCATGCGTAGGCTCAAGCCTAAGTTGGAGATAACCAGAAGTCTAACATAGCTCCTCTATCTGTTGGTCCAGTTCACGGAACCAACCTGAGGCCAAACCGGACGGCTAGTGATTCCGGCACAGCAGCTGGCTAGGGCCTAGGGGTCTGTTTGGGAAGGTTTTAGCAACCGCAGCTTCCCACACAATCTTCAACTTTGTTCCCCAGAGAGTTCTGATTGTTATATAGATTATAAAAATCTTTTATAGTTGTAAAATCCAGAAAATAAACTAGAAGTTACAAGCAAGAAAACCTAGTTTCTCTAGATTCTCGCAAGATGACTATCAATTTTTATAATCTTAAGTTTTCCAAATAGAGTATAGGGTAATTGCCGAGCCAAGCCACTTGGCTACCCGCCGCCACCGCCACTACCAGGGAGCTGTTGGAATTGCCTGTTACTGCCGCCTGCACACCCGTAGTCTCATCGCCATCTGCTGGAGCTACTCGCTGTTGTTGCTCCCCGGCATGAACCAAGCCCAGCCGGTAGCAGGGGCGGAGCCACGATGTGGAGTAATTTGGGCTTGGGTCCCACACGTGGCAAAAATTTTCAATAGAGAAACACTAAAATTTACATAGAATTTGCATAAAAAATTTATAGCTATATGGTTCAGCTCTACTCTTGCTAAAATGTTGCCTCCGCCCTCTCGCCGGTAGTGCTGCATCCTGCTGTGCCCACACCGCACGAGCTTGCACCAAACCGGACAAAACCACATAGGAGTCAAAAAAAAAAAAAAAACACATGCCGTCGCTGCTCCTGTTGAGTGCCGCAACACATTTTCCTGCGTCGCAACCCGTCTGGCGTATGCTACCCTATCGTGCCATGTGGACTCACCGCACGCAGGCGCGCTGTGCAACGTAGTTGATCGTGCCTGCGCGGCTGCGCCGCACCCGCCAGCGCCAGTCCGCTAGCATCGGCCATCTCCTGAGAATCAACACTTGCATGTGCGACGAACAAATTGACTTGCGCATGGCCGCGTTGTGTGCCGACCGAGCCGAGCTGTCACCCAACCGACTGACCGACCGCCCATGCCTCGTCGAGGAGCGCACGCACGCATCCACTGCTACTGTAGAGCCGTGAACAAAGACAACCTTCCCGGGCCGCACCCTGCTGGCTGCCTCACGGCGGACACGCTTGCCGGCATCAGCTTGCCGGGCTCCATAGGCTGGCTCTGTTGCGGCGGCACAGTGTCGGCCTCGCCTCGCACAGTATTCACTGATCGCACCCGCTAGCCATCACCTCCGTGGGCCCGCCTGTCGTGGAAAAAAAAAATTGGTGGAGACTGGGTGTAAACCGGCCTGCTCCTGTCCAGCCCGGCCCCGATGATTGCTGCGTGGATACAAACAAGATCAGTCATCTAGCTCGTTGCGGCTCTAAGCGTAGCACACATAAAGTTTGATACGTTACCGTAAGTGTAGCGCGGAAATATATACATCGGCGTTGAGGCATAAGGACGTCATTTCTAATAGTAGTGCTTAACTTATTGACCGATGAAATACTCCATAAGAATGTTGATATTAATCAGGAATTAAAATTGTACTCTATACTAATCCTATCTAAGAGGTACGACTTCATCGATGCAGGACTCATCTCTCAACACAATAGAGGAAGAAAGACTTGGCGGCTACAGCCAGCTTCGTCTATTAGAGTGGTATTCATGCCTATCTTTTAAAGGTGTTATTCCATTGATTGGTAGAAGTGATATTTTTAAGAATATCTATATGGATTTGGAAATAAGTGAGTTATAAACGGTTATGTAAGTAGTGATATATTTTAGCGTATTAATGATATATTATGTTTATTTCTTTTACATATGCAGTTTCATCTATTAAATAATACTCAGCTTTTAAACAATGATAATAAGTAGTAGTGACAATAGAGAAATTTATATGCAACTGGAACTAAGCGATTTTCTTTATGTGGACACATTCTATTAAGTATATAAAGTGTACGATCAACTTTACTTTGTAGAAATGGTGAGACTTTTTTTTTTACGAAACCGCATATCTAGGTGGGCTTCCTTGGTTCGAAAAAGTTGGTCAGCAATATTTTCTTTATTTTTTCTAACTAAGAAACTATAACTGCATTCTCAAAAGAATCTCAACATGAATCCCAATCCTAAAGTTTGACGATTTTTGTTAATCTTTTATTAGATATTCTGGGATTAAGGGGATTAAATTTTATGTATTGTTAGCCGTGCTCCTAAAAACCACTCCTTGTAAAAAAAAAGCAAATGCAAAAGTTAAGGCCTCAATATTTTTTTCTTTTGTTTTACAAAATGCGCGCATGAATGGTTCCCTTTTCTACTATAAAGTACGGAGATGGATTCTAATCTCTCGGGTGGACGTTCACCCGTTTCTTTCATGCCACCTAAAAAATTATGAAAAAAACTAAAAAAATATATAAGATATGTTAATATGTAACATATCACTTCACAAACATGCAAATTCAAATTTAACTTTTACAAGTTGTAACAAAAATAACAAATTAAACTCTAACTAGTATACGTATATTCACAGTCAAATTTGTTATTTTTGTTATAACTTGTAGAAGTCAAATTTGAACTTGCATGTTTGTGAGATGATATATTACATATTAACCTATCATGTTAACTTTTTTAAAAAAATTTCATAACTATTTAGATAGCATGTAAGAAACAGATTGACGGCCACCCGAGTGTTTAAAACAGTTTCCCAAGTACTAGTCCAAACTCCAACCATACGTCAGGGGGCCTACATCTAGCCACATCAAGCCGTGGAACAAAACTAGCAGAGCAAACAAATACTTCGCTGGCATCAGCTAACAAACAGATCGACATGCACTCCACTCAACATCTGAACCTTATCTCCGTCTAATATAGGAGTATTAGGTTTTGTTCTATTTTCAATTACTCGATCGGCCATTCCGTGCTTTTTGTGCTCTAAAAGAAGCCAGTACAACAGCACTAGTACATGCTAAAACACTTCTATTACTACGTACAGAGCAGGGTTACGTAGGCAGATACTAGACCACGCCCGGTTCTCAATCTGATCGCTATTACCAGTGGCTGGCACTCTGGACTAGGTACCGGTGCGGCCGCGCCTCGCCGCTGTGCCGGTTGTGATGCTGCTGCTGGTGCAGAACACGAGCGGGAGGCGACGACATCTGATGCGCCGCCCACCGGGATGCGCACGACGGCGCGCTGCCAGTCTGATGGTGGTACAGGGCATGGGGTACCGCCCTGGACGGCGGCGGCGGCGGCGTGGTCGTTGTCGCTGTCGTCCTTGGGAACAGGAACGCCCGGATCTTGAGCGGCTGGAGGCGGTCCCGGCTGGCGGCGTCGTACTCCTCCAGCAGGTTGGCGAGGTCGTCGTCGCCGGTGACGGAGACGAGCGCGTCCAGGTCCTCCGTCGGGAGCTGGCACCGCAGGCACAACGCCTCCCACCCGCACATGTCCCTCAGCTTCCGTTGCAGCTCTGGATTCAATCCAAACGACCCATGCACACTTGCAGCGTAAGATCGCCGATCGATCGAACGAACGAGCAACCAGACTCATTCACGAGCAATTGGAGGTGTACCGTGGAAAGGGAGGGAGCGGTCGACGGAGACGACGCGGTTGTCGCCGCCGACGTAGCGCAACGCGCCGTCGGCGTGGCGAGGGAGGATCCTCCCGCCGTAGCTGCAGAGGAACTTGACGCACGTCCCCTCGACTGCGGCGTCCGCTGCCTTGACGACGCACGCGACGACGACGTCGTCGTCGAGAGAGCCGAGCGACGACGTGCACGACGAGGACGACGACCAGGAGGAGGTTCCCACCATGGCTCTCCTTCCTTGGACGGACGAACGGCCGGGGACAGCTGAGAATCTCACTGGAGAATCTTGGCTAGCTATAGCTCTCTGGCCTTGCTGCCCCCACGAGCGAGCCGCTTCAAGCCTCGTCTCGTCGACACGAACGCCACATTTATAATGTGTGGAGAGCGTCACGGTTTTGGAGATGCCAAATGACTGGTTGAAACAAAACTCTCTGACCGGCCAATTTTGTGAAACGGCCTATTGGACTGAAGCAGAATCGTGTCAATTGCCTACAAGTATTCAACAAGCTGTAGAATCAATCGACCATAGTGGATGCACATGCACGCACGCATTTCCCTGCGGTTAGGACTTAGAGGACCAATGTTTTAAATAGCGGGCTAAGACATTTAGCGGTTAGCTTCTCAAACAGCTATAGCGGGCTAAATGAAGCTATAGTGGCTAAATTGTACATGAGAGTAAATAGCTAGAATCCTTCCCAAACAGCTATAACGAGAGATAGCGGCAGCTATGGCGGGAGATTTTAAAACCCTGCTTAGGACCACTAGGACCAGCTGGATCTGTAACAGACGGTCCAGAGCAGGCGCGGCTGCGATGATACGAATATCTCGTCATTCATTCACTCGCAGCTGTGAACCTCCTGTTTGTTTGGTTCGGCGATATCTCCGTCCGTGTGAATTGAAGGTGTGAATAACGGTGATTATACTAGCACACACGGAACGTCATGGAACCGGACAACGTACACTACACACGTCGCGCGTCCGGGTTCCTCAAATATTCCGAGGCTTATCCTCCCGGAGATCATCAAGACATATATAAAATATTGCAAGTAGGAACAGGACGAAGATGTGAAGCAATCGGTGAAGGCTGGAGTCCGATCCACCAGCAGCGCCGGGTGATGACAGTGCTACAGAAATAATGCAGCGGGGCCCCGTCGCCCACGTCAATTCTCTGAGGAGCTAGCTGATGACGACGAAGAGATAAAAGCTTTCAGGCCGCCGCGGGGCACGAAAATCTCAAAATAATTAGAGTAAATTTCACAAAATTATAAATACTTTGATCAAATCATTATAAAACAATAGATTTAAGATGACTTATCTTAAAACTATATATTTGAAAATAAATTTATCATAAAACTACAAGTTTAAGGCTAAGCATGGCTAAAAAACGATTTTTCTGTACGTGGACCTATTTAGATTACAGACGGATCATAATTGAATTGGTTGCGTCAGGGAAAATAAGTTTATTTTCGCGTGTACGGTCCTCTTAAACGAACCACACGCGGAAATAAGACTATTTTTACATGCGGATCTATTAAGAGAGATACACACAAAAATACCCACTCTCTCTTTCCTTCCTACTCACTTTAAATTTTCCCATCTTTCTCCCCTCTCTATCTCGTTTTCTTCACTCCTCTCATCTCTCCTCTCTACCTTTTTTCCCTATCTCTTCTCTCCTCTCCTCCTAAGTCCCGACGGAGGCGGCGGGCGTAGGCGACGACAGCGGCGCACGGCGGCAGCAGCGGCACGGCGACGGCGCGCGGGATCCGGCGGGCGGCGGCCAACCAACGTACGGATCCGGTGGCGGTGGCCAGCCGCCCTCCTCCCCGCGGGAACTAGCTCCCCTCCCCTCCCCTCCCCTTCCTTCCCTCCCCAGATCCGGCAGAGGGGAAGGGCGTCGGCGGTAGTGCGGCCAGAGGGAAGAACGGATCAGGCGGCCAGCCGCCCCCCCCACGGGATCCGGCTCCCCTCCCCTCCCCTTAATTCCCTCCCCAGATCCGGCGGAGGGGAGGGGTGTCGGCGGCGGTGCGGCCGGAGGGGAGCGCGGAGGCCGGTGGGAGGGCAGATTCGGCAGCGGGCGATGCGGAGGCCGCTGACGAGGGTGGGAGGTGTGTGCTTGGCCGACAACGACGAGGAGGAGGAGGAGGAGGGGGAAGAGGTAGCCAGGATCGCGCGGTGCCGCAGCCGGATTCTAGGTTTTCATTTTTTTTTGAAATTTTATTTTTTTTTTGTATTTTTGTTTTTCCGTGCGAGTGCGAAAATCGGATTTGACCGCACGGAAAAACCATTCTCGTAGTTGTGAAGTATCGCAAAACTGCTGATTTTATAATAAAATTATCACAAAACTACATATTTTAGGCATTAAATTTCCATCACAAATGTTATGTTTGAATTATAAAACTTTTAGTTTTATGATAACTGTTGGTATATCTTAACATTCACAGATAAAGTCTGCAAGCACACAGAGATATCGTTGTAGCACTTCACCCATGAGTATTCCAAGGTATCGATTTTCCACAGGGAAACGCGTGTGTTCAACTTCTCTTCATGTTCTTCCAAGGACACAAGGCAAAAATGGGCAAAGGGTAGAGAGGATTTCCTAGTGAGAAAAAGTGTCTACATAAAGCATAATTTAATCCTTTTGCTATACTTCAGGCGCTGGCTTGTTCGTTACTACCAGAACGCGCTCTAATTCGTACATAGACAGGGAGGACTACGGTAATCTTGAGGGCTGTCACTACCTCTACACCAACCTCTAACGATTTGTGGGATACGCAGTAATCACTGAAAATTAATGACCTAAATACTATGTCTATGCAGTTAATTACTACTTTAGTATTTATAACTCTCCAAAGTAAACACTATCTATAATTCAAATGAATAATAGTCCTTGTTGTTGCTTCCTGCCCTTATCTTCCCCTCACAGATCTAGCAAGCATAAGGCCGGATCCGGTGAGCTCAAAGTCCACAAGCTCAGCAACGGTTAGGGAGGGAGCCTTGATCCGCACTGACAGCGTCAACTGGGAGGGAGGAGTGGGAGCTCTAGACGGCGGCCGGGGAGGGAATCTCATCGCTGGACAGCAAGGGATGAAAATGGATTGGAAGCTAGCTCTATCTTATTCGTTTCATTTTTTTCCAGAATAGGAATCGGAAATCCGGATACAGAAATAGAATCGAATACAAATACGGAGTGAATACAAAACGGAACAAATAGGGTTTACAGTAACCAATATTTGATGGAATATAAATGCCCCTCCTATTGATCTTGTAATGTTTGTTTTACACTTGAAATATTTACAAATACAAATGTCATGAACTACAAAGTGGTAGATCCATTAAATTATACAATTTTGATATCGAGCATGTCTACCTCGGATGGTGTTTAAGTTGTAGATTTAATATTTTGTAAAAACAAACATGGTATTTTGTAATGAATATTTAGACACCTAAATGATCTCAAACAATAAAGTTGTCAACAACAAAGTTGTAGATCTTATCGATCCCTACAATTTTGATATAAATATTGTCTTCATCAGTGATAACGACGTCACTTCATCGGATTCGAGCATAACTCCACAAGTTAAAGTGACAACTTAAAGTCCAGTTTGGCCTATGGAGACAATACTGACTTCAAACGGACTTAGCGTCTTCATGTCAACTCCGATTTGGATGATCTTGGACTTGATGGAAAGCTTATGTCGTCACCTTTCAAACACGTCTAATCTCATATCTAAATTCATTCCGAGTTAACGAAAATCGTCAAAACAAGACAGTGTTATTACTGAAACCGAACTTGGGCCTTGGGACTTGTAATAGACTAGGTCCAACACGGAAGTGCCTCTCTCCACCTCCACGAACCAACACCTATCGCTTTATTTTTCTCTATAAATAACTTTGCACACCCTAAAAAACAATTGGGTTTTGTTTAGTTGAACTTTGCCGAGTGCAATTCGCATTGTCTCTAATCCTCGCTCGATTAGTCAGCGACTATAAATTCAGAGCCTCCAATAGTTGATGTGTTGATTTGACGGGTCGATTAGATCTATCACTTCAATCGCAACTATTTCTTTATGCTTAATTGCCTATTCTCGATATTTAGATTACATCTTATCTTGTTCTTGCAGTGTTGTCTCGTTTGTATTGCAGGGATCATCAATCGCGCATCACGGTTGATACGACATTGTTTGTGGTGTAGCAGTTGCACGGCATCCTGGACTTGTTCTGGTTGGTAGCCACATCGTATATGTCACATTCGATCAAAGCGAAAGTTATCCCCTCACCAGAAGATTGGGCAACGAGAGAGAGCGTCATCAATCAGGCTTCGTATAATAAAGTTATGTATTTTATGTGTTTTTTCTGAAAATTTGCTACCTACGAATATCGGAGAAAATTCCTAGATAATTTCTGACTCCAACGGATAGTGCCCTGCTGTATTCATTTATGTTTTCGGGGAAAAATCAGAATTCGTTTCTGAATCTAAAAATTTAAATACTATCCGAACGGATGGAAATTATTGTTACCTGTTTCATCCCTATGGAGAGCCGAGCTCGACGGCATCGATCTCGTCGCCCTCCGCTTGGGAGCTCGTCGGCCCACTAGGGTCTGATCTGCTGGCAGAGAGGAAGGAGAACGTGGAGAAGGGAAGAGGACCACCAGTGGAGAAGAGTGGCATTGGAGAACCATCGGTGCATGTGCGTCTAGTTCAGTGGTTGAGGGGGGAGGGGGGGGGGGCAGTGGCGGATCCAGAAAATCGATTCATTAGTGTCATAGCATGTCTATCGGTGTCATAGTATGTTTAATTATATTTAGATCATGGTGTTGTAATATATGGATAAGTAGTTTTGCTATAGGTTTTGCTGAAAGTCGTCGGTGTCACCTAACACCGACCCTTATCATGTAGATTCGCCCCGGGGGGTTGAAAAATGAGAGTGTGAGGTTGATAGTGGGATCACCAGGAGATTAGAGTATATATGTGTTTCTTTTTGTTGTTACAAGGTCCAAACTATGAAAGTTCCTGATCTAAGAATAAAAAAATTAACACCAGCTAATATATAATAACCTAGGAGCCAAAATAGAAAAAAACAGCTAGTAGCCTCCATTGTAGAGTGGTGTGGTTTATTTATGACCTAAGCTTATAGCAACTTGAGATCAATGATAGTAACGGTTTCCATTGTAATTCTTCTCCGGGGCCAACGGATGCATGCATATTGGCTAAGGTTGCCAGCCACCATGAGCTGTCCTTGACCTTTAGTTTTCATGAATTGTCCCTCTTTACTTTGTTTGTGCATATCAGCATATGTATGACCGTGGCACGATGGGGCTATGACAAAGCGAGTACATACCTATAAAACATTCTACGCTTTTTTTAGTGAAAATGTTTACATTCTACACAATGTAATTTACTTGTATGTAATCTATTTATCTACTATACAGTGAAAAAACCAATTAAACATTACTGAAACGCTAACATTACTCAAACGCTACTCTTTTTACATTTAGTGAGATATATATGACTTTCTTTGGCTTTCTTTTCATGAACATAAATAAGTTCCCGCGCATCTGCACGGGTTTCCTTTATGAAAAAGTTAGTTGTCAACATTTTCTTTATTTTTTTCCAACTAAAAACTAAGTTTTTCCAACTAAGAACTCAAAGTGCATTACCAACAGAATATAAAAAAGAACCTCGGTCCTAAAATTTAACGATTTTATTAAATTCTAATTGGACATGAATTCTAATATAGCAAAGTTTATATTCCCTCCCTTTTATCTATTCTATGTGTCTGGCCTGTTTCCTTTCTCCATTGAAGTCCATTTTCCGTCCTCCATTCGGTGGCCCAATAGGCCGGCGGCCCGACATGGGAGCCGCTGGAGCCGTCCGATCGAATGGACGGTCCAGGTTAATCCTAACCTAAATAAATACACCTAAACCGTAACCCTAACCCTAGGATTCATTCCCCCCTCCCCCCTCCCCGAGCGACGACGGGGGCGGCGCCCCCCTCCTTCCCCCGACCGGCTGCGGCGGCTCGGAGCAGCGACCGGCGCCCCCAATCCCCTCTCTCAAAGCGACGGCGGCGGCGCCCCCCTTCCTCCTCTCCCTCTCGGGTCAGCGGCGGCGGGTTGGTGGCGGCCGTGGCGGATCCGAGGGTGGGGGCGGCGTCGGCGGCGGATCCCTCCACCCCCTCTAGCCTCCCTCCTGCGGCAGATCCGCCGGTTGTGGCGGTGGCGGCGGTAGCCGCGGGTGGATACGGCGGCGGCGGCTCTCTTCTCCCCTTTCGCCTCCCTCCTGCCCTAGATCCGGCGGCGTCGGCGGGTGGGTCCGTCGGTGGTGGCGGCGGCCACGGGCCGGCGACGGCTCCCTCCTCCCCTCTCGCCTCCCTCCCGCCCTAGATCCGGCAGCGATGGATCCGGCGGCGGTGGCGGCGGCGTCGGTAGCGGCCGCGGATGGATCCCTCTCCCTCTCCCCGTCAGCCTCGACGGCGATGGCACCCTCTCAACAGCGGCATCGACGGCGACAATGGCGTCGGCTTCGTCCGAGGGTGGATCTGTCGGCGGTGGTGGCCACCGCGGGCGGATCCGGCAACGGCGCTCCCTCCGCCGCCTCTCTTCTCCCTCCGGCGGCGGTGGTGGCGTCGGCGGCCGCCGATTTTTTTTTTTTTTGCAATTTTTTTTCCATGGCTATTGCTAACCGAATCGGATTGTGTATGGACGAAAAACGGACGAAAATTAGATGTGACGACCGGAAAAATATGAATATTTATATTAGTTATAGATATGCAAGCATGAGTGGGTGTGGGTCCCTGATCTCTGCCAGGGAGCCTCCTGTGGAACAAAACTAGAACAAACAAGCGTCAGCTATCAAAGAGATCGACAGGTACTATACTCAACATTCGAACCTTATCTCTGTCTAATATAGGAGTATTTGTGTGGACAAGGATTCTCTACACCTAGATACACTAGTGGAGAAACCATCTTTAGTCGGTCGACCAAATTTTAAAATAGTCTCGGTTGCATTAAAAACCGGGACTAAAAATGATTTTTAATCCTGGTTAAAAAAATTTTGATCATAAAGATGATCTTTAGTCCCGGTTCTTCCCCTGTCAGATGCATGTCAGGGGGCCGAGGATCTTTAGTCCCGGTTGATACTACCAACCGGGACTAAAGATTACCACTTTAGTCCCGGTTGGTACTACTAACCGGGAGTAAAGATCATTTAGCGTAGTATATAATCCCTATCACTTATCTTCTCAACTCACACAGATTGAATCTCTTTCCCTTCTCCTCCTCTCCTCTCACACAGATCTCAATTCCCCTTCTCCTCTCCTCATCCCCTCCCATCCACCTCCTCCCCTTCCTCCTCTCCTCCCCTTCCCATCTGGCGGGGTGGCAGGAGGCGGGGCCGCACCCGGTAGCGGGCGGCGGGGCCGCTGCAGGCGGCGGCGGCCGTGGCGGGCGGCGGGGCGGCTTTGTGTTTTTCTTTTTTTTTATAATTTGTGATTCCCTGAGATGTATAAATTTGTGATTTATTGTATGGATCTGTGATGTATTTGATTTGTGTGTAATTTTTTAGGATCTGTGATGTATTTGATTTGTGTGTAAGATTTGATGTATTTGATTTGTGTGTAACTTTAAGATTTGTGATGTGAATTTGGTGATGTGAATTTGGAATGTTACTCTGATTTGGGATTTAGGGTTTGATCTGGGGATTTGCATGCCACTTGATTCGGGAGAAAATAAAAAGGAAAAAAAGAAAAGGGGACCAGTTGGTACCGCCGCTATTCTCTCTTTACTCCCGGTTAGTAACAACAATCCGGACTAAAGATTCCTTTCTTTAGTCCCGGATTACTACTCCCAGTTGGAAAATCGGGACTAAAGTGGGTTACCAACCGGGAGGAAAAATAGTTTCTCTACCAGTAATACCATGGTACCCATCATTTGCATGCGACTTAAATAGTTATAAAAAAATGAAAAACTTTAGTAGTATCGATTGTGATGATATAAGTCTATACGCAAATATGTATGACTAAATTTGATCTACAATTAGAGAAAAAAAGTAAAATCAAATAGTGAAAGTACCCGTACAACACAGATAAAATTTGTTATTTTTGTTTTTTCATGTGTTGATCGAATTTGGACTTACATATTTATATAGTGTCTTACATCATCATAATCTATCTTATCAAATTTTATAAAATTTTTATATAACTGTTTAAATTACATACATACACCTATGCGTAAAAAATACCCGTATTAGGTTTTGCTCTATTTTCAGTTACTTGATCAAGTTCGTCCATTTTTTTTGCTTTAAAAGACCCCAGCACAACAGTACATGCTAATTAAACACCTTCATTAGTACGCACAGCGCAGGGTTACGCGAGGACCGAGTACGTGTAAGGCACGCAGATACTAGACCGCGGCCGGTTCGCAATCTGATCGCTATTACCAGCGGCTGCTGGCACTCTGGACTAGGTACCGTTGCGGCCGCGCGTCGCCGCCGTGCCGGTTGTAATGCTGCTGCTGGTGCGGAACACGAGCAGGAGGCAACGACATCTGACGCGCCGCCCACCGGGATGCGCACGACGGCGCGCTGCCAGTCTGATGCTGGTAGTGGGCATGGGGTGCCGTCCTGGACGCAGCGGTGGGCGACGGGCTGCGCGATAGCGGCGCGGTCGTTGTCGCTGTCGTCCTTGGGAACAGGAACGCCCGGATCTTGAGCGGCTGGAGGCGGTCCCGGCTAGCGGCGTCGTACTCCTCCAGCAGGTTGGCGAGGTCGTCGTCGCCGGTGACGGAGACGAGCGCGTCCAGGTCCTCCGTCGGCAGCTGGCAACGCAGGCACACCGCCTCCCACCCGCACATCTCCCTCAGCTTCCGTTGCAGCTCTGGATTCACAATCCAAACGTACGGCGTAAGAGCTCCGATCGATCGAGCTAGCGAACAACCAGAGTCACTCACGAGCAGTTGGAGGTGTACCGTGGAAAGGGAGGGAGCGGTCGACGGAGACCACGCGGTTGTCGCCGCCGACGTAGCGCAGCGCGCCGTCGGCGTGGCGAGGGAGGATCCTGCCTCCGTAGCTGCAGAGGAACTTGACGCACGCCCCCTCCACGGCGGCGTCCGCTGCCTTGACGACGCACGCGACGACGACGTCGTCGTCGAGGGAGCCGAGCGATGACGTGCACGACGAGGACGACGACCAGGAGGAGGTTCCCACCATGGCTCTCCTTGGACAGACGAACGGCCGACGATGGCTCAGAATCTCCCTGAGAATCTGCGGGGCGCGCGAGCGTGAAGTGGCTAGGCCTTTCTGGCTTGCTACCCGCACGACTGCCGCTTCAAGCCTCATCCCGGCGACACGAGCACCACATTTATAGCGTGTGGAGAGAGCGTCACGGTTTTGGAGATGCCAAACGAATGGTTGAAGCAAAACTCCGTGACCGATTTTGTTTAAACGGCGTTTTGGACATGCAGAATTGTGTCAATTGCCTAACAGTCTTTAATTATAATCAATGGACCAAAGTGGGATGCAGCACATGCATGCATCTCCTCGATATTAGCTGCCCGAGGGAGGACCGCAAGGCCACTTGGACGAGCTGGATCTGTAAACAGAACAGACGGTCCAGATCGAGGGCTCTGGTGAGAGCCTGAGACGATACGAAGATATCTCGTCATTCATTCACTCGCAGCAATATTGTCCTACTCCTACACGCTTATCTTACAGCTGCTGTGCACCTCCTGTTTGTTTTGCTTTATTTGGCGATATATCTCCGTCCATCTCAATTGGTGATACTGATACACACGGAACGTCTTGGATCCGGACAACGTACACTACACACGTCGCGCGTCCGGGTTCCTCAAATATTCCGAGGCTTATCCTCCCGGAGACCATCAAGGCATATATCGGTGTATTGTAGAGATTTGTAGTATAGTAGTATACGGTAGGGACTGGACGGAGATGTGAAGCAACCGGTGCAGCTAGCCGTGAGGGCCGAACTCCATCCAGCGCCGGGTGACGACAGTGCTACCAAAATAATGCGGCGGGGGACCCGGCGGCCGCGTCAGGTCTGTCCCGACTCCAAGGTGTTCTGATGACGACGAAGAGATGAAAGCATTAGCATGCATACAGCCCCTGACGGGGCCCGGAGTGATGTATTCGGGGCTTCGGGCTAAGGCTGCCAGCAACCATGCGCTATCCTTTGCCTTCAGTTTTCCTTTTTATCTGGTCCCTCTCTATTTTGTTTGTTTGTGTATCACCGTGGTACAATAGGGTTAGGATAAAGCGAGCACCTATAAAATATTCAACGGATTTTTATAAGAACTGTAACTACAATAATTGGAGAGTGTAATTATATTGTACACACATCTATATTTTCTGGCTGTTCAAATTATAGCAAAAATAAATCGAGTTGACAATACTAACAATTTTTGACGGGATAGCCATTACTGTGTAATTGCCGACTTTTTTATATATTTACCAAAGTTTGATAAAAAAAACTAAATATATGCGCATCTTCGGTAACTTTACCAAAAAATGGTATGGTGTTAACGACCAAATTTGATAATCCAAGTATCGGAGATGAAGATGGGATCGAAGCGGGATTCGAGATGGAAACCATTCTGGAAATAGACTAAGAATCGGCTAAAGTCTGAATCGGCTGCGACCAGGATCGGCAGAGTCCGAGTTGGACAAAGTTAGCCGATTGGGCCGATACCGACAATATGATGTGATATGCGTTGTCGGATTGAGTTAATGTCCTTCATGAGGATTGCCATGCATGGATAGAGTCCTGAGAAGGCAATTGTATCTATTAATTAGAGTATTTCATGTAATTTCCTTAGAGATATGTTTGGGCAAAAGTCTGCCGTAAAGACTTATGGTATCTTAGAGTTTGTTAGAGATAAGAGTCGTGTCCGATATGGATATATTCTGTAATCTCGGGTATAAATAGACCTCGAGCCCCATGTAATAGGACAACACACGTTCAATACAATCTCGGCGCATCGCTACCCTTTTACTTTCGTTTTGTTTCGACGAGTTCTTGCTTTCGGGTTGAGCTGCATCGGTTTCGATCTTCAACTGGAGGTAAAACTTGTTATGATGTGTTGTTATGATATTCTAATCTTGTTTATGTAATTCGTCGAGTTACCATATATCTTATATAATCTCAGGTAATATCGTTAATTAACCTCTAATCTGCTAACGTCTGTTACTAGAAGGCAGCCGATTAGGTTAAATACCGACGTTGACTTAGACTATAAAGGATATCTACCACTCTATGAAGCATCCAACGGCTTGATTGTCTAGATATTGTCCTTCTTTTCATACTTATAGCTGCATCAGTTGAGTTTGATCTTATGAGTCGTGATTAAAATCTCAATCTCTAGCCTGCTTTTGGTTGCCGATTAGGGTAGCATCGGGGTTTCAGTCAATCTTACCTGATTTAACTATATTTATCTTATATGCTTGATTGACATGTTAAATCTGCCCTTTATGTTAAGATCTTGTTGCATTTAAGTATATTAGGCTTTTGTTTGATATATTTTACTTGTCATAATATCTTAATATAGAGTGGTATCGGAGTATTAGCCGATACATGCTAGATTTATCTGATCGGCTATGCTATAAACACATATAATCTCGTTGTTAATACATATTTCGATCTAAGTGATTTATACTGTCTCGGCATGGCGACCGATCTATCCCAATCACTTGATTTAAGTATATATCAACGTAAGGATTATATATTGTTAATATCTACAGCCGATCGAGTAGATTTAGTTCCTTCTTACTTATTCATGATCGCCGATGGATGCATATATGACATCGGCTCAAAGATAAATGATACGTCATCAGCAACTAGCCGATCGGCAATCGTTTATGGATTTAACCGCGGTTTCTTTGTCTTTGTTTCTTGTTGATTACATGATCAAATCAACTGGCACGCTCATACACCTAAAGGCAAGCTTTTGGACCTGCACTGGACTTAAGTAGATCTCCCAGGCCTCGTGTTTTTACATCAACATGCTTTTGGCACGCCAGGTGGGACCGATTGGAAGTTAGAATTGCAACAACGTTTGCTCATGGCTGAAAAACCACCACTATCACCGTCGTCGGCTGGCAAGTCGGAGGTCCCTCCTAAGACTAATATCCCAAAGCCTAGTGGGTTTGAAGTTCATGAGGGAAACGTTGTTCCCATCACTGTAGACAAGCTAATGCCAGAACAAAAGAAGGAGCTCGATCTGATGATGCAGCAAACACAACACCAGTTCTTGAACTCATTAATGGAGACCCGCAAGGGAACAGTTGATCAGAATTATAAGGTAAAATTAGTTGTTGATGTTCCTGGAACAGGTTCTTCCAAGGATGGAGAAGTACAACAAATTCCGGCTCGTACAAGTGAATCAGGTGGTAAAGGCACTATAGAAGTCTCAGGAGATAAAGGTGACGGTTCTCAGGGGGTGCAAGTTGAGGATCTTTGTCCAGATGGCAATACAACACAACTACAGCTTAATAATTTCCAAGGTCGGATTGACTATGCCGTGCAACATGCTTTGATCAATCAATCTGGAGTGTTAGTCAATACCTTATCAAACATGGTGAAGTCAATGGTTAATGGTTCAATAGCTGAATATCAAGCTATAGGGCCGGTATATTTACCAGGGGGTGTTTTCCCAAATTATCGGCCCCTGATCACAAACAATCAGCCGACTGCTTCCAATGCACCGGTATCAGCACCTGCAGCTGTTGCACCATCATCGGCGTCAAGGCAGCTGACCAACCCTCGATTGCTGACAAGAGAGCAGCCACAACATGCTGGATAAAATATCAATCGGCTAACTCAGGAACAGGTTGCTGCTATGTTTTTACCAACTCAGCCTACTGTCGACCCAGTGCAGCAACAGCCGATTCAGCAGACGCCACCAAGGTAGCAGATTACTCAGCCGATTCAACAGCAAGGTTTGCTAAATGCATCGGCCGAGTTCAGAACACCTGATAATCAGCCAAGGCAGCATGTTGCAACTCAAGTTGTCCCTGAGCATTTGGTTCATAATGTGCAACCAGATCAATCGGTGATACCTCAAGTTATTCTCGAACATTTGGTGCGCAACATACAGCCAAACTTTCAGAATAATCAGGGGGGCAATCTGAATTATCAATATCAGCCTCAATCGCCACATGTTCACTATCAGCAAGGGGGATCAGCTCAGCCTTAGTTTGCTCCTTAGTTCAATCAATTCGAGCCCGTACCACAACAAGCGCAAGGGGTGCCTCAGCAGAGACTATGGGCCGATATGATTGCAGATGTGATGAGAGAGCAGTTTGGGCTTAAGCCAAAGGACACTGGACACTTGTATTGGCATCCGTACCCTGAGTGGTTTGAGAGGGTTCAATTGCCTAACCGATACAAAGTTCCAGATTTTTCAAAATTTTCAGGACAAGACAATGTCTCGACCTATGAACATGTTAGCCGATTCTTAGCTCAATGTGGTGAAGCATCGGCTATCGACGCGTTGAGGGTCAGGTTGTTTCCTTTGTCTTTATCCGGATCGGCTTTTACTTGGTTTTCTTCTTTGCCATACAATTCAATCAACAGTTGGGCCGATTTGGAAAAGCAATTTCGTAGTTACTTCTATAGTAAGGTTCATGAGATGAAATTGTCCGATCTAACAGCGATTAGACAAAGGCAAGATGAATCTGTGCAGGATTATATTCAGAGATTCAGAGACATGAGGAATAGGTTGTCGCGCTCGGAAAAATATCTTTTCCAGAACCCTAGTGTATTAATACCCGTCCCAGGAAAAGCCGGGGTGCACCACACAAACATGATATAAAAGACACATCTTTATTATATCGATAATATTTACATTATTACAAAGGCACTTCAGGCCTGACAATAAAAAATAAACAGTAGCGGACAAGCGGGCCTACGGTCCATCTTCACAGGCGCTCAACTGGGGTATAAGCCAGGACTCCACCTAGGACTTCTTCTCCAAAGCTTCTCTTACTGAAGGGAGGGAAAAGATAGAGGAAGAACGAGTACAACCACAGTACTCAGCAAGCCACACCGGGAGATGCATGATTAATGCAAGGGGGTACAAGGGGTAATAATATAGGGGCTAGGTTTTGCAGTAAACAGCATTTAAAAGTCACTTAGTTGCTCAAAGCTTTTTTGTAAATACGATCCTAGAGCTACACAATATTATTAATCAAGGCCGTGAACCCTCACGAACCTGCCTTAACCCAAGGCCTACGATGATTCAGACCGAACTGGCAACCTGACCTGGGTCCCAGCTCGTCCCAAGCCAACCCAGGCCAACCATTACACATTTTAGTTGTTAAGCAAGTTTTAAGAATTAAACCACTAACTTGGGTACATTGCTAGGCTTGCCCATATCCGAGGGCGCGGCTATTCGAATAGATTTACCCTGATCAGAGGTGTACATCTTTACCCACAAGATACATCTTTACTCCGCATTCCATGGCCTTGGAACCCGTCGTAAACATGTGACACAACCCTTCACCCATCCGAGCCATGAACAAAAGTACTGACCCAACCCTGCCTACGGCCGGTATCCCGGACAGGCAGGCTAGGATTGAGCCCCTAGCAACAGGATCTAGACCGGGTGCGCCACACACATAGGGGTGAAACCACCCGCGTACTAGTCCAGTGCCATGGCATCTCGACTAGCGGGCACCGACCTGTGTAGCCTTCATTTTCCTAGACATCTCGATTACCGAGCCGCAGCTCGCGTAGCCTTCATTTACCTCAGAGATATCCATCGTCGCAACGACTTCATCCATCTTTATCCGTGTCCTTTTGTTCAGGACTAGACTGAGCACCGAGTTAAGCCTTACCCATTAGACATGTGGTTAGTACGGTAGTGCTTTGTAATAGAGGCCCGAAGACCGGTCCTTATGATAGCTGAGGTGCTTCTAGTAAAACCATGCACCTCGAGCCCAGCCTAAAACTATTTTGGGAGTTTTGAATAGAGGGGGAAGGTGTGTGTTCAATTCCATCACAAGCCAACCATTCCATAATGTCCAAATGATATGAGAACTCCCAAAGCCTAAAGTTATAAAACCATCTAGTGTTGCCTAATTAATCAGCGAAGCATTTACCTAAATTCATACTAGTGGAACCATTATTAGAGTACCCACTAGTTGGGGTTTTGTTTTCCTAGGGTAAGCAAGGTGATAATAACAATAGCAATAATAATAAGGTCATAACAAAGGTAAATAGGCATGGCTAAATAAAACGGTGATGACGCGAGAATTTAAAGAAAGCGATAATGCAATAATTTAAATCAAAATAAGTTTATAAACTGGGATTCAATATGCTCAAGGATGATGTGACTTGCCTTGCTCAGAGAGAACGGCCTTCCGAACCTTCGGCGACGACCGCGAACCATGCTTCAGGAACCTCCGGAATGATAGAAGCTACGTGGAGCACACAAGCAAAGCTACAAGCCTATAAAGAAGCAATAACAATACATAAAAAGAAAGCACAGGGTTCTTTAGGTTATAACAAACATTAAAAGACTTGAACGGGTCGATTCGGAGCATGTATGACCAAGATATGGTAATCCAAAGTTTAATATTTTTACATGGAGTTTTACGGATTATTGTAATTAGGTTTTACAACTCTAAAACATGTGTAGGCGCTAGCCTGGAAAAGACAGGAAGGCTGTGCTGTTGACATGCGGACCCTACATGTCAACCTAAGGGACCATGGTGGACTGAGTACACAGAGACGGTCCACGGGTCAACAGAAGCGGGCCTCGTGTGTCAACCAAGGCAAGTGGCCGACAAACGGACTCTACTAGACACCACGCGGGCTGCACACGTGGAAACCACGCGGCTACCGAGCAGGCACACTAACACGGTCAACACACGCACACATGAATGACTACCGACACCGATACACGGGTACCGGGGCCGACAAACGCACAACGGGCACGGTGGCAACACCGAAAGGACAAGGGCGGGCAGCGAAGGAGGGATCCTTACCACCACGCGACGAGGCGTGCGAACGGCGACGACGAACGGCGTGGCGGAGACGGACGGGAACGACGGAGGCGAACGGCAAGGGAACGACTTCGGTGGCGATCCTTGGATGGAGGCGAGACACGGCCGGCGCAACGCTTGACGACGCGGAGCTGAGGACGTAAATGACGACGGGGCTGCAGCAACTTGATGGAGCGCGGGCGATGAACGGACGCGTCTTGATGGAGGGACGAACGCCACGACGACCGGGAACGACGAGAGGACGACGATGACCAGGCCGGCGAGGAGGTGACGAGGGCAGCCGGCAGCAGCTGCACGGATGTGAGGACGGCGTGGAACACGCCGCTGCGATGCCGACGACGGTGGCGGTGCAACGAGATGACGAGCCGGCGAGGACGAACAGCCAATCGGAGGAGTCGACGAGGAGGATGGAGAAGCCGGCGCGGCAGCGACGTGCGGCGGCTTCCGGGCGAAACCGAGGAGCGGCTGGGGCGGAGGGCGACGCTGCGACGTCGACGAAGGAGACGGCGATGTCGGCCGGTGCTCTGGCGTGGCGACCGGGGCGACTGGAGGCGGTATAGTGGCGGCAACGCCACTGTTTGCTGGTGAGGATGCGCCTCCGGTGATTTCCCCACGAAACGGAGGCGATGCCGGGGAAGGAAGGCGGCTGTGACGTCGAGGATGGCAACGGCATGGCCGGCCGGCACACGGGCGAGGCTGCAGAGGCGGCTGGACATGGCCGGCGGCATGGGAGAGAGATGAGGGCGACAGGGAGAGGTGGTGCGGCCACGGGGAGAAGCGGGAGGAGGCTAAAACGAGAGAACAGAAGAATGGGATCCCATTTTATAGGCGCGGGGAGGGAGCCGGCCACGGGAGAGGGCGGAACGGAGGCGGGAATGGTGGCCGGCGGCCATGGAAAGTGGCCGAGGAAGGCGTGGCCGTTCCGGGCGGTGGAGGGCGCTATTCAAGGGAGAAATTAGGGGGAATTGAAGATGAAGGAATGGGGATTAATTCCCCCAATTAATTTTGAAATCCCAAGCTTGAAGCGTGCGGATTTGAGGGAGGAATGGCGTTAGGGTTCACAGGAGAGAGAGGAAGGAGGCCGGCGGCTGGAGGTCGGGGACGCGCCTGACAGGCAGGACTCACGCGGGAGGCGCGCGGTCATCGCGCGTGCGGCGCGCGTGAGGGCGCGGGTGAGCGCGGCTCGGCTTGGGCCGGGGCTGGCCTAGGCGGGAGGAGGAGAGGAGGGAGTGGGCTGGGAGGGGCAGGGGAGGCCCAAGAGAAGGAGGGAGAGAAGGAGAGGGAGAGAAAGGGGAGGAAGGGAGGACTTCCACTGCGGGCCGAGGGAGAGAAAGGAAGACTTTGGGCCAGACTTAGCCCAAAGGGAAAAGGAGGATTAATTTTTAGTTTTTCTTTTTAATAAACTCTGATAAAGGTTGTTGTTTCTTAATAATTATTTCCGGTGTTATGAAAATGCAAGTAAAATTTGAGGGCTCCTTTTAGACCAAGGAGAATTTAACAAAAATCCTCCGGACTATATTCAAATTTTTCTTGTACGCATTTTAGTGTTTGCCAATTTCTTTTTGAATTTTAATTAAATCTATTATTCCTTTTAGAGAATGATTTTTATTTCGGGATGAATTTATCAGGACGTGACATAGGTGCTACAGCTTGAGCCCGACTGATGCCCAGTTAGCCGATTTGGCTTTTCAGGGTCTGGTAGCCCCAATCAAGGAAACATTCTCATCCCAGGAGTTTGATAGTTCGTCACATCTTGCACAGAAGGTAACACTACATGAACAGAGATTTGCAGAAGCTAAGAAGAATTTCAAAAAGATCAATCATGTATATCCTTACATGTATGGATCCGATGATCATGAGGATGATTCCGAAGTAGCAGCAGCCAAGTGGGTTAGAGGCAAGAATGTTATACCATATCAATGGGTGAAAAGTTCTGGAAAAGAAGAGAAGTATGATTTTGACATCACCAAGGCTGATAAGATTTTTGATCTGTTACTTCGGGAGAAGAAGATTCAACTTCCTGCCGGTCATACAATCCCATCGGCTGAGGAATTGGGTAAGAGAAGCTATTGCAAGTGGCATAACTCTGGGTCTCATTCTACTAATGATTGCAAAGTCTTCACACAGCAGATTCAGGCGGCTATTGATGGAGGAAAAATCAAGTTTGACGACTCCAAGAAGCCGATGAAGGTCGATGGCAATCCTTTTCCCGTCAATATGGTGCATACAGCGGGCGCTCGAGGTTTTCAAGTAAATTTGGCTAAGATTATTAACAAATACTAGAGAAAGTATGATAAGCAACAGGAGATGCATTATGAAGAAAATGATGGCGGTTTTGATCCTCGTTGGGGCTGTGAGTTTTTCAGATTTTGCTGGAACGAAGGTATGAGGCTGCCATCTATCGAAGATTGTCCTGGATGCAGCAATGTTGTAGAATGTTCAAGCCGATCTTACAATAGAAGCAATCGGCTGAGGCAAACAAGGGTTCCTATTCATCAAAAATTAGGCCTAGTGAACCAAGAGCATGACCAAGAGGACGATGAGGGCAGGAAAACTCAATGGTGTCCTTCTGGTATTTTTACAAAGAATCAGAAGAGAAGGGTTCAAAGATTAAGAAACAGGGAGCACTTCCAGGAGGTGGAGCAAGAGATCAATCATCGGCTGAAGAAAGAAAAGTCGAGGCAGGAGTGGCATGTTAAGAATCAAGATGCCACAGCCGATGAAGCCAAAGCTGATGAAGCAAAAAGGTTGGCTAAGGGGAAAAGTGTTATGACTGCATCGGTTAACATGGTTTTTACGTTGCCTGCGGAATTTGGAGCTAAACAAGCCGATGTTGATGAGGTTGAAAAAGCTTCGGCTAGGTTGGTTTTGACACCGGAACAAGCAATTTTTGAGAAGCCAGAGGGGACAGAGAATCGGCACCTTAAACCATTGTATATAAACAGCTATGTCAATGGGAAGCCGATGTCCAAGATAATGGTTGATGGTGGGGCTGCTGTGAATTTAATGCCATATGCTACCTTCAGGAAGTTGGGCAGAAATTCGGATGATCTCATCAAGGCAAATATGGTTCTCAAGGACTTTGGTGGCAATCCATCGGAGACCAAAGGGGTTTTAAATGTAGAGCTGACAGTCAGCAGCAAAACCGTCCCTACAACATTTTTTGTCATCGATGGGAAGGGTTCCTATAGCTTGTTGCTCGGAAGGGATCGGATTCATGCTAATTGTTGTATTCCTTCGATCATGAATTAATGCTTGATTCATTTGCAAGGCGACAAGATTGAGATCGTGCCAGCCGACAGGTCAGTTAACGTTGCCAGTGTCGATTTAGCTCTTTGGGAGATGGACGGCATTGATTGTTTGTCCGGGAATGTTTGGGATGGAGATTTTCTAAAAGTGTCCGATTGTGATATACAGCCGATTGAAGATGGAGAGCCCAAATTATTACTTTGAGGGCGTCATGGAGGGTTCAGATGTCTACACCAAGGACACAGTAGATGATCTCGATGATGTCACGCCCTAAAAATCTTAAATATATAAATTGTGGTTTAATTGGAATTTTTAGAAATTATTTTAAAAGCCTACAAGCTAAACCCTAATTTTCTAGGAAAATTTTCAACATAAAAATGAGCTAGATAAAATTTTATTAAATACTATGCTTGCTCCTCTATTTTCTAGAATTTTCTGGGAATTATTTGAGCAAGGGAAGTATTTTTAATAATTGAAACAACATTTTGTAAATTGTTTTTATTTAAAAAGTTCAAAAAGTCCCCTCCTAGGCCGTTGGGCCGTTTTCGGCCCAACTCTCTCTTTCCTCTCTCTCCCCGCGCGCGGCCCACGCCGGCCCAAGCCGCCGCTGCCCGCTCCCCTCTCTCGTGGAGGCCGACAGGTGGGGCCCACCTGTCGGATCCATCTCCTTCCTCCGGCCGGCCGCCGCCGAGTCGAGTCCGAGCCGCCCTTTCTCCTCTCAAATTCGTCCAAATCCGACTCCGTTTCTTCCGATTGAATGAGGGGTTTTGTTCCTCTCGATCTCCTCTTTCTTTCCCCTCAAGAAACAAAGAAATTCGTTGAGTATTCTCTCCGAATCGAGTTCGTTTTGTTTTATCCCTAAAAAACCGAGTTTTAATCTTTCCCGAGCCGATTCCTCTCGTTTGGAGTTCGATCTCTTCAATCCGAGCTCATATATAGCTTCCCCTCGTCGTCCTCTTCCGTTTGCCCTCTCTCCCGAGTTCTCTCGTGCCTCCTAGCGCCGCCGCGACGCGCTCCAAGTCCGCCGCCGCCGCCGGTCGTCTTCGGTCACGTCGCCGCGCCGTCTCCGCCGTCGCCGCCGCTTGCCGTCACCGCCGTTAGGTGCGCCGTGGTGAGAGGAAGCCCGGCCGCCCCTCCTTTTCCGCCGCCGACCACCGGAGCCCCTTCGTCGCCGTCGACCCGAACCGCCGCCGCCTTCCTTCTCGTCGCCGGTCGCCGTCGTGCATCGGTTGTCGTCGTGGTGAGTACCATCGGGTTCGCCTCGTTGTCCTCTACGCGTAGATGGTCTCCGTTTCCGCCGCCGACCTCCCTAACGCCGGCGAGCTCGCGAACCCGAGCCGGCCGCCATTGGGTGACGTCATGCTGACGTCGTCTTAGGGCTGACGTCATCTTCTCTAGGGCTGACGTCATCGTTTCCTTTTCTTTTTCTTTTTCTCGATTTTCTAATAGATTAAAACTTCGGAAAATCATAACTAAATAACCGTAGATCCGTTTTAGGTGGTTCAAGTTTCTAAATTCTTCTAAAATCAAGATCTACATGTTAAAAATATCCACATGTACAGTTCATGCTTGTTTTTGTACTGTTTTGTTGATTTTGTTTATTTGCTTTAGTTTCCGACGTTCCGGAGGAGAGCGTTTCCGTTGAGGAAGGTTCCGAAGTGTTTGTGGAAGCTCAAGGCAAGTCACACAGATCCCAAACAACCCTTTGAGCATGTTGATCCCGTTTAAAGCTATTATTTTATTTCAAATATGCATTGTTTTCGAATGTCATCGGGTGGTGAACCTTTCCCAGTTATTTAATGGCCGAAGATGACTTTATTTTCCTACGGGTTATAATTTGATTAGCATGAACCTTATATATTGGATTGGTTCAGCTAAATGCTATGTATAGGTTTGCTTAGCCATGCTTAGAAACATTAGCTAATTAAAAGGGGTTAAATATAAATTATATTACATAATTATTATTGATAATTAGGGTTATATTTAATGGTAGCTCACGATGGTCAATCGTGTGATGTTAATTAATTGATAATTAAAACCTGTTTAAGGTGGGTTGTGAGCATATGGTTTTGATGGTTGTGCTCATGACAATTAAGGACCGGTTCGCGAGCTACTGTTGTGAAACATTTACCGTGCCAACCACAAGCCAGCGTGGGCAACGGCTTTATCTTTTGTATAGCGTGATTCATTATAGTGCGCCAGACTGAGAAGTGGCGAGAAGTCCATGGGGGTCGCTGGGGAGTCCATGCCTTGTTTATAAGGGGGTGATTATGATCCAGGTACGGTGCACTGTGGTGAGTTGTGTTATGCGAGGGGTATTGTCACGACTCCTTTCCGAGATACCGTGGTGGTATTGAGGCACATGGTGACATGATGTGGGGTTGTGTCTTGTGGGTACAGTGGTACACCTCTGATCAGAGTTTAAACTATTCGAATAGCCGTACCCGCGGTTATGGGTGAGTTGAGCTATGTTTTTCGTGAATAGTCTCACACTACTCATTAATGGTAATTATGTGGTAACTAATTTAATTCCTGGTTTGGAATGGTTAATTCCTGGTCTGGAGGGTTAATTTGTTCAACCGGGGTTGGTTGTTCAAATGTGGTTGGGCCTATGCAACACGGGTGTGTTGTATGGTGTTTATTTAATATTGATTAATTATTCAACTGTTTTATTATTCTCTTAAATATTTATTAAATGCTGTTTTCTGCAAATGAACTATATTATGCCATCCTTTGTTATCCTGTGCACTTGCATATTTGCTGTGTGGCTTGTTGAGTATGTTATATGCTCATTCTTGCAATATTCATTCATCAGAAGAGGAGTACTTCAGTGAAGGTGATGATCTGGAGGATTAGGCTTGTTCTCGGTTAAGATGCCTGTGGAGTGGAGTCGCCATAGCTGTTCCGTAGATTGTTATAGTTTTATTTTCCGCTGCGTAGAATGTTATTTTTGTTTGAGAGGAACTATCCACCTCTGTAATATTTTAATATTTGCGAATATTAAATAGTTACTCATTTGTACTCTATTATCAATATTGTCATTGTGTGCCTCGGTTGATTCCTGGACGAGGGTTTAACACACATGTAAGCGTTTGGAATTTTGGATAGAAATTCCGGGCGTGACAGATGACAAGCTATGGACCCCCATTTTTATAACAGGAATCAATCGTGTAAACAGTACCATTTCCCTGGATCAAGTAGTCTGGTACACATGAATTCATAGCTGAAGTAACCAGTGCACATACACGAGTGTCTAATACGAATTATTACATTAATAGCCCGCAGGCATAGTCTTAAGTCATCGGACCGAGCGGTCCGGAATACATCCAAAAACAGAAATAGATAAGGCAGCGGAGTTAAGGTAGCGGCACGCCATTGCCACAGGCAACGACCGTAACTAAGACCTATTGAGCGCCATCGTCTTCATCACCCTCCTGGAAATAGGCATAGGGATCATCCGAAGCTTCATCTCCGGCCTCTGATTAAGTTTATATTTGCAAGGGTGAGTACCAACCGTACTCAACAAGTCACCACAGCAACAATGCACATGATAAAGGGGTATTCAAGGAATGGCTATGGTTCTTTTGCACAAAGCAAGTTTTGTAATTCTTTTCACAAGTCTAAGACCTAGCATAGACTGATCAAATTTTAGTACCAGTGTTCAAATTAAACAATGACGGTTCTGTCCACCATCCATTGTGATCCTAAGGATAGCTTCCCGCCATCGAGTAGTCATGGTTTTCTGAGGACGACCACCTTCCCTCCTCTCAGGAAGTGGCTCCATCAGCATAGAAATCATCATGCAACATCCCATCCCACACAAGTTAAGAATTTAGAGTCTAGCCAAGTGTAATACACGTCCCGATGCTCAATAACCGCGAGCACGGCTATTCGAATAGATTGGGTTTACTCGCACTGCAGTGGATGTACACTTTACCCGCACTCCGCGACTGCCCAACACATGAGCCTCGTCCCAACACATGAGACATGTCACGGCAAAGCTTTTCGATAACCTTGCATTGGCAGTACCCGCTCCATGAACTTTACATCCTCATGCACTCTAGGCGTACACGGTTTCTAGCAATGAGAGGAGTTCTGGCGCACCCGGGAAGGAAAGACTCACATAGGCATTAAGTTATAATTATGTTTAAATTCTCACATGGCAGTCCTACCGATGGCGACACCACTGTAGACACCCGACTCGCGGTTCTACCATTGGCTGCCCCACCGTAGAGCCCCTGCCTCACATATCAAGAAACCACTATGCATGGATACTGCTTCTGCTCCGCTATCTATTCCGCTAGGTCTATCCCCATACGAGAAGTGCGGTTGTACGGGGGTCGTTTCATGAGAAGTGCGGTTGTACGGGGGTCGTTTCATGCTTAACTTCATGGCTCGGTCCTTAATTGACCAGGGACGGTACTTGCCTTTTCCCGGATACCACCCAAATCCTCCGTCCGCCCCAGTCGAAAACAGTTGTTTAATTTCATTTCTCTTTTCATAAATCATGTCATCAACATCATGGCAATGTGGCGCTCATGTCTCCACATGCCGCATCTCAATTACCTTCCCAAGGGCAATTGCCCAAGCATAGAGCATTTTGATAATTATGAGTATGCATGATTCTAGAATAGCGTTGCTAAGCAATTGTCATAGTTGACTAGGGACTCATACGTAAACATGGTTACGAAGGAATATGGGGTAAACAATAATCAAGGCATGGCATAATCACAAGTAGGATGTTTATCATTGCATGCAATTTTATTTGTAAACAAAACAATTTCGCAATTGGGATCAACATGTTCAAGGAATAGTGATGACTTGCCTTGCTCAAAGTCCTGCGGGTCTTGTCCTTCGCTTGGATCAGCAGCTTCCTCGGGCTCTATAGTTACGTGCGAAAATGGATTTGAATTCGGTTAGAATTCAATCAACATCGAAGTAAATCCAAATGAAAAATCGAGTGCGAAAGTCGATTCTTTTATATTACTTTACTATTCACGAACTTTGGCAAACCCATTTTCGGTGTGAATTATTTATGAGTATAATTATCTTGTTGTCCTAAGTTTTTAATTTAATATTCCCGAGTATTATATCCATGTAATAGGTTAGCAATTTTTTACCGTGAGCTAGATATCAGACGAAATCCTAAAAACTATTATACGATTTAATTTAGTCTATGACCAACCGATTAAGTATAATATGCGTCTAAAATTCCTAGTGAATAAATCCGAACTTCTACCGTGAATCGATTACTTATAGAGATTATCTAAAACTATTTTGTAATAGTCTATAAAATTTCATCTAATTGTTTAGTTGCTAATTACATCCAAACTACTACCGCGAATTGATTTCTTTTAGAAATTACCAAGAATAATCTGTAATTTATATTAAATTTTTGCAATCTTATGACGAAAAATTAACCTATTATTTTAAATTTTCTATACTTTCCTAATTTTTCCTCTAATTATACTTATTATTATTATTTATATATATTTAATTATTATTTTATATTTTATATTTATTTTTATTACTATTATTATATTTATTATATATCCCCTTTTTTTCCCTTTTCTCTCTCTTTCCTTTTTCCCTTTTCTTTTCTCTCTTTTCCTCTCTCTTTCTTTCTCTTTTTTTTTCTCTCTCTTTCTCTTTCTCCCTCTCTCTTTCTTTTTCTCTCTCTCTCTTTTTTTTTCTCTCTTTTCCTCTCTTCTCCCTCCCGGCCTCTCTTCTCTCTCGGCCGGCTCTCCCTCTCTCTCTCTCTCACCCGAGCGGCGGCGGCGGTGGATGCGATGGGAAGGGGACGGCTCACCCGCGATGGCAGCGGCGACGGGGGCGACGGCGACGGCGGCGACGTCGGCGTAAGGCGCGGCGTGGCACGGCGGCTTCGTGGCGGCGGCGCGGTGGTTCTACGCGACGGCGCGGCGGCGTGGAGTTGAGGAGAGGGGGAGGTGAGGATGGGGGAAGGATGGAGCGAGGGGGGGTTTATAGGAGGTGGGGGGGAGAAGAAGAGGGGAAGGGGCGGCGGTGGCTATGGCGTCGGCGGCGCGTGTCGCGTCCCAAAACGACTCTAAAATACATCCTCGAAATTGTGCATAGAATAATTAAAATCCATGTGAAAGCCTCCAACAACTAAAATGTGCAAATTTAAAAGTCAAATAAGGCTTGGAGGATTTTTGTATATTTCCTAAAAGCCTAAAATGCGTAAATAAATTTTAGTGGAATTTTCAGAGCACCAATAATAATTGAGAAGAAATACACAAAGTTAAAAAGGTTTTATAAAAAGAAAAACCCTAAAAGTCTTCTTTTCCCCCCCCCCTTCCCTTCTTGGGCCGGCTCGGCCCATTTCCCTCCCTCTCTCTCTCCTCTCCTCCGCGGCCCAATCGGCCCCCTCCCCGCGCGCGCCGCTGACGGGCGGGCCCGCCCGCCACCCTCGCTGACGGGTGGGGCCCACCCGTCATCCCCTTCCTCCCGCCGCTCCCGCCGCTCGCCCGTGCCCTAGCGCCGCCGCCGTCGCGAATCTCGCCGCCTCCCGCCGTCCCCGCGCGCAATAAAGAGGGGGAAATATTCCCCACGATTCCCTCTCTCTTTCCCCCCGTTTTTCCCTCTCTCTCTCTCCCTCGGATTCGCTCGGATTTAATCCCGCAAAGCTCGCCGGCGCATCAATGGCGGCCGGATCTTCCGCGGCCGATTCCCTCTCCTCCGGCCGCCTTCCCTCACTCCCAACCCTATTTAAACCACCCCCGTGCCCTCCTCCACCGTTTCTGCCACTCGCCGCCTCTCCTCCCCGTCGGAATCGAGCCCGCGCCGTCGCACTCTCTCTCCGCCGTCGCCGCCGAGCTCCGGTTCGCCGCCGTCGTCGCCCCGGACCGTCTCCCGCCCCGACGTCGCCTCCTTCGGCTTCGCCGCGTTCTCGTCGACCTCGGCGACCCCTCCGTTTCGCCCGCCGACCGCCGGAACGCCGCCGTCCTCGTCGACCCGAGCCGCGCCGCCGTCTTCCTCCGCTCCGGTCGTCGTTTCCGCCGCCCCCGTCGACCCGGGGTGAGCCGTGGACCGCTCCTTTCGCTTCCCCCTTCCCTCCTCTCTCTCGGGCGCCGCTCCGCCGCGTCGGTGGTCGCCGGCGGCGACCATCGGGGCGCGGGCGCCCCGCTTCCCGTCGGCCGTGCCGGCGAGGCCGCCTTCGGGCGCGCCCCGCGGCTGCCAGGTGGGCCCGGCCGTCAGCCGCCCGTGCCCGCGGGTGCGGCTGACGTGTGGGACCCACGGCGCCGACCGGCGCAAGCCGCGTGCACCCGGTCCACCGTGGACCGTGAGGCTGCCGCGTGGGCCCCACTCCCGTGGACCAGGTCCGCGCGCCCTCTCTCCCGGCTGACGCAATAAATCCGATTTTTAATTAAAATTTAAATGAAGAAAGTCGCAAATATCCATTTAAAGAGCATATAAACTTCAAATGGCCATATCTTGGCCATTTGAACTCGGAAATGGACCGTTCAAGTCTCTAATTTTTCCTTATGAAGCCAAGAACCCATTTGTGTGTTTTGTTTCTGCTATTATATGGAGTTTATTAGAGTAAAAGCCTTTTCTTTTCCGTTGGTCGTGTAGACGCTGCAGCTTCGGAAGATCCGCTCTTCGTGGAAGTTGAAGCCGACGTTTGGGAAAGCGAGCAAGGCAAGTCACATCATCTTTGAACATATTGAATCCCGGTTTGTAAAATTATATTGATTTAAATTATTGCATTATCGCTTTATTTAAATTCCCGCGTTATCACTGTTTTATTTAGCCATGCCTATTTACCTTTGTTATGACCTTATTATTGTTATTGTTATTATTACCTTGTTCACCCTAGAATAAACAAAACCTCAACTAGTGGACACTCTACTCATGGCACCACTAGTTTAATTTTAGGTAGATGCTTCGCAATTTAATTAAGTAACATTAGGTGGTTTTTCAACTTTAGACTTTGGGAAATATTCATATCACCTGGATACTTTGGAATGGTCTGGATATTGTGGAATTGGATTCACACCGCTCCTTCTATTCAAAATCCCCAAAATGGTTTTAGGCTGGGCTCGGGGTGCATGGTTTTGATAGTAGCACCTCGGCCATATAAGGACCGGTCTTCGGGCCTCTGTTGCAAAGCACTACCGTACTTCCACATGTCTAGTGGGTAAGGCTTAGTTTGTGGCTCAGTCTGGTTATAAACAAAAGTACACGGATGGAGATGGATGAAGTCGGGGGTCGATGGACATTCTCCAGGGCAAATGAAGGCTACACGAGCTGCGGCCCGGTAGTCGAGATGTCATGGCACAGGGCCGGTGTCCTGCTGCTGGGGGCTCAGTCCTGCCTGCCTGTCCCGGGGGTTCCGGCCGTAGGTGAGATTGGGTCGGTACTCTTGTCTATAGCTAGGATGGGTTGGAAACTATGTCACGTCTTCCGTCTGTATACCGTGGTGGTATGTGGCACGTGGTTGCACGTGAGGAAGATGTGTCTTGTGGGTAAAGATGTACACCTCTGATCAGAGTATAATCTATTCGAATAGCCGCGCCCTCGGTTATGGGCAAGCCGAGCAATGTACCCAAGTTAGTGTTTTAATTCTTAAAACCTGCTTATCATCTAAAATGTGGAATGGTTGGCCTGGGTTGGCTTGGGACGAGCTGGGACCCAGGGTCGGGTTGCCAGTTCGGTCTGAATCATCGTAGGCCTTGGGTTAAGGCAGGTTCGTGTGGGTTCACGGCCTTGATGAATAATTTTGTATAGTTCTAGAATTGGGTTTACAAAATAGCTTTGAGCAACTAAATATCTTTAAATGCTGTTTACTGCAACCCTAACCCTTTATAGTGTAACTCCTTTGTACTCCCTTGCATTTATTCTGCACTTGCGGGTGTGTCTTGTTGAGTACGGTGGTTGTACTCAGTCTTGCTCAATTTTTCCCAACCCCAGAAGAGGAGTTCCTTGAAGATGAAGGCTTTGGTGTCTAGCTCGTGCCTGCCGTCAAGCGCCTGTGGTCGTCGCCCTAGTCTTCCGCTGTTTCCCGTTTGTCTTTGTGTGTGCTGGGCCTTCGCTGCCCATGTAATAAGTTAACTATTTACGCTTCCGCTTGTTAAACTCTGAATTGTATCAACTTTTGGTGTACCTTGCCTCCTGGGACAAGGATTAATGCACGCACGTCAGGAACGCCCGTTGGGTTATTTCTGGTCGTGACAAGTTGGTATCAGAGCCAGGTTGACCCTAGGACGAGCCGTAGATCCCAAGCCTTAGTAATATTTTCAAAAATAAAAATCCTTTGTTATTTGTGAAAACTGTCTAGTCTCTGTCTGTCCTGCTGCTTCATTTATCGCCAAAATCTGACCATTTTAAATGTTGCTTTTCTTTTTGTTTTTGTTTGTAGATGGCCGGCAGCGTCACCCGTCGTGGTTTGGACATGACTGGCTTCGTCTTGGAGCTGCGGGGTATGTGCGTGGTCTTGGGGTATCCACATGGAGTGGACTACCAGGCCAGGCCGCTTCCGGAGCAGGAGGGTGACGATGCAGAGCCCCACGCTGGTTGGGAGGTCACCGCAGTGATCCTCTCTGGCTCTCCCGAGCGGACTTCGCTGGCAGTCACCGCGGGCGGAGATTCCTTCCCCGCCGCTTGCCAGAACGCTCTCTCCTCGCCATCGGCACTCTTCACCAGCGCTACCCGGACGAGTTGCAGCACTCGCCCTACCGCTACCACCCTCGTCGCGGAGGAGCCCGCGACTACGCCACCTTCCGAGATGCTAGCTCGGAGGATGACGCTACCATCGTGCACCTGGCGCGCATGGTGGAGGCGTACGACGCGGCTCGTATCGACTTCCATCAGATGGTGCGCCGTGGGATGGTCGAGAACAACTTGAAGATCCTGGAGCTGCGTCAGGAGAACCTGCAGCTCAAGAAGGACCTAGACGCGGTGGAGGCGCAGCTGCATCAGCTCAAGATCGCCCAGGGAGAGGACTGCCGCCCCAAGCGTCGCCGCATCTGCCGCAGCCAGAAGATCACCGCCCGCAAGAGCACCTCTAGGCCCGAGCTTGTTCGTCAGTCCCTGGCGTCGACCTGCTTCGTCGAGACCCCTCGTGCCGAGCCCGCGCCCGTGGTTCCCCAGGAGGGGGAAGCCTCCGGCGTTGGTAGCACGGAGGATGCGCTGTTGCTCACCTTCCGCCCTGGCCCGTCGCAGCGGTAGACGAGCAGTTAGTAGGCTTGCGCGCGTGTTCTTCCTCGTTTGTCTTCTTGTTGGAGTCGTGTGGGGCATGGTTATGCCGGTGTGTGGTATAACTATGTCGGAGCCTGTCTTTATTTTATTTGCTTAAGCAACTTGAACTTTAATGAACCAATTTAATCGCAGTAATAAATTCAAGAATTATGGTAGTCGTGGGTGGTTAGTTTTAATTGTTAGCTCTCTCTGTTTGCTGGTTCTGTGTGGGGTTTTCAGATGGTGACGACCAGGAGAAATGCTAACACCGGTGATGGCAACCAACCTGAAGGCAGCAACCACAACCACCAAGGCAACCCACCTCCACCTCCTCCTCCGCCTCCACCACCACCACCAGATACCAACGCCATTCTCACCCAAATCCTCGCCCAGCAAGCCAACATGATGACGGCTTTCCTCCACCACCTCCAAAATCCGCCACAACATAACGCTCCACCACCACCTCCCCAACACTCTAAACTCGCCGAGTTCCTCCGCATCCGTCCACCCACCTTCTCTAGTTCCAACAACCCCGTGGATGCGTTGGATTGGTTGCATGCCGTGGGGAAAAAGCTAGACACGGTGCAGTGCAGCGATGAGGAGAAAGTCATCTTCGCCGCCCACCAGCTGCAAGGGCCCGCATCTCTATGGTGGGACCATTTCCAGGCTACGCAGCCAGCGGGGCAACCTATTACTTGGGCTCGCTTCACCGCCGCTTTCCGGAGAACCCATGTGCCCGCCGGAGTCATGGCTCTTAAGAAGAGGGAGTTCCGAGAGTTGAAGCAAGGCAACCGCTCCGTGATGGAGTATTTGCATGAGTTCAACAACCTGGCCCGTTACGCTCCGGAGGATGTGCGGGAAGATGAGGAGAAGCAAGAGAAGTTCTTGGCGGGAATGGACCCTGAGCTGTCCGTCCGTCTAGTCTCCGGGGACTACCCGGACTTCCAACGTCTGGTGGACAAGAGCATCCGCTTGGAAGCCAAGCACAAGGAGCTGGAGTCGCACAAGCGCCGCTTGGCGAACTTCCGCAACCAACAGGGTGCTAACCAAAGGGTCCGCTACACCAATCCCTACCCAGGGGGATCCTCCTCGCAGCAGCAGCAGCAGCAGCAACAACCTCGCTCCGCGCCTCGACCTCAATTCGTGGTGCGCGTCCCACAGCCGCAGCAGCAGCAGCAGAATCAGCAAGGGACTCGTGCGCCCCGTCCTCCTACGCCAACTGTGCAGCCTGGTCAAGGCCGCAGAGACGTACAAGGTCAGCAGCGTCTGTGCTTCAACTGCTTCGAGCCCGGGCACTTTGCGGATAAATGCCCGAAGCCGAGGCGCCAGCAAGGCCAAGCGCCTCCCCGTTCCAACAATGGTGGGAAGGATGTCATTCGGGGTCGTGTGAACCATGTGACGGCCGAGGACGTGCTGACGACTCCAGACGTCATCGTTGGTACGTTCCTCATTCATTCCATCCCTGCTACCATTTTGTTCGACTCTGGAGCTTCCCACTCGTTTATATCTGTGCCATTCGTGGGGAGAAATCAGTTGGGGGTAGAAAGGCTTAGGAACCCTCTGCTCATCACCACCCCTGGAGGGGTTATGACAGCAAAGTATTTTAGTCCTGCCGTCCCTATAGAAATTCAGGGGATTCCTTTCCCCTCGGATCTGATTCTGCTAGACACCAAGAACTTGGATGTGATCCTTGGAATGAATTGGTTGGCTCAATTCCAAGGAGTAATGGATTGTGCGAGACGCACTGTCACTCTGTATCGAGGGCCGGAACAACCAGTTGTTTTCTTTGCACCCCCAACCTCTGTCAGAAGTTCGGAACTTCATCAGATAGGACTGTCAGAAATCCCCATCGTTAGAGAGTTCGGAGACGTGTTTCCGGAAGAACTACCCGGAATGCCGCCCAAGCGAGAGATTGAGTTCCGGATAGATCTTGCTCCAGGAACCACTCCTCTGTACAAACGACCCTACCGTATGGCAACAAATGAACTGGCCGAAGTTAAGAAACAGTTGGAAGAGTTGAAAGAAAAGGGGTATATACGTCCGAGTACTTCCCCGTGGGGTGCTCCTGTGATTTTTGTGGAGAAGAAAGACAAGACGAAGAGGATGTGCGTTGACTACAGAGCTCTCAATGAAGTCACCATCAAAAACAAGTACCCTCTTCCCCGGATCGATGATCTGTTCGATCAGCTTAAAGGTGCCACTGTATTCTCCAAGATCGATCTTCGTTCTGGATATCACCAATTACGTATTCGTGAAGAAGATATTCCGAAGACCGCATTCACCACGCGATACGGACTGTATGAATTCACGGTGATGTCGTTCGGTTTAACCAATGCACCTGCCTTCTTCATGAACTTAATGAACAAAGTGTTCATGGAATACTTGGACAAGTTTGTGGTGGTTTTCATTGATGACATTCTGATATACTCACAATCAGAGGAAGACCATCAGCACCATCTCCGTCTGGTGTTGGGAAAATTGCGGGAACATCAATTGTATGCCAAACTTAGCAAGTGTGAGTTCTGGTTGTCCGAAGTCAAATTCTTAGGGCACGTGATATCTGCTAAAGGAGTTGCTGTGGACCCCGAAACAGTGACCGCCGTCACTGAATGGAAGCAACCCAAGACAGTCACCCAAGTCCGCAGTTTCTTAGGTTTGGCAGGATACTACCGGAGGTTCATCGAGAACTTCTCCAAAATCGCTCGACCCATGACACAGTTGTTGAAGAAAGAAGAGAAATTTGTGTGGAGCCAGCAATGCGAGAATGCGTTCCAAACTCTCAAAGAAAAGCTGGTTTCCTCGTCGGTGTTAATCTTGCCGGATACTCGCAAGGATTTCATGGTGTACTGTGATGCTTCGCGCCAAGGATTGGGGTGCGTGCTCATGCAGGATGGTCATGTGGTGGCCTATGCCTCACGCCAGCTACGGCCTCATGAAGGCAACTACCCTACCCATGATTTGGAGTTAGCAGCGGTGGTTCATGCTCTAAAAATCTGGCGGCACTATCTCATTGGGAATCGCTGTGAAATATATACTGATCATAAGAGTTTGAAATACATCTTCACTCAGTCGGACCTGAATCTTCGGCAAAGGAGATGGTTAGAACTCATCAAGGATTATGATGTGGGAATTCACTATCATCCTGGTAAGGCCAACGTGGTTGCCGACGCTCTAAGTCGGAAAAGCCATTGCAACACTCTTAACGTCCGTGACATCCCACCCGAACTTAATCAACAGATGGAAGCCCTGAACCTAAGCATAGTTAGTCGTGGATTTTTGGCTGCGTTGGAAGCCAAGCCCACCTTGCTCGATCAAATCCGCGAGGCTCAGAAGAATGATCCGGACATGCATGGGCTCCTCAAGAATATGAAACAGGGTAAAGCCGCTGGTTTCACAGAGGATGAACACGGAACCCTACGGAATGGAAATCGGGTATGCGTTCCAGATAACAGAGAACTTAAACAGCTGATACTTCAGGAAGCTCACGAAAGTCCTTATTCCATCCACCCCGGCAGTACGAAGATGTACTTAGACTTGAAGGAGAAATACTGGTGGGTTAGTATGAAGCGGGAAATTGCAGAGTTCGTGGCCCTGTGCGATGTGTGCCAGCGTGTCAAGGCAGAGCACCAACGACCGGCCGGACTTCTCCAACCTCTCCAAGTACCAGAATGGAAATGGGATGAAATTGGGATGGATTTCATCACCGGACTTCCAAAAACCCAAGGCGGATATGATTCTATATGGGTAGTTGTGGATCGATTAACCAAGGTAGCTCGATTTATTCCTGTGAAGACCACCTATGGAGGGAACAAACTAGCCGAGCTCTACTTCGCCAGGATCGTGAGTCTCCATGGCGTTCCCAAGAAAATCGTATCTGATAGGGGAAGCCAATTCACCTCTCATTTTTGGAAGAAACTCCAAGAAGAGTTGGGAACCCGATTAAATTTCAGCACCGCGTATCACCCGCAGACAGATGGACAGACCGAGCGTCTAAATCAGATCCTAGAAGATATGCTTCGCGCATGTGTCCTAGATTTCGGGAAAACCTGGGATAAGAGTCTCCCCTATGCCGAGTTCTCCTACAACAACAGCTACCAAGCCAGCATACAAATGGCACCCTATGAAGCGTTGTATGGACGCAAGTGCCGGACACCGCTTTTGTGGGACCAAGTTGGAGAAAGCCAAGTGTTCGGGACTGATATCCTGAGAGAAGCTGAAGCTAAAGTCAGAACCGTTCGGGATAATCTAAAGGTGGCCCAGTCTCGGCAGAAAAGTTATGCGGATAACCGACGCCGTGATCTGGAATTCGCAGTGGATGACTTTGTGTATCTTCGGGTCACGCCATTGCGAGGTGTACACAGGTTTCAGACAAAGGGGAAGCTCGCACCTCGGTATGTGGGTCCTTTCCGTATCATTGCTCGGCGCGGAGAAGTCGCTTACCAGCTGGAGCTGCCCGCCTCCTTGGGCAACGTGCATGATGTGTTTCATGTGTCTCAACTCAAGAAATGTCTTCGAGTGCCATCCGAGCAGGCCGACTCAGAGCAAATTGAAGTTCGCGAAGATTTGACTTACGTGGAGAGGCCAGTGAAGATCCTGGACACCATGGAGCGCAGGACCAGGAACCGGGTAATCCGTTTTTGCAAGGTCCAGTGGAGCAACCATGCCGAGGAAGAAGCTACTTGGGAGCGTGAAGAAGAGCTGAAGGCAGCCCATCCCGATCTCTTCGCCAGTTCTTCCGAATCTCGGGGTCGAGATTCCGTTTAAGGGGGTAGGTTTGTCGCGTCCCAAAACGACTCTAAAATACATCCTCGAAATTGTGCATAGAATAATTAAAATCCATGTGAAAGCCTCCAACAACTAAAATGTGCAAATTTAAAAGTCAAATAAGGCTTGGAGGATTTTTGTATATTTCCTAAAAGCCTAAAATGCGTAAATAAATTTTAGTGGAATTTTCAGAGCACCAATAATAATTGAGAAGAAATACACAAAGTTAAAAAGGTTTTATAAAAAGAAAAACCCTAAAAGTCTTCTTTTCCCCCCCTTCCCTTCTTGGGCCGGCTCGGCCCATTTCCCTCCCTCTCTCTCTCCTCTCCTCCGCGGCCCAATCGGCCCCCTTCCCGCGCGCGCCGCTGACGGGCGGGCCCGCCCGCCACCCCCGCTGACGGGTGGGGCCCACCCGTCATCCCCTTCCTCCCGCCGCTCCCGCCGCTCGCCCGTGCCCTAGCGCCGCCGCCGCCGCGAATCTCGCCGCCTCCCGCCGTCCCCGCGCGCAATAAAGAGGGGGAAATATTCCCCACGATTCCCTCTCTCTTTCCCCCCGTTTTTCCCTCTCTCTCTCTCCCTCGGATTCGCTCGGATTTAATCCCGCAAAGCTCGCCGGCGCATCAATGGCGGCCGGATCTTCCGCGGCCGATTCCCTCTCCTCCGGCCGCCTTCCCTCACTCCCAACCCTATTTAAACCACCCCCGTGCCCTCCTCCACCGTTTCCGCCACTCGCCGCCTCTCCTCCCCGTCGGAATCGAGCCCGCGCCGTCGCACTCTCTCTCCGCCGTCGCCGCCGAGCTCCGGTTCGCCGCCGTCGTCGCCCCGGACCGTCTCCCGCCCCGACGTCGCCTCCTTCGGCTTCGCCGCGTTCTCGTCGACCTCGGCCACCCCTCCGTTTCGCCCGCCGACCGCCGGAACGCCGCCGTCCTCGTCGACCCGAGCCGCGCCGCCATCTTCCTCCGCTCCGGTCGTCGTTTCCGCCGCCCCCGTCGACCCGGGGTGAGCCGTGGACTGCTCCTTTCGCTTCCCCCTTCCCTCCTCTCTCTCGGGCGCCGCTCCGCCGCGTCGGTGGTCGCCGGCGGCGACCATCGGGGCGCGGGCGCGCCGCTTCCCGTCGGCCGTGCCGGCGAGGCCGCCTTCGGGCGCGCCCCGCGGCTGCCAGGTGGGCCCGGCCGTCAGCCGCCCGTGCCCGCGGGTGCGGCTGACGTGTGGGACCCACGGCGCCGGCCGGCGCAAGCCGCGTGCACCCGGTCCACCGTGGACCGTGAGGCTGCCGCGTGGGCCCCACTCCCGTGGACCAGGTCCGCGCGCCCTCTCTCCCGGCTGACGCAATAAATCCGATTTTTAATTAAAATTTAAATGAAGAAAGTCGCAAATATCCATTTAAAGAGCATATAAACTTCAAATGGCCATATCTTGGCCATTTGAACTCGGAAATGGACCGTTCAAGTCTCTAATTTTTCCTTATGAAGCCAAGAACCCATTTGTGTGTTTTGTTTCCGCTGTTATATGGAGTTTATTAGAGTAAAAGCCTTTTCTTTTCCGTTGGTCGTGTAGACGCTGCAGCTTCGGAAGATCCGCTCTTCGTGGAAGTTGAAGCCGACGTTTGGGAAAGCGAGCAAGGCAAGTCACATCATCTTTGAACATATTGAATCCCGGTTTGTAAAATTATATTGATTTAAATTATTGCATTATCGCTTTATTTAAATTCCCGCGTTATCACTGTTTTATTTAGCCATGCCTATTTACCTTTGTTATGACCTTATTATTGTTATTGTTATTATTACCTTGTTCACCCTAGAATAAACAAAACCTCAACTAGTGGACACTCTACTCATGGCACCACTAGTTTAATTTTAGGTAGATGCTTCGCAATTTAATTAAGTAACATTAGGTGGTTTTTCAACTTTAGACTTTGGGAAATATTCATATCACCTGGATACTTTGGAATGGTCTGGATATTGTGGAATTGGATTCACACCGCTCCTTCTATTCAAAATCCCCAAAATGGTTTTAGGCTGGGCTCGGGGTGCATGGTTTTGATAGTAGCACCTCGGCCATATAAGGACCGGTCTTCGGGCCTCTGTTGCAAAGCACTACCGTACTTCCACATGTCTAGTGGGTAAGGCTTAGTTTGTGGCTCAGTCTGGTTATAAACAAAAGTACACGGATGGAGATGGATGAAGTCGGGGGTCGATGGACATTCTCCAGGGCAAATGAAGGCTACACGAGCTGCGGCCCGGTAGTCGAGATGTCATGGCACAGGGCCGGTGTCCTGCTGCTGGGGGCTCAGTCCTGCCTGCCTGTCCCGGGGGTTCCGGCCGTAGGTGGGATTGGGTCGGTACTCTTGTCTATAGCTAGGATGGGTTGGAAACTATGTCACGTCTTCCGTCTGTATACCGTGGTAGTATGTGGCACGTGGTTGCACGTGAGGAAGATGTGTCTTGTGGGTAAAGATGTACACCTCTGATCAGAGTATAATCTATTCGAATAGCCGCGCCCTCGGTTATGGGCAAGCCGAGCAATGTACCCAAGTTAGTGTTTTAATTCTTAAAACCTGCTTATCATCTAAAATGTGGAATGGTTGGCCTGGGTTGGCTTGGGACGAGCTGGGACCCAGGGTCGGGTTGCCAGTTCGGTCTGAATCATCGTAGGCCTTGGGTTAAGGCAGGTTCGTGTGGGTTCACGGCCTTGATGAATAATTTTGTATAGTTCTAGAATTGGGTTTACAAAATAGCTTTGAGCAACTAAATATCTTTAAATGCTGTTTACTGCAACCCTAACCCTTTATAGTGTAACTCCTTTGTACTCCCTTGCATTTATTCTGCACTTGCGGGTGTGTCTTGTTGAGTACGGTGGTTGTACTCAGTCTTGCTCAATTTTTCCCAACCCCAGAAGAGGAGTTCCTTGAAGATGAAGGCTTTGGTGTCTAGCTCGTGCCTGCCGTCAAGCGCCTGTGGTCGTCGCCCTAGTCTTCCGCTGTTTCCCGTTTGTCTTTGTGTGTGCTGGGCCTTCGCTGCCCATGTAATAAGTTAACTATTTACGCTTCCGCTTGTTAAACTCTGAATTGTATCAACTTTTGGTGTACCTTGCCTCCTGGGACAAGGATTAATGCACGCACGTCAGGAACGCCCGTTGGGTTATTTCTGGTCGTGACAGCGCGAGGCTCGACGCGGCACGGCACGGCGCTCGGCGACGGTGATGCGACGACGACGCGGCGCGGCAGGGCGCGGGTCGCGAGGTGGCGATGGGACGGCGGCGCGCGGGCGCGGGGCGCGAGATGACGCGACGGCGACGGCACGCGACGATGCGACGCGGTGATGGAATGGCGCGGCGACGGGACGGCGGGCGGCGCGGCGACAGACGGCGAGGGCGACGGTGCGCGCGGGGCGCGAGGCGGCGAGGGCGACGGCCGAGCGGCGACGGGACGGCGGCGCGGCGGGCGAGCGGCGCGGCGGGGATGGCGATGGCGCGGTGCGGCTCGGGGCGCGAGGTGAGGGACGGCGACGCGACGGGGATGCGGAGCGGCGCGCGGCGCACGGGGCGCGTGGCGGCGGCGTGGCAGCGGTGGCGTGGCGCGGTTAGGGCTAGGGAACCGCGTCGAACACTTGGCGGGCAAGGAACAGTGCCGTTTCCTAATTTTTCTATTTAATTTTTATTTTTTTTATTTTTATTTTTTTTATTTTTATTTATTATTATTATTATTATTATTTTTTATTATTATTTTTATTTATTCATTATATAAATTTGATTCTAAAATTCCTAATATTTGCATATATAATTCTTACCCAATATTTGTGTTATTCCCACTAATAAATTCATCCTAAATTAATATTGCTCACATTTTTATATAGTTTATTTAAATCTTAATTTAGTGTTAATTCCATTCCATCGCATTTAAATTTAATTGATACGAGTATGTTTGCGATAATATCGGTGTAAATTGATTGATTTAGTTCTTTTATTCGAAATCTCCAAACTCCGAAATCGAAATTCAATGGAACGGCGAATAAAATCGGCATGATGCAATTTATTTTAAAAAGTTTTTGAAAATCCGAATTTTTAGAGTTTTGATTTGTCGGTCGAATTTTCAGGGTGTTACACAAGCAAGGACAGAGATTCATGTCGGCCGATGATTTGGAAAAAATTGACATAGGTCCAGGTGATCGACCAAGGCCGACATTTATTAGTAAGAATTTATCTCCTGAGTTCAGAACCAATTTGATAGAGCTTTTGAAAGAATATAGAGATTGTTTTGCTTGGGAGTATTATGAGATGCCAGGACTCAGCCGATCAATTGTTGAACATCGGCTACCTATCATACCAGGGGTTAGACCGTACCAACAGCCGCCGAGGAGATGCAAGGCTGATATGCTCGAACCTGTCAAGGCTGAGGTTAAGTGTTTATATGATGCTGGTTTTATCCGTTCTTGTCGATATGCTGAGTGGGTTTCCAGCATAGTTCCAGTTATCAAGAAAAAGGGCAAAGTCAGGGTGTGCATTGATTTCCGAGACTTAAACAAAGCTACCCCAAAGGATGATTATCCAATGCCAGTAGCCGATCAGCTGGTCGATGCTGCTTCAGGGCACTATATATTAAGTTTTATGGATGGTAATGCAAGTTATAATCAGATCTTTATGGCTGAAGAAGATATTCATAAGACAGCTTTTAGATGCCCCGGTGCAATCGGCTTGTTTGAGTGGGTTGTGATGACTTTTGGCTTGAAAAGTGCTGGAGCTACGTATCAGAGGGCCATAAACTATATATATCATGATCTAATCGGCTGGTTGGTTGAAGTTTATATTTATGATGTGGTTGTTAAGTCAAAAGAAATAGAGAACCACATAGCCGATTTGAGAAAGGTTTTTGAGAGAACTAGGAAATATGGCCTAAAGAATAATCCGACAAAATGTGCTTTTGGTGTGTCGGCTGGTCAGTTTTTAGGGTTTCTTGTTCATGAGAGGGGGATTGAAATAACTCAGAGGAGTGTTAATGCAATCAAGAAGAGTCAACCTCCGGAGGATAAGACAGAATTGCAGGAGATGATTGGCAAGATAAATTTTGTTAGAAGGTTTATCTCCAATTTGTCTAGGAGATTAGAACCTTTTATACCATTGTTGCGGTTGAAAGCCGATCAAAAATTTCCTTGGGGGCAGAGCAGTAGAAGGCTTTGGATAATATTAAAGAATATCTTAACTCTCCTCCAGTTTTAATTCCTCCGCAAAAGGGGATACCTTTTAGATTGTATCTATTGGCCGGTGAGAAGTCAATCGGCTCGGTCTTGATTCAAGAGCTTGAAGGAAAAGAAAGAGTTGTGTTCTATTTAAGTCGTCGGCTTTTGGATGCAGAGACAAGGTATTCTCCTATGGAAAAGTTGTGTTTGTGCTTATATTTTTCTTGCACGAGATTAAGGCATTATCTATTGTCCAATGAATGCACTTATTGACGTAAAACACAAGGCCTGGGAGATCTGCTTAACTCCAGTGCAGGTCCAAAACTCGCCTTCAGGTATGTTAGCGTGCCAGTTGATTTGATCCTACAATCAACAAGAAATAAAGACAAAGAAACCGCGGTTAAACCTATAAACAATAGACGATCGGCTAAGTGCCAATGACATATCAATTATGTCACACCCTAAAAATCCTAAATATATAAATTGTTGTTTAATTGGAATCATCAGAAACAATTTTAAAAGCCTAGAAGAGAAGATCTAATGTGAAATAATAAATTCCAATATAAAATTGGGCCAGATAAAATTTTATTAAATACTTTCTTAATTCTATAGTTCCTAGATTTTTCTGGGATTTATTTGAGCTAAGGAAGTATTTTTAATAAATGAAATTGCATTTCATGAATAATTTAAATTGAAAAAGTTTTAAAAGTCTATCTTTTGGCTTTGGGCCGAAAGTCTGCCCAAAACCCTCTCTCTCTCCTCCCCGGCCCAAGTCGGCCCGCAGCCGAGCCGCCGCCCGCGCGCGCGCGCGTCCGCCCGCTGACAGGTGGGGCCCACCTGTCAGGGCCGTCGTCAACCTCGCGCCGCTGCCGCGCCGAAACCCTAGCTGAGCCGCGCCGCCGCCGCCTTTCCAATTCCGTCGCGCCTTTCCCGATCCGGCGAAATTGATAGAGGGAAAATGATCCCCGCGATCCACTCTATCTTTTCTCTTTTGGAATCATCGCCTAATTTGGTTTGGAAATCCGTGGATTTGAGTTCGATTCGGATCGATCTCTCTCTCTCCGAAACCTAACTTTCCATCGCCGCCGCCGGGCCACCGTGGGTCTTCGTCGCCGCCCTTAGCCCCTATAAAAGAACCCCCGGTGTCTCCGCTACCCGCCGCCAGCTTTGCTTTTGTCTCTCGTCGCCGGTAGAGCCCTAGCGCCGTGCCGCTTAGCGCCGCCGTCGCCGCCGTTCGTCCAGCCGTGCGCCGCCGCCGCTCCGGTCATCGTCGTCGCTCGGGAAGGCCACCGTCGGGTTCGGCAAGTCGTCGCCATCCTCGTCCGTCCCTCCGTCATCGCTGTAGATTGCCGGAGCACCGCCGTCGTCGTCAAGCCGAAGATCGCCGCCGTTCTTCCTCGTCGCCGTCGTCGTCCGGTCGCCGTCTGCCGCCGTTTTGGATAGATCGATCTCGGCCGTTCGTTTCCGTGAGCCGCCGCCATGCACCCGGTCCACCGTGAACCTGAGCCCGCTGACGCAATAAACCTCTTTTTCTTTTCAAAAATAATTCATTATTGCGTCATAATTCAATTAAAATCTATATAAATGGTTTAATCTGATTTAATCTTTAAAAATTCATAACTAATTCATCTTAGCTCGGATTTAGTTGGTTCAAGTCTCTAATTTTTTCTAAAATTGACATCTCAAAAAATATCCACTTGTACTGTTCATGCTTGTTTATGTGCTGTTTTAGTGATTTTGCTCTTTTCTGTTTAGATTCAGTCGTTTTCGGAGAGTCTGAGTTTGCAGGAGAAGATTTTGAAGAGTTCCAAGGCCAGCAAGGCAAGTCACACAGATCCCAAAGAACCCTTTGAGCATGTTGATCCCGTTTAAAGCTATTGTTTCTATTCAACTATTGCATTTATTTTTGAATATCATTGGGTGGAATTAACCTATTGTTTGTTGTTATGGCCCTTTTGGTCTTGATTACTTTGTTCCTTGATATCTTGGGTTATTATAACTTGACTAGTTGAGCTTTATATATTGACTCAGCTAGATATTAGATATAATTGCTTAGCCATGCTTAGAAACCTTAGCATACTATTGGGATAACTTATGAATCACTATTATTTAATGATGGCTCATGATTGGTTAATTAATTAATTTGCCAATTAAAACCTGATAATGGTGGGTTGTGAGTACATGGTTTTGATGGTCGTGCTCATGACAATTAAGGACCGGTTCACGATTTTCGGTTGTGAAACATTTACCATGCCAACCACAAGCCACCGTGGGCAACGGCTTTACTTTCTGTATAGTATGGTTCTTTGTAGAGCACCAGACTGTGAAGTGGCGGAGATAAGCCCACGGGGGTCGCTGGGGAGTCCATGCCTTGTCTACAAGGGGGCGACTATGATCCGGGAACGGTATACTGCTTTGATTTGTATTATATAGAGGGTATTGTCACAATCTCTATTCGGGTACTTGTTAAGGATCGCGACGCATGGTTGACATGATGTTGAGGATGTGTCTTGTGAGTACAGTGGTACACCTCTGGCTAGAGTGAAACTATTCGAATAGCCGTGCCCGCGGTAATGGGCGGGTCTAACAATGTCTTTTGTGATTAGTCTCATATCTCTCACCTTAATAAATGATGTTGGTAATAACTTGTTTAGCTCCTGGTTTGGAATGGTTAATTCCTGGTTTGGAGATAGAACTGTGCAGCCGGGATTGGTTGTTCAGAATGGTTGGGCCTATGCAACAGGGTATATTGTATAGTGTTGGATTAATACTGTTTAATTAATACTCTACTGTTTTATTAAATTCTGAAATATTTATTAAATGCTATTTATGCAAAGGAGCCTATATTATGCAATCCTTTGTTATCCTGTGCACTTGCATATTTGCTGTGTGGCTTGCTGAGTATGTCATATACTCACCTTGCAATCATTCATCAGAGGAGGAGTTCTACAGTGATGCTGATGGTGTAGAAGAATAGGCGTAGCCCTGGTCAAGCTGCCTGTGGAGTGGAGTCGTCTGCGCTGTTTTCTTTATTTTCCGCTGCTTAGATCTTTATTGATTGAGAGGAACTATCTACCTCTGTAATGACATTTTATTCGCTTATTAATTAGAGTAATAATTGTACTCTATTATCAATTTGTTATTGTGTGCCTCGGCTAATTTCTGGACGAGGGTTTACACACATGTAAGCGTTTGGAATTTTGGATAGAAATTCCGGGCGTGACAAGTTGGTATCAGAGCCTAGATGTAAGTAGGCCCGGCCTGGGGGAAGGCGGGACGTTACAAGTTGGTATCGGAGCCTCCTTGACCCTAGGATATGCCAAATTGTTACCTATAGAAGCCCTCTAAAAATATTGGAAAAAATAGAACTGTTCTCCTCCCTTTCTCTTTTTGATTAAACCAAGCTAATGACTCATGCAGTTTATAGTCTTTTAAATTGTTTCCTTTTAAAATTTACTTTTCCTGTGTTGTTAGTACTGTACATCTATTACTATACTAATGGCCCATTTACCAGCAAAGGTTTTACAACATTGTTTTATTTAATCTTGCTGCAATGTAATAAACTTAGCATGTTGATTTTATAACTCTCTTTTAATTTATTTCTTTTGAAACCTGCTATTCAAAAGTGCAAAACCAGTGATCCTGTTTCTAACCGTTTCAACTTATCTTGAAAGATCGGTTTGCTTTATTTAGTTACCTTTCACTTTGATTTTCTAATTTTATTCAAATTAACCCAAAAACTTGTGCTATTAATTGGATAAATGTCTTAACTCCCTCCTTTCACTTGTCTTTAGATGCCGCGCTACAAGCCTGAGTACTTGTTTAGTACTGAAGGATTTGTCCTGGAATTGCGTACGATGTCCTTTGCCATCGGATTTGGGACTGCCCCTTTGTATGCCCAGATTCCTCATGATCGTGATGAAGAGAAGTGACGTGTCAAAGTCACCTTGAACAGTAATTGTAAAGATGTCCCATCGGTGATGTTCGAGGCTGGAGGGGGAAACTATATTCATGCATGTCAGGAAGTGGCAAGGATCGCCATAGGAGAGCTCCGCGATCGCTACAGTGATCAGTTGGCTAACACTGAGTATCGCTACCATCCTCGCCAACCCCAGGGAAGTGACCGTGGCAGCTACCTTGAACCTGCAGGGATTGAGAATGATGCTACCACAAGGCATTTGGTCGAGATGCTGTGGGCCATGGATGAGACCCGCGCGGAGATTGTGTTAGCAGCTCAAGATCGTGAAGACTGGAATCGTGGTAAGATTTGCAAGCTGGAGGACAAGGTGGATCGTTTGGAGAAGGAGCTAGCCGCATTGAAGGGAGAAGCACCACCACGAAAAGCCAGGGTTCGTCTTACCGCAAGAAAGAGAGCTCTTTTTGTCCCTCGCTACCAGTTGGCGCCAAAGGTTCGTGTGGTGGAAAAAGAAACTACCCCGGCTCCAGCGGATCCTCCGGTCATCAACGTGAGTGATGATGAAGGAGAAGAATCGAAGCGCACCCATTCAAAGGTCGAGTGGGGAGCTACTCAAGATGATGGAGACGAGCCGAGCGAGCCTTCAATCAACTCCGATGCCCGGAAGACCTAGAACGCCTTGTTAAGTCGTCGCCCTAGATCGTTGTGTTAGTTTGCTTGTTTTAAGTTTGGTTGTGTGTGTGGGTCTTGCATGTGGTTTACATCAGTGGTGGGATGTAAGTGCATGCGTTTGTTTGCTTTCGAGTGTTAGGTAGTTGGTGAGTTAAGTGGTGTGAGAGTCTTCATATCTATGTAATAATGAAACTCGGTTAAGATCAATAAAAGTTAAGTTAGTAAAAAAAATAATTCTCTGTCCTAAGTAGTTTTTCCCCGGTTTCTCTTCTTGTGCTCCTGTCCATGCCAGATGGTGCTCACTCGCTGCGTTGGGAATGGTCCCAACAACAACAACAACAATGGAGAGAATCCCACGCTTGCCCAAGTCCTGGCTCAACAGGCACAGCTTATGAACATGATGATGCAGCAACTCCAGAATCAGCAGAACCAGGGAAATAACCATGCACCTCCCAGAAAAAGTTAGCAGAATTTCTTCGTGTGAGGCCGCCCACTTTTTCTAGCACTACTAATCCAGTTGAGGCTGGTGATTGGCTGCACGCCATAGAAAAGAAGTTGACCTGCTTCAGTGCACTAATCAAGAGAAGGTCTCTTTCGCTTCACATCAGCTGCATGGCCCTGCCTCTGAGTGGTGGGATCACTTCCGTCTCAACAGGACCACGGCGGAACCTATCACTTGGCTTGAATTCACTACTGCTTTTTGTAAGACGCACATACCATCGGGAGTGGTGTCTCTCAAGAAGAAGGAGTTCAGGGCGCTCACTCAGGGGTCTCGCTCTGTTACTGAATAACTGCATGAGTTTAATCGCCTGGCTCATTATGCTCCGGAAGATGTGCGCACTGATGAAAAGCGTCAAGAGAAGTTCCTGGAAGGACTGAACGATGAGCTTTCTTACCCATTAATGACTGGGGATTATCATGATTTCCAGAAATTGGTGGATAAGGCTATTCGCCAGGAGGACAAGTACAACCGCATGGAGCAGAAGAAACGCAGTATTGCTCACTTCAAAGCTCAGCAGGGGAGTAGTCAGAGGTCACGTCTTGCTTTGGGACCCCAGTCAATGCCACAGGGAGGTTCTTCGTCTATTGTTCGTCCGCAGCGTCAGTTCTTCAACAACAATGTTGGCAACAACAACCGCAACCAAGCTCCACGTCCTGTGACAGCTCCAACACAACATCAACCTGCTAAGAGGGAACAAGGAAACAAGCCCGGAGTATGCTTCAACTGTGATGAACCAGGCCATTACTCTGACAAGTGTCCGAAGCCCCAACGCGTGAAGGTTGTCCCTGCCCAGAGCAACTCCACCGCACCAGCGACAAAGGCTCGTGTCAATCATGTTGCTGCTGCAGAAGCTCAAGGTGCTCCAGATGTGATTTTGGGTACGTTCCCTGTTAACTCAGTTCCTGCAACAGTGCTTTTCGATCCTGGTGCTACGCATTCCTTTTTATCTATGAGTTTTGCGGGAAATCATGGGATGGAAGTAGAAGATCTTAGACGTCCTTTGATGGTTAGTACCCCGAGTAATCAGGCACTCTCAGTGCAACGTAGCCCCTCTGTCAGAATAGAGATTCAAGGAGTACCATTTCTGGCCAATCTTATTCTGTTAGAATCCAAAGACCTTGATGTCATCCTAGGGATGGACTAGTTAGCCAGATATAAAGGTGTGATAGACTGTGCCAATAGAAAGGTAACTCTCACCAGCAATAATGGTCAAGTTGTAACTGTTCATGCATTGTCTTCTGAGCCCTTAAGGTCAAGTCTGAACCAAATAGCTTTGGAAGAGATTCCCATAGTACGAGAATACCCAGATGTGTTCCCTGATGATTTACCTGGTATGCCGCCTAAAAGAGATATAGAGTTCAGAATAGATCTGGTGCCAGGAACAGCTCCAATCCATAAGAGACTCTATAGAATGGCAGCCAATGAATTAGCAGAGGTCAAGAGGCAAGTAGACGATTTGCTTCAGAAAAGTTACATTAGACCAAGTTCGTCTCCATGGGGTGCTCCAATTATTTTTGTGGAAAAGAAAGATCATACCCAGAGGATGTGTGTGGACTATCGTGCACTAAATGATGTGACTATCAAGAATAAGTACCCGCTGCCCAGAATTGATGATTTGTTTGATCAGCATAAAGGTGCTACTGTTTTCTCCAAGATAGATCTTCAATCAGGGTATCACCAGTTGAGGATTAAAGAGGAAGACATACCTAAGACGGCTTTCACCACTCGGTATGGGTTGTTTGAGTGTACTGTTATGTCTTTCGGACTTACCAATGCCCCCGCTTTTTTCATGAACTTGATGAATAAGGTGTTTATGGAATACCTAGACAAGTTCGTGGTTGTCTTTATTGATGACATTCTTATCTACTCTCGAACTAAAGAAGAGCATGAAGAACATCTTCGCCTTGCACTAGAGAAGCTACGAGAACATCAATTGTATGCCAAGTTTAGCAAGTGTGAATTCTGGTTGTCTGAAGTGAAATTCCTCGGTCACGTCATGTCAGCCGGAGGAGTTGCCATTGATCCTAGTAATGTAGAATCCGTAACCAACTGGAAACAACCAAAGACAGTTTCAGAGATTCGCAGTTTCCTGGGTCTTGCAGGTTATTACCGGAGGTTTATAAAGAATTTCTCCAAGATTGCTAAGCCCATGACATGACTGCTTCAGAAAGATGTGAAGTACAAGTGGTCAGAAGAATGTGAGCAGAGTTTTCAAGAGTTGAAAAGTCGCTTAATATCAGCACCCATTTTGATTTTGCCTGATCCAAAGAAGGGTTTCCAAGTGTATTACGATGCATCTAAGCTTGGGTTAGGTTGTGTTCTGATGCAAGATGGGAAGGTGGTTGCCTATGCATCTCGTCAGTTGCGTCCGCATGAGAAGAACTAAACTACTCATGATCTTGAGTTGGCTACAGTGGTTCATGCGTTGAAGATTTGGCGTCATTATCTTTTCGGTACTCGTACTGAGATGTACACCGAACACAAGAGTTTAAAGTATATCTTTACTCAACCAGATCTGAACATGAGACAACAGAGATCGTTGGAATTAATTAAGGATTATGACATGGGAATTCATTATCACCCGGGAAAGGCTAATGTTGTAGCAGATGCTCTTAGCAGGAAAGGCTATTGCAATGCTACGGAAGGACGACAGCTGCCATTGGAGTTATGCAAGGAATTTGAAAAATTAAATTTGGGAATTGTCAGTAGAGATTTCGTTGCAGCCTTAGAAGCAAAGCCGACTCTCATTGATCAGGTTAGAGAAGCCCAAATTAATGACCCTGATATTCATGAGATCAAGAGGAATATGAGAAGAGGAAAAGCTATCGGTTTCTTGGAACATGAGCAAGGGACTGTATGGTTGGGTGAGAGGATCTGTGTACCAGACAACAAAGATTTAAAAGATGCAATTCAGAAAGAAGCTCATGATACTTTATACTCCATTCACCCTGGTAGTACCAAGATGTACCAAGATCTCAAGGAAAAATTTTGGTGGGCAAGTATGAAGCTTGAGATAGCAGAGTATGTAGCTGTGTGTGATGTATGTCAGCGAGTCAAGGCAGAACATCAGAAACCCGCAGGTTTGCTGCAACCTTTGAAGATACCAGAATGGAAGTGGGAGGAAATCGGTATGGATTTCATCACGGGTTTACCCAGAATGTCATCAGGCCACGACTCTATTTGGGTGATAGTCGACAGACTTACCAAAGTGGCTCGTTTTGTCCCAGTAAAGACAACATATTCCGGAAGTCGGTTGGCGGAATTGTATATGGCAAGGATTGTGTGTTTGCATGGCGTTTCTAAGAAAATAGTGTCTGATCGAGGTAGTCAGTTTACTTCAAAGTTTTAGAAGAAGCTTCAGGAAGAGATGGGTTCTAAGCTAAACTTTAGTACTGCTTATCATCCGCAGACAGACGGACAAACCGAAAGGGTAAATCAGATTTTGGAAGACATGTTGAGAGCTTGTGCTTTAGACTTTGGTGGAAGTTGGGATAAGAATTTGCCTTACGCGGAATTCTCGTACAACAACAATTATCAAGCTAGTCTTCAAATGGCTCCTTACGAAGCACTGTATGGTCGTAAGTGTCGCACTCCGCTTTTGTGGGATCAAACGGGAGAACGTCAGGTTTTCAGAACCGATATCCTAAGGGAAGCAGAAGAGAAGGTAAAGATCATTCAAGAAAGATTGCGCATGGCTCAGTCTCGCCATAAGAGTTATGCCGACAATCGCCGCAGAGATTTGAGTTTTGAAGAAGGAGATCATGTGTACCTTCGTGTTACGCCTCTTCGAGGGGTTCATCGTTTTCGTACCAAAGGAAAATTGGCACCGCGTTTTGTGGGACCTTATAAGATTGTCAGTCGAAGAGGTGAGGTTGCTTATCAGTTGGAGTTACCTCAATCGTTGGCAGGAATCCATGATGTGTTCCATGTGTCACAGTTGAAAAAGTGTTTAAGGGTACCCACTGAGGAAGCTAATCTTGAACAGATAGAAATCCAAGAGGATCTGACATATGTTGAGAAACCAATCCGTATTTTGGAGACAAATGTGAGAAGAACCAGGAGTCGAGTTATCCGTTTCTGTAAGGTTCAATGGAGTAATCACTCGGAAGAAGAAGCTACTTGGGAACGAGAAGATGAATTAAAGTCCATTCATCCGCATCTTTTCGCCAGTTCTTCCGAATCTCGAGGACGAGATCCTGTTTAAGGGGGTAGGTTTGTCACACCCTAAAAATCCTAAATATATAAATTGTTGTTTAATTGGAATCATCAGAAATAATTTTAAAAGCCTAGAAGAGAAGATCTAATGTGAAATAATAAATTCCAATATAAAATTGGGCCAGATAAAATTTTCTTAAATACTTTGCTTAATTCTATAGTTCCTAGATTTTTCTGGGATTTATTTGAGCTAAGGAAGTATTTTTAATAAATGAAATTGCATTTCATGAATAATTTAAATTGAAAAAGTTTTAAAAATCTCTCTTCTGGCTTTGGGCCGAAAGTCGGCCCAAAACCCTCTGTCTCCTCCCCGGCCCAAGTCGGCCCGCAGCCGAGCCACCACCCGCGCGCGCGTCCGCCCGCTGACAGGTGGGGCCCACTTGTCAGGGCCGCCGTCAACCTCGCGCCGCTGCCGCGCCGAAACCCTAGCCGAGCCGCGCCGCCGCCGCCTTTCCAATTCCGTCGCGCCTTTCCCGATCCGGTGAAATTGATAGAGGGAAAATGATCCCCGCGATCCACTCTATCTTTTCTCTTTTGAAATCATCGCCTAATTTGGTTTGGAAATCCGTGGATTTGAGTTCGATTCGGATCGATCTCTCTCTCTGAACCCTAACTTTCCATCGCCGCCGCCGGGCCGCCGTGGGTCTTCATCGCCGCCCTTAGCCCCTATAAAAGAACCCCCGGTGTCTCCGCTACCCGCCGCCACCTTTGCTTTCGTCTCTCGTCGCCGGTAGAGCCCTAGCGCCGTGCCGCTTAGCGTCGCCGTCGCCGCCGTTCGTCCAGCCGTGCGCCACCGCCGCTCCGGTCGTCGTCGTTGCTCGGGAAGGCCACCGTCGGGTTCGCCAAGTTGTCGCCATCCTCGTCCGTCCCTCCGTCGTCGCTGTAGATCGCCGGAGCACCGCCGTCGTCGTCAAGCCGAAGATCGCCGCCGTTCTTCCTCGCCGCCGTCGTCGTCCGGTCGCCGTCCGCCGCCGTTTTGGTCACCGGTGAGTTCGCCGCGTCGCCCGCATCGTGCTGGTGCCCTCCGTTTGCACCGCCGCACCGTCGTTCGCCGGCGAGCATGCGCCGCCCGAGCCATCGCCGGTGATGACGTCACCGCTGACGTCATCGTTGCCGTCCGCCGTAGACCGGTCGTAGACTGTTAGATCTTGGCCGTCCATTTTGGATAGATCGATCTCGGCCGTTCGTTTCCGTGAGCCGCCGCCATGCACCCGGTGCACCGTGAACCCGAGCCTGCTGACGCAATAATCCTCTTTTTCTTTTCAAAAATAATTCATTATTGCGTCATAATTCAATTAAAATCTATATAAATGGTTTAATCCGATTTAATCTTTAAAAATTCATAACTAATTCATCTTAGCTCGGATTTAGTTGGTTCAAGTCTCTAATTTTTTCTAAAATTGAGATCTACATGTTAAAAAATATCCACTTGTACTGTTCATGCTTGTTTATGTGCTGTTTTAGTGATTTTGCTCTTTTCTGTTTAGATTCCGTCGTTTTCGGAGAGTCTGAGTTTGCAGGAGAAGATTTTGAAGAGTTCCAAGGCCAGCAAGGCAAGTCACACAGATCCCAAAGAACCCTTTGAGCATGTTGATCCCGTTTAAAGCTATTGTTTCTATTCAACTATTGCATTTATTTTTGAATGTCATTGGGTGGAATTAACCTATTGTTTGTTGTTATGGCCCTTTTGTTCTTGATTACTTTATTCCTTGATATCTTGGGTTATTATAACTTGACTAGTTGAGCTTTATATATTGACTCAGCTAGATATTAGATATAATTGCTTAGCCATGCTTAGAAACCTTAGCATACTATTGGGATAACTTATGAATCACTATTATTTAATGATGGCTCATGATTGGTTAATTAATTAATTTGCCAATTAAAACCTGATAATGGTGGGTTGTGAGTACATGGTTTTGACGGTCGTGCTCATGACAATTAAGGACCGGTTCACGATTTTCGGTTGTGAAACATTTACCGTGCCAACCACAAGCCAGCGTGGGCAATGGCTTTACTTTCTGTATAGTATGGTTCTTTGTAGAGCACCAGACTGTGAAGTGGCGGAGATAAGCCCACGAGGGTCGCTGGGGAGTCCATGCCTTGTCTACAAGGGGGTGACTATGATCCGAGAACGGTGCACTGCTTTGAATTGTATTATATAGAGGGTATTGTCACAATCTCTATTCGGGTACTTGTTAAGTATCGCGACGCATGGTTGACATGATGTTGAGGTTGTGTCTTGTGGGTACAGTGGTACACCTCTGGCCAGAGTGAAACTATTCGAATAGCCGTGCCCGCGGTAATGGGCGGGTCTAACAATGTCTTTCGTGATTAGTCTCATATCTCTCACCTTAATAAATGATGTTGGTAATAACTTGTTTAGCTCCTGGTTTGGAATGGTTAATTCCTGGTTTGGAGATAGAACTGTGCAGCCGGGATTGTTTGTTCAGAATGGTTGGGCCTATACAACAGGGTATGTTGTATAGTGTTGGATTAATACTGTTTAATTAATACTCTACTGTTTTATTAAATTCTGAAATATTTATTAAATGCTATTTATGCAAAGGAGCCTATATTATGCAATCCTTTGTTATCCTGTGCACTTGCATATTTGCTGCGTGGCTTTCTGAGTATGTCATATACTCACCTTGCAATCATTCATCAGAGGAGGAGTTCTACAGTGATGCTGATGGTGTAGAAGAATAGACGTCTGCGCTATTTTCTTTATTTTCCGCTGCTTAGATCTTTATTGATTGAGAGGAACTATCTATCTCTGTAATGACATTTTATTCGCTTATTAATTAGAGTAATAATTGTGCCTCGGCTGTTTCCTGGACGAGGGTTTACACACATGTAAGCGTTTGGAATTTTGGATAGAAATTCCGGGCGTGACACGAGCGCCACCCTGTCGGCGCGCACGGACATGTCACAGACGGAGACGGAGACGGCGAGGCCCTTGGCCGTCAATTCCTCCTGGCATCTGCTCAGCTCCGTGTCAGCTTCCCTGATATGTCGGATGGACTACAGGACACTGGGGATTCTGTTCGGGAGGAGCAAGACAAGCTGGGCCGACCTACTCGTACTAAACGTGCCAATCCGCGAATGTATGAACCGGAATGGGCCAAATGAGCACCATATCCGGCCCGCACGACTCTGTAGAGTGAGAGAGAGAGAGAGACATTGGGAAGTAGTTAAATTCCCTGTAACTTGAACTGATGAACTTGAACAAGAAGAAAGAACTGGAGGCGGAGGTGGCGGCGGCACCGATCCTGTTGGATCTGGTGAGAAATTTCCTGGTGTTGTGAGTTGATGTGCGATCTTGTTAGGTAGCTAACAAATTGGTATTAGAGCCTCGCCAGAAATTTTTTCCTCCTCTTGCGTTCTCGATTTTGCGGTGATTCCTGGTAGGGGTGGGAATTTGTTGCCTTGGCGACGAATTCCGCAAAAGCTTCGGCTCCCTCGACTGGGTTCACGAGATCTTGGACGCACTTGCCACCACGGCACTCTACGAGAAACCCCACTACGTCACCAAGCATGCAGCCAAGATCATGAACAACGGCGACAAGTTGGATCTTCTGCTGAGGAAGATGGAGGATTTGGAGAAGAAACGGGAGGAAAGCGACAAGCGGCGGGAGCAGTCTGAGGAGAAGAGCCGTGCGGAGTTCCTCGCCCTCAAGGTCGCTGTGGAATCTCATTTCCTGGAGGTTGAGAAGCACGTCGACCTTCTTCAGGATTCTGTGGCCGATTTGCAGAGTAAGGTGGAGAAGTTGCAGTCTGCCACTCAAGGTCAGAAAACCAATTCCCTTCCTCAGCATTCTGATTCCCCTACTGTGAATGATGTGAATCAGATCCCTCTGCATCTATTGCATTCTGCTGATTTGCACAATTTGAGCGGTAGTGTGCCGCCTATGTTATGTCCCCAATTTGATGGTGATAGTCCCCAGCTGTGGCGTAGTAATTGTGAGGAACATTTTGAGGCGTATGGTGTTCACCCTAAGAACTGGGTTCGAGTGGCTGGTCTTAACTTCTCTGGTAATGCGGCTTTCTGGCTTCAATCTATGCGTTCCAAATTGAGTTGGCAAGAGTTTGCTGAGCAAGTCTGTCATCGTTTCACTAAGGATAGGCAGGAAACTTTCATTCGTCAGTGGTTTCATTTGATTCAAGACTCTACTGTCTCTGAGTATGTTGAAAGGTTTGACAGTGTAATGCACCAGTTAATGGCGTATAACAACACATTGCCTATGAATTATTTTGTTACTAAATTCGTGGAGGGTCTACGAGACAATATCAGATCAGCTGTTTTGTTTTAGAAACCTACAGATCTGGATACAGCTTGTTCTTTAGCCTTGTCACAGGAAGAAATTTTGGATGGGGTTCAGTTAGTGCCTGGTAAGAAATCCGAGTCTCCAGTGTTATTGAAGCAAACTCCCAGGCAATTTTCTCCAACTTCTTCAGCTGTTAAGAGTCCAACATTCTCACCTCCTGATGACAAGAAATCTGTTGAGGCTAATCGTACCAGGGATGACCGAGTGGCTCAGTTGAAAGCATTCAGGAGAGCTAAGGGTTTATGTTTTGAGTGTGGTGAACGTTGGGGCCGGGACCACAAATGTGCCCCAGCTGTTCAGCTTCATGTTGTTCAGGAACTACTGGAAGTTTTACAGACTGACGATGCTGAAGCTGTTAACCAATTGGAGGAAGGCACTCTGTTAGCTATCTCTCAACAGGCTGTGAATGGTGCCGAATCTGCTCAGTCCTTCCGATTAAGGGGTTGGATTCAAGAGACTGAGGTGTTAATGTTAGTTGATTCGGGTAGCTCCCACTCTTTCATGGATTTATCAGTAGCTTATCATGTTTCCGGGGTTCAGCAATTACAACGCCCTTTGTCTGTTAAGATAGCCAATGGTGGAGTTTTGTCCTGTTCTCATTTCATTCCTTCTTGTGGCTGGTGGACACAAGGATAGCGCTACTCTACTGATTCTAAGTTGTAGCCATTGGGAGCTTATGACATAATATTAGGTACGGATTGGTTGATTACTTTGGGACCAATGCAAGTCGATTGGGCTGCCAGGTGGATGTAATTTTCCAGGAATGGGACTCTGGTTAGATTGCAAGGAATTCAGGCACAACTCAGTCATTGTGCTGCTGTCTCTGGGGATCAATTACATGGCATGTTCAAGATGGGATCAGTGATGCATGTCCTCCAAGTTCATGAAATCCCTTCTGTTCAACACTTGTCCACTATTCCAGAAATCTCTCTCTTGTTGCAGTAGTTTGCTCAGGTGTTTGAAGAACCTACAGGGTTGCCCCAAAAACGTGCTTGTGATCACAGGATTCCACTAATTCCAGGTGCTAAACTTGTCTTTATTCGCCCATATCGTCATAATCCTGCTCAAAAGGATGAAATTGAGAAGCAAGTCCAAGAGATGCTTAAGTCCGGGGTTATTAGACCTAGTAGCAGTGCTTACTCTTCCCCTGCCTTACTAGTCAAAAAGAAGGATGGGTCATGGCGCTTGTATATCGATTATCGACAACTCAATGCCATTACTATTAAAGGCAAGTTCCCTATGCCTGTGATCGATGAATTATTGGACGAACTTGCAGGATCTCATTATTTCTCTAAATTGGATCTTCGAGCTGACTATCATCAGATTCATTTGGTTGAAGGGGAAGAACATAAAACAGCATTCCAGACACACTTTGGGCACTATGAATATAAAGTCATGTCGTTTGGTTTAACTGGCGCACCGGCTACTTTTCAGAGTGCTATGACTGCAACACTTGCTTTTGTGTTGAGGAAATTTGCTCTTGTCTTTTTTGATGATATCTTAATTTACAGCCCACATTCGTCCTCTCATCTGTTCCACCTTCAGCAAGTATTGCAGCTTCTGCAGCAGCACCAATGGAAGGTCAAACTTAGTAAGTGCTCTTTTGCTCAGACTCAACTATCCTATTTGGGTCATATCATTAGTGGACAAGGAGTTACAACTGATCCATCTAAGGTGGAAGAAGTACTTAACTGGAAGGTCCCTACTACTATCAAAAAATTGCGAGGCTTCCTTGGTTTGGCTGGGTATTATAGGAAGTTTGTTAAAAACTTCGGGTTGATTAGCAAACCTTTAACTCAGTTGTTGAGGAACAATGTGCCTTTTGTGTGGAATCCTGAAGCTGATCAAGCTTTTCAGTCCCTCAAGCAAGCATTAGTTTCAGCCCCTGTATTGGCTTTGCCAGATTTCTCAAAACAATTCACTTGATGCTAGTGATGGTGGAATTGGAGCAGTTCTATCTCAGGATGGCCATCCTCTGGCATATGTTAGTAAGGCATTGGGTATCAAATCAAAAGGTTTATCAACTTATGAAAAAGAGTATTTAGCAATTCTTCTTGCTGTGGATCAGTGGAGATCTTACTTGCAACATTCTGAATTCATTATTCTTACTGACCATCACAGCTTAATGCATCTCAATGAGCAGAGGCTTCACACTCCGTGGCAACACAAAGCATTCACTAAGTTGCTCGGCCTTCAATTCAAAATCTGCTATAGAAAGGGTGCTAGTAACGCTGCTGCTGACGCCCTGTCCAGGAAGTATACTGAAGATTCTGCAGATCTGAATTTGGTTTCGAGCTGTACCCCTGTGTGGCTCCAAGAAGTTTGTGAAGGGTATCACCAAGACACAGATTCTAAACAGCTCTTATCAGCATTGGTTTTGCAACCCGATTCTAAACCTCCTTTTATGCTGTGTAATGGGGTCATTAAGTATAAGGGGCGTATTTGGCTGGGTAACAATTCTGAATTGCAGTTGAAAGTGATTAATGCCTTGCACAGCAGCCCTATGGGGGGGTCACTCTGGCATACCAGTAACTTACTGGCGCATTAAGTCCTTGTTTGCTTGGCCTAAGATGAAGCAATCTATCAATGATGTTCTTAAGAATTGTTCTATCTGTCTTCAGGCTAAGCCAGACCGACATCGGTACCCTGGTTTACTCCAACCTCTCCCTGTACCAGATGGTGCTTGGCAAGTTATCACCATGGATTTTATCGAAGGTTTGCCCAAGCCTGGTCCATTCAATTGTATCTTAGTAGTGGTGGACAAATTCTCCAAATACTCTCATTTCATTCCCCTGTCACATCCATTTTCGGCTGCTGATGTGGCCTCTGCTTTCATGGCTAATGTGTATAAGTTACATGGTCTTCCCAGTTCTATCATTTTAGATCGAGACAAAATTTTCACCAGCCATCTTCGGGAACAGCTCTTCTCTCGTTCTAAGACTCAGTTACATTTAAGTACGGCCTATCACCCACAAACGGACAGGCAAACCGAGAGGGTTATCAAGTGCTTAGAAATCTATTTGCACTGTTTTGTTCACGCTATGTCTCATAAGTGGAATTCTTGTTTATACTTGGCAGAGTTTTGGTTCAATACATCATATCATTCCTCTTTGCTCAGGTCCCCCTTTGAAGTGTTGTATGGTTATCCACCCATCCATTTTGGAATCAAAACAGATGCTTGCTCTATCCCTGATTTGGATAAATGGTTACAGGAAAGGAAGTTGATGGTTCAGCTATTACAGCAACATCTCAACCATGCTCAACAATAAATGAAAGTCTATGCCGACAAGAAACTTCGAGTTTGCTATTGGCGATTGGGTTTTCCTTAAGCTGCAGCCATATGTGCAATCTTCGGTGGCTAAGCGAGCTAACCATAAGTTATCTTTTCGTTATAATGGCCCTTATCAAGTGCTGGACAGGATTGGGAAGGTGGCTTATAAGTTGCAACTTCCATCTGATAGTGTGGTTCACCCTGTGTGTCATGTTTCTGAGCTCAAGTCTGCTAATGGCTTCACACCTTCTACTCAACCTCAATTACCTGTTTCATCTTCTTTGAAGTTCCCTGTCACTATTTTGGATCGTCGTCAATCCAAGAAAGGTAACTCTCTGATTTCGCAAGTGCTTGTGTCGTGGTCTGGTGATGTTCCTGGACAGAAGACTTGGGAGGATCTCGTGGATTTGCGAACATTTTCCTCAGGCATTGGCTTGGGGGCAAGCCAATTCTCAAGGAGAGGGGTTGTCAGCTTCCTTGATATGTCGGATGGACTATAGGACACTGGGGATTCTGTTCGGGAGGAGCAAGACAAGCTGGGCCGACCTACTCGTACTAAACGTGCCAATCCGCGAATGTATGGACCGGAATGGGCCAAATGAGCACTATATCCGGCCCGCACGACTCTGTAGAGTGTGAGAGAGAGAGACATTAGGAAGTAGTTAAATTCCCTGTAATTTGAACTGATGAACTTGAACAAGAAGAAAGAACTGGAGGCGGAGGCGGCGGCGGCACCGATCCTGTTGGATCTGGTGAGAAATTTCCTGGTGTTGTGAGTTGATGTGCGATCTTGTTAGGTAGCTAACACTCTGCCTCACTCCGGGCGCCGGTTTGCACCGTCGCGCCGAACTCAGCGAGCTCCTCCATGATGGCGTGGCTGCACATGCGCACGCGCGCACGGTGAATTTTTGCACGGACGATTCGGTATTCGATCAAACACGGAGTGAGCTAGCGCATATATTTGGGTGAAAAATCACCCGGATTTGGATGATATACATTACCCGATGCCTTTGCTGCCGCCTGTGGGTGACTAGCGCGGTGGCGCCGGCGAGGCTCTCGTCTCTCCTGGAGCCACTGCTTGCCATGTTTCTCTCGATCGCACTGATTTTGCATACGCGAAACCGTTCATATTGTACTAATTTGCTGCATTAGACAGACAGAGACACAGAGATTTGTCGTCTTCAGGTTGATCAGATGTCAACCCTCGTCCGCATGTGCGTCCTCCAGCGAGTAAGTGATAGAGATATCTACAGAAAGCTTAGTACGGGTGCATGTCATTTGTGACATACTTACGAGTTAGGGACCCAATATCCTTTTGCAGGATTTTTGAGGATCTAAAATTGGACACCTCATGGAGATGCTCTAGATACTTTCATTAGACATTCTCAGAAATAAGATTTTGGGGATTGGATTTTAGCAGTCTCATAGTGATGCATGCCGTTTGTACGTACATGTGTGTTTTCGTGTAATCCCAAAAAAAAAAAGTTTTTTCGCGTGCGGCCACTTAAGAAGACCGCATGCGATGTGGCTGCATTATCGCGTGCGGCCCTCTTTTGCAGGCGCGGTAACTTATGGTTCACCTGGAGCCTACTAGGGTTCTTGTCTAGAAAAATCATTTGTGAAATAGTGTTGTGAAAAATAATGGGTCTACGTTAAGTGAAAATCAAAGGTCGCATGTTTTTGTTTTTTCATTGAATTTTATTAGAGCACCATATGATAGACTAGAGTGTTTGTAGAAAGCTTAATAAACTTTTATTGTATGGTACATAACACTACTAAACAAATATAAGTTGGTACTATAGATGCCGGAACAGTTAAAATCGGCACCTATAATGTTTTCCTCATCTTCACAGGCTGAAAACATAAAAAGCCAACACCTTTAAGGGAGTATAGGTGCTAGTTCTTAATTAGAATATACTATATGTGCTTTTCTTTTAAAAAAAAAACAAAACATTTTATATATTATAGGTGCTGGTTAATTAAAAACCAACCCTTGTAACATATTATAGTTGTCAGTTCTTGAAAAAAAACCGACATCCAATATAATGAGCCGAGACAAACTGGTGGATTAAATTCACCGCACCCACCTACCACCCACCACAGCCACCCAATCCTTCTCCTCTTATCTTCTTCCTTCTCTCCTCCTCGATCCACCACACACACCCATGTATTGTGCGGCAGAGGGAGGCCTAGCCCTGCAGACAGCTGCGGCGGAGGCGGGCGATGGTGGCCTCGGATAGCGGAGGAAGCGGAGGAGGGGAGGTGACGGTGGCAGAGGCGGGCGGTGGCACGAGGGGAGGCGGCTGCGGCCTCGGATGGAGGAGGTGGTGGTGGCGGCAGCGGCTCCTCCCCCTCCCTGGCATGGCGGTAGCGGCGACGGCAGTGAATAGTTATGGTGTTCTTGATTTCTTCATGAGTTGTGGATGATTGATTTGTTATATAGTTATGTTCTTAATTTGGAATTGTTGTTTGTGAGATTCAATTGTCGGCTTGAAAGCATCAACCTTTTTTTTTCGATCCTGGAACCTCAAAGGTGCCGATTCCTAAACCGGCACATTTTAATTCCCTACATCAGTGCCGCCTCTAGGGTGCTGGTTGGAAATCCGGCACCTAAGGGCGGTTCCCAACTGACACCAATAAGCTATTCTGTAGTATTGGTGGAAGATAAATTCCGTAGACGGATATCTCATATCTCAATTATCGACTCACCAGTGTGGAAATAGGTGGGTATGGTAGTCCATCATTTTCTCCGTGTGAGACAAGTGTGACACCCCTGTTTAATACCTAGGGCAGGCCGCCATAAAGTCCGAAAATAACATCCCAACTCCCAAACTATATTAGCTCAACTTCCTGTCTGAGCTAGAAATCCCACACCGGTATTACCTGAGATAAATAACAAAAACGCATAAATTGGACTTCGTGTTGTCAGGTATTTTTGAACTGAGTTATATTTGTTGACCGCCGCTGATTCCCTCAAAATTTCTGCATATATGTATATCCTATTATTTCACTTCTTGAAACTGGCGAAGATGGCGCCACCGTGCGGTCGCGTGGTCCTCTTCCCGATGCCGTACCCGGGCCACACCAACCCCATGTTCCACCTCGCCGCCGTGCTCCGCTCCCGTGGCTTCTCCATCGCCGTCCTCCACACCGAGCTCAGAGCGCCGGACCCGGCGGCGCATCCGCCGGAGTACCGCTTCGTGGCCGTGGCCGACGGCACCCCGCCCGAGCTCGTGGTGTCCGAGGACGCCGCGGCGGTCCTGACTTCGCTCAACGAGACCTGCGCCGCGCCGTTCGCGGACCGGCTGGCTGCGCTGCTCGCTGAGGAGGGCGGCGTCCTGTGCGTAATCGCCGACGTGATGTGGTACGCGCCGGCGGCGGCGGCGCGTGAGCTCGGCGTGCCGCTGATGCTGCTGATGACGAGCAGCGCGTCGAGCTTCCGGACGTTCATGGAGTACCCTCTTCTGCTTGAGAGGGGCTTCTTGCCTGTCGACGGTGAGTTTATTTACTCCATGTCTCCATTGCTAGGAGCTCTTTGTTTTTCTCCCTACTTAATTAGTTATCTCAGAGATGGATTTTCTAAATTATTTTGCAGAAATTATGAACATCATCAAATTATTAGAAATATTTTCAACATATTAGGTAGATTTTCTTGATAACGAGATATAGAGAGTATATGGATCTAAGAGTCAAGACTCGGCATCCGGCAGAAAAGACGAATGAACAAATTCAATCGTCTCTGCAGTTCTTATTTTATAAGAAAAGACGTACAGTTTTAGCCCCGTTTGTTTTTCGTTTGATGCGGATTTTGCCAAGAGAATCAAAAGCAAAACCGAATAGGTTGATTCTGAAAGTAGATTACTATAATTATACTCTGTTTTTCTATCAAAATCTGACAACTGGTACAGAACTACTTTTATTGGACATGATGTATATTTAAAATAATTAACTACCAATATGTATTTATCTTCTAAATTACTTATAGAACTTATCCTAATATGTTTTTTCGTATTTATTGTTTCACTGATTCAATCATTTCAATCAAAATTCAAACAGAGTTATTTTCCCTTATGTGCAAAATCTCTACTTATACTAAATATAACCCCTTCATATAAATGGTTCTACTGCATCTATCTGTTCATCCATTTCTCCTTATTTTAGATGCCCAAAAGGACAATCTAGTCGACATTCTCCCCCCTTTCCGTGTGAAGGATCTACAACGCATTGACACGACAAACCTCTACAGCTTCGCCAACGTGCTTGCCAATGTAGTCGCCGCAGCACGGCGGTCATCAGGGCTCATACTCAACACCTTCAACTTCATCGAGGGTGACAACATTTGCAGGATCCGTGACGAGTTCTCCATCCCTGTGTTTGCCATTGGTCCACTCAACAAACTCACACCACTCGTCGGAAGAAGCAGCTTTCTTCCCTCAGATTGTGATTGCCTGAGGTGGCTTGACACACAAGCCCCTAGCTCTGTGTTGTTCGTGAGCTTCGGCACCATGGCCACCATTGATGCCCAGGAGTTTCTGGAGATGGCTTGGGGCTTGGCTGGCACCAAGGTACCATTTCTATGGGTGGTTCGACCAAGCCTTGTCAGTGGGTTAGGGTTGCATTCCATTGAGCTCCCTAGTGATTTGCAGGAAGAGATCGACGGTCGAGGCAGGATAGTCTCTTGGGCACCGCAAGAAAAGGTACTGGGTCACCCTTCTATCGGTGCATTCATGACGCACAATGGATGGAACTCGACGATAGAGAGTATATCTAAAGGCGTGCCGATGATATGTAGGCCATGTTTTGGAGATCAGATGGGAAATGCGAGATATGTTTGTGCTGTTTGGAGGGTGGGTGTGGAGATGGAGGTAGGGAGTATTCTGCAGAGGGCAAAAGTTCAAACTGCTGTTGAGAAATTAGTGAATGGGGAGGAAGGTCAAAATGTGAAACAGAGAATGAGAAATCTGAGGATAGAAGCTGAAAAATGTGTTAGTAAAGGAGGATCATCAGACACCGGTCTACGTAACTTAGTAGATTCGATATTATCTTTTGGAAAATGTTGATTATCTGCACAGATATAACGTAGTCATGTCCTCGACTAATACTTGTACCCGCTTTTCTAAGAATGCGGATGGTATTGAGAAGATCATGCAATATTGTAATATCTAGTTTTCATCTACTACTAACAACCAGGTTCAAAAATTGCAGAATGGAATTTCCAAAATTTCAGAAGCTGTTTCGCCTGTTTTTCTTTCGAATTTAGCAAAATTAGTTCAAATATGACCTAATTTTGTGCAAATTCTAAATTATTTTGGACCGTTATATTCCAAAATATCCAAGATTATTTCGGTCACATCGGTTGCCCCCGGTGGAAATAGCCAAACTGATATATTACATTCTGCTATACCAGAAAAAAAATGAAAATATATTTGTTGTGAATTTGCATAAATATACAAAATTTGAAAAAAAAATATATACAGAGATTACCTGATTTGCCTGGCAGTAGGATGTACAAAAATAATCTTTAATATGTGAAAATTACTAAATAATCTTTAATATGTTTTTTCAACAATCAAGTAAGGAATAAACATGATATTAGCATCAAATTAAACTGGTTTGTCAAAACATTTTTGTTGAATGATAAATTTAATAGACTCTTTAGAAGATTGCAGATTAAATATTATATTGTTGACCAAGATTTGCTTCGCAAGAAGTGAAAGATGAGAAACAAATAAAAAGATAGGGTTTATCATAAAAAAACTAAACGATACTCCACTAACATGGAATATATGTTAAGTATTATAAAAATAATAGATAGATATGTTTAAATAATGTGAGAGGTGATGATTGGATATGTTTACATGCTGATTTGTAGAATTCAATAAATTATAGATGATATTGAATTCTTGCATGAGTTTTTGATAAGTAATTATTCCTACTTGCATGTTAAGCTTTAGATTTAGTATATTGTATTTTTATAATTTATTTAGGTATATTCATAAAACATTGCGTGAAAAATAGTAAATTTTAGTGTGCGCTAGAAATGTTACTATCTAAATAATATTGTGTTGGTCTAAAATGTCCAATTAATAGGCCTAGCAGTTCGGGCAGACATTGATTGGGCCAGAGAGAGCCCGGTCTGCTGTAAACAAGCGACCAGGCCCAGCTGCAGGGAGCAAGTGCTTCGGAAGGAAAAACTCCATCTTGACTCCCTCAAGTATCTTAATAGTAAAAATCGAGTACATTGACTCACTCAACTATTAATTAATACTAGGCATTTTACCGAGCTCATCGGTTTGCGAGGTGGTTTTACCTGACCTGGCAGCCTAAGCATTTAAAAATTGAAAAATAGATTTGGCGCATATGTAAGTGGCATTAAAAAGAAAATTTATTGCCACAAGTCCGACATGAAGAACTCGAGATAGAAGCTTGCCCAGGCGGGGGGTTGCCAGCAAGCCCTCTTGACTCCGAATCCAACACCATGCCGTTGATGATGGACAACGGCGGTGGGGTGCCGCATCGGGATGGGGAGTTCTTCGTTCTAGTCGAGTCGATGATTCCGCTCGAAGGGGACAGTGAGGCGCGCCGTTGTTGTTTTGGCAGAGGCAACAGTTCAGCAACGGGTTGTTCGATATTCAGGATCCTGGCAGCCCGACATACGACAGAGTTTGATAGGGTGATGGTGGCTTCTACATCCTCGGCCAACAGCAGGAACCAACCATAGATGGAGAAGACGAAGGCGTTCTTTTTGTCGATGCTAGGGACGACATTCCGGGGGTCTTGGTTTGAAGCATAGGGGTAGCTGGGGGAAAGGATGATGAGGCGAGGCGGACAGTGACAACGACATAGTGGTATGGCACTCCAATGAGGCGAGGCCAGCTGCTGAAGGAGCAAGACGACGATGTTACCACTGGTCGCCAACGAGGTCTTGCTTCTGCCAGCCGGAACAAAGGTGTGGCCACGGTAGAGGAGGTTGGAGTGATGCCAATGGAGACAGTGGTGAGGTGCAATGCTACTCTAGTTGACGGGGAGAGGTGTCCGCTGGAGAGAAAGAGAGTGAATGTGGGGCACGAGAGCCCGGAAAAGGCAGAGGGAAGGGTAGGGAGGACGTTACCGCCCCTTTATAGGCCATAGAAGGAATGGGAATGGGAGCTCGGCTGGCCATCAATGGTGGCAGTTTGGCCAGACTTAAAAGATTAGGCAGATTGAGACAATTAATGCACCAATTGAAGGGGAATTCGGTGGGCATTGACGCCCATCAAAGATGAAACCTATTTTTTGCAGTTCATAAGAAGAGGAAACGCATGCGGAGACATATCTAGAGGGTTGGCAGTGTTTGGGTTTGTTGGTCAAGGAAAGGAGCGGTGGCCGAAGGTGGAATAAAAAAATAAGTACTTCCTCTATTTCATATTATAAGACTTTCTAGCATTGCCCATATTCATATAAATGTTAATGAATCTAAACACACATACGAATGTGGGCAATGCTAGAAAGTCTTATAATATGAAATGGAGGGAGTAGTAATAATTTTGGTCACTTCAAAATTGTGTTTATTTTTCCTTTTCTAATTTCAAAATTTGTTTTATTTTTATTTTGAGTTCTAATTAATCTCGTATTATGTTCTACATGGACTATTTTTTCAATATTACTTATCTTTATTCTGAATTTTAACCTTCAAGTCGAGCTATTTGATGTATGGGGCATCAACTTCATGGGACCTTTCCCAAAGTCCTATGACTGCGAGTGTATCCTGGTGGCCGTTGACTATGTGTCCAAGTGGGTAGAGGCAATGCCATGCACGACTGCAGACGCCAAGCACGCTCGCCGGATGTTCCACAAGATTATCTTCCCTCGTTTTGGAACCCCACGTATTGTGATAAGTGATGGAGGGTCTCATTTCATTGATAAGACCTTCTGAAACTTTTTGCAAGAACTTGAGGCTCAACATAACATTGCCACTCCATATCATCCCTAGACAAGTGGACAGGCAGAAACGAGCAACAAACAAATCAAGAATATTTTACAGAAGACTGTCAATAAGATGGGGAAGGCATGGAAGAACAAGCTATCTGATGCACTTTGGGCATATAGGACTGCTTATAAGACGCCCATCAGCATATCACCGTACCAACTTGTCTATGGGAAAACTTGTCATCTTCCGGTAGAGTTGGAACACTGGGCGCACTGGGCTATCCGGACTTGGAACATGGATCTAAAGGGAGCCGGATAGTACAGGAAGATGCAGCTCTCTGAGCTGGAGGAATGGAGGGACAAGGCCTACCACAATGCCAAGATATATACGGATAGAACCAAAAGATGGCATGATAAACGAATCAAGCACAAAGAATTCAAGGCTGGGGACAAGGTGCTGCTGTTCAACTCACGGGTGAAGCTTTTCAGACATGGAAAACTTCAAAGAATGGATGGGTCCATATACCGTCGTCGACGCTTCGTCATATGGAGCTGTCACGCTACGCGACAACGAAGGTAACATCTTTAAGGTAAATGGCCATCGTTTAAAAGTTTTCCTTGATCCGTTAGAAGTTGATCGTGACATAGACGTTGTGAATCTAATCTCTTTTAGCTTCTACCCAGAGTCCTCAGGTCCTTCTTGATCCGTTAGTTTTTAATGCCATGAGTCCTTAGGCCTCCCTCTAGTTATCTTAGGTCTAGCTTTCATGAATAAAATAAAATAAAATAAAATAAAGTCGGCTCCTTGGTCTTCCAACCAAGTGAGTCCTTTCCGCTTCACTTTTGTCTTTGTTTTTTCTTTTTGTGTCCAATAAAACATCCCAGGTACAAAGACAAGTGTGGGGGTGATCTTGCACATCAACGCCGTAACCAAAGCAAGATCAGCTCAGAAGTGATGAGCCATGACAAACCACACAAGGGAGATTGATGCAATCAGACCCCATGAATCGTCCTCTGTTTTATACAGAGCACAGGTTTGCACAATTTTTCTTTGGACCTCTATTCTATCTTGAGTTCAATTTGATTATCAATTCTAAAATATCGAAAATAATTAAACTCAAGCTAGGGATGGTACAATTAGAGTTCATGATCTTCCTGAAAATAACATGCATGCCTATTATTCTTTGCTCATTACTTGTTGCTTGTGGTGACTTATCCAATAGGGACCCCCTGTTATCTAGGTAATTGATGAATGAGATATAGTCTGATGATAGAAATGCTGCTCTTCATGTTGTACACTTGGGAATTTTATAAAAGAAAAAAAAATATAACGATGTTAAACTCCTCATTGATATTTTTATTCCTACTAGAGCCATAGGTTGATCATTCATGATTAGCTTGCTACATACGCTGCTTGTCATTACATTGCACGCTGTCAAGTTTTGAGATCCGTGTGAAATGCTTTTCATACTTTCATGGTCAATATCACATACACCCACCAATGCTTGACTTCTACACTGGAAGTTAGCATTCCTCATTTGTCATACATTTCATTCACTATCCACAAAATAAATACTCCATGTCATTTATGCTTCTTCCTCCAAAGTTCCTTAAAAAAATGAGAGAGAGGCATGGCTATGAAAAAGAAAGAAAAAAAAGTGCTTCTACAAGTATGGAGCATGATGATGAGAAAAAAAAAGAAAGAAAAAGAAAAGAAAAAAAAGAGATAGCCATGCACTCTCCAAAATTTCAAAAGAGAAAATAAATGGAGAAGGAGGTACACAAAAGGAGTTATTATTTTCATTCCTTTTCACCCACAAATTAACTATACACATACACATGCACATTGTTGACCAGAAAGTATGTCTTGTATTTCCGTGGATCCATTATTTAACTTTGCAATACATGTGATGCAAGTAATACTCTACTCTTTTCCATACCCGGAGCTCCACATAAGCCTTATTAGATGGTAGGAAAAGAAAAGTCGCAATCATATGCCTTTGTGAGGAATCATACACTTTGAGTGATCGAGAGAATCAATTACATACACTTTGAGTGATCGAGAGAATCAATTAAGGAGCAAAGCAGAGTTATAATTTTGTGTTACATGAAAATCCCAATTTGTTATTCATGAAAAGTTATGGTGACTTGAGTAAAGATTGTTCCATTTCTCAATTGTTCAGGATTGCATGGTAGACACTACAAAGATCTACAACTACAGGTATGACTTTGAATAATTTGTTTGCATGATTATTAGTAAGGAAGTCATAACCCTGTTGTAGAGTCCATAGCCTTCACTCGGGACGAGCAAAGGTTAAGTGTGGGGGTGTTGTTGACGGTCCTTAAATCATAATATTTGACCTTCAATACTTGCATATAATGAAATAAAATATGGTATCCAACTTAGTGGTTGGGTTTCTTACTAATCATTTCCACTAGTGTTGGTGAAATATGTGTATGCAGGTATTTTGAGGAGAAAACACTTCTGTCATGCGACAAAATGCACCTCCGCGCATTCAGGACGCGTTTACACGGATTGGAGGGCCCATATGTCAACCACTTAGAATTGAGCTAAATCAATGTACATGATGTTGGGGGCCCAATAAGCTACCTACCGGCCAAAGGAGAGGCCGGGAAGACATTTTTTTGGTTCGGCTGAACTGTTGTTGCGGCCGTTAATCACCAGCCTTCCACGTGTACGCTCCTGATTTCGTCCCAGTGACGGTTGAAGGGTAGTTTTGTCGTTTCTTATACCTGTAACCGTCATATGGAGGCTATAAAAGGAGGAGCTCACTCTCATTCCAACACACACAACTTTGAGCTGAATTACAAGATGCTCTATTGTATCTTTTGTACATTAGAATAAGGTAGAGAGTGAGGGGAAGCTCTGGAGGAGTGCCCGAAAGTTTGGCGCTCATCCGACTTCTACCTCGACGAATGTAGCTTCCTAGGAGGAATTCGGTAGGAGTACCGAAGCTGTCGGTACACTCTGCTCCGGATTCGGAGAAACTTCTCCTATTAAGTAAGCATCCGTGTTCCTTTCTTATATTATGACTGGTAGTAGTTTCACCTAAAAAATTTTGCATTTGTGGAATGTAGGTTGGAACTACCTGTTCCGGGATTGTAGAAAGGAAGGACTCCACAGTTGAAACTACCTGTATTTAATTACATTGTCTAAGTAAGATAGATTCCATCTTTGCTGGTTCATTGTTTAGTATTCATATTAAGTTCTCTAGTACTAGGACTCCGGATAGAGAAGGATGTTCCTGCGCAAGTATTAGAGTTGTAATTAATAACTTAGACGTGGTGTCTAGGTTAGAGATTACCTTTGTTTGTTGTGTATCCCACGGATTTGTCAGAGGTAGGCGGCAGGTGGTGATAACCCTGAATCCCGTCCTAGTAATCCTCCATGTTCAGGTACATCATAGAGCTATAGCCGGAACCATGCTGGCAGACCAGCAGGGGTCGGTGCCCGAAGCAACAGATAGGAAATTACCTTTGCTTAGCTTAGATAGTTAAAATACATAGAAAGTCCTCTCTAGCCTGCCTACCGTTAGTTGTTGTCCTTGGATAGTCTTAGCCTTAGGTAGATTACACACGTTCCCTGAGTTCGATATCCTTTTGGGGTCACCCGAAGGTGAAGTGCTACAGCGGTATTCCGTGCGCTTGTGGATTTATCTGTGATCGTAAGAAATACCAACAGCGGCCGACGCGGCGACGGGCTCGGGGACGGCGTGGAGGAGGTCGGTGGAGGACGGCGGTCGGCTCGGGGATGGTGTGGGGGTCGGTGGAGGACGGCGGGGGACGTCGATGTGGCGGTGGCAAGGACGGTGGGGGACGGCGTGGAGGAGGTCGACGGCGGCCAACGCGGGCTCGAGGAAGGTGCCGGGCTCATTGGACGACGGCGTCTGGCTCCCAGATGGCGGTGGCAGCAGCATGAGGGCTCAGGAACATCGGCCAATGGCGACGGTGGGCTCCTAGAGGGCGGCGGTGCTAGGGTTCAGAGAGTGAAGGGACTTAGAAAAGTTTTCGATCTAGATCTGAGCGAGAGTGAACCCTAGTCCAAATATGGTCAAAGCATTATCTCAATTAGGCTTAGTCTAAGAGCCCATGACGGGCATTAAAGTAATGCCCGATAGAATTGACATCATCTCTATCAGGCTTTAAGATAAAGCCCGTAACGGATGAGTCATCTGTGACGGGTCTTAAAGTAAATCCCGATAAACATGACGTAATCTGTATCAGGCATTACTTTAAGACCCATCACCAATAGAATTTGTCCATTTTTTACATATGAACTAATTAATTTTTATATTTGTTTGCTATTTTAGTTGACCTGTAGTCAAAATAATTCACTAAATAATTCACCAGATTAACTAAATTCACTATTAAAATTATTATTTTCATATATTTCACTAAATAATTCACTAAAATACAATAATTCACTAAATAATACATTTATTTCACTAAATAATTCACCAAACTAACTAAATTCACTAAAAAAACTATTTTCATATATTTCACTAAATAATTCAGTAACGTACAATACTTCACTAAATAATTTATTTATTTCACTAAATAATTGTAACGCCCCGATTTTCGTTCGGGATTAAAAATCAATTAATAATGCATTTTCTAGAAATTAAATAAAAATTTAAGCAATTTAATCAAGTGAAATAATGGGAGAATTTGAAATTTTCCTTTAAAAATCATTGGCTGAGAATATTTTGTAATATTCTTTGTGCCCTAAAATATTCTCTGAAATTTTCCCGTGAATTTTCGGAGCTCAAGAAATAATTATAATAATACAAAGTTCATTTAACCAATTTAAATAAAAAGAAAAACAAAATAAAATCTCCCCTTCCTCTTTGGGTCGTTTTCGGCCCAACCCTCTCCTTCCTCCCTTCCCTTCCGGCTAGGCCGGCCTCCCTCCTCTCTCCTCCCTTCTCGGCCTCCAAGGCCCGTCCCCTTGCAAAGTTCACTTCTCCTCCCCAAACCGTCTCCACCCTCCCTCACCTGTCAGCCCCTCCTTCTACCTTCGGCCTCCAGCCACCCCCAACCGCGCCATGCCGCGTCTTTGCCGCCCCACGTCGCCCCCGATTCCGGCCTCCTCCCACTCGCGCCCTCACGTCCAAACCGCATGAAATCGGTTCCCCTCCACCTCCTCTACACTCTCCCTATGTTTCCCCTAAAAATCGTTCCGAGATCGAGCTCTACTTTGCCCACGATTTCACCCACATCGCCGGCCGTTGCCGCCCCAAATCTGCCCGCCACAGCCGCTATAGCCATCGCCGCGCTGCGCCGTCGCCACCATCGGCTTCGCCGCTCCACGTTGCACCCCGGCATCCACTCCGCCTCCCCAAAATCCTGCCTTAGCGCCGCTCTCACTGCAAAGCCGAGCCACCACCTTTTTCCACCACCTCCAGCCGCACGCCGTCGCCGCCTGAGCCGCTCCCGTACCCTGCCACCACCGCAGCCGGCTACGCCGCCCCGCGGGCAAGCCTGGCCACCGCGCTGCTCCCCCAATCCACCCCCGAGCTGCCCTCTCCAAGGTGAACCCGAGCCACCGTCGCCATTGCCGCCCCATGCCGCCAATCACCGCCGCTCTCGCCCGTCGCCGGAACTCCATCGCGTCGTCTTCCTGAGGAGCCCCCGCCGCTGCAGTTCCTTGTCGTCGGCCGACCCTTCGCCGTCGTGCCCCTCGGTGAGCACTCCCCTCCCTCTCCCTCTTCCTCCCCTTCGTAGGCCGCTTCCTGGGTCTGCTCGCGATGCGCCGCCACCGCCGGTGGCTGTCCGACTGGGTCGCCGTGCCCGCGCTGCTGCCGACTATGCCGGGCAGCCGGCTGCCGCCTCCCCTTGCCGTGTTGCGCCTCCGCTCCCTTGCGTGCGCCGTCGCCGGCTTGTGCCCCTGCCGCACCGCCGTCGGTCCTCTGGACCACTCCTGTGGTCCGGGTCCACGGTGCCGCCTCGCCCACGGTGGACTTGGTCCACTGTGTGCCCTCCCCTTGGACCCGCTGACGTGTAGGTCCTGCGTGTCGGCGCCGGCCGCCCCTTGTTGACGTCAGCGATGATCTTTTCCTTTGAGAAAATAATTATTAATTGCGTCATAAATCGGTAATAATTCTAGAAATTCATATGGCTCAAAACTTCTAAAATTTATATCTAATTCATTCGAACTCCAAATTGGGCCATTCAACTTGCAAAATTCATCTAAAATTGAGATCTACATGTTTGTTTACTTTTTATGTACTGTTTGCTTGGTTTTTTATTAGAGTTTTTCCTCGTTTTGCGTGCCAGCATGTAGAATCCGTCGTTTCGGAAGATCGCGGTGACAAGGATAAGAGTTCGAAAGATTGTTTGAAGAAACAAGGTAAGTCACACATTCCCCTTGAGCATTTTGATCCTAATTTACAAATATTTTATCGTTTGCAAATAAAATTGCATGTCTTGCTAATTACATGGGATCCGGGTATTACCTATCTGTTTGCTTGTGCCATGTTTACTTGATATCTGTCCTTTGTCAACCATGGGTAATAAATCGACTAGCTTGTGTTACTTATGTGACCTAGGTAGAACTATATGCTTAGCCATGCTTAATTACCACTAGCTCAGTTGATGAGATAATTACAGTATTAGACCTTTTTAGTATCAGAATGAGCTTCGTGCTCGAGACATCTCGCCATGCTTCATGGCCATAATTATCCATCTAAAAAGCGACTGAATGGTGGGCTGTGGGTGCATGGTTTTGTTAGTCGCACCCATGGCGATTAAGGACCGGTTCGCGGGATGCCTTGGAAGAACTTTTCGTACTTACCACAAGCCAGCGTGGGCAATGGCTAGGCTTGTAGTGTAGCTTTCCTCTAGCTGACGCATCCAGGTAAGGGTGGGCGTGATGGAGTTTCGATGGGCCCTGCGACGGCCTATGCGGCTTCCGGATTCACCTAGGCACGAGAGGGGACTGCCCGCTGCCTTGCGAGGAGTGGGGGTGAAACCTGAGGTGTGGTGTGCTTGGTTACAGGGGTTATGCGAAGGGTCCTGTCACGGCCTCTTTTCGGTATGTCGTGGTGGCATGTCGGCGCACGGAAACGTGTCGTGGGGCTGTCTTGTGGGTACAGTTGTACACCTCTGATCAGAGTAAAACTATTCGAATAGCCGTGCCCGCGGTTATGGCGGTCGACCAGATTCACCGTGATTAGTCCCACCTTAATAAATCGACCCAATGCACTGTAGTTCAGGTGGGTTGGTTGGGCATGTTCAACGTGGTGTAGCGTTGATCAGTGGAGATTTAATATTACCTTAATTACTCAACAGTTTTACTGTTTTGCTCAATAAAATGTTTTACAACCGCCTTTATGCAAATAGACACAAACCGTCCTTGTGTTCCCCTTGCACGTTTGCATCATTGGTGTGGCTTGCTGTGTATGGTGGTTGTACTCAGCCTTGCTATTATTTCCCCCTTTTCAGAAGTGTAGTGCTTCTGAGCTGAAGACGAAGTTAGATGACCAAGGCTCAGACCCCAGTTGAGTTTTGCCTCTGGAGTGGAGCTGAAGCCCCGCTAGGATCGCCTTTTTTCGCTGCTGCCGTTTTCTTTCGGTGTGAGGACTAACTGCCTCTTCTATAAGTATTTACACTTTTATTTACGTTTGGAACTGTATATTACTTGTCGTTTTGTGTACCCTGGCTGGTCCTAGACAGGGATTTAATGCAAAAAATAGTCTGGAAATTTGGGCTAAATTTCTGGGCGTGACAATAATTCACCAAATTAACTAAAATCACTATAAAAATTACTATTTTCATATATTTCACTAAGTAATTTACTAATTTCATATAACAGAAAGGCTTGTTTAATGCTACAATAGAAATTCATAGGAATATAAGTACTTCATTTGTACAAAAGGTTTTTTAATAATACAAAATACTTCATCCATTATAAGAAATTCCTAAAATATCTAAGTTCGCATATTGCTTGTGGTACAATTTGCAGTCGTTTGGACAAGTGAATTCTACTAACCTCTAACCCCAGGGGACACAAAACCTGCTTAGCTTCATATGTCATCTCGGGCAATGTGTTCTCATTAGTAAGCATGGCCATCAAAATTCCTAAAAGATCTATGAAACTCTTGCCTGTCCATCCACTACTTGTCTTCAACTTCATTAGGTCCAAGGTAGCTAACAATTTGGTATGTTTTGCTTTGCATCCGGCGTACAGAGACATCTCCAAGTCACTGACCAACCTGTTAAACTTTATAGAATCTCTCGTTGTAAGCTGGGTCCTTAACGTCACGTAACATGTCTTGCAGCAGATTGTGATCTACATCAACCATTTCACCGCCCAGTGGAGAAGGTACAAGCATGTCATGCTCATCTTCATCTTCCTAATTTTGTGCACCACTTCCTAATTTATGCTCATGATCTTCATGTTCTAGATTTTGTGCACCACTTCCTGATCCTTGATGTCCATGCTTCACCCAACATGAGTAGCCCTTCATGAAACCTCTTTGTATCAGATAAGCATGTACGTCCACTCTGCTGTCAAACATATTCTCATTTTTACAATCTGCACATGGACAGCACATGCAATTGTTGTTTCTTCTTTTCCTATCCTCCTCCGCGGTGTTAATAAAATTCAATATGCCATTTCTATACTCCTTGGTATGACATTGCACAGTTTTCCCATACATCCAACTTCAATCCATCCCCGAGCTTCAAAAAAGTAGAAAAATATTATATATACATTTTGTAGGTAAGTATTTACTAAATTTATGAGAATTGACTACTATTTTTCAATTCAATTTGCAATTTATAATTTTCTTGGAAAAAAGAGACAAAAATCGCCCCCTCATACTCTCACCAAAATAGTGAACAGTGGGATAACCATTACACTAGATAGTTGGGGTATTTATACTGTGCAATAAATATCTGTAACGGCAAAAAAAAATACAACGGTAACGGGTATTTCAGTTATCTTTGTCGGGCCTAAGTAAAAGCTCGTAACCGATGACATTCATCGTGACAGGCCTAATAGTTATTTCAATCGGGCCTCAAGTTGGAGCCCGTCATCAATGATGGACATCGGTGATGGGCTTCTGTTAGGGCCCGACAAAGATGTCATCAGTTATCTTCGTCGGGCCTCAAGTTGGAGCTCGTCACAAATAGGTGTCATCCATGACGGGCTCGATTTTTGAGCACATCTAACATGTCTGTGCAAGTATATCTTTGTCGGCCTCTTTTTGGGCCTGTTTGAGATGACTTCGTTGTGACGGCTCACAAAACCTAGACATGTAAGGGGCCAATCACAGATAAGATGATCTATACTAGTGTATAAAAGGAACGAATCCAATGAATAGTTGATTTTTCCAATAGAGCATGAATAAATCTTATAATGAATCTTAAGTCAAAACAAATCAAGGTCTCATTCATACTGTTTTGTATCAATAATCATAGGAACCGTAAATTCTATTTCATGGAAAATTCATTACATTCAGCTTGCCAATCTTCGCCACATGATTTCCCAAACTTAATACAAATATATATGGTGGCCACTTTACACATTACACCCAGTCTATGCTCTACGCATGCAGAGAAGACTAGCCTGTTGTGTGTGGTTGGTTGGTACACGGGCACACAAAGATTTCATTCTTCTTGGAAGTCTCCCAATTCAATAGAATATATTATGATAATTAATATATCTTTATTTTGTCTATGTAGAGTTTATTAAGAAAGCATACGGCCCCCATCGACGCATATAATCTGGCCAGTGATGTAGGAGGCAGCAGGCATGCACAGGAACGCCACCAACGACGAGATGTCCTCAGGTTTACCGAGACGGCCCAAAGGAAGACGGTTGAACTCAACTTGTGCGAAATCGTTGCCTGCCACGAACTATACACATGCAGGCACCATGTGTTAGCAACAATATATATGAGAAGTATAAGTATGTCATAGTTATAAACTCTTTCATAATAAGTAGTATGTCATTGTTACAAACTTTTTCATAATAAGTAGTATGTCATTGTTACAAACTTTGTAAATAGTATTTAATTATTTATGTTCTTTCTCTTACAATTTTCCACTTTAGTCTCATCTGACATATAGCAAAATTAGGTTGGAATTCTCACATTAAATGTAGGATAACTTTTCAATTCTTAATGTACTTGGATGGCCAAATGGTGTCTAGCTTTACAGTCATCTGACATTTTCTTCTTAATTGTCATCTGACTAAAACTTAGCACATTAAATAGCTTATTAAACCCTTAATCCGAAAGATCACAACTCTTGTATAATTTGGTGTACTTTTCGATTTTATTTTATTAATCCAGATGTTGCATCTTCCTAGCTTATAATTTGGTGTGTTCATGTATTACTAAGATTTGCACTAAAGTATATTAACTTCTTATTGAAAATAGTTAGAACACTGTTTATTTCACCTTAACAAAAATTTTGACATGTTTGTGATATATACATTAGAAAAAAAACAGTTAGCTTGACAAACAACAGATAAACCCAATAGAATTTTTTAAAGATATAATTTTGTACAAAACGCAAAATACCACATGCCACCCGGTTGTTTGTCCCCAAATTATGCTTTCCGAACTATTCAACCTCTGTAGGAAAGTTTACAAAAGTCCAGCAAGTAATCGAGATCGTCCGGGGACCACAGTCTTATTAACTAGGTGAAACCCCGCGCATTGCTGCAGAAATTTAGTATGATAATAATAAAAAAAATAACATGTAAGATAGCTAGATAATATTAGATTAAGTAAATTAATGTGGTTTATGATAATTTAAATTTAAATAGTATGTGGTGATTCAAACGTAAAAAGTAAGGTGATATGACTTTATGGAAGAAGAAAAGTAGGGAGATAGTTTGGACCGTAGATTAATCATCTAAAGGCTAAAAACAATTGATGTGATATGACTTAATTAGAGGAAAAAAGGAGAAAGATAATTTGTACCATAGATTAATCATTTAAGCACTAACTAAGTGAGGATGAACTATATAAGTACATAAAACATAATAAAGATATACATTAAAACATTATATAAATTATATAAATTATGTTGGATGATAATTTAACATGTTTGTATTTGAAAAGCTCTTAAATTATAAAAACTATAAAGATATAGCATGTTTGCATGATGTTTAAATGTGATGATTGTTAGTGGATGATGATGTGGCATCTTGTTAATTAGTGGATGATGATGTGGTATCTTGTTAGTGGATAATGATGTGGCATCTTTGCATATTAAGCTTAAGAAGTTAGTGGGGGATAACTTTATAGTAAGATAGGATTAGTTGTGCCCGTTCCGTTCATTAGAAAAGAAAAGGTCTTTTATGATCCCGAAAATTAAAATATAATGAGACATCATACCTTTCATTTCGGTATCTCTGATGTCTAGACACTAATAGGCCGTAGCAAGATATAAAACAAAGCGACACTAAAATTATAGTACCTAGCTATTATTACTTTTGAAAAATATTACTACTAGTATTTGTAAAACGAGGAACTTACGTCAGTTAGGAGTGGAGTCTGGATGTAGCCCGGTGCAACGGAATTGACTCTGATCCCATCGCTCGCCCACTCACAAGCCAGGTTCCTTGTGACTTGGTTCATTGCTCCTGACGTTACAAAGCGCATAGCTAGTGATTATTACAACTTGAGAAGCAAGTGCACATAAATCAATTCATTAATTTCTCTCGCGCTGGATGTGCGCGCCACGTGCCAAAATAAACCATGAGATCTGAAATATCCTATCAGGGAAGGACCTATCTAGCAAACCGAGCTGGGTGGAACGCTCTCATAAAATAAACTAGATAGACCGAGATGGATTTAGATCCACCTGACAATGGGAGTAGTTGAGTTGGGTGGAACGCTCTCATAAAATAAACTAGATATATAGAGTTGGATTTATATTGTTTCACAACTATATTCTAAACTCAGCTCCTGAAGCTAAATTTAAAAGTTGGAGCTCTACCAAACAGACCATAAGGCTAACTTTTGAATTTGGGCCTTTTGTCAAATCCTACATAAGTTACGTGTTCTAAAGGAATTTGTGAGTAAGAATTAATCTATTTTTGATAGGCTGGTGATGGTTGAAGTATATAATTGACCTGCATAATATTTTTTACATATAAATTAGCATCATTCTTTTACTATAATGGATTCAGTGCTTCTTTTTGCCACAAACAAGATACATTTAGGATGTAATAAATATCATCCTATATGGTATACATGTATTTGCCTCAAACTATACCATCATAACATAAATTTCTGTTAAATTTTACAAACTTATTCTAATAATATAAAACTAATGGTACGTTGGAAATTTAAAAGTTAAACAAAATCTAATCCTAAGCGTCGTCAAATATATGACCTGAAGGAGGAGGTGCAGTTCAGTGAAATTATATTTGCTAGAAAAGGCTTGTTGTTTTGTGCAATAGGACAAGAAATCCATAGCATACAGAGTGGGAGTTTAATTTTTTACCTTTGGCAGCCGAGTAGATAGGAAGAGAATGGAACGCGAGGACAGAAGCGACGGACGAGATATTAACGATACTGCCTCTTCCGGAGTCCTTGAGGAGAGGGTAGAACAGCTGGCTCAGGTGGAAGCACGACTCGAAGTTGGTCGTCATCAACCTCGACGTCTCCTCCGGCGTCAGGTCCACCGCCGGCTTCCGGTACGCCGTCCCGGCGTTGTTCACCTGCATAAATATATATCCATCCGTTTCATCGGTTCGTGTCCATATAGAGATATTATACTGGATTAGAAGATAATATCACATGTCACGGTGCGTGCTCGTGTTCTTCTACCAGGATGCTGAGCTTGCCGTCGAACATGGCGGACACCCTGCCGGCGAGCGCCTCCCTGTCGGCGCGCACCGACACGTCGCAGACGGAGACGGTGACAGCAAGGCCCTTGGCCGTCCACTCCTCCTGGCATCTTCTCAGCTCCGCCTCGTTCCGGGCGCAGGTGTGCACCGTTGCGCCGAAGCTCGCCAGCTCTTCCACGATGGCACGGCTGCATGGTCAATAATTCATATGAGAGATGCTTCAATAAATTTACACCACTGGAATGATGAAGCGTATGAGCAAAACAATTAGTCAGATCGATTTGGTAAGTTGATCATTACGTACCCGATGCCTTTGCTGCCACCGGTGACGAGCGCAGTGGCGCCGGCGAGGCTAAACCTGTTGTTTATAGAGCTGGTAGTGGCCATGTATGAAGTGCAGGAGTCCTGTTATTGATGGTAGTTTCTGTGAATCTTGTTTGATTCTTGTGTGCATCATATATGCCCATTATATAGGCATATATGGACGCCCAAACCTACATATGTAACACGTTCAAATGACTACCATCTATATTTTTTTTACGAGAAATTAGGTCTCGATCTTCCGGTAGGTATTGATAACTCTCGATTTGATGGAAATTGACAAACACGATCCGGCTTTCGATCAACATGATCCGAACCCTGCAATCACAGCACCGCGTCTCCTCTTGTTTTTTTTTGATCGGACCGCGCCTCCTCTTGTTATCAACTGTGCAATGTCCGGTTGACCTCATCGAGAAGTCTAATCCCTATTGGCCCTCCCCATATCTCTCTTGATTCTGTTTCTATGAGTAGGCTAAATAGATTAGGGAGGTTTCGTGCTTATATGTACTCCGCACCAAATAGACCTACACTAGCATGCTGCGATGGAGGAGTATAATGCCCTTGTCGACGAGTGATACTCGTCGACCGGATGAGTAGAGTATTGGGATACGTTGGAACGAGGGTCTACGTAGTATGACATCAAGCAGACAAAAGACAAGGATTATACTGGTTCAGGCCCCTTATCGGGTAATAGCCCTAGTCCAGTTTATATGGGATTGATGATGGTGAGAACAGATTACAAAGAGAGTAGTCGAAATAGATAGTAGTGACGAGATCGTAGTCGAGGAATTCGACGAGATCTCCCGGCGAGTTGGCTCCGCGTACTCTGACTTTGTAAACTTGGGTGGGTGTGTTGGCGATTGAATTGGATGCCCTGAACTCCTCCCAGTGGGTCCCTTTTATACCGTGGATCATCTTGATCCCCAAGAAAGGTTTGAGGATATAGGACCTAGTACGGTATAACAGAAATTCTATCCCTTCCGAGTAGGATTTCGGAAATCACTTGATTCGAAGAGATATTTTCCATAATTTGAAACAGATTCCACGCGATATTTACGGGAACAATCCGTGTACATGAAGGTATACCTTATCGGTATATTCTATAAGTCGTAGGATAGAAGGTATATCTTATCCGTAACCCTGACAGTAGCCCCCAACTTCAACTCAAATGAATTTATGTTGTCAGCCGTGACTTCTCTCACCAGCGGCTTGTCATACTTACTTGATCGTTCTCGGTGTGGGACCGAGAAGACGAGAAGCTATTGACAACACTAACGGAAGTCTGACTGCTTAAACATGAATTTGAAATTGAAGTCTGAACAACCGCCCTTAACAGACCTCAGGATTTTTCGGCGGCAATCTCTCTCTTTCCTTGAAATTCGAACTGCCAGGTAGTGCGCCTATTTAAAGGGGTTTTGGGATCCATTTCAAGTCCGTTTGCCGAAAAGTTCTGCAACCTTCCTACAGTCTCGGACCTTTCGTCTCCCCCAAATCCCTAGGTTTTTCCGTCCTGCTCCGATGATCCCCCTCCGGTGGTGGACCTCGGCATTTCGACCTCCGACCTGGCGACGCTGGCAAAGCTCTCCACTGACGGAGCCCTTCCTCTAGAGCAAACCATGGCCAGAGAAGAAGGAGGTACTGCTCCCTCCCCTGCCCTAGGTCACATGGTAGTGGTAGAAGATTTCGTTCGCAGTGGCTTCTTGTCGTCGCCATCGGAATTTCTTTTGCTGATCTTGAACTTCTACGGTCTCTCCCTCTTGCACCTCAATCCCAACTCTATCGCCTTCTTGAGCATATTCACCCATCTCTGCGAGGCCTACATTGGCGTAGTGCCATTCCTGGATCTTTTCCCTTTTTTCTATGAACTCCGGTGGATGGAGGCTGGCAGGGTGTCGGGATGCTGTGAGTTTCGCCTACGCGACGGCATGAAGGCGAGATACATATCTCTCTAGTGCCATACATCCCGGACCATGTGGCGGTCCAAATGGTTCTAACTTGAGCTGAAAGAACTCGATCCGGTTCTCGTCGTGCCCGAGGACCACCCTGTCCGACAGGACTACTGCACTTCCAAACCTCCTATGACTCCCTCCCTTGAGGCCTTTGTGAACGTTATTGGAGAGTTGCGAGAGCAGGGGCTGAATGGGTATGAAGTCCTTCAAGACTCGTTACCCGACGTATTCAACTGCTGCAAGCCCGCGCTCATCCCGCGTTCGATTACGAGGGAGCTTTTGACGTGACGCGAATATCGTCATGGGGCACTTGTTCTCGCGTCGCTATCTCCCTGCTGCTTTCGACAACATTTTTTAAACTTGAGATCTGACTCACTTTCGCTTTTTCCTTGTTTTCCAGTTCTCCCCGTGGATGTCGTGATGCAGCGAGTCAGGGACGTCCTTATCAGCCTCGCCTCCACGGCTGAGAGGGTGCTGACCCCGCTCTGCGACAAGCCGGCGGCTGACAAGGCGGCCGCCATCAACGTGAGAGAACAAACAACTTTTCGTATCTCTGCTTAGAGGTGAACCAAGGTGACCTCAATCCCTACAGGTTATGCCGCTGTCGGATGTCATCGGCCCCTTTATCGACCACCAAGCCTCCGCCTCCCTCAAGGAGAAGGCTGCGGAAGAGGTCGCCGCTGTCTCCTCAACCCCTGTTGTCGCAGGGGGGAGCGGGACTAAGAGGAAGCCTTGGGCTCGAGCGAGCGCTCCTGCCTCACACATCAAGAAACCACTATGCATGGATATTGCCTCCGCTCAGCTATCTATTCCACTAGGTCTATACCCATACGAGAAGTGCGGTTGTACGGGGGTCGTTTCATGCTTAACTTCATGGCTCGGTCCTTAATTGACCGGGGACGGTACTTGCCTTTTCCGGATACCACCCAAATCCTAAGTCCGCCCCAGTCGAAAACAGTTGTTTAATTTTATTTCTCTTTTCGCAAATCGTGTCATCAACATCATGGCAATGTGGCGCTCATGTCTCCACATGCCGCATCTCAATTACCTTCCCAAAGGTAATTGCCCAAGCATAGAGCATTTTGATAAATATGAGTATGCATGATTCTAGAATAGTATTGCTAAGCAATTGTCATAGTTGACTAGGGACTCATATGTAAACATGGTTACGAAGGACTATGGGGTAAACAATAATCAAGGCATGGCATAATCACAAATAGGATGTTTATCATTGCATGCAATTTTATTTGTAAACAAAACAATTTTGCAATTGGGATCAACATGTTCAAGGAATAGTGATGACTTGCCTTGCTCAAAGTCTTGTGGGTCTTGACCTTCGCTTGGATCCGCAGCTTCCTCGGGCTCTATAGTTACGTGCGAAAAATGGATTTGAATTCGGTTAGAATTCAAATAAAAATCCAAGTAAATCCAAATGAAAGTCGAGTGCGAAAGTCGATTCCTTTATATTAACTTTACTATTCGCGAACTACGGCAAACCCATTTTCGGTGTAAATTATTTATGAGTATAATTATTTTGTTGTCTTAAGTTTTTAATTTAATATTCCCGAGTATTATATCCATGTAATAGGTTTGAAATTTCTACCGCGAGCTAAATATCGGACAAAATCCTAGAGATATTATACGATTTAATTTAGTCTATGACTAACGGATTAAGTATACTATACGTCTAAAATTACTAGTGATTAAATCCGAACTTCTACCGTGAATCGATTACTTATAGAGATTATTCAAAATAATCTTTAATAATCTATAAGATTTCGTTTATTAGTTGTTGATTACATTTAAATTACTATCGCAAATTGATTACTTATAGTGATTACCAAGAATAATCCATAATTTATATTAAATTTTTGCAATCCTACGACGAAAAATTAATCTATAATTTAAATTCTAATTATTTTAAATCTTCTAAACTTCCCTAATTTTCCTCTAATTCCTTTTATATTATTATTATTATTTTTATTTATTTATTTTTTTTCTTTCTTTTCCCTCTTCTTCTTTTTCTCTCCTTTTCTCTCTTTCCTCTCGTTTTCTTTTTCTCTCTTTTTCTTTGTTTCCTCTCTCTCTTTTCCTTTTTCTCTCTTTTTCTCTCTTTTTTCTTTCTTTTCTCTCCCTCGGCCGGCCTCTCTTTTTCTCCCTTCTCTCTCGGCCGGCTCTCTCTCTCTCTCTCTCACCCGAGCGGCGGCGGCGGTGGACGCGAGGGGGAAGGAGGGCGGCTCACCGGCGACGGCAGCGGCGACGACGGTGGCGACGGCGACGGCGGCGACGTTGGCGCAAGGCGCGGCGTGGCGCGGCGGCTTCGTGGCGGCGGCGCGGCGGCATGGAGGCGGCGGCGCGGCGGCGTGGAGTTGAGGAGAGGAGGTGAGGATGGGGGGAAAGAATGGAGAGAGGGGGAGGGGAGGGAGGTGAAGAAGTGGGGGAGAGGGGCGGCGGCTATGGCGATGGCGACGGGCGGCGCGCGGCGGCGGCTATGGCGATGACGAGCGAGCGGCGCGGCAGGTGGTGACGGGGCGCGTGGGACCCGAGGCGGCGATGGGACGCGCGCGTGGCGACGGGACGGGCGGCGACGCGACGGGCGTCATGCGACGGCGACGGCGATGGCGCGATGGCGACGGCGATGGCGCGGGGCGCGAGGCGCGAGGGCAACGGCCGAGCGGCGACGGGACGGCGGCGCGGCAGGCGAGCGGCGCGGCGGGGTGCGGGGCGCGAGGCACGAGGGCGACGGCCGAGCGGCGACGGGACGGCGGCGCGGCGGGCATGCGGCGCGGCGGGAGAGGGGAGGCGGAGCGGCGCGCGGCGCGCAGGGCGCGAGGTGGCGATGGCGACGGCGTGGCAGCGGCGGCGCGGCGCGGCAGGGACGGCACGGGGCTCGGGGCGGCGTCAGCGCGGCAGCGGGGTAGGGTTAGGGCTAGGGGAACCACATCGAACACCTCGCAGGCAATGAACAGTGCCGTTTTCTAATTTTTCTATTTAATTTTTATTTTATTATTTTTATTATTTTTATTTTTATTTATTATGTAAATTTGATTTTATAATTCCTAATATTTGCATATATGAATTTTACCCAATAATTGTGTTATCCCAACTAATGAATCCACCCTAAATTAATATTGCTCACATTCTTATATAATTTGAATTTTCTTTTAATTAGTGTTAATTCTATTCCACCGCATTTAAATTTAATTGATACGAATATGTTTGCGATAATATTGATGCAAATTGATTAATATTGTTCTTTATTCGAAATCTTCAAACTCCGAAATCGAAATTCAATGGAACGGCGAATAAAATCGGCATGATGCAATTTATTTTAAAAAGTTTTTTGAAAATCCGCATTTTTAGAGTTTTGATTTGTCAGTCGAATTTTCAGGGTGTTACACGTAGCCCTGGTCAAGCTGCCTGTGGAGTGGAGTCGTTTGCGCTGTTTATCTTTATTTTCCGCTGCTTAGATCTTTATTGATTGAGAGGAACTATCTACCCCTGTAATGACATTTTATTCGCTTATTAATTAGAGTAATAATTGTACTCTATTATCAATTTGTTATTGTGTGCCTCGGCTGATTCCTGGACGAGGGTTTACACACATGTAAGAGTTTGGAATTTTGGATAGAAATTCCGGGCGTGACATTGTCGTTGTTGGCGTCGCCGCGGCGGCCGCTGTGGGCCCGTCGGTCCTGATCTTCATTAGGGGCGCCTCCTCAGCCGTCATCCCTTCTCTGTCACGGAGGAGTTCAGTGACGATGTCGTCGGGTAGCAGTGTTATCCCCGCGGCGACAAGGAGAACGATGTCGATGGCGCCGGTTGTCCAAGTGTTCACGAAGATCGCGGTTGTTGCGACACGGCAGGGTTGGATCTCGTACTTCTCGGGGTGATTGGCCACCAGAGGGATGTACTCCGTAGGGATTTTCTCCATCCGTGCCTTCGGCAGTCGATCCACCGTTCCCACGCTTTTCCGGGTCGACTGCTGCTTTAGCAAATGTAGTGTTGCGGTTGGTCACGGTCTCCCGCAGTCACGTCGTCCATTGGTCGACGTCTAGGTTTGTTAACGGATCAAAGGGACTTTCATTCAGTATCGCATCCAAGGTTCGCAACTGCTGAACAGGCGTTCTCGCTGCCGCGGACGTACTCGTCTCAGTGTTGCTGACCACATTCACATCTCGTGGCGACTCCGAAGAGGATTCATAGTCTTCTAAGAGGTGTTGCACAGATGGCTCATTTGGATTAGTTCCAACATATCCAACGAACTGATATGATGTTGTCGTTGCATCTTGTTCCCTGGAAACACACGGAGTTTGAACCCGTGGTTGTTGGATGCGATGATGCGGTGGCTTAAAAGTTCTAAGGAAAATCCTGTAGCTTGTTAGATCATGAGATCTGGATTTGTGGATTGGACAATAGGTGGCTCCTATCGGTGAATTACGCTGAATCCCATGTTCCCAGCAAGCGTCGAGTTCAGCTTTCACGTGGAGTATCACCGAGCAGTCCTTGAGAGTATGCTTGGAAGTCTTATGTACGGGACACCGAGATCTTGGATTCAGGGTGGTCGTCCTTGTTGACTCTTTTTTGTATAAAGGACAAAATTCGGCTGCTTGAAGATTCCTCCCAGGTGTTGGGGCCGTCGATGTTCCGTTCTCCACTTGAGTGGGAGGAATTGTCGGCGGGATGTCGTTTCTCAGAGTCGCAACCATGCCTTTCTCGTTCCCGATAGTAATTGGGCCAGTCGAGATTGGCGTGACGGTGTAGACTGGAAAGACAATTGATCCGACTTGAATCCACACTAGTGTTGTCGAGGTAGAGGCTCCTTGATCGACACCGGTGTTGGCACTGCTACCGGGAAGTCCTGAAGTCATACTGGTAGATCCTTAAGCACCAAGTCCCCCTACCTGGCGCGCCACTATCGACGAGTGATACTCGCGGACCGGATGAGTAGAGTATTGCGGTACGTTGGAACGAGGGTCTACGCAGTACGACATCAAGCATACAAAAGACAAGGATTATACTGGTTCAGGCCCCTTATCAGGAAATAGCCCTAGTCCAGTTTATATGGGATTGATGATGATGAGAACAGATTACAAAGAGAGTAGTCGAAATAGATTGTACCGACGAGATCGCAGTCGAGGAATTCGACAAGATCTCCCGGCGAGTTGGCTCCGTATACTCGGACTTCGTAAACTTGGGTGGGTGTGTTGGCGATTGAATTGGATGCCCTGAACTCCTCCCTGGGGGTCCCTTTTATACTGTGGATCATCTTGATCCCCAAGAAAGGTTTGAGGATATAGGACCTGGTAAGGTATAACAAAAATTCTATCCTTTCCGAGTAGGATTTTGGAAATCACTTGACTTGTAGAGATAATTTCCATAATTTGAAATGGATTCCATGCGATATTTACGGGAACAATCCATGTACATGAAGGTATACCTTATCGGTATATTCCATAAGTCGTAGGATAGAAGGTATGCCTTATCCGTAACTTTGACAGCCCTGCTAGTGAATCACACTTGGGAGCTCATTCCACATACACCCGACACTAACTTCATCACAAATTTCAAGATGATGGCTCTCTTGACAGATATAAGGCTCATTGGGTTCTATGTGGCTTCGCACAACGTCATAGCATTGACTTCGATGAGACATTTACGCTGATTGTCGAACCAGCCACTTTCAGCACCGTTCTCAGTCTTGTAGTCTCTCGGGATTGGCCGATTCATCAACTCGACGTCAAGAATGCATTATTGCATGGTACTTTTCCGGAGACAATTTATTGCTCTCAAGCTGTCGGATTTGTGGATCCCACCATGCCTAACATGGTTTGTGGTCTGAACAAGTCCCTCTATGGATTGAAACGGGACCCCGGGCATGGTACAGCTAGTTTGCCAACTTTCTGCTCTCTATTGGCTTCACAGAGATTAAGTCTGATGCGTCTCCATTTGCTTATCATCGAGGTTTTTCTGTGATCTATCTATTACTATATGTTGATGATATTGTCCCTATAGCTTCCTTTGGTGACCTCCTACGGTCGATTATCACTGCTCTTCACACTACAACAAATACCTCGTATAGAGGCACTTTTGTAGAGGCATTTTGCAAATTGCTTCTAAAATCAGAAGTTTTATAGTGAAGAGACACTTTATAGAGGCACTTTAAAAATTGCCTAGAAAACTTTTACTCTAGAGACATTTTTAGATCAGTTTGTTAGATTTTATCTCGTAGAGGCATTCTTTCGGCACTATAAAATGCGTCTACTATGTAAAGGCATTTTGTTGAGACATTTTAAACTATGTAGAGACACTTTTTAGAATGATAATTTGTACTAAAGGACTAAACATAAGTAACTAAAGGAACGAGCATACAAGTAATGGTATGGAGTTGAGTTGGTTAGTGTATTGAATATTAACATCTCTTAACCAAGAGATCATGAGTTCGAGACTTGTCAAAAGTAAGGTAACTATTTTATTCTCTTTTTTGGACTGGTTTTATATTTTTGCGGTAGAATTTAATGTCTCTAGAAAATGCCTCTACCATCTTATAGACATTTTATAAAATGTCTCTTCGTTTGTAGAGACAATTCACCATAAGACACTTATTAGACATTTTTAAAAATGTCTCTACATTGTTGTAATGGCATTTGATAAGTGCCTCAAAAATATCTCTAAAAAGTATTTTTCTTGTAGTGTCATTTTGAGTTCTCTATGAAGGATCTTGGCAAATTCCATCACTTTCTTGGGATCAGTGCTCGTCCTACCGGCATCCTTCTCAGTTTGTGTCAGTATTGTCTTGAGGTCCTAGAACACGCTGGCATACCTGATTGCAAGCCCTATTCCACGACAGTTGATACCATTGCTAAGCTATCCTCCACTGATGGTAATCCAGTGGTTGATCTGACCGTCTATCGCGGTCTTGCTGGTGCCTTGCAGTACCTCACCTTCACTCGATATATTAGATACCTCCTATGTCGTCCAGCAGATCTATCTTCATATGCATGATCCTCGAGAGCCTCATCTCACCGTCATAAAGCGTATTCTGTGCTACCTTCGCTGTACTTTGGATCATGCCCTTTACTTCCAACGTTCCTCCATATTTGACTTAGGTGGTGTTTGGATCCTGGGACTTAACTTTAGTATCTCTATTTAGACACTAATTTAGAGTATTAAATATAGACTACTTACAAAACTAATTACATAAATAAAAGCTAATTTGCGAGACAAACTTTTTAAGCCTAATTAATCCATAATTAGAGAATGTTTACTGTAGCATCACATAGGCTAATCATGGATTAATCAGGCTCAATAGATTCGTCTCGCGAATTAGTTCAAGAATTTGGATGGGTTTTATTAATATTCTACGTTTAATATTTATAATTAGTGTCCAAACATCTGATGTGATAGGGACTTAAAAGTTTTAGTCCAATCTAAACAGGGTCTTAGCGGCATATTATGACGCTGACTAGACCGGTTGTCCCACCACGAAGATGTCTACTTAAGGCTATGTCGTGTTTTTAGGTGATAACCTTGTCTCTTTGTCCTCAAAACGTCAGAACTATGTCTCCTGCTCCAGTAGCAAGGATGAGTACAGGGTTGTGGCAAATGTCGTGGCCAAAATATGCCGGGTCACCCTACTCTACTGTGACAAATGTCACCATCTTCTGTCTGTCCACAAACCCAGTACAACACCAGCGGATGAGACATGTTAATATTGATATTCACTTTGTTTGTGTTTGGGTTGCTGCTGGTGAGGTTCATGTTCTTCATGTTCCGACGGCATCGCAGTTCACTGATATCTTCAGTTCCTGGTGCTATCACTGGTGGAGAAATCGTTTGTAGTCCCGGTTCGTAACCCCCCTTTAGTCCCGGTTGTCCAACCGGGACTACGAATCCGGGACTAAAGATAGCGATCTTTAGTCCCGGGTGAAATAACCGGGACTAAAAATCGATCTTTAGTCCCGGTTCGTGTTAGCCACGTGGCCGGCTGATCCATCTTTAGTCCCGGTTGGTGTTACCAACCGGGACTAAAGATCCATGTACCATTTTTTTTATTTGCATGGCCCTGTTTGCTGCATGGTTGATTATATATATATATATATATATATATATATATATATATATATATATTACAATACATACATATGCATTGTAATATATATATTATGCATGTATAAATACATATATTACGCACATATTTATAATTTAAAGCACTTAACATTTTATGTACATATATGTTACCAAAATATATATTAACACTAAAGTAAATGTACGTATATATATATATATATATATACATGCATGTATAGTACAATTCATTTGCTCGCTAGCTATAGCTACGACTTCGACACCTGCGTTACGTCAGAAAAGGAAGGACCGACGTTACGAATTGTCTATCCGTCGTAGTAGAATTCACCATCGGGATTAAGGACTTCTTCGTTGATGAACCCCATCAGTTGTTCTTGAACAGCCGTGATAAAATCCTTGTGTGGGAGTTTTTCCCTCATGTGAATACGCTATCATTCGAAAAATAATGACATATCAATATATGAAATTAATAAACTTCTTAACAAATCGATACGCAGTGAAATTTTGAATGGTTTATGTATACGTACATCGAGCTCTCGTTTGGTGTATATTTGGTTTGATAGGCAGTGGGCATACTCGCATACGTAGTAGCCGCATAAGTTAGTTCCCTTGTCCTGCTTTGCACACTACATGAGAAACGATGAGAGATTTAATATACTCTTTATATTAACTGTAACTAGAGATTCAATTCAATATAATTTTGGATCATGCATGTACTCACTGGAAAATGAAACCTCCGTCCAAGTTTTTCTTTCCAAGTCCCGCGGACCAATTGACGGAACCGATCCCAAGCCCTACATGTGTAGTTGCAAGCTATGATTAATTAAATATTACCCGAGATCAACATAATAGCAACAGAGTCCCGCGACTTTGGAATAGATGGCATTATATTACCTGTCTATCAGTTGGAAAACCTTGTCAAAAACCTTCTCCTCTTTATTCATTAAGTCGTACACAGTGGCTCTGCATGCGTCTAAGTCGAAAAAGAACAGGACCTAGTGGAATCTGGAATATGCGTGAGATGAGATAAATATCAGAATGCACATGTTATATGTATGGGAATGAAATTTGTTCGAACGACAATAAAAACTCACTCTGTGTTGTACGGCAATAGTATGAACATCTTGAAATGCTGCTGCGTTAGGAGATGGACGAGATTGTCCTCTGTGTCTTTCTCGTACATGTCGAGCATTTCGGTGTTGATTTTCCGAGGGTCGATGAACCCAGTATTGTAAACCCCCCGCCGTCGGGCCCTTTGAATCTCCATTCTACAACAATGAAAGGAAATTATTATTGCTTACATATATGCCAGGAGCTAATTATTGAACGAAACAAATCGAACTCAAAGATACTTACAAAATCCATGCGCTCAGAAGAGAGACGTCGAGAGCGTCCCGATGGTACATATCGAAGACATCCTTGAAATGGATCCATAGAACATTTTCTCCTTGCAAAAAGTCGGGGTTTCTGATCCTCGCTCCGAACATCTCTCTACCATTGGCGCTCATTTCCATGTACCTTTCATGGAATTTGTACATTTGTGTTGGTAGGGACTGCAGCTGCTCAGGCCTGATAAGCGGTTTACCGAGTTCAAACTTTTATGCCACTTCCGCCTTCGGGATTGGTGCGCCTCCAACCAACTGAGCCATGGTTAGACCGGTGTCCGAAATGAAATCCGTTATGCCAAAGTCTTCGCCGGTCACCAACGGCTCGACCACTTGGTGTGGTTGTTCTCCAAGCTGAGGAACTGGTTTGGACTTCTTGTAATAGGCTTTCCTAAGTGTTCGGTCATAGTCCGATAGCTTTAAGGCCTCCTTGTTTGCGGTGGACATTCCCTTGAAGAAATTCTTCACGCTCGGGTCAATAGGTATCTTCTTTTCAGGACTCCGAGGCTTGAGTTGCCTCTTCACTTCTCCTGCCACATAAGCGTCAAGCTCCTCTTTACTGCAATCGTACGGCGGCTCCTTGTTTTTGGTGGTGTCAACTTTGGCCTTCTTCGTTGCCCTTGTGCTGGCAGGAGGTGAAGCTTGGCGAGACCTTGTCTAGGGAGGTGCAGGCGGACACGGTGGAGGAGGAGGCGGAGGAGGCGGAGGAGCCGGAGGAAATGGTGCAGAAGGAGGTGGCGGAGGAGCCGGAGGAGATGGTACAGGAGGAGGCGGAGAAGCCGGAGGAGATGGTGCAGGAGGAGGTGGCGGAGGAGCCGAAAGAGATGGTGCACGAGACGCCGCTTGTCGCCCAGGGAGGATGATGTACCGCTTGCGCCATAGTATAATGGCGTGCCTTGTGTCTTGTAGATGCGTCTCACCGTCTCCTCCTGGGTAGTCCAACTCGAGGTTCTCGTACACGGCTTCCACCAACTCAACTTCGACCCTCGAGTATCCTGCTGGAATCGGCCTGCAGTGGTAAGTCCCTGAAATGTCCGTTGGGATGGCCATTCCCGATGCCACCTTCACGTGATAAGAGCTTATCTATTAGTAATCAACCTAAGCAGCAACTTGCGGAACGTACGAGTCAAAAATCATATATTACATCGAGCATACCCTGATTGATAAGTTCTTGAAGGGAATATGCACCTCACATGGTGTCCTATGCGTGATCTCATCAACGGGGCAGGTGGTTTCGTCCTGGGTTTGCATGGCGTCCATGCTATGTGATACTACTTGCCCCGTTGAGGCGCAGCTGCTACGATTGCCTGATGGGCTGACCATTGGAGGACGTATGTATGGCTGAGGATCGTGTGACCGATGTGCTGCCATGCGTTCATCCACCTTCCGGGCCACCTCCTCTTGCATGCTGAGCTCGTAGCTCGATATCCTGTACTCGAGATCTGCAATCTTCGCCTCGGTATCTCTCTTGCTCCTCATCCGACTCCTGTACGTGTGGATGTCCTCCTTGAATCCCATCTTCCAGGGAATCACGCCTTTCTCTCGTGTTCATCTTGGATGCTCGGGAGTCTGTAGGGCGAGTGACAGCTCGTCCTTCTCTCTGTCGGGTCGGAACGTGCCCTGAGAAGAGGCTTCCACTGCGTCCGTTAGTCGACTGGCAGCCTCGCGTATCTGATTGCTGAAGACCAAGGAGCCATCACCTGGGTTGAGCGTTCCACCGTGAGCATTGTACCATAACTTCGATCGACCAGGCCATTTAGCGGTGGCCGGTTCGATACCCCTCTCAAGCAAGTTTGCCTCCATCTCCTCCCACTTCGGCATCGCGACGCTATAACCGCCTGACCCCAAGTGGTGATGGTACTTCTTCTTGGTGGCATTTTCTTTGTTTCTTTCCATCATCGCCTGCCCTTGTTGACCTCTCTTGTAAGCAACGAACTCGTCCCAGTGATCCCTTAGCTTCGGGAATACGTCGAATTTCGGTGTATGCCTCTTCAGGATGTATTTCCGGTACAAATCTCCCTTGAAGGTCTGGAACTGTTCTGCCATTTTCTTAAGTGTCCACTGTTTCACTATGTTCTCTATACCCGCAGGGGGCGTGAACGTCTCGAGCATTGTGGTCCACAGCATCTCTTTCTCTGATTCCGGGACAAAGCTGTCATCATCCCCGCGTGCCCTTGTTCTGTGCCAGTACACCTTGCTGACAGGCATGTTATCCCTCACAACCCAACCGCTGTGGCGTACAAAATTCTTGGCTGCTTGTGCCGGGGCACTAGGTCGGCCGTCTGCGTCCACCTCAGTTATGATGTGCCGACCCTCTATCTTCTTCGCGGCACCTCGTTGTCCGCGTGCCCTCTTCTGTCCAGCGGAGGGATGACTTCCACTAGCCTCCTCCTTGTTCCCCTCCGCATCCCTCTCCACATTCCCTTCCTCGTTCCCCTCCTCGTTCAAGTACTGGTTTAGATCCTCGTTCCCCTCTTCTTCGTTCCAGTACTGGCTGTTTCCCGATGTGATTGTATCGTACAGTATCTGTTCCTCATCGCGATCAGCCATCTGTTCATAGAAGAAATATTTGCTAAGCGTAATATTAACACTCTATTAATCTTGTATTAAAACTCAAATAATCATATATGCTATGTGTCGTGTATTTGTACGGTAGATAATCATATATGCTAAGTCTAATTAAGTTTCGAACACTCACATATGCTAAGTCTAATTAAGTTTCGTATATTAAACCTCTAATAATCTTATATTAAATCTCTAACTATCTCTAACACTCAAATATGCTAAGTCTAAGTGTCGTGTATTTGTACGGTAGATAATCATATATGCTAAGTCTAATTAAGTTTCAAATATTACATCTCTAATAATCTTATATTAAATCTCTAACAATCAAATATGTTTCGAATATTACATCTCTAATAATCTTATATTAAATCTCTAACACTCACATATGCTAAGTCTAATTAAGTTTCGTATATTAAACCTCTAATAATCTTATATTAAATCTCTAACTATCTCTAACACTCAAATATGCTAAGTCTAATAATCTAATAATCTCTAACACTCACATATGCTAACTCTAATAATCTAATAATCTTATATTAGAGATCTAACAATCTTATATTATATCTCTAACAATCACATCTTTACATCACTTGTCTGCACGAATTCCTTCGAGGGCTAGCTACCACTTTGGCTTGAGGGACGACGACGACGACGACGTCTTCTCTGCAACATGCAAAAAAAAATATATTAGTCTAAATGCAAAGGAACATATAATGTATTTCACGTTTTCAAGTATATATAATCATATATATATGCTAAGTTCAACAATAGTTTAATTATCTCGTTCGTACACATTTCGCTCGCGTTTGTTCTCACACTTTTAGTTCAAGTGCATTCACGTTCGTTAACGTTTCAATCACGTTCGTTCGCGTTTCATTCGCGTTCGTTCGCGTTTGTTCATAACACTCACGTTCGTTCGCGTTTCAGTCACGTTCGTTCGCGTTCGTTCACGTTCGTTCACGTTTCGTTCGCGTTCGTTCACGTTTCGTTCGCGTTCGTTCACGTTTCTTTAACGTTTCGTTCGCGTTCGTTAAGCGTTCGTTCGCGTTCGTGCACGTTCGTTCACGTTCGTTCACTAACACTCACGTTCGTTCACGTTTCAGTCACGTTCGTTCGCATTCGTTCACATTCGTTCACGTTTCGTTCGCGTTCATTCACGTTTCTTTAACGTGTCGTTCGCGTTCGTTCACGTTCGTTCGCGTTTGGTCACGTTCGTTAAGCGTTCGTTCGCGGCGGCAGCGTCCCGCGGCGGTGGGGGCGCGGCCCGGCGCCGTGGGCCGGCTCGGCGGCGTGGGGGCGGCGGCGGCGTGGCGGCGGCGGCATCGTCTCGCGGTGGCGGCGTCTCACGGCGGTGGTGGCGCGGTCCGGCGCCGTGGGCCGGCCCGGCGGCGTGGGGGCGCGGCGGCGGCGGGCCACGGCGGCGGCATGGGGGCCCGGTGGCGTGGGGGCGCGGCGGCGGCGTAACGGAGCGGCCCGGCGGCGTACGTCGGCGTCGGCGTCGTCGGCGTTCATCGGTGAAAGAGAGAGAGACTGTCACGCCTAGAAATTCACTAGTAATTTCCGACCTAATTTGTGCATAAAATCCTCGTCCAGGAATCAGCCGAGGTACACAAACTGAAAATCCTCGTCCAGGAATCAGCCGAGGTACACAAACTGACAATTTAATATACAGATTCATCATAAAAATAATGTTACATACTTACAAAAGAAAAGAAAACAGCAGCGGAATTAACGATCTAGCGATGGCTTCAGCTCCACTCCCACAGGCATCTCAACTGGGGTATAAGCCAAACGTCTTCTCCTTCTGGATCCTTTTTCTTCAACTGAGGTTTGATTGATTATTGCAAGGTGAGCATATGACATACTCAGCAAGCCACACAGCAAATATGCAAGTGCATAAGGATACCAAAGAATGGCATAATATAGGGCTCATTTGCAAAAGCAGCATTTAGCAAACAATTTAGAATTGTAAAACAGTAGAGTAATTAATTATCAATTTTAATCAACACTGAACAGCACACCCATGCTACTCAGGCCCAACCATCATACCCAGCTACACAGATCTATCTCCAAACCAGGAGCTAAACAAATTATTACCAATTATAGCATCAATAAATATTGTGAGAGGTGTGAGACTAATCACGAAAAACATTGCTCAACTCGCCCATAACCGCGGGCACGGCTATTCGAATAGTTTTACTCTGGCCAGAGGTGTACCACTGTACCCACAAGACACAGCCCCATAACATGTCACCATGCGCCTCGATACCACCACGGTACCTCGGAAAGGAGCTGTGACAGTACCCCTCGCACAACACTATCCACCATAGTGCACCGTTCCCGGATCATAGTCACCCCCTTATAAACAAGGCATGGACTCCTCAGCGACCCCCGTGGGCTTATCTCCGCCACTTCTCAGTCTGGTGCTCTGCAATGAACCATGCTATACGAAAGGTAAAGCCGGTTGCCCATGCTGGCTTGTGGTTGGCACGGTTAATGTCTCACAACAGTAGTTCACGAACCGGTCCTTAATTGTCATGAGCACGACCATCAAAACCATGTACTCACAACCCACCATTATCAAGTTTTAGTTGGCAAATTAATTACTAAACCAATCATGATTAACCATCATGAGCTATCATTAAGCCATCATTAAATAATAGTGAATCATAAGTTATCCCAATAATGTGCTAAAGTTTCTAAGCATGGCTAAGCAATTATATCTAATATCTAGCTGAACCAATATATAAATCCAACTAGTCAAATTTTAACCCACGGTAATCAAGAAATAGGGTAATCAAAGCAAAGTGGTCATAACAAAGGAATAGGTTCACACCACCCGGTGACATTCGAAAATAAATGCACAGTTAAAATAAATAGAGAATTTAAATATAGGATCAACATGCTCAAAGGAATTGTGTTCAACATGCTCAAATAGAGAATTGTGACTTGCCTTGCAATAATCGGTCTTCAATCAATCTTCTTGAACACTTCCGGCGCTCTCACGAACCCTCGAAACGACGGAAACGACAAGCTAATACGCAAAACAAGGAAAACACTAAGAAACTCTAAATAAACAATACATATAAAGTAAACAAACAAGTAGATCATAATTTTAGATGAATTATGAGACTTGAACGGCCTCATTCTGACTTTATATGAATTTAATACGAATTTTACAAGATTTAATCTAATTAAAGCCCATTTAAAAAGAATTAAATAAATTTAATTCTATTTATGGATAATTTTAATATGTAGATCTTTATTTTATACAACTTTAGAGACTTGAATCAACTAAATCCGAGCTAAGATGAATTAGTTATGAATTTTTAAAGATTAAATCGGATTAAATCATTTATATAAATTTTAATTGAATTATGACGCAATAATGAATTATTTTTGAAAAGGAAAAAGAGATTATTGCGTCAGCAAGGCTCGGCTCACGGTGGACCGGGTCCACGGCGGCGGTTCACGAAAACGAACGGCCGAGATCGATCTCATCCAAAACGGACGGCTGAGATCGAAGCGGTCCACCAGGGGTCTACGGCAGACGGCAACGATGACGTCGGCGACGACGTCACCACCGGCGACGGCTCGGGCGGCGCACGCTCGACGGCGAGCGGCGGCGGGACGGCACAAAGGGAGGGTACCAACGGGTAGAGGGCGACGCGGTGAACTCACTAGTGGCTTGGACGGCGGCAGACGACGACGGATGACGACGGCAGCTAGGCTGAGGCGGCGGCGGCCTTCGGGTCGACGGTGACGGCGGTGCTCCGGCGGGAAACAGCGGCAACGGAGGGGTGGACGAGGACGGCGACGACCTCGCGATCCCGACGATGGCGACGGCGACCAAAGGCGGCGACTGCAACGGCGGCGCGACGCGACTGGACCGACGGCGGCGACGGCGGCGCGACGCGGCACGGCGCTAGAGCACTACGGGCGATGAGAGACGAAGGCGAAGGCGGCGACGGGTAGAGGAGAGCTCGGCGATCCTTTTATAGGGGCTAGAAGGCGGCGACGAAGGCCCACGACTACCGGCGACGGGAAGGAAGGTTTAGGGTTCGGAGGAGAGAAATCGATCCGAATCGAACTCAAATCCGGCGATTTCCAAAGCGAGATAGACGACGATTCCATAAGAGAAAAGATAGAGGGGATCCCGGGGATCATTTCCCCTCAACCGATTTCACCGGAGAAGGAAAGACGCGGCCGGATTTGGAAGGGCGGCGGCGGCGGCGCTCGGCTAGGGTTTCGGCGAGAGGAAGACGACGACTGACGGGTGGGACCCACCTGTCAGCGAGCGGGAGAGAGAGGAGAGCGGCGGCTGCGCGCGCGCGGCTCTGCTTGGGCCGACTGGGCCGACTTGGGCCGGGGAGGAGAGAGAAAGGGTTTTGGGCCGACTTTCGGCCCAAAGCCAAAAGAGGATTTTAAAAACCTTTTTCAATTTAAATAATTCATGAAATGCAATTCCATTTATTAAAAATACTTCCTTAGCTCAAATAAATCCCAGAAAAATCTAGGAATTATAGAATTAAGCAAAGTATTTAATAAAATTTTATCTGGCCCAATTTTATATTGGAATTTATTATTTAAAATTAGATCTTTTCTTCTAGGCTTTTAAAATCATTTCTAATAATTCCTTTTAAACAACAATTTATAATTTAAGGATTTTTAAACAAGAAAAGCACTTAACACCTATAATTAGATCATTAATGATGAAATAATTACTGAACTGTTCTTTGTATCATTTAAAGATTGAGCTCTGAAAAATCCGAGAAAATTTCAGAGAGTATAATTAATCATGGAGAATTTAATAAAAATTAAATCCAACCATGCTTTATTTTTAGAAAATTTTATTTCCCACATTTAACTTCACTTGTAAATTAATGAACATTTAATATAAATTCTATTAATAATTTATTAGATAATTTATAAATCCTAAAACGAAAATCAGGCTGTGACAGAGACAGAGAGCTACATCGAGAGAGAGAGGGCAGGGGCTCTCACCCAAGAGATGCGGCGGTGGCGTCTGCGGCGGAGGTGGCGAGGACCGCCAGGCGACGCTGAGAGATGACGGCGGCGTCGCAGCGAGATCCCTAGGTAGTGGCGGCGAAGGAGAAGCCGATGCTCGATCTCGATGGAAAAACGTCTAAGTGTTGGTGGAGAAGACGAGGGCGCACCGGGAATATATATACCCCTGGATCTTTACTCCCGGTTGGTGATAAGAACCGGGAGTAAAGATATCTTTACTCCCGGTTCCTAACAACAACCGGGATTAAGGATAATCCTTAATCCCGGTTGTTGTTAGGAACCAGGAGTAAAGATATCTTTACTCCCGGTTGTCATAGCCTGATTTCCGTTTTAGGATTTATAAATTATCTAATAAATTATTAATAGAATTTGTATTAAATGTTCTTTAATTTTTTAACTGAAGTTAAATGTGGGAAATAAAATTTCCTAAATATAAAGCATGGTTGGATTTAATTTTTTTAAATTCTCCATGATTAGTTATACTCTCTGAAATTTTCTCGGATTTTTCAGAGCTCAATTTTTAAATGATACAAAGAACAGTTCAGTAATTATTTCATCATTAATGATCTAATTATAAGTGTTAAGTGCTTTTCTTGTTTAAAAATCCTTAAATTATAAATTGTTGTTTAAAAGGAATTATTAGAAATGATTTTAAAAGCCTAGAAGAAAAGATCTAATTTTAAATAATAAATTTCAATATAAAATTGGGCCAGATAAAATTTTATTAAATACTTTGCTTAATTCTATAATTCCTAGATTTTTCTGGGATTTATTTGAGCTAAGGAAGTATTTTTAAAAAATGGAATTGCATTTAATGAATAATTTAAATTGAAAAAAGGTTTTTAAAATCCTCTTTTGGCTTTGGGCCGAAAGTCGGCGCAAAACCCTTTCTCTCTCCTCCCCGGCCCAAGTCGGCCCGCGCGCGTGCAGCCGCTGCTCTCCTCTCTCTCCCGCTCGCTGACAGGTGGGGCCCGCCTGTCAGGTCGTCGTTTTCCTCCTCGCGCCGCTGCCGGCCGAAACCCTAGCCGCCGCCGCTTTCCAAATCCGGCCGCCCCTTTCCTCCTCCGGCCGAATTGATTGAGGGGAAATGATCCTCGAGATCTCCTCTTCCTTTTCTCTTTTGGAACTTCGGCCAATTTTGTTTGGAAACCCGTGGATTCGAGTTCGATTCGGATCGATCTCTCTCCTCCGAACCCTAAACCTTCCTTCCCGTCGCCGGTCGCCGTGGGCCTTCGCCGCCACCTTCTAGCCCCTATAAAAGGATCCCCGGGACCTCCTCTTTCCGCCGCCACCTTCGCCTTAGCCCGTCGTCGCGTGTAGCGCTGCCTCCACGTCACTCCGTCCGCCGCCGTCGCCGCCGCCGCTCTAGCCGTGCGCCGCCGTCGCTCCAGCCGTCGCCGTCGCTCGGGAAGGCCGTTGTCGTGGTCGCCGTCGCGTCACCGTCCTCGTCCGCCCCTTCGCCGTCGCTGTAGACCGCCGGAGCACCGTCGCCGTCGTCAAGCCGAAGGTCGCCGCCGCCTTTTCCTCGACGCCGTCGCCGTCCGGTCATCTTCCGCCGTTCCTTTGGTCCCCGGTGAGTTCGCCGTGCCGCCCGCATCGTTTTGGTGCCCTCCGTTCGCGCCGCCGTGCCGTCGTTCGCCGGCGAGCATGCCCGCCGTCGCCGCCGCCGGGGGTGACGTCACCGCTGACGTCATCGTCGTCGTTCCCCGTGGCCCGGCCGTGGACCGATGGATCTTGGCCGTCCATTTTGGATGGATGAATCTCGGCCGTTCGTTTTCGTGAACCGTCGCCATGCACCCGGTCCACCGTGAGCCGAGCCCGCTGACGCAATAATCTCTCTTTCCTTTTCAAAAATAATTCATTATTGCGTCATAATTCAATTAAAATTTATATAAATGATTTAATCCGATTTAATCTTTAAAAATTCATAACTAATTCATCTTAGCTCGGATTTAGTTGGTTCAAGTCTCTAAAGTTGTACAAAATAAAGATCTACATATTAAAATTATCCATAAATAGAATTAAATTTATTTAATTCTTTTTGAATGGGCTTTAATTAGATTAAATCTTGTAAAATTCATATTAAATTCATATGAAGTCAGAATGAGGCCGTTCAAGTCTCATAATTCATCTAAAATTATGATCTACATGTTTGTTTACTTTATATGTATTGTTTATTTGGAGTTTCTTAGTGTTTTCCTCGTTTTGCGTATTAGCTTATCGTTTCCGTCGTTTCGAAGGTTCGTGAGAGCGCCTGAAGTGTTCAAGAAGATTGATTGAAGACCGATTATTGCAAGGCAAGTCACACAGATCTCAAACACAACTCCTTGAGCATGTTGATCCTATATTTAAATTCTCTATTTATTTTAACTGTGCATTTATTTTCGAATGTCATCGGGTGGTGTGAACCTATTCCTTTGTTATGACCACTTTGCTTTGATTACCCTATTTCTTGATTACCGTGGGTTAAAATTTGACTAGTTGGATTTATATATTGGTTCAGTTAGATATTAGATATAATTGCTTAGCCATGCTTAGAAACTTTAGCACATTATTGGGATAACTTATGATTCACTATTATTTTATGATGGCTTAATAATAGCTCACGATGGTTAATCGTGATTGGTTTAGTAATTAATTTGCCAACTAAAACTTGATAATGGTGGGTTGTGAGTACATGGTTTTGATGGTCGTGCTCATGACAATTAAGGACCGGTTCGCGAACTACTGTTGTGAGACATTAATCGTGCCAACCACAAGCCAGCATGGGCAACGGCTTTACCTTTCGTATAGCATGGTTCATTGCAGAGCACCAGACTGAGAAGTGGCAGAGATAAGCCCACTGGGGTCGCTGGGGAGTCCATGCCTTGTTTATAAGGGGGTGACTATGATCCGGGAACGGTGCACTGTGGTGGATTATGTTGTGCGAGGGGTACTGTCACAGCTCCTTTCCGAGTTACCGTGGTGGTATCGAGGCGCATGGTAACATGTTGTGGGGCTGTGTCTTGTGGGTACAGTGGTACACCTCTGGCCAGAGTAAAACTATTCGAATAGCCGTGCCCGCGGTTATGGGCGAGTTGAGCAATGTTTTTCGTGATTAGTCTCACACCTCTCACAATATTTATTGATGCTATAATTGGTAATAATTTGTTTAGCTCCTGGTTTGGAGATAGATCTGTGCAGCTGGGTATGATGGTTGGGCCTGAGCAGTATGGGTGTATTGTTCAATGTTGATTAAAATTGATAATTAATTACTCTACTGTTTTACAATTTTAAATTGTTTGCTAAATGCTGCTTTTGCAAATGAGCCCTATATTGTGCCATTCTTTGGTATCCTTGTGCACTTGCATATTTGCTGCGTGGCTTGCTGAGTATGTCATATGCTCACCTTGCAATAATCAATCAAATCTCAGTTGAAGAAAAAGGATCCAGAAGAAGAAGACGTTTGGCTTATACCCCAGTTGAGCTGCCTGTGGGAGTGGAACTGAAGCCATCGCTAGATCGTTAATTCCGCTGCTGTTTTCTTTTCTTTGTAAGTATGTAACGTTATTTTTATGATGGATGTGTATATTAAATTGTCAGTTTGTGTACCTCGGCTGATTCCTGGACGAGGATTTTATGCACAAATAAGTTCGGAAATTACTAGTGAATTTCCGGGCGTGACACCGGTTCTTCTCAAGAACCGGGAGTAAAGATATTTTCCCGCTATTTCCAAATTCCTTTTTAAACCCGGTTAGGGTTAAGAACCGGGACTAAAGTTAATAGCACTGAATATTGAATTTCGTTGCATATATGTTTCTAAAATAGTAAATAATGCATTAAAAATTCTAGTTAACATATGTAAATCCCACATGCATTATTTAAAACTATTAAAAATTCTAATAATCATATATAATTAGCATATGCATGATATTAAATTGTTAAAAATTGTAACTAACATATGTAAATCCCACATGCATGATTTAAAACTTTTAAAAATTCTAATAATCATATATAATTAGCATATGCATGATATTAAATTGTTAAAAATTGTAACTAACATATGTAAATCCCACATGCATGATTTAAAACTTTTAAAAATTCTAATAATCGTATATAATTAGTATATGCATGATATTAAATTGTTAAAAATTGTAATTAATCATACATAAGTAGCATATTCAATAGATCCAATAAATTACGGCAATAGATCGGCGGTGACGGTTGTCCGCACGTACTTTCTCCTCACTATTGTTCCTTCCTTGTCATCGCTACGTGAGTAAGGGGTGTCTTCATTTTATAGGAGGATGCTAGGGTCAACCGTCACCGTGAAAGGGGGTTACCCATCAAACTGATCGTAATCCTCGTCAGTCTTGTCCTCTACTCCGACGAATAGTCCTGGATGCAGAATGCTCCTTTTGATTCTTACACTTATTGCATGGACAACAAATAAAACCCTTCTGCTTGTTAGCTTCGGCCACTCTCAAAATATAATGCACACCGTCAATAAACTCTTTGGATCGCCGGTCAGCGTACATCCATTGCCGATCCATCTACATGAAATGAAAAAAAAATGGTACACAAATAATCATTCGTACAATAATGACAGTAATACAATAATGATAAAATAATCACAAACTCTTAAAACAGTCATACAATAATGACATATCATTATTCATACAAAAATTAAAAAATATACCACCAAATAATTCTTATTTATTATTTTTTAAGTTTTAAATTCTTTTAGTTTTCAATTTAGTTTGTTTTCTTTTATTTAAGATTAACTTTCACTATATTTTCCTACTCAACTATTTTATAAAACCTTATTTAGCAAATAAATAAAATTTCTATATATTCTTTCTTTTCCTACACAAATTTTCTCTCTCATCAACTTACAACAAAATTTTGGAGACAAAAAAGTGTGCAAAACATAGCTCCAAATATAATATGACCAAAAAAAACATTAGAGGATGAAGTTGCTAACCTTTTAGGCACCTCCGATTTGTATATAATCACCAAAGTAAATTCTCTATAAATTTTGGCATGACCTCCCCTCTTTTTTGAAGAAATTTTGAAGCTTGCTCGGGCTGGAGGAGGAAGAAGACATATATAAAGGGGTGGGACTTTAGTCGCGGTTGGTGTTACCAACCGGTACTAAAGATCACCAGGATCTTTCGTCCCGGTTGGTGTTACCAACCGGGACTAAAGATCCCGGGGGGGCCTGACATGCCCTGACAGCATTTGAACCGGGACTAAAGATGGTGTTACCAACCGGGACTAAAGATCAAATATGCCCGTTACCCTTTTTAACCGGAACTAAATATCATCTTTAGTCCCAGTTTTTGTTGCAACCGGGACTATCATGGAATTCGGCCGACCGACGAAAGATGGTTTCTCCACTAGTGTATTTTCTCCGAGTTCTATTCAAGTCTCAACGTTCGGCCCACCGACGATAGAACTATGGGGGATGTTGTGTATCTCGTGTATATGGCGCGTGTAGTTTGTTTCTACCCTAGCTGACCCTCTCCATATGTCTCCTGAATTTTGTTTCTCTACGTTAGTCGGTTGAGCAGATCAGGGAGGTTTCGTGCTTACATGTACTCCATATCGATATTCATTGCATTGAGTCTTTCTCGCTCTCCTTATATTACTATATAAAAAACAAAGTGCAATGCCATTAACATATGATGAGCAGTTATGTTGAATTTAGCGCATTGCCTAGTCCTAGCTGCCTGCCTAACTTAATCACATCCACTGTTGAGTCCACCACTGACAGTGGCTATCGCTGTAAGCCATGAGTGGAAGTTTGACACGTTCATGACCCATAGGGAAATTACTATCACATGAGAACGTGTTTAAAAGATTTGTTTAGATATTTCACCAATAAAATAATGACTACATGTAAAACTCTAATTTGGGTCTTATTACACACGTTGATCATATTGAATGTTTGATCGCTTGCTCACTTTGTTGATCATATATGTAAAACTCTAATTTGGGTCTTGTTACACACGTTGATCATATTGAATGTTTGATCGCTTGCTCACTTTGTTGATCATATATGATAACTCACCTCGATTTCCACAAACAAATCCGATATAGTGGCGGATCTACGATTTTATGCACAAATAAGTTCGGAAATTACTAGTGAATTTTCGGGCATGACACCGGTTCTTCTCAAGAACCGGGAGTAAAGATATTTTCCCGCTATTTCCAAATTCCTTTTTAAACCCGGTTAGGGTTAAGAACCGGGACTAAAGTTAATAGCACTGAATATTGAATTTCGTTGCATATATGTTTCTAAAATAGTAAATAATGCATTAAAAATTCTAGTTAACATATGTAAATCCCACATGCATGATTTAAAACTATTAAAAATTCTAATAATCATATATAATTAGCATATACATGATATTAAATTGTTAAAAATTGTAACTAACATATGTAAATCCCACATGCATGATTTAAAACTTTTAAAAATTCTAATAATCATATATAATTAGCATATGCATGATATTAAATTGTTAAAAATTGTAACTAACATATGTAAATCCCACATGCATGATTTAAAACTTTTAAAAATTCTAATAATCGTATATAATTAGTATATGCATGATATTAAATTGTTAAAAATTGTAATTAATCATATATAACTAGCATATTCAATAGATCCAATAAATTACGGCAATAGATCGGCGGTGACGGTTGTCCGCACGTACTTTCTCCTCACTATTGTTCCTTCCTTGTCATCGCTACGTGAGTAAGGGGTGCCTTCATTTGATAGGAGGATGCTAGGGTCAACCGTCACCGTGAAAGGGGGTTACCCATCAAACTGATCGTAATCCTCGTCAGTCTTGTCCTCTACTCCGACGAATAGTCCTGGATGCAGAATGCTCCTTCTGATTCTTACACTTATTGCATGGACAACAAATAAAACCCATTTGCTTGTTAGCTTCGGCCACTCTCAAAAAATAATGCACACCGTCAATAAACTCTTTGGATCGCCGGTCTGCGTACATCCATTGCCGATCCATCTATATGAAATGAAAAAAAAAATGGTACACAAATAATCATTCGTACAATAATGACAGTAATACAATAATGATAAAATAATCACAAACTCTTAAAACAGTCATACAATAATGACATATCATTATTCATACAAAAATTAAAAAATATACCACCAAATAATTCTTATTTCTTATTTTTTAAGTTTTAAATTCTTTTAATTTTCAATTTAGTTTGTTTTCTTTGATTTAAGATTAACTTTCACTATATTTTCCTACTCAACTATTTTATAAAACCTTATTTAGCAAATAAATAAAATTTCTATATATTCTTTCTTTTCCTACACAAATTTTCTCTCTCATCAACTTACAACAAAATTTTGGAGACAAAAAAGTGTGCAAAACATAGCTCCAAATGTAATATGACCAAAAAAAACATTAGAGGATGAAGTTGCTAACCTTTTAGGCACCTCCGATTTGTATATAATCACCAAAGTAAATTCTCTATAAATTTTGGCATGACCTCCCCTCTTTTTTGAAGAAATTTTGAAGCTTGCTCGGGCTGGAGGAGGAAGAAGACATATATAAAGGGGTGGGACTTTAGTCGCGGTTGGTGTTACCAACCGGTACTAAAGATCACCGGGATCTTTCGTCCCGGTTGGTGTTACCAACCGGGACTAAAGATCCCAGGGGGGCCTGACATGCCCTGACAGCATTTGAACCGGGACTAAAGATGGTGTTACCAACCGGGACTAAAGATCAAATATGCCCGTTACCCTTTTTAACCGGAACTAAATATCATCTTTAGTCCCAGTTTTTGTTGCAACCGGGACTATCATGGAATTCGGCCGACCGACGAAAGATGGTTTCTCCACCAGTGTATTTTCTCCTAGTTCTATTCAAGTCTCAACGTTCGGCCCACCGACGATAGAACTATGGGGGATGTTGTGTATCTCGTGTATATGGCGCGTGTAGTTTGTTTCTACCCTAGCTGACCCTCTCCATATGTCTCCTGAATTTTGTTTCTCTACGTTAGTCGGTTGAGCAGATTAGGGAGGTTTCGTGCTTACATGTACTCCATATCGATATTCATTGCATTGAGTCTTTCTCGCTCTCCTTATATTACTATATAAAAAACAAAGTGCAATGCCATTAACATATGATGAGCAGTTATGTTGAATTTAGCGCATTGCCTAGTCCTAGCTGCCTGCCTAACTTAATCACATCCACTGTTGAGTCCACCACTGACAATGGCTATCGCTGTAAGCCATGAGTGGAAGTTTGACACGTTCATGACCCATAGGGAAATTACTATCACATGAGAACGTGTTTAAAAGATTTGTTTAGATATTTCACCAATAAAATAATGACTACATGTAAAACTCTAATTTGGGTCTTATTACACACGTTGATCATATTGAATGTTTGATCGCTTGCTCACTTTGTTGATCATATATGATAACTCACCTCGATTTCCACAAACAAATCCGATATAGTGGCGGATCTACGAATTTTTCTAAGCCCGGGCAACCCTAGCGATGGGTAGAAGGTGTTAAATCTATGTAACTACGTAGACCATTTAATATATATTATATAATCTTGTATTATCTTAAAATTGAAAAAACAGATGATGAATGCTACACTTTGCTAGTTTACATGGCTGATCTACTTATCTGCCTCTGTTTGAACTAGTAAATTAATTAAGAAAGTAATTAGCACTACTACTCGCATGTACGCCTGAACCCTATAACTAAGTACTAGCCAGTATAGTGCACGGAATGAGACGAAGTGATGGTAAAAAGTACTAACAAGTACTCCAGCTCATTGTTGATTAATGCGGCGGAGCGCGGGCAGCTGCCCATGCTAGCCGGGCAGCTCATTGTTGATTAAAGAGTTTGAGCGTGACGGAAGGTGGACCAGGCATGAGCGAGCAGATCCCTTCAACACGGCCGGTAGGTAATTCGCAAGCGCGTTGTCATCTGCGCCAGCGGCATAGAGAATCGTAGACTAGACTTGCAGAAATTCTTCTGGGTCTGTACTTCTGTCGTATTTCTCTATCACTCTAGGTTGGAATTTCTCAGGCCACCGCACATCTCGGAGTTCGGGTGTGAATGTCCTGCACCCACCCCCTGGAGCAAAAGGTAGCCCACGATGCTGACGTCGTCAGGGAGGCTGATCAGACAAGGATGATGACTAGGATGAGGGGTCGCTTGGTTCAGGGGCCCGGCTTCTTGAATGATGATCTTGTTCTCGATCTTGAACGGGAGCGGAAGACTGGAAATTTCGATCTCGTCAGTCGCCACTGTTTTGCTCCTGATCTCGGCAATTAGCTCCCTGGTCTCGCTGGTTGTCGTTGTTGGCGTCGCCGCGGCGGCCGCTGTGGGCCCGTCGGTGCCGATCTTCATTAGGGGCGCCTCCTCGGCCATCATCCCTTCTTTGTCACAGAGGAGTGCAGTGACGATGTCGTCAGGTAGCAGTGTTATCCCCGCGGCGACAAGGAGAACGATGTCGATGGCGACCGTTGTTGTCACGATCTCTTCAGTCCCTCCACCGGTCGTCCAAGTGTTCACGAAGATCGTGGTTTTGCGACGCGGCAGGGTTGGATCTCGTACTTCTCGGGGTGATTGGCCACCAGAGGAATGTACTCCGTTGGGATTTTCTCCATCCATGCCTTCGGCAGTCGGTCCACCGTTCCCACGCTTTTCCAGGTCGACTGCTGCTTTAGCAAATGTAGCGTTGCGGTTGGTCACGGTCTCCCACAGTCGCGTCGTCCATTGGTCGACGTCTAGGTTTGTTAACGGATCAAAGGGACTTTCATTCAGTATCGCATCCACGGTTTGCAATTGCTGAACAGGCGTTCTCGCTGCCGTGGACGTACTCGTCTCAGTGTTGCCGACCACATTCACATCTCGTGGCGAATCCGAAGAGGATTCATAGTCTTCTAAGAGGTGTTGCACAGATGGCTCATTTGGATTAGTTCCAACATATCCAACGAACTGATATGATGTTGTCGCTGCATCTTGTTCCCTGGAAACACACGGAGTTTGAACCCGTGGTTGTTGGATGCGATGATGCGGTGGCTTAAAAGTTCTAAGGAAAATCCTGTAGCTTGTTAGATCATGAGATCTGGATTTGTGGATTGGACAATAGGTGGCTCCTGTCGGTGAATTACGGTGAATCCCATGTTCCCAGCAAGCGTCGAGTTCAGCTTTCACGTGGAGTATCACCGAGCAGTCCTTGAGAGTATGCTTGGATGTCTTATGTACGGGACACCAAGATCTTGGATTCAGGGTGGTCGTCCTTGTTGACTCTTTTTTGTATAAAGGACAAAATTCGGCCGCTTGAAGATTCCTCCCAGGTGTTGGGGCCGTCGATGTTCCGTTCTCCACTTGAGTGGGAGGAATTGTCGGCGGGATGTCGTTTCTCAGAGTCGCAACCATGCCTTACTCGTTCCCGATAGTAATTGGGCCAGTCGAGATTGGCGTGACAGTGTAGACTGGAAAGACAATTGATCCGACTTGAGTCCACACTAGTGATGTCGAGGTAGAGGCTCCTTGATCGACACCGGTGTTGGCACTGCTACCGGGAAGTCCTGAAGGCATACTGGTAGATCCTTAAGCACCAAGTCCCCCTACCTGGCGCGCCACTATCGACGAGTGATACTCGCGGACCGGATGAGTAGAGTATTGCGGTACGTTGGAACGAGGGTCTACGCAGTACGACATCAAGCATACAAAATACAAGGATTATACTGGTTCAGGCCCCTTATCAGGAAATAGCCCTAGTCCAGTTTATATGGGATTGATGATGATGAGAACAGATTACAAAGAGAGTAGTCGAAATAGATTGTACCGACGAGATCGCAGTCGAGGAATTCGACAAGATCTCCCGGCGAGTTGGCTCCGTATACTCGGACTTCGTAAACTTGGGTGGGTGTGTTGGCGATTGAATTGGATGCCCTGAACTCCTCCCTGGGGGTCCCTTTTATACTGTGGATCATCTTGATCCCCAAGAAAGGTTTGAGGATATAGGACCTGGTAAGGTATAACAAAAATTCTATCCCTTCCGAGTAGGATTTTGGAAATCACTTGACTTGTAGAGATAATTTCCATAATTTGAAATGGATTCCACGCGATATTTACGGGAACAATCCGTGTACATGAAGGTATACCTTATCGGTATATTCCATAAGTCGTAGGATAGAAGGTATGCCTTATCCGTAACTTTGACAGCCCTGCTAGCGAATCACACTTGGGAGCTCATTCCACATACACCCGACACTAACTTCATCACAAATTTCAAGATGATGGCTCTCTTGACAGATATAAGGCTCATTGGGTTCTATGTGGCTTCGCACAACGTCATAGCATTGACTTCGATGAGACATTTAGGCTGATTGTCGAACCAGCCACTTTCAGCACCGTTCTCAGTCTTGTAGTCTCTCGGGATTGGCCGATTCATCAACTCGACGTCAAGAATGCATTATTGCATGGTACTCTTCCGGAGACAATTTATTGCTCTCAAGCGGTCGGATTTGTGGATCCCACCATGCCTAACATGGTTTGTGGTCTGAACAAGTCCCTCTATGGATTGAAACGGGACCCCGGGCATGGTACAGCTAGTTTGCTAACTTTCTGCTCTCTATTGGCTTCACAGAGATTAAGTCTGATGCGTCTCCATTTGCTTATCATCGAGGTTTTTCTGTGATCTATCTATTACTATATGTTGATGATATTGTCCCTATAGCTTCCTTTGGTGACCTCCTACGGTCGATTATCACTGCTCTTCACACTACAACAAATACCTCGTATAGAGGCACTTTTGTAGAGGCATTTTGCAAATTGCTTCTAAAATCAGAAGTTTTATAGTGAAGAGACACTTTATAGAGGCACTTTAAAAATTGCCTAGAAAACTTTTACTCTAGAGACATTTTTAGATCAGTTTGTTAGATTTTATCTCGTAGAGGCATTCTTTCGGCACTATAAAATGCTTCTAATATGTAAAGGCATTTTGTTAAGACATTTTAAACTATGTAGAGACACTTTTTAGAATGATAATTTGTACTAAAGGACTAAACATAAGTAACTAAAGGAACAAGCATACAAGTAATGGTATGGAGTTGAGTTGGTTAGTGTATTGAATATTAACATCTCTTAACCAAGAGATCATGAGTTTGAGACTTGTCAAAAGCAAGGTAATTATTTTATTCTCTTTTTTGGACTGGTTTTATATTTTTGCGGTAGAATTTAATGTCTCTAGAAAATACCTCTACCATCTTATAGACATTTTATAAAATGTCTCTTCGTTTGTAGAGACAATTCACCATAAGACACTTATTAGACATTTTTAAAAATGCCTCTACATTGTTGTAATGGCATTTGATAAGTGCCTCTACAGTACTAGAAAAATATCTCTACAAAGTATTTTTCTTGTAGTGTCATTTTGAGTTCTCTATGAAGGATCTTGGCAAATTCCATCACTTTCTTGGGATCAGTGCTCGTCCTACCGGCATCCTTCTCAGTTTGTGTTAGTATTGTCTTGAGGTCCTAGAACACGCTGGCATACCTGATTGCAAGCCCTATTCCACGACAGTTGATACCATTGCTAAGCTATCCTCCACTGATGGTAATCCTGTGGTTGATCTGACCGTCTATCCCGGTCTTGCTGGTGCCTTGCAGTACCTCACCTTCACTCGATATATTAGATACCTCCTATGTCGTCCAGCAGATCTATCTTCATATGCATGATCCTCGAGAGCCTCATCTCACCGCCATAAAGCGTATTCTGTGCTACCTTCGCTGTACTTTGGATCATGCCCTTTACTTCCAACGTTCCTCCATATTTGACTTAGGTGGTGTTTGGATCCTGGGACTTAACTTTAGTATCTCTATTTAGACACTAATTTAGAGTATTAAATATAGACTACTTACAAAACTAATTACATAAATGAAAGCTAATTTGCGAGACAAACTTTTTAAGCCTAATTAATCCATAATTAGAGAATGTTTACTATGGCATCACATAGGCTAATCATGGATTAATCAGGCTCAATAGATTCGTCTCGCGAATTAGTCCAAGATTATGGATGGGTTTTATTAATAGTCTACGTTTAATATTTATAATTAGTGTCCAAACATCTGATGTGATAGGGACTTAAAAGTTTTAGTCAAATCTAAATAGGGTCTTAGTGGCATATTATGACGCTGACTAGACCGGTTGTCCCACCACGAAGATGTCTACTTAAGGCTATGTCGTGTTTTTAGGTGATAACCTTGTCTCTTTGTCCTCAAAACGTCAGAACTATGTCTCCTGCTCCAGTAGCAAGGATGAGTAGAGGGTTGTGGCAAATGTCGTGGCCAAAATATGCCGGGTCACCCTACTCTACTGTCACAAATGTCACCATCTTCTGTCTGTCCACAAACCTAGTACAACACCAGCGGATGAGACATGTTAAGATTGATATTCACTTTGTTTGTGATTTGGTTGCTGCTGGTGAGGTTCATGTTCTTCATGTTCCGACGGCATCGCAGTTCACTGATATCTTCAGTTCCTGGTGCTATCACTGGTGGAGAAATCGTTTGTAGTCCCGGTTCGTAACCCCCCTTTAGTCCCGGTTGTCCAACCGGGACTACGAATCCGGGACTAAAGATAGCGATCTTTAGTCCCGGGTGAAATAACCAGGACCAAAGATCGATCTTTAGTCCCGGTTTGTAACATGAACCGGGACTAAAGATCAGTTAGCCACGTGGCCGGCTGATCCATCTTTAGTCCCGGTTGGTAACGACTAAAGATCCATGTACCATTTTTTTTATTTGCATGGCCCTGTTTGCTGCATGGTTGATTATATATATATATATTACAATACATATATATGCATTGTAATACATATATTATGCATGTATATAGAATACATACACATATATATATGCGTATGTATATATGTATAAATACATATATTACACACATATTTATAATTTAAAGCACTTAACATTTTATGTACATATATGTTACCAAAATATATATTAACACTAAAGTAAATGTACGTACATATATATAAATATATATATATATATACATGCATGTATAGTACAATTCATTTGCTCGCTAGCTATAGCTACGACTTCGACGCCTGCGTTACGTCAGAAGAGGAAGGACCAACGTTACGAATTGTCGATCCGTCGTAGTAGAATTCACCATCGGGATTAAGGACTTCTTCGTTGATGAACCCCATCAGTTGTTCTTGAACAGCCGTGATAAAATCCTTGTGTGGGAGTTTTTCCCTCATGTGAATATGCTATCATTCGAAAAATAATGACATATCAATATATGAAATTAATAAACTACTTAACAAATCGATACGCAATGAAATTTTGAATGGTTTATGTATACGTACATCGAGCTCTCGTTTGGTGTATATTTGGTTTGATAGGCAGTGGGCATACTCGCATACGTAGTAGCCGCATAAGTTAGTTCCCTTGTCCTGCTTTGCACACTACATGAGAAACGATGAGAGATTTAATATACTCTTTATATTAACTGTAACTAGAGATTCAATTCAATATAATTTTGGATCATGCATGTACTCATTGGAAAATGAAACCTCCGTCCAAGTTTTTCTTTCCAAGTCCCGCGGACCAATTGACGGAACTGATCCCAAGCCCTACATGTGCAGTTGCAAGCTATGATTAATTAAATATTACCCGAGATCAACATAATAGCAACAGAGTCCCGCGACTCTGGAATAGATGGCATTATATTACCTGTCTATCAGTTGGAAGACCTTGTCAAAAACCTTCTCCTCTTTATTCATTGAGTCGTACACAGTGACTCTGCATGCGTCTAAGTCGAAAAAGAACAGGACCTAGTGGAATCTAGAATATGCGTGAGATGAGATAAATATCAGAATGCACATGTTATATGTATGGGAATGAAATTTGTTCGAACGACAATAAAAACTCACTCTGTGTTGTACGGCAATAGTATGAACGTCTTGAAATGCTGCTGCGTTAGGAGATGGACGAGATTGTCCTCTGTGTCTTTCTCGTACATGTCGAGCATTTCGGTGTTGATTTTCCGAGGGTCGATGAACCCAGTATTGTAAACCCCCCGCCGTCGGGCCCTTTGAATCTCCATTCTACAACAATGAAAGGAAATTATTATTGCTTACATATATGCCAGGAGCTAATTATTGAACGAAACAAATCGAACTCAAAGATACTTACAAAATCCATGCGCTCAGAACAGAGACGTCGAGGGCGTCCCGATGGTACAGATCGAAGACATCCTTGAAATGGATCCATAGAACATCTTCTCCTTGCAAGAAGTCGGGGTTTCTGATCCTCGCTCCAAACATCTCTCTACCATTGGCGCTCATTTCCATGTACCGTTCATAGAATTTGTACATTTGTGTCGGTAGGGACTGCAGCTGCTCAGGCCTGATAAGCGGTTTACCGAGTTCAAACTTGTATGCCACTTCCGCCTTCGGGATTGGTGCGCCTCCAACCAACTGAGCCATGGTTAGACCGGTGTCCGAAATGAAATCCGTTATGCCAAAGTCTTCGCCGGTCACCAACGGCTCGACCACTTGGTGTGGTTGTTCTCCAAGCTGAGGAACTGGTTTGGACTTCTTGTAATAGGCTTTCCTAAGTGTTCGGTCATAGTCCGATAGCTTTAAGGCCTCCTTGTTTGCGGTGGACATTCCCTTGAAGAAATTCTTCACGCTCGGGTCAATAGGTATCTTCTTTTCAGGACTCCGAGGCTTGAGTTGCCTCTTCACTTCTCCTGCCACATAAGCGTCAAGCTCCTCTTTACTGCAATCGTACGGCGGCTCCTTGTTTTTGGTGGTGTCAACTTTGGCCTTCTTCGTTGCCCTTGTGCTGGCAGGAGGTGGAGCTTGGCGAGACCTTGTCTTGGGAGGTGCAGGCGGACACGGTGGAGGAGGAGGCGGAGGAGCCGGAGGAGATGGTGCAGGAGGAGGTGGCGGAGGAGCCGGAGGAGATGGTGCAGGAGGAGACGGAGGAGACGGAGAAGCCGGAGGAGATGGTGCAGGAGGAGGTGGCGGAGGAGCCGGAGGAGATGGTGCAGGAGGAGACGGCGGAGCTGGAGGAGATGGTGCACGAGACGCCGCTTGTCGCCCAGGGAGGATGATGTACCGCTTGCGCCATAGTATAATGGTGTGGCTTGTGTCTCGTAGATGCGTCTCACCGTCTCCTCCTGGGTAGTCCAACTCGAGGTCCTCATACACGGCTTCCACCAGCTCAACTTCGACCCTCAAGTATCCTGCTGGAATCGGCCTGCAGTGGTAAGTCCCTGAAATGTCCGTTGGGATGGCCATTCCCGACGCCACCTTCACGTGATGAGAGGTTATCTATTAGTAATCAACCTAAGCAGCAACTTGCGGAACGCACGAGTCAAAAATCATATATTACATCGAGCATACCTTGATTGATAAGTTCTTGAAGGGAATATGCAGCTCACATGGTGTCCGATGCGTGATCTCATCAACGGGGCAAGTGGTTTCGTCCTGGGTTTGCATGGCGTCCATGTTATGTGATACTACCTGCCCCGTTGAGGCGCAGCTGCTACGATTGCCTGATGGGCTGACCATTGGAGGAGGTATGTTGTCACACCCTAAAAATCCTAAAGTTATAAATAGTTGTTTAAATGGAATTATCATAAAATGATTTTAAAAGCCTAGAAGAAAAGATCTAATTGTAAATAATAAATTCCAATATAAAATTGGGCCTGATAAAATTTTATTAAATACTTTGCTTAATTCTGTAATTCCTAGATTTTTCTGGGATTTATTTGAGTTAAGGAAGTATTTTTAATAAATGAAATTGCATTTCATGAATTATTTAAATTGAAAAAGATTTTTAAAATCCTCTTTTGGCTTTGGGCAGAAAGTCGGCCCAAACCTTCTCTCTCTCCCCGGCCCTCTTAGCTCGGATTTAGTTGGTTCAAGTCTCTAAATTTTTCTAAAATTGAGATCTACATGTTAAAAATATCCACATATACTGTTCATGCTTGTTTATGTGCTGTTTTGGTGATTTTGCTCTTTTCTGTTTAGACTCCGACGTTTCCGGAGAGTCCGGTTTCGCAGGAGAAGATTTAGAAGAGTTCCAAGGCCAGCAAGGCAAGTCACACAGATCCCAATCAATCCTTTGAGCATGTTGATCCCGTTTAAAGCTATTGTTTCTATTCAACTATTGCATTTATTTTCGAATGTCATTGGGTGGAATTAACCTATTGTTTGTTATGGCCATTTTGTTCTTGATTATCTTATTCCTTGATACCTTGGGTTATTGTAACTTGACTAGTTAAGCTTTATATATTGGTTCAACTAGATATTAGATGTAATTGCTTAGCCATGCTTAGAAACTTTAGCACACTAATGGGATAACTTATGATTCACTATTATTTAATGATGGCTTAATGATAGTTCATGATGATCAATCGTGATTGGTTAACTAATTAATTTGCCAACTAAAACCTGATAATGGTGGGTTGTGAGTACATGGTTTTGATGGTCGTGCTCATGACAATTAAGGACCGGTTCACGAGTTTCGGTTGTGAAACATTAACCGTGCCAACCACAAGCCAGCGTGGCCAACGACATTACCTTTTGTATAGCATGGTTCATTGCGGAGCACCAGACTAAGAAGTGGCGGAGATAAGCCCACGGGGGTCGCTGGGGAGTCCATGCCTTGTTTATAAGGGGGTGATTATGATCCAGGAATGGTGCACTGTGGTAGATTGTGTTGTGCGAGGGGTACTGTCACAGCTCCTTTCCGAGGTACCGTGGTGGTATCAAGGCACATGGTGACATGTTGTGGGGCTGTGTCTTGTGGGTACAGTGGTACACCTCTGGTCAGAGTAAAACTATTCGAATAGCCATGTCCGCTGTTATGGGCGAGTCTAACAATGTCTTTCGTGATTAGTCTCACACTTCACACCATAATGAAAAATGCTATAACTGGTAATAATCTGTTTAGCTCCTTGTTTGGAATGGTATATTCCTGGTTTGGAGTTAGAACTGTGCAGCCGGGGTTGGTTGTTCAGAATGGTTGGGCCTATACAACAGGGTATGTTGTATAGTGTTGGATTAATACTGTTTAATTGATATTCTACTGTTTTATTAAATTCTGAAATATTCATTAAATGCTATTTATGCAAAGAAGCCTATATTATGCCATCCTTGGTTATCCTGTGCACTTGCATATTTGCTGCGTGGCTTGCTGAGTATGTCATATACTCACCTTGCAATCATTCATCAGAGGAGGTGTTCTACAGTGATGCTGATGGTGTTGAGGATTTGGCGTAGTCCTGGTCAAGCTGTCTGTGGAGTGGAGTCGTCTGCGCCGTTTATCTTTATTTTCCGCTGCTTAGATTTTTACTGATTGAGAGGAACTATCTACCTCTGTAAAGACATTTTATTCGCTTATTAATTAGAGTAATAATTGTACTCTATTATCAATTTGTTATTGTGTGCCTCGGCTGATTCCTGGACGAGGGTTTACACACATGTAAGCGTTTGGAATTTTGGATAGAAATTTCGGGCGTGACAAGTTGGTATCAGAGCCAGGTTGACCTTAGGATGTGCCAAATAGTTACCTATAAGAGCCCTCTAAAAATATTGGAAAATTAGAACTGTTCTCCTCCCGTTCTCTTTTAATTAAACCAAGCTAATGGCACATGCAGTTTATAGTCTCTTAAATTGTTCCTTTTAAAATTTACTTTTTGTTTTTCTGTGTTGTTAGTACTATACATCTATTACTGTACTAATGGCTCATTTTCTAGCAAAGGTTTTACCACATTGTTTTATTTAATCTTGCTGCAATGTAATAAACTTAGCATGATTAATTTTATAACTCTCTTTTAAATTATTTCTTTTGAAACCTGTTATTCAAAAGTGCAAAACCGGTGATCCTGTTTCTACCCGTTTCAGCTTATCTTATAAGATTGGTTTACTTTATTCATTTACCTTTCACTTTGATTTTCTAATTTTATTCAAAGTAACCCGAAAACTTGTGCTATTAATTGGATAAATGTCTTAACTTCCTCCTTTCACTTGTCTTTAGATGCCGCGCTACAAGCCTGAGTACTTGTTTGGTACTGAAGGATTTGTCCAGGAGTTGCGTACGATGTCCTTTGCCATAGGATTTGGGACTGCCCCGTTGTATGCCTAGATTTCCCATGATCGCGATGAAGAGAAGTGCCGTGTCAAAGTCACCTTGAACAGTAATCGTGAAGATATCCCATCGGTGATGCTCGAGGCTGGAGGGGGAAACTATATGCATGCATGTCAGGAGGGGGCAAGAATCGCCATCGGAGAGCTCCGCGACCGCTACAGTAATCAGTTGGCCAATACTGAGTATCGCTACCATCCTCGGCAACCCCAGGGAAGTGATCGTGGCAGCTACCTTGAACCTGCAGGAATTGAGAATGATGCTACCACAAGACATTTGGTCGAGATGCTATGGGCTATGGATGAGACCCTTGCTGAGATTGTGATAGTAGCTCAAGATCGTGAAGACTGGAACCGTGGTAAGATTTGCAAGCTGGAGGACAAGGTGGATCATTTGGAGAAGGAGCTAGCCGCATTGAAGGGAGAAGCACCACCACGAAAAGCCAAAGTTGGCGCCAAAGGTTCTTTTTGTCCCTCGCTACCAGTTGGCGCCAAAGGTTCGTGTGGTGGAAAAAGAAGTTACTCCAGCGGATCCTCAGGTTGTCAACATAAGTGATGATGAAGGGGAAGAATCGAAGCGCACCCATTCAAAGGTCGAGTGGGGAGCAACTCAAGATGATGATGAAGACGAGCCGAACGAACCTTCAATCAACTCCGATGCTCGAAAGACCTAGAACACCTTGTTAAGCCGTTGCCATAGATCGTTGTGTTAGCTTGCTTGTTTAAGTTTGGTTGTGTGTGTGGGTCTCGCATGTGGTTTACATCAGTGGTGAGATGTAAGTGCATGCGTTTGTTTGCTTTCGAGTGTTAGGTTGGTGAGTTTAGTGGTGTGAGAGTCTTCAAGCCTATGTAATAATGAAACTCAGTTAAGATCAATAAAAGTTAACTTAGTAGAAAAATTAATTCTCTGTCCTAAGTAGTTTTCCCCGGTTTCTCTTCTTGTGCTCCTGCCATGCCAGATGGTGCTCACTCGCAGCGTTGGAAATGGTCCCAACAGCAACAACAACAACAGCAACAACAACAATGGAGAGAATCCCACGCTTGCCCAAGTTTTGGCTCAACAGACACAGCTTATGCATATGATGATGCAGCAACTCCAGAACCAGCAGAACCAAGGGAATAACCATGCACCTCCCTAGAACAAGTTAGCGGAATTTCTTCGTGTGAGGCCACCTACTTTTTCTAGCACTACTAATCTGGTAGAGGCTGGTGATTGGCTGCACGCCATAGAAAAGAAGTTGGACTTGCTTCAGTGCACTGATCAGGAGAAGGTTTCTTTTGCTTCACATCAGCTGCATGGCCCTGCTTCCGAGTGGTGGGATCACTTCCGTCTCAACAGGACCACGGCGGAACCTATCACTTGGCTAGAATTCACTACTGCCTTTCGCAAGACACACATACCATCGGGAGTGGTGTCTCTGAAGAAGAGGGAGTTTAGGGCTCTTACTCAGGGATCTCGCTCTGTTACTGAATATTTGCATGAGTTTAATCGTCTAGCTCGTTATGCTCCGGAAGAAGTACGCACTGATGAAGAGCGTCAAGAAAAGTTCCTGGAAGGACTGAATGATGAGCTTTCTTACCGATTAATGACTGGGGATTATCAAGACTTCCAGAAATTGGTGGATAAGGCTATTCGCCAGGAGGATAAGTACAACCGCATGGAGCAGAAGAAACGCAGGATTGCCGACTTCAAAGCTCAGCAAGGGAATAGTCAGAGGTCACGTCTTGCTTTGGGATCTCAGTCAATGCCTCAGGGAGGTTCTTCGTCTGTTGTTCGTCCGCAGCGTCAGTTGTTCAACAACAATGCTGGCAACAACAACCGCAACCAAGCTCCACGTCCTGTGACAGCTTCGACACCGCATCAGCCTGTCAAGAGGGAACAAGGAAACAAGCCCGGGGTATGCTTCAACTGTGGTGAACCAGGCCATTACTCCGATAAGTGTCCGAAGCCCCGACGCGCGAAGGTTGTCCCTGCACAGAACAACTCCACCGCACCAGCGACAAAGGCTCGTGTCAACCACGTTGCTGCTGCAGAAGCTCAAGGTGCTCCAGATGTGATTTTGGGTACGTTCCCTGTTAACTCAGTTCCTGCAACAGCACTTTTCGACTCTGGTGCTACGCATTCAATTTTATCTATGAGTTTTGCGGGAAATCATGGGATGGAAGTAGAAGATCTTAGATGTCCTCTGATGGTTAGTACCCCAAGTAATCAAGCACTCTCAGTGCAACGTAGCCCCTCTGTCAGAATAGAGATTCACGGAGTGCCATTTCTGGCCAATCTTATTCTGTTAGAATCCAAAGACCTTGATGTCATCCTAGGGATGGACTGGTTAGCCAGATATAAAGGTGTGATAGATTGTGCTAATAGAAAAGTAACTCTCACCAGCAATGATGGCCAAGTTGTAACTGTTCATACATTGCCTTCTGAGCCCTTATGGTCAAGTCTGAACCAAATAGCTTTGGAAGAGATTCCCGTAGTACGAGAATACCCAGATGTGTTCCCGGATGATTTACCTGGTATGCTGCCTAAAAGAGATATAGAGTTCAGAATAGATCTGGTACCCGGTACAGCTCCAATCCATAAGAGACCTTATAGAATGGCAGCCAATGAATTAGCAGAAGTCAAGAGGCAAGTAGATGATTTGCTTCAGAAAGGGTACATTAGACCAAGTTCGTCTCCATGGGGTGCTCCAGTTATTTTTGTTGAAAAGAAAGATCATACCCAGAGGATGTGTGTGGACTATCGTGCCCTAAATGATGTGACTATCAAGAATAAGTACCCGCTGCCCAGAATTGATGATTTGTTTGATCAGCTTAAAGGTGCCACTGTTTTCTCCAAGATCGATCTTCGATCAGGGTATCACCAGTTGAGGATTAAAGAGGAAGACATATCTAAGACGGCTTTCACTACTCGGTATGGGTTATTTGAATGTACTGTTATGTCTTTCGGACTTACCAATGCCCCTGCTTTCTTCATGAACTTGATGAATAAGGTGTTTATGGAATACCTAGACAAGTTCGTAGTCGTCTTTATTGATGACATTCTTATCTACACTCGAACCAATGAAGAGCATGAAGAACATCTTCGCCTTGCATTGGAGAAGCTACGAGAACATCAATTGTATGCCAAGTTTAGCAAGTGTGAATTCTGGTTGTCTGAAGTGAAGTTCCTTGGTCACGTCATCTCAGCCGGAGGAGTTGCCGTTGATCCTAGTAATGTAGAATCGATAACCAGCTGGAAACAACCAAAGACAGTTTCAGAGATTCGCAGTTTCCTGGGTCTTGCAGGATATTACCGGAGGTTTATAGAGAATTTCTCCAAAATTGCTAAGCCCATGACACGACTGCTTCAGAAAGATGTGAAGTACAAGTGGTCAGAAGAATGTGAACAGAGTTTTCAAGAGTTGAAAAGTCGCTTAATATCAGCGCCCATTTTGATTTTGCCTGATCCTAAGAAGGGTTTCCAAGTGTATTGCGATGCATCTAAGCTTGGGTTAGGATGTGTTCTGATGCAAGATGGGAAGGTGGTTGCCTATGCATCTCGTCAGTTACGTCCGGATGAGAAGAACTACCCTACTCATGATCTCGAGTTAGCTTTAGTGGTTCATGCATTGAAGATTTGGCGTCATTATCTTTTCAGTACCTGTACAGAGGTGTACACCGATCACAAGAGTTTAAAGTACATCTTTACTCAACCAGATCTGAACATGAGACAACAGAGATGGTTGGAATTAATCAAGGATTATGACATGGGAATTCATTATCACCCGGGAAAGGCTAATGTTGTAGCAGATGCTCTTAGCAGGAAAGGCTATTGCAATGCTACGGAAGGACGACAGTTGCCTTTGGAGTTATGCAAGGAATTAGAAAGATTAAATTTGGGAATTGTCACTAGAGCTTTTGTTGCAACCCTAGAAGCAAAGCCTACTCTCATTGATCAGGTTAGAGAAGCCCAGATTAATGACCCTGATATTCATGAGATCAAGAAGAATATGAGCAGAGGAAAAGCTATCGGTTTCTTGGAAGATGAGCAAGGGACCGTATGGTTGGGTGAAAGAATTTGTGTTCCAGAGAACAAAGAGTTGAAAGATACAATTCTGAAAGAAACTCACGACACTTTGTACTCCATTCACCCTGGTAGTACCAAGATGTTTCAAGATCTCAAAGAAAGATTTTGGTGGACAAGTATGAAGCGTGAGGTAGCAGAGTTTGTAGCTATGTGTGATGTTTGTCAGCAAGTTAAGTCGATAGACTCACTAAAGTGGCTCATTTCATTCCAGTAAAGACAACATATTCCGGAAGTCGTTTGGCGGAATTGTATATGGCAAGGATTGTGTGTTTGCATGGCGTCCCTAAGAAAATAGTATCTGATCGAGGTAGTCAGTTTACTTCAAAGTTTTGGAAGAAGCTTCAGGAAGAGATGGGTTCTAAGCTGAACTTCAGTACTGCTTATCATCCGCAGACAGACGGACAAACCGAAAGAGTGAATCAGATTTTGGAAGACATGTTGAGAGCTTGTGCTTTAGACTTTGGTGGAAGTTGGGATAAGAATTTGCCTTACGCAGAATTTTCATACAACAACAGTTATCAAGCTAGTCTTCAGATGGCTCCTTACGAAGCACTGCATGGTCGTAAGTGTCGTACTCCGCTTCTGTGGGATCAAACGGGAGAACATCTGGTTTTCGGAACTGATATCCTAAGGGAAGCAGAAGAAAAGGTAAAGGTCATTCAAGAAAGATTGCGTGTGGCTCAGTCTCGCCATAAGAGTTATGCCGACAATCGTCGCAGAGATTTGAGTTTTGAAGAAGGAGATCATGTGTACCTTCGTGTCACGCCTCTCCGAGGGGTTCATCGTTTTCATACCAAAGGAAAGTTGGCTCCGCGTTTTGTGGGACCTTATAAGATTGTCAGTCGAAGAGGTGAGGTTGCTTATCAGTTGGAGTTACCTCAATCGTTAGTAGGAGTCCATGATGTGTTCCATGTGTCACAGTTGAAAAAATTTTTAAGGGTACCTACTGAGGAAGCTAATCTTGAACAGATAGAAATCCAAGACGATCTGACATATGTCGAGAAACCAATTCGTATTTTGGAGACAAATGAGAGAAGATCCAGGAATCGAGTTATCCGTTTCTGTAAGGTTCAATGGAGTAATCACTCAGAAGAAGAAGCCACTTGGGAACGAGAAGATGAATTAGAGTCCGCTCATCCGTATCTTTTCGCCAGTTCTTCCAAATCTCGAGGACGAGATTCTGTTTAAGGGGGGTAGGTTTGTCACACCCTAAAAATCCTAAAGTTATAAATAGTTGTTTAAATGGAATTATCAGAAAATAATTTTAAAAGCCTAGAAGAAAATATCTAATTGTAAATAATAAATTCCAATATAAAATTGGGCCAGATAAAATTTTATTAAATACTTTGCTTAATTCTATAATTCCTAGATTTTTCTGGGATTTATTTGAGTTAAGGAAGTATTTTTAATAAATGAAATTGCATTTCATGAATTATTTAAATTGAAAAAGATTTTTAAAATCCTCTTCTGGCTTTGGGCCGAAAGTCGGCCCAAACCTTCTCTCTCTCCCCGGCCCAAGCCGGCCCAGTCCACCCGCAGCTGCCGCGCGTGCGCGCGCCCTCGGACGCTGACAGGTAGGGCCCGCCTGTCAGGTCGTCGTCTACCTCCGGCCGCTCGCCTCCCGAACCCTAGCGCCGCGCCGCCGCCGTCTCCTTCCAAATCCGGCCGCCCCTTCCCGTTTCCGGTGAAATTAATAGAGGGGAAATGATCTCCGGGATCCCCTCTATCTTTTCTCTTATGGAATCGTCGATTAATTTCGTTTGGAAATCCGTGGATTAGAGTTCGATTCGGATCGATCTCTCTCCTCCGAACCCTAAACCTTCCTTCGCGTCGCCGGGCCGCCGTGGGCCTTCGCCGCCGCCTTTAGCCCCTTTATAAGGACCCCCGAGCTTCCCTCTACCCGTCGCCGCCTTCGCCTTTGTCTCTCGTCGCCCGTAGCGCCCTAGCCTCGTGCAACCTAGCACCGCCGTCGCTCCAGCCGTGCGCCGCCGTCGCTCCAGTCGTCGCCGTCACTCGGGGAGGTCACCGTCGTGGTCGCCGTCGCGTCGCCGTCCTCGTCCGACCCTTCGCCGTCGCTATCAGCCGCCGGAGCACCGTCGCCGCCGTTGACCCGATCGTCTCCGCCGCCTTTTCCTCGTCGCCGTCGCCGTCCGTTCGTCGTCCGCTGCCGCTTTGGTCACCGGTGAGTTCGCCGTGCCGTCCGCTACCCGTTGGTGCCCTCCGTTTGCGCCGCCGCGCCATCGTTCGCCGGTGAGCGTGTGCGCCCGAGCCGCCACCGGAGGTGACGTCACCGCCGACGTCATCGTCGTCGTTCCCCGTGGCTCGGTCGTGGACCATTGGATCTTGGCCGTCCGTTTTGGATAAGATCGATCTCGGCCGTTCGATCCGTAGACCGCCGCCGTGCACCCGGTCCACCGTGAACCCGAGCCCCGCTGACGCAATAATTCCCTTTTTCTTTTCAAAAATAATTCATTATTGCGTCATAATTCAATTAAAATTTATATAAATGATTTAATCCGATTTAATCGTTGAAAATTCATAACTAATTCATCTTAGCTCGGACTTAGTTGGTTCAAGTCTCTAAATTTTTCTAAAATTGAGATCTACATGTTAAAAATATCCACATGTACTGTTCATGCTTGTTTATGTGCTGTTTTGGTGATTTTGCTCTTTTCTGTTTAGATTCCGACGTTTCTGGAGAGTCCGGTTTCGCAGGAGAAGATTTAGAAGAGTTCCAAGGCCAGCAAGGCAAGTCACACAGATCCCAATCAATCCTTTGAGCATGTTGATCCCGTTTAAAGCTATTGTTTCTATTCAACTATTGCATTTATATTCGAATGTCATTGGGTGGAATTAACCTATTATTTGTTATGGCCCTTTTGTTCTTGATTATCTTATTCCTTGATACCTTGGGTTATTGTAACTTGACTAGTTGAGCTTTATATATTGGTTCAACTAGATATTAGATGTAATTGCTTAGCCATGCTTAGAAACTTTAGCACACTAATGGGATAACTTATGATTCACTATTATTTAATGATGGCTTAATGATAGTTCACGATGATCAATCGTGATTGGTTAACTAATTAATTTGCCAACTAAAACCTGATAATGGTGGGTTGTGAGTACATGATTTTGATGGTCGTGCTCATGACAATTAAGGACCGGTTCACGAGTTTCGGTTGTGAAACATTAACCGTGCCAACCACAAGCCAGCGTGGGCAACGGCTTTACCTTTTGTATAGCATGGTTCATTGCGGAGCACCAGACTAAGAAGTGCCGGAGATAAGCCCACGGGGGTCGCTGGGGAGTCCATGCCTTGTTTATAAGGGGGTGATTATGATCCAGGAATGGTGCACTGTGGTAGATTGTGTTGTGCGAGGGGTACTGTCACAGCTCCTTTCCGAGGTACCGTGGTGGTATCAAGGCACATGGTGACATGTTGTGGGGCTGTGTCTTGTGGGTACAGTGGTACACCTCTGGCTAGAGTAAAACTATTTGAATAGCCGTGCCCGCGGTTATGGGCGGGTCTAACAATATCTTTCGTGATTAGTCTCACACTTCACACCATAATGAAAAATGCTATAACTGGTAATAATCTGATTAGCTCCTGGTTTGGAATGGTATATTCCTGGTTTGGAGTTAGAACTGTGCAGCCGGGGTTGGTTGTTCAGAACGGTTGGGCCTATACAACAGGGTATGTTGTATAGTGTTGGATTAATACTGTTTAATTGATATTCTACTGTTTTATTAAATTCTGAAATATTCATTAAATGCTATTTATGCAAAGAAGCCTATATTATGCCATCCTTGGTTATCCTGTGCACTTGCATATTTGTTGTGTGGCTTGCTGAGTATGTCATATACTCACCTTGCAATCATTCATCAGAGGAGGAGTTCTACAGTGATGCTGATGGTGTTGAGGATTTGGCGTAGTCCTGGTCAAGCTGTCTGTGGAGTGGAGTCGTCTGCGCCGTTTATCTTTATTTTCCGCTGCTTAGATTTTTACTGATTGAGAGAAACTATCTACCTCTGTAAAGACATTTTATTCGCTTATTAATTAGAGTAATAATTGTACTCTATTATCGATTTGTTATTGTGTGCCTCGGCTGATTCCTGGACGAGGGTTTACACACATGTAAGCGTTTGGAATTTTGGATAGAAATTCCGGGCGTGACATATGTACGGCTGGGGATCGTGTGAACGATGTGCTGCCATGCGTTCATCCACCTTCCGGGCCACCTCCTCTTGCATGCTAAGCTCGTAGCTCGATATCCTGTACTCGAGATCTGCAATCTTCGCCTCGGTATCTCTCTTGCTCCTCATCCGACTCCTGTACCTGTGGATATCATCCTTGAATCCCATCTTCCAGGGAATCACGCATTTCCCTCGTGTTCGTCCTGGATGTTCGGGAGTCTGTAGGGCGAGTGACAGCTCGTCCTTCTCTCTGTTTGGTCGGAACATGCCCTGAGAAGAGGCTTCCACTGCATCCATTAGTCGACTAGCAGCCTCGCGTATCTGATCGTTGAAGACCAAGGAGCCATCACTTGGGTTGAGCGTTCCACCGTGAGCATAGTACCAGAACTTCGATCGATCAGGTCATTTAGTGGTGGCCGGTTCGATACCCCTCTCAAGCAAGCTTGCCTCCATCTCCTCCCACTTCGGCATCGCGACGCTATAGCCGCCTGACCCCAAGTGGTGATGGTACTTCTTCTTGGTGGCATTTTCTTTGTTTCTTTCCATCATCGCCTGCCCTTGTTGACCTCTCTTGTAAGCAATGAACTCGTCCCAGTGATCCCTTAGCTTCGGGAATACGTCGAAGTTCGGTGTCTGCCCCTTCAGGATGTATTTCCGGTACAGATCTCCCTTGAAGGTCTGGAACTGTTCTACCATTTTCTTAAGAGTCCACTATTTCACTATGTTCTCTGTACCCGCAGGGAGCGTGAACGTCTCGAGCATTGTGGTCCACAGCATCTCTTTCTCTGATTCCGGGACAAAGCTGTCACCACCCCCGCGTGCCCTTGTTCTGCACCAGTACACCTTGCTGACAGGCACGTTATCCCCACAACCCAACCGCTGTGGCGTACAAAATTCTTGGCTGCTTGTGCCGGGGCACTAGGTCGGCCGTCTGCGTCCACCTCAGTTATGATGTGCCGACCCTCTATCTTCTTCGCGGCACCTCATTGTCCGCGTGCCCTCTTCTGTCGAGCGGAGGGATGACTTCCACTAGTCTCCTCCTAGTTCCCCTCCGCATCCCTCTCCACGTTCCCCTCCTCATTCCCCTCTACATCCCTCTCTGTGTTCCCCACCTCGTTCAAGTACTGGTTTGGATCCTCGTTCCCCTCTTCTTCGTTCTAGTACTAGCTGCTTCCCGATGCGATTGTATCGTACAGTATCTGTTCCTCATCGCGATCAGCCATCTGTTCATAGAAGAAATATTTGCTAAGCGTAATATTAACACTCTACTAATCTTGTATTAAAACTCAACTAATCATATATGCTAAGTCTAAGTGTCGTGTATTTGTACGGTAGATAATCATATATGCTACGTCTAATTAAGTTTCGAACACTCACATATGCTAAGTCTAATTAAGTTTCGTGTATTAAACCTCTAATAATCTCTAACACTCACATATGCTAAGTCTAATTAAGTTTCGTATATTAAACCTCTAATAATCTTATATTAAATCTCTAACTATCTCTAACACTCAAATATGCTAAGTCTAATTGTCGTGTATTTGTACGGTAAATAATCATATATGCTAAGTCTAATTAAGTTTTGAATATTACATCTCTAATAATCTTATATTAAATCTCTAACAATCAAATATGTTTCGAATATTACATCTCTAATAATCTTATATTAAATCTCTAACACTCACATATGCTGTCTAATTAAGTTTCGTATATTAAACCTCTAATAATCTTATATTAAATCTCTAATTATCTCTAACACTCAAATATACTAAGTCTAATAATCTAATAATCTCTAACACTCACATATGCTAACTCTAATAATCTAATAATCTTATATTAGAGATCTAACAATCTTATATTATATCTCTAACAATCACATCTTTACATCACTTGCCTGCGTGAATTCCTTCGAGGGCTAGCTACCACTTCGGCTTGAGGGACGACGACGACGACGTCTTCTCTGCAACATGCAAAAAAAATGTATTAGTTCTAAATGCAAAGGAACATATAATGTATTTCACGTTTTCAAGTATATATAATCATATATATATGCTAAGTTCAACAATAGTTTAATTATCTCGTTCGTACACATTTCGCTCGCGTTCGTTCTCACACTTTTAGCTCAAGTGCATTCACATTCGTTAACGTTTCAATCACGTTCGTTCGTGTTTCATTCACGTTCGTTCGCGTTCGTTCACTAACACTCACGTTCGTTCACGTTTCAGTCATGTTCGTTCGCGTTCGTTCACGTTTCGTTCGCGTTTGTTCACGTTTCTTTAACGTTTCGTTCGCGTTCGTTCGCGTTCGTTCACATTCGTTCGCGTTCGTTAAGCGTTCGTTCGCGTTTGTTCATGTTCGTTCGCGTTCGTTCACTAACACTCACGTTCGTTCACGTTTCAGTCACGTTCGTTCACGTTTCTTTAACGTTTCGTTCGCGTTCGTTCACGTTCGTTCGCGTTCGTTCATGTTCGTTCGCGTTCGTTAAGCGTTCGTTCGCGGCGGCGGCGTCTCGCGGCGGTGGGGGCGCGGTTCGGCGCCGTGGGCCGGCCCGGCGGCGAGGGGGCGGCGGCGGCGACATCGTCTCGCGGTGGCGGCGTCTCACGGCGGTGGGGGCGCGGTCCGGCGCCGTGGGCCGGCCCGGCGGCGTGGGGGCCCGGCGGCGTGGGGGCGCGGCGGCGGCGGGCCACGGCGGCGGCATGGGGGCCCGGTGGCGTGGGGGCGCGGCGGCGGCGTGCCGCGGCGGCGGCGTAACGCGGCGGCGGCGTAACGTAGCGGCCCGGCGGCGTATGTCAGCGTCGGCGTCGTCGGCGTTCGTCGGCGAAAGAGAGAGAGACAGAGAGCTACATCGAGAGAGAGAGGGCGGGGGCTCTCACCCAAGAGACGCGGCGGCGACGTCTGCGGTGGAGGCGGCAAGGACCGCCAGGCGACGGTGAGAGACGACGGCGGCATCGGCGCGGGATCCCTAGGCAGTGGCGGTGAAGGAGAAGCCGATGCTCGATCTCGATGGAAAAACGTCTAAGTGTTGGTGGAGAAGACGAGAGCGCACCGGGAATATATATACCCCCGGATCATTACTCCCGGTTGGTGATAAGAACCGGGAGTAAAGATATCTTTACTCCCGGTTTGTAACAACAACCGGGATTAAAGATCTTATCCTTAATCCCGGTTGTTGTTAGGAACCGGGAGTAAAGATATCTTTACTCCCGGTTCTTCTCAAGAACCGGGAGTAAAGATATTTTCCCGCTATTTCTAAATTTCTTTTTAAACCCGGTTAGGGTTAAGAACCGGGACTAAAGTTAATAGCACTGAATATTGAATTTCGTTGCATATATGTTTCTAAAATAGTAAATAATGCATTAAAAATTTTAATTAACATATGTAAATCCCACATGCATGATTTAAAACTATTAAAAATTCTATTAATCATATATAATTAGCATATGCATGATATTAAATTGTTAAAAATTATAACTAACATATGTAAATCCCACATGCATGATTTAAAACTTTTAAAAATTCTAATAATCGTATATAATTAGCATATGGATGATATTAAATTGTTAAAAATTGTAACTAACATATGTAAATCCCACATGCATGATTTAAAACTTTTAAAAATTCTAATAATCGTATATAATTAGTATATGCATGATATTAAATTGTTAAAAATTGTAATTAATCATATATAACTAGCATATTCAATAGATCCAATAAATTATGGCAATAGATCGGCGGTGACGGTTGTCCGCACGTACTTTCTCGTCAGTATTGTTCCTTCCTTGTGATCGCTAGGTGAGTAAGGGGTGTCTTCGTTTGATAGGAGGATGCTAGGGTCAACCGTCACCGTGAAAGGGGGTTGCCCATCAAACTGATCGTAATCCTCGTCAGTCTTGTCCTCTACTCCGACGATTTTTCTTTTGCCTGGGAGAACCACGTGGCGCTTCGGCTTGTCAGGCCCTTTGCCCTTCTTTCCTTTGCTAGACATGTCCTTCACGTAAAAAACTTGCGTTACATCATTGGCAAGGACAAAAGGTTCGTCCGAGTATCCAACCTTGTTAAGGTCAACCATTGTCATCCCACTATCTTCAATCGTTACGCCTCCACCAGTCAACCTAACCCATTGGCACCGGAACAGAGGGACCTTGAGAGGTCCATAGTCAAGTTCCCATATCTCCTCGATGGCACCGTAATACGTGCCAGTTGTACCATCGTGTCCCATGGCATCGATACAAACAACACTGTTCTAGTTCGTGCTCTTCATGTCTTGGGCTCTTGTGTAGAATGTGTACCCATTGATCTCATATCCCTGGAATGTCGCGATCGAGCCAGATGGACCCCTCGCCAGGAAGGCCAGTTGCTGGTTAATCGTCTCGTTACCCATGAGATGTTGTCGCAGCCATGCGGGGAATGTATCAATGTGATGCCGTGTAATCCATGCATCGGACTTACCGATGTTTCTGGCGCGAACTAGAGCCAAGTGCTCCTCGATCTAAGGAGCCACCAATGAAAATTGTTGTAAAACCGTGAAATAGGCTTTACGGAATAAATTGTTGTCTACCGTCATTATAGCTTTCCTTCCGAGAGTCCCCTTTCCCCGTAGTCTCCCTTCATGGCGTGATTCAGGTACCCCGATTGGGCGAAGGTCTTCAATAAATTCTACGCAGAATTCAATGACCTCCTCTGTTCCATACCCCTGGGCGATGCTTGCCTTTGGACGAGCACGGTTACGAACATACTTCTTCAGAACGCCCATGTACCTCTCGAAAGGAAACATGTTGTGTAGGAACACAGGCCCGGGAATACCGATCTCTTTTACTAGGTGACAAAGCAGATGCGTCATTATATTGAAAAACAAAGGTGGAAATATCAACTCAAAGCTGACAAGACATTGCACCACATCATTCTGAAGGGCTTCTAACCTATCCGGATCGATGACCTTCTGCGAAATTGCGTTCATGAAAGAACATAGCTTTGTTATTGTTGCCCGGACATTGTCTGGGAGGATACCCCTTATTTTAACTGGTAGCAGCTGTGTCATCAACACATGACAGTCATGAGACTTTAGGCTTGTGAACTTCTTCTCCTTCGTGCTTATTATTCGCTTTATATTCGTGGAGTATCCAGATGGTACCTTGATGCTCTCCAAGCATTGAAACATACTTTCCTTCTCTGCCTTGCTAAGAGTGTAGCTGGCTGGACTCAAGTAATGGCTGCCTTTCTCCTTTGGTTCTGGGTGAAGGTCGCCGCGTTGTTCCATATGCTTCAGATCATTACGTGCTTCCAGTGTATCTTTCGACTTTCCATATACACCTAGGAAGCCAAGAAGGTTTACGCAAATGTTCTTAGTGAGGTGCATCACGTCGATTGCGTGGCGGACGTCCAAGAATTCCCAATAGGGTAACTCCTAAAATATGGAGTTTTTTTTCCACATCGCCGCGTGACCATCTTCACTCTCTATAGGCTGGCTCCCAGGCCCCTTTCCAAACACTACTTTAAGATCTTTAACCATAGCAAACACTGTTTTCCCGCTGTGATGTTTAGGCTTCGTACGGTGGTCCGCCGTATGTTCAAAGTGCTTACCTTTCTTCCGTACCGGGTGGTTTGCTGCAAGGAATCGACGATGACCCATGTACACAACCTTCCTACAGTGCTTAAGATACGTACTTTCTGTTTCATCCATACAGTGAGTGCAAGCCTTATACCCCTTGTTGGACTGCCCGGATAGGTTGCTAAGTGCAGGCCAATCGTTGATGGTTACGAACAGCAGCGCTCGTAGGTTAAACTCCTCCTGTTTGTCCTCGTCCCACACGGGGACACCTTCCTTCTTCCACAACAGTTTAAGATCTTCGACCAGTGGTCTTAGGAACACATCGATGTCGTTACCAGGTTGCTTGGGGCCTTGAATAATAATCGGCATCATTATGTACTTCCTCTTCATGCATAGCCAAGGGGGGAGGTTGTAGATACACATCGTAACGGGCCAAGTGCTATGGCCGCTGCTCATTTCTCCAAAAGGATTCATGCCATCCGTACTTAAACCAAACCGTATGTTTCGTGCGTCCTTTCCAAAGTCTTTAAATTTTCTGTCGATGTTTCGCCACTGCGATCCATCTGTGGGGTGTCTCAGCATCCCATCCTGTTGATGTTCTTCAGCGTGCCAACGCATCATTCTAGCATTCCCCTTGTTCCTGAACAAACGCCTTAGCCGTGGTATTATAGGGAAATACCACATCACCTTAGTAGGAATTCTCTTCTTCGTTAGCTGCCCGGCAACCTCACCTAGATCATCTCGTCTAATCTTGTATCGTAGTGCTTTACAAACAGGACATGCTTCTAGGTTCTCGTACTCCTCACCGTGATATAGGATACAATCATTCGGACATGCGTGAATCTTCTGAACTTCCAGTCCTAGAGGGCAGACTATCTTCTTAGCCTTGTACGTTGTCTCGGGCAATTTGTTTCCCTCCGGAAGAATGTTCTTGACGAGTTTCAATAAATCGCCAAATGCCTTATCACTAACACCATTTTTTGCCTTCCATTGCAAGAACTCCAGAGTGATATCCAACTTTTTGTGCCCCTGCTCACAACCTAGGTACAACGACGTTCTGTGGTCCTCTAACATCTTGTCCAATTTATGGGCCCCCTTTTCACTTTCGCAGTCCTCCTTGGCATCCTGCAACATCTGACCAAGATCATCCGCAACGTCGTTATAATCAGCATCTATGTCCTCCTCGCCCGTTTGATTTCCTTCAAATCCAGCGTACTGAGCAAAGTCTGGAATATTGTCGTCTTCCACTTCATCTTCTTCCATTTCAACGCGTTGCTCTCCGTGGGATGTCCAACAATTATAGCTTGGCATGAACCTCGACTCAAACAAGTGGAAATGAATAGTCCTGGATGCAAAATACTCCTTCTGATTCTTACACTTATTGCATGGATAACAAATAAAACCATTCTGCTTGTTAGCATCGGCCACTCTCAAAAAATAATGCACACCGTCAATAAACTCTTTGGACCGCCGGTCAGCGTACATCCATTGCCGATCCATCTACATGAAATGAAAAAAAAAAGGTACACAAATAATCATTCGTACAATAATAACAGTCATACAATAATGATAAAATAATCACAAACTCTTTCAACACTCATACAATAATGACATATCATTATTCATACAAAAATTAAAAAATATACCACCAAATAATTCTTATTTATTATTTTTTAAGTTTTAAATTCTTTTAATTTTCAATTTAGTTTGTTTTCTTTTATTTAAGATTAACTTTCACTATATTTTCCTACTCAACTATTTTATAAAACCTTATTTAGCAAATAAATAAAATTTCTATATATTCTTTCTTTTCCTACACAAATTTTCTCTCTCATCAACTTACAACAAAATTTTGGAGAAAAAAAGTGTGCAAAACATAGCTCCAAATGTAATATGACCAAAAAAAACATTGGAGGATGAAGTTGCTAACCTTTTAGGCACCTCCGATTTGTATATAATCACCAAAGTAAATTCACTATAAATTTTGGCATGACCTCCTCTCTTTTTTTAAGAAATTTTGAAACTTACTCGGGCTGGAGGAGGAAGAAGACATATATAAAAGGGTAGGACTTTAGTCCCGGTTGGTGTTACCAACCGGTACTAAAGATCACCGGGATCTTTAGTCCCGGTTGGTAACACCAACTGGGACTAAAGTTACGACTAAAGATCCCGGGGGGGCCTAACATGTCCTGACAACATTTGAACCGGGACTAAAGATCATCTTTAGTCCCGGTTGGTGTTAATATGCCCGTTACCCTTTTTAACCGGGACTAAAGATCATCTTTAGTCCCGGTTTTTGTTACAACCGGGACTATCGTGGAATTCGGCCGACCGACGAAAGATGGTTTCTCCACCAGTGTATTTTCTCCGAGTTCCATTCAAGTGTCAACGTTCGGCCCACCGACAATAGAACTATGGGTGATGTTGTGTATCTCGTGTATATGGCGCGTGTAGTTTGTTTCTACCCTAGCTGACCCTCTCCATATGTCTCCTGAATTTTGTTTCTCTACGTTAGTCGGTTGAGCAGATTAGGGAGGTTTCGTGCTTACATGTACTCCATATCAATATTCATTGCATCGAGTCTTTCTCGCTCTCCTTATATTACTATATAAAAAACAAAGTGCAATGCCATTAACATATGATGAGCAGTTATGTTGAATTTAGCGCATTGCCTAATCCTAGCTGCCTGCCTAACTTAATCACATTCACTGTTGAGTCCACCACTGACAGTGGCTATCGCTGTAAGCCATGAGTGGAAGTTTGACACGTTCATGACCCATAGGGAAATTACTATCACATGAGAACGTGTTTAAAAGATTTGTTTAGATATTTCACCAATAAAATAATGACTACATGTAAAACTCTAATTTGGGTCTTATTACACACGTTGATCATATTGAAAGTTTGATCGCTTGCTCACTTTATTGATCATATATGATAACTCACCTCGATTTCTACAAACAAATCCGATATAGTGGCGGATCTACGAATTTTTCTAAGCCCGGGCAACCCTAGCGATGGGTAGAAGGTGTTAAATCTATGTAACTACGTAGACCATTTAATATATATTATATAATCTTGTATTATCTTAAAATTGAAAAAACAGATGATGAATGCTACACTTTGCTAGTTTACATGGCTGATCTACTTATCTGCCTCTGTTTGAACTAGTAAATTAATTAAGAAAGTAATTAGCACTACTACTCGCATGTACGCCTGAACCCTATAACTAAGTACTAGCCAGTATAGTGCACGGAATGAGACGAAGTGATGGTAAAAAGTACTAACAAGTACTCCAGCTCATTGTTGATTAATGCGGCGGAGCGCGGGCAGCTGCCCATGCTAGCCGGGCAGCTCATTGTTGATTAAAGAGTTTGAGCGTGACGGAAGGTGGACCAGGCATGAGCGAGCAGATCCCTTCAACACGGCCGGTAGGTAATTCGCAAGCGCGTTGTCATCTGCGCCAGCGGCATAGAGAATCGTAGACTAGACTTGCAGAAATTCTTCTGGGTCTGTACTTCTGTCGTATTTCTCTATCACTCTAGGTTGGAATTTCTCAGGCCACCGCACATCTCGGAGTTCGGGTGTGAATGTCCTGCACCCACCCCCTGGAGCAAAAGGTAGCCCACGATGCTGACGTCGTCAGGGAGGCTGATCAGACAAGGATGATGACTAGGATGAGGGGTCGCTTGGTTCAGGGGCCCGGCTTCTTGAATGATGATCTTGTTCTCGATCTTGAACGGGAGCGGAAGACTGGAAATTTCGATCTCGTCAGTCGCCACTGTTTTGCTCCTGATCTCGGCAATTAGCTCCCTAGTCTCGCTGGTTGTCGTTGTTGGCGTCGCCGCGGCGGCCGCTGTGGGCCCGTCGGTGCCGATCTTCATTAGGGGCGCCTCCTCGGCCATCATCCCTTCTTTGTCACAGAGGAGTGCAGTGACGATGTCGTCAGGTAGCAGTGTTATCCCCGCGGCGACAAGGAGAACGATGTCGATGGCGACCGTTGTTGTCACGATCTCTTCAGTCCCTCCACCGGTCGTCCAAGTGTTCACGAAGATCGTGGTTTTGCGACGCGGCAGGGTTGGATCTCGTACTTCTCGGGGTGATTGGCCACCAGAGGAATGTACTCCGTTGGGATTTTCTCCATCCATGCCTTCGGCAGTCGGTCCACCGTTCCCACGCTTTTCCAGGTCGACTGCTGCTTTAGCAAATGTAGCGTTGCGGTTGGTCACGGTCTCCCACAGTCGCGTCGTCCATTGGTCGACGTCTAGGTTTGTTAACGGATCAAAGGGACTTTCATTCAGTATCGCATCCACGGTTTGCAATTGCTGAACAGGCGTTCTCGCTGCCGTGGACGTACTCGTCTCAGTGTTGCCGACCACATTCACATCTCGTGGCGAATCCGAAGAGGATTCATAGTCTTCTAAGAGGTGTTGCACAGATGGCTCATTTGGATTAGTTCCAACATATCCAACGAACTGATATGATGTTGTCGCTGCATCTTGTTCCCTGGAAACACACGGAGTTTGAACCCGTGGTTGTTGGATGCGATGATGCGGTGGCTTAAAAGTTCTAAGGAAAATCCTGTAGCTTGTTAGATCATGAGATCTGGATTTGTGGATTGGACAATAGGTGGCTCCTGTCGGTGAATTACGGTGAATCCCATGTTCCCAGCAAGCGTCGAGTTCAGCTTTCACGTGGAGTATCACCGAGCAGTCCTTGAGAGTATGCTTGGATGTCTTATGTACGGGACACCAAGATCTTGGATTCAGGGTGGTCGTCCTTGTTGACTCTTTTTTGTATAAAGGACAAAATTCGGCCGCTTGAAGATTCCTCCCAGGTGTTGGGGCCGTCGATGTTCCGTTCTCCACTTGAGTGGGAGGAATTGTCGGCGGGATGTCGTTTCTCAGAGTCGCAACCATGCCTTACTCGTTCCCGATAGTAATTGGGCCAGTCGAGATTGGCGTGACAGTGTAGACTGGAAAGACAATTGATCCGACTTGAGTCCACACTAGTGATGTCGAGGTAGAGGCTCCTTGATCGACACCGGTGTTGGCACTGCTACCGGGAAGTCCTGAAGTCATACTGGTAGATCCTTAAGCACCAAGTCCCCCTACCTGGCGCGCCACTATCGACGAGTGATACTCGCGGACCGGATGAGTAGAGTATTGCGGTACGTTGGAACGAGGGTCTACGCAGTACGACATCAAGCATACAAAATACAAGGATTATACTGGTTCAGGCCCCTTATCAGGAAATAGCCCTAGTCCAGTTTATATGGGATTGATGATGATGAGAACAGATTACAAAGAGAGTAGTCGAAATAGATTGTACCGACGAGATCGCAGTCGAGGAATTCGACAAGATCTCCCGGCGAGTTGGCTCCGTATACTCGGACTTCGTAAACTTGGGTGGGTGTGTTGGCGATTGAATTGGATGCCCTGAACTCCTCCCTGGGGGTCCCTTTTATACTGTGGATCATCTTGATCCCCAAGAAAGGTTTGAGGATATAGGACCTGGTAAGGTATAACAAAAATTCTATCCCTTCCGAGTAGGATTTTGGAAATCACTTGACTTGTAGAGATAATTTCCATAATTTGAAATGGATTCCACGCGATATTTACGGGAACAATCCATGTACATGAAGGTATACCTTATCGGTATATTCCATAAGTCGTAGGATAGAAGGTATGCCTTATCCGTAACTTTGACAGCCCTGCTAGCGAATCACACTTGGGAGCTCATTCCACATACACCCGACACTAACTTCATCACAAATTTCAAGATGATGGCTCTCTTGACAGATATAAGGCTCATTGGGTTCTATGTGGCTTCGCACAACGTCATAGCATTGACTTCGATGAGACATTTAGGCTGATTGTCGAACCAGCCACTTTCAGCACCGTTCTCAGTCTTGTAGTCTCTCGGGATTGGCCGATTCATCAACTCGACGTCAAGAATGCATTATTGCATGGTACTCTTCCGGAGACAATTTATTGCTCTCAAGCGGTCGGATTTGTGGATCCCACCATGCCTAACATGGTTTGTGGTCTGAACAAGTCCCTCTATGGATTGAAACGGGACCCCGGGCATGGTACAGCTAGTTTGCCAACTTTCTGCTCTCTATTGGCTTCACAGAGATTAAGTCTGATGCGTCTCCATTTGCTTATCATCGAGGTTTTTCTGTGATCTATCTATTACTATATGTTGATGATATTGTCCCTATAGCTTCCTTTGGTGACCTCCTACGGTCGATTATCACTGCTCTTCACACTACAACAAATACCTCGTATAGAGGCACTTTTGTAGAGGCATTTTGCAAATTGCTTCTAAAATCAGAAGTTTTATAGTGAAGAGACACTTTATAGAGGCACTTTAAAAATTGCCTAGAAAACTTTTACTCTAGAGACATTTTTAGATCAGTTTGTTAGATTTTATCTCGTAGAGGCATTCTTTCGGCACTATAAAATGCTTCTAATATGTAAAGGCATTTTGTTAAGACATTTTAAACTATGTAGAGACACTTTTTAGAATGATAATTTGTACTAAAGGACTAAACATAAGTAACTAAAGGAACAAGCATACAAGTAATGGTATGGAGTTGAGTTGGTTAGTGTATTGAATATTAACATCTCTTAACCAAGAGATCATGAGTTTGAGACTTGTCAAAAGCAAGGTAATTATTTTATTCTCTTTTTTGGACTGGTTTTATATTTTTGCGGTAGAATTTAATGTCTCTAGAAAATACCTCTACCATCTTATAGACATTTTATAAAATGTCTCTTCGTTTGTAGAGACAATTCACCATAAGACACTTATTAGACATTTTTAAAAATGCCTTTACATTGTTGTAATGGCATTTGATAAGTGCCTCTACAGTACTAGAAAAATATCTCTACAAAGTATTTTTCTTGTAGTGTCATTTTGAGTTCTCTATGAAGGATCTTGGCAAATTCCATCACTTTCTTGGGATCAGTGCTCGTCCTACCGGCATCCTTCTCAGTTTGTGTTAGTATTGTCTTGAGGTCCTAGAACACGCTGGCATACCTGATTGCAAGCCCTATTCCACGACAGTTGATACCATTGCTAAGCTATCCTCCACTGATGGTAATCCTGTGGTTGATCTGACCGTCTATCCCAGTCTTGCTGGTGCCTTGCAGTACCTCACCTTCACTCGATATATTAGATACCTCCTATGTCGTCCAGCAGATCTATCTTCATATGCATGATCCTCGAGAGCCTCATCTCACCGCCATAAAGCGTATTCTGTGCTACCTTCGCTGTACTTTGGATCATGCCCTTTACTTCCAACGTTCCTCCATATTTGACTTAGGTGGTGTTTGGATCCTGGGACTTAACTTTAGTATCTCTATTTAGACACTAATTTAGAGTATTAAATATAGACTACTTACAAAACTAATTACATAAATGAAAGCTAATTTGCGAGACAAACTTTTTAAGCCTAATTAATCCATAATTAGAGAATGTTTACTATGGCATCACATAGGCTAATCATGGATTAATCAGGCTCAATAGATTCGTCTCGCGAATTAGTCCAAGATTATGGATGGGTTTTATTAATAGTCTACGTTTAATATTTATAATTAGTGTCCAAACATCTGATGTGATAGGGACTTAAAAGTTTTAGTCAAATCTAAATAGGGTCTTAGTGGCATATTATGACGCTGACTAGACCGGTTGTCCCACCACGAAGATGTCTACTTAAGGCTATGTCGTGTTTTTAGGTGATAACCTTGTCTCTTTGTCCTCAAAACGTCAGAACTATGTCTCCTGCTCCAGTAGCAAGGATGAGTAGAGGGTTGTGGCAAATGTCGTGGCCAAAATATGCCGGGTCACCCTACTCTACTGTCACAAATGTCACCATCTTCTGTCTGTCCACAAACCTAGTACAACACCAGCGGATGAGACATGTTAAGATTGATATTCACTTTGTTTGTGATTTGGTTGCTGCTGGTGAGGTTCATGTTCTTCATGTTCCGACGGCATCGCAGTTCACTGATATCTTCAGTTCCTGGTGCTATCACTGGTGGAGAAATCGTTTGTAGTCCCGGTTCGTAACCCCCCTTTAGTCCCGGTTGTCCAACCGGGACTACGAATCCGGGACTAAAGATAGCGATCTTTAGTCCCGGGTGAAATAACCAGGACCAAAGATCGATCTTTAGTCCCGGTTTGTAACATGAACCGGGACTAAAGATCAGTTAGCCACGTGGCCGGCTGATCCATCTTTAGTCCCGGTTGGTAACGACTAAAGATCCATGTACCATTTTTTTTATTTGCATGGCCCTGTTTGCTGCATGGTTGATTATATATATATATATTACAATACATATATATGCATTGTAATACATATATTATGCATGTATATAGAATACATACACATATATATATGCGTATGTATATATGTATAAATACATATATTACACACATATTTATAATTTAAAGCACTTAACATTTTATGTACATATATGTTACCAAAATATATATTAACACTAAAGTAAATGTACGTACATATATATAAATATATATATATATATACATGCATGTATAGTACAATTCATTTGCTCGCTAGCTATAGCTACGACTTCGACGCCTGCGTTACGTCAGAAGAGGAAGGACCAACGTTACGAATTGTCGATCCGTCGTAGTAGAATTCACCATCGGGATTAAGGACTTCTTCGTTGATGAACCCCATCAGTTGTTCTTGAACAGCCGTGATAAAATCCTTGTGTGGGAGTTTTTCCCTCATGTGAATATGCTATCATTCGAAAAATAATGACATATCAATATATGAAATTAATAAACTACTTAACAAATCGATACGCAATGAAATTTTGAATGGTTTATGTATACGTACATCGAGCTCTCGTTTGGTGTATATTTGGTTTGATAGGCAGTGGGCATACTCGCATACGTAGTAGCCGCATAAGTTAGTTCCCTTGTCCTGCTTTGCACACTACATGAGAAACGATGAGAGATTTAATATACTCTTTATATTAACTGTAACTAGAGATTCAATTCAATATAATTTTGGATCATGCATGTACTCATTGGAAAATGAAACCTCCGTCCAAGTTTTTCTTTCCAAGTCCCGCGGACCAATTGACGGAACTGATCCCAAGCCCTACATGTGCAGTTGCAAGCTATGATTAATTAAATATTACCCGAGATCAACATAATAGCAACAGAGTCCCGCGACTCTGGAATAGATGGCATTATATTACCTGTCTATCAGTTGGAAGACCTTGTCAAAAACCTTCTCCTCTTTATTCATTGAGTCGTACACAGTGACTCTGCATGCGTCTAAGTCGAAAAAGAACAGGACCTAGTGGAATCTAGAATATGCGTGAGATGAGATAAATATCAGAATGCACATGTTATATGTATGGGAATGAAATTTGTTCGAACGACAATAAAAACTCACTCTGTGTTGTACGGCAATAGTATGAACGTCTTGAAATGCTGCTGCGTTAGGAGATGGACGAGATTGTCCTCTGTGTCTTTCTCGTACATGTCGAGCATTTCGGTGTTGATTTTCCGAGGGTCGATGAACCCAGTATTGTAAACCCCCCGCCGTCGGGCCCTTTGAATCTCCATTCTACAACAATGAAAGGAAATTATTATTGCTTACATATATGCCAGGAGCTAATTATTGAACGAAACAAATCGAACTCAAAGATACTTACAAAATCCATGCGCTCAGAACAGAGACGTCGAGGGCGTCCCGATGGTACAGATCGAAGACATCCTTGAAATGGATCCATAGAACATCTTCTCCTTGCAAGAAGTCGGGGTTTCTGATCCTCGCTCCAAACATCTCTCTACCATTGGCGCTCATTTCCATGTACCGTTCATAGAATTTGTACATTTGTGTCGGTAGGGACTGCAGCTGCTCAGGCCTGATAAGCGGTTTACCGAGTTCAAACTTGTATGCCACTTCCGCCTTCGGGATTGGTGCGCCTCCAACCAACTGAGCCATGGTTAGACCGGTGTCCGAAATGAAATCCGTTATGCCAAAGTCTTCGCCGGTCACCAACGGCTCGACCACTTGGTGTGGTTGTTCTCCAAGCTGAGGAACTGGTTTGGACTTCTTGTAATAGGCTTTCCTAAGTGTTCGGTCATAGTCCGATAGCTTTAAGGCCTCCTTGTTTGCGGTGGACATTCCCTTGAAGAAATTCTTCACGCTCGGGTCAATAGGTATCTTCTTTTCAGGACTCCGAGGCTTGAGTTGCCTCTTCACTTCTCCTGCCACATAAGCGTCAAGCTCCTCTTTACTGCAATCGTACGGCGGCTCCTTGTTTTTGGTGGTGTCAACTTTGGCCTTCTTCGTTGCCCTTGTGCTGGCAGGAGGTGGAGCTTGGCGAGACCTTGTCTTGGGAGGTGCAGGCGGACACGGTGGAGGAGGAGGCGGAGGAGCCGGAGGAGATGGTGCAGGAGGAGGTGGCGGAGGAGCCGGAGGAGATGGTGCAGGAGGAGACGGAGGAGACGGAGAAGCCGGAGGAGATGGTGCAGGAGGAGGTGGCGGAGGAGCCGGAGGAGATGGTGCAGGAGGAGACGGCGGAGCTGGAGGAGATGGTGCACGAGACGCCGCTTGTCGCCCAGGGAGGATGATGTACCGCTTGCGCCATAGTATAATGGTGTGGCTTGTGTCTCGTAGATGCGTCTCACCGTCTCCTCCTGGGTAGTCCAACTCGAGGTCCTCATACACGGCTTCCACCAGCTCAACTTCGACCCTCAAGTATCCTGCTGGAATCGGCCTGCAGTGGTAAGTCCCTGAAATGTCCGTTGGGATGGCCATTCCCGACGCCACCTTCACGTGATGAGAGGTTATCTATTAGTAATCAACCTAAGCAGCAACTTGCGGAACGCACGAGTCAAAAATCATATATTACATCGAGCATACCTTGATTGATAAGTTCTTGAAGGGAATATGCAGCTCACATGGTGTCCGATGCGTGATCTCATCAACGGGGCAAGTGGTTTCGTCCTGGGTTTGCATGGCGTCCATGTTATGTGATACTACCTGCCCCGTTGAGGCGCAGCTGCTACGATTGCCTGATGGGCTGACCATTGGAGGAGGTATGTTGTCACACCCTAAAAATCCTAAAGTTATAAATAGTTGTTTAAATGGAATTATCATAAAATGATTTTAAAAGCCTAGAAGAAAAGATCTAATTGTAAATAATAAATTCCAATATAAAATTGGGCCTGATAAAATTTTATTAAATACTTTGCTTAATTCTGTAATTCCTAGATTTTTCTGGGATTTATTTGAGTTAAGGAAGTATTTTTAATAAATGAAATTGCATTTCATGAATTATTTAAATTGAAAAAGATTTTTAAAATCCTCTTTTGGCTTTGGGCAGAAAGTCGGCCCAAACCTTCTCTCTCTCCCCGGCCCTCTTAGCTCGGATTTAGTTGGTTCAAGTCTCTAAATTTTTCTAAAATTGAGATCTACATGTTAAAAATATCCACATATACTGTTCATGCTTGTTTATGTGCTGTTTTGGTGATTTTGCTCTTTTCTGTTTAGACTCCGACGTTTCCGGAGAGTCCGGTTTCGCAGGAGAAGATTTAGAAGAGTTCCAAGGCCAGCAAGGCAAGTCACACAGATCCCAATCAATCCTTTGAGCATGTTGATCCCGTTTAAAGCTATTGTTTCTATTCAACTATTGCATTTATTTTCGAATGTCATTGGGTGGAATTAACCTATTGTTTGTTATGGCCATTTTGTTCTTGATTATCTTATTCCTTGATACCTTGGGTTATTGTAACTTGACTAGTTAAGCTTTATATATTGGTTCAACTAGATATTAGATGTAATTGCTTAGCCATGCTTAGAAACTTTAGCACACTAATGGGATAACTTATGATTCACTATTATTTAATGATGGCTTAATGATAGTTCATGATGATCAATCGTGATTGGTTAACTAATTAATTTGCCAACTAAAACCTGATAATGGTGGGTTGTGAGTACATGGTTTTGATGGTCGTGCTCATGACAATTAAGGACCGGTTCACGAGTTTCGGTTGTGAAACATTAACCGTGCCAACCACAAGCCAGCGTGGCCAACGACATTACCTTTTGTATAGCATGGTTCATTGCGGAGCACCAGACTAAGAAGTGGCGGAGATAAGCCCACGGGGGTCGCTGGGGAGTCCATGCCTTGTTTATAAGGGGGTGATTATGATCCAGGAATGGTGCACTGTGGTAGATTGTGTTGTGCGAGGGGTACTGTCACAGCTCCTTTCCGAGGTACCGTGGTGGTATCAAGGCACATGGTGACATGTTGTGGGGCTGTGTCTTGTGGGTACAGTGGTACACCTCTGGTCAGAGTAAAACTATTCGAATAGCCATGTCCGCTGTTATGGGCGAGTCTAACAATGTCTTTCGTGATTAGTCTCACACTTCACACCATAATGAAAAATGCTATAACTGGTAATAATCTGTTTAGCTCCTTGTTTGGAATGGTATATTCCTGGTTTGGAGTTAGAACTGTGCAGCCGGGGTTGGTTGTTCAGAATGGTTGGGCCTATACAACAGGGTATGTTGTATAGTGTTGGATTAATACTGTTTAATTGATATTCTACTGTTTTATTAAATTCTGAAATATTCATTAAATGCTATTTATGCAAAGAAGCCTATATTATGCCATCCTTGGTTATCCTGTGCACTTGCATATTTGCTGCGTGGCTTGCTGAGTATGTCATATACTCACCTTGCAATCATTCATCAGAGGAGGTGTTCTACAGTGATGCTGATGGTGTTGAGGATTTGGCGTAGTCCTGGTCAAGCTGTCTGTGGAGTGGAGTCGTCTGCGCCGTTTATCTTTATTTTCCGCTGCTTAGATTTTTACTGATTGAGAGGAACTATCTACCTCTGTAAAGACATTTTATTCGCTTATTAATTAGAGTAATAATTGTACTCTATTATCAATTTGTTATTGTGTGCCTCGGCTGATTCCTGGACGAGGGTTTACACACATGTAAGCGTTTGGAATTTTGGATAGAAATTTCGGGCGTGACAAGTTGGTATCAGAGCCAGGTTGACCTTAGGATGTGCCAAATAGTTACCTATAAGAGCCCTCTAAAAATATTGGAAAATTAGAACTGTTCTCCTCCCGTTCTCTTTTAATTAAACCAAGCTAATGGCACATGCAGTTTATAGTCTCTTAAATTGTTGCTTTTAAAATTTACTTTTTGTTTTTCTGTGTTGTTAGTACTATACATCTATTACTGTACTAATGGCTCATTTTCTAGCAAAGGTTTTACCACATTGTTTTATTTAATCTTGCTGCAATGTAATAAACTTAGCATGATTAATTTTATAACTCTCTTTTAAATTATTTCTTTTGAAACCTGTTATTCAAAAGTGCAAAACCGGTGATCCTGTTTCTACCCGTTTCAGCTTATCTTATAAGATTGGTTTACTTTATTCATTTACCTTTCACTTTGATTTTCTAATTTTATTCAAAGTAACCCGAAAACTTGTGCTATTAATTGGATAAATGTCTTAACTTCCTCCTTTCACTTGTCTTTAGATGCCGCGCTACAAGCCTGAGTACTTGTTTGGTACTGAAGGATTTGTCCAGGAGTTGCGTACGATGTCCTTTGCCATAGGATTTGGGACTGCCCCGTTGTATGCCTAGATTTCCCATGATCGCGATGAAGAGAAGTGCCGTGTCAAAGTCACCTTGAACAGTAATCGTGAAGATATCCCATCGGTGATGCTCGAGGCTGGAGGGGGAAACTATATGCATGCATGTCAGGAGGGGGCAAGAATCGCCATCGGAGAGCTCCGCGACCGCTACAGTAATCAGTTGGCCAATACTGAGTATCGCTACCATCCTCGGCAACCCCAGGGAAGTGATCGTGGCAGCTACCTTGAACCTGCAGGAATTGAGAATGATGCTACCACAAGACATTTGGTCGAGATGCTATGGGCTATGGATGAGACCCTTGCTGAGATTGTGATAGTAGCTCAAGATCGTGAAGACTGGAACCGTGGTAAGATTTGCAAGCTGGAGGACAAGGTGGATCATTTGGAGAAGGAGCTAGCCGCATTGAAGGGAGAAGCACCACCACGAAAAGCCAAAGTTGGCGCCAAAGGTTCTTTTTGTCCCTCGCTACCAGTTGGCGCCAAAGGTTCGTGTGGTGGAAAAAGAAGTTACTCCAGCGGATCCTCAGGTTGTCAACATAAGTGATGATGAAGGGGAAGAATCGAAGCGCACCCATTCAAAGGTCGAGTGGGGAGCAACTCAAGATGATGATGAAGACGAGCCGAACGAACCTTCAATCAACTCCGATGCTCGAAAGACCTAGAACACCTTGTTAAGCCGTTGCCATAGATCGTTGTGTTAGCTTGCTTGTTTAAGTTTGGTTGTGTGTGTGGGTCTCGCATGTGGTTTACATCAGTGGTGAGATGTAAGTGCATGCGTTTGTTTGCTTTCGAGTGTTAGGTTGGTGAGTTTAGTGGTGTGAGAGTCTTCAAGCCTATGTAATAATGAAACTCAGTTAAGATCAATAAAAGTTAACTTAGTAGAAAAATTAATTCTCTGTCCTAAGTAGTTTTCCCCGGTTTCTCTTCTTGTGCTCCTGCCATGCCAGATGGTGCTCACTCGCAGCGTTGGAAATGGTCCCAACAGCAACAACAACAACAGCAACAACAACAATGGAGAGAATCCCACGCTTGCCCAAGTTTTGGCTCAACAGACACAGCTTATGCATATGATGATGCAGCAACTCCAGAACCAGCAGAACCAAGGGAATAACCATGCACCTCCCTAGAACAAGTTAGCGGAATTTCTTCGTGTGAGGCCACCTACTTTTTCTAGCACTACTAATCTGGTAGAGGCTGGTGATTGGCTGCACGCCATAGAAAAGAAGTTGGACTTGCTTCAGTGCACTGATCAGGAGAAGGTTTCTTTTGCTTCACATCAGCTGCATGGCCCTGCTTCCGAGTGGTGGGATCACTTCCGTCTCAACAGGACCACGGCGGAACCTATCACTTGGCTAGAATTCACTACTGCCTTTCGCAAGACACACATACCATCGGGAGTGGTGTCTCTGAAGAAGAGGGAGTTTAGGGCTCTTACTCAGGGATCTCGCTCTGTTACTGAATATTTGCATGAGTTTAATCGTCTAGCTCGTTATGCTCCGGAAGAAGTACGCACTGATGAAGAGCGTCAAGAAAAGTTCCTGGAAGGACTGAATGATGAGCTTTCTTACCGATTAATGACTGGGGATTATCAAGACTTCCAGAAATTGGTGGATAAGGCTATTCGCCAGGAGGATAAGTACAACCGCATGGAGCAGAAGAAACGCAGGATTGCCGACTTCAAAGCTCAGCAAGGGAATAGTCAGAGGTCACGTCTTGCTTTGGGATCTCAGTCAATGCCTCAGGGAGGTTCTTCGTCTGTTGTTCGTCCGCAGCGTCAGTTGTTCAACAACAATGCTGGCAACAACAACCGCAACCAAGCTCCACGTCCTGTGACAGCTTCGACACCGCATCAGCCTGTCAAGAGGGAACAAGGAAACAAGCCCGGGGTATGCTTCAACTGTGGTGAACCAGGCCATTACTCCGATAAGTGTCCGAAGCCCCGACGCGCGAAGGTTGTCCCTGCACAGAACAACTCCACCGCACCAGCGACAAAGGCTCGTGTCAACCACGTTGCTGCTGCAGAAGCTCAAGGTGCTCCAGATGTGATTTTGGGTACGTTCCCTGTTAACTCAGTTCCTGCAACAGCACTTTTCGACTCTGGTGCTACGCATTCAATTTTATCTATGAGTTTTGCGGGAAATCATGGGATGGAAGTAGAAGATCTTAGATGTCCTCTGATGGTTAGTACCCCAAGTAATCAAGCACTCTCAGTGCAACGTAGCCCCTCTGTCAGAATAGAGATTCACGGAGTGCCATTTCTGGCCAATCTTATTCTGTTAGAATCCAAAGACCTTGATGTCATCCTAGGGATGGACTGGTTAGCCAGATATAAAGGTGTGATAGATTGTGCTAATAGAAAAGTAACTCTCACCAGCAATGATGGCCAAGTTGTAACTGTTCATACATTGCCTTCTGAGCCCTTATGGTCAAGTCTGAACCAAATAGCTTTGGAAGAGATTCCCGTAGTACGAGAATACCCAGATGTGTTCCCGGATGATTTACCTGGTATGCTGCCTAAAAGAGATATAGAGTTCAGAATAGATCTGGTACCCGGTACAGCTCCAATCCATAAGAGACCTTATAGAATGGCAGCCAATGAATTAGCAGAAGTCAAGAGGCAAGTAGATGATTTGCTTCAGAAAGGGTACATTAGACCAAGTTCGTCTCCATGGGGTGCTCCAGTTATTTTTGTTGAAAAGAAAGATCATACCCAGAGGATGTGTGTGGACTATCGTGCCCTAAATGATGTGACTATCAAGAATAAGTACCCGCTGCCCAGAATTGATGATTTGTTTGATCAGCTTAAAGGTGCCACTGTTTTCTCCAAGATCGATCTTCGATCAGGGTATCACCAGTTGAGGATTAAAGAGGAAGACATATCTAAGACGGCTTTCACTACTCGGTATGGGTTATTTGAATGTACTGTTATGTCTTTCGGACTTACCAATGCCCCTGCTTTCTTCATGAACTTGATGAATAAGGTGTTTATGGAATACCTAGACAAGTTCGTAGTCGTCTTTATTGATGACATTCTTATCTACACTCGAACCAATGAAGAGCATGAAGAACATCTTCGCCTTGCATTGGAGAAGCTACGAGAACATCAATTGTATGCCAAGTTTAGCAAGTGTGAATTCTGGTTGTCTGAAGTGAAGTTCCTTGGTCACGTCATCTCAGCCGGAGGAGTTGCCGTTGATCCTAGTAATGTAGAATCGATAACCAGCTGGAAACAACCAAAGACAGTTTCAGAGATTCGCAGTTTCCTGGGTCTTGCAGGATATTACCGGAGGTTTATAGAGAATTTCTCCAAAATTGCTAAGCCCATGACACGACTGCTTCAGAAAGATGTGAAGTACAAGTGGTCAGAAGAATGTGAACAGAGTTTTCAAGAGTTGAAAAGTCGCTTAATATCAGCGCCCATTTTGATTTTGCCTGATCCTAAGAAGGGTTTCCAAGTGTATTGCGATGCATCTAAGCTTGGGTTAGGATGTGTTCTGATGCAAGATGGGAAGGTGGTTGCCTATGCATCTCGTCAGTTACGTCCGGATGAGAAGAACTACCCTACTCATGATCTCGAGTTAGCTTTAGTGGTTCATGCATTGAAGATTTGGCGTCATTATCTTTTCAGTACCTGTACAGAGGTGTACACCGATCACAAGAGTTTAAAGTACATCTTTACTCAACCAGATCTGAACATGAGACAACAGAGATGGTTGGAATTAATCAAGGATTATGACATGGGAATTCATTATCACCCGGGAAAGGCTAATGTTGTAGCAGATGCTCTTAGCAGGAAAGGCTATTGCAATGCTACGGAAGGACGACAGTTGCCTTTGGAGTTATGCAAGGAATTAGAAAGATTAAATTTGGGAATTGTCACTAGAGCTTTTGTTGCAACCCTAGAAGCAAAGCCTACTCTCATTGATCAGGTTAGAGAAGCCCAGATTAATGACCCTGATATTCATGAGATCAAGAAGAATATGAGCAGAGGAAAAGCTATCGGTTTCTTGGAAGATGAGCAAGGGACCGTATGGTTGGGCGAAAGAATTTGTGTTCCAGAGAACAAAGAGTTGAAAGATACAATTCTGAAAGAAACTCACGACACTTTGTACTCCATTCACCCTGGTAGTACCAAGATGTTTCAAGATCTCAAAGAAAGATTTTGGTGGACAAGTATGAAGCGTGAGGTAGCAGAGTTTGTAGCTATGTGTGATGTTTGTCAGCAAGTTAAGTCGATAGACTCACTAAAGTGGCTCATTTCATTCCAGTAAAGACAACATATTCCGGAAGTCGTTTGGCGGAATTGTATATGGCAAGGATTGTGTGTTTGCATGGCGTCCCTAAGAAAATAGTATCTGATCGAGGTAGTCAGTTTACTTCAAAGTTTTGGAAGAAGCTTCAGGAAGAGATGGGTTCTAAGCTGAACTTCAGTACTGCTTATCATCCGCAGACAGACGGACAAACCGAAAGAGTGAATCAGATTTTGGAAGACATGTTGAGAGCTTGTGCTTTAGACTTTGGTGGAAGTTGGGATAAGAATTTGCCTTACGCAGAATTTTCATACAACAACAGTTATCAAGCTAGTCTTCAGATGGCTCCTTACGAAGCACTGCATGGTCGTAAGTGTCGTACTCCGCTTCTGTGGGATCAAACGGGAGAACATCTGGTTTTCGGAACTGATATCCTAAGGGAAGCAGAAGAAAAGGTAAAGGTCATTCAAGAAAGATTGCGTGTGGCTCAGTCTCGCCATAAGAGTTATGCCGACAATCGTCGCAGAGATTTGAGTTTTGAAGAAGGAGATCATGTGTACCTTCGTGTCACGCCTCTCCGAGGGGTTCATCGTTTTCATACCAAAGGAAAGTTGGCTCCGCGTTTTGTGGGACCTTATAAGATTGTCAGTCGAAGAGGTGAGGTTGCTTATCAGTTGGAGTTACCTCAATCGTTAGTAGGAGTCCATGATGTGTTCCATGTGTCACAGTTGAAAAAATTTTTAAGGGTACCTACTGAGGAAGCTAATCTTGAACAGATAGAAATCCAAGACGATCTGACATATGTCGAGAAACCAATTCGTATTTTGGAGACAAATGAGAGAAGATCCAGGAATCGAGTTATCCGTTTCTGTAAGGTTCAATGGAGTAATCACTCAGAAGAAGAAGCCACTTGGGAACGAGAAGATGAATTAGAGTCCGCTCATCCGTATCTTTTCGCCAGTTCTTCCAAATCTCGAGGACGAGATTCTGTTTAAGGGGGGTAGGTTTGTCACACCCTAAAAATCCTAAAGTTATAAATAGTTGTTTAAATGGAATTATCAGAAAATAATTTTAAAAGCCTAGAAGAAAATATCTAATTGTAAATAATAAATTCCAATATAAAATTGGGCCAGATAAAATTTTATTAAATACTTTGCTTAATTCTATAATTCCTAGATTTTTCTGGGATTTATTTGAGTTAAGGAAGTATTTTTAATAAATGAAATTGCATTTCATGAATTATTTAAATTGAAAAAGATTTTTAAAATCCTCTTTTGGCTTTGGGCCGAAAGTCGGCCCAAACCTTCTCTCTCTCCCCGGCCCAAGCCGGCCCAGTCCACCCGCAGCTGCCGCGCGTGCGCGCGCCCTCGGACGCTGACAGGTAGGGCCCGCCTGTCAGGTCGTCGTCTACCTCCGGCCGCTCGCCTCCCGAACCCTAGCGCCGCGCCGCCGCCGTCTCCTTCCAAATCCGGCCGCCCCTTCCCGTTTCCGGTGAAATTAATAGAGGGGAAATGATCTCCGGGATCCCCTCTATCTTTTCTCTTATGGAATCGTCGATTAATTTCGTTTGGAAATCCGTGGATTAGAGTTCGATTCGGATCGATCTCTCTCCTCCGAACCCTAAACCTTCCTTCGCGTCGCCGGGCCGCCGTGGGCCTTCGCCGCCGCCTTTAGCCCCTTTATAAGGACCCCCGAGCTTCCCTCTACCCGTCGCCGCCTTCGCCTTTGTCTCTCGTCGCCCGTAGCGCCCTAGCCTCGTGCAACCTAGCACCGCCGTCGCTCCAGCCGTGCGCCGCCGTCGCTCCAGTCGTCGCCGTCACTCGGGGAGGTCACCGTCGTGGTCGCCGTCGCGTCGCCGTCCTCGTCCGACCCTTCGCCGTCGCTATCAGCCGCCGGAGCACCGTCGCCGCCGTTGACCCGATCGTCTCCGCCGCCTTTTCCTCGTCGCCGTCGCCGTCCGTTCGTCGTCCGCTGCCGCTTTGGTCACCGGTGAGTTCGCCGTGCCGTCCGCTACCCGTTGGTGCCCTCCGTTTGCGCCGCCGCGCCATCGTTCGCCGGTGAGCGTGTGCGCCCGAGCCGCCACCGGAGGTGACGTCACCGCCGACGTCATCGTCGTCGTTCCCCGTGGCTCGGTCGTGGACCATTGGATCTTGGCCGTCCGTTTTGGATAAGATCGATCTCGGCCGTTCGATCCGTAGACCGCCGCCGTGCACCCGGTCCACCGTGAACCCGAGCCCCGCTGACGCAATAATTCCCTTTTTCTTTTCAAAAATAATTCATTATTGCGTCATAATTCAATTAAAATTTATATAAATGATTTAATCCGATTTAATCGTTGAAAATTCATAACTAATTCATCTTAGCTCGGACTTAGTTGGTTCAAGTCTCTAAATTTTTCTAAAATTGAGATCTACATGTTAAAAATATCCACATGTACTGTTCATGCTTGTTTATGTGCTGTTTTGGTGATTTTGCTCTTTTCTGTTTAGATTCCGACGTTTCTGGAGAGTCCGGTTTCGCAGGAGAAGATTTAGAAGAGTTCCAAGGCCAGCAAGGCAAGTCACACAGATCCCAATCAATCCTTTGAGCATGTTGATCCCGTTTAAAGCTATTGTTTCTATTCAACTATTGCATTTATATTCGAATGTCATTGGGTGGAATTAACCTATTATTTGTTATGGCCCTTTTGTTCTTGATTATCTTATTCCTTGATACCTTGGGTTATTGTAACTTGACTAGTTGAGCTTTATATATTGGTTCAACTAGATATTAGATGTAATTGCTTAGCCATGCTTAGAAACTTTAGCACACTAATGGGATAACTTATGATTCACTATTATTTAATGATGGCTTAATGATAGTTCACGATGATCAATCGTGATTGGTTAACTAATTAATTTGCCAACTAAAACCTGATAATGGTGGGTTGTGAGTACATGATTTTGATGGTCGTGCTCATGACAATTAAGGACCGGTTCACGAGTTTCGGTTGTGAAACATTAACCGTGCCAACCACAAGCCAGCGTGGGCAACGGCTTTACCTTTTGTATAGCATGGTTCATTGCGGAGCACCAGACTAAGAAGTGGCGGAGATAAGCCCACGGGGGTCGCTGGGGAGTCCATGCCTTGTTTATAAGGGGGTGATTATGATCCAGGAATGGTGCACTGTGGTAGATTGTGTTGTGCGAGGGGTACTGTCACAGCTCCTTTCCGAGGTACCGTGGTGGTATCAAGGCACATGGTGACATGTTGTGGGGCTGTGTCTTGTGGGTACAGTGGTACACCTCTGGCTAGAGTAAAACTATTTGAATAGCCGTGCCCGCGGTTATGGGCGGGTCTAACAATATCTTTCGTGATTAGTCTCACACTTCACACCATAATGAAAAATGCTATAACTGGTAATAATCTGATTAGCTCCTGGTTTGGAATGGTATATTCCTGGTTTGGAGTTAGAACTGTGCAGCCGGGGTTGGTTGTTCAGAACGGTTGGGCCTATACAACAGGGTATGTTGTATAGTGTTGGATTAATACTGTTTAATTGATATTCTACTGTTTTATTAAATTCTGAAATATTCATTAAATGCTATTTATGCAAAGAAGCCTATATTATGCCATCCTTGGTTATCCTGTGCACTTGCATATTTGTTGTGTGGCTTGCTGAGTATGTCATATACTCACCTTGCAATCATTCATCAGAGGAGGAGTTCTACAGTGATGCTGATGGTGTTGAGGATTTGGCGTAGTCCTGGTCAAGCTGTCTGTGGAGTGGAGTCGTCTGCGCCGTTTATCTTTATTTTCCGCTGCTTAGATTTTTACTGATTGAGAGAAACTATCTACCTCTGTAAAGACATTTTATTCGCTTATTAATTAGAGTAATAATTGTACTCTATTATCGATTTGTTATTGTGTGCCTCGGCTGATTCCTGGACGAGGGTTTACACACATGTAAGCGTTTGGAATTTTGGATAGAAATTCCGGGCGTGACATATGTACGGCTGGGGATCGTGTGAACGATGTGCTGCCATGCGTTCATCCACCTTCCGGGCCACCTCCTCTTGCATGCTAAGCTCGTAGCTCGATATCCTGTACTCGAGATCTGCAATCTTCGCCTCGGTATCTCTCTTGCTCCTCATCCGACTCCTGTACCTGTGGATATCATCCTTGAATCCCATCTTCCAGGGAATCACGCATTTCCCTCGTGTTCGTCCTGGATGTTCGGGAGTCTGTAGGGCGAGTGACAGCTCGTCCTTCTCTCTGTTTGGTCGGAACATGCCCTGAGAAGAGGCTTCCACTGCATCCATTAGTCGACTAGCAGCCTCGCGTATCTGATCGTTGAAGACCAAGGAGCCATCACTTGGGTTGAGCGTTCCACCGTGAGCATAGTACCAGAACTTCGATCGATCAGGTCATTTAGTGGTGGCCGGTTCGATACCCCTCTCAAGCAAGCTTGCCTCCATCTCCTCCCACTTCGGCATCGCGACGCTATAGCCGCCTGACCCCAAGTGGTGATGGTACTTCTTCTTGGTGGCATTTTCTTTGTTTCTTTCCATCATCGCCTGCCCTTGTTGACCTCTCTTGTAAGCAATGAACTCGTCCCAGTGATCCCTTAGCTTCGGGAATACGTCGAAGTTCGGTGTCTGCCCCTTCAGGATGTATTTCCGGTACAGATCTCCCTTGAAGGTCTGGAACTGTTCTACCATTTTCTTAAGAGTCCACTATTTCACTATGTTCTCTGTACCCGCAGGGAGCGTGAACGTCTCGAGCATTGTGGTCCACAGCATCTCTTTCTCTGATTCCGGGACAAAGCTGTCATCACCCCCGCGTGCCCTTGTTCTGCACCAGTACACCTTGCTGACAGGCACGTTATCCCCACAACCCAACCGCTGTGGCGTACAAAATTCTTGGCTGCTTGTGCCGGGGCACTAGGTCGGCCGTCTGCGTCCACCTCAGTTATGATGTGCCGACCCTCTATCTTCTTCGCGGCACCTCATTGTCCGCGTGCCCTCTTCTGTCGAGCGGAGGGATGACTTCCACTAGTCTCCTCCTAGTTCCCCTCCGCATCCCTCTCCACGTTCCCCTCCTCATTCCCCTCTACATCCCTCTCTGTGTTCCCCACCTCGTTCAAGTACTGGTTTGGATCCTCGTTCCCCTCTTCTTCGTTCTAGTACTAGCTGCTTCCCGATGCGATTGTATCGTACAGTATCTGTTCCTCATCGCGATCAGCCATCTGTTCATAGAAGAAATATTTGCTAAGCGTAATATTAACACTCTACTAATCTTGTATTAAAACTCAACTAATCATATATGCTAAGTCTAAGTGTCGTGTATTTGTACGGTAGATAATCATATATGCTACGTCTAATTAAGTTTCGAACACTCACATATGCTAAGTCTAATTAAGTTTCGTGTATTAAACCTCTAATAATCTCTAACACTCACATATGCTAAGTCTAATTAAGTTTCGTATATTAAACCTCTAATAATCTTATATTAAATCTCTAACTATCTCTAACACTCAAATATGCTAAGTCTAATTGTCGTGTATTTGTACGGTAAATAATCATATATGCTAAGTCTAATTAAGTTTTGAATATTACATCTCTAATAATCTTATATTAAATCTCTAACAATCAAATATGTTTCGAATATTACATCTCTAATAATCTTATATTAAATCTCTAACACTCACATATGCTGTCTAATTAAGTTTCGTATATTAAACCTCTAATAATCTTATATTAAATCTCTAATTATCTCTAACACTCAAATATACTAAGTCTAATAATCTAATAATCTCTAACACTCACATATGCTAACTCTAATAATCTAATAATCTTATATTAGAGATCTAACAATCTTATATTATATCTCTAACAATCACATCTTTACATCACTTGCCTGCGTGAATTCCTTCGAGGGCTAGCTACCACTTCGGCTTGAGGGACGACGACGACGACGTCTTCTCTGCAACATGCAAAAAAAATGTATTAGTTCTAAATGCAAAGGAACATATAATGTATTTCACGTTTTCAAGTATATATAATCATATATATATGCTAAGTTCAACAATAGTTTAATTATCTCGTTCGTACACATTTCGCTCGCGTTCGTTCTCACACTTTTAGCTCAAGTGCATTCACATTCGTTAACGTTTCAATCACGTTCGTTCGTGTTTCATTCACGTTCGTTCGCGTTCGTTCACTAACACTCACGTTCGTTCACGTTTCAGTCATGTTCGTTCGCGTTCGTTCACGTTTCGTTCGCGTTTGTTCACGTTTCTTTAACGTTTCGTTCGCGTTCGTTCGCGTTCGTTCACATTCGTTCGCGTTCGTTAAGCGTTCGTTCGCGTTTGTTCATGTTCGTTCGCGTTCGTTCACTAACACTCACGTTCGTTCACGTTTCAGTCACGTTCGTTCACGTTTCTTTAACGTTTCGTTCGCGTTCGTTCACGTTCGTTCGCGTTCGTTCATGTTCGTTCGCGTTCGTTAAGCGTTCGTTCGCGGCGGCGGCGTCTCGCGGCGGTGGGGGCGCGGTTCGGCGCCGTGGGCCGGCCCGGCGGCGAGGGGGCGGCGGCGGCGACATCGTCTCGCGGTGGCGGCGTCTCACGGCGGTGGGGGCGCGGTCCGGCGCCGTGGGCCGGCCCGGCGGCGTGGGGGCCCGGCGGCGTGGGGGCGCGGCGGCGGCGGGCCACGGCGGCGGCATGGGGGCCCGGTGGCGTGGGGGCGCGGCGGCGGCGTGCCGCGGCGGCGGCGTAACGCGGCGGCGGCGTAACGTAGCGGCCCGGCGGCGTATGTCAGCGTCGGCGTCGTCGGCGTTCGTCGGCGAAAGAGAGAGAGACAGAGAGCTACATCGAGAGAGAGAGGGCGGGGGCTCTCACCCAAGAGACGCGGCGGCGACGTCTGCGGTGGAGGCGGCAAGGACCGCCAGGCGACGGTGAGAGACGACGGCGGCATCGGCGCGGGATCCCTAGGCAGTGGCGGTGAAGGAGAAGCCGATGCTCGATCTCGATGGAAAAACGTCTAAGTGTTGGTGGAGAAGACGAGAGCGCACCGGGAATATATATACCCCCGGATCATTACTCCCGGTTGGTGATAAGAACCGGGAGTAAAGATATCTTTACTCCCGGTTTGTAACAACAACCGGGATTAAAGATCTTATCCTTAATCCCGGTTGTTGTTAGGAACCGGGAGTAAAGATATCTTTACTCCCGGTTCTTCTCAAGAACCGGGAGTAAAGATATTTTCCCGCTATTTCTAAATTTCTTTTTAAACCCGGTTAGGGTTAAGAACCGGGACTAAAGTTAATAGCACTGAATATTGAATTTCGTTGCATATATGTTTCTAAAATAGTAAATAATGCATTAAAAATTTTAATTAACATATGTAAATCCCACATGCATGATTTAAAACTATTAAAAATTCTATTAATCATATATAATTAGCATATGCATGATATTAAATTGTTAAAAATTATAACTAACATATGTAAATCCCACATGCATGATTTAAAACTTTTAAAAATTCTAATAATCGTATATAATTAGCATATGGATGATATTAAATTGTTAAAAATTGTAACTAACATATGTAAATCCCACATGCATGATTTAAAACTTTTAAAAATTCTAATAATCGTATATAATTAGTATATGCATGATATTAAATTGTTAAAAATTGTAATTAATCATATATAACTAGCATATTCAATAGATCCAATAAATTATGGCAATAGATCGGCGGTGACGGTTGTCCGCACGTACTTTCTCGTCAGTATTGTTCCTTCCTTGTGATCGCTAGGTGAGTAAGGGGTGTCTTCGTTTGATAGGAGGATGCTAGGGTCAACCGTCACCGTGAAAGGGGGTTGCCCATCAAACTGATCGTAATCCTCGTCAGTCTTGTCCTCTACTCCGACGATTTTTCTTTTGCCTGGGAGAACCACGTGGCGCTTCGGCTTGTCAGGCCCTTTGCCCTTCTTTCCTTTGCTAGACATGTCCTTCACGTAAAAAACTTGCGTTACATCATTGGCAAGGACAAAAGGTTCGTCCGAGTATCCAACCTTGTTAAGGTCAACCATTGTCATCCCACTATCTTCAATCGTTACGCCTCCACCAGTCAACCTAACCCATTGGCACCGGAACAGAGGGACCTTGAGAGGTCCATAGTCAAGTTCCCATATCTCCTCGATGGCACCGTAATACGTGCCAGTTGTACCATCGTGTCCCATGGCATCGATACAAACAACACTGTTCTAGTTCGTGCTCTTCATGTCTTGGGCTCTTGTGTAGAATGTGTACCCATTGATCTCATATCCCTGGAATGTCGCGATCGAGCCAGATGGACCCCTCGCCAGGAAGGCCAGTTGCTGGTTAATCGTCTCGTTACCCATGAGATGTTGTCGCAGCCATGCGGGGAATGTATCAATGTGATGCCGTGTAATCCATGCATCGGACTTACCGATGTTTCTGGCGCGAACTAGAGCCAAGTGCTCCTCGATCTAAGGAGCCACCAATGAAAATTGTTGTAAAACCGTGAAATAGGCTTTACGGAATAAATTGTTGTCTACCGTCATTATAGCTTTCCTTCCGAGAGTCCCCTTTCCCCGTAGTCTCCCTTCATGGCGTGATTCAGGTACCCCGATTGGGCGAAGGTCTTCAATAAATTCTACGCAGAATTCAATGACCTCCTCTGTTCCATACCCCTGGGCGATGCTTGCCTTTGGACGAGCACGGTTACGAACATACTTCTTCAGAACGCCCATGTACCTCTCGAAAGGAAACATGTTGTGTAGGAACACAGGCCCGGGAATACCGATCTCTTTTACTAGGTGACAAAGCAGATGCGTCATTATATTGAAAAACAAAGGTGGAAATATCAACTCAAAGCTGACAAGACATTGCACCACATCATTCTGAAGGGCTTCTAACCTATCCGGATCGATGACCTTCTGCGAAATTGCGTTCATGAAAGAACATAGCTTTGTTATTGTTGCCCGGACATTGTCTGGGAGGATACCCCTTATTTTAACTGGTAGCAGCTGTGTCATCAACACATGACAGTCATGAGACTTTAGGCTTGTGAACTTCTTCTCCTTCGTGCTTATTATTCGCTTTATATTCGTGGAGTATCCAGATGGTACCTTGATGCTCTCCAAGCATTGAAACATACTTTCCTTCTCTGCCTTGCTAAGAGTGTAGCTGGCTGGACTCAAGTAATGGCTGCCTTTCTCCTTTGGTTCTGGGTGAAGGTCGCCGCGTTGTTCCATATGCTTCAGATCATTACGTATACACCTAGGAAGCCAAGAAGGTTTACGCAAATGTTCTTAGTGAGGTGCATCACGTCGATTGCGTGGCGGACGTCCAAGAATTCCCAATAGGGTAACTCCTAAAATATGGAGTTTTTTTTCCACATCGCCGCGTGACCATCTTCACTCTCTATAGGCTGGCTCCCAGGCCCCTTTCCAAACACTACTTTAAGATCTTTAACCATAGCAAACACTGTTTTCCCGCTGTGATGTTTAGGCTTCGTACGGTGGTCCGCCGTATGTTCAAAGTGCTTACCTTTCTTCCGTACCGGGTGGTTTGCTGCAAGGAATCGACGATGACCCATGTACACAACCTTCCTACAGTGCTTAAGATACGTACTTTCTGTTTCATCCATACAGTGAGTGCAAGCCTTATACCCCTTGTTGGACTGCCCGGATAGGTTGCTAAGTGCAGGCCAATCGTTGATGGTTACGAACAGCAGCGCTCGTAGGTTAAACTCCTCCTGTTTGTCCTCGTCCCACACGGGGACACCTTCCTTCTTCCACAACAGTTTAAGATCTTCGACCAGTGGTCTTAGGAACACATCGATGTCGTTACCAGGTTGCTTGGGGCCTTGAATAATAATCGGCATCATTATGTACTTCCTCTTCATGCATAGCCAAGGGGGGAGGTTGTAGATACACATCGTAACGGGCCAAGTGCTATGGCCGCTGCTCATTTCTCCAAAAGGATTCATGCCATCCGTACTTAAACCAAACCGTATGTTTCGTGCGTCCTTTCCAAAGTCTTTAAATTTTCTGTCGATGTTTCGCCACTGCGATCCATCTGTGGGGTGTCTCAGCATCCCATCCTGTTGATGTTCTTCAGCGTGCCAACGCATCATTCTAGCATTCCCCTTGTTCCTGAACAAACGCCTTAGCCGTGGTATTATAGGGAAATACCACATCACCTTAGTAGGAATTCTCTTCTTCGTTAGCTGCCCGTCAACCTCACCTAGATCATCTCGTCTAATCTTGTATCGTAGTGCTTTACAAACAGGACATGCTTCTAGGTTCTCGTACTCCTCACCGTGATATAGGATACAATCATTCGGACATGCGTGAATCTTCTGAACTTCCAGTCCTAGAGGGCAGACTATCTTCTTAGCCTTGTACGTTGTCTCGGGCAATTTGTTTCCCTCCGGAAGAATGTTCTTGACGAGTTTCAATAAATCGCCAAATGCCTTATCACTAACACCATTTTTTGCCTTCCATTGCAAGAACTCCAGAGTGATATCCAACTTTTTGTGCCCCTGCTCACAACCTAGGTACAACGACGTTCTGTGGTCCTCTAACATCTTGTCCAATTTATGGGCCCCCTTTTCACTTTCGCAGTCCTCCTTGGCATCCTGCAACATCTGACCAAGATCATCCGCAACGTCGTTATAATCAGCATCTATGTCCTCCTCGCCCGTTTGATTTCCTTCAAATCCAGCGTACTGAGCAAAGTCTGGAATATTGTCGTCTTCCACTTCATCTTCTTCCATTTCAACGCGTTGCTCTCCGTGGGATGTCCAACAATTATAGCTTGGCATGAACCTCGACTCAAACAAGTGGAAATGAATAGTCCTGGATGCAAAATACTCCTTCTGATTCTTACACTTATTGCATGGATAACAAATAAAACCATTCTGCTTGTTAGCATCGGCCACTCTCAAAAAATAATGCACACCGTCAATAAACTCTTTGGACCGCCGGTCAGCGTACATCCATTGCCGATCCATCTACATGAAATGAAAAAAAAAAGGTACACAAATAATCATTCGTACAATAATAACAGTCATACAATAATGATAAAATAATCACAAACTCTTTCAACACTCATACAATAATGACATATCATTATTCATACAAAAATTAAAAAATATACCACCAAATAATTCTTATTTATTATTTTTTAAGTTTTAAATTCTTTTAATTTTCAATTTAGTTTGTTTTCTTTTATTTAAGATTAACTTTCACTATATTTTCCTACTCAACTATTTTATAAAACCTTATTTAGCAAATAAATAAAATTTCTATATATTCTTTCTTTTCCTACACAAATTTTCTCTCTCATCAACTTACAACAAAATTTTGGAGAAAAAAAGTGTGCAAAACATAGCTCCAAATGTAATATGACCAAAAAAAACATTGGAGGATGAAGTTGCTAACCTTTTAGGCACCTCCGATTTGTATATAATCACCAAAGTAAATTCACTATAAATTTTGGCATGACCTCCTCTCTTTTTTTAAGAAATTTTGAAACTTACTCGGGCTGGAGGAGGAAGAAGACATATATAAAAGGGTAGGACTTTAGTCCCGGTTGGTGTTACCAACCGGTAGTAAAGATCACCGGGATCTTTAGTCCCGGTTGGTAACACCAACTGGGACTAAAGTTACGACTAAAGATCCCGGGGGGGCCTAACATGTCCTGACAACATTTGAACCGGGACTAAAGATCATCTTTAGTCCCGGTTGGTGTTAATATGCCCGTTACCCTTTTTAACCGGGACTAAAGATCATCTTTAGTCCCGGTTTTTGTTACAACCGGGACTATCGTGGAATTCGGCCGACCGACGAAAGATGGTTTCTCCACCAGTGTATTTTCTCCGAGTTCCATTCAAGTGTCAACGTTCGGCCCACCGACAATAGAACTATGGGTGATGTTGTGTATCTCGTGTATATGGCGCGTGTAGTTTGTTTCTACCCTAGCTGACCCTCTCCATATGTCTCCTGAATTTTGTTTCTCTACGTTAGTCGGTTGAGCAGATTAGGGAGGTTTCGTGCTTACATGTACTCCATATCAATATTCATTGCATCGAGTCTTTCTCGCTCTCCTTATATTACTATATAAAAAACAAAGTGCAATGCCATTAACATATGATGAGCAGTTATGTTGAATTTAGCGCATTGCCTAATCCTAGCTGCCTGCCTAACTTAATCACATTCACTGTTGAGTCCACCACTGACAGTGGCTATCGCTGTAAGCCATGAGTGGAAGTTTGACACGTTCATGACCCATAGGGAAATTACTATCACATGAGAACGTGTTTAAAAGATTTGTTTAGATATTTCACCAATAAAATAATGACTACATGTAAAACTCTAATTTGGGTCTTATTACACACGTTGATCATATTGAAAGTTTGATCGCTTGCTCACTTTGTTGATCATATATGATAACTCACCTCGATTTCTACAAACAAATCCGATATAGTGGCGGATCTACGAATTTTTCTAAGCCCGGGCAACCCTAGCGATGGGTAGAAGGTGTTAAATCTATGTAACTACGTAGACCATTTAATATATATTATATAATCTTGTATTATCTTAAAATTGAAAAAACAGATGATGAATGCTACACTTTGCTAGTTTACATGGCTGATCTACTTATCTGCCTCTGTTTGAACTAGTAAATTAATTAAGAAAGTAATTAGCACTACTACTCGCATGTACGCCTGAACCCTATAACTAAGTACTAGCCAGTATAGTGCACGGAATGAGACGAAGTGCTGGTAAAAAGTACTAACAAGTACTCCAGCTCATTGTTGATTAATGCGGCGGAGCGCGGTGTCACGCCCGGAATTTCTATCCAAAATTTCAAACGCTTACATGTGTGTAAACCCTCGTCCAGGAATCAGACGAGGCACACAATAACAAATTGATAATAGAGTACAATTATTACTCTAATTAATAAACGAATAGAATGCCATTACAGAGGTAGATAGTTCCTCTCAACCAATAAAGATCTAAGCAGCGGAAAATAAAGATAAACAGCGCAGACGACTCCACTCCACAGGCAGCTTGACCAGGGCTACGCCTAATCCTCAACACCATCAGCATCACTGTAGAACTCCTCCTCTGATGAATGATTGCAAGGTGAGTATATGACATACTCAGCAAACCACGCAGCAAATATGCAAGTGCACAGGATAACAAAGGATAGCATAATATAGCCTCATTTGCAAAGGCAGCATTTAGCAAACATTTAAGAGTAGTAAAACAATAAAGTAATTAATCATCAATTTTAACCAACACCGAACAGCACACCCATGCTGCCCAGGCCCAACCATTCTGAACAACCAATCCCGGCCCAACCATTCTGAACAACCAATCCCGGCTGCACAGTTCTATCTCCAAACCAGAAATTAACCATTCCAAACGAGGAGCTAAACAAGTTATTAATAGCATCATTTAATATAATAGAAAATGTGAAACTAATCACGAAAGACATTGTTAGACCCGCCCATAACCGCGGGCACGGCTATTCGAATAGTTTCACTCTGGCCAGAGGTGTACCACTGTACCCACAAGACACAACCTCAACATCATGTCAACCATGCGTCGCGATACTTAACAAGTACCCGAATAGAGATTGTGACAATACCCTCTATATAATACAATTCAAAGCAGTACACCGTTCCCGGATCATAGTCACCCCCTTATAAACAAGGCATGGACTCCCCAGCGACCCCCGTGGTCTTATCTCCGCCACTTCACAGTCTGGTGCTCTACTAGGAACCATACTATACAGAAAGTAAAGCCGTTGCCCACGCTGGCTTGTGGTTGGCATGGTAAATGTTTCACATCCAAAAATCGTGAACCGGTCCTTAATTGTCATGAGCACGACCATCAAAACCATGTACTCACAACCCACCATTATCAGGTTTTAGTTGACAAATTAATTAGTAAACCAATCACAATTGACCATCATGAGCTATTATTAAGCCATCATTAAATAATAGTGATTCATAAGTTATCCCAATGATGTGCTAAGGTTTCTAAGCATGGCTAAGCAATTATATCTAATATCTAGCTGAACCAATATATATAAAGCTCAACTAGTCAAGTTACAATAACCTAAGGTATCAAGGAATAAAGTAATCAAGAACAAAAGGGCTATAACAAACAATAGGTTAATTCCACCCAATGACATTCGAAAATAAATACAATAGTTGAATAGAAACAATAGCTTTAAACAGGATCAACATGCTCAAAGGATTGTTTGGGATCTGTGTGACTTGCCTTGCTGGCCTTGGAACCCTTCAAAATCTTTTCCTGCAAACTCAGACTCTCCGGGAACGACGGAATCTAAACAGAAAAGAGCAAAATCACCAAAACAGCACATAAACAAGCATGAACAGTACATGTGGATATTTTTAACATGTAGATCTCAATTTTAGAAAAATTTAGAGACTTGAACCAACTAAATCCGAGCTAAGATGAATTAGTTATGAATTTTTAAAGATTAAATCGGATTAAACCATTTATATAGATTTTAATTGAATTATGACGCAATAATGAATTATTTTTGAAAAGAAAAAGAGGATTATTGCATCAGCGGCTCGGGTTCACGGTGGACCGGGTGCACGGCGGCGGTCTACGAAAACAAACGGCCGAGATCTATTCCAACCCGAACGAACGGCCGAGATCGATCCAGACCACGGCGGTCCATGAGACACGGCGACGATGACGTCAGCGGTGACGTCATCACCGGCAACGGCTCAGGCGGCGCATGCTCGCCGGCGAACGACGGCGCGGCGGCGCAAACGGAGGGCACCAGCACGATGCGGGTGACGTGGTGAACTCACTGGTGACCAAAACGGCGGCGGAAGATCAACGGACGGCGACGGCGACGAGGAAGAAGCGGTGACGACCTTCGGCTCGACGACGACGGCGATGCTCCAGCGATCAACAGCGACGACGGGGGGGCTGACGAGATCGGCGATGGCTCGGCGATCACGACGGCGGCCTTCCCGAGCGATGACGACGACCGGAGCGGCGGCGGCGCACGGCTGGACAAGCGGCGGCGACTGCGGCGCAAGGGCTCACGGCGCTAAGACGCTACAGACAGCGATGGGCAAAGGCGAGGGCAGCGACGGGTAGCGGTGACACCGGGGGTCCTTTTATAGGGGCTAGGGGGCGGCGAAGACCCACGGCGGCCCGGCGGCGGCGATGGAAAGTTAGGGTTCAGAGAGAGAGATCGATCCGAATCGAACTCGAATCCACGGATTTCAAACCAAATTAGGCGATGATTCCAAAAGAGAAAAGGAAGAGGGGATCTCGGGGATCATTTCCCCTCTATCAATTCGACCGGAGAAGGAAAGGCGCGGCCGAATTGGAAAGGTGGCAGCGGCGTAGCTCGACTAGGGTTTCGGCGCGAGGAAGACGACGACCCCGACAAACGGGCCCCACCTGTCAGCGGGCGGACGCGCGCGCGCGAGCGGCGCGTCGGCTGCGGGCCGACTTGGGCCGGGGAAAGAGAGAGAGAGGTTTTTGGGCCGACTTTCGGCCTAAAGCCAAAAGAGAGATTTTTTAAAACTTTTTCAATTTAAATTATTCATGAAATGCAATTTCATTTATTAAAAATACTTCCTTGGCTCAAATAAATCGCAGAAAAATCTAGGAACTATAGAAAGTATTTAATAAAATTTTATCTGGCCCACTTTTATATTGGAATTTATTATTTAACAATAGATCTTCTCTTATAGGCTTTTAAAATCAATTCTAATAATTCCAATTAAACAACAATTTATATATTTAGGATTTTTAGGGTGTGACACGCGGGCAGCTGCCCATGCTAGCCGGGCGCTAGCTCCGCCGCTGCATATCGCTATACAGATGAGGTGAACTTTCACCACCAAACTACTTATTGCTTTGTCATGAGTGGACGTTGCGATGCCCGTCCGCCTGCGCAAACACTTCTTCATAGGCGGAGGCTTAAACCATCCACCTAAGAAGATGTATGAATTATCACAGGTGGACCTAAGAGGCGAACGGATTAAGTGGTCCTTCTGTGAAAATTTTCCTATATAGTCTTTTTTCTCCTCCAATCCTGTTTAGTTTAATTAGCCAAGATTTTTCTTTCCTAAAACAAATAAAATATAGGTGGGGTTTTAAACTCGAAATTTTTGGTGGATTTTTCTAAGGCGCTCAGATCCATACATTCTCACACTTGTTACGAAGTTTTCTTTTGCTTTTTTGCCTTATTTGTGATGGATCTATGTGTGCTAAACTATTAGAGCTCTATTTGTGTGTGTATATTTTTTTTGGCTTTTATGCTTTTTTATAATTTAATGTTGAGGCAGGTGCTCGCACTCATAATTCTATGGTAAAATTTGCTATGGGATATCCAAAAAACGTGTAATTAGCTGGGAGACACGGCAAAAATGCTTATTTGCTATAGGACACCACCAAAAGTGGTAATTAGCTATTGGACACCCACGAGATTATTTTATTATATCCGGAGAAATTGCAGAGAGAAACAACTTTGTAAGTACGATTGTACCCTTCGATTTTTTTTCTTTTTATTTTTTCTCTATCCTTCTCTATTCCTTCTTCCTTATTCTTATCTCTCTCATTCTTTCTCTCTTTCTCTCTCTGCTCTTCAAGCGAGCCCGAGGGAGCACCGATGACCGCGCGACGAGACGCGGGCTAGTGCGGGCACCTCAGTTGGTACGGCGTTGCGCGTTGCTGAAGTATGACAGCCTGTACTCGGGCGCCGGTGGCGCCGGGATGTACTAGCGTCGACCGAGCATGGGCTCCAGCATGACGAGGCGGAGCCGGGTGGGGCTAAGGAGGAGGACGCGCCCGCCACGGGAACCGACGACGTGCCACTAAGCGTCGTCGCCGAAGGCAAACACCCTGCCAGGATTACGCGCCGTGGCACCGCGGCGGCGGCTCCGACGGTATTCCCCGGTGCCGTCGACGCCGACAGGGATGGAGCGGTTGTTCGCCCAGGTGCCATGGTTGTGGTTGTGGATGAACCTGACAAGGGGAGCCCCTGGCGTGCCGCTGTGGAGGTCGCTGAACTGGCGGAGGAAGCGGCAGCTGGTGAGCATTCGGTGGAACCGACTGCTGACGAGGGAGACGCGGTGGAGGCAGGTCGAGTGCGGCGGTAGCAATAGCACGGCGAGTGTCACTGGCCACCCCTCCACGTTCTCGCTCGACTCGGCCACACCCACCACCGCCCCGCCACGCCGCCCTCGTCTGCCGCGTCGCCGCTGGGGTGCCTCGAAGGAGAACGCGGCGTCTCGCCGTCCTCGTATGGGTATGCCATGGCGTGTTCCGGCTGGTCGACGTGGCGCTGCGTGGGGAGAGAGAAGGGGAGTTTACATTTGAGCTTACATGTGGGGCCCACGTGTGGATTCGTTTGAGCAAGGGCAAACTTGTCTTTAATGATTGTTTCTCTATCCAATTTCTCTGGATATAATAAACTAATTCCGCGGGTGTCCAGCAGCTAATTACCAGTTTTTTGTAGTGTCCTATAGCAAATTAGCGTTTTTGCGGTGTCTCCCAGCTAATTACACGTTTTTGGGATGTCCCATAGCAAATTTTGCCTAATTCTATGCATGGGAATCATGTGCCTAACCTGCTTTGAACCTACACACATACACAGATATATGTACTGCTAGTAGCTCGCTAGCTCGTTGAATTTCTGAATATATTAGTCAACACATATAAAATAAGCATGTGATTAGATTTATTTTTGTAAGGGCAACATGCCGTCAGACAAGTGTTGCTAAAACAATCATATGTATGCTTAGATAATCATGTATTATCACAGAAGAATATGAGCCGAGCAACCTCTGTAACATGTTACAGTATGGTGTTTGTGAAAGCCAAATTCTGAAAGTTTTCGTCTCAGTGCTATTTTCATCATTAGAACAAAATTATATGTTAATTATTAACGGAGGCTAACTGAACGGTGAGGGTAAATCGTAGAAGGTAAACAAAAGGCAAAAGGCAATGATATATTATGGAACTGAACAAAGTCAAAGTCAGTGGCAGATTATGAATCTGTGCCATAGTCAATGGTACACGATAGATTTTCCTTTAATTAGATCCATGCCATTACAAATATACAGTATTAAAAATAATACCACTACTAATCATATATCGGCTGCCATTAGCATTTTTTAAAATTTGAACCATGCTACCATGTACACATCAGGCACCCTTGTACTCATTTTTTACATTCAGCATTTTCGTATGAACCATTTTGCCCTTCTCTTCCAAGTCCCAACCTTCCCCCTCTCCCCCACCGCCGGCAAGTACATCCTCGAATCAGATCGGTCACCCCTGCCTCCCGCCGTTGCAGTGCGGACTGGGACAAGACATGGATCCAATTACAGTTAGAGAAAAATAAACATTAAAACCTTCACTAGGTATATCTAACTGGCCTTGATAGACAGGAGTTAGAGATGCCAAAAGGTAATCTTCAATTTTTTATGTAGAATACAGTTTAACAATATTTATTCTAAAACCAGAGATTATTACCTCGGTTTTAAAATGTTTGGAATTGTTTGCATTTAAGGCCCCCCTTTGATTCAAAAGAAATTCATAAGAATTTTACAGGATTTCATTTCTATAGAAATTTTTACTATATAGCCCTTTGAATCAAAGGAATGAATCCTATGGAAGTCCTATGAAATACGTATGGAATGCCTGATACAATGCAAGTTTTGGAGGAATTATATCATGAGGTCCTACCTCATGAAAACTTTTCTTTGAGTCTTTATATCTCCTCTAATTCCTGTGTTTTTCCTATGGTCTAATCAAACGGCCATTCCTGTGTTTTGTAATCATCTATTTTATATTTACATTCATATCAAAATCATGTGTTGTTCCTATTCTTATATTTTCTCAATACTGCGATTCAAATGACCCTAAATATTACGATGGATCATTAGTGTTCTTTGAAAAACAACGTAAATATCGTTTCACAGCTTGTTGTGACTTGTGTTGTCGAAACGACAACTACATACGTCGAAAGACGTAGTTACTCAACAGTGACTGGAAACAGTAGTGTATTAAATTGGGGATTTTTCTCCCGATCCCCCTATTACATGGCCTTAGGGGTCTATTTATAACTCTATTACAGGTACCACTATTAGGGTTTAGGTTTTACATGGGGATTTACATGGTTGCCCTTATGAAAGGGACATTTACATGGGTATACAGCGTAATTGAGGTACATGGGCTCCTAATGGGCCGTCAGGCGATCGTTGGCCCGAAGGCCACTAGGCTTTCGTGAGGCCGATCTTACTATGGCGAAGTCACCTCCCTTCGACGCACACCCTTCACCTTACATCCATCGCCCAAGAGGTCTTTGGCTCTGCGAGGCACCCGCGCGATCCTTCGCCCTTCGCCGTCTTTGCTCCATGGTCTTCGCCATGGGGGCTTCGCCCTAACTGATCTTGACGTCTTAGGCTTGAATCCTAACTGGCTACGTGGTTTCGGCAAGTTTGGTCGAAGGGCCTCATGCCATACCGCCAACAAGCCCCTCACGGGCAAGGGTGAGATAGGAGCTTCGGCCGAGACCGTGCAAACCATGTGGTATGGTATGTGGCGCCCCCTTTCGACCGATGCTCCTGCCGAAAGCTATCTTATTCCTGCAAAGAAAGTGCATTGTGCTTTTTCAGTTGGTATTGTTTTGTAGCTTTCGCCTCTTGCGGATGGTGGAGGGGCAGGCGTTCGCCCCGGGGAAGGCTGTGGTGCCGAAGCCCGGCGACAACCGGACGGTTGTATTTGCCGTCTTCTTCGAGGTAGGGCTTCGGTTTCTGTGCAACATATTGTTGCCAGAAATCCTCTGCCTCTTCCAGGTGGAGCTTCCCCAGCTGAGCTCGTCAGCGCTCGTCCACATCGCCATCTTTGACTGGGCGTGCCGAACCGCCGGGTTCGAACCGAGCGCCGACCTCTTTGGTGCGGTATTTTTCGCCACTGTGAACTCGAAGACGGTGGTCACCCCAGCCGGGACGAAGAAGACCGTATTCGGGAGTGTGAACTTCAATGTTCGCCCCGAGCGTTCCGATCTTTGGCCGGTGAACGCCGCCATGTCGAAGTGGGATCGCCATTGGATGGCGAAGTGGTTCTACCACTCCATCCTCTTCAAGGCTGGGTCTGATGTGGCAAATGCCCTCAGGTGGCGGCGTAGGGCGATCTCGCTAAACAGGAAGCCCAAGGTCGCCATTGATGGCGCCATGGAGGCCCGGTTCGCCATATGCTCTCGCCTCAGCTGCCGTGACCTGGTGGAAGAGTTCTGCATGCTTCGCATCTTCCCCCTTTCCCAGTCGTGGCAAGTCGAGATCGACCAAGACAGGGAGGTCGATGGCTTGCCGAAGCTCGTCATGCCTGCGGGGGCGAGTGGTAAGTCTACGCTTAGCCATACTTTTCGTGCTTCGCTCTTTTTCCCGATTTGACGCCTGATATGGTTACACCTTTCATCCTCGCAGCTTTGACTCTTGCACAGGCCGAGATTGAAGCCCGAAAGATGATCGGCGACGTGTCGGTTGCTGAGTTTAGTCAGCTGCTCACGCGGCAGGCAGCCGACCGGGCGAACCGGGTTTATGATGGCGAACTGCCTGCCCGGGCGAACCCACTCAAGGGCGATGACGATGTGGGGCCTTCGCGCAAGCGGATGCGCGGGCAGGTGAAAAAGGCCCCTCGCAAGCGAAGGGCTCCCGACTTCGACGCTGACGACGAGGAGACCGTCGGAGATAATGACGACGAAGATGATGGGGAAGATGTGGGGAAGACAGTGGTTGCGGGTGAAAAAGCTGCAGGCGAAACCGCCGACAATCGCGCCAAGACGCCCGGCTACACCCCAACTCCGAGCCCAGATCACGTCGAGACCGGGGTGGAGTCGAACTGCTCCCCTCTCCACCAAAAGGATGTGGAGGGGGCGAAGGCGCTGGTTGCGATTGCTGCGGCCAAGGTGGCGAAGGGGGGGTTGATTAAAAAGACCTTCAGGAAGGGGCTCGTCGATATCGGTCGTGTCTTTAGTGACGACGAGTCCTCGGACGAGACCCCTACTTCGCCCGCCGGCCGGAGCTTGGGTCTTTGGACTGCTCCTGGCGTCAAGGTCGATGCGGGCATGGCTGGCGGGAGAGATGCCGGGGCTTCGGCCTCAGTCGATCGGGTTGCGAAGGCTGCAGCCAGGGTCTTCGGCAGCCCGGTTCGCCAGCCGGTTGTTTCTCTGCTCGGCTTCGGGAAGGGGAAGAAGACGGAGCTCGAAACGTCCGTTTCGGATTATTCCCTTGCGGCGCCCCACTTTGCCCCTGGCGATTTCGAGACTCGGGCGGAGCTTATCCCCTTTGTCGAGGGGGTGAGTAAACTCGTCTCTCCGGCTGGGAGCTCGAGTCTGTTCACAGAGTTGAACGAGTTCGACAAGGGCTGCTCTGCTGTCAAGAGCTTGGCGGTCCAGGTACGTAGATTGACTGTCGTTTTTATTTCGATCGCCACTTTTCAATACCTTGTCTTTGACATTCGCTCGATCTCTCCTACCTTTGAACCAGATCCTCGTGGCCCACTGTTCGACCGAGCGAACCATGCGGGCTCGTCTTGACGGTTTGAAGAACCGCTTTCGAGCCAAAGACGACGAACTGGGCCGCAAGAAGCTGGAAATGGAAGGCCTCGCCCACGCCCTTAAAGAGACGAAGGCTGAGAACAAGCGGCTCCGGGCAGAACTGGAGAAGGGGAGTGAGGTGAAGGCGGAGGTTGAGTGCCTCAAGGCCGAGCTCGAAAAAGAGCGGGGGCATTCCACCGCTCTGACCGACTACTACAACCTTACCGAGCCGAACATGGAGGCTCTTCGGCAAGAGGTCGTCAAAGCGGAGATGAACAATGGGAAGGAGGCTCAGCGGTTCGCGCGGGAGATGGCGAAAGCGACCGAGTCCGCGAAGACCGCTTGCCAAATGCTTCGCCTTGCCCTTTTTGACATGGGGGTGAGAGTGCATGGAGTCCCTAGCGAAGGTGCTTCCGCCTTTGACTTTTCCGAGTGGACTCAGCAGGCCGGCGGTGCGGTCTCGGACTGTGCCACTGCGTATGGCGACAGCTGTGCGCGCGTGTCAGCATCTTTCACCCTGGGTCTTCTGCAGCAATTCGGCTGCGAGCACGTCGCCGAGTTCCCCAACTTTGCGAAAGGGAACTGGGAGATCAGTGCGCAGGACATATTGCCCGCTCTGCGAGCTTGGCGTAAACAGTTCTGGCAGAAGGACGGCCGCTCTACTGCTAAGGCGCGCCTTTTGGAGCAGCTGGCGAAGGCAAAGGCGGCAGACCAGGGCGAAGAGGAGGAGGCAGCGGCTGGAGGGGGTGGAGGCGATGCCCAGGATCAACCCAGAGGTGTGAGGCCCTCCGCCTTTTTCTTAGATTTTTGAAGTTTTTCTTCTTTTGCGTTTGCCGAGCAAGGCGAACAATGTACATTCGGCCTCCTACCCTCCTTATTGTAGCCGAAAAAGGCCCTTTGGGTACTTGGAATATATGCCGCTTTTTATGGTCAATGCCTTCGGCATGCATGATTGCGCCATTTTCGCCTATTCTTACTATACGAACTATATTTTGCCTTTTCTGTGCTGTTTAGCAGGTTCTTCGGTGGAAATTATGTATTCGGCCCCCCTCTGGGGATTGGCGAAGCAAGAACGAGAAATTATGTATTGTTGCCCATTTCGGCCTGTTTATCGCGACATGGTGATAAATAGCCATAGCTAGAAGGCTTTTAAGGTTGCCGGCTGGTTACAGGCGCACCCCGGGCGAACCATAGAAGATTACGATCTTATTCATACAAGACGTTTGAAGGATATGGCTCGCTTTTGGCGAAGCCATCAGAAGACTGATCGGCAGGAGGCGATCTCCCAACGTCGTTACAGTTTAGTCTGTGTTTCGCCCCCTTCTCCTCTTAGGATCGTGTATAATATTAGCAGTGATGAGGAACCTAGTTCGCCCGATCATCCCTTAGAGAGAGAGAATGATTGTGGGGGCGAAGATGTAATCTATTTGTAAGTTGGGCTGTGAGGTCTTTGCTTTATATGCGTGTAGCATGTTGTATGGCTGTAACCTTTGATTATATTTTCGAGGTTAATAAAGGTGTGTTTTATTTCCTTTTCGCTATTTTTGCATCGTCACCTTTCGTGCTTTCGTTGGGTCGAAACATGTCGGCCCCGTTGCGTATATTAGCAAAATAGGTATGCCGACTTTTCAGCTTTCGAGTTCTGTTTTCGATCTGTTATGTTCCGCGCTAAAAGGAGTGCTTATGTTTTCACATGGATCGAGTATAACGGTGTTCAGTTAGTTATTTCCGAAATAAGCTGTCGCGGTTTCAACGTTCGGCGAGCGACGCTTCGGCCGATTCGTTTCACCCCACTAGCGTTTTTGCTGATCAGGCGTTTGCCTTGGGGTTTTTCCACGAATTATCATTCACACAGGTAAAGAGGCGAGAAACACAAAGATTTTATACTGGTTCGGGCCTCCAAGGTGGATAATAACCCTACATCTAGTTTTTTTCTGTCTTTTTTCATTTTTCCTCTCTTTTTTTTTGTATTTTTATGCCGAAAGGCTTACATAGTGCCGAAAAGGCTTACATAATGATATGTAGGTTTATACGAGTTGGCGATTTGGGTGCCACCCGCTCTAGACATAGAAACGCTTAAGAGAGGCAGCGTTTCAGGAATGGTCGAACTCTTCGCCTTCCAGTGTTGCTAGGCGAAAGGAGCCTGTCCTGGACCTATGCTTGATGAGGTATGGCCCTACCCACTTTGACTCAAGCTTCCCGACTGCCACCGGGTTCGCCTTCTTCCTTAGAACGAGATGGCCAGGCAACAGCTTTGTTTGTCGGACTTTTTTGTTATAAGTTGCCGAAGTGCTTGTGGCGTATTTGCGCATGTGTTCCAGTGCTTTGACTCTTATCCCTTCAAGGAGTTCGAGTGACACCTTGCGCCCATCTTCGCCTCCCGAGAACATTACCCTTGGCGAATTAGCCCCTAGCTCAGTCGGGGTCATTGCTTCGTCGCCATAGAGGAGCATGAACGGGCTAAACTTGGTTGGCCTTGTGGGGGTCGTTCGAAGGGCCCAAAGAACGGATAGCATTTCGTCCGGCCATTTACCCTTCGCCACTCCTTCAAGCCTTTTCTTGAGCGCCTCAAGGATTTTGCCATTTGTGCGCTCGGAAGCCCCATTTGACTGTGGGTGCGCGACCGAGGCGAACCTGATTTCCAGGTTTAGCCCCTCTCACATTTCTCTGAACTTGTTAGAGTCGAATTGCTTGCCGTTATCAGTGATGAACTCCTTCGGCACTTCGAAATGGCAAACAATGTTTTTCCACACGAACTTCTGTACAGCTGCCGCAGTGATCGCACCGAGTGGTTCGGCCTCGATCCAGCGGGAGAAGTACTCGATGGCTACAATAGCGAACTTGTACCCATTTCTTGCCACAGGGAATGGGCCGATGATGTCTAGCCCCTATCTGGTGAAAGGCCATACTGGTGCGATAGGCTGCAGCTCGTACTGAGGTGCAGTTTGGCTTCGGCCATGCCGCTGGCAGCTTTCGCACTTCCTGGCTTGCTCGACACAAATTTTAGCACGGTGGGCCAATAGACTCCCTGGCAAAACTTTGCGGCTTGATGTGCGCCGCACAGCCCCTGGTGTATTTCTTTCGCCATTTCTTCTCCTTCGGCGAAAGAAATGCATCGAAGTAAGGGTTGGAGCACCCCGGAGCGATACAACTGGCCGGAGACAAGCTTGTATTTTGTGGCTTTGAGCTGTAAGCGCTTCGCTTCTGCTTCCTCTTCTGGGAGCCAGCCGTTTTTGAGGTACTTGATGAACGGTGTTCACCAGTCCTCTGGGTCTTCACCTAGTTCTGCCTGGTCGATTGCCATGATGTCCAGGCTTTCTGTGGGCACACTTGGTGTGTACAAGACTTCAAAAAAGATGCCTGGCGAATGCGGGCCTCCACAGGCGGCAGATTTTGCCAGGGTATCCGCTTCCTCATTCTGGCCTCTAGGTAAGTCGACCGTTATGCTGGCGAAGCACTTTTTCTTAGACCGAACAGCCTCCAGATATCTCTTCATTCCTTCTTCTTTTGCCTCAAAGGATTTGTCAACATGACCTGCCACCAGCTTAGAGTCTGTTCGGATGAGCAAGCGTCGAACCCCAAAGCTTTCGCCTTTCTTAGGCCTAAAAGTACAGCTTCGTATTCGGCCGTATTGTTGGCCGTGTCGAACTGCAGCCTTGCGGCATACCGAATGAGTATGCCCCCTGGCGAAGTGAGTACGGCCGCGTCGTCCGCCCCCTTGTGCGACCACGAGCCGTCGGAGTGCATTACCCATGGCTGTTCAACGGGCTCGGGCTCGGGGGCGGACGCCGATGTCCATTCGGCTACGAAATCGGCTAGAACTTGGGACTTGGAACTTGAACTGGGGTGGGATTGGACGGATCTTGATTCCCCCACTCAGCGGTAGCCCCTTTTCGCCCCCCGCTTTGTTCGCGGCACCTTGCTGCGGATATGGCGTGGCGAAGGGCGAAGTCATGGCTTGCGCGTGAGGTTGGGCCACAGTGTTCAGTTGCCCAGCTCCGAATGCTGACGCTTGGGGCGCCGCCATGGACTGGTCGAAAGGAGGCTGGGCCCAAGCCATGGCGACTTGGTTCGGCGCCTGATTTGCTCTGAAGCCTGGTGTCGGTGCTTGTGGTTGAATGGTTGGTGCTTGAGTAGCGTTGCTGAAGTCGAACTGTGGTCCTTGACTCCATGGCGAAGCCCCCGGACCTGGCTGGTTCAACGGCAGCCAACTGGGTGCACCTTGGCTTGTGTTCCCCTCCGGTCGAGCCGAAGGGGCTGTGCTTGAAATGTTGTGGGGTTGGCTGAGTTGCTGAAGGAAAGCTCGATGCTGCTCCTGCAAAGCCAAAGCCCCTTCCGCCATTGCTTGTGACATTCGGCCAGGTGGTGGGGGTGTACTTGGGCAGCAACCGGCCTAGCCTGCGGCTGTACAAGAGAGGCCGGGTACGCTGTTGCGGCCGAAGTCTGCCCGGCGAGGTACACTGGCGCTTGCGTGGCTTGCGGCGGAAGGGCCTGAATTGATGCTTGCGGGTAGACTTGAGGAGGAAAGTAGCCCGCCGAATACTGGAGTATTGGGGCCGATGCGACCTTGGCTTGTCGTATTGCTTCACACGCCTGTTGCTGCTCTTGCATCTGGCGAAGCATGCCTTGGAGTCGAGTCATGTTCTGGCGCAAGGCCTCCATATCGGCTTCGGCTTGTGCTTTGGGGTTGGGGTTGACTTGCACAACAGCGAGCGCGGTCGAAGCCGTCGCTGGCTGTGACGAAGCGGCTTGGGGTACCAGCAGATGGCTTGTCGAAAGGATCTCCGCCCTGGTCTGGAGCACCCTTGCCGCCGCAGCCGCCTTCGTTGCATCGACCGTGTTCGGCATTTGCCCTGAGGTGGCAGGAGCCGAAGACGGTAGAGATGGCGCAGGAGCCGAAGACGGTAGAGATGGCGCAGGTACGGAGGCAGACGGCTCTCCTCCATCTTCGGCGACGGGCGCCGAAGGCTCTGCTCCCTCTTCGGCGACGGGCGCCGAAGGCTCTGCTCCCTCTTCGGCGGTCATCTCGCCCCCGGCTTCGCTTCCCTTCCGCCTTGCAACCTTCTCCTTCGCGACCCTGTTCGGTGGCATTCGCTCCCAGTGGTTTCGCTCAGAGGTCCCCACGGTCGGCGCCAGCTGTTGTCAAAACGACAACTGCATGCGTCGAAAGACGTAGTTACTCAACAGTGACTGGAAACAGTAGTGTATTAAATTGAGGATTTTTCTCCCGATACCCCTATTACATGGCGTTAGGGCTCTATTTGTAACCCTGTTACAGGTCGCCCTATTAGGGTTTAGGTTTTACAGGGGGATTTACATGGTTGTCCTTATGAAAGGGACATTTACATGGATATACAGCGTAATTGAGATACATGGGCTCCTAATGGGCCGTCAGGCGATTGTTGGCCCAAAGGCCACTGGGCTTTCGTGAGGCCGATCTTGCTATGGCGAAGTCGCCTCCCTTCGACACACACCTTTCGCCTTACATCTATCGTCCAAGAGGTCTTTGGCTTTGCGACGCACCCGCGCGATCCTTCGCCCTTCGCCGTCTTTGCTCCATGGTCTTCGCCATGGGGGTTTCGCCCCAACTGATCTTGACGTCTTAGGCTTGAATTCTTACTAGCTGCGTGGTTTCGGCAAGTTTGGTCGAAGAGCCTCATGCCATACCGCCAACAACTTGTATCAGTACGATTTATATTTTTTTATCTGCACTGATTTTTTTTAATAAGATACAGTATATAGTTAATAGGGCGTTTTGTATTTAATAAAGAGTGTGTACTATAGTGAAAGAAATAAATACGATAATACATGCATCCTAGTCACACGGGTTAAAATAAAAATAAAATAAAGGGAAAATTGGAACCATGCCATTATAATTTTGTAAAATTTAAGATATGCCATCCTGACCCACATGTCATTGACTCATGTGGGTCCTACATATCATTGAGATACCGATGGCATATCTCAAACTTTGCAAAATTATAATGGCATGGTTCTATTTTACCCTAAAATAAAACCCAAAAAACGTGTAACAGCTGCAACGTGTGCTTGTTTCTTTTCAATGTATTTGTATCTATGGAGTGCATTACTGTTGACGATTGGTCATTGCAAATCTTATTACAGCTTACTTTAAATGACAACGTAGTAGGACAGTATCTCTTAAATCTTTGACCAAATATTCCTAACGGGGGACACTATCGCGAACTGTTAGAGATTATACATACGCATGACTGGTTTAGCAGTGTGGTTGTCTGGGAGGCGAGGCTTCGTTCGTTTCAGGGTGAGTTGAGAATATTTACGGTGCACGCGAAACGAGCGTAGCTTAACTAGTTAGTTTTAATTTCTTGTGATGGAGCCAATCCAACTAGATTTAAATCCTAAATTTAATATGGTGCTTCCATTTATGGCTAATAATTATTTCAGTGGTAGGCGAAACGCCCATAGTTACTTTGTCAATCAGGAGATATGCTACCCCAATCTTCCGGAGATATTAATAGGGGTAGAGTGTTTGTGTGTTCATAGATTTGAATGCACACGTGTTGTGAGCGTCTGCATTTGTACTGTGTTTCTAAAAGAACTAATTAGTATATAATTAATTAAATATTACTAATTACAAACTTAATTTTTTAAAAAAAAATCAAAAATTATTGTAGACTATGATCATCATTTTCTACACCTCCATCAGCATGACTGAGGTGCCCGCTATTCTCGTTTTCAATATCCACTGTAACAAAAAACCATTTAGCAACCGAATACTTTAATAAGATTAATAATTAATTATTATATTCAAAAGTTAATAATGGTATGTGTTTGAAAACACAGGGTGTATTATAGAGAAAAAATGGCCAAATACGACGCTGCATCCTAGCAAACTCGCACGAGCAAAAAATGAAAACCCCAAACGAACGTGTTGCACCTGGCAGGCGTGTTGGTTTCTTTTCAATAATTTTTATATCTACGGAGTGCTTTATCAGTGATGGTTGGTCATTACGAATAACAGATTACTTTAATCACTAGTTGATACTCCCTCCATTTAATCACTAGTTTTTTTAATTTTATTTTAGTCAAACTTTTTAAAAGTTTGAACAAACTTATAGAAAAATATGGTAACACTTATAACACCAAATTCACACTACTACAAAATATCAAATAGGTCTCGGCACTATAGGTACCAGAAGTGCTAAAACCGAAACCTATAGACCTTTTCCCACCTCAGCGGATTGAAATCGTAAAAAACTGGCACCTTGAAGTAATTATAGGAGTCAGTTGTAAATAAAAACCGACACCTATTGTATATTGTGTCGGTTTTTTAAAAAAATTGGGAACCTTCAATTAAAAACTGGCACCTGTAATTTATTATAGGTGCCTTTTTTTTTAAAAAAAAGACACCTATGAATTGAGGCAAGACGGGATGAGCCGAGCCGGAGGGCCCTGTAAAATCAAAGGTGTTTTTTATTATTATTTTGTGATGAACGATTGGCATCCGTGATTATTGGTTTCGTTATTTGGAATTTATTTCAAAAGTGGTTTTGGAGATGATTGGATTTTAACAAGTGTTAAACAGGTACTGCTGGATTTGGGTTCGGTCAGACCGGGCATGTGCTGCTGGTCAGACCGGCGTGTATCGCGCGGTCACAACGGCGCAGCCCACGGTCTGACCGGCCAACTCTATGTCAGTTTCCGTTTCGGGTTGTATGTTTGGATATCCGTGATTGTTTCATGATTATGGTTTTTAAATGGATACTATACATATATAATACTGTTGTTTGCTAGTAATGAGTCAAGTTGGGGATAGCTTGGTCTCGGAATATGGTTTCTTTGTTTGTTCAATGTGTAGGTGACTCGGATGCCGGGAGAGTATTTGCGGTGATGGACCGGGAATCGGCTTGGGAATAAGACGACGTCCGTGGTGGTCAAAGATCATGCGGGATACTAAGGCTAGAGTTCAATACACGTGGTTGGTGAAGATTCCATATGGCATACGATGGAGGTATTGTGTGCGTATGGGATGCGGAGTTGAATTTGTAAGGAGTTCAAATTTGGTATGAGTTGTTATGTAAAGTTTGTTTCTTGTAATAGAGGGTTTTCTAAGGTGTTTAGTACTTCTAGTATGAGTTTGGTTCGTGGCTTTAGGCTGCCTACCTCGGGTATAAATAGAGGGGGAGCGTGAGGCTTCTCAGTATCGCTTTTAAGAGCAATTGAGTTCAGAGTTGAGTTAGGGTTTCGAGGTTAGTCGAAATTTTTGTAAGGAGTGTTGTTGGTGCACTTTGTAAACCCAGAGAGAATCAATAAAGTCGTCATCCACTTTAAGAGTTCTTTGATTTGTGTTTCACTGGGTTTCGGCGGTCTAACCGGCGGCGCACCGGCGGTCAGACCGGCGGGCACACAGCGGTCAGACCGGCAACGGTGACAAGGAGCGCCAGGCGATCTCGGTGGTTCGACCGGAGTTTGATCTCAGTCAGACCGACGTGTTCCGGGCGGTCAGACCGGTGCAACACCTTCGGTCAGACCGCGATTCATCGAATTTGAGGGTAACTTTTATTTCCGCTAAAAGTTTTCAGTTTTTGGGTATACCAACCATTCACCCCCCCCCCTCTGGTTGGCTTAGTTGTTGTGTTTCGATCCTACAAGTGGTATCAGAGCCTTGTTTTTTCTTTGGATTTTTACCGATCTAGAGCTTTTACCATGGCTGTTAGATTTTCAACTATGCCTCATGTTTTCGATGGAACGGATTTTTCTCGTTGGTGTAGTAGGATGCAATCTTACATTATGGCTGAAGATTATGATATTTGGAGAAAAGTTTCTCATCCTTATGTAATTCCTGAAGAAATTAATACTGATGCTGTAAAAACTGAGTTTGAACGAAATTGCAAAGCTCGCAATATTCTTTTGAGTGGGATTTCTCGTTCGGATTATGATCGTGTTGCTCATCTTCAAACTGCCCATGAGATTTAGATTGCTTTGAGTAATTTTCGTCTAGGAACAAATAACATTTTGAGTGATTTTAGGCTTAACAAAATTTTGAGTGATTTTAGATCTGTTGATTTTTCTTATGATGCTAATTATCCACAATATGAGATTTCTCACCACTTTTTGAATTGTCTTGACATGTCTATTTAGGAGATGAAAGTTACATCAATTCAGGAGTCCGTTAATATGTCTACTCTGACTTTGGATTCGCTTTACACAAAACTGAAAACACATGAGATGAACGTTCTTTCTCGTAAAATTGATTATAAGTCGAGTGCTTTGGTTTCTTTCTCTTCTTCTTTGGATGTTGATGCTTCTTCATCAAAGTCTACTATTCTTGCTTTATTTAATGCCACATCCGATGATCAACTCGAACAGTTCGAGGAGGAGGATTTGGCTTTGGCTGCTAACAGAATTGCTCGAGCTATGAACAATGTCAGGTTCTGGAAAAGAGGTGGTCCAAATCGTTGCTTTGATTGTGGTTCGATTGATCACCTTCGTTCGCATTGTCCTAAGCTTGGGAGAGGCAAAAGATAAGACAAAGATGGTGAGAAGACCAATGACAATAAGCCGAAGGGTACATTCAAAGGGAGGAAGATCAAGGAGAATCTTAAGAAGGCTTTTGATCAAGTCTATGCCGAGTTTGAACCACTAAGCGATGTAGATGGGGATAGTGGAGATGAAGATAAGGGAAAGAACATCTTCGGTGTTTGCTTCATGGTGCGTGGTGAATCGGATTCAGAGTGTGAAGACAATGAAGTAAGTGCTTTTGAGGAAGCTATTAATATTTTGAGTGCAAAAAATAAGAAGTGTGAGAAGCTGTATAGAAAATAGGAGTTTACCATTGAATCTCTTAATTCTGAAATTGCTAGATTAAAATTTCTTATTCCTAATGATGATGAGTGCAAAACTTGCGAGGTTTTAATGAATGAGAGTTCAAAAATTAGAGATGTCAATGCTGCCCATGATTTGAAAAAGAAATCTTGTCCTGCTCTTAGTTTTGCTTTGCACATACGCACTTTGGATGAGTTGTTTTTGACTAAAAAGTTGTTGCAAAAATATCAAATTGCTTTTCATGCTAGTTTGATGTTTAACATGATTTGTGGTAAAAAGTTAAAACAACCTCATGATGTTTTGGATTGCTCAACATGTAATTTGAATAAGATGAAAATAAAAGATGCTTTAGGTCGTGTTGAGTACATGGAAGATGTTGTGAAAACCAATGAAGCGCTTTCTTGCCCCAAGTGTTGTAAAAGCAAAGGTGTCATGGTAGATTGTGTAAATTGTGCTAATTTAGAAAAAGAGGTTTCTTATTTGAAAAATTCCTTGCAAAGATTTTCTGATGGTAAAAAGAACCTCAACATGATTTTAGATCAATCTAAGGTTAGCACACATAATTGTGGTTTAGGTTTTAATCCTTATGCTCATAATTCTAGACATCCTCCTGTTATGTTAGGTGTTGGTGCTAGAAGTGGTGAGATTTTGGTTAAACCTGATACTAATAAAACTATGTTTAAATCTGCTGGTATCATGTCTACCTTGAGTGCATCTTCTTCAAAGTCCAATGTTGTGCATGCAAAACCTCCTGTTGTTGCTTGTGTTGCTAAGTCTTCTAATTCTACCAATGTGTCTAATCATCGTGAAATATATACTTGTTCTTTTTGTGGCACAGATGGACATATTGTTGGTTTTTGTTTCAGATTAGCTCATAAACAGAAAAGGAGAGAGAGATTGCTTTTGCAAAATCAAAGTGGCAAAAATCTGGTTTTCCCTCGAGGAAACCGGTCAGACCGCAGTGGGTCCCGCGATCAAACCGATGATCGGTCAGACCAGCTACTGAGCGACGGTCGGACCGGGCACCGGTCAGACCGGCGATACAGAAGCGGTCAGACCAGCCCCGGGTCAGACCAGCTGCACACCCTCGATTAGACCGGCCTCAGAGAAATTTTTCTGAAAATTCTCAAACTATTTTTGCACGTGGATACACGCCTATTGGATCTTCCGGTCATGTGTCTCAGTACTGGATTCCTAAATTTTTATTATCATCTAACCCTAGTACTGAGGCTTCGACTTCTGCTTATGTGTAGGCTTTGGTGGCAAGGAAGGAGAATATGTGGATCGTGAATTCCTGTTATTCGCGGCACATGACCAGTGATGAAAATTGGTTCTCCTCCCTCAAAAAGGCATCCAAGACTGAATAGATTATATTTGGTGATGCTTCTAGAAGTGCCATTCTCGCTACAGATTTGGTTAAGGTAAATGAAAATTTTGAATTGAAGAATGTAGCTTTGGTTGAGGACTTAAAAGTACAATTTACTTTCAGTTTCACAAATTGTGGATGAAGATTTTGAGGTTCACTTTAAGAAAACTGGAAGTAAAGTTTTTGATTCTTATGGTGATTCTGTACTGAATATTTCTCGATATGGAAGAGTGTTTAAAGCTGATTTTGATAATCCTGTTTCACCTGTGATAACATGTTTGGTTGCGAAGTTTGATAAAGATGTGATGTTTTAGCATCATAGACTTGGACATGTTGGTTTTGATCATCTCACTAGATTAAGTGGTTTGGATTTTGTTCGTGGTTTGCCTAAACTTAAGAAAGATCTTGATCTGATTTGTACACCGTGTTCTCATGCTAAGATGGTTGCTTCTTCACGGGCTCCTATTATTTCTGTGATGACGGATGCACCAGGACAACTATTACACATGGACATTGTTGGTCCAGCTAGAGTACAATCCGTTGGAGGAAAGTGGTATGTGTTGGTTATTGTTGACGATTTTTCTCGATATTCATGAGTTTTCTTTATAGCAACTAAGGATGAAGCTTTTCAACACTTTCGTGGTTTGTTTCTTCAATTGGATCTTGAATTTCCTGGTTCTTTGAAAAGAATTCGAGGTGGTAATGGTGGTGAATTTAAAAATGCTTCATTTGAGCAATTTTGCAACGAAAAAGGTCTTGAACATGAATTTTCTTCTCCTCGTGTTCCGCAACAAAACGGAATTGTTGAAAGGAAAAATTGTGTTTTGGTTGAGATGGCTAGAACGATGTTGGATGACTATAAAACTCCTAGAAAATTTTGGGCTGAGGCAATAAACACTACATTTTATATTTCAAATCGGGTTTTCTTAAGATCAAAACTTGGAAAAACTTATTATGAACTTCGATTTGGACGTCAACCCAAAGTTTCACATTTGCGTGTTTTTGGTTGCAAATGCTTTATCTTGAAATCTGGAAATTTGGATAGGTTTGAGGCACGTTCTACCGACGGATTGTTTCTTGGTTACCCCGCACATACTCGTGCCTATCGTGTACTTATTTTGGAGACTAACAAAATCGTTGAGACTTGCGAAGTTTCTTTTGATGAGGCTAGTCCATGTACTAGATCCGATATTACAGGTATATTGTCACAGGTTCAGGGGGAGGATGGTCGTATTTTTGAAGAAGAGAGCGACGATGATGACGAGGTCAGCTCGGCCGGTCAGACCGGGCGCCAGGCCGGTCAGACCGCCGGCACGCCGCCGGTCAGACCGACACAGGAGGTGCGGTCAGACCGGCCAGGGTTATCGGGTTTGGGTACTATTGATGATGATCGAGATGGTCGTCCAGAGATTACTACATCGACAAGTACTGATACAGGACGTGAATCAACTTCAAAAGTCGCTGCTCCTTTGTACATTCAACGACAATATCCGCCGAAACAAATCATTGGTAATCTAGGTGAGCGGACTACAAGGTCTAAGGTAACGACTCATGATGTTTGCGCAGATTCTGCATTTGTTGCTTCTTTTGAACCCAAAGATGTTACTCATGCACTAACTGATGAATCGTGGATTAACGCCATGCTTGAAGAACTTGAAAATTTTGAGAGAAACAAAGTTTGGACTTTGGTTGAACCACCTTCTGGACATAATATTATTGGAACCAAGTGGGTTTTCGAAAATAAACAAAATGAGGATGGTTTGATTGTGAGAAATAAAGCTAGACTTGTTGCTCAAGGTTTTACCCAGGTGGAGGGTTTGGATTTTGATGAAACTTTTGCTCCTGTTGCTAGAATTGAGGCAATTAGACTTTTGTGGGCTTTTGCTGTTTCAAAAGGTTTTAAATTGTATCAAATGGATGTAAAAAGTGTTTTTCTAAATGGTTTTATACAGGAGGATGTTTATGTCAAATAACCACCAGGTTTTGAAAATCCTGATTTTCCCAACCATGTTTTTAAATTGTCTAAAGCTTTGTATGGCTTGAAACAAGAACCTAGAGCATGGTATGATAGGCTTAAGAACTTTTTGCTTGCGAAAGTTTTTACAATGGGAAAGGTTGACAAAACGCTTTTTGTTCTTAAGCATGGTCATAATCAACTGTTCGTTCAGATTTATGTGGATGATATCATTTTTGGTTGTTCAACTCACGCTTTGGTTGTGGAGTTTGCTGAGACTATGCGGAGGGATTTTGTGATGAGCATGATGGTTGAGTTATCATACTTTTTGGGATTGCAAATTAAGCAAACACCTCAAGGTACTTTTTGGGATCTTTTGAGACGGTTCAAGATGGAGAATTCTAAGCCAATTTTAACACCAATTGGTTCTACAGCTGTGTTGGATCCTGATGAAGATGGTGAAGCTGTTGATCAAAAGGAATATAGAAGTATGATTGGATATTTGTTGTATCTAGCTGCTTCTAGGCCAGACATACAATTTGCTGTGTGTTTGTGTGCACGCTTTCAAGCTTCTCCTCGTACTTCACATCGTCAAGCGGTCAAGCGAATAATGAGGTATTTGAATCATATACTTGAGTTTGGAATTTGATATTCTACTTCATCTTCTATATGCTTAAGTGGATATTCCGATGCTGATTTTGGTGGTTGTAGAATTGATAGGAAAAGTACTAGTGGAACATGTCATTTTCTTGGTACATCATTGATAGCATGGTCTTCTAGGAAACAATCTAGTGTTGCTCAATCAACTGCTGAATCTGAATATGTTGCTGCTGCTAGTTGTTGTTCAGAGATTCTTTGGCTTTTATCTACTTTGAAAGATGATGGTCTTACTTTTGAGAAAATTCCACTCTTTTGTGATAATACTTGTGCTAGGAATCCTATTCAACACTCACGCACAAAGCACATTGATATTCGCTTTCACTTTTTGAGGGATCATGTTGAGAAGAGAGATGTGGAATTGTAGTTTTTGGACACAAAGTTGCAACTTGCTGATATTTTCACTAAACATTTGGATTCTAATCGTTTCACTTTTCTTCATGGTGAATTGGGAATAATTCATCCTTTTGGCATGTATTGAGGGGGAGTTTGTACCTCATGGTTTTATCAAGTAAAAATATGACAATGAGAAAAATTGAGAAAAGAGAGCTTTGTTTATACATGTGGTATTTTCTTGTGCATGCTAGCAATACTTTGAAGGTTTATTTGTCTCTAGCATAGCTTGTATGTATTCTAGTCTTTGCATGAGATTTAGATTTTGCTTTTAAGAGAAATGATGCATGACACTTAAATTCTATACTTGAAATAAGTAAATATGCAATGTTGATGCTAACATATGGTTTGATTTCTAAATGCTCTATATATATGCTTTAATGCATTTTATTCCTCAAATAGCTTTAATTGCTCATTGTGAAAAGAGAATAAAAATATGAAAAATATGAATACTGAATCCTTGGAAAGAGTCTTGACGACAAGGACATATTTGATGTGAGCAAAATAATGGGTGCCAAAACCCTGAAAACAGTCTTGACGACGGGGACGTACCCAGAATAAAAGAGAAAAATATGAGCAAAAAGGCTCAAGAAAACAAAAGGTTAAAAAATTCTCTTGGTTGTTTTGTGCTAAAGGTTATTTGAGAAAGAGTGATAAATGCAATAGGTATATGTGTTTACTGTTTATTCTTCAACCTATGTACTTGTTAAGATGTTGCATTATAAATCGTATGAAATCATGAATTTTGATTGTTGATTCAAGCTTAATTGTAAAATCTTTGGTTCATGTTTATATTTTAATGCATGTTTACTATATTATAGATGGGTTCATCTTCGTTTCATTGCAACACATGACATGATATGCTATAAGTATGCTAAGCTGTTATACATTAATGAACATAATTCCTATGCTTGATGAAATCATTGTCAAAACGGGGAGAAGCAAGGTGAAAAAAACGGAACCTTTAATTAAAAACTAGCACCTATAATAAATTATAGGTGCCGTTTTTTTTTAAAAAATGGCACTTATGAATTGAGCCAAGAAGGGGAAGAGCCGAGCTAGAGGGCCCTGTAAAATTAAAGGTGTTTTTGATTATTATTTTATATTGAACAATTGGTATCGGTGATTATTAGTTTTGTTATTTGAAATTTATTTGCAAAGTGGTTTTGGAGATGATTGGATTTTAACAGGTGTTAAACATGTACTGCTGGATTTGGGTCCGGAAAGACCGGGTATGTGCTGCCAGTCAGACCGGCGTGTATCGCGCAGTCAGACCGTCGCAGCCCACGGTCTGACCAGCCGACTCTGTGTCGGTTTCGGTTTCGGGTTGTTTGTTTGGATATTCGTGATTGTTTCATGATTATGGCTTCTAGATGGATACTATACGAATGTAATACGAATGTAATACTGTTGTTTGCTAGTAATGAGTCAAGTTAGGATAGCTTGGTCTCGGAATATGGTTTCTTTGTTTGTTCTATGTGTAGGTGACTCGGATGCCGGGAGAGTATTTGTGGTGATGGACCGAGAGTCGGCTTGGGGATAAAACGATGTCCGTGGTGGTCAGAGATCATGCGGGATAGTAAGGCTAGAATTCAATACACGTGGTTGGTGAAGATTCCATATGGCATACGATGGAGGTATTGTGTGCGTATGGGATGCGGAGTTGAATTTGGGAGGAGTCCAAATTTGGTATGAGTTGTTATGTAAAGTTTGTTTCTTGTACTACAGGGTTTTCTAAGGTGTTTAGTACTTCTAGTATGAGTTTGGTTTGTGGCTTTAGGCTGCCTACATCGGGTATAAATAGAGGGGGAGCGTGAGGCTTCCCGGTATCGCTTTTGAGAGCAATTGAGTTCAAAGTTGAGTTAGGGTTTCGAGGTTAGTCGAAATTTTTGTAAGGAGTGCTATTGGTGCACTTTGTAAACACAGAGAGAATCCACTTTAAGAGTTCTTTGATTTGTGTTTCACCGGGTTTCTGCGGTCTAATCGGCGGCGCACCGGCGGTCAGATCGGCGGCATCGCGGTGGTCAGACCAGCGGGCACACGGCGGTCAGACCTGCAACGGTGACAAGGAGCGGCAGGCGATCTCGGCGGTTCGACCGGAGTTTGATCTCAGTCAGACCGGCGTATTCCAGGCGGTTAGACCGGTGCAACACCTTCGATCAGACCGCGATTCATCGAATTTGAGGGTAACTTTTATTTCCGCTAAAAGTTTTTGGTTTTTGGGTATACCAACCATTCACCCGCCCTCTGATCCGTCCTCTGGTTGGCTTATTTGTTGTGTTTCGATCCTACAGGCCCCACCACAACGCATCGAGGAGATAAGGTCCGCTCGCTCGTTCAAACTCTCTTGTCTCCTCTCGATCTCTCTTGCTCTCTCCCCTCTCTCTCTCTCCCCTCTCTATCTCGCTCGTGGCTGCTGGAGGAGCGGCGTTGACGGCATCAGCGGCGCGCGGCGGGAAGAGCGGCGGCGGCCTGGAGGCGTCCACCCTCCACCAGATCAGGCGGGAGGAAGGACGGCAGCGCCCTCCCCTCCGCTAGATCCGGCAGGAGGGGAGGCACGGTGGCGGCGGACGGCGTGGATGCGGGAGGGAAGACAGTAGCGACGTATTGCAGCAGGAGGGGAGGCGGCAGGCGGCGACGCCCATAGAGCGGCGGTGGGCGGCGCTTCCCCTCAGCCATATCCGGCGACTGCCCTCCACGGTTGCCCAACGGTGAGTCTTCAATTTCTTTCCGTGATTTGTGTGGAGATGAATTGATGTTAAATTTATGTGATGGTTCTGTGATTTGTGTGGGGATGAATCAATGTTGAATTCTTTCTATAATTTGTGTGTGGATGAATCGATGTGATGGTTCTGTGATTTGTGTGGGGATGAATCGATGTTGAATTTCTATGATGGTGAGATGTTGATATTAATGAATTGATGAATTGTTGTATGTGAGATGGGGAGCTGGCTCGTGCATTGAGCCGGTTTTTATGCTCCTGTGCGTCTCAAAGGTGCCGGTTTTGATCTAGGGTCATCAGTGCTGATTGGAAAAACCGGCAACTAAGGGGTTTTTCAATCAGCACATTTTTGCCTTTATGTAGTAGTGTTGTTTTATTAAAACTGAATATATTTTGATAGTTTTTTGTTTTATGTTAAAACTATTATTGTATTTTTCTATAATGATGATCAAAATAAAGATGTTTGATTTGAAAATGATTAAAGTGATTTATAGTATGAATCTGAGGTAGCACTTAACATTATACATTATCACTCAAAATCTTTGACCAAATATTTCTAACGGGCGGCACCACCCTTATGATCATTGTATGAACAGTGTGTGCACACGAAGTGTTGCTGTCGAGATGTACGCTCCCCGATCCAGCGTCATGGATATTTTACTACATTATGACGTCTCTGTTATTTCTGTGTTGAAACACCATCTCAATCCCTTAATTATCGTTGTCGACATATATACAAGCCCCAACACATTTTTCTCGCCTTGAACTATCGCCATTGACAGATTAGACTTGGTCATCGTCCGTTGGCCACAAATTCATAACTCTCGCCTCGCCATTTCAATTTGTTGATAGAATATTTGTGGTGTGCGACTGATCGACTAATGGGCTTTGCTTGTTGTTAATCGAACGTGTGGTTAGATTCAGTAGACTGTTAACGGAAACGGATCCTCTACAGTCGAACCAATCATATCTATTCCATTCATTTCACAATATAAGTTATTCTACCATTTCCCATATTTATATTGATGTATATGTCTAGATTCATTAACATCAATATAAATATGAAAAATGCTAGAATAACTTAAATTGTGAAACGGAGGTATATCCTTTTTTGAATAAGTCTCTTTTGTCTCCCTCAAGTCTTGCCCCTGATTGATTAACATTCCTCAACCGCAATACCAGATGTAAGGAAATCGTGTCCCTCACCTGTTTGGATAGTGGTTTTATCCTATGTGGCACTCATGGGACCCACATGTCAGTACTAATCTCTTTTTTTTTTCTTTTTACTCACATCCCTCTTTTCCTATTCTCTCTCCTCGCCGACGCGCAACAACGCGATGACGATGACGACAAGGACCGGCATTGCCGCCGCCACAACATCGATGACTGCGACGATGAGGAGTGCACGTGTCTTCTCACCGGAGGCATGAGTGCATAGCCATGGTCCGCTGTTATTCCCAACGGTCCCTAGCATCAGCTCTCGAGGTCCCAGCATCGGCGGCTCCCATCAGAGCAAGGTCCCCTCCTCTCCCCCACCCTGTGGCTGGTCGGCGTGGAGAAGGGTGGCGAGCTGCGGCTGTCCGTCGGATGCTGGGAAAGAGAAGGAGCAAAGAAAGGAGAGAAGAGGAAGAAAAACAAAGAAGGTGGAACCCACCGCTTTTTTATTTTCAACCAGGCACTCAATGACATGTGGGTCCCATGGTTTTTCATAACTTAAGTGCCACGTAGATGCCACGTTAGCTGAAACAACCGTCCAAAACCGACTTGGGATTTTATTTGCAATGGTTTCAAATTCGATGACAAATTAAGGGACCTAAAATGAACTTATTCCTTTTATTTTTGGCTGACGTGTGTGCAGTGTGCGCACACGAAGTGTTGCTGTCGAGAAGTACACTCTCCAATCCAACGTCAGGGATATTTTACTACATTATGACGTTTCTGTTATTTTCTGTGTTGAAACACCATCTCAATCCCTTAATTATCATTGTCGACATATATACATGCGCCAACACATCTTTCTCGCCCTGAACTATCACCATTGACAGATTAGACTTGTCATCGTCCGTTGGCCACAAATTCAGAACTCTCGCCATTTCAATTTGTCGATAGAATATTTGGTTATATTCAGTAGAGTGTTAACGGAAACGGATCCTCTGCAGTCGAACCATTATCTATATCTTTTATGAGTCTTTTGCGTTGCTACTGAAAGCAATCGTCTATGACTTCCTCACCATCATTCTCGGACCCGAAAGATTTACATGAAGATTTGGGAGCAAATACACGTCGGGCGCCTGATCCGGGTGTGAGAAAATCGGGCGCCCAAAGTCATATGCTGATATCATACCCACGTCATGCATGCAAAACTATTTAAAACTATTTTTTCTCTTAAATTATTTATCCAAATCATAATCCAATTGCACCATTAAATTTATTGCAATTAAATCTTTAAAACAAAACCACACATGTATATATTCCGATGAAAAAGAATTAGCTTATTATTGAATTATTTTTAAATGTTGCACGCTGTTCCACCAAGTATATCGGAATTAGTGGGAATTGTTTCACTAAGTAGATCGAAAATGTTTCGATCATTTAAATCGGGTGCAGTTTCACCTTATATAAAAAAAATATTTCAGCAAATAGCGAAAAAAAGTTTTAGTTCACTGCAGCATTTGATCCATACATAGTGAAACATTACAAGTACACTAGATGAAGCATTTTTGGTGGAAAAAATGAAACAAATTCACTTGATACAAGGTTTCCATAATATGTGGGTGATTTCTTACAAAAGAATGTTTCAATTCACTGTAACATTAGATCTATTCATAATGAAAAATTGTGAGTACACTAGGTGAAACATTTTTTGCGTAACAACAAATGAAACGAATTCACTTAATAGAGGATTTCCAAAATATGTGGGTGATTTTTTTTTTGACTGGAAATACTGCCCAGGACTTTGCCTTGTAGTGTGATTTTATAAAAGGAATAAAAAGGTTATTTACAAATTACATGAGACCAAGAAGGAAACAAAATGATTACACTATTTGTAACCAATAAAAACTGTCTGTTTTAGGGATCCTTCATTCTGCACATATGCAGAAGAAAATCGGCCTTGAAAAAATCCCTCCAAGAACTGAATGAGGGAAGCTCATTTTGAAAGATTTTCCCATTCCTTTGCTTCCAAATGTGCCAAGCAACGATAAAGAAAATTTCCAAACAACCCTTCTAGTTGAACTGAATGCGGGTCGAAACCACCATCTGAAAGAAATTGAGACCAGAGTTCCACATAATTTCCAAATGATGCCAACGTTGCTGACTGAAGAGTTGGAAGAAAAAAAATGCTCTCTTGTTTCTCTGATATTATTCAGGCATAACTCACAAGTGAGATCATCATTCTCCTTTGCACAGTGCCGTCGATCAAGCATATCCCTTGTGTTAAGTCTATCTGTAAACAAGAGCCAAGCAAAAACTTTTATCTACATTACACATTTTATTTTCCAGTTCCAAACAAAAAGGTCTTGGCACTTGCTCATTCGAGAAAGTGAGCTTATAAAACCTTTTGGTTGTGTACTTGTCAGAGTTCTAGATGAAAGATGTCATTCTGCAAAAAGAGAGAGGACAATTCTTCCTCTAGAATGATGAATTTTCCATAGGCTTGGGTGTTTAGAGTCAGCAAGAAGCAATCCTCAAGAAGAATAGCGCACATTTGATTAATAGAGAGGGATCTATCCAAAGCAACCATACACAAAGCTGGGAATGTAGTGCACCTAATCTTGTCATTCCAAAAATCATCCCAGAAAAGAGTTGTGGATCCTGTCCTAATGAAGCATTTTGAAATTCCCCTGAAGATATTAGACAGAGCCACTATATCTCTCCACCAAAAAGAGCCTTTATTCCAAACTAAATGGGGCACTTTGGAGTCATAATAAGAATTCCAGATCAGTTGAACCCATGGCAGATCCTGCCCTTTGTAAAATTTGACCAGGTGTTTAAGGAGAAGTTTTTGAATTCTTAAGTTAATGACTCCTAGCCACCTTTTTCCTTTGGTCTGCACACCAAATCCCAAGAAGCAAGAGATCTTCTAGTTGAGTTTGGGTTGTTTCTCCTCCAGAGGCAGTTTTTCCTTGCAGTATCAATAGCTTTAACCACTGAAACATGCAACTGCAAAGAACACATGTAATATGTTGGGATTGAGGAAAGCACAGAGTTGATCAATGTGAGTCTCCCTCCCTGTGGCAAAAATTGTGAGCTAGCTGTCAATCTTCTCTCAACCCTGTCTACCAATGGTGCAAAGTCCACTACCCTTAGTCTAGTTGTCCCCATAGGCAAACCCAGGTAAGTAAAAGTCATTGTACCTATGGTACAATCAAGCATACCAACAAAAAGCTCAGCATTCTCATGAGACAGATTAATTGGGTAGAGACAGGACTTATGGTAATTTACTTTGAGGCTAGTAGAATGTGCAAAAGAGTTCAACAAAGCCTCGAAACAGAACACCTCTCTCTGTGATGCTTTGAGAAGAATTAAAGTGTCATCTGCATACTGGATTACTGGGAAACCCCTTTTATCAAGTTCATTAATTGGCTTGGACAAAAACCTAGGGAGCAAGCTTAGTTAACTATTCTCTGTAGTAATTCAGCACCAAGAACAAAGAGCAAGGGTGAAAGTGGATCTCCTTGCCTAACCCCTCTCATGCATTTAAAAGAATTTCCAGGTACCACATTGAGCAGAACTGAAGAATGTGCCGAAGAAAAAACCATTTGTACCCACTGCAGCCACTTATCATGAAACCCATACTTTTCATAATGGATAACAAGGCAGTGTGCTCTATAGAATCAAAAGTCTTCTCAAAGTAAAGCTTTAACAATATTATTTCTCTCTTTGGCTGTTGACGTTGATGGATATACTCAAAAGACCATGCTAAACAATCTTGAATTGTTTTACCCTTAATGAAGCCATATTGATTCTCATGAACCAGCTTAGGAATTACACTCTGCAACCTATCTGCCATCAATTTGGTTAATACCTTTAAACTGATACCCATCGGAGAGATTGGCCTATAATCATTAACTATTTTTGGAGAGGACTTTTTTGGTACTAAGGTTATGAAGGATTTGTTTATCGGCTGCAGATCAGTATAACAGGCATGGAAGTACGCTGCTAACCTGTAAAAGTCCTATGATATGATGGGCCAACATTTCTTAAGAAAATACCCATTAAACCCATCAGGGCCAGGTGCCTTATCTGGTGGAATTACCTTAATTAGATTGTCCACCTCTTGAGTATAGAACTGATCCACCAAGCAATCCAGGTTCACCGGATTGGGAAAAAGATCCATTAGATTAAAGTCCATTTGAGGCAAGAGAGAAATCCCCATTCTATTTTTGAAACTATGGAAGAACATATTAGCTTTCTAATTGTGCAAAGTGACTACCTGTCCATTCTGATCCAGCACCTGTGGGATAGAATTCGATCTGAACCTTTCAGTCGCAATGGCTTGGAAAAAATTAGTGTTCTCTTTACCCAGCAGCATTCATCTATTCGTGCACCTTTTCTTCCAATAAAGCTTTTTAAACTCAAGGAGCTTATAACTTTGCGACTTGACAATTTCTCTCAAATTCCATTCAAAGATGATCAACGGCCTATGCTCTTCTATTAGGTCTAGGAAATTAATCACAGCATTACAATTGACCAAGAGAGCAGTTAACTTAGACAAGTTTTACACCATTGTAGCAAACATTTTCTCAAAAATTTTAGCTTGAAACCGATGCATCTTGCTGGATCATCATAACCAAGGTCCATTGACCAAACTCTGCTGACAAGCTCAAAGAAGCCTTCCATTTCAACCCAATAATTCTCAAATCTAATAATTCGAGACTTTGGGATATATTGCGGGCCAGGGGATGAACAGTAGTGTTTGGAAAAGGCAAAGTCCAAGATGGACTTGTAAAAACCCAATCAAGCCTCTCCAAGAGGAGACTGCTCTGCATATTACTCCAAGTAAAGCTTCTTCCTTTTAAAGGGATTTCTAGCAGACTGAGAGAACTAATTATATCATTAAAAATGAATATATCATTCATATCAGCTCCCGGCTTGTTTCTGTCCTCAACCGATCTACAGAAATTAAAATCTCCTAGGAGAATCCTGCTATCAACTGACCCAAAAGAAAATTTCTTTAGCCAAGCAACAAAATATGAATGTTCTGGGCCACTACATGGGCCATAAATACAAGTTAGGACCCAAGCATCTGAAGACTGCCTTGAAACAAAATTAACTGTGACAGAAAAACTGTTTATTTCCCCTGGAGTTCCCAAAAAAACTTTTGAAACCCATACCACTAGGATTCCACCTTAAGCACCTCTTGAAGGCGAGAATGCAAAAGCATCAAAACGTTTAGGAGCAAAAGTCTTTATATCAGCAATAGTGAAATTCTGTTTATTGGTCTCTTGGACACAGAAAACTTGACAACCACTTTCCTCTATATTTTGCCTCAAAGATAACAACTTCGTGTCAGCATTCATACCTCTTATATTCCAGCATAGCACATTCCAAGATTTAAAAACATTACTCATGATAAAAAACATATGGGAGTGCACAAGGAAGAAGAGCTAAATAAATTAGCCTGAGGAGGCCCACATAACATAAATCTAGAACAATTGTAATGTCCACTCACACTGACCAAAGTCCAACAGCACTGAAAGACAAAAGACATTGTTCTGAACAAATTAACACTATTCATTCTTAATCATCCATGTCTGGCCGGGGAAGCTTCTTTCTTTTGTCTCCCCCTAAACTCGATTCAGCCACGTCCTCAGGATGCAGGCCGCATAGGTCCACCCCCAACTTTTGCAATAAATACAAAGAACTATAACATACCCAAGCCTGTAAACCTGAGAACTAAATTTAATTTAAATGCATCATGTGGTTGTGGAGTGATATAAATTGTTTTTGGATCTTAATCATCTCATCATCATATGCAATGACAGGCCTAGAGCCACAAAAACAATTAATCTGGTAATTATATGCATCCAAAAATTCTACAAAAATTCTCAAAAATAACTTGATATGTCAGAAATCAACCCACAAGTTTTCAGAAATTTTCGGTAAGGTTTGCTAACTCGTTGATCTACTTTAATCTCTCTAAAATCCTGAAAAACTGCTTAGCAGATTCAAACTTGCTCTCTCTGTAAAATTTATTTCAAAACCTCTTTTTGAAGTTCGTTTCAGCCAAAGTCTTCTACTAACTTTCTTCTAACATCCTGAGGAGTGGCACACCCTAGATCACTCTCTAACCCTTTCTTCTCTCCCTCCAAAAATCCAATCAGCTGTCAACTGCACTGTCAACTGCTGCTAACCAACACTGTCAACACATGTTCATCACTCCATCAAACCTAAACCAGAGACTTCTAACCCAATCCACTTCAGCACATTTACTCTCCACATCACCCCCAACCAAGAGGATCTCTAGCCCAGGTTTCTTGCCGCACAAAATCCACCTTGAATCCCCTCCAAAAATCCTTGGCAGGCAACCCTCTTTGACTTAGCCTCCAAGGCTATTTTCGAATTTCTTTCACTGATAGTGGGCCCCACACACCCTGGGACCCACATGACAACCTCCCACTCTCCCCTCACAGCATCCACTGTCCCTCATGCCCAATGGATGCCCAAGGAACACAATGAGTGCACCAGCCACCTCTCTCTCTCACTCCCCCACTCTACTCTTCCTTATTTCCCAAGCCAAAGCACCAGAAGCAACATCACACCCCACATCGTGTTCCAAGTCCAAGAAAACACACCCCACGCACAGAATGCCCAGAGCTCGGCCATCTTCCCCGGCTCCGGCGACTTAGCCGTCGTCGCCGTGCATCCCCGGTGAGTACCTCTCTCTTCCCTCCTATGGAACGTGACCTACGCACCATGCCGAGCTCACCCGTACCCGTTTTGCCCTAGGACCAATCTGTCGAGCACGTGGTGGGCGTCACCGTCCTCGCCGCCGGCCACCCGAACCGCCAACGCCGCTCCGGCCGCCGTTCCTCACCACTGAAGCAACACCAAGCTCCGGTGAGTTTCCGCCGAATTCCTCGTGCATGCACCCTCTGTGGCTCATCCCTAACACCCCCATACTCTCGAAGTTGCAGTTCACGCCTTGAGTCGACCTGGCGACGTCGACGCCGGAGTTTTGCCGCCGTGGGCCAACAACCACCGTCTCCGCCGCTCCCTGGACCTCGCTGCCTCTGTTTCTCTGCTTGGTGAGCACCCTGGTACCATATGAGAGCACATGCACTAACCCTTTTGCACTAACCAAGCCTCTGCATGCACATACATGGGCATATCGAGACACACCGCCGCTGTAGCTCATGTTCCATGGGCTACAGACCACCATTTCCCTCACCACCACCACTCACGGATGCGCAAGAACGTTCTCTAGATTTTCTCTTTTGTGCTCGAACCGATTCGATCCACCGATCGCCGCCGGTGAGCCGTAGACCGAGCTCAGCGATGGCTGCTCCCGATGTGAGCTAGCTAGGGACATCTTTTCTTGAATTTGATCGACACTAGGGTCCAATCTGAAAACTGCCATGACTCATATTACTATAGCAGAACCTTGATGGAAATAAACAAAAGAATAGGGACTCTTAATAAAGTTTGCTGTCCAGGTGACAGAAGGAGTGCAGGTTGATTCCCCCAACTTCCTAGGGCCTCTCTGCAAATCCCCTTTCACTAACCTGTGGACCCGGCTGGAATTCAATTTCGAAAATTGATTTCTATTTTGGTTTAAAACAGAGAATGAGCAGAACTTCTAAAATTTGTAGAAACTTCATTTTAACTTCAAAAATTGTGAAACCAATTTTATTAGATCCATAAAGCTGTGAACTATTTTTTAAAAAAATATATAAAACTGGGTACTTATTTTTGTTTTGCTATAAATGTTGCCTAGAACTTGTTAAATCCATAATAAATTGAATATAGCTCTAAAAATTGTGAAACCACTTCTGTGAACTTTCTAAAATCATGCTCTGTAACTTTGTAAAAAGGAATTTTGTTCACTTCTGTACAAAAATGTTGCTTAATAAAACATAGCCCTTTTTAAACCTTTTTAATTGTAAAATGCATATCTCTGTAAATAAAAAGTGACAAAATAAAAATTCCTTCACCAGAGACCACCTGAGACCAGCACACACTCACTACATAAGTTTCATGCATTTTCATGCATTTTGGTTTTTATGCATTTTTGTATTTATCGTATACGCGTATTTTGTATAGAGGAAGAATACGTCGAAGGAGAAGAGGGTGAGTTTGTTGACGACCAGGTTCAGGAGTTTGCAGACGAAGGCAAGTTTACCCCTCCTTTGACCACATTGATCCTATGTTTTTTTGGGCTAAATGATTCTATTGCAAACATGCATACGTTAGCTAGTATTACTTTTGGTAAAAAAATATAAATGTGGGAATGGTAGATATGACCTAATTGCTGCATAATCCACCTTGAAATATTGAATCCTTGCTGGTTGTAACCATAGAGTGCTTTTGAATACAATTATTGTGTTCTTTGGGATTATACTATGCTTATTTTGCCGCTATATGCTTATATTCGGTTACCGCCTTACAAATTACTCGTTTTGCTAAATGTTATATGTGAAAATGGTTATTTTGATGTTGCTGGACAGAAATTTAAATGTGTGAGTATTGTGAACTGAAAATGGAGATAACTTGTTTTTAGACTTGGGCGGCGAGTGGTGTACATATGGTGGTAGTTGTACACCGATAGGGGGAGCGTTCGCCCGGGTCAATTAAGGATCCTACTCTATGTCACCATCTAATGGAAATAGTACAAACCACATGTGCTAAGTATGGGCTGGCCTCAACCTATTAAGTTGTTTAGAGTTTAGCCTTGCATCTTGGTGGGCCGAAGAGTATGGGTTACCGAGTTTTGGTAACTTATCGGAACTTCCTATGGTTTGTGATATGATGAAATTGATTAATGACAAGTGGTATGTGATGATTTGAGCGGGTAGTCTGTCCAATACAACGGTGTCGTACCTCGTGATGGATTCTGGGCTGGGTTCCTTACGGCGCTAGGTTAAAGCGTGGGCAAACTACCTAGTGGCGCTACCTTGCTAGTAGCGTGGGTAAAACACACGTCGTGCTGGTGCAAGGCTAGACAATAAACAATGAAACGGTTTCGTTATGACCTCTAGACCACACTCAATGTGTAGAGTGTGGTGATACCGACGGGTGTCGGACAAACTAGAGCGATTCATATCATGTGGGCTTAAAAGTTGTACAAACTCTACAGAGTCTAAAACTAATCGATTAGCCGTGCTCACGGTCATGAGCGGCATGGTGAAGTGTCATGAGTATAGTTAGTGATTTTGATAAACTCTTGTGAACTTGGAAAATGGTTGGAATGTTTTGTTTGTGAACTTGGGTAAAGTTCGGTGCATGGTGATGAGATGATGGCGAGTGGTGATGATCTACCTTGAGGGGTAGATGTGTGTTATTTATCCATTTACATTACAGGTTTTACTTACTCTATTCTATTGTTATAAAATTCCGTTGCGGAAAATGTTGTGAACTAAAATTGGCATTTATGCAAATTAACCTATACACAGCTTATCCTTGAATATGGCCAACATGTAGTATGCTAGGATTGTTTCCGACTTGCCAGTACATTAATTTGATTAATGTACTGATTTCTTGCCTTCTTTTACTTGTTTTTGCTCAGACCCCGCTGTAGGTAATGACTGTTTGGATGAGGAGTTTGATGCAGCTTGTGATGTTACAGATTTCCAGGATGGTTCTAACTAGGGATTTACCCTAGTCGGTTTGCCTATGGGCTTTTGGGTAGCACGCTTATCGCATGAACCAATATTTATGGCTTGTCGCCAAGTACTACTTAGAACCTTATTAAGACTAATTATGCTTATTGCTTAGAACCACTTATTATTTGGATATCATGCTTGAGATGATTTATGTGAGACTATGTTGCATTCCTGAGCGACTAGTCCCACATGAGGATGGGTTTGAAATGGTTGAGATAAACGGGGAATATGCCTTTGTTGAGATCGAGTCTCTGGGGTACGCTTTTGGTCACCACCATCGAGTGGTTGACGGGCGTATGACATAGATGACTAGTGTGCCTATTCCAATGGTTGTGTCTTCTATTTCATATCCGATGGCTTAGAGCCTATGTAGTGCACTCTTCAAGACATGTCGGGGTCTGTGATGAGGTTGGATGGTTACCGTATTTATTTGGGCTTTATTTGAGACCCCATCCATCCAGATATTTCGCGCTGACATGCCTCGAAGCGTTGCACCACCTAGGCTTTGGGTCGTCCTCACAAGAACAATCAGAAGGGTATGAATCTGAATTAATATCATCTTCCAGAGCAGAGAAATTAGATTCATTAATCTTGCTGCCAGGAATAAGAATTTTTGATATACCTGCCAACTCCTTCAACTTTTTAACAGATTTCCCTCTTGGTTTGCCAATTCCCATTCAATGATCAATCTTAAGCTCTTGGCTGGCATTAAGAAGCCTGGAGTTGTGCCTTCTGGAAGGGTGTTGATGAAAAACACGAGGCCTGGGAGATCTGCTTAACTCTAGTGTAGGTCCAAAACTTGCCTTTGGGTATGCTAGCGTGCCAGTTGATTTGATCCTGCAATCAACAAGAAATAAAGATAAAGGAACCGCGGTTAAATCCATAAATGACAGCCGATCGGCTAAGTGCCGATGACATATCATTTATCCCTGAGCCGATGCCATATTTGAATCGATCGGCGGTTATGAATGAATTAGAAAGAACTAAATCTACTTGATCGGCTATAGATATTAACAACATATTCCTTATATCGATATATGCTTAAATCAAGTGATTGGGATAGATCAGTCGCCATGCCGAGACAGTATAAATCACTTAGATCGAAATATACATTAATAATGAGAATACATATGTTCATAGCATAGCCGATCAGATAGATCTAGCGTGTATCGGCTAATACTCCGATACCACTCTATGTTAGGAAATTAAAACAAGCAGAATATACCAAACAGAAGCTTAATATACTTAGATGCAATAAGATCTTGACATAAAGGGCAGATTTAACATGTCAATAAGGCACATAAAGCAAATGTAGTTAAATCAGATAAGATCGGCTGAAACCCCGATGCTATCCTAATCGGCAACCAGAAGGCAGGCTAGAGATTGATATTCTAAGCACGACTTAATAGATCAAACTCTACTGATGCAGCATTAAGTATGAAAAGAAGAACAATATCTAGACAATCAAGCTGCTGGAAGTTTCATAGAGTGGTAGATATCTTATATAATCTAAGTCAACATCGATATCTAACCTAATCGGCTGCCCTCTACCAACAGATGTTAGCCGATTGTAGGTTATATGACGATATTGCCAGAGATTATGTAAGGTTATGAGTTACATAAATAAGATTAGAGTATCATAAAGATGGAAGCACTAATCCCGAGAACGCAAGCCGCCATAACAAGTTTTACCTCTTGTTGAAGATCGAAACTGATGCAGCTCAACTCGAAAGCAAGAACTCGTCGAAACAAACGAAAGTAAACGGGTGGCGATGCGCCGAGATTGTATTGAACATGTGTGTTAATTGATTACATGGGGTTCGGGGTCTATTTATACCCGAAAATTACAAACTATGTCCATATCGGACACGACTCTTATCTCTAACAAACTCTAAGATACCATAAGTCTTTACGGCAGACTTTTGCCCAAATATATCTCTAAGGAAATTACATAAAATATCCTAATTAATAGATACAATTGCCTTCTCAGGACTCTATCCATGCGTGGCAATTACCTTGAAGCATATCAACTCAACCCGATGTCGTACACAAGTCATATCGTTGGAATCGGCCGTATCGGCTAGCCCTGTCCGACTCGAATTGTGCCGATCCAATCGTAGCCGATCCGGACTCCAGCCGATTCTTACTCTGTTTCCGCGATAATCCTTATCTTTGATTCCGCTTCGTTCCAATCTTTCTTTCCGATGTTGATATTACCAAATTTGGTCGTTAACACATGCCCCCCAAGTCCGGAATATTTGGTAATGTTTCTGATTTGCCATACATCGACTCCGAGCAAGATTCGCACTCTGCCGTTTCCTGACCGTTATTCCAGTGCTTTAAATACTAACCGTTCTACCCAAGAAACTCACACCGTTTTCATCCGTTTTCACCGCCGAAGTTAACTTTGCCCTTTCTCTCTTCGGCGATTCCTCCGACGCACAAGGCGATCCCCGGGCGATTTCGTGTCGAGCTAGATCTCCGCCCCCAACAATGTCGACCGCCGCCAATCCATCCGCCGCGCCATCGGCTGAATACGCAGAGGTAACTACCCATCAGCTAGATCTCTTTCTTTCGCAGCAGATTGATCTTCTCTTGCCTCATCTTGTTTTCTTCTTCTCTATCCTCATTTGCATCCGTAGCATCTGTCCAATCTGGTTGCGATTCCAAGCCTTTCGCACGAAAACCACTACTTTCTTGGCCCATTTGGTAATCCCGATCCCACCGAATTCATTATTGGTGAAACAAATAGGGTTCCATTCAGATTAGCCAACCTAGATCTAGGTCATTGGAAGAACACCTTCAAATCTTGGCCATCTCTTGAGAAAACTCCACCCGAGAAGAGCTGGATTACATGGTTCAAGCGCATGTCGGCTAGCAAGAAAGTTCACTGGGACGAAATCGGAATCGGCCAAGCACTTGATCTTACTATAGCCAACTCAGCCAAAGACGAACCCTTAATGGCAGCTGCTTCTTATTTTTGGTCTAACACTATCAACGCCTTCTTGTTCAACCAAGGGCCGATGACCCCAACTCTATTAGGCATCACCATGATCACCGGTTTGGATGTCACTTCATCGGCTAATCCCATGAGTCTGAACACGAAGAATAAGTATGACTTCAGGACCAAAAGCATAGGCGGTTGGTCAGGCTATGTGGCAGCATATATGGGCAAAGGGCCTGTCACTCCTCGAGAGCATGTAGCCTTTCTTCTGATGTGCCTGGAAAAATTTATCTTCTGTGGATCAAGTTGTGGCCCTACAACCAACTGGCAGTTCGTAGCTGAAGCCTTGGAATCAAAAAGAAAATTTCCCTTAGGCAAGATCCTCCTCGGCTACTTGTATCAAACACTAAACAACGCGTCGGTCAGGATTGCTGTCGGCTCAATCGTCAGTGCAGGCGGGCCATGGTGGTTGTTGCAAACTTGGCTAAATCTAGTAGTCATGAAAGTTGTCAATCGGCCATCTGTGACAGAAGCTGAATTTCCAATATTAGAGCCGATTACAGATGATGACGGAGAAGAGCGCACCCACCGCAGATGTATGTCCTATGGAGAATATGCATCCACACCAGCCGATGCTGGAGCAAAATTATCAGCCGAACTGCTCAAAGATTGGTTCTGCAGCTTCTACGAGGGCTTTCAAAAATATGCTCGAGTTTGGTTTCCTTATGAAGATACAGCAGACCTTGAGCTCCCATCAGATTTTAGATTTGAAGATATCAATCATGAAAGATACCAAAAGTCAAGGGAAGTCTTCTTAGCTGCAATTAGCCCATGCATCCTTCCTGTCGGCATCCATCAGGGAAGAAACATCCAAGTCTCTTATGAATTCTATCATCCAATGAGCTCGGCTAGACAATTCGGAATGGGCCAACTCCCAATCGGCTTATTCTTTGCCGATAAGATCCAATGTCGAGGAGAAATTTCGTCAACCTTAATGATGGATCGACTGCTCAATCTTCAAGGGCCTCCTCTAGGTAGCATTGAGAATATAGAGCTGGCAATGTTCAGAAGCAAAAACTTCGATAGATGGTGGGGTGAATGGAAACTGCAACTATTCCATCAATCGGCTTCCATGTACATGACAGATCTCTTTCCAGATGTTGTTCCTCAGGTATGCCTTGATTTAACTGTCTGAATAATTGCTTAGCCGATTCATAATTTGACTAACTTTATCTTCTGTCTTGCAGACAACAGAATCTTCTCCTCCACACCAGAGCAAAGTGGCAGTGATATTGAATATACTCCGGGATTAATTCCAAATGGAGGTGGACTATCTCTTCCTGTCATCGGCTATAATGCCCCCAAGACTTCAGCTCTTCTTCAAGGACTCATCAGAGAACCAGCCGATGCTGGCAAGAAAAGAAAACCAGATCATCAGCTGTGGACACATCAGCTCCGGCTCCCAAAAAGAAAACCAAATCAAAGAGAACCAAGCCAGCTGATGATCTGCCTGCCCTAGATCCATCTTTCGAACAAGCATTGGATGAGGAAGAGATCGAAGAAGACATTGATCAAGCTGCAGCCGAAGTAAGCGATACAGAAAGAACACCATCGGCTTCACCCAAGCAGACTCCTCCAACTCCTTCTGCCCCAGTTCATTTTTCAAGAATAAAGCAGCTCTCCTCGGTTCCTTTTGTAATCACTCCCCTCATTGTCGATTACTCACAGGTTTTATAGTTGCAGAAGAAGAAAATTGCTGTGAAGAAGAAATCAGCGGCAATCACTCTCAAACCGGCTCCACCAGTAAGATATTCTCAATTATCTCATTAATTGATGCCGATTATGCCTAATATTTGTCTCTTTTACAGCCTCCTCCTCCTCCTTCACCTCCTGTGCAACTAGAATCAAGCAACCATACTCCATCAGCTGCAGACAGTCACAATGTTGAAGAGGAAGAACAACCAGCTGCTCCTGCTATTGCAATAAGCTTTGTTGACACAAATTTGAGATCGACCAATAATGCTTTGATCCTTAACCATCCATAATACTATCTCTTGCAGGTCTTAGCCGATCTGTTTTCCTTTGACATCAAGGATTATCTCGATGAAACAGAGGAAGAGACCACCAGTAAAGCCATAGCTCCTCTGTCTGATGATGTGAAGAGAACGCTTGAGGATATATCTCATCGGCTAGAAGCATCACTAGACAACTTGGTGACCAACCATGGCTTGGTCCGGGCAAGGTTCACAGATATCCAAGCTCTACTCCCAGATGAACTAGCCGATGCCCTTACTCCAGCCGTCTACCTTCAGCAACACCAATTCAAGCTGGAGAAGGCCAGGCAGAGATTAGCCGATCGTCGGGAGCGCAAAGATATTGAAGCTACAATCCAGCGCAATCGGCAGCTTGTACATGAAGAGAAGTCCAAGCTTGATCAGCTGTCTGAGGGCCCGATCAAGTCCAATATTGATCGGCTCGAAGCTCGTAAGATTGATCTCATGGCACAACTTCAAGAATGCAACGCCGAGCTGGATATGGAGCACAAGAAGCTAGCTGATCTCCCGCAAGCTGTCGAAGAATAGAAGGCAAGGCTAAAATCGGCTATCAAGAATGTCGCTGATATGACCAAGTCCTTGAAAGTCATCCCTGGGACCGATGCTCAAGATGCCCAAGCCATAGAAGAAGTAGAACAAATTAGGCAGAGGGCTATATCGGCTATCCAGCGATATTTGTCTCAGTGACATTCTGTATAATAAACCTTAAGAATTTTTTTGTAATCAGCTAAGATACCCTAGTACTATTATGCAACTTGTCGTGATAATCCTTTGTGCCGATTAATACCATTTCAGAACTTGCTCAAAAATTTGCAGTTTTCCATGTATGTGCCCCCTAATTTTACAACGTCAAAAACATTGATAAAATTATAAAAACAACTAAGGGCGATATACGTATATCGGCCATTTGCACATTGGCAAACCACAACTGATTACAATATGAAACACAACTAAGGGCGATATAACCATATCGGCCATTGTACATCGGCAAACCACAACCGATTACAACATGAAACACAACTAAGGGCGATATAACCATATCGGCCATTGTACATCGGCAAACCACAACCGATTACAATCAAAAACAGCTAAGGGCGATAGAACCATATCGGCCGTCTCAAGGCGATGAAAACGCATCGGCTATCATGTATCGGCAACATCAGCCGATCACGCATTAACCCTAACACTGGGGTAATATTTCTTCAAGTATTTGCCATTTAGCGCTCTGCCATAAACTTCTCCATCGAGTCCTTGCAACATGTAAGCTCCCTTAGGTACCACCTTATGAATTTGGAACGGTCCTTCCCAATTTGGCGACCACTTGCCGAATTTGCTATCCTGAGTCCTAATCGACAAAATCAACTTCCGTACAAGTTCACCTTCCGAAAAATCTTCGGGCACTACTTTCTTGTTATAATGCCGAGCAACTTGCTCCTTATTCTTGCTAACCTTTGCAAGGGCTCGTAACCGTGATTGAACTAGATCTTCCCTCTCATCAGCTATAAGGTTATAATATTCATCGGCTGTTAAAGTATTTTGCAGCTTCGTTCTTCTTGAGCCGATTCTAACTTCCCATGGCAAAACGGCCTCATGACGATAAACAAGCTTATAAGGAGGGACTTGAATCGGTCCATGACAAGCCATCCGATAAGACCACAATGCTTCAGCTAACCGACTATGCCATTGCCGAGGATAATCAGAAACCTTTCTCTTAATTAATTTGATCAAGCTCTTGTTGGATGCCTCGGCCTGCCCATTAGCTTGTGCATAATACGATGAAGAATTCAACAACTTGATTCCCATGCTATCGACAAACTGAACGAACTCATCAAACACGAAAATTGAACCTTGATCGGAAGTAATGGTTTGAGGGATACTAAATCGATAGATTATATGCTCTTGAACAAACTGTATAGCATCCCCAGAATCAATTTTCTTCAAAGGAATCGCCTCCACCCACTTGGTGAAATAATCGGTTGTCACCAAGATAAACTTATGTCCCTTACTCGATGGTGGATTAATCATACCGATCATATCGATTCCCCATCCTCTAAACGTCCATGGTTTAATGATAGGATTCATAGCCGACGCCGGTGCTCGCTGAATTGCCCCAAATTTTTGACAATCTTGACATCCTTTGTAATACCGGAAGCAATCTTCCAGCATTGTTGGCCAAAAATACCCTGTACGCCGAAGCAACCACTTCATCTTATGCGTCGATTGATAAGTACCACAAATCCCTTCATGAACTTCGCCGATTGCAACCTTAGCCTGATCGGCACTCAAACACCTAAGCAAGACCCCATCAATCGTCCGATAATAGAGTTCATCATCCAACAAAGTATACTTCAACGCTTTATATCTCAATTTCCGACAAGCCGATTGAGATGGATTCTGCAGATAATGATACACATCATACCGCCAATCATCGGCTGTTATCGAGGCAACCTCAACCTCGACGTCTTTGATCATCGGCTTATACCCCGATGCCCGTTGAGCCAAATCATTAGCTTCAGTGTTTTGTTCTCGAGATACATACTTCAAAGTAACCAGCCGAAATTCCTTCATTAGTTCTCGGCAACTCTCATTATAAGTCATTAATGTATCATTCTTGCACTCATACTCCCCTGCCAATTGACTGATTATTAGCAAAGAATCCCCTATAATTTCAATAGCATCGGCTTCAACCTCCTTGAGTAACTGCAATCCTTTAAGAACTGCCTCATACTCAGCTTGATTGTTAGTCGCATAAGGTTTAATAGTATAAGCAAACTCAAAACATGCCCCCCGACGGGAAATTATAACCAAACTGATGCCACAACCATGAGTACACATTGACCCATCGAAGAACAAAGTCCATGGTACTATCTCAACTGAGCCGATTGAATCATCAAGTTGTTCTACAATAAAATCAGCTACAGCTTGCCCTTTGATCGCCTTCGGTGACTCATACCGAAGATCAAACTCAGTTAAGAAAAATATCCACTTTCCAACCCTTCCTTTCAAAATTGGAGCCGATAACATGTACTTGACTACATTGGCCTTGCATATGACAGTGCACTCATTGGACAATAGATAATGCCTCAACCTTGTACATGAAAAATATAAGCACCAGCACAACTTCTCCATAGGGGAATATCTAGTCTCTGCATCCAAGAGCTGACGACTTAAATAGAATACAACTCTTTCTTTGCCCTCAATCTCCTGAATCAAGACTGAGCCGATTGACTTCTCACCGGTTGACAGATATAATCTAAAAGGTATTTCTTTCTGTGGAGGAATTAAAACTGGAGGAGAGCTAAGATATTCCTTAATACTATCCAAAGCTTTCTGCTTCTCTGTCCCCAAAGTAAACAGTTGATCGGCTTTCAATCTTAACAACGGTGTAAAAGGCTCTAACCTGCCAGACAAATTAGAAATAAACCTTCTAACAAAATTTATCTTGCCGATCATCTCTTGCAATTTTGTCTTGTTCTCCGGAGGTTGAATCTTCTTGATCGCATTAACACTCCTTTGAGTTACCTCAATCCCCCTCTCATGAACAATAAATCGCAAAAACTGGCCAGCCGATACACCAAAAGCACACTTTGTCGGATTCATCTTCAGGCCATATTTCTTGGTTCTCTCAGAAACCTTTCTCAGATCGGCTATGTGGTCTCCTATTTCTTTAGACTTAACGACCACATCATCAATATAGACTTCAACCAACCAGCTGATCAAATCATGATATATATAATTCTTAGCTCTTTGCTACGTAGCTCCAGCAGCACTTTTTAAGCCGAAAGTCATTACAACCCACTCAAACAAACCGATTGCACCAGGACACCTAAAAGCTGTCTTGTGAATATCTTCTTCGGCCATAAAGATTTGATTGTATCCTGCATTACCATCTATAAAACTCAAAATCTTGTGTCCCGAGGCAGCATCAACCAGCTGATCGGCTACTGGCATTGGATATTCGTCTTTCGGGGTAGCCTTATTCAAGTTTCGGAAATCAATGCACACCCTGACCTTACCGTTCTTTTTTATTACAGGAACTATACTAGAAACCCACTCAGCATACCGGCAAGGACGAATAAAACCAGCATCATACAATCGTTTAATCCCAGCCTTGACAGGTTCAAGCATATCGGCTTTGCATCTCCTTGGAGGCTGTTGGTGTGGCCTAATCCCCGGTTTGATAGGTAGCCGATGTTCAACAATCGATCAGCTAAGTCCTGTCATCTCATAATACTCCCAAGCGAAGCAATATCTGAATTCTTGCACTAACTCTATCAACTTGGTTCTAAACTCTGCAGATAAATTCTTACTAATAAACGTCGGCCTCGGTCGATCACCTGGACCTATATCAATTTCTTCCAAATCACCAGCCAACATAAAACCCTGTCCTTGCTTGTCATCGAGATCATCTACTGTGTCCTTGGGGTAGACGTTTGAACCCTTCACGATGCCCTCAAAATAATAGCTTGGGTTCTCCATCTTCAACTGGCTGTATATCAGAATTGGACACTTTTAGAAAATCTCCATCCCAAATTTTCCCAGACAAACAATCAAGACCATCCATCTCCCAAAGAGCCAAATCAGCACTGGCAACATTTACTGACCTGTCGGCGGGCACGATTTCAATCTTGTCACCTTGCCATTGAATTAAGCATTGATGCATGGTTGAAGGAATACAACAATTGGCATGAATCCAATCCCTTCCAAGCAAAAAGCTGTAAGAACCCTTCCCATCGATGACAAAGAACGATGTAGGGATGGTTTTGTTGCCGACTGTCAGCTCCACATTCAAAACTCCTTTAGTCTCTGATGGATTGCCACTGAAGTCCTTGAGCACCATATTCGTCTTGATGAGATCTTCAGCGTTTCTACCCAATTTCCTAAATGTAGCATAAGGCATCAAATTCACTACAGCCCCATCATCGACCATCATCTTGGACATCAGCTTCCCATTGACGTAACCATTTATATATAGTGGTTTAAGATGCCGATTCTCTATCCCATCCGGTTTCTTGAAGACTGCTTGTTCTGGCGACAAAACAACTTAGCCGATTCCTCCTCAACCTCATTGACATCGGCTTGCTTGACCCCAAACTCAGCAGGCAACGTGAAAACCATGTTAACCGACGCAGTCACAACGCTTTTTCCTTTGGCTAATCTCTTTGCTTCATCGGCCGCAGCTTCATCGGCTACAGGAGCTTGTTTCTTAACACGCCACTCCTGCTTCGGCTTTGTTTTCTTTTGCCGATGATTGATTTCTTGCTCGACTTCCACAAAGCGTTCCCGGTTTCTCAGTCTTTGAACCCTTCTCTTCTGATTCTTTGTAAAGATACCAGGAGGACACCAATGAGTTTTTCTGTTTTCGTTATCCTCCTGACCGTGATCTTGATTTGCTGGACCCAATCTGTGATGAACCGGAACCCTTGTCTGCCCTAACCGATAGCCTCTATTATACGATCGGCTTGAACTCTCTGTAACATTGCCGCATCCAGGATAGTCTTCAATAGATGGCAGCCTCATACCCTCATTCCAACAAAATCTAAAGAACTCACAACCCCAATGAGGATCAAAGCCGTCATCATCTTCCTCATAATGCTTCTCCTGCTGTTTATCATACTTCCTTTGGCACTTATTGATGATCTTAGCCAAATTCACTTGAAAACCTCTTGGACGACCTCCATCGGCTGCTCGGCTAGTTGTATGCACCATATTGACAAGAAAAGGATTGCCATCAACCTTCATCGGCCTCTTAGAATCATTAAATTTGATTTTGCCTCCTTCGATAGCCGCTTGGATCTGCTGCCTGAAGATCTTGCAATCATTGGTAGTATGAGACCCAGAATTGTGCCACTTACAATACCTTTTCTTGCCCAATTCTTCAGCCGACGGAATTGTATGACCAGCAGGAAGTTGAATCTGCTTCTCTCGTAGTAACAAATCAAAAATCTTGTCAGCCTTGGTAATGTCAAAGTCATACCTCTCCTCTTTTCCAGAATTCTTCACCCATTGGTATGGTACAACCTTTTTGCTCCTAACCCATTGGGCTGCAGCTATTTCAGAATCATCATCCTCATCATCTGATCCACACATATAAGAACAGACATGATTAACCTTCTGTCACGCCCGGAATTTCTATCCAAAATTCCAAACGCTTACATGTGTGTAAACCCTCGTCCAGGAATCAGCCGAGGCACACAATAACAAATTGATAATAGAGTACAATCATTACTCTAATTAATAGGCGAATAAAATGTCGTTACAGAGGTGGATAGTTCCTCTCAAACAAAAAAGATCTAAGCAGCGGAAAATAAAGATAAATAGCGCAGACGGCTCCACTCCACAGGCAGCTTGACAAGGACTACGCCAAATCCTCAACACCATCAGCATCACTGTACAACTCCTCCTCTGATGAATGATTGCAAGGTGAGTATGCAACATACTCAGCAAGCCATGCAGCAAATATGCAAGTGCACAGGATAACCAAGGATGGCATAATATAGGCTTCTTTGCATAAATAGCATTTAATGAATATTCCAGAATTTAATAAAATAGTAGAGTATTAATTAAACAGTATTAATCCAACACTATACAACATACCCTGTTGTATAGGCCCAACCATTCTGAACAACCAACCCCGGCTGCACAGTTCTAATCTCCAAACCAGGAATATACCATTCCGAACCAGGAGCTAATCAATTATAACCAGTTATAGCATCTTTTATTAAGGTGTGAAGGGTGAGACTAATCACGAAAGACATTGTTAGACTCGCCCATAACCGCGGGCGCGGCTATTCGAATAGTTTTACTCTGATCAGAGGTGTACCACTGTACCCTTAAGACACAGCCCCACATCATGTCACCATGTGCCTTAGTACCACCACGGTACCTCGGAAAGGAGCTGTGACATTACCCCTCACACAACACAATCCACCACAGTGCACCATTCCTGGATCATAATCACCCCCTTATAAATAAGGCATGGACTCCCCAGCTGTCGCGTCCCAAAACGACTCTAAAATACATCCTCGAAATTGTGCATAGAATAATTAAAATCCATGTGAAAGCCTCCAACAACTAAAATGTGCAAATTTAAAAGTCAAATAAGGCTTGGAGGATTTTTGTATATTTCCTAAAAGCCTAAAATGCGTAAATAAATTTTAGTGGAATTTTCAGAGCACCAATAATAATTGAGAAGAAATACACAAAGTTAAAAAGGTTTTATAAAAAGAAAAACCCTAAAAGTCTTCTTTTCCCCCCCCCTTCCCTTCTTGGGCCGGCTCGGCCCATTTCCCTCCCTCTCTCTCTCCTCTCCTCCGCGGCCCAATCGGCCCCCTCCCCGCGCGCGCCGCTGACGGGCGGGCCCGTCCGCCACCCTCGCTGACGGGTGGGGCCCACCCGTCATCCCCTTCCTCCCGCCGCTCCCGCCGCTCGCCCGTGCCCTAGCGCCGCCGCCGCCGCGAATCTCGCCGCCTCCCGCCGTCCCCGCGCGCAATAAAGAGGGGGAAATATTCCCCACGATTCCCTCTCTCTTTCCCCCCGTTTTTCCCTCTCTCTCTCTCCCTCGGATTCGCTCGGATTTAATCCCGCAAAGCTCGCCGGCGCATCAATGGCGGCCGGATCTTCCGCGGCCGATTCCCTCTCCTCCGGCCGCCTTCCCTCACTCCCAACCCTATTTAAACCACCCCCGTGCCCTCCTCCACTGTTTCCGCCACTCGCCGCCTCTCCTCCCCGTCGGAATCGAGCCCGCGCCGTCGCACTCTCTCTCCGCCGTCGCCGCCGAGCTCCGGTTCGCCGCCGTCGTCGCCCCGGACCGTCTCCCGCCCCGACGTCGCCTCCTTCGGCTTCGCCGCGTTCTCGTCGACCTCGGCCACCCCTCCGTTTCGCCCGCCGACCGCCGGAACACCGCCGTCCTCGTCGACCCGAGCCGCGCCGCCGTCTTCCTCCGCTCCGGTCGTCGTTTCCGCCGCCCCCGTCGACCCGGGGTGAGCCGTGGACCGCTCCTTTCGCTTCCCCCTTCCCTCCTCTCTCTCGGGCGCCGCTCCGCCGCGTCGGTGGTCGCCGGCGGCGACCATCGGGGCGCGGGCGCGCCGCTTCCCGTCGGCCGTGCCGGCGAGGCCGCCTTCGGGCGCGCCCCGCGGCTGCCAGGTGGGCCCGGCCGTCAGCCGCCCGTGCCCGCGGGTGCGACTGACGTGTGGGACCCACGGCGCCGGCCGGCGCAAGCCGCGTGCACCCGGTCCACCGTGGACCGTGAGGCTGCCGCGTGGGCCCCACTCCCGTGGACCAGGTCCGCGCGCCCTCTCTCCCGGCTGACGCAATAAATCCGATTTTTAATTAAAATTTAAATGAAGAAAGTCGCAAATATCCATTTAAAGAGCATATAAACTTCAAATGGCCATATCTTGGCCATTTGAGCTCGGAAATGGACCGTTCAAGTCTCTAATTTTTCCTTATGAAGCCAAGAACCCATTTGTGTGTTTTGTTTCTGCTGTTATATGGAGTTTATTAGAGTAAAAGCCTTTTCTTTTCCGTTGGTCGTGTAGACGCTGCAGCTTCGGAAGATCCGCTCTTCGTGGAAGTTGAAGCCGACGTTTGGGAAAGCGAGCAAGGCAAGTCACATCATCTTTGAACATATTGAATCCCGGTTTGTAAAATTATATTGATTTAAATTATTGCATTATCGCTTTATTTAAATTCCCGCGTTATCACTGTTTTATTTAGCCATGCCTATTTACCTTTGTTATGACCTTATTATTGTTATTGTTATTATTACCTTGTTCACCCTAGAATAAACAAAACCTCAACTAGTGGACACTCTACTCATGGCACCACTAGTTTAATTTTAGGTAGATGCTTCGCAATTTAATTAAGTAACATTAGGTGGTTTTTCAACTTTAGACTTTGGGAAATATTCATATCACCTGGATACTTTGGAATGGTCTGGATATTGTGGAATTGGATTCACACCGCTCCTTCTATTCAAAATCCCCAAAATGGTTTTAGGCTGGGCTCGGGGTGCATGGTTTTGATAGTAGCACCTCGGCCATATAAGGACCGGTCTTCGGGCCTCTGTTGCAAAGCACTACCGTACTTCCACATGTCTAGTGGGTAAGGCTTAGTTTGTGGCTCAGTCTGGTTATAAACAAAAGTACACGGATGGAGATGGATGAAGTCGGGGGTCGATGGACATTCTCCAGGGCAAATGAAGGCTACACGAGCTGCGGCCCGGTAGTCGAGATGTCATGGCACAGGGCCGGTGTCCTGCTGCTGGGGGCTCAGTCCTGCCTGCTTGTCCCGGGGGTTCCGGCCGTAGGTGGGATTGGGTCGGTACTCTTGTCTATAGCTAGGATGGGTTGGAAACTATGTCACGTCTTCCGTCTGCATACCGTGGTGGTATGTGGCACGTGGTTGCACGTGAGGAAGATGTGTCTTGTGGGTAAAGATGTACACCTCTGATCAGAGTATAATCTATTCGAATAGCCGCGCCCTCGGTTATGGGCAAGCCGAGCAATGTACCCAAGTTAGTGTTTTAATTCTTAAAACCTGCTTATCATCTAAAATGTGGAATGGTTGGCCTGGGTTGGCTTGGGACGAGCTGGGACCCAGGGTCGGGTTGCCAGTTCGGTCTGAATCATCGTAGGCCTTGGGTTAAGGCAGGTTCGTGTGGGTTCACGGCCTTGATGAATAATTTTGTATAGTTCTAGAATTGGGTTTACAAAATAGCTTTGAGCAACTAAATATCTTTAAATGCTGTTTACTGCAACCCTAACCCTTTATAGTGTAACTCCTTTGTACTCCCTTGCATTTATTCTGCACTTGCGGGTGTGTCTTGTTGAGTACGGTGGTTGTACTCAGTCTTGCTCAATTTTTCCCAACCCCAGAAGAGGAGTTCCTTGAAGATGAAGGCTTTGGTGTCTAGATCGTGCCTGCCGTCAAGCGCCTGTGGTCGTCGCCCTAGTCTTCCGCTGTTTCCCGTTTGTCTTTGTGTGTGCTGGGCCTTCGCTGCCCATGTAATAAGTTAACTATTTACGCTTCCGCTTGTTAAACTCTGAATTGTATCAACTTTTGGTGTACCTTGCCTCCTGGGACAAGGATTAATGCACGCACGTCAGGAACGCCCGTTGGGTTATTTCTGGTCGTGACAAGTTGGTATCAGAGCCAGGTTGACCCTAGGACGAGCCGTAGATCCCAAGCCTTAGTAATATTTTCAAAAATAAAAATCCTTTGTTATTTGTGAAAACTGTCTAGTCTCTCTCTGTCCTGCTGCTTCATTTATCGCCAAAATCTGACCTTTTTAAATGTTGCTTTTCTTTTTGTTTTTGTTTGTAGATGGCCGGCAGCGTCACCCGTCGTGGTTTGGACATGACTGGCTTCGTCTTGGAGCTGCGGGGTATGTGCGTGGTCTTGGGGTATCCACATGGAGTGGACTACCAGGCCAGGCCGCTTCCGGAGCAGGAGGGTGACGATGCAGAGCCCCACGCTGGTTGGGAGGTCACCGCAGTGATTCTCTCTGGCTCTCCCGAGCGGACTTCGCTGGCAGTCACCGCGGGCGGAGATTCCTTCCCCGCCGCTTGCCAGAACGCCGCTCTCCTCGCCATCGGCACTCTTCACCAGCGCTACCCGGACGAGTTGCAGCACTCGCCCTACCGCTACCACCCTCGTCGCGGAGGAGCCCGCGACTACGCCACCTTCCGAGATGCTAGCTCGGAGGATGACGCTACCATCGTGCACCTGGCGTGCATGGTGGAGGCGTACGACGCGGCTCGTATCGACTTCCATCAGATGGTGCGCCGTGGGATGGTCGAGAACAACTTGAAGATCCTGGAGCTGCGTCAGGAGAACCTGCAGCTCAAGAAGGACCTAGACGCGGTGGAGGCGCAGCTGCATCAGCTCAAGATCGCCCAGGGAGAGGACTGCCGCCCCAAGCGTCGCCGCATCTGCCACAGCCAGAAGATCACCGCCCGCAAGAGCACCTCCAGGCCCGAGCTTATTCGTCAGTCCCTGGCGTGGACCTGCTTCGTCGAGACCCCTCGTGCCGAGCCCGCGCCCGTGGTTCCCCAGGAGGGGGAAGCCTCCGGCGTTGGTAGCACGGAGGATGCGCTGTTGCTCACCTTCCGCCCTGGCCCGTCGCAGCGGTAGACGAGCAGTTAGTAGGCTTGCGCGCGTGTTCTTCCTCGTTTGTCTTCTTGTTGGAGTCGTGTGGGGCATGGTTATGCCGGTGTGTGGTATAACTATGTCGGAGCCTATCTTTATTTTATTTGCTTAAGCAACTTGAACTTTAATGAACTAATTTAATCGCAGTAATAAATTCAAGAATTATGGTAGTCGTGGGTGGTTAGTTTTAATTGTTAGCTCTCTCTGTTTACTGGTTCTGTGTGGGGTTTTCAGATGGTGACGACCAGGAGAAATGCTAACACCGGTGATGGCAACCAACCTGAAGGCAGCAACCACAACCACCAAGGCAACCCACCTCCACCTCCTCCTCCGCCTGCACCACCACCACCAGATACCAACGCCATTCTCACCCAAATCCTCGCCCAGCAAGCCAACATGATGACGGCTTTCCTCCACCACCTCCAAAATCCGCCACAACATAACGCTCCACCACCACCTCCCCAACACTCTAAACTCGCCGAGTTCCTCCGCATCCGTCCACCCACCTTCTCTAGTTCCAACAACCCCGTGGATGCGTTGGATTGGTTGCATGCCGTGGGGAAAAAGCTAGACACGGTGCAGTGCAGCGATGAGGAGAAAGTCATCTTCGCCGCCCACCAGCTGCAAGGGCCCGCATCTCTATGGTGGGACCATTTCCAGGCTACGCAGCCAGCGGGGCAACCTATTACTTGGGCTCGCTTCATCGCCGCTTTCCGGAGAACCCATGTGCCCGCCGGAGTCATGGCTCTTAAGAAGAGGGAGTTCCGAGAGTTGAAGCAAGGCAACCGCTCCGTGATGGAGTATTTGCATGAGTTCAACAACCTGGCCCGTTACGCTCCGGAGGATGTGCGGGAAGATGAGGAGAAGCAAGAGAAGTTCTTGGCGGGAATGGACCCTGAGCTGTCCGTCCGTCTAGTCTCCGGGGACTACCCGGACTTCCAACGTCTGGTGGACAAGAGCATCCGCTTGGAAGCCAAGCACAAGGAGCTGGAGTCGCACAAGCGCCGCTTGGCGAACTTCCGCAATCAACAGGGTGCTAACCAAAGGGTCCGCTACACCAATCCCTACCCAGGGGGATCCTCCTCGCAGCAGCAGCAGCAGCAGCAACAACCTCGCTCCGCGCCTCGACCTCAATTCGTGGTGCGCGTCCCACAGCCGCAGCAGCAGCAGAATCAGCAAGGGACTCGTGCGCCCCGTCCTCCTACGCCAACTGTGCAGCCTGGTCAAGGCCGCAGAGACGTACAAGGTCAGCAGCGTCTGTGCTTCAACTGCTTCGAGCCCGGGCACTTTGCGGATAAATGCCCGAAGCCGAGGCGCCAGCAAGGCCAAGCGCCTCCCCGTTCCAACAATGGTGGGAAGGATGTCATTCGGGGTCGTGTGAACCATGTGACGGCCGAGGACGTGCTGACGACTCCAGACGTCATCGTTGGTACGTTCCTCATTCATTCCATCCCTGCTACCATTTTGTTCGACTCTGGAGCTTCCCACTCGTTTATATCTGTGCCATTCGTGGGGAGAAATCAGTTGGGGGTAGAAAGGCTTAGGAACCCTCTGCTCATCACCACCCCTGGAGGGGTTATGACAGCAAAGTATTTTAGTCCTGCCGTCCCTATAGAAATTCAGGGGATTCCTTTCCCCTCGGATCTGATTCTGCTAGACACCAAGAACTTGGATGTGATCCTTGGAATGAATTGGTTGGCTCAATTCCAAGGAGTAATGGATTGCGCGAGACGCACTGTCACTCTGTATCGAGGGCCGGAACGACCGGTTGTTTTCTTTGCACCCCCAACCTCTGTCAGAAGTTCGGAACTTCATCAGATAGGACTGTCAGAAATCCCCATCGTAAGAGAGTTCGGAGACGTGTTTCCGGAAGAACTACCCGGAATACCGCCCAAGCGAGAGATTGAGTTCCGGATAGATCTTGCTCCAGGAACCACTCCTCTGTACAAACGACCCTACCGTATGGCAGCAAATGAACTGGCCGAAGTTAAGAAACAGTTGGAAGAGTTGAAAGAAAAGGGGTATATACGTCCGAGTACTTCCCCCTGGGGTGCTCCTGTGATTTTTGTGGAGAAGAAAGACAAGACGAAGAGGATGTGCGTTGACTACAGAGCTCTCAATGAAGTCACCATCAAAAACAAGTACCCTCTTCCCCGGATCGATGATCTGTTCGATCAGCTTAAAGGTGCCACTGCATTCTCCAAGATCGATCTTCGTTCCGGATATCACCAATTACGTATTCGTGAAGAAGATATTCCGAAGACCGCATTCACCACGCGATACGGACTGTATGAATTCACGGTGATGTCGTTCGGTTTAACCAATGCACCTGCCTTCTTCATGAACTTAATGAACAAAGTGTTCATGGAATACTTGGACAAGTTTGTGGTGGTTTTCATTGATGACATTCTGATATACTCACAATCAGAGGAAGACCATCAGCACCATCTCCGTCTGGTGTTGGGAAAATTGCGGGAACATCAATTGTATGCCAAACTTAGCAAGTGTGAGTTCTGGTTGTCCGAAGTCAAATTCTTAGGGCACGTGATATTTGCTAAAGGAGTTGCTGTGGACCCCGAAACAGTGACCGCCGTCACTGAATGGAAGCAACCCAAGACAGTCACCCAAGTCCGCAGTTTCTTAGGTTTGGCAGGATACTACCGGAGGTTCATCGAGAACTTCTCCAAAATCGCTCGACCCATGACACAGTTGTTGAAGAAAGAAGAGAAATTTGTGTGGAGCCAGCAATGCGAGAATGCGTTCCAAACTCTCAAAGAAAAGCTGGTTTCCTCGCCGGTGTTAATCTTGCCGGATACTCGCAAGGATTTCATGGTGTACTGTGATGCTTCGCGCCAAGGATTGGGGTGCGTGCTCATGCAGGATGGTCATGTGGTGGCCTATGCCTCACGCCAGCTACGGCCTCATGAAGGCAACTACCCTACCCATGATTTGGAGTTAGCAGCGGTGGTTCATGCTCTAAAAATCTGGCGGCACTATCTCATTGGGAATCGCTGTGAAATATATACTGATCATAAGAGTTTGAAATACATCTTCACTCAGTCGGACCTGAATCTTCGGCAAAGGAGATGGTTAGAACTCATCAAGGATTATGATGTGGGAATTCACTATCATCCTGGTAAGGCCAACGTGGTTGCCGACGCTCTAAGTCGGAAAAGCCATTGCAACACTCTTAACGTCCGTGACATCCCACCCGAACTTAATCAACAGATGGAAGCCCTGAACCTAAGCATAGTTAGTCGTGGATTTTTGGCTGCGTTGGAAGCCAAGCCCACCTTGCTCGATCAAATCCGCGAGGCTCAGAAGAATGATCCGGACATGCATGGGCTCCTCAAGAATATGAAACAGGGTAAAGCCGCTGGTTTCACAGAGGATGAACACGGAACCCTACGGAATGGAAATCGGGTATGCGTTCCAGATAACAGAGAACTTAAACAGCTGATACTTCAGGAAGCTCACGAAAGTCCTTATTCCATCCACCCCGGCAGTACGAAGATGTACTTAGACTTGAAGGAGAAATACTGGTGGGTTAGTATGAAGCGGGAAATTGCAGAGTTCGTGGCCCCGTGCGATGTGTGCCAGCGTGTCAAGGCAGAGCACCAACGACCGGCCGGACTTCTCCAACCTCTCCAAGTACCAGAATGGAAATGGGATGAAATTGGGATGGATTTCATCACCGGACTTTCAAAAACCCAAGGCGGATATGATTCTATATGGGTAGTTGTGGATCGATTAACCAAGGTAGCTCGATTTATTCCTGTGAAGACCACCTATGGAGGGAACAAACTAGCCGAGCTCTACTTCGCCAGGATCGTGAGTCTCCATGGCGTTCCCAAGAAAATCGTATCTGATAGGGGAAGCCAATTCACCTCTCATTTCTGGAAGAAACTCCAAGAAGAGTTGGGAACCCGATTAAATTTCAGCACCGCGTATCACCCGCAGACAGATGGACAGACCGAGCGTCTAAATCAGATCCTAGAAGATATGCTTCGCGCATGTGTCCTAGATTTCGGGAAAACCTGGGATAAGAGTCTCCCCTATGCCGAGTTCTCCTACAACAACAGCTACCAAGCCAGCATACAAATGGCACCCTATGAAGCGTTGTATGGACGCAAGTGCCGGACACCGCTTTTGTGGGACCAAGTTGGAGAAAGCCAAGTGTTCGGGACTGATATCCTGAGAGAAGCTGAAGCTAAAGTCAGAACCGTTCGGGATAATCTAAAGGTGGCCCAGTCTCGGCAGAAAAGTTATGCGGATAACCGACGCCGTGATCTGGAATTCGCAGTGGATGACTTTGTGTATCTTCGGGTCACGCCATTGCGAGGTGTACACAGGTTTCAGACAAAGGGGAAGCTCGCACCTCGGTATGTGGGTCCTTTCCGTATCATTGCTCGGCGCGGAGAAGTCGCTTACCAGCTGGAGCTGCCCGCCTCCTTGGGCAACGTGCATGATGTGTTTCATGTGTCTCAACTCAAGAAATGTCTTCGAGTGCCATCCGAGCAGGCCGACTCAGAGCAAATTGAAGTTCGCGAAGATTTGACTTACGTGGAGAGGCCAGTGAAGATCCTGGACACCATGGAGCGCAGGACCAGGAACCGGGTAATCCGTTTTTGCAAGGTCCAATGGAGCAACCATGCTGTCACGCCCGGAATTTCTATCCAAAATTCCAAACGCTTACATGTGTGTAAACCCTCGTCCAGGCATCAGCCGAGGCACACAATAACAAATTGATAATAGAGTACAATTATTACTCTAATTAATAAGCAAATAAATTGTCATTACAGAGGTGGATAGTTCCTCTCAAACAGTAAGGATCTAAGCAGCGGAAAATAAAGAAATAAATAGCGCAGACGACTCCACTCCACAGGCAGCTTGACAAGGATTACGCCAAACCTTCACCACCATCAGCTTCACTGTAGAACTCCTCCTCTGATGAATGATTGCAAGGTGAGTATATGACATACTCAGCAAGCCACGCAGCAAATATGCAAGTGCACAGGATAACCAAGGATGGCATAGTATAGGTTTCTTTGCATAAACAGCATTTAAAGAATACTTCAGAATTTAATAAAACAGTAGAGTATTAATTAAACAGTATTAATCTAACACTATACAACATACCCTGTTGTATAGGCCCAACCATATAGTACAACCAATCCCGGCTGCACAGTTCTAATCTCCAAACCAGGAATATACCATTCCAAACCAGGAGCTAATCAATTATAACCAGTTATAGCATCTTTCATTATAGTGTGAAGGGTGAGACTAATCACGAAAGACATTGTTAGACCCACCCATAACCGCGGGTACGGCTATTCGAATAGTTTTACTCTGATCAGAGATGTACCACTGTACCCACAAGACACAGCCCCACATCATGTCACCATGTGCCTCAATACCACCACGGTACCTCGGAAAGGAGCTGTGACATTACCCCTTACACAACACAATCCACCACAGTGCACCATTCCCGGATCATAGTCACCCCCTTATAAACAAGGCATGGACTCCCCAGCGACCCCCGTGGGCTTATCTCCGCCACTTCTCAGTCTAGTGCTCCGTAATGAACTATGCCATGTAAAAGATAAAGTCGTTGCCCACGCTGGCTTGTGGTTGGCACGATTAATGTTTCACAACCGAAGTTCGTGAACCGGTCCTTAATTGTCATGAGCACGACCATCAAAACCATGTACTCACAACCCACCATTATCAGGTTTTAGTTGTCACGTTAATTAATTAACCAATCACGACTAACCATCGTGAACTATCATTAAGCCATCATTAAATAATAGTGAATCATAAATTATCCCATTAGTGTGCTAAAGTTTCTAAGCATGGCTAAGCAATTGCATCTAATCATCTAGTTGAACCAATATAAAGCTCAACTAGTCAAATTATAATAACCCAAGGTATCAAGGAATAGGATAATCAAGAACAAAAGGGCTATAACAAGCAATAGGCTAATTCCACCCAATGACATTCAAAAATAAATGCAATAGTTGAATAGAAACAATAGCTTTAAACAGGATCAACATGCTCAAAGGATTGATTAGGATCTGTGTGACTTGCCTTGCTGGCCTTGGAACTCTTCTAAATCTTCTCCTGCAAAAGCGGACTCTCCGGAAACGTCGGATTCTAAACGGAAAAGAGCAAAAACACCAAAACAGTACATGAGCAAGCATGAACAGTACATGTGGATATTTTTAACATGTAGATCTCAATTTTAGAAAAATTTAGAGACTTGAACCAACTAAATCCGAGCTAAGATGAATTAGTTATGAATTTTTAAAGATTTAATCGGTTTAAATCATTTATATAAATTTTAATTGAATTATGACGCAATAATGAATTATTTTTGAAAAGAAAAAGGGACTTTATTGCGTCAGCGGGCTCGGGGTCTACGGTGGACCGGGTCCACGGCTGCGGTCTACGGGAACGAACGGGCGAGATCGATCCGATCCGATCGGACGGACGAGATCAACGGCGCACGGCCGGCTCACGGGCGAGGGCACCGATGACGTCAGCGATGACGTCATCCCGACCGACGGCGACGACGGCGGCTCGGACTCGCATGCTCGCCGGACATCGCGGCGGCGCGAACGGAGAGCGGCAACGGAGAGCGGACATCGCGGCGAACTTACCGGCGACCAAAGAAACGGCGGAGAAGCAACGGACGACGCCGGCGACGGGGACGAAGCGGCGGAAAGGTTCGGGTCAACGGCGGCGACGGCGCTCCGGCGGTCTTCAGCGACGGCGAAGGGTCGGACGAGGACGGCGACGCGACGGCGACCACGTTGGCGAGCTCCCCGAACGACGGCGATGACCGGAGCGACGGCGACGCACGGCTGGATCGGCGGCGGCGACGGCGGCGCACGGGATGCACGGCGCTAGGGCGACTCGGGCAACGAGAGGCGAAGGCGAGGGCGGCGGAGGGTAGAGGAGAGCTCGGGGGTCCTTTTAAAGGGGTCGGGAGGCAGCGGTGAAGCCCACGGCGGCCCGGCGACGACGATGGAAACCTCGGGTTTGCCGTCTCCGATTTGAGATCGAATCCACACAGTTCCAAAACGATTCGGCCGACGATTCCAAAGAGAAAAAGGTAGAGGAGATCACGGGACACCTTTCCCCTCAATCAATTCCGCCGGAGAAGGAAAGGGGCGACGGAATTGGAAAGGGCGGCGGCGGCTAGGGTTTCGGGCGCAGCCGGCACGACGAAGACGACGACTCCGACAGGCGGGACCCACCTGTCAGCGGGCAAGAGAGAGGGAGAGCGGCGCGCGCGCGGCGGACTGGGCCGACTGGGCCGGGGAGAGAGAAGAGAGGGGTTTTGGGCCGACTTTCGGCCCAAAGCCAAAAGAAGACTTTTTAAAACCTTTTTCAATTTAAATAATTCATGAAATGCTCTTTCATTTATTAAAAATACTTCCTTAGCTCAAATAATTCCCAGAAAAATCTAGAAATTATAGAATTAAGCAAAGTATTTAATGAAATTTTATCTGGCCCAATTTTATATTGGAATTTATTATTTACAATTAAATCTTTTCTTCCAGACTTTTTAAAAATCATTTCTAAAATTCCATTTACACAATAATTTATATTTTTGGGATTTTTAGGATGTGACAAACCTACCCCCCTTAAACAGAATCTCGTCCTCGAGATGCGGAAGAACTGGCGAAAAGATGCGGATGAGCGGACTTCAATTCATCTTCTCGTTCCCAAGTTGCTTCTTCTTCTGAGTGATTACTCCACTGCACCTTACAGAAACGGGTAACTCGATTCCTGGTCCTTCTCTCATTTGTCTCCAAAATACGGATTGGTCTTTCGACATATGTCAGATCCTCTTGGATTTCTATCTGTTCAATATTAGCTTCCTCAGTAAGTACCCTTAAACACTTCTTCAACTGTGACACATGGAACACATCATGAACTCCTGTCAACAATTGAGGTAATTCCAACTGATAAGCAACCTCACCTCTTCGACTGATAATCTTATAAGGTCCCACAAAACGCGGAGCCAACTTTCCTTTGGTCTGAAAACGATGAACCCCTCGGAAAGGAGTGATACGAAGGTACACATGATCTCCTTCTTCAAAACTCAAGTCTCTGCGACGATTGTCTGCATAACTCTTATGACGAGACTGAGCTACACGCAATCTTTCTTGAATAACCTTTACCTTTTCTTCTGCTTCCCTTAGGATATCAGTTCCGAACACCTGACGTTCTCCCGTCTGATCCCACAAAAGCGGAGTACGACACTTACGACCATACAGTGCTTCGTAAGGAGCCATCTGAAGACTAGCTTGATAACTGTTGTTGTACGAAAATTCTGCGTAAGGCAAATTCTTATCCCAACTTCCACCAAAATCTAGAGCACAGGCTCTTAACATGTCTTCCAAAATCTGATTCACCCTTTCAGTTTGTCCGTCTGTTTGCGGATGATAAGCAGTACTGAAGTTCAGCTTAGAACCCATCTCTTCCTGAAGTTTCTTCCAAAACTTTGAAGTAAACTGACTACCTTGGTCTGATACTATTTTCTTAGGGACGCCATGCAAACACACAATCCTGGCCATATACAATTCCGCCAAACGACTTCCGGAATATGTCGTCTTCACGGGAATGAAATGAGCCACTTTGGTAAGTCTATCGACTATCACCCAAATAGAGTCATGGCCTGATGACGTTCTGGGTAAACCCGTGATAAAATCCACACCGATTTCTTCCCACTTCCATTCTGGTATCTTCAAAGGTTGCAACAAACCTGCTGGCTTCTGATGTTCCGCCTTAACTCGCTGACAAACATCACACACAGCTACAAACTCTGCTATCTCACGCTTCATGCTTGTCCACCAAAATCTTTCTTTGAGATCTTGATACATCTTGGTACTACCAGGGTGAATTGAATACAGAGTATCATGAGCTTCTTTCAGAATTGTATCTTTCAACTCTTTGTTCTCTGGAACACAAATTCTTTCGCCCAACCATACGGTCCCTTGCTCATCTTCCAAGAAACCGATAGCTTTTCCTCTTCTCATATTCTTCTTAATCTCATGAATATCAGGATCATTAATCTGAGCTTCTCTAACCTGATCAATGAGAGTAGGCTTGGCTTCTAAGGTTGTAACAAAACCCCTAGTGACAATTCCCAAATTTAATCTCTCAAATTCCTTGCATAACTCCAATGGCAACTGTCGTCCTTCTGTAGCATTGCAATAGCCTTTCCTGCTAAGAGCATCTGCTACAACATTAGCCTTTCCCGGGTGATAATGAATTCCCAAGTCATAATCCTTGATTAATTCCAACCATCTCCGTTGTCTTATGTTCAGATCCGGTTGAGTAAAGATGTACTTTAAACTCTTGTGATCGGTGTACACCTCTGTACCAGTTCCGAAAAGGTAGTGACGCCAAATCTTCAATGCATGAACTACTGAAGCTAACTCGAGATCATGAGTAGGGTAGTTCTTCTCATGCGGACGTAACTGACGAGATGCATAGGCAACCACCTTCCCATCTTGCATCAAAACACATCCTAATCCAAGCTTAGATGCATCGCAATACACTTGGAAACCCTTCTTTGGATCAGGCAAAATCAAAATGGGCGCTGATATTAAACGACTCTTCAACTCCTGAAAACTCCGCTCACATTCTTCTGACCACTTGTACTTCACATCTTTCTGAAGCAGTCGTGTCATGGACTTAGCAATCTTAGAGAAATTCTCTATAAATCTCCGGTAATATCCTGCAAGACCCAGGAAACTACGAATTTCTGAAACTGTCCTTGGTTGTTTCCAGCTGGTTACTGATTCCACATTACTAGGATCAACGGCAACTCCTCCGGCTGAGATGACGTGACCAAGGAACTTTACTTCAGACAACCAGAATTCACACTTGCTAAACTTGGCATACAACCGATGTTCTCGTAGTTTCTCCAATGCAAGGCGAAGATGTCCTTCATGTTCTTCTTTAGTTCGAGAGTAGATAAGGATGTCATCAATAAAGACAACCACGAACTTGTCTAAGTATTCCATAAACACCTTATTCATCAAGTTCATGAAGAAAGCGGGGGCGTTGGTAAGTCCGAAAGACATAACAGTACATTCAAACAACCCATATTGAGTAGTGAAAGCTGTCTTAGGTATGTCTTCCTCTTTAATCCTTAACTGATGATATCCTGATCGAAGATCGATCTTGGAGAAAACAGCGGCACCCTTAAGCTGATCAAACAAATCATCAATTCTGGGTAGCGGATACTTGTTCTTGATAGTCACATCGTTTAAGGCACGATAGTCCACACACATCCTCTGGGTATGATCTTTCTTTTCAACAAAAATAACTGGAGCACCCCATGGAGACGAACTTGGTCTAATGTATCCTTTCTGAAGCAAATCATCTACTTGCCTCTTGACTTCTGCTAACTCATTGGCTGCCATTCTATAAGGTCTCTTATGGATTGGAGTTGTACCAGGTACCAGATCTATTCTGAACTCTATATCTCTTTTAGGCGGCATACCAGGTAAATCATCCGGGAACACATCTGGGTATTCTCGTACTATAGGAATCTCTTCCAAAGTTATTTGGTTCAGACTTGACCTTAAGGGCTCTGAAGGCAATGCGTGAACAGTCACAACTTGGCCATCAGTACTGGTAAGAGTTACTTTTCTATTAGCACAGTCTATCACACCTTTATATCTGGCTAACCAGTCCATCCCTAGGATGACATCAAGATCTTTGGATTCTAACAGAATAAGATTGGCCAGGAATGGCACTCCTTGAATCTCTATTCTGACAGAGGGACTACGTTGCACTGAGAGTGCTTGATTACTCGGGGTACTAACCATCAAAGGACGTCTAAGGTCTTCTACTTCCATCCCATGATTTCCCGCAAAACTCATAGACAAAAATGAATGCGTAGCACCAGAGTCGAAAAGTACTGTTGCAGGAACTGAGTTAACAGGGAACGTACCCAAAATCACATCTGGAGCATCTTGAGCTTCTGCAGCAGCAACGTGGTTGACACGAGCCTTTGTCGCTGGTGCGGTGGAGTTGTTCTGTGCAGGGACAACCTTCACACGTCAGGGCTTCGGACACTTGTCGGAGTAATGGCCTGGTTCACCACAGTTGAAACATACTCCGGGCTTGTTTCCTTGTTCCCTCCTGACAGGCTGATGCGGTGTCGGAGTTGTCACCGGACGTGGAGTTTGATTGCGGTTGTTGTTGCCAGCATTGTTGTTGAAGAACTGACGCTGCGGACGAACAGCAGACGAAGAACCTCCCTGAGACATTGTCTGAGATCCCGAAACAAGACGTGGCCTCTGATTATTCCCTTGTTGAGCCTTGAAGTGAGCAATCCTGCGCTTCTTCTGCTCCATGCGGTTGTACTTATCCTCCTGGCGAATAGCCTTATCCACCAACTTCTGGAAATCAGGATAATCTCCAGTCATCAACGGGTAAGAAAGCTCATCATTCAGTCCTTCCAGGAACTTCTCTTGACGCTCTTCATCAGTGCGTACTTCCTCCGGAGCATAGCGAGCTAAGCGATTAAACTCATGCAAGTATTCTGTAACAGAGCGAGACCCCTGAGTGAGCGCTCTGAATTCCCTCTTCTTTAGAGACACCACTCCTGATGGTATGTGCGTCTTGCGAAAGGCAGCCGTGAATTCTAGCCAAGTGATAGGTTCCGCCGTAGTCCTGTTGAGACGGAAGTGATCCCACCACTCAGAAGCAGGGCCATGCAACTGGTGCGATGCAAAAGAGACCTTCTCTTGATCAGTGCACTGAAGCAAGTCTAACTTCTTTTCTATGGCGTGCAGCCAATCACCAGCCTCTACTGGATTAGTAGTGCTAGAAAATGTAGGTGGCCTCACACGAAGAAATTCTGATAACTTGTTCTGGGGAGGTGCTTGGTTATTCCCTTGGTTCTGCTGGTTCTGCTGGTTCTGAAGTTGCTGCATCATCATATGCATAAGCTGTGTCTGCTGAGCCAAAACTTGAGCAAGGGTGGGATTCTCTCCATTGTTGCTATTGCTGTTATTGCTGTTGCTGTTGTTGGGGCCATTTCCAACACTGCGAGTGAGCACCATCTGGCATGGATAGGAACACAAGAAGAGAAGCCGGGGAAAACTACTTAGGACAGGGAATTAATATTTCTTCTCACTTAACTTTTATTGATCTTAACTGAGTTTCATTATTACAAAGACTTGAAGACTCTCACACCACTAAACTCACCAACTACTAAACACTCGAAGGCAAACAAACGCATGCACTTACATCCCAACACTGATGTAAATCACATGCGAGACCAAACTTAAACAAGCAAACTAACACAACGATCTAAGGCAACAGCTTAACAAGGTATTCTAGGTCTTCCGGGCATCGGAGTTGATTGAGGGCTCGTCCGGCTCTTCTTTAATATCATCTTGAGTTACTCCCCACTCGACCTTGGAATGGGTGCTCTTGGATTCTTCTTCATCATCACTTATGTTGATGACCGGGGGCTTAGCTGGGGTGACTTCTTTTTCCACCACACGAACCTTTGGCGCCAACTGATACCAAGGAACAAAAATAGCTCTCTTTCTTGCAGTAAGACGAACTCTGGCTTTCTGGGGTGGTGCTTCTCCCTTTAGTGCTGCCAACTCCTTCTCCAACCTCTCCACCTTGTACTCCAGCTTGCAAATCTTCATACGGTTCCAGTTTTCACGATCATGAGCTGCTATCGCGTTCTCAGCACGGGTCTCATCCATAGCCCATAGCATCTCAACCAAATGTCTTGTAGTGGCATCATTCTCAATTCCTGCAGGTTCAAGGTAGTTGCCACGGTCACTCCCCTGAGGTTGCCGAGGATGGTAGCGATACTCCGTATTGGCCAACTGCTTGCTGTAGCGGTCACGGAGCTCTCCGATGGCGATTCTTGCCCCCTCCTGGCATGCATGCATATAGCTTCTCCCTCCAGCTTCGAACATCACTGATGGGATATCTTCACGATTACTGATCAAGGTGACTTTGACACGGCACCCCTCTTCATCGCGATCATGAGAAATCTGGGCGTACAAAGGAGCAGTCCCAAATCCTATGGCAAAGGACATCGTACGCAACTCCAGGACAAACCCTTCAGTACCAAACAAGTACTCAGGCTTGACACGCGTCATCTAAAGACAAGTGAAAGGAGGGAGTTAAGACATTTATCCAATTAATAGCACAAGTTTTCCGGTTACTTTGAATAAAGTTTAAAAATTCAATATAAAAGGTAAATGAATAAAATAAACCAATCTTGCAAGATAAGTTGAAACGGTTAAAAAAAAACAGGATCACTGGTTTTGCACTTTTGAATAACAGGTTTCAAAAGAAATAAATTAAAAGAGAGTTATAAAATCACCATGCTAAGTTTATTGTAGCAAGATTAAATAAATCAATGTCCTAAAACTTTTGCTAATAAACGGGTCATTAGTACAGTAATGGATGTACGGTACTAACAACACAGAAAACAGAAGTAAATTTTAAAGAACAAGTTAAGAGGTTATAAACTGCATGTGCCATTAGCTTGGTTTAATTAAAAGAGAACGGAAGGAGAACAGTTCTAGTTTTCCAATAGTTTTTAGAGGGCTCTTATGGGTACCGTTTGGCATAACCTATGGTCAAGGAGGCTCTGATACCAACTTGTCACGCCCGGAATTTCTATCCAAAATTCCAAACGCTTACATGTGTGTAAACCCTCGTCCAGGCATCAGCCGAGGCACACAATAACAAATTGATAATAGAGTACAATTATTACTCTAATTAATAAGCAAATAAATTGTCATTACAGAGGTGGATAGTTCCTCTCAAACAGTAAGGATCTAAGCAGCGGAAAATAAAGAAATAAATAGCGCAGACGACTCCACTCCACAGGCAGCTTGACAAGGATTACGCCAAACCTTCACCACCATCAGCTTCACTGTAGAACTCCTCCTCTGATGAATGATTGCAAGGTGAGTATATGACATACTCAGCAAGCCACGCAGCAAATATGCAAGTGCACAGGATAACCAAGGATGGCATAGTATAGGTTTCTTTGCATAAACAGCATTTAAAGAATACTTCAGAATTTAATAAAACAGTAGAGTATTAGTTAAACAGTATTAATCTAACACTATACAACATACCCTGTTGTATAGGCCCAACCATATAGTACAACCAATCCCGGCTGCACAGTTCTAATCTCCAAACCAGGAATATACCATTCCAAACCAGGAGCTAATCAATTATAACCAGTTATAGCATCTTTCATTATAGTGTGAAGGGTGAGACTAATCACGAAAGACATTGTTAGACCCACCCATAACCGCGGGTACGGCTATTCGAATAGTTTTACTCTGATCAGAGATGTACCACTGTACCCACAAGACACAGCCCCACATCATGTCACCATGTGCCTCAATACCACCACGGTACCTCGGAAAGGAGCTGTGACATTACCCCTTACACAACACATTCCACCACAGTGCACCATTCCCGGATCATAGTCACCCCCTTATAAACAAGGCATGGACTCCCCAGCGACCCCCGTGGGCTTATCTCCGCCACTTCTCAGTCTAGTGCTCCGTAATGAACTATGCCATGTAAAAGATAAAGCCGTTGCCCACGCTGGCTTGTGGTTGGCACGATTAATGTTTCACAACCGAAGTTCGTGAACCGGTCCTTAATTGTCATGAGCACGACCATCAAAACCATGTACTCACAACCCACCATTATCAGGTTTTAGTTGTCACGTTAATTAATTAACCAATCACGACTAACCATCGTGAACTATCATTAAGCCATCATTAAATAATAGTGAATCATAAATTATCCCATTAGTGTGCTAAAGTTTCTAAGCATGGCTAAGCAATTGCATCTAATCATCTAGTTGAACCAATATAAAGCTCAACTAGTCAAATTATAATAACCCAAGGTATCAAGGAATAGGATAATCAAGAACAAAAGGGCTATAACAAGCAATAGGCTAATTCCACCCAATGACATTCAAAAATAAATGCAATAGTTGAATAGAAACAATAGCTTTAAACAGGATCAACATGCTCAAAGGATTGATTAGGATCTGTGTGACTTGCCTTGCTGGCCTTGGAACTCTTCTAAATCTTCTCCTGCAAAAGCGGACTCTCCGGAAACGTCGGATTCTAAACGGAAAAGAGCAAAAACACCAAAACAGTACATGAGCAAGCATGAACAGTACATGTGGATATTTTTAACATGTAGATCTCAATTTTAGAAAAATTTAGAGACTTGAACCAACTAAATCCGAGCTAAGATGAATTAGTTATGAATTTTTAAAGATTTAATCGGTTTAAATCATTTATATAAATTTTAATTGAATTATGACGCAATAATGAATTATTTTTGAAAAGAAAAAGGGACTTTATTGCGTCAGCGGGCTCGGGGTCTACGGTGGACCGGGTCCACGGCTGCGGTCTACGGGAACGAACGGGCGAGATCGATCCGATCCGATCGGACGGACGAGATCAACGGCGCACGGCCGGCTCACGGGCGAGGGCACCGATGACGTCAGCGATGACGTCATTCCGACCGACGGCGACGACGGCGGCTCGGACTCGCATGCTCGCCGGCGAACGACGGCGCGGCGGCGCGAACGGAGAGCGGCAACGGAGAGCGGACATCGCGGCGAACTTACCGGCGACCAAAGAAACGGCGGAGAAGCAACGGACGACGCCGGCGACGGGGACGAAGCGGCGGAAAGGTTCGGGTCAACGGCGGCGACGGCGCTCCGGCGGTCTTCAGCGACGGCGAAGGGTCGGACGAGGACGGCGACGCGACGGCGACCACGTTGGCGAGCTCCCCGAACGACGGCGATGACCGGAGCGACGGCGACGCACGGCTGGAGCGGCGGCGGCGACGGCGGCGCACGGGATGCACGGCGCTAGGGCGACTCGGGCAACGAGAGGCGAAGGCGAGGGCGGCGGAGGGTAGAGGAGAGCTCGGGGGTCCTTTTAAAGGGGTCGGGAGGCAGCGGTGAAGCCCACGGCGGCCCGGCGACGACGATGGAAACCTCGGGTTTGCCGTCTCCGATTCGAGATCGAATCCACACAGTTCCAAAACGATTCGGCCGACGATTCCAAAGAGAAAAAGGTAGAGGAGATCACGGGACACCTTTCCCCTCAATCAATTCCGCCGGAGAAGGAAAGGGGCGACGGAATTGGAAAGGGCGGCGGCGGCTAGGGTTTCGGGCGCAGCCGGCACGACGAAGACGACGACTCCGACAGGCGGGACCCACCTGTCAGCGGGCAAGAGAGAGGGAGAGCGGCGCGCGCGCGGCGGACTGGGCCGACTGGGCCGGGGAGAGAGAAGAGAGGGGTTTTGGGCCGACTTTCGGCCCAAAGCCAAAAGAAGACTTTTTAAAACCTTTTTCAATTTAAATAATTCATGAAATGCTCTTTCATTTATTAAAAATACTTCCTTAGCTCAAATAATTCCCAGAAAAATCTAGAAATTATAGAATTAAGCAAAGTATTTAATGAAATTTTATCTGGCCCAATTTTATATTGGAATTTATTATTTACAATTAAATCTTTTCTTCCAGACTTTTTAAAAATCATTTCTAAAATTCCATTTACACAATAATTTATATTTTTGGGATTTTTAGGATGTGACACATGCCGAGGAAGAAGCTACTTGGGAGCGTGAAGAAGAGCTGAAGGCAGCCCATCCCGATCTCTTCGCCAGTTCTTCCGATTCTCGGGGTCGAGATTCCGTTTAAGGGGGGTAGGTTTGTCGCGTCCCAAAACGACTCTAAAATACATCCTCGAAATTGTGCATAGAATAATTAAAATCCATGTGAAAGCCTCCAACAACTAAAATGTGCAAATTTAAAAGTCAAATAAGGCTTGGAGGATTTTTGTATATTTCCTAAAAGCCTAAAATGCGTAAATAAATTTTAGTGGAATTTTCAGAGCACCAATAATAATTGAGAAGAAATACACAAAGTTAAAAAGGTTTTATAAAAAGAAAAACCCTAAAAGTCTTCTTTTCCCCCCCCTTCCCTTCTTGGGCCGGCTCGGCCCATTTCCCTCCCTCTCTCTCTCCTCTCCTCCGCGGCCCAATCGGCCCCCTCCCCGCGCGCGCCGCTGACGGGCGGGCCCGCCCGCCACCCTCGCTGACGGGTGGGGCCCACCCGTCATCCCCTTCCTCCCGCCGCTCCCGCCGCTCGCCCGTGCCCTAGCGCCGCCGCCGCCGCGAATCTCGCCGCCTCCCGCCGTCCCCGCGCGCAATAAAGAGGGGGAAATATTCCCCACGATTCCCTCTCTCTTTCCCCCCGTTTTTCCCTCTCTCTCTCTCCCTCGGATTCGCTCGGATTTAATCCCGCAAAGCTCGCCGGCGCATCAATGGCGGCCGGATCTTCCGCGGCCGATTCCCTCTCCTCCGGCCGCCTTCCCTCACTCCCAACCCTATTTAAACCACCCCCGTGCCCTCCTCCACCGTTTCCGCCACTCGCCGCCTCTCCTCCCCGTCGGAATCGAGCCCGCGCCGTCGCACTCTCTCTCCGCCGTCGCTGCCGAGTTCCGGTTCGCCGCCGTCGTCGCCCCGGACCGTCTCCCGCCCCGACGTCGCCTCCTTCGGCTTCGCCGCGTTCTCGTCGACCTCGGCCACCCCTCCGTTTCGCCCGCCGACCGCCGGAACGCCGCCGTCCTCGTCGACCCGAGCCGCGCCGCCGTCTTCCTCCGCTCCGGTCGTCGTTTCCGCCGCCCCCGTCGACCCGGGGTGAGCCGTGGACCGCTCCTTTCGCTTCCCCCTTCCCTCCTCTCTCTCGGGCGCCGCTCCGCCGCGTCGGTGGTCGCCGGCGGCGACCATCGGGGCGCGGGCGCGCCGCTTCCCGTCGGCCGCCGGCGAGGCCGCCTTCGGGCGCGCCCCGCGGCTGCCAGGTGGGCCCGGCCGTCAGCCGCCCGTGCCCGCGGGTGCGGCTGACGTGTGGGACCCACGGCGCCGGCCGGCGCAAGCCGCGTGCACCCGGTCCACCGTGGACCGTGAGGCTGCCGCGTGGGCCCCACTCCCGTGGACCAGGTCCGCGCGCCCTCTCTCCCGGCTGACGCAATAAATCCGATTTTTAATTAAAATTTAAATGAAGAAAGTCGCAAATATCCATTTAAAGAGCATATAAACTTCAAATGGCCATATCTTGGCCATTTGAGCTCGGAAATGGACCGTTCAAGTCTCTAATTTTTCCTTATGAAGCCAAGAACCCATTTGTGTGTTTTGTTTCTGCTGTTATATGGAGTTTATTAGAGTAAAAGCCTTTTCTTTTCCGTTGGTCGTGTAGACGCTGCAGCTTCGGAAGATCCGCTCTTCGTGGAAGTTGAAGCCGACGTTTGGGAAAGCGAGCAAGGCAAGTCACATCATCTTTGAACATATTGAATCCCGGTTTGTAAAATTATATTGATTTAAATTATTGCATTATCGCTTTATTTAAATTCCCGCGTTATCACTGTTTTATTTAGCCATGCCTATTTACCTTTGTTATGACCTTATTATTGTTATTGTTATTATTACCTTGTTCACCCTAGAATAAACAAAACCTCAACTAGTGGACACTCTACTCATGGCACCACTAGTTTAATTTTAGGTAGATGCTTCGCAATTTAATTAAGTAACATTAGGTGGTTTTTCAACTTTAGACTTTGGGAAATATTCATATCACCTGGATACTTTGGAATGGTCTGGATATTGTGGAATTGGATTCACACCACTCCTTCTATTCAAAATCCCCAAAATGGTTTTAGGCTGGGCTCGGGGTGCATGGTTTTGATAGTAGCACCTCGGCCATATAAGGACCGGTCTTCGGGCCTCTGTTGCAAAGCACTACCGTACTTCCACATGTCTAGTGGGTAAGGCTTAGTTTGTGGCTCAGTCTGGTTATAAACAAAAGTACACGGATGGAGATGGATGAAGTCGGGGGTCGATGGACATTCTCCAGGGCAAATGAAGGCTACACGAGCTGCGGCCCGGTAGTCGAGATGTCATGGCACAGGGCCGGTGTCCTGCTGCTGGGGGCTCAGTCCTGCCTGCCTGTCCCGGGGGTTCCGGCCGTAGGTGGGATTGGGTCGGTACTCTTGTCTATAGCTAGGATGGGTTGGAAACTATGTCACGTCTTCCGTCTGCATACCGTGGTGGTATGTGGCACGTGGTTGCACGTGAGGAAGATGTGTCTTGTGGGTAAAGATGTACACCTCTGATCAGAGTATGATCTATTCGAATAGCCGCGCCCTCGGTTATGGGCAAGCCGAGCAATGTACCCAAGTTAGTGTTTTAATTCTTAAAACCTGCTTATCATCTAAAATGTGGAATGGTTGGCCTGGGTTGGCTTGGGACGAGCTGGGACCCAGGGTCGGGTTGCCAGTTCGGTCTGAATCATCGTAGGCCTTGGGTTAAGGCAGGTTCGTGTGGGTTCACGGCCTTGATGAATAATTTTGTATAGTTCTAGAATTGGGTTTACAAAATAGCTTTGAGCAACTAAATATCTTTAAATGCTGTTTACTGCAATCCTAACCCTTTATAGTGTAACTCCTTTGTACTCCCTTGCATTTATTCTGCACTTGCGGGTGTGTCTTGTTGAGTACGGTGGTTGTACTCAGTCTTGCTCAATTTTTCCCAACCCCAGAAGAGGAGTTCCTTGAAGATGAAGGCTTTGGTGTCTAGCTCGTGCCTGCCGTCAAGCGCCTGTGGTCGTCGCCCTAGTCTTCCGCTGTTTCCCGTTTGTCTTTGTGTGTGCTGGGCCTTCGCTGCCCATGTAATAAGTTAACTATTTACGCTTCCGCTTGTTAAACTCTGAATTGTATCAACTTTTGGTGTACCTTGCCTCCTGGGACAAGGATTAATGCACGCACGTCAGGAACGCCCGTTGGGTTATTTCTGGTCGTGACACCAGCGACCCCCGTGGGCTTATCTCCGCCACTTCCCAGTCTGGTGCTCCGCAATGAACTATGCTATGCAAAAGATAAAGCCGTTGCCCACGCTGGCTTGTGGTTGGCACGGTTAATGTTTCACAACCGAAACTCGTGAACCGGTCCTTAATTGTCATGAGCACGACCATCAAAACCATGTACTCACAACCCACCATTATCAGGTTTTAGTTGGCAAATTAATTAATTAACCAGTCACGATTGACCATCGTGAACTATCATTAAGCCATCATTAAGTAATAGTGAATCATATGTTATCCCATTAGTGTGCTAAAGTTTCTAAGCATGACTAAGCAATTACATCTAACATCTAGTCGAACCAATATAAAGCCCAACTAGTCAAGTTATAATAACCCAAGGTATCAAGGAATAAGATAATCAAGAACAAAAAGGCTATAACAAACAATAGGCTAATTCCACCCAATGTCATTCGAAAATAAATGCAATAGTTGAATAGAAACAATAGCTTTAAACGGGATCAACATGCTCAAAGGATTGATTAGGATCTGTGTGACTTGCCTTGCTGGCCTTGGAACTCTTCTAAATCTTTTCCTACAAAAGCGGACTCTCCGGAAACGTCGGATTCTAAACAGAAAAGAGCAAAAACACCAAAACAGCACATAAGCAAGCATGAACAGTACATGTGGATATTTTTAACATGTAGATCTCAATTTTAGAAAAATTTAGAGACTTGAACCAACTAAATCCGAGCTAAGATGAATTAGTTATGAATTTTTAAAGATTTAATCGGATTAAATCATTTATATAAATTTTAATTGAATTATGACGCAATAATGAATTATTTTTGAAAAGGAAAAGGGAATTTATTGCGTCAGCGGGGCTCGGCTCACGGTGGACCGGGTCCACGGCGGCGGCTCACGAGATCGGACGGTTGAGATCCATCCGACGCGAACGAACGGCCGAGATTGATTGGCCCACGGCCGGCTCACGAGAGACAGCGGTGATGACGTCAGCGATGACGTCAGCGGCGGGGACGGCACACCGGCGGCGGCTTGGGCACGCGTGCTCGCCGTCGAACGACGGCACGGCGGCGCGAACGGGTGGCACCAAAATGTTGCGGGCATCGCGGCGAACTCATCGGTGACCAAAGAAGCGGCGGAGGATGACCGGACGGCGACGGCGACGAGGTTGAAGCGGCGGCGAGCTTCGGCTTGTCGACGGCGACGGTCCTCCGGCGAGAAACAGCGGCGGCGAAGGGTCGGACGAGGACGGCGACGCGACGACGACCACGACGGTAGCCTTCCCGAGTGACGGCGACAACCGGAACGACGGCGGCGCACGGCTGGAGCGGCGGCGGCGACGGCGGTGCACGGGTTGCACGGCGCTAGGGCGATTCGGGCGACGAGAGGCGAAGGCGAGGGTGGCGGCGGGTAGAGGAGAGCTCGGGGATCCTTTTAAAGGGGTTGGAAGGCGGCGGCGAAGCCCACGGCGGCCCGGCGACGGTGATGGAAAGGTTTGGGCTAGCCGACTCCGATCCGAACTCAAATCCGTGCTTACCAAAGCGAGATAGCGATCGATTCCAAAGAGAAAAAGGTAGAGGAGATCAAGGAAAGATACGGCCGAATTTTGGAAGGGCGGCGGCGGCTAGGGTTTCGGGCGCGGCCGGCTGGAGGTAGACGACGACTGACGGGTGGGCCCCACCTGTCAGCGGCAGGAGAGAGAGAGAGGAGAGCGGCGGCTTGCGCGCGCGCGGCGGCTCGGCTGGGCCGACTTGGGCCGACTGGGCCGGGGAGAGAGAGAGGAGAGTTTTGGGCCGACTTTCGGCCCAAAGCCAAAAGAAGAATTTTAAAACCATTTTCAATTTAAATAATTCATGAAATGCAATTTCATTTATTAAAAATACTTCCTTAGCTCAAATAAATCCCAGAAAAATCTAGGAATTATAGAATTAAGCAAAGTATTTAATAAAATTTTATCTGGCCCAATTTTATATTGGAATTTATTATTTACAATTAAATCTTTTCTTCTAGGCTTTTAAAAATTATTTCTGATAATTCCATTTACACAATAATTTATACAATTAGGATTTTTAGGGTGTGACACCTTCCTAGAATTCCGCCTAGCTTCAGCAAACCTCTACTCATGCAAAGTTACCTCCTAGTTTTCTAAGTCCTTAGATGAGAATTTCTCCCTAATTGGAGCAATCATACCCTGAAAAGCCAAATCGGCTAACTAAGCATTAGTCAAACTTAGGCTGTAGCACTTATTCCTCATCTCGCTGAACCTCTAAATATATTCATGCACGGGCTCATCATGCCTTTGCTTGATTGCTGTCAAATCGGACAACTTCATCTCATGTACCCCACTATAAAAATAGCTATGAAACTGCTTCTCCAGATCGGTCCAACTGTTAATCGACCCATACGGTAAAGCAGAAAACCAAGTAAAAGCCGATCCAGCCAAAGACAACCGGAACAACCTAACCCTCAAGGCATCCACAGCCGATGCTTCACCACACTGAGCTAAAAATCGGCTAATATGCTCATAAGTAGATGTACTATCTTGCCCTGAGAACTTTGAAAAATCTGGAACTTTGAACCGGATAGGGAGAGGGACTCTCTCAAACCATTCAGGATACGGTTGTCGGTATAAATTTCCAGCATCTTTCGGCCTAAGCCCGAATTGCTCCTTCATTACATCCGCAATCAAATCAGCCCATGGTCATTGTTGAGGCGTTCCTTGAGGCTGCTGTGACACGGGCTCAAACTGGTTGTATTGAGGAACGAACTGGGGATGAGCCAATCCTGCCTGCTGGAATTGAACTTGCGGCGATGGCGGCTGATACTGATAATTCAAACTGCCCCCCTGGTAATTTTGAAAATCCGGCTGAATATTGCGCACCAAATGCTCAGGAATAACTTGAGGAATCACTGTGCCATCTGGTTGTACGTGATGAACCAAGTGCTCCGGGACAACTTGATTTGCGGTATGCTGCACAGGCTGAACACCACGTAGCACAAACCTAGCCGATGCATTCATTGAGCCTTGCTGCTGAATCGGCTGAACAACTCGTTGCCTTAATGGCGTCTGTTGAATCGGCTGCAAAACCTGCCGTCTCTATGCCGTCTGCTGAATTGGTTGCACAACCTGTTGGACTGGGGGTGTTTGTTGAATCGGCTGCACAACCTGCTGTCTTGGCGGTGTTTGCTGAATCGGCTATTGCTGGGTTGGATCAATGGCGTGTTGAGGAGGTAAGAACATAGATGCAACATTGCCTTGAGTTAGCCGATTCACATTCTGTCCACTGTGCTGTGGTTGTTCTCTCACCAACAATCGGGGATTAACCAATTGGCCTGGAGCCGAAGGTGGTGTAGCTGGTGCAGGAGCTGGTAATGGTGCCGTCGGCTGAGCCGATGGCGCATTAATGGCCGACTGGACAACTGGTTGATTATCGGTGATTAGTGGCCGATAATTCGGGAACACCCCTTTTGGTAGGTAGACTGGTCCTGTTGCTTGATACTCGACCATTGAACCATCAACCATTGACTTCACCATGTTTACTAAAGTATTGGTTAATATTCCAGATTGGTTGATCAGAGCATGGTGTACAGCATAGTCAACACGATCTTGGAAGCTGTTGAACTACAACTTCGTTGCATTGCCGTCTTGATTAGGGCCTTCACCTTGAACTCCCTGAGCACCATCACCTTGAACTCCTTGAACTCCCTGAGACTTGTCACCTTGACTTCATTGAGAATCATCTGCAGCACCTTTGTTGCTCGGTTGAGCTGAGCCATCTGGAGCTTGTTTCACTCCCCCATCCTTGGAAGAACTGGTCCCGGGGACATCAGCTACTACTCTCACCTGGTACTTTTGCACCACTGTTCCCTTGTGGGTCTGCATAAATGAGTTCAAGAACTGATTCCGTGCTTGCTGCATCATTGCTTCAAACTCCTCCTTCTGATCAGGTGTCAATTTGTCTGGAGTAATGGTTACGACATTGCCCTCATTAACGTCAGATTGGTCCAACTGCTAGACCTTCTCTTTAACAGAACCCGGGCTAGCCGAGGATGGTGATGTTGGCGGCTTGCCATCCATGAGAAAACTTCTGACTTCTAACCAGTCCCACCGGGCGTGCCAAAATCGTGTTGACAAAAAACACGACGCCTAGGAGATCTACTTAACTCCGGTGCAGGTCCAAAACTTGCCTTTGGGTATGCTAGCGTGCCAGTTGATTTGATCCTGCAATCAACAAGAAATAAAGACAAAGGAACCGCGGTTAAATCCATAAATGACAACCGATTGGCTAAGTACCGATGACATATCATTTATCCCTGAGCCGATGTCATATTTGAATCGATCGGCGGTTATGAATGAATTAGAAAGAACTAAATCTACTCAATCGGCTGTAGATACTAACAACATGTATTCCTTATATCGATATATACTTAAATCAAGTGATTGGGATAGATCGGTCGCCATGCCGAGACAGTATAAATCACTTAGATCGAAATATACATTAATAATGAAAATACATATGTTCATAGCATAGCCGATCAGATAGATCTAGCGTGTATCAGCTAATACTCCGATACCACTCTATGTTAAGGTATTAAAACAAGCAGAATATACCAAACAGAAGCTTAATATACTTAGATTCAATAAGATCTTGACATAAAGGGCAGATTTAACATGTCAATAAGGCACATAAAGCAAATGTAGTTAAATCAGATAAGGTCGGCTGAAACCCCGATGGTACCCTAATCGGCAACCAGAAGGCAGGCTAGAGATTGATATTCTAAGCATGACTTAATAGATCAAACTCAACTGATGCAGCATTAAGTATGAAAAGAAGAACAATATCTAGACAATCAAGCCACTAGAAGTTTCATAGAGTGGTAGATATCTTATATAATCTAAGTCAACATCGATATCTAACCTAATCGGCTGCCATCTACCAACAGATGTTAGCCGATTGTAGGTTATATGACGATATTGCCAGAGATTATGTAAGGTATATGATAACTCGACGAGTTACATAAACAAGATTAGAGTATCATAAAGATGGAAGCACTAATCCCGAGAACGCAAGCCGCCATAACAAGTTTTACCTCTTGTTGAAGATCGAAACCGATGCAGCTCAACCCGAAAGCAAGAACTCGTCGAAACAAACGAAAGTAAAAGGGTGGCGATGCGCCGAGATTATATTGAACGTGTGTGTTAATTGATTACATGGGGTTCGGGGTCTATTTATACCCGAAAATTACAAACTATGTCCATATCGGACACGACTCTTATCTCTAACAAACTCTAAGATACCATAAGTCTTTACGGCAGACTTTTGCCCAAATATATCTGTAAAGAAATTACATAAAATATCCTAATTAATAGATACAATTGCCTTCTCAGGACTCTATCCATGCGTGGCAATCACCTTGAAGCATATCAACTCAACCCGATGTCGTACACAAGTCGTATCGTTGGAATCGGCTGTATCGGCTAGCCCTGTCCGACTCGAATTGTGCCGATCCGATCGTAGCCGATCCGGACTCCAGCCGATACTTACTCTGTTTCCGCGATAATCCTTATCTTTGATTCCGCTTCGATCCAATCTTCCTTTCCGATGTTGATATTACCAAATTTGGTCGTTAACATAGGGTTATATAAAGTAGTCCTCTCATCCCTTTTCTTCACAGGAGCCTTAGGAATCAGAATCACTGCAGGGGTGACTTCTGGACTTGATGGCTGGGCTTGCAAAGGCATGACATCTAAAATCTCCTGATGAGTAAGTCCATCATCAGGAGAGGAAGGCAATAGGGCCCAGCTAGAATGTGCTCTTTTAACTGCAGGAGGGGCATGATCAAGCATTGCCTTCCTCTTTGGGAGGACCAAGTTCATGAAAGGGCTTCCATAGGGCAGAGCTGAAGGGCTGGAATTCAAAGCTGTATGCATGATTTCCTTAGCTTTGCACGGATGATCAATCTTTTCCAACAGACCTTCCATAGGATAAAAGGATGCATGCTTTGGCCCTTCCCTGTCAGCTGCCTAGCCAGGAAAAGTTGCACCTGTTGATCCTTTGTCACAGCCTGATTTCCGTTTTAGGATTTATAAATTATCTAATAAATTATTAATAGAATTTGTATTAAATGTTCTTTAATTTTTTAACTGAAGTTAAATGTGGGAAATAAAATTTCCAAAATATAAAGCATGGTTGGATTTAATTTTTTTAAATTCTCCATGATTAATTATACTCTCTGAAATTTTCTCGGATTTTTCAGAGCTCAATTTTTAAATAATACAAAGAACAGTTCCGTAATTATTTCATCATTAATGATCTAATTATAAGTGTTAAGTGCTTTTCTTGTTTAAAAATCCTTAAATTATAAATTGTTGTTTAAAAGGAATTATTAGAAATGATTTTAAAAGCCTAGAAGAAAAGATCTAATTTTAAATAATAAATTCCAATATAAAATTGGGCCAGACAAAATTTTATTAAATACTTTGCTTAATTCTATAATTTCTAGATTTTTCTGCGATTTATTTGAGCTAAGGAAGTATTTTTAATAAATGAAATTGCATTTCATAGATTATTGAAATTGAAAAAGGTTTTTAAAATTCTCTTTTGGCTTTGGGCCGAAAGTCGGCCCAAAACCTCCTCTCTCCCTCCTCGGCCCAAGTCGGCCCAAGCCGAGCCGCCGCGCGCGCGTCCGCCCGCTGACAGGTGGGGCCCACCTGTCAGTCTTCGTCTTCCTCGCGCCGCCGCCCGCGCCCGAACCCTAGCTTTGCGCCGCCGCCATCTCCGTCCAAATCCGGCCGCCCCTTTCCGTTTCCGGTGAAATCAGTTGAGGGGAAATGATCTCCGGGAGCTCCTCTACCTTTTCTCTTATGGAATCATCGGCTAATTCGGTTTGGAAATCCGTGGATTCGAGTTCGATTCGGATCGATCTCTCTCCTCCAAACCCTAACCTTTCCATCGCCGTCGCCGGGCCGCCGTGGGCTTCGCCGCCGCCTTCTAGCCCCTATAAAAGGATCCCCGGGACCTCCTCTTTCCGCCGCCACCTTCGCCTTAGCCCGTCGTCGCGTGCAGCGCTGCCTCCACGTCACTCCGTGCACCGCCGTCGCCGCCGCCGCTCCAGCCGTGCGCCGCCGTCGCTCCAGTCGTCGCCGTCGCTCGGGAAGGCCGTTGTCATGGTCGCCGTCGCGTCACCGTCCTCGTCCGCCCCTTCGCCGTCGCTGCAGACCGCCGGAGCACCGTCGCCGTCGTCAAGCCGAAGGTCGCCGCCGCCTTTTCCTCGTCGCCGTCGCCGTCCGGTCATCTTCCGCCGTCGTTTTGGTCACCGGTGAGTTCGCCGTACCGTCCGCTACCCGTTGGTGCCCTCCGTTCGCGCCGCCGTGCCGTCGTTCGCCGGCGAGCATGCCGGCTCGAGCCACCGCCGGTGGTGACGTCATCGCCGACGTCATCGTCGTCGTCTCCCGTGAGCCGGTCGTGAGCCGATCGATCTCGGCCGTTCATTTAAGTTAGATCGATCTTGGCCGTTCGTTTCCGTAGACCGTCGCCGTGGACCCGGTCCACCGTGAACCCGAGCCCCGCTGACGCAATAAACCCTTTTTCCTTTTCAAAAATAGTTCACTATTGCGTCATAATTCAATTAAAATTTATATAAATGATTTAATCCGATTTAATCTTTAAAAATTCATAACTAATTCATCTTAGCTCGGATTTAGTTGGTTCAAGTCTCTAAGGTTGTATAAAATAAAGATCTACATACTAAAATTATCCATAAATAGAATTAAAATTATTTAATTCTTTTTGAATGGGCTTTAATTAGATTAAATCTTGTAAAATTCATATTAAATTCATATGAAGTCAGAATGAGGCCGTTCAAGTCTCATAATTCATCTAAAATTATGATCTACATGTTTGTTTACTTTATATGTATTGTTTATTTGGAGTTTCTTAGTGTTTTCCTCGTTTTGCGTATTAGCTTGTCGTTTCCGTCGTTTCGAAGGTTCGTGAGAGCGCCGGAAGTGTTCAAGAAGATTGATTGAAGACCGATTATTGCAAGGCAAGTCACACAGATCTCAAACACAACTCCTTGAGCACGTTGATCCTATATTTAAATTCTCTATTTATTTCAACTGTGCATTTATTTTCGAATGTCATCGGGTGGTGTGAACCTATTCCTTTGTTATGACCACTTTGCTTTGATTACCCTATTTCTTGATTACCGTGGGTTAAAATTTGACTAGTTGGATTTATATATTGGTTCAGCTAGATATTAGATATAATTGTTTAGCCATACTTAGAAACTTTAGCACATTATTGGGATAACTTATGATTCACTATTATTTTATGATGGCTTAATAATAGCTCACGATGGTTAATCGTGATTGGTTTAGTAATTAATTTGCCAACTAAAACTTGATAATGGTGGGTTGTGAGTACATGGTTTTGATGGTCGTGCTCATGACAATTAAGGACCGGTTCGCGAACTACTGTTGTGAGACATTAACCGTGCCAACCACAAGCCAGCATGGGCAACGGCTTTACCTTTCGTATAGCATGGTTCATTGCAGAGCACCAGACTGAGAAGTGGCGGAGATAAGCCCATGGGGGTCGCTGGGGAATCCATGCCTTGTTTATAAGGGGGTGACTATGATCCGGGAACGGTGCACTGTGGTGGATTGTGTTGTGCGAGGGGTACTGTCACAGCTCCTTTCCGAGGTACCGTGGTGGTATCGAGGCGCATGGTAACATGTTGTGGGGCTGTGTCTTGTGGGTACAGTGGTACACCTCTGGCCAGAGTAAAACTATTCGAATAGCCGTGCCCGCGGTTATGGGCGAGTTGAGCAATGTTTTTCGTGATTAGTCTCATACCTCTCACAATATTTATTGATGCTATAATTGGTAATAATTTGTTTAGCTCCTGGTTTGGAGATAGATCTGTGCAGCTGGGTATGATGGTTGGGCCTGAGCAGCATGGGTGTGTTGTTCAGTGTTGATTAAAATTGATAATTAATTACTCTACGGTTTTACAATTCTAAATTGTTTGCTAAATGCTGCTTTTGCAAATGAGCCCTATATTATGCCATTCTTTGGTATCCTTGTGCACTTGCATATTTGCTGCGTGGCTTGCTGAGTATGTCATATGCTCACCTTGCAATAATCAATCAAACCTCAGTTGAAGAAAAAGGATCCAGAAGAAGAAGATATTTGGCTTATACCCCAGTTGAGGTGCCTGTGGGAGTGGAGCTGAAGCCATCGCTAGATCGTTAATTCCGCTGCTGTTTTCTTTTCTTTGTAAGTATGTAACGTTATTTTTATGATGGATTTGTATATTAAATTGTCAGTTTGTGTACCTCGGCTGATTCCTGGACGAGGATTTTATGCACAAATAAGTTCGGAAATTACTAGTGAATTTCCGGGCGTGACAAGTTGGTATCAGAGCCATCTTGACTGTAGGATAAGCCAAATGGTCAAACCTTAAGGACAAAATTTCCGAAAACATGATTTGTGAAAATATTTCCTTTCTTCCTTCTCCAGAATTCTTTGCGAATTGTTTCATTGTCTACTCCCCTCTCTCTTTCAACTTGAGTAGTTCCGAGGCATTGAAACTTGAAGACGTCTATATGGTTCACTTATGGAGGTTAAGTCAAGTGGAGCGACGAATAAGAAGGTGATGGTCGATCTAAAGTGCCTAGCTGTCAAGATGGAATGAAGTTTGGATCCTACCTTAGAACCTAAACCACCAAAGGTACTTTGAAGAATAGTTAGTAGGGTAGAACGTTTGTTGCTTGTTTGTAGGTATGGTTGCATTCCCGTTATTGGTGTGGTTCAATGATGAGCGTGTAATTATACTAGGTTGCTTGTTTAATCAACTTAAACAATATAATGGTCAACACACACCAGATCAGTGGTAACCTGGTTAAGGTCTTGTCTTTAGTGTAACTCCTCCCTTTCTATCTTCTCTGATCTGCAACAGATGGTGAACACTCGCGCCAGTGGAAGTGGAAATAATAACAATGAAGGGAACCCAACTCTGGCTCAAGTTCTGGCTCAACAGACTCAGTTAATGAATATGATGATGCAGCAGATGCAGAATCAGCTCAACCAAGGGAACAACAATGCTCCACCGCCTCAGAACAAGCTAGCTGATTTTCTTCGTGTGAGGCCGCCTACCTTTTCTAGCACTACCGACCCAGTGGAAGCAGGTAATTGGCTGCACACTATTAAGAAGTTGGAATTGCTCCAGTGCACAGATCAGGAGAAAGTCGTGTTCGCTTTACATCAGTTGCAAGGACCTGCTTCAGAATGGTGGGATCACTTTCAGATGAACAGAGCAGGAGGACAACCAATCACTTGGGAAGAGTTTACCGAAGGATTCAAGAAGACACACATACCTGCAGGAGTTGTTGCTTTGAAGAGGCGTGAGTTCAGGGCATTGAAGCAAAAGGATTGTACCGTGGCAGAGTATCTTCATGAGTTCAACCGTCTGGCACGTTATGCTCCAGAAGAGGTGCGTACTGACGAGGACAGGCAAGAGAAGTTTTTGGAAGGCCTGAAGGATGAACTGTTAGTTACGTTAATCTCTCATGACTATGTTGATTTTCAGTAGTTGGTTGACAAAGCAATTCGACTTGAAGACAAGAAGAACAGGATGGACAATCGTAAGAAAAGAATGACTGTTTTCCAGGAGGCACAGGGTAGTAGCCAGAGACAGTGTATCAAGCCACTCCAAATTGGTGGATCTTCTTCCGCTGGTCAAGGACAGTCGCAACAGTTGAACATCGGTGGTGAGATTAAATCAGAGACTAACGAAAGCAATGAAGTTAACATCGAGCAAGCTAATCAGCCGGTGCCAGTTCAGCAGGACCAGTCTCAAGAAAATAACGGTAGTGGAAGGAAACAGCAGGTGTGTTTCAACTGTTACGAGCCAGGTCACTTTGCAAGAGAGTGTCCGAAGCCAAAGCATCAGCAACCTCAAGGTCAAGTCAACAACATTGTCGTCACAGGAGCCAATGCAGTGCTAGTTGCGTCTTCAAGGGTTGCGTCTTCGAGTGTTACAGCTCAGCCACCAGTCTCAAAGCAGCAGTAGTTTTTCTTAAAGCCTTAGAATAATTATTGGAGTTATGGAATAAGATAAACTGCAGTTTACCTGTGCCCTTGTTTCTTTCTAGCCGTTCCGAATCTCGGGACGAGATTCTTTGTAAGGGGGGTAGATTTGTCACAGCCTGATTTCCGTTTTAGGATTTATAAATTATCTAATAAATTATTAATAGAATTTGTATTAAATGTTCTTTAATTTTTTAACTGAAGTTAAATGTGGGAAATAAAATTTCCTAAATATAAAGCATGGTTGGATTTAATTTTTTTAAATTCTCCATGATTAATTATACTCTCTGAAATTTTTTCGAATTTTTCAGAGCTCAATTTTTAAATGATACAAAGAACAGTTCAGTAATTATTTCATCATTAATGATCTAATTATAAGTGTTAAGTGCTTTTCTTGTTTAAAAATCCTTAAATTATAAATTGTTGTTTAAAAGGAATTATTAGAAATGATTTTAAAAGCCTAGAAGAAAAGATCTAATTTTAAATAATAAATTCCAATATAAAATTGGGCCAGATAAAATTTTATTAAATACTTTGATTAATTCTATAATTTCTAGATTTTTCTGGGATTTATTTGAGCTAAGGAAGTATTTTTAATAAATGAAATTGCATTTCATAGATTATTGAAATTGAAAAAGGTTTTTAAAATTCTCTTTTGGCTTTGGGCCGAAAGTCGGCCCAAAACCTTCTCTCTCCCTCCTCGGCCCAAGTCGGCCCAAGCCGAGCCGCTGCGCGCGTCCGCCCGCTGATAGGTGGGGCCCACCTGTCAGTCTTCGTCTTCCTCGCGCCGCCGCCCGCGCCCGAACCCTAGCTTTGCACCGCCGCCATCTCCTTCCAAATCCGGCCGCCCCTTTCCGTTTCCGGTGAAATCAGTTGAGGGGAAATGATCTCCGGGAGCTCCTCTACCTTTTCTCTTATGGAATCATCGGCTAATTCGGTTTGGAAATCCGTGGATTCGAGTTCGATTCGGATTGATCTCTCTCCTCCGAACCCTAACCTTTTCATCGCCGTCGCCGGGCCGCCGTGGGCTTCGCCGCCGCCTTCTAGCCTTTATAAAAGGATCCCCGGGACCTCCTCTTTCCGCCGCCACCTTCGCCTTAGCCCGTCGTCGCGTGTAGCGCTGCCTCCACGTCACTCCGTGCGCCGCCGTCGCCGCCGCCGCTCCAGCCGTGCGCCGCCGTCGCTCCAGCCGTCGCCGTCGCTCGGGAAGGCCGTTGTCGTGGTCGCCGTCGCTTCACCGTCCTCGTCCGCCCCTTCGCCGTCGCTGTAGACCGCCGGAGCACCGTCGCCGTCGTCAAGCCGAAGGTCGCCGCCGCCTTTTCCTCGTTGCCGTCGCCGTCCGGTCATCTTCCGCCGTCGTTTTGGTCACCGGTGAGTTCGCCGTGCCTTCCGCTACCCGTTGGTGCCCTCCGTTCGCGCCGCCGTGCCGTCGTTCGCCGGCGAGCATGCCCGCTCGAGCCGCCGCCGGTGGTGACGTCATCGTCGTCGTCCCCCGTGAGCCGGTCGTGAGCCGATCGATCTCGGCCGTTCGTTTGAGTTAGATCGATCTTGGCCGTTCGTTTCCGTAGACCGTCGCCGTGGACCCGGTCCACCGTGAACCCGAGCCCCGCTGACGCAATAAACCCGTTTTCCTTTTCAAAAATAATTCATTATTGCGTCATAATTCAATTAAAATTTATATAAATGATTTAATCCGATTTAATCTTTAAAAATTCATAACTAATTCATCTTAGCTCGGATTTAGTTGGTTCAAGTCTCTAAAGTTGTATAAAATAAAGATCTACATATTAAAATTATCCATAAATAGAATTAAATTTATTTAATTCTTTTTGAATGGGCTTTAATTAGATTAAATCTTGTAAAATTCATATTAAATTCATATGAAGTCAGAATGAGATCGTTCAAGTCTCATAATTCATCTAAAATTATGATCTACATGTTTGATTACTTTATATGTATTGTTTATTTGGAGTTTCTTAGTGTTTTCCTCGTTTTGCGTATTAGCTTGTCGTTTCCGTCGTTTCGAAGGTTCGTGAGAGCGCCGGAAGTGTTCAAGAAGATTGATTGAAGACCGATTATTGCAAGGCAAGTCACACAGATCTCAAACACAACTCCTTGAGCATGTTGATCCTATATTTAAATTCTCTATTTATTTCAACTGTGCATTTATTTTCGAATGTCATCGGGTGGTGTGAACCTATTCCTTTGTTATGACCACTTTGCTTTGATTACCCTATTTCTTGATTACCGTGGGTTAAAATTTGACTAGTTGGATTTATATATTGGTTCAGCTAGATATTAGATATAATTGTTTAGCCATGCTTAGAAACTTTAGCACATTATTGGGATAACTTATGATTCACTATTATTTTATGATGGCTTAATAATAGCTCACGATGGTTAATCGTGATTGGTTTAGTAATTAATTTGCCAACTAAAACTTGATAATGGTGGGTTGTGAGTACATGGTTTTGATGGTCGTGCTCATGACAATTAAGGACCGGTTCACGAACTACTGTTGTGAGACATTAACCGTGCCAACCACAAGCCAGCATGGGCAACGGCTTTACCTTTCGTATAGCATGGTTCATTGCAGAGCACCAGACTGAGAAGTGGCGGAGATAAGCCCACGGGGGTCGCTGGGGAGTCCATGCCTTGTTTATAAGGGGGTGACTATGATCCGGGAACGGTGCACTGTGGTGGATTGTGTTGTGCGAGGGGTACTGTCACAGCTCCTTTCCGAGGTACCGTGGTGGTATCGAGGCGCATGGTAACATGTTGTGGGGCTGTGTCTTGTGGGTACAGTGGTACACCTCTGGCTAGAGTAAAACTATTCGAATAGCCGTGCCCGCGGTTATGGACGAGTTGAGCAATGTTTTTCGTGATTAGTCTCACACCTCTCACAATATTTATTGATGCTATAATTGGTAATAATTTGTTTAGCTCCTGGTTTGGAGATAGATCTGTGCAGCTGGGTATGATGGTTGGGCCTGAGCAGCATGGGTGTGTTGTTCAGTGTTGATTAAAATTGATAATTAATTACTCTACTGTTTTACAATTCTAAATTGTTTGCTAAATGCTGTTTTTGCAAATGAGCCCTATATTATGCCATTCTTTGGTATCCTTGTGCACTTGCATATTTGCTGCATGGCTTGCTGAGTATGTCATATGCTCACCTCGCAATAATCAATCAAACCTCAGTTGAAGAAAAAGGATCCAGAAGAAGAAGACGTTTGGCTTATACCCCAGTTGAGCTGCCTGTGGGAGTGGAGCTGAAGCCATCGCTAGATCGTTAATTCCGCTGCTGTTTTCTTTTCTTTGTAAGTATGTAACGTTATTTTTATGATGGATTTGTATATTAAATTGTCAGTTTGTGTACCTCGGCTGATTCCTGGACGAGGATTTTATGCACAAATAAGTTCGGAAATTACTAGTGAATTTCCGGGCGTGACATCCTTATACATCAGATTATGTTCTTCTTCCACTTGATTACGCAGCACAATCAGTTGCCCAGGGTTTTCCTCAATCTGGCCTATTGGGTGATCCTGACCCCAAGCATCCTCTATTTCTGCTTCTGCAGCCTGTTGCTGCTGCACAAAGTTATCCCAATCACCACCCCCTTGATTACCAGAGTGTCCCAGCTGCCAAATATTTCTATCATCTGGGGCATTAGCATCATCATCATTAGGCCCTGGCTGTGGCCTAGCAGGAGGTAAATCCTCTTCAGGTGGAATATCAACGAAATCTCCATCCAAGACAAAAACCGAAGTAGTCCAAGATTCACCTCCACCGCCATTACCCAAAGGATCCTGCAATACTATCTTTCGGGGCACAGAGTCAAGATCCCTAAATTTTGCTCGCACAAACACTCTCCCCAACATATGGTCTCTATCTAGCCAGAAAGTGAGCTGACCAAAAGTGGCAACCGCTAGATTTATATGGTGACGATCAACGAAATCCAGCGGGAAATCCAAAAGAAGGAACCAGCCTTCCCGGTTAAAATGGCAAGCACGTCAGTTTGGCCCTTGGTCATGTTTAACAAACTCAACAGTTTGAAGCCCGTCATAAGCAGCAGGGGTGAATTCACCAAGGCATCTCTATGCATGACCAAGCGAAGCTGGAACATACCAACTGCCGAAGGGTGGCGGAAAGCAGCACGAACCTCATACATGTGAACTTCAAATATATGATCCGATATGAGTGCCCGATGATGATCCCAGTCTTGCTCGGGGACACTAGGCTCCACTATGGTGATGCAGACATCCTCATGACGACGAGGCGGACGCTGAGGGACGGTAAGATCAACACGCGGCATGCACAAGTTACCACCCTGATGAACCACTTGCCCTTGACGAAGAAAATGTTGCGAGTTAGGGTTGAGATCAGCCATTGTATGCGAGGGGAAGTTTTGGGGATTAGATTGAACAGTGTTCTTGGGAGAGGAAGGGATACGGGGAGAAACCGCCGTCTTTTTGGCCGGAGAAGATTTAGCTCTCCAAACTAGATTATTCCGAGAACCATGTTTCAAAAACTTCCCCGCAGGTTGATGGGCTGTAGTTGGCCTGGGGGCTGAACAGTAACGGTCCAGATGACCAGGTTCCAAACAAGAAACGCACCATAAGGCCCAGAACAATTAGAAGAATTATGGCTCTTATCCAAACAACGCGTACAGGAAGACAATGGATTTGAATTTAAACTACACGCAGAGAAAGGATCACCCTCTTTGATTGGCTCCACCAGCCTGGTCGCTGGAGCATCATCGGAGCTAGGGTTCTCCAACCCATGAAGCGTCTGAAAAACTGACCTTCTCTCCTGGAGAGGAGCCTTCAAACGCTGAAACACCGACTTTATCGAGATGTCCCGATGTTGAACAGCTTGGGCATAAGATTTTCCTTTCTGAACCATAGAATTTTTGTGCACTGATCTCTTCGTAGAGGAGACCAATTTCCGTTCATTAGCACAATCACGGCTCCAGGTCTCGAATTCTCACTGCCAATTAGGGCCCACATTTCTCTAGAGATAAAAGCGAAGGTCAAAATCATCACAGGTAAAAGATCTAAGGTGGTAAATCCACATCCCAACTTGCTTAGAGCAAACATCAAAAGGGAAACTATGATCCAACAAATGCTGAACATTGAAACCTGCTGAAGATCCACTAATAGCGGCTCTTAAAGCGAAAATGCGATGGACTGAACTTCGAGGAGAAGTGCACCAGAGATCAAAATCGATGCCGTGCTTCCTCCCTAATTGCATCGCCGGGGGAGAAGTCCCAGCCCCCCGGCGGCGCAGGCGTTACCATCACGGCGATCACTGGAAATCGCCCATATCATCGCCTCCGAAAAAACCGGGTTTTGTGTTTTTTATGTGAGTAATTTGTTGCAATGGAGTATGTGTATGAAGACATGTGGCATGGACACGTGGTGGGCCCGGGGGGCACGTGCGAGCGTTGGGAGGGGGGAGTGACCGATTTTGCTCTCCCCCCACCCGCCCCGGAGTGACCGAGCAGAAGGATAATCCCGAAGATTTAGTCCAACCTACATTAGTATTGAAAAAAATTGAGAATAAATGAAAATACAATAATGCAATTGTTAGTTAAGAACATACCGTAGACTTTCCCCCTGTAACGTAGCTTGCTTGTAACACTTTCCCACTATGGGCTAAATTATTGGTTAGTCGTTTTTGCCCACAAGCTACATGCAGCCCATTTATGGCCCAACTCATAATACATACAAATGTTGTACATATGCATTTTCATTTAGAAACATTAAACAAAGTATAGAAACTTAACACAATTTATTTTCAACTTTTAAGAAAATAAAAAAAATTGTCTATTTTGGGCCGGATACCCATGTTGTGTGGCAGCCACTCGCTGCTGGCGCGTTGAATTCGGCCCAAAACAACCGTTCTCACAAGGCTGAAAAAAATAGGAATAAGTTCAGTTTTTGTGACCCCTCAAAAGTGATTGAAATCTATTCTGTGACCATAAATCACAAAACGGGATATCTCGAATCCCCAACTCTTAAAACTAGTGCAATTTGACTCCCTCGGCGGTTTTGGAGAGTGGTTTCGCTGACGTGGTGCCTACTTGACAGTTTTGATTCGGTCTTCTTTCCACGTGGTGCTTAGGTGGCATTAAAAATAAAAAAATATGTGTGGGACCCATTTGTCATTCACCAATAGTATGGGTGGGGCCCACATAGATCATGCTCTCTTCTCTCCCTTCATCATCCCCCCTTTCCCTCCCTTTCTCTTTCCTTTGGAAGGCGGTGGTGAGGAGCGTAAGGAGCGGAAGGCGGCGATGAGGAGCTGTGCCGCTCGTCGCCAGGTACCGCATCAGTGCCCATATCGCATCTGATCGCCGCCGCCATCAACCACCAAAGATCCCGCCGCCATTCCTCTCGTCCTCCCACTGCCATGAGCTGTCGCCGCCCTAGCAGGGACTCGAAGGTCGAAGGTGGGCGAGAGACTCGAAGGTCCACTACTACATGAAAGATTTTTCCGTGCGGGTGGAATCAATTTTCGCGTGCGGAGCTTCCACCAGTCTGGAAGGTGGCGTCTTCGAAGATCCCGATTTTTTCGTGCGGGTGACGCACCCGCACGCGAAAATCGTGAGCGGGCGCTTAGGCCGCCTGCACGGGAAAATAAAAAATCGAAACAAAAAAAAATCAGAATCCACCCGCAAACCCTAACCTAGCCATCGTCAACACCACCGCCGCCACCCTCGTCTCCGCCACCACCGCCCACGTCGCTGCCTTGCCGAGGATCATCGTCGATGTCACTACCACCACCGTCGTCGTCGCCACCTTCACCGTCGTCGTCGCCGCCATGCCCGAGGCCCGCCGCCGTTGTCCCCGCGGTGGCAGGCAACGGATCAAGCCTCCCCACGGTGGCAGGCCGCGGATCCAGCCTCCCCGCGGCGGCCGGTGACGGATCTGGCCTACCAGCGGTGGCAGGCCACTGATCCGGTCTCCCTGCGGCGGCCCGCGATGGATCCGGCCTCCACGCAGCGGCCGGAGACACCACCGTAGCCAATGCCGCCGCTGCCACACTCGCCGATGCTGCCGCCTCCGCCACCCTAACCGAGTGCACCAGCATCGCCGAGGAGGAGAGGGACAGGGAGAGGGAGGGGGAGAGGGAGGATGGCAGGATGGCGGGATGGGGGAGGAAATGGCGGCGCGCGCCCGTGACGGGAGGATGGGGAGGAGGATAAGGATGGTAGCGCGTGGGGTGGACTATATTCCTATGCGTGCGGGCCTGTTAAGTGACTCGCACACGAAAATATATTTTCTTGTGCGGGCGACGGCCTGGTGTCAATCTCTCATTTTTTTGTGCGTTTGTACTTATGGTCCGCCTGGAAACAAGCTGGTCTGGTGTCCAGGAAAATGTTTCATGTAGTAGTTATCGCGAGCGTCTCGCCAGCGGCGTCGTGCATGCAGGCGGCCTCGTCGTCGAAGTAGACGGTCTCCTTGTTGTCCATGGCGACCTCGATCTCCTCTCGCGCCTCCGCCATTGAGAAGGCGTGCATGTGGGGGCACCCCGGAGAGGGGCGGCCACCACTGAAGAGGAGGGAGGGCCGGCGTCGCATGCGCTGGGGCGGTGGCGGCGCGGAGGAGTAGTCGCCGGGGACTCCCATCAACTACCACGGGCACCATACGCTTGGAAGGAGTTGTTCGTCGCTGGGTGGGCGGATGCTGTTCGTCACGCGAGGCTGCTCCAGATCGTACGAGGCGAACAAGTATCCAGGCTGCCGCCGCCGACGCCGAGCGGCGATGCCACTGCTGGCCCTGCAGTGACAGCGGCAAGTGGCTGGCGGCTGCCGGGGACATGGACAAGTTCTTGCCGGAGCAAGGCCCGTTGAAATACTCACCGCCGGCTTGGTTTCTCCAGTAAGAGATTTCTGCTGATCGATTTGGATGAGATGTGCTTACCTCACATCGAGGTGTCCCCCAGTTCTTTTTTTCATGAATGATAAACACATCCCACTCATAATTTTAAAATTCTAATGCCACGTCAGCGCCACGTCAATACTACGTGGAATAAAACCATGTCAACATCGCCACATAGGTGCCACGTCAGCGAAACCGCTCTCCCAAACCATCATGGGAGTTAAATTGTAACGGTTTTAACAGTTGGGGGTCGAAATATCTGGTATTGTCGTTTAGGGATATGAATTAGATTCGACAACAGTTAAGGGAGTCAACGTGAACTTATTCCAAAATAATACTCCCTCCGTGCTCGTAAAGAAAGTCATTTTGGATAGCGATACGGTCTACAAAACATAACTTTGCCTTCTTATTTCTATAAAAGTATTTATTGAAAAGTGATATATGTATACTTTTATGAAAATATTTTTCAAGACAAATCTATTCATATAATTTTTACATTTTCAAACTCAACAACCTGATATAATTTTTACATTTTCAAACTCAACAACCTTAGAGTTATTCATGATTTATATTTCTAAAGTTTGACTTAAATATTGTCATAAATGACTTTACCAGCACGGAGGGAGTATGGAAAGACCGATCGTTAACAAAAAAATGCCATCGTTGTGTCCTGTTCTTCCATTGGGACGTGTCTACAACGAGACCGTTCTCTGTATGGTGATAATCACCTACCTCAATCTCATATCAGTTGCTACAAGTATACTCAAAAGTGCATTTATTTTTTTCTTCTCATAGAATTTTCTCTTATATAACCCATCCGATTTACAATCCGATTACACCATTATGTTCATAACAATTAAATCTTTATAACAAGATCTCACATGATTATATTTTATAAAAAATACAAATTACTTTTATAATATATCTAAATTACTTTTAGATTTATTAAATTACTTCTTAGTCATAAAAGTAATTTAATAAAGCCTGAAAGTTAACTTAAAACAAAAGTACAGTAACTTGCTACGGTATTAAAAGAAATCTATTGTGGGGGTAAAAACATAAGTCTATCTAGAAATTAGATTTAATCAATATATCATAGTTACCCCTACAACGGATTTATTTCTAATGTCGTGACATGTTACCTTTATTTTGTTTTAAGTTACTTCTATAATATATCTATAATATATGTAAATTAATTTTATGTTTTATTGAATTTACTTTTATATATCTAAGATTCAACTTAATGAGATCTAAAACTAATTTATATTTTTTTATCAAAATAATCATGTGAGATCTTGTTATAAAGATTTAATTGTTACGAACACAATGGTATAATCGGATCGTAGATCGGATAAGTAAGTTAAGAGAAAATTTTATTTGAAACATAGGTTTTCTTATATATTTATAATGTTGTGAGTTGTTTATTTTATAATCATTTTTAGTCAATGACATAATTTATGCTGATTTAATTTAAATTTTATATAGACTCATGTTTTTACCTCGTAACGGATTTACTTTTAATGTCATGACAAGTTACTTTCTTTTTTTGTTTTAAGTTTATTCTATAATATATGTAAATTACTTTTAGGCTTTATTGAATTTACTTTTATGGATCCAAGAAGTAATTTAGGTCATTTAGTGAAATCTAAATGTAATTTAGATATATTATAAAAGTAATTTATATTTTTTTATCAAAATATAATCATGTGAGATCTTTTTATAAAGATTCAATTCTTACGACACAACGGTGTAATCAGATTATAGATCGGATGATTAGTTTAAGAGAATTTTTTTTTGAAGTAGAGGTGTGTATAGGGGGATGTGTCCCTCTCGCAGGCGTAGCCTAGAGCATCAGATAGCTTCAGATTCAGATTCTTCTCGATGATGCCACATGCGTGAATCGCCAGGCCATGTGTGGTTTAGACGGACGCACCAGTGCTCGCTTGTGGGATCGGACGGACGGCCGATGAACATGTCACGCGATAGGGCAATACAGAGAGAGCGCGCGAATTAAATTTTGTCCTTCCATTGCTGACGGCGTGGTGCGCTACTGAGCCGCATGATACAAAAGGCAAGATGCAGGATTGGAATGCCCCCGGATTGCTTCAACGGCAGAGATGAAGTGAACTACGTACACGTCTACAACGATGAAGCCAATGTCAGAGGAATACATTTCCATAGTCACATTTTCACAAATTGCGTGGTTAGGTCTGTGGAGTGATTCTACATAAAGGTCGGGCAATCCCATATTATTTTCAGAATAATACTTAGAAAATACCATATCCAATTAAACTTCTTTCTGGTAGTGTTACTCGCAAGAATGCAATTCAACCGAACAGGTTTTATGCAGGTCTTTTTGCTAGTTAGATGGCATATTTGGAAGCATATGAAAGATTTAATTTTCCAGGGGATGTGCCATAAACAAATGGCTCCAGAGATTTAAAAAGAAGGCCGTTCTCTTACATACTGATGGAATGAACCAATGAAGAACAATTTACAAAACACTGTGGACAATTAGTTACATCTTTCGTTGAACCTTGCGTCCTGTGCAATGTAATTATCCCTGTTCGTTAGTCCAACAAAAGTTGGATGGAGATGAAGATTTTCATGGCACGTATTTCAAACCGCTAAACGGTGTGTTTCGTGCGAAAACTTTTTATATGAAAGTTGTTCTAAAATATCAGATTAATCCATTTTCCAAGTTTGTAATAATTAAAACTCAATTAATCACACGTTATTACCACTACGTTTTGCGTAAAAAACTTAATCTTAATCTTCATCTCTTCATTTTCAGGAGATTCAAGCACATACGTATGTAACTTTATTTTTATATAATAAAATAAAAGAATTATGCCCAGCCCAACAATATTTTATCTTTAAAATAGACCAACCATATAAAGCAGTTTTTGTCCTACGACCTTTATGTTCTATGAGTGAGATATCATTTTGAAAAGGATGGTGCTCTACATACCACATGAGAGAGCACGGTAACAACACAACATAATCGCTCTTGCATCACAAGGATGAGGCATAGCCGCATAGGGAGCAAGGAGTGCGGCCGCATAGCCACATAGTCAGTCATTGACGGTGAGGCCTCGAGGGCGTCAGTCATGGAGAAGTGGGCTAGGTGGTTTTGGCCCTGGAGGATCAGGACATCGGCCGATGTGCCTTAAGGGTTAGGTTGTTTCGGTTGTCTTTATCTGGATCAGCTTTTACTTGGTTTTCTTCTTTACAATATGGATCAATTAACAGTTGGGCTGATTTGGAGAAGCATTTTCACAGCTATTTCTACAGTGGGGTACATGAGATGAAACTGTCCGATTTAACAACAATCATGCAGAGACATGATGAGCCTGTGCATGAATATAATCAGAGATTCAGAGAGATGAGGAATAAGTGCTACAGCTTGAGTTTAACTGATGTTCAGTTAGCCGATTTTGCTTTTCAGGGTATGATTGCTCCAATCAGGGAGAAGTTCTCATCTCCAGACTTTGATAGCTTATCACATCTTGCACAGAAGGTGACCTTGCATGAACAGAGATTTGCAGAAGTAAGGAAGAACTTTAAAAAGGTTAATCATGTATGTCCTTATATGTATGGATCGGATGATGATGATGACGACGACTCCGAAATAGCAGCAGCCGAATGGGTTAGAAGCAAGAAAGTTATACCATGTCAATGGGTAAAGAGTTCTGGAAAGGAGGAGAGGTATGACTTTGATATTACTAAGGCTAATAAGATTTTTGATTTGCTACTTCGGGATAAACAGATTCAACTTCCTACTGGTCATACAATCCCATCGGCTGAAGAATTGGGCAAGAAGAGGTATTGCAAGTGGCATAATTTTGGGTCTCATTCTACCAATGATTGCAAGGTTTTCAGGCAGCAGATCCAAGCGGCTATTGAGGGAGGCAAAATAAAATTTGATGACTCCAAGAGGCCGATGAAGGTTGATGGCAATTCTTTTCCTGTTAATATGGTGCATACGGCTGGCCGAACAGCTGATGGAGGACGTGCAAGAGGTTTTCAGGTGAATTCGGCTAAAATTATCAACAAATATCAGAAGAAGTATGACAAACAGCAGGAGAGGCATTACGAGGAAGGTGATGACAGTTTTGATCCTCATTGGGGCTGTGAGTTCTTTAGATTTTGCTGGAATGAGGGTATGAGGCTGCCATCTATCGAGGACTGTCCTGGGTGCGGTAATATTGCAGAAAGCTCAAGCCGATCGTATAATAAAGGCAATCGGCTAAGGCAAACAAGAGTTCCCGTTCATCAAAGACTGGGTCCAGTGAACCAAGATTGTAACCGGGAGGACAATGAAAATAGGAAGACTCAATGGTGTCCTGCTGGTATCTTTACAAAGAATCAGAAGAGAAGGGTTCAAAGATTGAGGAACAGGGAGCGCTTTCAGGAAGTCGAATAGGAAATCAATCATCGGATAAAGAAAACAAAGCCGAAGCAGGAGTGGCGTGTTAAGAATCAGGTTTCTGCAGCCGATGAAGCCACAGCCAATGAAGCAAAAGGATTTGCCAAAGGAAAAAGTGTTGTGACTGCATCGGTTAACATGGTCTTCACATTGCCTGCTGAATTTGGGATCAAACAAGCCGATGTTGATGAAGTTGAAGAAGAATCGGCTAAATTGATTTTGTCACCAAAACAAGCAGTCTTCGAGAAGCCAGAGGGGAAAGAGAATCAGCATCTTAAGCCATTATATATAAATGGCTATGTCAATGAGAAGCCAATGTCCAAGATGATGGTCGATGGTGGGGCTGCGGTGAATTTGATGCCTTATGCTACATTCAGGAAATTGGGCAGAAACGCTAAAGATCTCATCAAGACAAACATGGTGCTCAAGGATTTTGGTGGCAATCCATTGGAAACCAAAGGAGTTTTGAATGTGGAACTGACCGTCGGCAACAAAACTATCCCTACAACGTTTTTTGTCATCGATGGGAAGGGTTCCTGCAGCTTGTTGCTTGGAAGAGATTGGATTCATGCCAATTGTTGTATTCCTTCAACCATGCATTAGTGTTTAATTCAGTGGCAAGGCGAAAAGATTGAAATTGTGCCAGCCGACAGGTCAGTCAATGTTGCCAGTGCCAATTTAGCTCTTTGGGAGGTGGATGGTCTTGATTATTTATCTTGAAAAGTTTGGGATGGAGATTTTCTAAAAGTGTCCGATTCTGATATAAAGCTGATTGAAGATAGAGAACCGAAGCTATTATTTTGAGGGCGTCGTGGAGGGTTCAAATGTCTACAACAAGGACACAGTAGATGATCTCGATGACAAGCAAGGACAGGGTTTCATGTCGGCCGATGACTTGGAAGAAATTGACATAGGTCCAGGTGATCGACCAAGGCCGACATTTATTAGTAAAAATTTATCTCCGGAGTTTATAACCAAATTGATAGAGCTATTGAAGTAATTCAGAGATTGCTTTGCTTGGGAGTATTATGAGATGCCAGGATTCAGCCGATCGATTGTTGAACATCGGCTACCTATCAAACCAGGGGTTAGACCGCATCAACAACCTCCGAGAAGATGCAAAGCCGATATGCTTGAACCTATCAAGGTTGAGATTAAACATTTATATCATGCTGGTTTTATTCATCCTTGCCGATATGCCGAGTGGGTTTCTAGTATAGTTCCTGTTATCAAAAAGAACGGCAAGGTCAGGGTGTGCATTGATTTCCGAAACTTGAATAAAGCTACCCCGAAAGATGAATATCCAATGCCAGTAGCCAATCAGCTAGTTGATACTGCCTCAGGACATAAGATTTTAAGTTTTATGGATGGCAATGCAGGATACAATCAAATCTTTATGGCCGAAGAAGACATTCATAAGACAGCTTTTAGATGTCTTGGTACAATCGGCTTGTTTGAATGGGTTGTAGTGACTTTCGGCTTGAAAAGTGCTGGGGCTACATATCAAAGAGCCATGAATTATATATATCATGATCTGATCGGCTAGTTGGTTGAGGTCTACATTGATGATGTGGTTGTTAAATATAAAGAGATAGAAGACCACATAGTCGATTTGAGGAAGGTTTTTGAGAGAACTAGGAAATATGGCCTGAAGATGAACCCGACAAAGTGTGCTTTTAGCGTATCAGCTGGCCAGTTCTTGAGATTTCTTATTCATGGGAGGGGGATTGAGGTGACTCAAAGGAGTGTTAATGCAATCAAGAAGATTCAGCCTCCAGAGAACAAGAAAGAATTGCAAGAGATGATCGGCAAGATAAATTTTGTTAGAAGGTTTATTTGTAATTTATCTGGAAGGTTAGAGCCTTTTACACCATTGTTAAGATTGAAAGCAGATCAACAGTTTTCTTGGGGGGCAGAGCAACAGAAAGCATTGGACAATATTAAGGAATATCTTAGCTTTCCTCCAGTTTTGATTCCTCCACAGAAGGAGATACCTTTTAGGTTATATCTGTCGGCCGGTGAGAAGTCAATCGGCTCGGTCTTGATTCAGGAGCTCGAAGGGAAAGAAAGAGTTGTATTCTACTTGAGTCGTCGGCTCTTGGATGCAGAGACTAGATATTCTCCAGTGGAGAATTGTGCTTGTGCTTACATTTTTCATGTACAAGGTTAAGGCATTATCTATTATCCAACGAATGCACTGTCATATGCAAAGCCGATGTTGTTAAATACATGTTATCGGCTCTAATTTTGAAAGGATGGGTTGGAAAGTGGATATTTTCCTTAACTGAGTTTGATCTTCGGTATGAGTCACCGAAGGCGGTCAAAGGGCAAGCTATAGCCGATTTTATTGTAGAACATCGTGATGATTCAATCGGCTCGGTTGAGATTGTGCCATGGACTTTATTCTTTGATGGGTCAGTGTGCACTCATGGTTGTGGCATCGGCTTGGTTATAATTTCCCCTCGGGGGGCAAGTATTGATTTTGCTTATACTATCAAACCTTATGCAACCAACAATTAAGCTGAGTATGAGGCAGTTCTTAAAGGGTTGCAGTTACTCAAGGAAGTTGAAGCCGATGCTATTGAAATTATGGGGGATTCTTTGCTGGTGATCAGTCAATTGGCAGGAGAATATGAGTGCAAGAACGACACATTAATGGTTTATAATGAGAAGTGCCGAGAGCTGATGAAGGAGTTTCGGCTGGTGACTCTAAGGCATGTATCTCGCGAACAAAATATTGAAGCTAATGATTTGGCTCAAGGAGCATCGGGGTATAGGCCGATGATCAAATATGTTAAGGTTGAAGTTGCTACAATAACAGCCGATGATTGGAGATATGATGTGCATCAATATTTATAGAATCCATCTCAATCGGCTTCTCGGAAATTGAGATATAAGGCGTTGAAGTATACTTTATTGGATGATGAACTCTATTACCGGACGTTTGATGGGGTGTTGCTTAAATGTTTGACTACCGATCAGGCTAAGGTTGCAATCGGCGAAGTTCATGAAGGGATTTGCGGCACTCATCAATCGGCTCATAAGATGAAGTGGTTGCTTCGACGTGCAGGGTATTTTTGGCCGACAATGCTGGAGGATTGTTTCAAATATTACAAAGGGTGTCAAGATTGTGAGAAATTTGGAGCAATTCAGAGGGCACCGGCATCGGCTATGAATCCTATCATTAAGCCATGGCCATTTAGAGGTTGGGGAATTGATATGATCGGCATGATTAATCCACCATCAAGTAAAGAACATAAGTTTATATTGGTGGCAACCGATTATTTTACCAAGTGGGTGGAGGCGATTCCTTTGAAAAAGGTTGATTCTGGGGATGCTATACAGCTTGTTCAAGAGCATATAATCTATCGATTTGGAATTCCTCAAACCATTACAACTGATCAGGGTTCAATTTTCGTGTCCGATGAGTTTGTTCAGTTTGCCGATAGCATGGGCATCAAATTGTTGAATTCTTCACCATATTATGCACAAGCTATTGGCAGGCCGAGGCATCTAATAAGAGTTTGATCAAATTGATTAAGAGAAAAATTTCTGATTATCCTCGGCAGTGGCATACTCGATTGGCTGAAGCATTGTGGTCTTATCGGATGGCTTGTCATCGACCGATCCAAGTCCCTCCTTATAAACTTGTTTATGGACATGAGGCTGTTTTGCCATGGGAAGTTCGAATCGGCTCAAGGAGAACGGACATGCAAAATGATTTAACAGCCGATGAATATTGTTGTCGAAATGACAACCGCATACGTCGAAAGACGTGGTTACTCAACCGTGACTGGAAAACGGTAAAGTGTATTAATTTCAGAATTTTTCTTGGGATCCCCCTTTACATGACCCTAGGGGTCTATTTATAACCCTGTTACAGGTCCCCCTATTTGGGTTCAGGTTTTACAGAGGAATTTACATGGTTGTCCTTATGAAAGGGACATATACATGGGTATACAGTGTCATTTGCACTCATGGGCTTCTAATGGGCCGGTAGATTGGGCTCGGCCTATGGTGAATGGGCCGGTCGGGCCAAAGCAGCCTGTGGGGTTGCTTGCATCCCGAACCTGTCCTGACGGGGGTCTTGCAGCTTCGCCATATGCCCTTTGCTATATGCCGTTCGCCCATGATGACCTTGCTTCACGTGGACCCGCCGCGGCTTGTCAGCCTTCGCCATCTCCACTCATGGCCTTCACCATGGGGCTTCGCCTAGTCTGCTCTGATGACTTTGGCTTGAATCCTTGCTGGTTCTCAGGTTTCGGCAAGTCTGGCCGAAGGGCCTCATGGCATACCACCAACAAGCCCCTCACGGGCAAGGGTGAGTAAGGAGCTTCGGCCGAGACCGTGCAAACCATGTGGTATGGTATGAGGCGCCCTCTTTCGGCCGACGTTCCTGCCGAAACCTCTTCTCAGAGTCCTGCTGAAAAAACATGAACACTTGGTGTTTTCGTGGTTTGGTTAGAGAACATTAGCATTCGCCCATTTCGGGAAGGGCGAAACTGCATCGCCTTGATTCTAGCCCGAAATGCGACACTAAGGGGCCCTTCGTGGGCCCTTCGTGGTTTGGCCCTCTCGGGCTTCGGCCTGAACTGTGCGGCCCAGCCCGATGGGAATTTACCATTTCGTCTGCCCCTGGACACGTGTCGCACCCTGATTGGGTGGAAGCCGAACCGTCGTGTGATGGGGTTATATAACCCCGCCCTGGATTACTGCTTTTCTCCCCTCGCTTTTTTACTTTTACTGCTGCTATGCATTCATGCCCTTAGGATTCGATACTTTCACCTTTGCACGCTCTCATGCCTTTCGATCAGCCCCCTCCTTTCGCCACGGACTTGATGGCCCCTCGCAAGCCTACGAAGGCTAGGTCGACTGGCGAAGACCCTGGCAGCCTTGGCGAAGGGTGGTCGTGTTTCCTCAGCAAATCACTTGTCAAGAGGGCCGCCCTAGCTGAGCTTGTCCTTTCCGGTGCTCTCGCGGAGGGCCAGGCGACCTATGGAGGTGACGCCGTCGTCCCTTCGCCCGATGACGGCCAGACTGTCGTCTTCGCTGCCGGGCTTCGCCTCCCTTGCGACGACTTTCTGCCACCCGTACTGGAGATGTACGAGGTCAGGCTTTCCCAGCTCAGCCCATCGGTGTTCCCGAAGTTAGCTGATTTCGCGTGGATGTGTTGAACGTGCGGGTTCGATCCCACTGTCGAGCTGTTCGCCGTTCTGTTTACGGCGTGCACGACGACGAAGGACGTGGACACACCGGCCGGTCCGAGGAAGACGGTGTTTGGGTGCGTGAATTTCATACTCCGCCCTGAGCGCTCAGACGTCTGGCCGGTGCCCGCCCAGATGGCGAAATGGGAGCGAAACTGGATGCAGAAGTGGTTTTATATCAACAACCCGTATTCCACCGAAGATAGCAAGGCGAACTGGCTTAGGTTCGAACGTGTTGCTGTTTCGATCGCCGCTAAGCCGATCATGGAGGTCGACGGTGTTCTTGAGTCTCGGCTTATTCTCCTTCACAAGGTGGCGCGGCGGCTAAGCACCCGCGACCTCTACGAAGAGTACTGCCTGCTTCGGATTTCTCCCCTCGCCCGCGAATGGGGGGTGTCCGTTAGTGAGGACAAAGAGGTGCTTGGGCTCCCCCACCTCGCTTTTCCTCCTGGAGTCAAGCGTAAGTTCCTTGTGTTTATCAGCGCCCTCTCTATGCGTGTGGACACCTTTCGACTCATTTCGTTTTTTGGTCCAGTTCGCACACTTGTAGACGCTGAAGCAGAGGCGTCGAAGATGGTTGGGGGCCCTACTTCGGCTGAATTTGCCCGCCTGCTTTCGCATCAGCTCAACGGCCGGGCGAACCGGGTTTATTTTGGCGAACTGCCTGGTCGATCGATCCCTGCCAAGGCAGGTGATGACGACGTCGGAATGTCGCGAAAGCGCAAGCGGGCGGTCGTGAAGGGTGGGCAAGTGCGAACTCGTTGCGCTACGAAGGACACGGCCGAAAGCGGCGGTGAAGAGGAGGAGGACGACAAGGATGCCGGGTCTGAGGACGATGGCTCCCATGGCTATTCCCCTAGTCCGACCCCGGTGAAGTCTGGGGCGGGCTCTCACATTTCACCCATTCGCCCACAAGACATTGCTGTGGCGAATGCCCTTTTGGCGATCTCTAGCACTGCGGCGAAGCCGGTACCAGTCGCGCGAGGGAGGAAGAAAGGGAAGGTCGTCCAGGTTGGTCGTGCCTTTTCGGACAACGAGGGGTCCGACGGGACACCGACTTCACCGGTTCTTCAGCGCGTTCATCCTCGAGGGAGGCACGCGTCTCCGCCGCCTGTTGGCGACACAAAAGCGGTGACAGGTGGGACTGCTTCGGCGCCAGCGGCCGGGGCGAACGCCCCTCAGGACAAACGGGCTGAGGCGATTCCCTCGCCAGCTCGCCAGCGGGAAGGCAAAGCTCCAGCGGATGAGGGGACTGTGTCAGACGTGACACTTACCGCCCCGCACTTCATTCCCGCCGATTTCGCCACTCGGCCAGAGATCACCCCTTTTGTGGATGGGGTGTGCCAAGTTATCGCCCCCTCCGAAGGCCTTGGTCTTTTTACCGAAATGAACGAGTTCGGCGAAAGATGTGCCGTCGTGGAGAGCTTGTTCATTCGGGTATGTATTTTTTTTAGTTTTCCCTTTTCGCTCTTGATGGTTTCGGACTCCCTTTCGTAGGGCCTTGCCGCGCACCTGAGTGCGAAGAAGTCCGCCTTGGAAAGGCTAGATGGTTATCGGCTTCGGCTCCGTAAGGCCGAGGACGATCTTCGCCACAAGGAGGACGAAATGCGCATTGTGGCGGACACCTTGAGGAGGGCGAATGTGGAAAACAAGTCCTTGATGGGGGAGAACAAGTCCCTCCGTGCCGATCTGGAGGTGGCGAACAAGCGAGACGTCGAGCGCGATCGCCAGCTTGCTGCAGCCGGAGAGAGGATCAAGTCTCTCGAGACTCACCTTGTTTCGGCCGAAGCTGCTGCTTCGGCTTTAGGGCCGGCGACGGAATCCGCCAAGCAGGCCTGCTACACGCTCAGGCTGGCCTTCAACGACCATGGTGCGCGCGCGGAGGACGCCCCGGGATGTGACGGGACGGCTTTCGACTTTTCTGAGTGGACGCAAGAGGCGGCCGGCTTAGTTGTCGAAGTGGTCGGCGCTTACGGGGATTGCTGTGCTCGTGTTTCGGCGGGCTTCGTCCTTAGCCTGGTACACGCACACGGTTGCGAGCATATCAGGGATTTCCCCCATCATGTGGCGAGGGAGTGGCCTTCGAACTCGCAATGCTCCAGGGCAGCCTTGAAGGCCTTCCGAAAGGGTTTCTGGGAGGACGGTGGCTGGGATTGCGCGAAGACCCGCCTTCGCGAAAACCATGAGAGGATCGCGAAAGAGGAGGAAGCTGCTGCCGCCCACACCGGAGGGGACCCCGGGTCGTCGGAGCCGCCGGCCGAACACGAGGGCGAAGACAACATAGGCCAAGACCACCCTGAGGTATGAGGCCCTTCGCCCACGTATGACTTCCTTTTTTTTTTGTTAGTAGCCCTACTGTGGATAGGCTCTTTGTATATTTGGCTTTTAGCCGCTTTCGTCTTGTAACTGTTAAGACTTCTTGTTAATGGAAAAACTGTCGTTTCGCCAATCCTACTGTTGGGCAGTGGTATTGATTTCGTCTGGATCTTTTCTCTTTTGCACTTGTTCTTTGGTGCTTTATTAGCAGGCTTGTGGCCGAAAAGCATGCGTTCGGCCCCCCACCAGGGATTGGCGAAAGGAGAACGAGAAGTTCTTAGCGGCGAAAGGTTTGCCAAAGGTTAGGCGTCCTCTTCGGCCCGTTTACCGCGAGATGTTAATAAACAGCAACAGCTACCAAGTCGTAAAGGTTGCTGAATGGATGCGCACACATCCGGGTCGGACCTTAGAAGATTATTATGGCCATCGTGTTTCGTGCCGTGAGGACAGCGCACGCTTTTGGCGAGACTTTAATAGGTCGATTCGCCAAGAGGCGATCGCTTGTCGCCGCTATGGCCTAGCTTGTGCTTCGCCCCCTTCTCCTCTTAGGGTAGTGTATGACATTAGTAGCGATGACGAACCATGTTCGTCGAATCGTTCCTTAGGGAGTGGGGACTGCTTTGGGGGCGAAGGTGTAATCTATTTGTAAGTTGGGCTGTGAGGCCTTTGCTTTGTATGCTTGTAGCATGTTGTATGGCTGTAACCTTCGATTATATTTTCGAGGTTAATAAAGGTGTGTTTTATTTCCTTTTCGCTATTTTCGCATTGTCACCTTTCGTGCTTTCGTTGGGTCGAAACATGTCACACCCTAAAAATCTTAAAGTTATAAATTATTGTTTAAATGGAATTATCAGAAATGATTTTTAAAAGCCTAGAAGAAAAGATCTAATTTTAAATAATAAATTCCAATATAAAATTAGGCCAGATAAAATTTTATTAAATACTTTGCTTAATTCTATAATTCCTAGATTTTTCTGGGATTTATTTGAGCTAAGGAAGTATTTTTAATAAATGGAATTGCATTTCATGAATTATTTAAATTGAAAAAGGTTTTAAAATCCTCTTTTGGCTTTGGGCCGAAAGTCGGCCCAAAACCTTTTCTCTCTCCTCCTCGGCCCAAGCCGGCCCAGTCCGCCGCAGCCGCCGCGCGTGCGCGCGCCCTCGGACGCTGACAGGTGGGGCGCACCCGTCAGTCTTCGTCTTCCTCGCGCCGCCGCCCGCGCCCGAACCCTAGCGTCGCGCCGCCGCTGTTTCCTTCCAAATCCGGCCACGTCTTTCCTTCTCCGGTGAAATCGGTTGAGGGGAAATGATCTTCGTAATCTCCTCTACCTTTTCTCTTATGGAATCATCGGCTAATTCGGTTTGGAAATCCGTGGATTCGAGTTCGATTCGGATCGGTCTCTCTCCTCCGAACCCTAACCTTTCCATCGTCGTCGCCGGGCCGCTGTGGGCTTCGCCGCTGCCTTCCAACCCCTTTAAAAGGATCCCCGAGCTCCCCTCTACCCGTCGACGCCCTTGTTTTCGCCTCTCGCCGTCCGTAGCGCCCTAGCGCCGTGTAGCCTAGCGCCGCCGTCGTCGCAGCCGCTCCAGCCGTGCGCCGCCGTCGCTCCAGCCGTCGCCGTCGCTCGGGAAGACCGTCGTCGTGGTCGCCGTCGCATCGCCGTCCTCGTCCGCCCCTTTGCCGTCGCTGTAGACCACCGGAGGACCGTCGCCGTCGTCAAGCCGAAGGTTGCCGCCGCTTCTTCCTCGTCGCCGTCGCCGTCCGTTGCTTCTCCGCCGTTCCTTTGGTCACCAGTGAGTTCACCGTGCCGTCCGCATCGTTTTGGTGCACTCCGTTCGCGCCGCCGCGCCGTCGATCGCCGGCGAGCATGCGCGCCCGTGCCGCCGCCGGTGGTGACGCCACCGCCGACGTCATCGTCGTCGTCTCCCGTGAGCCGGCCATGGGCCAATCGATCTCGGCCGTTCGTTTGAGTTGGATCGATCTCGGCCGTCCGATCCGTAGACCGCCGCCGTGGACCCAGTCCACCGTGAACCCGAGCCCCGCTGACGCAATAATTCCCTTTTTCCTTTTCAAAAATAATTCATTATTGCGTCATAATTCAATTAAAATTTATATAAATGATTTAATCCGATTTAATCTTTAAAAATTCATAACTAATTCATCTTAGCTCGGATTTAGTTGGTTCAAGTCTCTAAATTTTTCTAAAATTGAGATCTACATGTTCAAGTCTCTATTATCAATTTGTTATTGTGTGCCTCGGCTGATTCCTGGACGAGGGTTTACACACATGTAAGCGTTTGGAATTTTGGATAGAAATTCCGGGCGTGACAAGTTGGTATCAGAGCGACCTTGACCATAGGATATGCCAAACAGTTACCTATAGGAGCCGTCTAAAAATATTGGAAAATTAGAACTGTTCTCCTCCCGTTCTCTTTTAATTAAACCAAGCTAATGGCACATGCAGTTTATAATCTCTTAAATTGTTCCTTTTAAAATTTACTTTTTGTGTTGTTGGTACTGTACATCTATTACTATACTAATGGCCCAGTTACTAGCAAAGGTTTTACAACATTGTTTTATTTAATCTTGCTGCAATATAATAAACTTAGCATGTTGATTTTATAACCCTCTTTTAATTCTTTTCTTTTGAAACCTGTTATTCAAAAGTGCAAAACCAGTGATCCTGTTTTTAACCGTTTCAACTTATCTTGCAAGATTGGTTTATTTTATTCCTTTACCTTTCATTTTGAATTTCTAATTTTATTCAAAGTAACCCGAAAACTTGTGCTATTAATTGGATAAATGTCTTAACTCCCTCCTTTCACTTGTCTTTAGATGACGCACTACAAGCCTGAGTACTTGTTTGGTACTGAAGGATTTGTCCAGGAGTTGCGTACGATGTCCTTTGCCAAAGGATTTGGGACTGCCCCGTTGTATGCCCAGATTTCTCATGATCGCGATGAAGAGAAGTGCCATGTCAAAGTCACCTTGAATAGTAATCGTGAAGATATCCCATCAGTGATGTTCGAAGCTGGAGGGGGAAACTATATGCATGCATGTCAGGAGGGGGCAAGAATCGCCATCGGAGAGCTCCGCGACCGTTACAGTAACCAGTTGGCCAATACGGAGTATCGCTACCATCCTCGCCAACCCCAGGGAAGTGACCGTGGCAGCTACCTTGAACCTGCAGGAATCGAGAATGATGCTACTACAAGACATTTGGTCGAGATGCTATGGGCTGTGGATGAGACACGTGCTGAAATTGTGATAGCAGCTCATGATCGGGAAGACTGGAATCGTGTTAAGATTTGCAAGCTGGAGGACAAGGTGGATCGTTTGGAGAAGGAGCTAGCCGCATTGAAGGGAGAAGCACTACCACGAAAAGCCAGAGTTCGTCTTACTGCAAGAAAGAGAGCTCTTTTTGTCCCTCGCTACCAGTTGGCGCCAAAGGTTCATGTGGTGGAAAAAGAAGTTACCCCAGCAAATCCTCAGGTCATCAACATAAGTGATGATGAAGAGGAAGAATCGAAGCGCACCCATTCAAAGGTCGAGTGGGGAGCAACTCAAGATGATGATGAAGACGAGCCGATCGAGCCTTCAATCAACTCCGATGCTCGGAAGACCTAGAACGCCTTGTTAAGACGTTGCCTTAGATCGTTATGTTAGTTTGCTTGTTTAAGTTTGGTTGTGTGTGTGGGTCTCGCATGTGATTTACATCAGTGAAGAGATGTAAGTGCATGCGTTTGTTTGCTTTCGAGTGTTAGGTAGTGGTGAGTTTAGTGGTGTGAGAGTCTTCAAATCTATGTAATAATGAAACTCAGTTAAGATCAATAAAAGTTAAGTTAAAAAAATTAATTCTCTGTCCTAAGTAGTTTTCCCCGGTTTCTCTTCTTGTGCTCCTGTCCATGCCAGATGGTGCTCACTCGCAGCGTTGGAAATGGTCCCAACAATAGCAACAACAACAGCAACAACAACAATGGAGAGAATCCCACGCTTGCCCAAGTTTTGGCTCAACAGACACAGCTTATGCATATGATGATGCAGCAACTCCAGAACCAGCAGAACCAAGGGAATAACCAGGCACCTCCCCAGAACAAGCTAGCAGAATTTCTTCGCGTGAGGCCACCTACATTCTCTAGCACTACTAATCCGGTAGAGGCTGGTGATTGGCTGCACGCCATAGAAAAGAAGTTGGACTTGCTTCAGTGCACTGATCAGGAGAAGGTTTCTTTTGCTTCACATCAGCTGCATGGCCCTGCTTCTGAGTGGTGGGATCACTTCCGTCTCAACAGGACTACGGCGGAACCTATCACTTGGCTTGAATTTACTGCTGCTTTTCGCAAGACGCATATACCATCGGGAGTGGTGTCTCTTAAGAAGAGGGAATTCAGAGCGCTCACTCAGGGATCTCGCTCTGTTACTGAATATTTGCATGAGTTTAATCGCCTAGCTCGTTATGCTCCGGAAGAAGTGCGCACTGATGAAGAGCGTCAAGAGAAGTTCCTGGAAGGACTAAATGATGAGCTTTCTTACCCATTAATGACTGGAGATTATCATGATTTCCAGAAATTGGTGGATAAGGCTATTCGCCAGGAGGATAAGTACAACCGCATGGAGCAGAAGAAACGCAGGATTGCTCACTTCAAAGCTCAGCAAGGGAATAATCAGAGGTCACGACTTGTTTTGGGATCTCAGTCAATGCCACAGGGAGGTTCTTCGTCTGTTGTTCGTCCGCAGCGTCAGTTCTTCAACAACAATGTTGGCAACAACAATCGCAACCAAGCTCCACGTCCTGTGACAGCTCCGACACCGCATCAGCCTGTCAAGAGGGAACAAGGAAACAAGCCCGGGGTATGTTTCAACTGTGGTGAACCAGGCCATTACTCCGACAAGTGTCCGAAGCCCCGACGCGTGAAGGTTGTCCCGGCACAGAACAACTCCACCACACCAGCGACAAAGGCTCGTGTCAACCATGTTGCTGCTGCAGAAGCTCAAGATGCTCCAGATGTGATTTTGGGTACGTTCCCTGTTAACTCAGTCCCTGCAACAGTACTTTTCGACTCTGGTGCTACGCATTCATTTTTATCTATGAGTTTTGCGGGAAATCATGGGATGGAGGTAGAAGATCTTAGACGTCCTTTGATGGTTAGTACCCCAAGTAATCAAGCACTCTCAGTGCAACGTAGCCCCTCTGTCAGAATAGAGATTCATGGAGTGCCATTCCTGGCCAATCTTATTCTGTTAGAATCCAAAGACCTTGATGTCATCCTAGGGATGGACTGGTTAGCGAGATATAAAGGTGTGATAGACTGTGCCAATAGAAAAGTAACTCTCACCAGCATTGATGGCTAAGTTGTAACTGTTCACGCATTGCCTTCAGAGCCTTCAAGGTCAAGTCTGAACCAAATAGCTTTGGAAGAGATTCCTATAGTACGAGAATACCCAGATGTGTTCCCGGATGATTTACCTGGTATGCCGCCTAAAAGAGATATAGAGTTCAGAATAGATCTGGTACCTGGTACAGCTCCAATCCATAAGAGACCTGATAGAATGGCGGCCAATGAGTTAGCAGAAGTTAAGAGGCAAGTAGATGATTTGCTTCAGAAAGGATACATTAGACCAAGTTCGTCTCCATGGGGTGCTCCAGTTATTTTTGTTGAAAAGAAAGATCATACCCAGAGGATGTGTGTGGACTATCGTGCCCTAAATGATGTGACTATCAAGAATAAGTATCCGCTACCCAGAATTGATGATTTGTTTGATCAGCTCAAGGGTGCCACTGTTTTCTCCAAGATCGACCTTCGATCAGGATATCACCAGTTAAGGATTAAAGAGGAAGACATACCTAAGACGGCTTTCACTACTCGGTATGGGTTATTTGAGTGTACGGTTATGTCTTTCGGACTTACCAATGCCCCCGCTTTCTTCATGAACTTGATGAATAAGGTGTTTATGGAATACTTAGACAAGTTCGTGGTCGTCTTTATTGATGACATTCTTATCTACTCTCGAACCAAGGAAGAGCATGAAGAACATCTTCGCCTTGCATTGGAGAAGCTACGAGAACATCAATTGTATGCCAAGTTTAGCAAGTGTGAATTTTGGTTGTCGGAAGTGAAGTTCCTTGGTCACGTCATCTCAGCCGGAGGAGTTGCCGTTGATCCTAGTAATATGGAATCGGTAACCAGCTGGAAACAACCAAAGACAGTTTCAGAGATTCGCAGTTTCCTGGGTCTTGCAGGATATTACCGGAGGTTTATAGAGAATTTCTCCAAGATTGCTAAGCCCATGACACGACTGCTTCAGAAAGATGTGAAGTACAAGTGGTCAGAAGAATGTGAGCAGAGTTTTCAAGAACTGAAGAGTCGCCTAATATCAGTGCCCATTTTGATTTAGCCTGATCCAAAGAAGGGTTTCCAAGTGTATTGCGATGCATCTTAAGCTTGGGTTAGGATGTGTTCTGATGCAAGATGGGAAGGTGGTTGCCTATGCATCTCGTCAGTTACGTCCGCATGAGAAAAACTATCCTACTCATGATCTCGAGTTAGCTTCAGTGGTTCATGCATTGAAGATTTGGCGTCATTATCTTTTCGGTACCCGTACAGAGGTGTACACCGATCACAAGAGTTTAAAGTACATCTTTACTCAACCGGATCTGAACATGAGACAACGGAGATGGTTGGAATTAATCAAGGATTATGACCTGGGAATTCATTATCACCCGGGAAAGGCTAATGTTGTAGCAGATGCTCTTAGCAGGAAAGGCTATTGCAATGCTACGACAGTTGCCATTGGAGTTATGCAAGGAATTTGAAAGATTAAATTTGGGAATTGTCACTAGAGGTTTTGTTGCGACTTTAGAAGCAAAGCCTACTCTCATTGATCAGGTTAGAGAAGCCCAGATTAATGACCCTGATATTCATGAGATCAAGAAGAATATGAGAAGAGGAAAAGCTATCGGTTTCTTGGAAGATGAACAAGGGACCGTATGGTTGGGCGAGAGAATTTGTGTTCCAGAGGACAAAGAGTTGAAAGATACAATTCTGAAAGAAGCTCATGACACTTTGTATTCCATTCACCCTGGTAGTACCAAGATGTATCAAGATCTCAAAGAAAGATTTTGGTGGACAAGTATGAAGCGTGAGATAGCAGAGTTTGTAGCTATGTGTGATGTTTGTCAGCGAGTTAAGGCAGAACATCAGAAACCCGCAGGTTTGTTGCAACCTTTGAAGATACCAGAATGGAAGTGGGAAGAGATCGGTATGGATTTTATCACAGGTTTACCCAGAACATCATCGGGCCATGACTCTATTTGGGTCATAGTCGACAGACTTACCAAAGTGGCTCATTTCAATCCAGTAAAGACAACATATTCCGGAAGTCGTTTGGCGGAATTGTATATGGCAAGGATTGTGTGTTTGCATGGTGTCCCTAAGAAAATAGTATCTGATCGAGCTAGTCAGTTTACTTCAAAGTTTTGGAAGAAGCTTCAGGAAGAGATGGGTTCTAAGCTGAACTTTAGTACTGCTTATCATCCGCAGACAGACGGACAAACCGAAAGGGTGAATCAGATTTTGGAAGACATGTTGAGAGCTTGTGCTTTAGACTTCGGTGGAAGTTGGGATAAGAATTTGCCTTATGCAGAGTTCTCATACAACAACAGTTATCAAGCTAGTCTTCGAATGGCTCCTTACGAAGCACTGTATGGTCGTAAGTGTCGTACTCCGCTTTTGTGGGATCAAACGGGAGAACGTTAGGTTTTCGGAACTGATATCCTAAGGGAAGCAGAAGAAAAAGTGAAGGTCATTCAAGAAAGATTGCGTGTAGCTCAGTCTCGTCATAAGAGTTATGCCGACAATCGCCGCAGAGATTTGAGTTTTGAAGTAGGAGATCATGTGTACCTTCGTGTCACGGCTCTCCGGGGAGTTCATCGTTTTCATACCAAAGGAAAATTGGCTCCGCGTTTTGTGGGACCCTATAAGATTGTTAGTCGAAGAGGTGAGGTTGCTTATCAGTTGGAATTACCTCAATCGTTGGCAGGAGTCCATGATGTGTTCCATGTGTCACAGTTGAAGAAGTGTTTAAGGGTACCTACTGAGGAAGCTAATCTTGAACAGATAGAAATCCAAGAGGATCTGACATATGTCGAGAAACCAATTCGTATTTTGGAAACAAATGAGAGAAGAACCAGGAATCGAGTTATCAGTTTTTGTAAGGTTCAATGGAGTAATCACTCAGAAGAAGAAGCTACTTGGGAACGAGAAGATGAATTAAAGTCCACTCATCCGCATCTTTTCGCCAGTTCTTCCGAATCTCGAGGACGAGATTCTGTTTAAGGGGGGTAGGTTTGTCACACCCTAAAAATCTTAAAATTATAAATTATTGTTTAAATGGAATTATCAGAAATGATTTTTAAAAGCCTAGAAGAAAAGATCTAATTTTAAATAATAAATTCCAATATAAAATTGGGCCAGATAAAACTTTATTAAATACTTTGCTTAATTCTATAATTCCTAGATTTTTCTGGGATTTATTTGAGCTAAGGAAGTATTTTTAATAAATGAAATTGCATTTCATGAATTATTTAAATTGAAAAAGGTTTTAAAATCCTCTTTTGGCTTTGGGCCGAAAGTCGGCCCAAAACCTTTTCTCTCTCCTCCTCGGCACAAGCCGGCCCAGTCCGCCGCAGCCGCCGCGCGTGCGCGCGCCCTCGGACGCTGACAGGTGGGGCCCACCCGTCAGTCTTCGTCTTCCTCGCGCCGCCGCCCGCGCCCGAACCCTAGCGTCGCGCCGCCGCCGTCTCCTTCCAAATCCGGCCGCGTCTTTCCTTCTCCGGTGAAATCGGTTGAGGGGAAATGATCTCCGTAATCTCCTCTACCTTTTCTCTTATGGAATCATCGGCTAATTCGGTTTGGAAATCCGTGGATTCGAGTTCGATTCGGATCGGTCTCTCTCCTCCGAACCCTAACCTTTCCATCGTCGTCGCCGGGCCGCTGTGGGCTTCGCCGCCGCCTTCCAACCCCTTTAAAAGGATCCCTGAGCTCACCTCTACCCGTCGCCGCCCTTGCTTTCGCCTCTCGCCGTCCGTAGCGCCCTAGCGCGGTGTAGCCTAGCGCCGCCGTCGTCGCAGCCGCTCCAGCCGTGCGCCGCCGTCGCTCCAGCCGTCGCCGTCGCTCGGGAAGACCGTCGTCGTGGTCGCCGTCGCGTCGCCGTCCTCGTCCGCCCCTTTGCCGTCGCTGTAGACCGCCGGAGGACCGTCGCCGTCGTCAAGCCGAAGGTTGCCGCCGCTTCTTCCTCGTCGCCGTCGCCGTCCGTTGCTTCTCCGCCGTTCCTTTGGTCACCGGTGAGTTCGCCGTGCCGTCCGCATCGTTTTGGTGCACTCTGTTCGCGCCGCCGCGCCGTCGATCGCCGGCGAGCATGCGCACCCGAGCCGCCGCCGGTGGGGACGCCACCGCCGACGTCATCGTCGTCGTCTCCCGTGAGCCGGCTGTGGGCCAATCGATCTCGGCCGTTCGTTTGAGTTGGATCGATCTCGGCCGTCCGATCCGTAGACCGCCGCCGTGGACCCGGTCCACCGTGAACCCGAGCCCCGCTGACGCAATAATTCTCTTTTTCCTTTTCAAAAATAATTCATTATTGCGTCATAATTCAATTAAAATTTATATAAATGATTTAATCCAATTTAATCTTTAAAAATTCATAACTAATTCATCTTAGCTCGGATTTAGTTGGTTCAAGTCTCTAAATTTTTCTAAAATTGAGATCTACATGTTAATAATATCCACATGTACTGTTCATGCTTTCTTATGTGCTGTTTTGGTGTTTTTGCTCTTTTCTGTTTAGATTCCGACGTTTCCGAAGAGTCCGTTTTCGCAGGAGAAGATTTAGAAGACTTCCAAGGCCAGCAAGGCAAGTCACACAGATCCTAATCAATCCTTTGAGCATGTTGATCCCGTTTAAAGCTATTGTTTCTATTCAACTATTGCATTTATTTTCGAATGTCATTGGGTGGAATTAACCTATTGTTTGTTATAGCCCCTTTTGTTATTGATTATCTTATTCCTTGATACCTTGGGTTATTATAACTTGACTAGTTGAGCTTTATATTGGTTCGACTAGATATTAGGTGTAATTGCTTAGCCATGCTTAGAAACATTAGCACACTAAAGGGATAACTTATGATTCACTATTATTTAATGATGGCTTAATGATAGTTCACGATGGTCAATCGTGATTGGTTAATTAATTAATTTGACAACTAAAACCTGATAATGGTGGGTTGTGCGTACATGGTTTTGATGGTCGTGCTCATGACAATTAAGGACCGGTTCACGAGTTTTGGTTGTGAAACATTAACCGTGCCAACCACAAGCCAGCGTGGGCAACGGCTTTATCTTTTGTATAGCATAGTTCATTGCGGAGCAACAGACTGAGAAGTGGCGGAGATAAGCCCACGGGGGTCACTGGGGAGTCCATGCCTTATTTATAAGGGGGTGATTATGATCCAGGAATGGTGCACTGTGGTGGATTGTGTTGTGCGAGGGGTAATGTCACAGCTCCTTTCCGAGGTACCGTGGTGGTATCAAGGCACATGGTGACATGTTGTGGGGCTGTGTCTTGTGGGTACAGTGGTACACCTCTGATCAGAGTAAAACTATTCGAATAGCCGTGCCCGCGGTTATGGGCGGGTCTAACAATGTCTTTCGTGATTAGTCTCACCCTTCACACCATAATAAAAGATGTTATAATTGGTAATAATTGATTATCTCCTGGTTTGGAATGGTATATTCCTGGTTTGGAGTTAGAACTGTGTAGCCGGGGTTGGTTGTACAGAATGGTTGGGCCTATACAACAGGGTATGTTGTATAGTGTTGGATTAATACTGTTTAATTAATACTCTACTGTTTTATTAAATTCTGAAATATTCCTTAAATGCTATTTATGCAAAGAAGCCTATATTATGCCATCCTTGGTTATCCTGTGCACTTGCATATTTGCTGCGTGGCTTGCTGAGTATGTCATATACTCACCTTGCAATCATTCATCAGAGGAGGAGTTCTACAGTGATGCTGATGGTGTACAGGATTTGGCGTAGTCCTTGTCAAGCTGCCTGTGGAGTGGAGTCGTTTGCACTGTATATCTTTAGTTTCCGCTGCTTAGATTTTTATTGATTGAGAGGAACTATCTACCTCTGTAATGACATTTTATTCGCTTATTAATTAGAGTAATAAATGTACTCTATTATCAATTTGTTATTGTGTGCCTCGGCTGATTCCGGGACGAGGGTTTACACACATGTAAGCGTTTGGAATTTTGGATAGAAATTCCGGGCGTGACAAAACATGTCGGCCCCGTTGAGTATATTAGCGAAATAGATATGCTGACTTTTCAGCTTTCGACTTCCGTTTTTGATCTATGATGTTCCGCGCTGAAAGGAGCGCTTATGTTTTCACATGGATCGAGTATAACGGTGTTCGGTTAGTTATTTCCGAAATAAGCTGTCGCGGTTTCAACATTCGGCGAGCGATGCTTCGGCCGATTCGTTTCGCCCCCCTGGCGTTTTCGTTGATCAGGCGTTTGCCTTGGGGTTTTTCCACGAATTATCATTCACACAGGTAAAGAGGCGAGAAACACAAAGATTTTATACTGGTTCGGGCCTCCAAGGTGGATAATAACCCTACATCCAGTTTTTTCTTTTTTTTTCATTTTCCTCTTTTTTGTATTTTTGTGCCGAAGGGCTTACATAGTGCTGAAGGGCTTACATAACAATATGTACATTTTTACAAGTTGGCGATTTGGGTGCCACCCGTTCTAGACATAGAAACGCTTAAGGGAAGCAGCGTTCCAGGAGTGGTCGAACTCTTCGCCTTCCAGCATCGCTAGGCGAAAGGAGCCTGTCCTGGACCTATGCTTGATGAGGTACGGCCCTTCCCACTTCGGTTCAAGCTTCCCGACTGCCACCGGGTTCGCCTTCTTCCTTAGAACGAGATGGCCAGGCAACAGCTCTGTCGGTCGAACTTTTTTGTTATAAGTTGCCGAAGTGCTTGTGGCGTATTTGCGCATGTGTTCCAGTGCTTCGACTCTTACCCCTTTAAGGAGTTCAAGTGACACCTTGCACCCATCTTCGCCTCCCGAGAACATTACCCTTGGCGAATTAGCCCCTAGCTCAGTCGGGGTCATTGCTTTGTCGTCATAGAGGAGCATGTACGGGCTGAACATGGTTGGCCTTGTGGGGGTCGTTCGAAGGGCCCAAAGAACGGATAGTATTTCGTCTGGCCATTTACCCTTCGCCGCCCCCTAAAGCCTTTTCTTGAGCGCCTCAAGGATTTTGCCATTTGTGCGCTCGGCCGCCCCATTTGACTGTGGGTGCGCGACCAAGGCAAACCTGATTTCCAGGTTTAGCCCCTCGCACATTTCTCTGAACTTGTTAGAGTCGAATTGCTTGCTGTTATCAGTGATGAACTCCTTCGACACTCCGAAATGGCAAACAATGTTTTTCCACATGAACTTCTGTACAGCTGCCGAAGTGATCGCACCAAGTGGTTCGGCCTCGACCCAGCGGGAGAAGTATTCGATGGCTACAATTGCGAACTTGTACCCATTTCTTGCCACAGGGAATGGGCCAATGATGTCTAAACCCCATCTGGCGAAAGGCCATACTGGTGCGATGGGCTGCAGCTCGTACTGAGGTGCAGTTTGGTTTCGGCCATGCCGCTGGCAGATTTCGCACTTCCTGGCTTGCTCGACACAAACTTTCAGCACGGTGGGCCAATAGACTCCCTGGCGAAACACTTTGGAGGCGACTGTTCTTGCGGCTTGATGTGCACCGCACAGCCCCTGGTGTATTTCTTTCGCCATTTCTTCTCCTTCGGCGAAAGAAATGCAGCGAAGTAAGGGTTGGAGCACCCCGGAGCGATACAGCTGGCCGAAGACAAGCTTGTATTTTGTGGCTCTGAGCTGTAAGCGCTTCGCTTCTGCTTCCTTCTCTGGGAGCCAGCCGTTCTTGAGGTACTTGACGAACGGTGTTCTTTAGTCCTCTTAGTCTTCACCTAGTTCTGCCTGGACGATTCCCATGATGTCCAGGCTTTCTGTGGGCACACTTGGTGCGTACAAGACTTCAAAAACGATGCCTGGCGAATGCGGGCCTCCACAGGCGGCGGATTTCGCCAAGGTATCCGCTTCCTCATTCTGGCCTCTAGGTAAGTGTTCAACCGTTATGTCTTGAACAACCTCCAAATATCTCTTCATTCCTTCTTCTTTTGCTTCAAAGGATTTGTCAACATGACTTGCCACCAGCTTAGAGTCTGTTCGGATGAGCAAGCGCTGAACCCCCAAAGCTTTCGCCTTTCTTAGGCCCAAAAGTACAGCTTCGTATTCGGCTGTATTGTTGGTCGTGTCGAACTGCAGCCTTGGAGCATACCGAATGGGCACGCCCCCTGGCGAAGTGAGTACGGCCGCGACGCCCGCACCCTTGTGCGACCACGAGCCATCGGAGTGCATTACCCAAGGCTGTTCGACGGGCTCGGGCTCGGGGGCGAATGCCGGTGTCCATTCGGCCACGAAGTCGGCTAGGACTTGGGACTCGATGGCCGTGCGGGCGACAAAATGTAGGTCGAAAGGTGATAACTCTGCTGCCCACTTGCTGAGTCGGCCAGTGATCTCCTTGCCTCGTAGCACTTCGTCCAAAGGATACTGCGATAGCACAATGACTTTGTGGGCCTGAAAGTAGTGTTTAAGCTTGCGCGTAGCCATTACTAGGGCGTAAGCGAGCTTTTCCATTTCGATGTATCTTATCTTCGCCCCTTACAAAGCTTCGGAGACAAAATACACTGGTTTCTGGCTTGACTCTATCTCTTGGACAAGAGCTGCACTGACCGCCACCGGCGAAGCTGCTAGATAGAGTAGCAGTTCGCTTCCCGGTGTTGGGCTGACCAAGGCGAGTGGGCTTTGCAGATACTGCTTTAGCTCGTCGAACGCTACATGGCATTCAGGTGTCTAGCTAAACTTTCCCGCGCCTCGGAGGGTCTTGATGAAGGGTAAACCTCTTTCGGCTGCTTTTGAGAGGAATCGACTTAGTGCCGCAATTCGGCCTGCGAGCTTTTGTACTTCGCGTACACTCGACGGAGGCTTCATTTGCTGAATGGCATCGATTTTCTCGGGGTTCGCCTCGATGCCCCTTTCAGAAACAAGAAAACCCAACAACTTGCCCGCGCGAACACCAAAAACACACTTTTCAGGGTTTAGTTTCATACCAGCTGCGCGCAAGTTGTCGAAGGCCTCCTGTAGGTCGGACGCATGGTCGAAAACCTTGCGGCTTTTTACGACGATATTGTCGACATAGGCCTCCACATTTCGTCCCAACTGCTTGTAAAGGACCTTGTTCACCAGCCTGGCAAATGTTGCTCCAGTGTTCCTCAGGCCGAAAGGCATCCTGAGGTGGTAGAAAGTGCCGAACGGCGTGATGAAGGCTGTCTTTGGGATGTCTACCGGATTCATGTGGATCTGGTGATAGCCGGAATATGCATCCAGAAATCTCATGAGCTCACAGTCGGCTGTCGAATCGACAAGTGGTCGATCCGCGGCAAGGGAAAGTCGTCTTTCGGACACACCTTGTTGAGGTCTGTGAAATCGATGCACATGCGACACTTGCCGTTCAACTTCCTCACCAGAACCGGGTTCGCCAACCACTCTCGGTGGTCGATCTCTTGGAGCACCCCCGCGTTGAGCAGCTTCTGCACTTCGGCCTTTGCTGCCTCTTGGGACATCTTGTGTAGCTTCTGTTTCCTTGGCTTGGCATCTGGCTTGACTGCCAGATGGTGCATGATGAGGTCCGTCGAAACACCTCCCATTTCGTCGGGGCTCCAAGCGAAGATGTCAATGTTCTTCTCGAGCACCTCAAGGATATTTTCGGCTTCCTCTTCGCCTAGATCGCCCCCGAGCAGAGCAAGCTTTGCGGGATCGGCATCGTCGATCTGCTTCTGGATTACCTTGCCATGAGGGGCGGGCTTCGGCATGCGTTTAGCATGATCATGTGGTTCGGCCTCAACATTGATTTCGGCCAGATCGCCCTTTGTAGCCGAAGGTTGAAGCCTCTTGATGACGATCACGCCTGTTGGACCCGGCATCTTGAGGTTGAGATAGTTGTGGTAGGAGATGGCTTCGAATTTGTTCAGGGTTGCGTGACCGAAGATGGCATTGTAGCTGTATGGGATGTCGACGACATCGAACAGTATTTGCTCTTCACGCCTGTTCTCATCTGTGCCGAAGGCTACAGCCAGCTATACTTGGCCCGAGACTTGAACTGCTTCGCCACCGAAACCACGAAGTGAGGCTGGTGCTTGGGTGAGGGCTAGGGTCGGCAGCCCCATCTTGGCATATGCATCGGCGAAAATGACGTCGGCCGAACTTCCCCCGTCAACCAGGATTCGCCGGACTTCGAAGCCAGCTACCTCGGCCGAGATCACCAAGGGGTCTTGATGTAGGAATAGGACCCCTTCGGCGTCTTCTAGTCTGAAGGAGATTTGCTGGTTCAGGTACCTCAGAGCCCCTTCGGCTGCCGCAGTGATGTTGTGCACTGCTCGTAGCTGCATTTTCTTTTGCCGCTTCGACTGTTGGGCTAGCGGATCGGCCCTTGTAATCACTTGGATTACTCTGCACTGGATGTCTTGGAGCTGTTCGACCGGGGGTGCTTGTTCTTGAGTGGCTTCGCGAGGTGCTTCGACAACAGCCCCTTGTTGTGGCCTTGGGTCTTGATTGTTGCCACGCTGCCGGATATTTCGGCATTGCTCGGTGGTGTGCGAGGATCGCCCGTGGTACGCACAATAGAGGTTCTTCCTGACCTTCTTGCGAACAAGCTGTTGATGGCTGCCTGCTTGCTGAGTGTCGAATTCCTTGCGGAGGGCTTGGACCTATTCGACGGCCATCCCAGCCTTGCCCGTGCAGTCATTTCTGAATTTTCTCCAAGTCGCGGACTTGGCCTTGGCGGCTGTCCTTGGTTCGCTGGCTGAGCTTGGCAAACGTTGAGAGGAGCCGGTTCGGCGACCAGCGCTTGTACTTGGGCTTGGGCAGCGGCGATGGAGGCTTTGTCATACTCGGCTTGGATTGCTTGCCGTCGCTTGGAATCCTCTTCGCCTCTTGCATACCCATCAATGATGAGAAGCAGGTGCTCGAGTGTTTGCGGCTCCTTGTTGGCGATTTTTCTTGTGAGTTCGCCTTCAAGCAGCCCGGCCGAAGCGGCGTTGATAACAGACGCTTTGGTTATGTCTGAAACTTGGCATCGGGCTTGGGAGAAACGACGCTTGTACTCCCGTATTGATTCGCCCGGCCTTTGGCGAATGCCGAGCAGGTGTTGCTGTGTCTTCGGCTCCTCATAGGTGCCTCGAAAGTTAAGAACAAAGACATCGTGCAATTGCTCCCATGAGTAAATGCTATTAGCAGGTAAATTGAGGTACCAAGAGTGGGCGATGCAATCTAGAGCGAGATGAATTACCTTTGCCTTGGTGTTTTCGTCACCATGAGTGGCTTCGATCGCGGACTCGTAGATGGACAGAAACTCTTTTGGGTCTGATTCGCCCGAGTATCGCGGAACGGGTGGGAACATGAACTGGGGTGGGATTGGACGGATCTTGATTCCCCCACTCAGCGGTAGCCCCTTTTCGCCCCCCGCTTTGTTCGCGGCACCTTGCTGCGGATATGGCGTGGCAAAGGGCGAAGTCATGGCTTGCGCGTGAGGTTGGGCCACAGTGTTCGGCTGCCCGGCTCCAAATGCTGACGCTTGGGGCGCCACCATGGACTGGTCGAACGAAGGCTGGGTCCAAGCCATGACGACCTGGTTCGGCGCCTGATTTGCTCCGAAGCCTGGTGTCGGTGCCTGTGGTTGAATGGTTGTTGCTTGAGCAGCGTTGCTGAAGTCGAACTGCGGTCCTTGACTCCAAGGCGAAGCCCCCGGACCTGGCTGGTTCGACGGCAGCCAACTGGGTGCACCTTGGTTTGTGTTCCCCTCCGGTCGGGCCGAAGAGCTGTGCTTGAAATGTTGTGGGGTTGGCTGAGCTGCTAAAGGAAAGCTCGAAGCTGTGCCTGCAAAGCCGAAGCCCCTTCCGCCATTGCTTGTGACATTCGGCCAGACAGTGGGGGGTGTACTTGGGTAGCAACCGGCCTAGCCTGCGGCTGTACATGAGAGGCCGGGTACACTATTGCGGCCGAAGTCTGCCCAACGAAGTACACTGGCGCTTGCGTGGCTTGCGGCGGAAGGGCCTGAACCGATGCTTGCGGGTAGACTTGAGGAGGAATGTAGCCTACCGAATACTGGAGTATTGGGGCCGATGCGACCTTGGCTTGTCGTATTGCCTCACACGCCTGTTTCTGCTCTTGCATCTGGCAAAGCATGTCTTGGAGTCGAGTCATGTTCTGGCGCATGGCCTCCATATCGGCTTCGGCTTGTGCTTCGGGGTTGGGGTTGACTTGCGCAACGGCGAGCGCGGTCGAAGTCGTCGCTGGCTGTGACGAAGCGGCTTGGGGCACCAGCAGATGGCTTGTCGAAAGGATCTTCGCCCTGGTCTGGAGCACCCTTGCCACCGCAGCCGCCTTCGCCGCGTCGACCGTGTTCGGCACTTGCCCCGAGGCGGCAGGAGCCGAAGACGGTAGTGATGGCGCAGGTGCGGAGGCAAACGGCTCTCCTCCATCTTCGGCAACGGGCGCCGAAGGCTCTGCTCTCTCTTCGGCGGCCATCTCCCCCCCGGCTTCGCTTTCCTTCCGCCTTGCAACCTTCTCATTCACGACCCTCTTTGGTGGCATTCACTCTCAGTGGTTTCGCTCAGAGGTCCCCACGGTCGGCGCCAGCTGTTGTCGAAACGACAACCGCATACATCGAAAGACGTGGTTACTCAACCGTGACTGGAAAACGGTAAAGTGTATTAATTTGAGAATTTTTTCTTGGGATCCCCCTTTACATGACCCTAGGGGTCTATTTATAACCCTGTTACAGGTCCCCCTATTAGGGTTCAAGTTTTACAGACGAATTTACATGGTTGTCCTTATGAAAGGGACATTTACATGGGTATACAGTGTCATTTGCACTCATAGGCTTCTAATGGGCCGGTAGATTGGGCCCGGACTATGGCGAATGGGCCGGTCGGGCCGAAGCAGCCCATGGGGTTGCTTGCATGTCGAACCTGTCCTGACGGGGCTCTTGCAGCTTCGCCATATGCCCTTGCTTCACGTGGACCCGCCGCGGCTTGTCAGCCTTCGCCATCTCTACTCATGGCCTTCGCCATGGGGCTTCGCCTAGTCTGCTCTGATGACTTTGGCTTGAATCCTTGCTGGTTCTCAGGTTTCGGCAAGTCTGGCCGAAGGGCCTCATGGCATACCGCCAACAAATATTATAACCTCATGGCCGACGAAAGGGAAGACTTGGTTCAGTCTAGATTACGGGCCCTTGCAAAGGTTACCAAGGATAAGGAACGAGTTGCTCGGCATTACAACAAGAAAGTGGTGCCCAAAGCTTTTTCGAAAGGTGAACATGTATGGAAATTGATTTTGCCGATTGGGACTCGAGATAGCAAATTCGGCAAGTGGTCGCCGAATTGGGAAGGACCATTCCAAATCTATAAAGTTGTGTCTAAGGGAGCTTACATATTGCAAGGACTCAATGGAGAAGTTTATGGATGAGCTAAATGGCAAGTACCTGAAGAAATATTACCCAAGTGTTTGGGTTAATGCATGATCGGCTGATGTTGCCGATACATGATAGCCGATGTGTTTGCATCGCCTTGAGATGGCCGATATTGGTATATTGCCCTTAGTTGTTTTTCATATTGTAATCGGTTGTGGTTTGTTGATGTACAATGGCCGATATTGTTATATCACCCTTAGTTGTTTTTATAATTTTATCAATGCTTTTGACATTGTAAAATTTGGGGCACACATATATATGAAAAATTGCAAAGGATCGAGTTGCAAAATGTGGAATTTTTTGAGCAAAGTATGGAGTTATGTGGAATCGGCATAAAAGTTATTAAGATAAGTTCAATGAAGAGCCAAACTTTTGTTAGCCGATTACACAAATTCCTAAGACCTATTACACAAGATGTCACTGAGACAAATATAGTTGGATAGCCGATATAGCTCTTTGCCTGATTTGTTCTACCTCTTCAATGGCTTGGGCGTCTTGAGCATCGGTTCCAGGGATGACTTTTAAAGACTTTGTCAGATCAGAAACATTCTTGATAACCGATTTTAGTCTTGCTTTGTGCTCTTCGACAGACTTTGGGAGATCGGCTAGCTTTTTATGTTCCATGTCCAGCTCGGCATTGCATTCTTCAAGTTGTGCCAAGAGCTCAATCTTGTGAGCTTCGAGCCGATCAATATTAGATTTAATTAGGCCCTCAGATAACTGATCAAGGTTGGCCTTCTCTTCATGGACAAGCTGTCGATTGGCCTAGATTGTGGCCTCGATATCCTTGCGCTCCCGACGTTCAGCTAATCTCAGCTTGGCTTTCTCCAGCTTGAAATGATGTTGTTCAAGATAGACTGCTGGAGTAAGGACATCGGCTAGCTCATCTGGGATTAAAGCTTGAACCTCATGTAGTCGAGTTCTAATTGATCCACAATCGACTACTAAGATGTCCAACGATGATGCCCCTAGCTGATGAGAGATATCTTCAAGAATTTTCTTCACATCATCGGATAAGGGGGCTAAAGCTTTGCTTGTGGTATCCTCTTCTGTCTCATCAAGATAGTCTCTAATATCAAAAGAGAAAAGATCGGCTAAGACCTGCAATAATGGATTAAAGAGAGTTAGAGCTAAATAGACATAGCCGATCTGAATTCTTGTATGAAAAGAGACTTACTGGGATAGCAGGAGCAGTTGGGTGTACTTCTTCCTCAACATGGTGACTCCCTGCAGCCGATGGAGTTTGATCGTCTGATGGATGCTGAACAGGACGAGAACGAGGAGGAGGAGGCTGCAAAAAAGATAAATATTAGGCAAAATTGGCTGAAACCAACTAGTGCAAGAATTAAGAATATCTTACTGTTGGAGCCGGTTTGAGAATTGTTGCTGCCGATTTCTTCGTTATAGCAGTTTTCTTCTTCTGAACTATAAAATCTGTGTGTAATCGGCTATAAGTGAAGAGATTACAAAAGGAATCAAGGGAAGTTGCTTACCCTTGATAAATGGGCTGGGGCAGAAGGAGTTGGAGGAGTTTGATTAGGTGAAGCCGATGGAGTACTTTCAGTATCACTTACTTCAACTGCGGCTTGATCAACATCCTCGCCGATTTCTTCTTCATCTAGAGCTTGTTCAATGGATGGGTCTAGGGTAGGCAGATCATCAGTTGGTTTAGGCTTCTTTAGTTTGGCCTTCTTCTTTGGAGCAGGAGCTAATGTATCCACAGCCGATGATCTGGTTCTTCTCTTTTTGGCGACTCGGCTGGTTCTCTGATGAGCCCTTGGAGAAGAGTTGAAGTCTTGGGGGCATGATAGCCGATGACAGGGGGAGATGGCCCGCCTCCATTAGGAATCAGACCTAGACCATATTCGGTATTTCTGCCACTATTGCTCTGGTGAGGAGGAGAGGATTCTGTCGTCTGCAGGTCAAAAAGTAAATTAGTCAAGTTATGAATCGGCTAAGCAATTATTCAGACAAAATTAAATCAAGGCATACCTGAGGGATAAATCTGGAAAGAGGTATGTCATGTACATGGAATCCGATTGATGGAATAGATGCAGTTTCCATTCACCCCACCATCTATCAAATGCTTTGCTCCTAAAGGTTGCCCGCTCTATGTTTTCAATGCTGCCTAGAGGAGGTTCTTGGAGATTTAGTAGCCGATCCATCATCAAGAATAAACCGATTGGGAGTTGGCTCATTCCTAGTTGTCTGGCTGAGCTCATCGGGTGATAGAACTCATAAGAAACCTAGATATTTCTTCCCTGATGAATGTCGACAGGAAGGATGCATGGGCTGATTAGCAACTGAAAGGACTTCTCTGGACTTTTGGTATCTTTCATGGTTGATGTCTTCAAATCTAAAGTCTGATGGATTCTCTAGAAGTGTTGAATCTTTGTAAAGGAACCAAATTTGAGCTTCTTTGAGAAAGCCATCATAAAAGCTGCAAAACCAGTCCTTGAGCAGCTCGGCCGATAGCTTTGCTCCTATATCGGTTGGTGTGAAGGCATATTCTCCATAAGATGTACACCTACGATGGGTGTGTTCTTCTCCGTCATCATCTACGATCGGCTCCAGTCTCGGGAATTCTGTTTCTGTTACAGATGGCCGATTGACAAATTTCATGATTACTAGATTTAGCCAAGACTGTAATAACCACCATGGTCCACCTGCCCCGACTATTGAGCCGACGACTATCTTAGCCGATGCATTGTTTAGCATTTGATACAAGTAGCCGAGGAGGATTTTGCCAGTTAGTTGTAGGGCCACAGCTTGATCCACATAAGAGGAATTTTTCTAGCCACATCAGCAGAAAGGCTACATGCTCTCGAGGAGTGACAGAGCCTTGACCCATATATGCTGCTACATAACCCAACCAACCGCCTATGCTCTTGGTCCTGAAGTCATACTGATTCTCCGTGTTCAAACTCATGGGGTTAGCCGATAAGGTGACATCTAGACCGGTGATCATGGTGATGTCTACTAGAGTTGGGGTCATCAGCCCTTGATTGAACAAGAAGGCATTGATGGTGTTGGAACAGAAATAGGAGGCGGCTGCCATTAAGGGTTCGTCCTTGGCTAAGATGGCTATGGTGGGGTCGAGTGCTTGGCCGATTCCAATTTCGTCCCAATGAACTCTTTTACTAGACGACATGTGCTTGAACCATGTAGTCCAGCTCTTCTCGGGTGGGGTTTTCTCAAGAGATGGCCAATATTTAAAGGTGTTCTTCCAGTGACCTAGATCTGGGTTGGCTAATCTGAAAGGAATCCTATTTGTTTCGCCGATGATGAACTCGGTAGGATCAGGGTTACCAACTGGGCCGAGAAAGTAGTAGTTTTCATGCGATAGGCTTGGAATCGCAATCAGATTGGACAGATGCTACAGATGCGAACAAGAATAGAGAAGAAGAAAACAAGATGAGGAAAGGGGAAATCAATCTGATGCGAAAGGAGATGATCTAGCCGATGAAAACTTACCTTAGCATATTCGACCGACGGCGCGGTAGACGGGCTGGCGGAGGACGACATCACCGCAGGCGGAGATCTTGCTGGAGATGGAGTCGCTTGGGGATCACCTTGAGTGTCGAAGAAATCACCGGAGAGAGAAAAGATAAAGTTGGCTTCGGCGGTGAAAACAGAAGTGACGGAGTGAAGATTTTACGGGTGCAATGGTTAATATTTAAAGCGCTGGAATAACGGTCAGAAAACGGCAGAATGCGACTATTGCTCGGAGTCGATATATGGCAAATCCGAAACATTACCAAATATTCCGGACTTGGGGGGCATGTGTTAACGACCAAATTTGATAATATTAGTATCGGAAAAGAATATTAGATCGAAGCGGAATCAAAAATGAGGATTGTCGTGGAAATAGAGTAAGAATTGGCCGGAGTCTGAATCGGCTACGATCGAGATCGGCTAAGTCCGAGTCAGACTGGGTTAGGTGATACAGCCGATTTCGACAATACGACTTGGTGTACGACATCGGGTCGAGTTGATATGCTTCAAGATGATTGCCACGCATGGATAGAGTCCTGAGAAGGCAATTGTATCTGTTAGTTAGGATATTTTATGTAAATTCCTTAGAGATATGTTTGAGCAAAAGTCTGCCGCAAAGACTTATGGTACCTTAGAGTTTATTAGGGATAAGAGTCGTATCCGATATGGACATGTTGTGTAATTCTCGGGTATAAATAGACCCCGAGCCCTATGTAATCAAATTAACACACGTGCAATACAATCTCGGCGCATCGCCACCCTTTTTACTTTCGTTTTGTTTCGACGAGTTCTTGCTTTCGGGTTGAGCTGCATCGGTTTCGATCTTCAACAAGAGGTAAAACTTGTTATGGCGGCTTGCGTTCTCGGGATTAGTGCTTCCATCGTTATGATACTCTAATATTGTTAATGTAATTCGTCGAGTTATCATACATCCTATATAATCTCTGGCAATATTACTATCTGAACTACAATCGGTTAACATCTATCGTAGAAGGCAGCCGATTAGGTTAAATAGCGACATTGGCTTAGATTATATATGATATCCACCACTCTATGAAACTTCCAATGGCTTGATTGTCTAGATATTGTCCTTCTTTTCATACTTATAGCTGCATCAGTTGAGTTTGATCTTATGAGTCGTGATTAGAATCTCAATCTCTAGCCTGCTTCTTGGTTGCCGATTAGGGTAGTATCGGGGTTTCAACCGATCTTACCTGATTTAACTATATTTACTCTATATGCTTCATTAAAATGTTAAATCTGCCCTTTATGTTAAGATCTCGTTGCATTTAAGTATATTAGGCCTTTGTTTGATATATTCTACTTGCTTTAATATCTTAGTATAGAGTGGTATCGGGTTATTAGCCGATACATGCTAGATCTATCTGATCGGCTATGCTATGAACATATATAGTCCTGTTATTAATATATATTTCGATCTAAGTAATTTATACTGTCTCGGCATGACGACCGATCTATCTCAATCACTTGATTTAAGTATATATCAATATAAGGAGTATATATTGTTAATATCTACAGCCGATCGAGTAGATTTAGTTCCTTCTTATTTATTCATGAATGCCGATCGATACATATATGACATCGGCTCAAAGATAAATTGTCACGCCCGGAATTTCTATCCAAAATTCCAAACGCTTACATGTGTGTAAACCCTCGTCCAGGAATCAGCCGAGGCACACAATAACAAATTGATAATAGAGTACAATTATTACTCTAATTAATAAGCGAATAAAATGTCATTACAGAGGTAGATAGTTCCTCTCAATCAATAAAGATCTAAGCAGCGGAAAATAAAGAAAACAGCGCAGACGACTCCACTCCACAGGCAGCTTGACCAGGGCTACGCCTATTCTTCTACACCATCAGCATCACTGTAGAACTCCTCCTCTGATGAATGATTGCAAGGTGAGTATATGACATACTCAGCAAGCCACGCAGCAAATATGCAAGTGCACAGGATAACAAAGGATTGCATAATATAGGCTCCTTTGCATAAATAGCATTTAATAAATATTTCAGAATTTAATAAAACAGTAGAGTATTAATTAAACTGTATTAATCCAACACTATACAACATACCCTATTGTATAGGCCCAACCATTCTGAACAAACAATCCCGGCTGCACAGTTCTATCTCCAAACCAGGAATTAACCATTCCAAACCAGGAGCTAAACAAGTTATTACCAACATCATTTATTAAGGTGAGAGATATGAGACTAATTACGAAAGACATTGTTAGACCCGCCCATTACCGCGGTGTCACGCCCGGAATTTCTATCCAAAATTCCAAACGCTTACATGTGTGTAAACCCTCGTCCAGGCATCAGCCGAGGCACACAATAACAAATTGATAATAGAGTACGATTATTACTCTAACTAATAAACGAATAAATTGTCATTACAGAGGTGGATAGTTCCTCTCAAACAATAAAGATCTAAGCAGCGGAAAATAAAGAAATGAATAGCGCAGACGACTCCATTCCACAGGCAGCTTGACAAGGACTACGCCAAACCTTCACCACCATCAGCTTCACTGTAGAACTCCTCCTCTGATGAATGATTGCAAGGTGAGTATATGACATACTCAGCAAGCCACGCAGCAAATATGCAAGTGCACAGGATAACCAAGGATGGCATAATATAGGCTTCTTTGCATAAACAGCATTTAATAAATATTACAGAATTTAATAAAACAGTAGAGTGTTAATTAAACAGTATTAATCCAACACTATACAACATACCCTGTTGTATAGGCCCAACCATATAGTACAACCAACCCCGGCTGCACAGTTCTAATCTCCAAACCAGGAATATACCATTCCAAACCAGGAGCTAATCAATTATAACCAGTTATAGCATCTTTCATTATAGTGTGAAGGATGAGACTAATCACGAAAGACATTGTTAGACCCGCCCATAACCGCGGGCACGGCTATTCGAATAGTTTTACTCTGATCAGAGGTGTACCACTGTACCCACAAGACACAGCCCCACATCGTGTCACCACGTGCCTCAATACCACCACGGTACCTCGGAAAGGAGCTGTGACATTACCCCTCACACAACACAATCCACCACAGTGCACCATTCCCGGATCATAGTCACCCCCTTATAAACAAGGCATGGACTCCCCAGCGACCCCCGTGGGCTTATCTCCGCCACTTCTCAGTCTGGTGCTCCGCAATGAACTATGCTATGTAAAAGATAAAGCCGTTGCCCACGCTGGCTTGTGGTTGGCACGGTTAATGTTTCACAACCGAAGTTCGTGAACCGGTCCTTAATTGTCATGAGCACGACCATCAAAACCATGTACTCACAACCCACCATTATCAGGTTTTAGTTGTCACATTAATTAATTAACCAATCACGATTAGCCATCGTGAGCTATCATTAAGCCATCAGTAAATAATAGTGAATCATAAATTATCCCATTAGTGTGCTAATGTTTCTAAGCATGGCTAAGCAATTACATCTAATCATCTAGTTGAACCTATATAAAGCTCAACTAGTCAAGTTATAGTAACCCAAGGTATCAAGGAATAAGGTAATCAAGAACAAAAGGGCTATAACAAACAATAGGCTAATTCCACCCAATGACATTCAAAAATAAATGCAATAGTTGAATAGAAACAATAGCTTTAAACGGGATCAACATGCTCAAAGGATTGATTAGGATCTGTGTGACTTGCCTTGCTGGCCTTGGAACTCTTCTAAATCTTCTCCTGCAAAAGCGGACTCTCCGGAAACGTCGGATTCTAAACGGAAAAGAACAAAAACACCAAAATAGCACATAAGCAAGCATGAACAGTACATGTGGATATTTTTAACATGTAGATCTTAATTTTAGAAAAATTTAGAGACTTGAACCAACTAAATCCGAGCTAAGATGAATTAGTTATGAATTTTTAAAGATTTAATCGGTTTAAATCATTTATATAAATTTTAATTGAATTATGACGCAATAATGAATTATTTTTGAAAAGAAAAAGGGCTTTATTGCGTCAGCGGGCTCGGGGTCTACGGTGGACCGGGTCCACGGCTGCGGTCTACGGGAACGAACGGGTGAGATCGATCCGATCCGATCGGACGGACGAGATCAACGGCGCACGGCCGGCTCACGGGCGAGGGCACCGATGACGTCAGCACTGACGTCATCCCGACCGACGGCGACGACGGCGGCTCGGAATCACGCGCTCGCCGGTGATCTACGGCGCGGCTGCACGAACGGAGAGCGGCAACGGAGAGCGGAGGACACGGCGAACTCACCGATGACCAAAGGAGCGGCGGAAAACGACCGGACGGCGACGGCGGCGAGGACGAAGCGGCGGAGAGGTTCGGGTCGACGGCGGCGACGGCACTCCGGCGGTTTTCAGCGACGGCGAAGGGTCGGACGAGGACGGCGACGCGACGGCGACCACGATGGCGAGCTCCCCGAACGACGGCGATGACCGGAGCGACGGCGGCGCTAGACTGGAGCGGCGGCGGCGACGGCGGCGCACGGGATGCACGGCGCTAGGGCGGCTCGGGCGACGAGAGGCGAAGGCGAGGGCGGCGGAGGATAGAGGAGAGCACGGGGGTCCTTTTATAGGGGTCGGGAGGCGGCGGCGAAGCCCACAACGGCCCGGCAACGGCGAAGGAAACCTCGGGTTCGCCGACTCCGAATCGAGCTCGATTTCCCGACTTTCCAAAGCGAATCGGCCGATGATTCCAAAAGGGAAAAGGCGGAGGAGATCACGGGACACCTTTCCCCTCAATCAATTTCACCGGAGAAGGAAAGGCGCGGCGAAATTTGGAAGGGCGGCGGCGGCTAGGGTTTCGGGCGCGGCCGGCCGGAGGTAGACGAAGACTGACAGGTGGGACCCACCTGTCAGCGGCAGCAAGCGCGCGCGCGGCGGCTGCGGCTCGGACTGGGCCGACTTGGGCCGACTGGGCTGAGGAGAGAGAGAAAGAAGGTTTTGGGCCGACTTTCGGCCCAAAGCCAAAAGAAGACTCTTTAAAACCTTTTTCCATTTAAATAATTCATGAAATGCTCTTTCATTTATTAAAAATACTTCCTTAGCTCAAATAATTCCCAGAAAAATCTAGAAATTATAGAATTAAGCAAAGTATTTAATGAAATTTTATCTGGCCCAACTTTATATTGGAATTTATTATTTACAATTAAATCTTTTCTCCCAGGCTTTTAAAAAATCATTTCTAAAATTCCATTTACTCAATAATTTATATTTTTGGGATTTTTAGGGTGTGACAAACCTACCCCCCTTAAACAGAATCTCGTCCTCGAGATTCGGAAGAACTGGCGAAAAGATGCGGATGAGCGGACTTCAATTCATCTTCTCGTTCCCATGTTGCTTCTTCCTCTGAGTGATTACTCCACTGAACCTTACAGATACGGGTAACTCGATTCCTGGTCCTTCTCTCATTTGTCTCCAAAATACGAATTGGTCTCTCGACATATGTCAGATCCTCTTGAATTTCTATCTGTTCCAGATTAGCTTCCTCAGCAGGTACCCTTAAACACTTCTTCAACTGTGACACATGGAACACATCATGGACTCCTGTCAACGATTGAGGTAATTCCAACTGATAAGCAACCTCACCTCTTCGACTGATAATCTTATAAGGTCCCACAAAACGCGGAGCCAACTTTCCTTTGGTCTGAAAACGATGAACCCCTCGGAGAGGAGTGACACGAAGGTACACATGATCTCCTTCCTCAAAACTCAAATCTCTGCGGCGATTGTCTGCATAACTCTATATCTCTCTTAGGCGGCATACCAGGTAAATCATCCGGGAACACATCTGGGTATTCTCGTACTATAGGAATCTCTTCCAAGGTTATTTGGTTCAGACTTGACCTTAAGGGCTCTGAAGGCAATGCGTGAACAGTCACAACTTGGCCATCAGTACTGGTGAGAATGACTTTTCTTTTGGCACAGTCTATCACACCTTTATATCTGGTTAACCAGTCCATCCCTAGGATGACATCAAGGTCTTTGGATTCTAACAGAATAAGATTGGCCGGAAATGGCACTCCTTGAATCTCTATTCTGACAGAGGGACTACGTTGCACTGAGAGTGCTTAATTACTCGGGGTACTAACCATCAAAGGACGTCTAAGATCTTCTACTTCCATCCCATGATTTCCCGCAAAACTCATGGATAAAAATGAATGCGTAGCACCAGAGTCGAAAAGTACTGTTGCAGGTACTGAGTTAACAGGGAACGTACCCAAAATCACATCTGGAGCATCTTGAGCTTCTGCAGCAGCAACGTGGTTGACACGAGCCTTTGTCGCTGGTGCGGTGGAGTTGTTCTGTGCAGGGACAACCTTCACGCGTCGGGGCTTCGGACACTTGTCGGAGTAATGGCCTGGGTCACCACAATTGAAACATACTCCGGGCTTGTTTCCTTGTTCCCTCCTGACAAGCTGATGCGGTGTCGGAGCTGTCACCGGACGCGGAGCTTGATTGCGGTTGTTGTTGCCAGCATTGTTGTTGAAGAACTGACGCTGCGGACGAACAACAGACGAAGAACCTCCTTGAGGCATTGACTGAGATCCCGAAACAAGACGTGGCCTCTGATTATTCCCTTGTTGAGCCTTGAAGTGAGCAATCCTGCGCTTCTTCTGCTCCATGCGGTTGTACTTATCCTCCTGGCGAATAGCCTTATCCACCAACTTCTGGAAATCAGGATAATCTCCAGTCATCAATGGGTAAGAAAGCTCATCATTCAGTCCTTCCAGGAACTTCTCTTGACGTTCTTCATCAGTGCGTACTTCCTCCGGAGCATAACGAGCTAAGCGATTAAACTCATGCAAGTATTCCGTAACAGAGCGAGATCCTTGAGTGAGCGCTCTGAACTCTCTCTTCTTAAGAGACACCACTCCTGATGGTATGTGCGTCTTGCGAAAGGCAGCAGTGAATTCTAGCCAAGTGATAGGTTCCGCCGTAGTCCTATTGAGACGGAAGTGATCCCACCACTCAGAAGCAGGGCCATGCAACTGGTGCGATGCAAAAGAGACCTTCTCCTGATCAGTGCACTGAAGCAAGTCCAACTTCTTTTCTATGGCGTGCAGCCAATCACCAGCCTCTACTGGATTAGTAGTGCTAGAAAACGTAGGTGGCCTCACACGAAGAAATTCTGATAACTTGTTCTGGGGAGGTGCTTGGTTATTCCCTTGGTTCTGCTGGTTCTGCTGGTTCTGAAGTTGCTGCATCATCATATGCATAAGCTGTGTCTGCTGAGCCAAAACTTGGGCAAGTGTGGGATTCTCTCCATTGTTGCTATTGCTGTTATTGCTGTTGCTGTTGTTGGGGCCATTTCCAACACTGCGAGTGAGCACCATCTGGCATGGACAGGAGCACAAAAAGAGAAACCGGGGAAAACTACTTAGGACAGAGAATTAACTTTTCTTCTCCCTTAACTTTTATTGATCTTAACTGGGTTTCATTATTACAAAGACTCGAAGACTCTCACACCACTAAACTCACCAACTACTAAACACTCGAAGGCAAACAAACGCATGCACTTACATCCCAACACTGATGTAAATCACATGCGAGACCCACACACACAACCAAACTTAAACAAGCAAACTAACACAACGATCTAAGGCAACTGCTTAGCAAGGCGTTCTAGGTCTTCCGGGCATCGGAGTTGATTGAGGGCTCGTCTGGCTCATCTTTAACATCATCTTGAGTTGCTCCCCACTCGACCTTGGAATGGGTGTTCTTTGATTCTTCTTCTTCATCATCACTTATGTTGACGACCGGGGGCTTTGCTGGGGTGACTTCCTTTTCCACCACACGAACCTTTGGCGCCAACTGATACCGAGGTACAAAAATAGCTCTCTTTCTTGCGGTAAGACGAACTCTGGCTTTCTGGGGTGGTGCTTCTCCCTTTAGTGCTGCCAACTCCTTCTCCAAACTCTCCACCTTGTACTCCAGCTTACAAATCTTCATACGGTTCCAGTTTTCACGATCATGGGCTGCTATCGCGTTCTCAGCACGGGTCTCATCCATAGCCCATAGCATCTCAACCAAATGTCTTGTGGTAGCATCATTCTCCATTCCTGCAGGTTCAAGGTAGATGCCACGGTCACTCCCTTGAGGTTGCCGAGGATGGTAGCGATACTCCGTATTGGCCAACTGCTTGCTGTAGCGGTCACGGAGCTCTCCGATGGCGATTCTTGCCCCCTCCTGGCATGCATGCATATAGCTTCTCCCTCCAGCTTCGAACATCACTGATGGTATATCTTCACGATTACTGATCAAGGTGACTTTGACACGGCACTCCTCTTCATCGCGATCATGAGAAATCTGGGCGTACAAAGGAGCAGTCCCAAATCCTATGGCAAAGGACATCGTACGCAACTCCAGGACAAACCCCTCAGTACCAAACAAGTACTCAGGCTTGACACGCGTCATCTAAAGACAAGTGAAAGGAGGGAGTTAAGGCATTTATCCAATTAATAGCACAAGTTTTCCGGTCACTTTGAATAAAATTTGAAAATTCAAAATAAAGGTAAATGAATAAAATAAACCATTCTTGCAAGATAAGTTGAAACGGTTAGAAATAGGATCACCGGTTTTGCACTTTTGAATAACAGGTTTCAAAAGAAATAAATTACAAGAGAGTTATAAAATCATGCTAAGTTTATTGTAGCAAGATTAAATAAATCAATGTCATAAAACTTTTGCTAATAAATGGGTCATTAGTACAGTAATGGATGTACAGTACTAACAACACAGAAAGGCAAAAAGTAAATTTTAGAAGGAACAATTTAAAAGGCTATAAACTGCATGTGCCATTAGCTTGGTTTAATTAAAAGAGAATGGGAGGAGAACAGTTCTAGTTTTCCAATATTTTAGAGGGCTCTTATAGGTACTGTTTGGCATAACCTATGGTCAAGGGGCTCTGATACCAACTTGTCACGCCCGGAATTTCTATCCAAAATTCCAAACGCTTACATGTGTGTAAACCCTCGTCCAGGCATCAGCCGAGGCACACAATAACAAATTGATAATAGAGTACGATTATTACTCTAACTAATAAACGAATAAATTGTCATTACAGAGGTGGATAGTTCCTCTCAAACAATAAAGATCTAAGCAGCGGAAAATAAAGAAATGAATAGCGCAGACGACTCCATTCCACAGGCAGCTTGACAAGGACTATGCCAAACCTTCACCACCATCAGCTTCACTGTAGAACTCCTCCTCTGATGAATGATTGCAAGGTGAGTATATGACATACTCAGCAAGCCACGCAGCAAATATGCAAGTGCACAGGATAACCAAGGATGGCATAATATAGGCTTCTTTGCATAAACAGCATTTAATAAATATTACAGAATTTAATAAAACAGTAGAGTGTTAATTAAACAGTATTAATCCAACACTATACAACATACCCTGTTGTATAGGCCCAACCATATAGTACAACCAACCCCGGCTGCACAGTTCTAATCTCCAAACCAGGAATATACCATTCCAAACCAGGAGCTAATCAATTATAACCAGTTATAGCATCTTTCATTATAGTGTGAAGGATGAGACTAATCACGAAAGACATTGTTAGACCCGCCCATAACCGCGGGCACGGCTATTCGAATAGTTTTACTCTGATCAGAGGTGTACCACTGTACCCACAAGACACAGCCCCACATCGTGTCACCACGTGCCTCAATACCACCACGGTACCTCGGAAAGGAGCTGTGACATTACCCCTCACACAACACAATCCACCACAGTGCACCATTCCCGGATCATAGTCACCCCCTTATAAACAAGGCATGGACTCCCCAGCGACCCCCGTGGGCTTATCTCTGCCACTTCTCAGTCTGGTGCTCCGCAATGAACTATGCTATGTAAAAGATAAAGCCGTTGCCCACGCTGGCTTGTGGTTGGCACGGTTAATGTTTCACAACCGAAGTTCGTGAACCGGTCCTTAATTGTCATGAGCACGACCATCAAAACCATGTACTCACAACCCACCATTATCAGGTTTTAGTTGTCACATTAATTAATTAACCAATCACGATTAGCCACCGTGAGCTATCATTAAGCCATCAGTAAATAATAGTGAATCATAAATTATCCCATTAGTGTGCTAATGTTTCTAAGCATGGCTAAGCAATTACATCTAATCATCTAGTTGAACCTATATAAAGCTCAACTAGTCAAGTTATAGTAACCCAAGGTATCAAGGAATAAGGTAATCAAGAACAAAAGGGCTATAACAAACAATAGGCTAATTCCACCCAATGACATTCAAAAATAAATGCAATAGTTGAATAGAAACAATAGCTTTAAATGGGATCAACATGCTCAAAGGATTGATTAGGATCTATGTGACTTGCCTTGCTGGCCTTGGAACTCTTCTAAATCTTCTCCTGCAAAAGCGGACTCTCCGGAAACGTCGGATTCTAAACGGAAAAGAACAAAAACACCAAAACAGCACATAAGCAAGCATGAACAGTACATGTGGATATTTTTAACATGTAGATCTTAATTTTAGAAAAATTTAGAGACTTGAACCAACTAAATCCGAGCTAAGATGAATTAGTTATGAATTTTTAAAGATTTAATCGGTTTAAATCATTTATATAAATTTTAATTGAATTATGACGCAATAATGAATTATTTTTGAAAAGAAAAAGGGCTTTATTGCGTCAGCGGGCTCGGGGTCTACGGTGGACCGGGTCCACGGCTGCGGTCTACGGGAACGAACGGGTGAGATCGATCCGATCCGATCGGACGGACGAGATCAACGGCGCACGGCCGGCTCACGGGCGAGGGCACCGATGACGTCAGCACTGACGTCATCCCGACCGACGGCGACGACGGCGGCTCGGAATCACGCGCTCGCCGGCGATCTACGGCGCGGCTGCACGAACGGAGAGCGGCAACGGAGAGCGGAGGACACGGCGAACTCACCGATGACCAAAGGAGCGGCGGAAAACGACCGGACGGCGACGGCGGCGAGGACGAAGCGGCGGAGAGGTTCGGGTCGACGGCGGCGACGGCACTCCGGCGGTTTTCAGCGACGGCGAAGGGTCGGACGAGGACAGCGACGCGACGGCGACCACGATGGCGAGCTCCCCGAACGACTGCGATGACCGGAGCGACGGCGGCGCTAGACTGGAGCGGCGGCGGCGACGGCGGCGCACGGGATGCACGGCGCTAGGGCGGCTCGGGCGACGAGAGGCGAAGGCGAGGGCGGCGGAGGATAGAGGAGAGCACGGGGGTCCTTTTATAGGGGTCGGGAGGCGACGGCGAAGGAAACCTCGGGTTCGCCGACTCCGAATCGAGCTCGATTTCCCGACTTTCCAAAGCGAATCGGCCGATGATTCCAAAAGGGAAAAGGCGGAGGAGATCACGGGACACCTTTCCCCTCAATCAATTTCACCGGAGAAGGAAAGGCGCGGCGAAATTTGGAAGGGCGGCGGCGGCTAGGGTTTCGGGCGCGGCCGGCCGGAGGTAGACGAAGACTGACAGGTGGGACCCACCTGTCAGCGGCAGCAAGCGCGCGCGGCGGCTGCGGCTCGGACTGGGCCGACTTGGGCCGACTGGGCTGAGGAGAGAGAGAAAGAAGGTTTTGGGCCGACTTTCGGCCCAAAGCCAAAAGAAGACTCTTTAAAACCTTTTTCCATTTAAATAATTCATGAAATGCTCTTTCATTTATTAAAAATACTTCCTTAGCTCAAATAATTCCCAGAAAAATCTAGAAATTATAGAATTAAGCAAAGTATTTAATGAAATTTTATCTGGCCCAACTTTATATTGGAATTTATTATTTACAATTAAATCTTTTCTCCCAGGCTTTTAAAAAATCATTTCTAAAATTCCATTTACTCAATAATTTATATTTTTGGGATTTTTAGGGTGTGACACGCGGGCACGGCTATTCAAATAGTTTCACTCTGGCCAGAGGTATACCACTGTACCCACAAGACACAACCTCAACATCATGTCAACCATGCGTCGCGATACTTAACAAGTACCCGAATAGAGATTGTGACAGTACCCTCTATATAATACAATTCAAAGCAGTGCACCGTTCCCGGATCATAGTCACCCCCTTGTAGACAAGGCATGGACTCCCCAGCGACCCCCGTGGGCTTATCTCCGCCACTTCACAGTCTGGTGCTCTACAAAGAACCATACTATACAGAAAGTAAAGCCGTTGCCCACGCTGGCTTGTGGTTGGCACGGTAAATGTTTCACAACCGAAAATCGTGAACCGGTCCTTAATTGTCATGAGCACGACCATCAAAACCATGTACTCATAACCCACCATTATCAGGTTTTAATTGGCAAATTAAATAATTAACCAATCATGAGCCATCATTAAGCCATCATTAAATAATAGTGATTCATAAGTTATTCCAATAGTATGCTAAGGTTTCTAAGCATGGCTAAGCAATTATATCTAATATCTAGCTGAGCCAATATATAAAGCTCAACTAGTCAAGTTATAATAACCCAAGGTATCAAGGAATAAATTAATCAAGAACAAAAGGGCCATAACAAACAATAGGTTAATTCCACCCAATGACATTCGAAAATAAATGCAATAGTTGAATAGAAACAGTAGCTTTAAACGGGATCAACATGCTCAAAGGGTTGTTTGGGATCTGTGTGACTTGCCTTGCTGGCCTTGGAACTCTTCAAAATCTTCTCCAGCAAACTCAGACTCTCCGGGAACGACGGAATCTAAACAGAAAAGAGCAAAATCACCAAAACAGCACAAAAACAAGCATGAACAGTACATGTGGATATTTTTAACATGTAGATATTAATTTTAGAAAAAATTAGAGACTTGAACCAACTAAATCCGAGCTAAGATGAATTAGTTATGAATTTTTAAAGATTAAATCGGATTAAACCATTTATATAGATTTTAATTGAATTATGACGCAATAATGAATTATTTTTGAAAAGAAAAAGAGGATTATTGCGTCAGCGGGCTCGGGTTCACGGTGGACCGGGTGCACGGCAGCGGCTCACGGAAACGAACGGCCGAGATCGATCTATCCAAAATGGACGGCCAAGATCTAACGGTCTATGACTGGCCTACGGCGAACGGCAATGATGACGTCAGCGGTGACGTCATCACCGGCGACGGCTCGGGCGGCGCATGCTCGCCGGCGAACGACGGCGCGGCGGCGCAAACGGAGGGCACCAGCACGATGCGGGCGACGCGGCGAACTCACCGGTGACCAAAACGGCGGCGGACGGCGACCGGACGACGACGACGACGAGGAAGAACGGCGGCGATCTTCGGCTTGACGACGACGGCGGTGCTCCGGTGTTCTACAGCGACGACGGAGGGACGGACGAGGATGGCGACGACTTGGCGAACCCGACGGTGGCCTTCCCGAGCGACGACGACGACCGGAGCGGCGGCGGCGATGGCGGCGCTAAGCGGCACAGCGCTGGGGCTCTACCGGCGACGAGAGACGAAAGCAAAGGTGGCGGCGGGTAGCGGAGACACCGGGGGTTCTTTTATAGGGGCTAAGGGTGGCAACGAAGACCCACGGCGGCCCGGCGGCGGCGATGGAAAGTTAGGGTTCGGAGAGAGAGAGATCGATCCGAATCGAACTCAAATCCATGGATTTCCAAACTAAATTAGGCGATAATTCCAAAAGAGAAAAGATAGAGTGGATCGCGGGGATCATTTTCCCTCTTATCAATTTCGCCGGATCGGGAAAGGCGCGACGGAATTGGAAAGGCGGCGGCGGCGCGGCTCGGCTAGGGTTTCGGCGCGGCTGCGGCGCGAGGTTGACGACGGCCCTGACAGGTGGGCCCCACCTGTCAGCGGACGGACGCGCGCGCGCGGGCGGCGGCTCGGCTGCGGGCCGACTTGGGCCGGGGAGGAGAGAGAGAGGGTTTTGGGCCGACTTTCGGCCCAAAGCCAAAAGAGAGATTTTTAAAACTTTTTCAATTTAAATTATTCATAAAATGTAATTTCATTTATTAAAAATACTTCCTTAGCTCAAATAAATCCGAGAAAAATCTAGGAACTATAGAATTAAGCAAAGTATTTAATAAAATTTTATCTGGCCCAATTTTATATTGGAATTTATTATTTCTCATTAGATCTTCTCTTCTAGGCTTTTAAAATTATTTCTGATGATTCCAATTAAACAACAATTTATATATTTATGATTTTTAGGGTGTGACAGCTCGTCAACAGGGTGCGCGAGCTCTTCGGCGGCAAACTCAATATTCTTGTAAGTCTCATAATCTTGCCACCATGATTTCCAGCGATCCAACAGTATACGTAAAATAAGGGGCTGTTCACATTACACCCACCTAACAAGTTCATGTACCTCTGATGTAATTTACTCTAAAATAAATCTTATGAAATTTTAGCAATTTGATAATATTATCAAAATTTTGATAGAATTTCTTATGGATTTACCAAAATTTGGCAAGAAACTAAATGGATACATATATTTGGCAACTCTATAAAAAAAATGGTATGATTTGAAATGTCATGAATAACCGTAAGTTATTAAAAAGAATTGAAGTTTCTGGTGGCATTCATAAACTAGAAAATCTCAGATTGGTAGTTAATTATCGTCTTCCTAAACCCAAATAGTGCGCGAGTAAAAACATTAAAAAATGTGAATGAAATTATAATATGTGCAGCACTACAGGGATAGCACCAATTGGAGGCACACGGAAAGAAAAAAAAAACTAATTGGTGCTCCAAATTGTGCTCAAAACGGTCGCATTATTATCCACAGAGAAAGCTTTGCTTTTTTTTCCTCCATGTGACATTGAATTTTGAGTTGATTTTCTTATGTGGCGCTATATGTCGCATTTACATTGTAAACGATAAAACTTGCCCTGTAATCATAAATCTTAAAACTTATACTGTAATTCTTCGAGGACATATATACTGCATAAGAGAATTAGAATAAAGCAATTTATGACGTATTTATAGGAGATAAGAGCAAGGAGGTAGCAATAACGTAATGACAGAAATGATTGAAATCAAGCCCAAGTATGGTGTCATATTTTTTTAGCAAATTTGTGAGAATTTCAATAATGTATGTGTTATTTGGCCCCATTAATTCTCTATTTTTAAAGTGATATGCACAGCTATGTTTAAATATGGTGTCATATTAAATCATCTACATTCCTCTCAATATGTGCACATCTATACTATGACAACTACATACACTAAAAGAAAAATAATTAGATAGCTAAATTATCATAACTCAATACACATATCTAATTTCAGTTGTGAGTTATTAATTTATTTATAACTAAATGTATAACTCAAGATCTATATTGCCATATTTTGCTACATAGAAATTATAATACGATATTCGGACATATACGCTATCTACACTATCTGTATATTCTTTTTAGTGTGAACCAAGAATAAAAAAAATTCAGGAATAGGTTTTTTTTTTTTGCCCCTCTCGTTAGCCCCAAAATAAGTACTTTTTTGAGCAAGTATTTAATCCGAGTTTGTAAAAGTAAGAGATTAATCCTTGGAAGAAGATAAGTGAAAAATAATTACATTGGGATTTGATAAAGTAGGCTATTTTACTTTTTTGGAATAGTATTGATATTTATGGGATAGGTAAAAAACAAAGTTGTTTTGGAACGGAGAGAGTAATTATTTCCTGATACATTAATTTGTTAATATGAAATAAATTAGGTATAATCGAATAATCTACCTGTGTCCTCTGTCCAAATATATCTTTCCTCTGATTCCACTACTATATCTTTTACATAGCTACCAAATATCAAAGAAATATTGTAAAAAAGCAAACTTATATTATGCCATTTTAAACCATTTAACAAACATGTATAGCTAAATTAGATGAAAAAGAACTCAACCATAAATAAATTTTGATATAAAAGAATAATTTATCTAGCAACTGCAATGAAATATTATAATATCGTGAACATGTAGTATGCCATTTTAAATCATTCCTGAAAAATGCATACGCAAAATAGAAAATATATAAATTAAACCATGAAAACAATTTTTCACATAAAAGTAACTTATTTAGGGACCATACTTCTAAACTTAGCATGTCATCAAAATTACCGTGCATAATTGAGAAATAATTTAACAACATATGTTGCATTATCATATATTACTTTGCATACATAGCTAAATTTGATATATAATATGTATATATGTGAGAAAAGAACAAATTTAACTATGAATAACATAACAGAATAAAAGATTGCACCTTTATTTGGATCAATGGTATCCGGTTATTTATGTATTTTGAAATGTGCTCAACTTATGTCTTATCTGGTTACTCATCTTTAATGTATGCGCTCTAAAATATATTATACATTGCCATTTAATGGACTTACATAAATTTTTTAACAAACTTTTACTCCATCTGTCGTAAAATATAAGGGGTTTTGGACGGATGGGATACATTCTTGTACAACGAATTTGGACAGTACTAGAGAGGGTCCCGTCTGTCCAAAATCCTTTATATTTTAGGACGGAGGGAGTAGTACATTATAGATGATGGATAAAGATGAATGCTGCTATGGCTTTTATACATGAGAACATATCTGTCGGCGATATGGGCCCGGAGGTACCGGGAGTACCGAGCTTAGAAGGGAGGAGCCGCCCTCGGCATCCACGTGGCGCTCACCCCGAGGTGTCGCGCCCGTGAACGAGCGGAAGCCGCCCGTACCTAACCCGAGGGGTCGGGCTGCCCCGACCCCTCGGGCTGGTCACCACGTGGCCACCATGCAAAGACAATTTGTGGACGCCCCTCCACACCCACCTAACCGCATTAAATGTAGCATGCCACTCGCCTGACCGAATCTTGAATGGACGTGACCGGTTGAAACGATGGACGGGACAACGGCAAGCCACGCGTGGTCCACACGGGTGTCAGGCGGAGTGTGGTAGGTATGCCATGTCCCATCAAGATGACGGGAGGCGCAGCGCCCGGGACGGACGGCGTTCCCGGCGCATACGAGCCTCAAATCTACAACCATTAAATGAAGAATGACAGGGATCCTCCTCCATGTCGACTTGTGTTAGCCTGCATGATTTGATAGGGGCCGGTCGACTGCCGATGTGGAGAATTTCCAAGCTGTAGCGCATATAGCGCAAGACACGTGTTCAATATAGAGAATGTTTACTCTCTTGCTGGAGGACACGTAGAACTCATCTAACAACCCCTTGGAGTATAAAAGGGGGTGGACGTCCAGTGAGAGAGAAGAGGACAAGTTAGAGTAAGAACACTCAACCCTAGCTTATACACCAGAGATTCAGAGACTTTCAAAGCTCAGAAAAATCATCATACACAGGAGTAAGGTATTACACTTCTCGGTGGCCCGAAACTGTATAATTCTTACTACCTCGCTGCTAGACCATGGCCCCGACCCGCCTTGTTTCCTTCTAGTACACCCAGTTCCTCGATCTACACCCACTGCCCTCGGCCGAACTGAAAAAGGAGGGGCCTCACGGTCCCCCACTCGAGGAGGTCACCCTCCGACAATATCCTATGTACACAAACTTTCCATACAGAACAACATACAAATGTCATAGAAAATTCTAGAAAAAATTGGACACATACTTTTAATAGTTTTACACCTACATGTAAAATCTTATATTTAAATTCATTATATTTTAGCCGTAACAAAAAAGACAAAATTCTGATAGATTTTTACCCTTAAAACTGTCAGATTTTTCACTTTTTTCTTACGGCTAAAATATAATGAATTTGAATATGTGTCTAATTTTTTCTAAAATTTTTCGTAGCATTTGCTAGTTGGTGTGTACAGAGTGTGCACGGTAAGCTTGTGTGCATAGGATATGTTCCCTCTATACCTTTCATATATATAAAGATAAACTTGACTATTTTATATGCCTAAACCATTGTAAATGTGAATGTGAATATTCTTATATATGAACATTAGTAGGTTACAAACATGTTCGTTCTCCATACACATGTTGAACCAACTTCAAGATCTATTTAAATTTTATGATGTACTAAAATATAAATAAAATTTAAGATTATCTACTTAATAAAAGAACACCACTATATTAGATAATGTGACAACTCCGATAAAATTACAGCCATGAGACACATACAATGACTAATAATTTTGGACTTTGAAAAATAAAATTTTACCCTCTGTAAGCCTGGCTGCCCACATGAGATAAGGGAGTGAGTGGACCGGTCTTAATAACAGATGAATAATGCATCAATACAGTAGTAGGGAAAAGTTGCAACGAGTTTAGATGGATTATTTTTATAGCCATCGGGCACAATATCTAGAGTTGCAAGAAAACTGTAGCCACCAAATAATTTTTATTTTGGAAACATGGAAATTAAGAGTTATTTAGTGTTTAAAATGGACATAATAAATTACAATATTGTAATATGCCTAATTCTTTCATACAAAGAAGATAAATAGGGTAGGCATTGTAGCCTTAGCATCAAAGATTATGCAATCAGTTCATGCCCATAGTAGGTTACAAAGAGTTGTTTTTTTTTCATACAAGCCCACGGCGCCTCGGAAACCGGGAAGGAAGTGGAAAGTTAAGGCGACGTATGAACGTGACTAAACTCCCACCACCCAACTCCCAGAATGATAGGACAGAAGATCGGGCCCACATGTCAAATGACTAGCAGATTGGCGTCAACCCTGACCACCTGGGAAAGGTTTTGGTCAGGGCTAACGCCAGGGGCTACTGTCGGTGATATGGGCCCGGGGGTATCATGTTTAGAGGGAGGAGGCTGCCCCCCAATGCCACGTGGCCCTCCCCCGAGGGGGGATCGGTCCCGAGGTAGGGCGGCGGCCACTCCCTGGCTGAGACTAGAGGGAGGAGGCTGCCCCAGGCGCCACGTGGCCCTCCCCCGAGGGGGGATCGGGCCCGAGGTAGGGCGGTGGCCGCCCCCTCCTGTGACTAGGGGTCGAGTTCCCTCGACCACCTCTCTAGGTCGCCACGTGCGATGGGTTAGATGGCCGTCTCCAGTCGCTCACCTACCCGCTTTTATGGCGACCTGAGCGGTTGCGCCACGCCGCATTTAATGTGGCGTGCAGTGCACTCAACCGATCTATGACCGATTTGTGACAGGTCCATGACCAGTCGAATGACCGATGGGACGGCGGCTGTGTACCCTCGCCCTGTCAATTTGTCAGGCAGCGTGCGGCGTGCTCCGTCCTATCCCATCATAATAATGAGGGGCTTCACAGCCTCTTACCCCGGTCAGAGCTGGTCCAACCACTCTGAACAGACCCGGGTTCCCGTTTCCTGGTGCGAACGAGAACCTGGAAGTCTTCACCCATTAAATGGTGAATGACATGGGCGCCCCCCGTGTCAGGCGACATGGTGTGGTAGGCCCCACGGCCGAGACGACGTGTATGCGGCTTCCAAGATAAGGCACAAGACATGTAATTAATATAGAGAATATTTTCCCTTCTCCCTAGGTAGCACTCACAGCACATGTGGTATCCTCTTATAGTATAAAAGGAGGACCATACCTAGCGGGAAGGGGGATCGAACTCTGCATCCCCGAGCCAAAGCTTCTCTAACCCTAGCTTGTACGTCGGAGATTCAGAGGCTTCACAAGCACAGAAGAATCATCATACACACAGGAGTAGGGTATTACGCTTCATAGCGGTCCGAACCTGTATAAATCACTTGTGTCTCTTTTGTCTCAAAAACCTCGGATCTCACCCGCTGCCCCCGGCCGAACTCACGAAAGGGGGATCCCACGATCTCCCGCTAGAGAGGATCACCCTTCCACAGCTGGCGCGCCTGGTAGGGGGCGCGTTCGTGATTTTTGAGGTTCTTTCGAGCGCTGGCATGATAAGCGTCGCACCGCCAATGCGGGGGAAGGCGCAGCCTCCTCAGGAGTGCCGTGCCACCCCAGGCAGGGGGCTAGGCCCCCCGCATCTTCACTGGGTAAGGCTGGCGGCCAGGTCTTTATGGCGAGTCTTTGGAATGTCCGATGACCCCCAAAAGTTTCGGCCCAGCCTCACCGACAGGTACCACGGTAGCGTCAACCCCTCTGAGTCCCTCCAGATCCACACGACGATCATAGAGGCGAGGTGGGGTGACGACCGGGTCAAGGCAAATTTCTTCCCCATGGCCCTCCAGGGCCAAGCGCGGGGATCGCTCATGAACCTGCCACCTGCCTCAGTCTACTCCTGGGAGGGCTCTTGCAGTTGAGCTCCGGGTGCCGTTGAAGCCCGGGACCCCCTGTGCTGGCTCTTCCGTAGCGGCTAGCTTTGGTCCCGCCGGCTGGCTACGGTGCCCGGCCCGGCTCAACTAATCGTCCTTTCAAGCTTCAAGTATTTTCAATTTTTCAATTCATAAGCTTAATACAGCTTGAAGTCTTATATTTATTTTTCCCCCGTTCTTTTCTCATGGCCCTGTGACGCTCGCGTCTTACGCATTTGTTTGCTCCCTCGGTGGTAAGAGCCCAACCTCTCTCCCATCTACATGAACGTTTCCTTGCTAAGTGTGGGGGCTAAGTTTTCTAGCCCTATTCCAGCCTTAAGTTGAGCGCCGGGTGCCGTCGAAGCCCGGGACCCCCTGTGCTGGCTCTTCCATAGCGGCTAGCTTTGGTCCCGCCGGCTGGCTACGGTGCCCGGCCTGGCTCAATTGTGGATGGGGATTGCTGGCTCTAGAGTTTTTCGGCTCTCACACTCGTGCGAAAGTAGTCGTCCGTGTAAAAGGGAGAGATATTGGAAGGAGGCCACCGAAAGGAAAGAGCAAACATAATGTGTAGCGTGGGGACACAGGCTCGTGGGAACCTCACCTCGTTTGCTAAGTGGTCGCAGGCTTCCCAAAATGGTTAGGAACCCATGATGGGAGGCCCTCTTCGAGCTAAAGGTTTGAAAGGTCGCGACATGCAAGTAAGATTTGTATTTGCTTCATTCATACAAGCGATTCTTTGATATAAGTGTGGGGGCTATGATTCCTAGCTCTATCCTAGCCCTTGCGTCGAGCTCTGGCGCCGTCGACGCCCGGAGCCCCCTGTGCTAGCTCTTCCGTAGCGGCTGGCTTTGGCCCCGCCGACTGACTACAGCGCCCAGCTTGGCTTGATCGTGGGTGAAGATTGTTGGCTATAGAAAATTTAGTCCCCGCACTCGCGCGAAGATAATTGTTTGAATAGAATTATTATTGCCTATATTTATCTCTCGCCCATCTCTTCCTCGCGGTACCCACGTGTCGCGCACTGGCTTGCCTCCCTTGGTAACAAAAAGTTTGTATTCGCTTCATCCATTCAAACGATTCTTTGCTAAAAGCGTGGGGGCTACGATTCCTAGCTCTATCCTAGCCCTGCGTTGAGCTCTGGACGCCGTCGACGCCCAGGGCCCCCTATGCTGGCTCTTCCATAGTAGCTGGCTCTAGCAGCGCCGGCTGGCTACGGCGCCCAGCTTGGCTTGATCGCGGGTGAAAATTGCTGGCTATGGAAAGTTCAGTCCTCACACTCACGCGAAAATAATCATTTGAATAGATGAAGTAAAACACGAACAGAGGTTAACAAAAGGTAGGGGCAAGCGAGGTACGCGACGTAAGGTCACGGGCCCGAGAGAATCTAACAACGTTTGCTGAGTATATACAGGAAATAAGTTCACGGCCTAAGGTACGGGCTAAACTCCCGAGCCCACAGCACCTTGGAAACTGGGAAGGAAGTGGGAAGTTAAGGCGACGTATGAACGTGACTAACCTCCCACCGCCCAACTCCCAGAATGATAGGACAGAAGATCGGGCCCACATGTCAACTGACTAGCAGATTGGCGTCAACCCTGACCACCTGGGAAAGGTTTTGGTCAGGGCTAACGCCGGGGGCTACTGTCGGTGGTATGGGCCCGGGGGTATCATATTTAGAGGGAGGAGGCTGCCCCCCAGTGCCACGTGGCCCTCCCCCGAGGGGGGATCGGGCCCGAGGTAGGGCGGTGGCCGTCCCTTCCTGTGACTAGGGGTCGAGTTCCCTCGACCACCTCTCTAGGTCGCCACGTGTGATGGGTTAGATGGCCATCTCCAGGCGCTTACCTACCCGCTTTTATGGCGACCTGAGCGGTTGCGCCACGCCGCATTTAATGTGGCGTGCAGTGTACTCAACCGATCTGTGACCGATTTATGACAGGTTCGTGACCGGTCGAATGACCGATAGCACTCGCAGCACATGTGGTATCCCCTTAGAGTATAAAAGGAGGACCATACCTAGCGGGAAGGGGGATCGAACTCTAGATCCCCGAGCCAAAGCTTCTCTAACGCTAACTTGTACATCGGAGATTCAGAGGCTTCATAAGCACAGAAGAATCATCATATACACAGGAGTAGGGTATTACGCTTCGTAGCGGCCCGAACCTGTATAAATCCCTTGTGTCTCTTTTGTCTCAAAAACCTCAGATCTCACCCGCTGCCCCCGGCCGAACTCACGAAGGGGGGATCCCACGATCTCCCACTAGAGAGAATCACCCCTCCACACACATTGACTATATGTTATTATTAAAGATACAATATGGCTCCCACGTATTACAGAGAGTACTGTCCAAGGGTATGTATATTTCTTATGTGGTTACTACTTTACATACAAGCATAATAAATTGCGTGCATATGAACCAATTAAAGCAAGGACTCGATGGTAAAAAAAATTACATTGATTAACAATAAAAGTTTAACAAGATTTCTTAAAAGAAAATAGATAATAGACATTCAATTAAAAAAGAAAACATCTTACTTTTAGCTTTAACATAATTTGTTAAATGTATTATGAAAATAAACTAACGGGCTACCTTTCTAGTTAGAAATAAAGTTCCTATTGACCAAATTAACATGAAGGTGAACAACGCGGGGCTGACCTTGTCGAAGTTAACCCTGGAGACAACCACACGCAACAGATGGTGATCAACTTCGAGTCGTGCTTCCACTTAAGCCCTCTGATTAAGGCGTCTGGAAGGGGCAGCATCATCAACATCTCCTCCATATCTTCACGCCTCGCGTACCCTTTACCTTGCCGTATATTTAGCGGCGAAAGGTAAATTATTGAAAATGAATATATTGTCTGAATTAATTTCTATGTCTTGCATTTCTTTCACGAGTAAACGTTCAATTTATATTATATATGCCATATGTTATCTATCTATTATTATATACTAAAAGTCCATTAAACCTTCTAGAAACACTCCTAAGTCACCACGTGGCGTCCTATAAACACTTCTAAACTGCCAAATGGCACTCTAAAAGTGGGGCCAATATTTCCAACATTAGATCTAATAAAAATAAAATCCCTCTCTCCACATGCACATGTCCCCACCTCCCCTCCCAGTACGTTCCCTAATTTCCTCCGGTAGGTTTGTACTCCCTTTCCCAATCTCCAATTTCAGTGTTAAATTTGAGTCACATGTTTTACTTTTTATTGTTGTTAAATTTATAATTAAACAATGTCCGTATTGTTGATACATATTGTTCTATGGGCCATATTCTTTGCATCGCAACAAAATATAACCAGGAAATATTTTAATTATAAAAAGTTGACAACATATATTATGTCACCTGAAATAATTCTACAAACACGCGTCCTGAATTATATCGACAATATCCAATCTATCTATTATATACTAAAAATCAATTATACTTCCTGTAAACGCTCCTAAACCACCAGATGCCACTCCTATAAACGCTCTATAGCATCATGTGCGGCTCTAATAAATTAGAAAATTTTTTATAAATTCTAAGAAAAAAGAAACAAATAGCCTTTGATTTTCACTAATTATAATAGGCTCACCACTCTAATCCATTGGATTACATTTTTTCTCTCTTTCTTAATAATAAAAGGTGTCCCTCTTCCCGTGGGTGCAGGGTGTGTGCGGTTTGCACATACGTATACGTATGTACCTCCTCTCCTTTTCTCTCTTTACGAATGTTTTTTTTTTCTAACAGACCAAATTTGGCTACTCTTTTTAAGAAATATTTTGGATTCTTTAAATAATCATAGCATCTTTAACTTTTAATTATACGTTCTATTTGTATCATTATGTTATTTATGCATGATTAAAATCACAATTAGAATTTGATACACCTGTTGACTATAATTGCACTTGTAAAAATTACATTCATTTTATTTTGACCCTTTGCAAGTCGTTCAAACATAGTACCACATAAGGAGTTGAATACCCTAGCCCGTTTAGTCCATTTATTCTTTACAAACGCTCTCGAACCACCACATGGCACTCTTAAAAATAAAGAAATTTCAAGAAATTCTAAAAAAGAAACAAAATATTTATCCCTTGATTTTAACTTAAGTTAGTGGACCCACTATTTTCATCCGTCAGATTTATTTAAACAAATCCTTCCACCTGCACCATTGTCCCGTACGTAACCATGGCATATGTATGTACATGTACGTATAGGCATATATCCGCATAAACCGCCACGTGGCATCCTATAGACGCTCATAAGCTGCCACGTGGCACTATAATAAATTATATAAATTTATAAAATTTCTAAGAAAAAACAAAATATCTATCCGCTGATTTTCATTAAATTAGGTGATTTTCATTAAATTAGGTGGAACCTTATTTTCCAACATTAGATTTATGTAAAGAAAAAACCTACCTACCCCAAACCGGGGTATACCATGGGCCTGTATACGTTTCTTTTTATAGGATAGTACGTACTTCCACCCATACTTCCTCAATTTCTTCATATTTTTCACATATTTATTATCCTATTATCATAGTTTGAAAAGAAAAAATTTTGTATTAAATAATTCAGCAACTATAACACCTAAATCATACAACCAATGTTTATCCGCATATATCTTTAAAATTATTTATGATTAAATTCATAGCTAAAGACCAAATTTCCACAATAATTCAACTTTGAGGAAAATATGTCATTTTGGATTATAATTTTAGACTTTTGCATGTCATTCAAGCAATTGTAAAATTTTTTTATTATGAAAATAAGCAGCTATACCATAAATTATGGGATCCCCTAAATCATACAAGTAATATTTTTCTTATGTCTTTTGATTATTTTACATTTAAAGACCAATATTTGGGGTTATATTTTCTGACTTTTGCATGTCATTCAAACAATTATAAAATTATGAAAAAAAATGATATATGTTTTATCGTCGTATATAAGTTCACAATAATTCAATTAGATCTGTAATGACAAAAGTAAAATAAACCTAATAACACTGAGTATTGTTCCAACTAATTACTTCTCCCATTCTGGTATTATAATAAATCAATAATAAAATTAGTAGATTTGTAGTGTTCATATTTGGTCCCATTCGACTTTCTCTTCTTCTCCTCTCTCACTCAACTCCTCCATCTTATAATTTTTAACTAATTAACAACATAATATAAAAATGATCAATAATTGGAAAGCTAAATAATTCTGACTCTTATGTTATATCTGATTTTTAGTTTATTTGAATTGTTATTTTATTTATAATTAAATAAATAATTCAAGATCCGTATCACTCATATTTCACTTTACAAAAATTAAAAAAATACACAATTTGAGCATACACACCTGTCCTTTGCATGCTGACCAAATATAAAAAAAGAGAGCTTTATAAAAAATGAAAATAAGTATTATATCACCTCAAGTCAATGTACATCCTCTGTAGCACACTTAAGGCGTCACGTGTTACGTCTTAATTAAAAATAAAACCTTAGAAATTGTCAGAAAAGACATGTGACCATCTATTTGTACTTAATAGGTGGATCCATTGTTTGTAACCAATAGATATAATTTAGAGAAAATCTTAAGCCGTCATGTGTTACATCTTAAAATTTAGAAGAAAAAAAGGATATTAGAAATTTTGACGAAAGAAACAGGATCATCGATTTTCACTTAAATCATTTTGAACAAAATACCCCCTCCACTTCGCCCTCCTCTCACATGGGCACAACAGAACACTAGCCGTCCCCTCCCCTCTCAACTTGTATGAATATGAACCAACTAAAAAGAAAACTAACTTGATGGTACAAATAAAGCATGTTTACTAACAATAATAGTTATTTAGGATTTGTTAAAAAATGCTACTAAACATTCAATTAAACAAGACAAAACATTTTACTTTTTAGTTTAGGTTTAATTTGTCCGACACATTTTCCAAACAATCTAAATAGATACCTTTGAAACATGGTTGGTATTTATACTGATGATAGATAACTATTTATACGAATGAATTAAATATATATTTTTTAAAAGCTAACAAATAGCTTAGAAAAATTATGGAGAAAAAGTACTTTTGAAATATGGCAATGCCGATAAAGAAAAATTATGGAGAAATAGTACTTTTGGAACATGGCAGTTGTCATCCTATTGATATTTCGCCTATCTAAATTTTTCAAATGCAATCTGAAATACATGCCCGCGCAATGCGCGGGTTACCTTTCTAGTTGAGATAATTGCAAAAAACATCATAACTTCTAAGTTGGTAAAATAGCATTGTCATGTTTATGGATACCACATAACTAGTAGTAGTTGATTAAACTCGGCAGGCCCCACCACATACCATGTCTTATACGGAAACATACCTCGTATATAGAAGGAGTTCCGAATAAGGAAGGACAAGAAGAGTTATATATGGAAACGACAAGGACTACTCGGATTGTATCCATATTTATCTCCTTAGTTCTACTTGGACAAGGAGGAACCTAGGGGTATAAATACAAGCCCCCCTAGGAGGAGAGGGGACACGCCACAAAGCCACAAGACAATACAAACCAATATGCTGCCAGATATCAACATTAGAGATTAGTCTAGACTTACCCCATCCGGTGCCTACGAAAGCCGACAAGAGGGATCTAGCGCTATCTCTGATCTCAACGAGTTCGCACTTGAGGAGGAAGACTACCCCGACGTCGACTACGAGTTGGTTATCTAGCCGCCAAGTCGACGATAGCTAGATAGGTAATCCCAGATATTGTATTTGTGTGATCCAGATGAATAAAGAGCAACACCGGCTTCGGCCAACAGGATATAGCGCTATTACCTGTCAGATAAGGGGCCCGAACCTGTATAAAAATCCCTGTCTCTATCTCTTTTACTTTAGTCTCGCATATACCCTGGTACCAACGATCCCCATACTATCCAAATACTGTAGTCGCGATCTCAAACGTCGACAGTGGCGCGCCAGGTAGGGGGGATATTGGTTCTTCAAGGTTTCGATGAGATGGGTTTAAGAGACGGATTCTCCAACAACAAACACTATAAGAAACTTGTTAATCCATGACGGATTCTCGGTGATGGATTTATAGATCGTCACTGACAAACGTAATCATGACGATTTTTTGTTTTTCGTCACGGATGAGCCTAGTGGATATTCACGGCCCGCTAACTCGTGACAGTTTTATCAAGACTGCCACAATGTATGATTTTAAATTCGTCATACTCTAGTTAACCCAAAGCAATAAAAAATAAAACATATTTAGCGCAAAGAAAAATAAAAAATGTGATTGCAAGAAGAATCAAACACAAAATACGATTTGTTAAATTTGAACAAAATAATTTTATTAATTTGTTACATGTATATGATGCATAATATGGCAAACTGTGCATGGGTAAAAATCTGCAGCATGTGGGATTTGAACCCACAACTTAGCTAGAAGGTAGGAATGTGTCCTACCCATTGAACCACTTATTCTAGATGTCCCAATGTGCACTTAAATATTTTTTTTGTCCCAATGTCACTCGAGTTGGCCCAGCAACTCAGAGTTGGCGTTTCAAAAAGGAAAAAATAATTCGGAGTTGGCGTTTCAAAAAGGAAAAAATAACTCGAAAGGTACGCCCAACGAGAATCGAACCAATGACCTCTTGTTAAAGATAACCGATCCGACAACTGTGCTAGTTGCATGGTGTATTACGGTAGGATTCTGTAATGTATTATAGTTGAAGAAAACGTCATAGATTTATATATTGCATTACTAGAAAAATATAATAAAGGTTAAAGCAATTTAATCAAATGAATTAATAAGGAAACTAAATTTTTTTCTTTAAAAATCATTACCGAAAATATTTTTTTAATATTCTACGTGCTCTAAATTATTTTCTGAATTTTTTCGTAAATTTTTGAAGCGCAATAACTAATTTTAACTCCACAAAGTTCATTTAACCTATTAAAATAAATGAAAAACAAATTAAAATTCATCTCTCTATACTTGGGCCTTTTTCGGCCCAAGTATTACTCTCTTCCTCCTCCTCCCTCTTCAGGCTGCCGGCCCCTTTTGCTCCTCCCTCGTCGAGAAGTCCATTTTATATCCCTCCTCTCAACTCAAATAATTTTTCGATTAGTAAATAATTTCAAATGAAAAAATTGTCAACAACAAAATTGTATAACTTGTCAAGATTTAGAACTTTTGTTTTGGTCATTTTCTATATGACTTTGTTTCAATAATTTGAATTTGAATTTCAAATTAAATTTCAAATTATGACAACTTTAAGCAACATTTTCAAATAGTGATTGATTTCAACAGAAAAAGTCATCAACAACAAAGTTGTATAACTCATTAATATCTATAACTTTTATTTTGGTCATTTCTTCATCCCACAAAGTGATAGTAACATTGTTCACAAAATGTACACATCTCTCTTATAATTTATGAAACCATATTGGAGATATGTAAAATTTATGAACAATGTTAAAATCACTTTGTCGGATGAATAAATGATCAAAATAAAAATTATAAATCTAGATAAATTATACAACTTTGTTGTTGATGAGTTTTTCAGTTCAAGTCATTCACTAATAAAAAATTATATTTGAAGTTCTCAAACTTTGAACTTCAAATTTCAAATTGTACAAATAGAGTCAGATGGAGAAATGACCAAAATAAAAATTTTGTATCTTGATGAGTTCTACATCTTTGGTTCTATTTGAAATCATTTATTAACCCCAAATTTTATTCGAAGTTGTCAAATTTTGAAAATTCAAAATTGGAATTGTTCAAATGAACTTACTTGTAAAAAGAACCAATACAATAGTTGTAGATTTCGATGAGTTCTACAATTTTGTTATTTATGATTTTTGCAGTTGAAATAAAAAATCAGCCTAAAATTAAATTTAAAGTTCTCATAAATTAAAATTAAAAAAAGTACCATAAGATCTTTAGTTTTCTTTTTGCCAAAAATAAACATACTGCAAGCGCCAAAAATAAACATACTGGCCAGGTTTGCATCGCGGTCAGGCCACTGCACGCGGTCAAGCCAAAATTAACGTGAAATGTCCATCTTGTCCAAATAGTATCAGAAGTTAGTACATGCACCAAGGCTATTCCTGTAAAATCGCATCCATTGTTGCTTCATACCCATGTTCCCCAACCCTAGCCGATCCAAAATGAAACGAAGCTATCCCCAACCCTAGCCGCCGCCAAGTCCCCATCTGAATCCGCATCCTCTTCCTCCTCAACCTCCGGCGGAGATGGTTTGGCGGCGAGTACGCCCTATTCGACGCGGAGGTAGGCCTCCTTCTCCCGCCGCCGGCGGTATCGCTGGTGGAGGTGGCGCCGTCGAGGCTGCGAGCGAGGAAGGAGGAGGTGGGGAAGAGTAGTTCATAGATCGGATCCGGCACTGACAGGCAGATGTAGAGGAGGAGACGAGGGTAGCCAGGGCGTGGCGTACGTGGACCACTCCTTCTCCATCTCCGACGAGGATGACCTTGTCGGCGGCGCCGTGGGCGGGCCCGGGGCGCGTCCGTCATGGTGATCGCCTTGGCGGCCGCTCTCCTCGTGTGCGGGGTGCTCGGCGCCATCGGGAGCATCCTCATGGCCGCCAACCGCTTCGGCAGCGACCGCGAGAGAACTCCTCCGGCAGCAGCAGCAGTGAGAAGGGCTCGACGGCGTGCGGCGGTGAGGAGGATGTGAGCGGTGGTGGTGTGGTGCAGCGGCGCTAGGCGGCGAGGAGGAGGCGAGCGATGGCGGCAGATCCATCCCACGGTACCCCCATCCTCCTCCCCCTTCTTTCTCTTATTTCTAATAGATTGAATTAGTGCAAATAGAAGAACGTCCTGCCTGCCTCCCATCTGTCCTGGCCGTCGTCATCCACTTCCTCGTCATAGTTGCAGCGGTCTTCCCGTCTTTACAGTACTCCGCATCCCAGACGTGTATCTACTACTGAATTTGTTTTTTTTTTTTACTTTCAGATTGAAATCAGTTCTATGAATGCACTGAAGTGTTCAATTTCACAACATGGTCGATGCACTTCATTATATCTGAAATGAGTTAGGAACTTGCTATCAACCCCTTGTTTATGGCTGTAAATTTGCAAAAGATAATAATTTTGGCTAGTAAGTACAAGTATTTGGTGATGTATATCCTTGCTCATTTTCTTAATCTGCAAATAAACCAAGTAGATTTGTTTGATGTATATACTTGATAACTTTCTTAAGCTGCAAAAGGAGCCAAACTGGCAGTGTCGTTTTATGGCTGTAAATGCCATTTTTGGTTTTGCTTCCATGATGAGCAGGTCTAGTCAGTAGAATTTGTCTGTGTATATCTCTAACAACGTGTTTTATGGCTGTAAATGCCATTTTTGGTTTTGCTTCCATGGATGTGAATTATCTGCTTGGCCGTGAATGCCAAGTTGTTCATTAAAATAGCATTCTGAACTCAGAACAACTCTGAACTAGTTGTGAACTGCCTTGATTTTTAGTTTCTTGTACAGGGGTTTTTGTCAGTACGTGTGATATGTAGAGCTATTCCTGAAGTAAGATGTTTAAAGATTAATTGTACATAACACAAATCTTTGATAGTTCTGTTTTGTTGCGTTTCTTTGCTTCAGAAACTGTGGATTTCTTGCTCTGTCCTGCAAAAGGACCACATTTATTTTCTCCTTCAATCTGTAGCATCAGTTGCTTGCTTGCTTGGCCAATGAAATGAGGTGGGTTGGGGATGGGGACATTGAGTTTTGTTAGTGCAATGTATTATAGGGACATCAGATTGGTGTTGCAAAGTAGCCCTATCATTCAAAAACTAATATCGTATCTGTAGATTGTTTCTTGTTGTTTCTCTAGCGCATAAAAAAATAATCTAACACATGGTATTGTACTATCAGGTTGCTGGGCTCAAACATATGCGAACTTTGATGGAGTGGCCAAAATGCTTTGGTGGCTGTTGGGTATTGTCATGTGCTTTTGAACAGGTTTTAATTATGTTGTATGAGATGCTAAAAAATTATGTTGTATGAGATGTGAAGGTTGTAATTTGTTTTTAGAATATTTATGTGCTGATCTATAACTATCTTGTTACTGATGATGAGAGAATGTTAATTGATGATCGGTAATTAATTTTGCTAAAATTATGGACGAAATATTTGTATTTTGCAAAATTTAGCAGCAGCTGAATTTTAGTTGGGCTAAAATCTAGCTGTAGCCCCATTTGAACTAGGCTGAATGATGACTAAAAGGCCGAAAAAACACTCCAAGAAAAATCGGCCCAAAACAAAAAAAAATCATCAGGTCATAAATGGGCCGAAAGCTCCTGGAAAAAGAATTGGGCTACAAAACACGTGGGCTAAATCCTACATGTCATCGATGACACATCAGCGTCCACCTTGGCGAACACATGGCACATACGTGGTGATTCAAATCCGTGACGAAAAATATCCTACGTGGCAGCTAATGAAAAATATCCTACGTGGGGCTTCATCATGATGGTTTCTGAAACCATCACAGATGTTGTTTGGTGACGGTTTTTCAGTGATCCGTGACGGAAATTTTCCATCATGGGTTAATAGGATTCTTGTAGTGAAAAACTATTCGACGACTTCGGACCAGAGAGATCTAACCCGGCTAGAATACATCCCCCAACGAGATCGGAATCATCATCGTCAATAAATTTGATCTATCGAGATCAATCAAGGTGTCGCTGCCACAGAGGACATCAGCGACAAATTTTTCGGCGTATTACAGCCAACCGAATCCGAGTACCCTGAGGCTGGACCCGGATCGGATATCTGCTGTGGTCAAACTCCTTCTCGGGATCAAAAGCTGTTATACAGACGGAATACAACAATATATCGTTTCCAGCTCATCTTGATCTGTTGGGATTACAAGACATGTCTACACATACACCATCCACGTCAGCATCCACTAATTAATAGATACAGAACATACATTGAAGGCTATTTTGGCTGTATATGTGTATACGTACATGTATAGGATATATGAGTGTGCTGACCATGGTGTACCTGGACCGCAATCAGAAGACGGTTTTGCATGGCTAAAAAAGGTAATTAATGAGATTGTTTTTTAAATTAATCTACTAATTTCATAGATACATCCGACATGTATCTACAAATGTATGTAATATTTTATATACAATTTATCATACCTATTTTAGAGCATGTTTTCTATACAATATTTATTGTGTGAGTGTGTCCGATGTTAGGCCGACTGCGGTTTAATACTGGGGGCTCGGTCTATTTTCTTATGTACAAATTATACTTGTTTACAGTTTACATAATGCCTGATATTAAATTTGCTCGTTATATCCTGATAATACTAGAAGATTCATGCAGTTTTTTAGTACATACTACTCGATATTCTTTGCTATATATCTTATCTTCTAGAAAATATTTTTCAGGAATAATTGAGCACTCGAGTAGGTTGTGGTCGAGTACACCCCATTATCGAGAATGTTCTCTATAAAGGCTGAGTTGTCGCACCCAACCTACCAACTAAGACCGACGACTTATCTTATGTATAGCGTCGGTTACGGCTGGACTATTTGAGAAAATGTTGTTAACGGATAATTCCTCGCGAACGTTGTCGTCTTGATCACTTGACATGATTGCGAATAGACATCCGGATATGCTATATGTTAGGTATGTGAGTCATGCTGGCCACATGAGATGCACATATAATCACCAACTCTAGCGCCCCTCCAGGTGATTGAGATACACTACACCTGGTCCTCGACCAACCAGTAGATCGTAGCGATCTCTCACCACCTAAAAATTCGTTTGAGATACGCCTACACCTAGTCCTTGGCCAGTAGATCGTAGCGATCTCTCACCGCCTAAAAATTCATCTTCAGGTGATCTGTCACACCCTAAAAATCTTAAATATATAAATTGTTGTTTAATTGGAATCATCAGAAATAATTTTAAAAGCCTAGATGAGAAGACCTAATTTTAAATAATAAATTCCAATATAAAATTGGGCCAAATAAAATTTTATTAAATACTTTGCTTGATTCTATAATTCCTAAATTTTTCTGGGATTTATTTGAGCTAAGGAAGTATTTTTAACAAATGAAATTGCATTTCATGAATAATTTAAATTGAAAAAGTTTTAAAAATCTCTCTTTTGGCTTTAGGCCGAAAGTCGGCCCAAAACCCTCTCTCTCTCCTCCCGGCCCAAGTCGGCCCGCAGCCGAGCCGCCGCCCGCGCGCGCGCGTCCGCCCGCTGACAGGTGGGTCCCGCCTGTCGGACTCGTCGTCTTTGCCGCGCCGTCGCCCGGCCGAAACCCTAGCCGAGCCGCGCCGCCGTCGCCTTTCCAATTCCATCGCCCTTTTCCCGATCCGGTGAAATTGATAGAGGGAAAATGATCCCCGAGATCTCCTCTACCTTTTCTCTTTTGGAATCGTCGGCTTTCATCGTTTGGAAATCCATGGATTCGAGTTCGATTTGGATCGATCTCTCTCTCTCCGAACCCTAACTTTCCTTCGCCGTCACCGGGCCACCGTGGGTCTTCGCCGCCGCCCCCTAACCCCTATAAAAGGACCCCCGATGTCTCCGCTACCCGCCGCCACCCTCGCTTTCGTCTCTCGTCGCCGGTAGAGCTCTAGCGCCGTGCCGCTTAGCAGCGCCGTCTCCGCCGTTCGTCCAGTCGTGCGCCGCCGTTGTCCCGGTCATCGTCGTCGCTCGGGAAGGCCACCGTCGTGATCGCCAAGCCATCGCCGATCTCGTCCGCTCCTCCGTTTCCGCCCAAGATCGCCGGAGCACCGCCGTCATCGTCAAGCCGAAGGTCGCCGCCGCTTCTTCCTCGTCGCCATCATCGTCCCGTCACCGTCTGCCGCCATTCGTGCCTCGGTAAGGATCGCCGCGTCGCCCGCAACCCGTAGGTGCTCTCCATTTGCGCCGTCGCGCCATCGTTCGCCGGTGAGCTTGCGCCGCCCGAGCCGTCGCCGGTGATGACGTCACCGCTGACGTCATCGTCGTCGTTTTCCCGTGGACCGCCGTGGTCTGGATCGATCTCGGCCGTTCATTCGGGTTGGAATCGATCTCGGTCGTTCATTTCCGTGAGCTGCCGCCGTGAACCCGAGCCCGCTTACGCAATAATCCTCTTTTTCTTTTCAAAAATAATTCATTATTGCGTCATAATTCAATTAAAATCTATATAAATGGTTTAATCCGATTTAATCTTTAAAAATTCATAACTAATTCATCTTAGCTCGGATTTAGTTGGTTCAAGTCTCTAAATTTTTCTAAAATTGAGATCTACATGTTAAAAATATCCATATTACTGTTCATGCTTGTTTATGTGCTGTTTTGGTGATTTTGCTCTTTTCTGTTTAGATTCCGTCGTTCCGAGAGAGTATGAGTTTGCAGGAGAAGATTTTGAAGAGTTCCAAGGCCAGCAAGGCAAGTCACACAGATCCCAGACAACCCTTTGAGCATGTTGATCCCGTTTAAAGCTATTGTTTCTATTCAACTATTGCATTTATTTTCAAATGTCATTGGGTGGAATTAACCTATTGTTTGTTATAGCCCTTTTGTTCTTGATTACTTTATTTCTTGATACCTTGGGTTATTGTAACTTGACTAGTTGAGCTTTATATATTGGTTCAGCTAGATATTAGATATAATTGCTTAGCCATGCTTAGAAACCTTAGCACACTATTGGGATAACTTATGAATCACTATTATTTAATGATGGCTTAATGATAGTTCACGATGGTCAATCGTGATTGGTTAATTAACTAATTTGCCAATTAAAACCTGATAATGGTGGGTTGTAAGTACATGGTTTTGATGGTCGTGCTCATGACAATTAAGGATCGGTTCACGATTTTTGGTTGTGAAACATTTACCGTGCCAACCACAAGCCAGCGTGGGCAACGGCTTTATTTTCTGTATAGTATAGTTCCTAGTAGAGCACCAGACTGTGAAGTGGCGGAGATAAGCCCACGGGGGTCGCTGGGGAATCCATGCCTTGTTTATAAGGGGGTGACTATGATCCGGGAACGGTGCACTGTTTTGAATTGTGTTATATAGAGGGTATTGTCACAATCTCTATTCGGGTACTTGTTAAGTATCGCGACGCATGGTTGACATGATGTTGAGGTTGTGTCTTGTGGGTACAGTGGTACATCTCTGGCCAGAGTAAAACTATTCGAATAGCCGTGCCTGCGGTAATGGGCGGGTCTAACAATGTCTTTCGTGATTAGTCTCACACTTCTCACCATAATAAATGATGCTATAACTGGTAATAATTTGATTAGCTCCTGGTTTGGAATGGTACATTCCTGGTTTGGAGATAGAACTGTGCAGTCGGGATTGGTTGTTCAGAATTGTTGGGCCTATGCAACAGGGTATGTTGTATAGCGTTGGATTAATATTGCTTAATTAATACTCTACTGTTTTATTAAATTCTGAAATATTTATTAAATGCTATTTATGCAAATGAGACTATATTATGCCATTCTTTATTATCCTGTGCACTTGCATATTTGCTGCGTGGCTTGCTGAGTATGTCATATACTCACCTTGCAATCATTCATCAGAGGAGGAGTTCTACAGTGATGTTGATGGTGTGGAGAATTAGGCGTAGCCTTGGTCATGCTGCCTGTGGAGTGGAGTCGTCTGCGCTGTTTATCTTTATTTTCCGCTGCTTAGATCTTTATTAATTGAGAGGAACTATCTACCTCTATTAATGGTATTTTATTCGCTTATTAATTAGAGTAATAATTGTACTCTATTATCAGTTTGTTATTGTGTGCCTCGGCTGATTCCTGGACGAGGGTTTACACACATGTAAGCGTTTGGAATTTTGGATAGAAATTCCGGGCGTGACATGATCGAGATACGCCTACTCCTGGTCCTCGACCAGTCGGTTGAGCAATCTCTCGACATCTAACGTGACAATCAACATTGTCGTGATAGCAACAACCAAGACCGACTAGATCGTTGTTGTCGCCGGGACGACAACGTCCAGGACTAACGACATCAGGACGACAATGGACAAGGTTAACGACATCACGACATCACACAACGACGACGAAACTCAAGATCCCCAGACTTCTAGAGGGCCCGAGGATGAGGTAGTAGGTACAGGAGCCGGACCTCCGACTACGATAATTCCTCATTGTCTTCGTCTTCATTAGGAGGCTGTTCTTGCAGGTCACGAGAATGTCGTCCATGTATTACTGTGGGTTCCCTACAAATGGTCGAGATACGACTACGACTGGTCTTCGATCGGCAATGTAGCGATCCTTGCACCACGACTTCCACTGGTCGAGGTACGACTACAACTGGTCTTCGACTAGCAACGTAGCGATCCTCGTACCACGACTTCTAATGGTCGAGGTACGACTACGACTGGTTTTTAGCCAACAACATAGCGATCCTCGCACCACGACTTCGAATGGTTGAGGTACGACTACGACTGGTTTTCCACCAGCAGCGTAGCGGTCCTCGTACCACGACTTCCAAAGGTCGAGTTTCGACTACGACTAGTCCTTGACCAGTAGGTTGCAGTCCTCGCACCTCAATTTCAAACGGTTGAAAGACTCCTACTCCTAGTTCTCGAACCAGTAGGTCATAGTGATCTCTCATACCTCCACTTCAAGTGGTCGAGTTATGACTACAACTAGTTTTCTGCCAGCGATGTAGCGATTCTCCCACTACCTATGCGATTTGTTGGGCACAACTATACACCTGGTCTTTGCCTAGTGTGGTGGTCATCTCATTATCTACGTCAATTTCTGGAAGTGCTTGTATGTGCAATATTTGTCCAGAGATCCCTTACCATGATAACACCTACTCATGAAATTGAACCTATTAACTCTTTACACTGTTCCGACAAGCCTCCGAGAGACCTACGGGAATGTCGGCTGGGGACGCCCAGAGCGGATAAGGTCTTGTCAGACTCTGAGAGCCGAACGACCATGTAAGACCTGGTCATGTAAGAGTGCTCAAAAGGTGTATTAACTAAGCCCTGTAATCGGAAATTGATTTTTCCAACTTCACAGCTGGGGGCTAAGTAAATCGCATTTACAGCTAGGCAAGTTACGGGTCGTTGAGCCTTCTCCTCCGAGATTGGGCTTCTCCGAGGACAAGGCTGGGGGCTAGGAGGAGTACCGAACTCCGTTTGCTGAGAGCAACTCTAGCGAGCATACTCTTTTATTGTCACACACAGATTCAATTTATTTTTAATTTTTCCATGCATATTATAGCATGTTACCCTTGAGGGTTCGCTCGGGGGCTATTTCTATTTAATATTCTATTTTGAGTATTGATTTCAGGAAAGTCATATTTCAAGGCTTTGTCGCAGACTTTGCACCTTCTCGATTATCCGAGAACGGCTGCTGGAGTTCGACAAGGAATATGGAATGAAGCAATGATGTACCCACCGAGACGAAATTTCTTGACATCAATCCAAACTCTCGATTACAGTAAGACGGAGAACTTAGTCGCATGCTCCGTACCTTTTCGGTCAACATCGGAGATTAACCTAGACAAACATAATATAGTGCCTACAAAGGCCGATAAAAGGAATCTAGCGTTATTTCTGATCACACCGAGAACGGCCGAGCGAGCACGACAATAGTTGTTCCAAAGTCTTCGATTGAGAACCATAACTCGTTCATTTGCATTGAAGTCGGGGGGCTACTGTCATGGTTATGGATGCCACATACCTAATAGTAGTTGACTAAACTTGGCATTACCCACCACACACCATGTCTTATACGGAACCATACCTCGTATATAGAAAGAGTTCCGGATAAGGAAGGACAAGAAGAGTTCTGTATGGAAACGACAAGGACTACTCGGATTATATCCATATTTATCTCCTTAGTTCTACTTGGACAACGAGGCACCTATGGATATAAATACAAGCCCCCCTAGGAGGAGAGGGGACACACCACAAAGCCATAAGCCAATACAAACCAATACGCTGCCAGATATCAACATCAGAGATTAGTCTAGAGATACCCCCATCCGCTGCCTATGGAAGCCAGCAAGAGGGATCTAGCGCCATCTCTGATCTCAACGAGTTCGCACTGGAGGAGGAAGACTACCCCGTCGTCGACTAGAGTCGGTTATCTAGCCGCCAAGTCGATGACAGCTAGATAGGTTATCCCAGATATTGTATTTGTGTGATCCAGATGAATAAAGAGCAACACCGTCTTCAGCCAACAGGATGTAGGGCTATTACCTGTCAGATAAGGGGCCCGAACCTGTATAAAAATCCCTGTCTCTATTTCTTTTACCTCAATCTTGCATATACCCCAAGACCAACGATCTCCATACCATCCAAATACCATAGTCACGATCTCAAACGTCGACAAGCATAGAAATAGCTAGCTCCACATGTCATTGGCTTTGCAAGCCGCAAATTCCTGTGATGATAAGAAAACAAATATGTGTTTTTACGAAAACAGTGCTGGTAGTTACAATAACAAGTGTAAGATTTTCCTGAAATGTGTCCATTTATCTATCTATTATCTATCAATGTATAGGAAATTATTTTAATCCCCCAAGGTTATGATTTTTTTTAAAAAAATGATAAGATAGATTAATATATAATATGTCACTTCGCAAATATGCAAGTTAATTTAAATTCAACTTCAATAAGTTGTAATAAAATAACAAATTGTACTCTAATTAGTATACATATTTTTACAATTAAATTTGTTAGTTAAACTTGCATGTTTGTTGAGTGATATTTTCATATTAATCTATCTTGTTAATTTTTTTAAAAAATTTCATCACTGTTTATGTGGACTGGACATCCATCCAAGTGATTAGAATCCTTCTTCATGTATCTACCTATAAAGTACATTAAACTTTCTACAAATTTGTATCACTCCTAAAAATTAAAAGTTCCTAAATTGTCACGTGGTATTCACAATAACACTACTAAAACATAACACGTGAAACTAAAATAAAGCAATGGACCTACTATTTTTAAATATTAGAAGACCCCACAACCTAGTCCACCCTCTCGTCTCCCCACCAGACCACAACCCCACACTGCACGTACGTATACGCCTCCTCTCCCCGCCATACCACAGCCCCACACTGCACGTACGTATACGCCTCCCGCCTCTAATCCTCCCTCTCATCTGCTAATATCCTCCCTCTCATCTGCTAATAAATTTTTTTAGGGTAGCTAGCAATTTTAATATAGAAAAATATTATAAAGAAAAATAGTAAAACAATGTATCATCCATTCCATTCAAATCGGTGGACCCATTATTTAACCATTAGATTTAGACATATGTAATTCAAACAGGTGAACGCTATAAATCAAGAAAACAAACCCTCTTAACTTTAGCCAGTTCTTCTTTGTATGGCAACCAAATAGTAATGACACATTACAAAATGACAATATTTATTGTGTCATCTTGAATCATTTTACATAATAAAAATTGATTAAATCTCTCTTATGTCACCACGTGTCACGTTTTGAATTTAGAAAGAACTATTGAAAGAAAGAAATATAACATCTTGAGCCACAATACACCCATTATTTTTAACCAACGTATCTTATTTGAAGAAATATTTAGCCGCCACATGTCATGTCTTAAAGATAAAAAAAAATCATAAAATCTAAGAAAATAAACAGACCATCTGTTTGCACTTAATAGTTGGAAAGATTTGAAAAACAAACTGTTTACATACTAAGTTGCCAAGGTTTGTTATCTTTTATTTGCCAACCTTGCCAAAGGTGAGACTACCAAAATCTTAGCCACCTTCTAGCCAACAAAGTGAAGCCATGCCACACTTCTCAAAGTCGTTGACACGTGGGACCTAGATTATAAATTAGAAAATTTTCCACACTTTGACAACCAATCAGACACTTACTTAGTATGGTCAAACTTGACTAATCCCAAGTGTGCCAAAGTATGGCAACTTATGATCATCAACCAAACTACGCAATTCCATCTCTCGCTCAAGCTTTATGTTATTCATTTCTTTCCAGTCTTCCCAACATATTATCGGCTATCAAACATATTATCGGCTATCAAACTGAAAAGAGAAAAAAATAAATTATATATATATATATATATATATATATATATAATACCATAATTTTAAGCAGCACCTATGATTTCTAATCTAACTGTTGCTATATTTATACTTAAACCAGCAATTTAAGATCCATATGTCTATATCTTGCTACTTTATAAATATGACATTTGGGCACACTCCACCCGTGAACTTTGCATATCACCCAAACAACAAAGAAATATTATAAAAAATAGTTAACATATATCTTGTCATTATACATCATTATTGAAAACATGCATAATTAAAATGAATCAATAATAATAATAAACATATAACTTTATGTTTCAATAAATGTCTTTTCTCGATGGACCACATTCCTACTATTTTACGTGTCATCAGAATTGCCATTAAAAACTACAAAATAATTCAACAACACACATTCCAATATCATACCTTGTTTCGAAAAACTATATAAAAAATAATTTGAATAGTCAAACACACCCCTGCCTTTTTACATATTATCCGAATTGCCATAAAGATATGAAATAATTCAACAAACATAGGTTACATCATAACTAAATTAGATACACATTACATAAGAAAAAGAATGATCAAATGTGAAAGGACGTAACTATATAGCTATTGGTAGCTGGTTTGTCTAAACCAGCTACCACTTCATCTATAAGATGCACCATCCACCTATACTTCAAATACAATTTTCTCTTAAACTACTCATCCGATCTACGATCCGATTACACAGTTGAATTCGTAAAAATTAAATCTTTACAACAATATCTCACATGATTATATTTTGATGAAAAATCACAAATTAATTTTATGATATGTGTAAATTACTTTTAGATTTCACTAAGTTACTTCTTTGATATATAAAAGTAAATTCAGTAAAACCTAAAAGTAATTTACATATATTATAGAAGTAACTTAGAATAAAACGAAGCTAACTTTAGCATGTCATTTGAAGTAAATCCGTTGTAGAGATAAAAACATGACTCTATCTAGAAATTAAATTAATCAGCACAAATTATGGAATTAACTAAAATAATAATAAAGGTAATCAGCTCAGAGCATTATGAATGTATAGGAAGTATTTTAATCAAATCTAAAAATAACTTATATATATATATATGTGTATGATAATTTGTTCAATGAAAAAAGAAATTAATTAAAGTTACTTCTATAATATATGTAAATTACTTTTAGGCTTTATTGAATTTATTTTTATATGTCTAAGAAGTAACTTAGTGAAATCTAAAAGTAAGCTAGACATATCATAAAAGTAATTTGTGATTTTTCATCAAAATATAATCATGTGAGATCTTGTTGTGAAGATTTAATTATTATGAACACAACGGTGTAATCGGATTAGTAATTTAAGAGAAAATTTTATTTGAAGCATAGTTGATAGGAATATTTCCCCTACTTGCTCAATAGATTAATAGCAACCAAAACTCTTAGCACGTGGGTGTCATTGGTTAAGACTAATTGGAGAGGCCTCTCCAATTAGATTTACCGAATGTGAAATGTTTAGGCTATTGAATATAGAAAATTGTTGAATTTAGTTAGAGAAAACAGTCAAAGTACTTCATAAATGTTCTGTTATAAATTATGCTTAAATAATCCTAATAAGCCAAATAATCACTACGACGGAAAGGTAAATATAAGTCGGTACGATAGGTGTCGGAAGAAGTAAAACCGGCACTTACAGAGCTTTTCCCGCCTATGCGCCAACCCACGCGCTAGCCATCTTGCCAAAAAGCAAAGAAACGACACCTTTGAGCGATTATAGATGTCGGTTCTGAAGAAAAATCGACACCAATAATATAGGTGCCGGTTTTTTAAAAAATCAACACCCGGTAAAACCGAGCCGAGCCGCACTGAGGAGGGAGATATTTTCAAGTCATTCTTATCCATCTAGCCCCCCACCCCACCCATCTCTCTCTCTCTTCTTCCTTCTCTTTCTTCTGCTCTTCTCCTCCTCCATCTCTCACACGCCATCCCCTCGGCTCTCTCGTGTGCCCACCCCACCCAGAGTCAGCAGCGGTGCCTCCCTCCGCCAGATCTGCCCGGGAGGGCAGGCATCGGCCCGGTGCAAGGTGCGGCAGCGCCCTCCACCAGATCCGGTCAGGAGGAGTCGGCGATGGCCCGGCGGCGCCCTCCCCTCTACCAGATTCAGCGGGAGGGAAGGCCGCGGAGGCGGCGGCGGCAGTGTCTCCCCCCACTAGATCTCCAGTCAGGAGGTGAGGCACTGGCCCAGCGCAAGTTGCGACGGTGGCTCAGCGGGAGTTGTGTTCTTGCTGTTCATGTTGTTCTTCCTGTTGATGTGTGTTTTTGCATGTCTATAAATAAAATTGTTCTTGCAATCTGGTTGGGGCGAAGGGGATTTGCTCGATGCATCGGCTTAAATCCCTTATAATTTTTTTTTCATGTTCTTGGATAGCTTTCAATCTCATAGTTTGATGAATGTGTTTTTGGATGGGGGAGCTGCTGATAGGGGAATACGCTCCATGCATCGGCTTGATTCGAGACGGTGCATCGAGCCTTTTTTTTGGGTCACGTACGCCTCAAAGGTGTTGGTTTTGAAACCGGCACCAATCACTCGGAATCATCAGTGCCGCCTCCGTGGTGCCGGTTGAGAAATCCCCTTCCCCTTCGTAGCATTGAAGGGGATTTCTCAACCGGCACCAATAGCCCTTTCTGTAGAAGTGAATCTTTTGTGTGAATGTTTCTTTTTATATAAAGCCACCATGTGTTACTGTTACGAATGCTGATAGGCCACCATTTCACGCTCTAATAAATTAGAGTAATCCCTAGAAATTTTGAGAAAAGTAAAACACCTCGCCTTTCGTATCATATAAACTAGTGGACCCATTATTTTGAACCGTTAGATCTATCTTATATTTATATAAGAATACCTTCTACCTCCCCCTTGTTTGAAAAACATCCTACGATGCATGGCCCCCCAAATGCGCAGGCTACGTACCTTCCTAATTATTAACAAATGTAAAATAAGAGAAAATATTGCCATGAAACAAATGTTGGAACTGGCCAATTACTACTCATTCCTTTAAAACCGACATTAATACTAGAATGAACTTGTAGTGATGCTGCTGGTTCTCAATAATAAGATATCACTGTCGGTTTTGTTTTTACAAATCCGCATTGACAGAAAGGGAGTATTTCAGAACTCACATGACTATCTTTCAGAAAAACTAATAACATTTTCCTGTGTGAAGTATGATGAAGACATATTCAATTTTGTAACGGTCAACTTTTTTATTTAAGATTGTTCATATGGCTAAATATGTGTGCCTGTCATAAACCTGTTATTAACATGCACGTAGAAGATAGACGCATGTGCATCGGTGGTTGGAGTGTGGTGTGACCAATGTCTGCGCATCCAATCATACTCTTAAAAAAACAAAACCACCCATAAGTTTGCACTTCTTGCAGGAGCAATGAATCAATTCTCGAAGGCCCTAGCTTCAGATTGGGCTGGCGACGACATCCGCATCAACTGTGTTGCCCCAGGCCTCACCAGGACGCCACTCCTTGAGGAGGTAACACTGCATATTAATTAATTTTTCTCAGACAAAATAAATAAGTTACTTGCGTCTTTTATGGTAAGTAATTAACAAGTATCAACCAATTGTCTTTTTATCTCACATTTTGGCATGCAAGCTCTAAATTAACTTTCCACTGTACCTGCTTGTAGGCCGTAACTGAAATTATGGATGTCTATCAACAGGAGATTGCACATATTCCGATGCCTCGAGTTGGCGAGCCGGAGGAGGTCGCTTCGCTGGTGGCTTTTCTCTGCATGCCGGCAGCATCCTACATCACAGGACAAGTCATCTATGTTGACGGTGGTCGTATATCACTGCTACAGAAAGGCTTTTTGCATACAGACAAAAGGTATCTTTGCATGCGGTTGGGGCAACCACATGGGAGAGAAAGTCTGCAAAAATCACCCTTTTCGCATGCGGCCGGCCCAACCGCATGGCCGCATGCGAAAATAAATTCAGAAAACAAAAAGAAATAAAAATAAAAAAAACACAAAACCTAGCCCGCCGCCGCACGGTGCCGGATGCGTCGCCCCCGCCGCCCGCCGGCGTCGCCGGCACCGGATCCGTCTCCCCCACCGCCCGCTGTCCTCGCCGGCTCTGGATCCGTCGCCCCCACCGCCCGCTGTCGTCGCCGGCACAGGATCCGTTGCCCCCGCCGCCCGCCGTCGTCGTGGGCTCCGGATCGGCCGCCCCTGCCGCCCTTGGCGCCGGATCCGTGCAGGTCGGCGCCGCCCGAGGCGGTAGAGCCGGCCTGCCGCCGCCCGAGGTCGTCGTCCGGTGAGGAAGGGGGAGGGGCGGTGAGGAGGGGATGGCGGTGGTGCCGCCGCGCCGCCGCCGGATCCGCGTTGGAGGAGGACGGGAAAGTCGCCGGCGACGACGGAGGAAGGTAGAGGCGGCAGATCCACACGGGCGGCCGCTCCCTTGGCCACCGCCGCCGCACGCCACGCCGCCCTCGACCGCCCCGCGCCGCGCCGCGCTGGCTCTCGGTCTGAGAGTGAGAGAGATAGAGAGAGTGAAAGAGAGAAGACTATGAGAGGAGAGGAAGAGAAGGACCAGAAGATAAAAGGATAAGGTGTGAAAATTTTTGAACTGGTGGAGAGGGAAGGAAGAGGGACCATTTTTACATGCCGACCACTTAAGAGTCTGCATGCAAAATCATGTGTTTTTTAAACTTTAAATTGATTTTTATGACATTAAATCAACTCATATCAAAAGGTTGTCAAAAATGAAGTTGTAGAACTGTAACATCCTGAAAATTTCTGACAACAAAAATCACTAAAATTTCAAACTTTTTAAAACTTTTGCATCATGCTGTATGTTATGGTTGTTATTGCTTGCCAAAACGTAAATCGTCTCAATGGAAAATTCAAATTAAAGATGCGCATCTAAATAATAAATACAATTTACATGAGTACATTGTTATACAAATAAGTTCAACCAATGTGTTATTGTATTATTAAAGGTCACATTAGAATGTTTAATTAGTTTCTAAGGAATACCAAAGCCTAGAAGTTATATTGGATAATTTTTGGATAATCAATGGAAAGCAAATTCATTTGGGAACTAATGAATAACCAAATAAATATTCAAATCAAATATTTGAATTCTTAAACCCAAAATGCATAGGTTACATCTCAATTCAAAATCTCATCTCAGCCATTTTGTAGTCTAGCCCTTCCCTTTTTCCTCTTTCTTCTTTTCTTCATTTTCTCTCTTTTTTTTTCCCAGCCGCCACTGTTCATGGGCCGCCAGGTGCTCGACCAGAGCCCTAGCCCAAACCGCACACACAGCGCCACACCTTCGAGCCGCGACCGTGTCGCGCATGACCAGTGCACCCTCCCGGTCACCTTGCACCGTGCGCCGCGCCGTGTGCCGCGGCACGCCTACATGGGCCCGCCGCCCGACCAAGCCGTTGCTCCGCCACAGCTCCCATGTGCGCGCGTCGCCATGGTCACGTCCGCCGCCTTATCCACAGCCAATGATGTCTTGGCGCCCCTCTTTGTGTCCAGTGGATAAAACGGAGTCCCCTTCTCTATCTAGGACTAAAACTCGCAGACTATAGGCTATAGGCGCAATGATGGAGCCATAGAACCTCAATGGAGAAGGAGATGAACCTTAGCCACGTCATCCACCTCATTGCTCTTATCCGATCGCCATTAGAGCTCTAGCTCATCCAGGCCATGTGCTGGCGATCTTATCCCCATGGTTTCCTTACACCCTAAGCTAAGCCCCCAATAAAATCCCCATTCCTCTCAGCTTTCTTCTCGAATACATTTCATCGAGCACCTTCCATGCATGATCTCAACGCTACTAGAAACCACCATTGCGGGGTCTCCCCGGCTGGAGCTGGAGGATGGAGGAAGTGGAGGCGGAGCCGCGCTACCGCCGTCGCCATTGGGGAGGTTGGACGTTAAGGAATGCCGACGAACACTTTCGGGCGCCGTCAACGCTGTCTACCTCTGTTCCGCGACACATCGAGCCCTACTCCGCCGCGTTTCGCCGTCTCGCCTTCTCATGGTACACCCTCGCGCCCGTACCATCCTCTATACCTATAATAACTAAAGCCGGCTCCAGTTTGTGCAATTTGTGTCTATAGCCGTGCTGGCTCGGCCACCATTGTGCCGCCGGCGAGCTCCCCGTGGACATGCTATCTCGGAGCTCCTCTTAGCCATCCCATTAGCGAAATTGAACCTCTATGCACCGTAGAAGATCGCGCACCTATCAATTTGGATGGAACCAAGCCCTACCGCCCTATCCCCTTGCAACCCGAGCTCAGCCATGGCGGCCATGTGGTGCCGCTAGCCCCCGCGCCGTCCTGCGCCATCGCTGCCAGCGGGAGGTCGCTGGAGCCTCGCCGCACCCTCCCCGGCAGCCGCTGTGCCGGCCTCACGCCGTCCCGGCTGCGCCCAGCGTGTATGGCGCGACTGCATCTCCCCGGCTGGAGGTTGAAGACGACTCCCATCCCGTGCCACTGACAAGCCAGGCCCACCTCTTATGATCTCTAAGAAAAATAATTTGGTACAAAAAGGAATAAACCCAGGGTCCCGCATGTCAGTCGATGTAGCTGTGGATAGGATTTCGGATTAAAAAAACAAATCAATTAGGAACAGTAACTTTTCGCTATTTCTCGGATTAATTCAAATGTGAATCTTTAAACTAGCATAACTTACTCATTTTAACTCCGATTTGAATGAAACTTGAACCTAAATTCATCTAAATTCATAAGCTTTCCAGTGGTATATAATTCACTAGTTAGTAAAATATATTTATAATTATTAAATAATTAATATCAAATGATTAGATAATGGTTAACCTAAATAGTGTGCTAATAAATAAAATTGATATTGTACAGTAGAGTAGGTGTGAGGATAATTCTCTTTAACATGCTTGATTATTGTAAAACCCATGTAAACTAATTAGAAGCATATGTGGCCATACCCTTCCATAACTTGATAGATAGATAAACTCCGAATTAACGAAATGTGTATCCCATTTATACTATGATGAGATTAGCTCCTAAATAAGCCGTCATGACAATAAGAATGATTAAGAGATTATCCGTTAGCAAACAAGAGTAGTATGAACAGCCTTAGGTTTGACCCCAACAATTATAATTTGCTTGTGCATATTTGCTTGTTGTTTGAATATAGGTTTTTCTTGCGTATTATAGAATTGTATATCGGTTAGTCGTGAGGCAATGTATGCAGCTTCCAGGAGGTGAAGTTTGATCAAAATTATGTCAAGAATAAGAACTATCCTGAGCAGGCAAGTCATCACCCCATCCTTTGAGCATGTTGATCTGAATTGTGAAATTGTTTTGTTTACAAATAAAATTGCATGCAGTGATGAATATCCTACTTGTTATTATGCCATGCCTTTGATTATTGCTTATCTCATTATTCCCTTGTACCCATAATTGAGTCCCTAGTCACTTATGACAAATGCTTAGTAATGCTAATTTAGATTAATGCATTCTCATATTTATCAAATGCTTTATGCTTGGGCAACTACCTTGGTGAAGGTAGTTGAGATACGACATGTGGAGACATGAGTGCCACATTGCCATGACATTGATGAGATGATTTGTGAAAGAAAATTAAAACTAAACAAATGTTTTCGACTGAGGCGGCTGGATGATTTGGGTGGTGTCCGGTAAAGGCTAGTACCGTCCCTGGTCAGTTAAGGACCGAGCCATGAAGTTAAGCATGAAACGGCCCCAGTACAACCTTACTTCTCAGATGAGTATAGACCTAGCGGAGTAGATAGCCGAGCGGAGGCAGTATCCCTGCATAGTGGTTTCACTTAGATGTGTGGACGGACAAGCAGTCTGCTGGTGGATACCCGATACGGATGGCCAAATGGCGGATACCCGATACGGATGGCCAGAGACTGACTTGTCAAGACTACAAGACTACAAGGAGATACCCAAAAGAGGACAGCATGGATTGGGTTCAACTACAGGATGCAATGTTAAGCTTGCGTGAGTTTTCCCTCTCGGGAGCGCCAGAACTCCTCTCACTACTAGAAACTTATGACGCCTAGAGTGCATGAGGATGTAAGTTCATGGAGCGGGTACTGCCAATGTGAGGTTATTGAAAGGCTTTGCCGTGATGCGTCTCATGTGTTGGGACGAGGCTCATGTGTTGGGCAGTCGCAGAGTACGGGTAAAGTGTACATCCACTGCAGTGTGAGTAAACCAAATCTATTCGAATAGCCGTGCTCACGGTTATTGAGCACCGGGACATGTATTACACTTGGCTAGACTCTAAATTCTTAAAATGATGGGTGGGATGATGCATGATGATTTTGTACTGGTGGATCAACTTCTCGAGAGGCGAGAAGGGGTAGACCCCAGAAAACCATGACGACCAGTGGCGGGAAGCTATCCTTGGGAACACAATGGATGGTGGACAGAACCATCGCTGTTTAATGAACAATGGAATTAAAACTTGATTAGTTTATGCTAGGTCTTAGGTTTGTGAAATGATATTTGAAAACTCAGCTTTACACAAAGTAACCATAGCCACTCCTTGTATTATCCTATACATTACTGCATTTTGTGTGGTGGCTTGCTGAGTACTTTTGTACTCATTGTTGCTCTATATATATCTTTTAGCAGAGTGTTGAAGAGAAGCCCTTGTTAGTACGTTTGCGTACCTAATAAGATGATCAGAGTGCGGTTCCATTCTAGGTCTCGTTCCCCAGTCGACTGCTTATGGCATGTCAACAGGGCCCTTGTATTATTTTATCTTTCGCTGTTGTTCTTTGATAGTTGTTCGCCTGCCTGGCCCTAATGTAAGCATTTAACTCTCTTAGCCTGAATTCATTCGTGATATGTTGTGATTTGGCTATGTATAAGAGATGTGCATTTTGTGAACGATCTTGCAAATCACTTTATCGGATGAAGAAATGACCAAAATAGAAGTTATAGATCTTGATGAGTTATAAAACTTTGTTATTGATGACTTTTTTAGTTGAAGTCATTTAGTGTTTGAAAATGTTGTTTGAAGTTGTTATATTTTGAAATTCAAATTCAAACTGTTCAAACAAAGTCAAATATAAAAATGACCAAAACAAAAGTTGTAGATCTTGATGAGTTATACATCTTTGCTATTGATGACTTTTTCATTTAAAATCATTTACTACCCGAAAAATTATTTTAATTTCTTATATTTTAAAATTCAAATTTTGTATAGTCTGATCAAACTCGGATGGAGAAATGATCAAAATAAAATTGGTAGATCTCAATGAGTTCTACAACTTTTTCAGATGAAATCATTTACTGCTTCAAAATATTATTTGAAGTTTTGAAATTCAAATTTTTAATTGATAAAACAAAGTCACAATAAAAAATAGCCAAAATAATATCAGCAAGAACACACTAACTTGATAGAACATTATTTCAGAAACATTTAGGAAAAAAAATCATCCAATTTAGAGTTTATATGAGTGAGATACACTAGTTTCAAATTTTTCAAATTTTATTTTCGCATATGGCTGCTTAAATGGCCTGTATGGAAAAATCGATTTTTTCATACGGGCACTTAAGTTTTGCATGCGGCCCTCTTAAGAGGCCCGTATGGGAAAATCGATTTTTCCATACAGGCCACTTAAGCGGCCGTGTGGGAAAATGACCCTCGATTTTTGCAGATGCCACTAGTTATGGTTCGTTTGCAAAAATTAGTGTATTGTCCTATTTATACTTAGATCCTCTCTGTGTTTTACTCGGTTATATTTTCATAGTTGTTGGTTTTCTTTACTCTCCACGAAATGTTTGGAACTTACAAACTAGTATAAATTCGAGATGAAATTGAATGAACACACCAGAAATAAATGAGCATTAGTACTGGTACGTTTATCGTTATTGAGGAAATGTCATGATGCACATTATCAGTGGCAGTTGCAGATGATAGTTATGAACCAGTAATGAAGTCATGGAAAACTATTCACTTGAGCATTGATTCAAAGAGTGAAGATACCAAGTACCTAGACCGATCATATACAACTGCTAATAGGATGTGGACTGAGACTAGAATAAATTTCATATTGTACATGGTTTACTTGTGAGAGTTACCTTGCATTTTAAGGCATGACTCTATAACCCGACTGGGTTTTTCTTTAATACTCGAGGAAAGTTACGTGGAGTTCGGCTGGGTTTCCTACCTATACCCTTGCCCCTAACCTATACAAGGGAGCCAATAACCTTCATAGGTACAAGTCACAATTGATTATCAGATCAATACAACACCCGATAGATATAATCCCTAGTAGAGTATTATCTCTTATCGAGAGGGCTTTAACTTGTCTAAACCATCGTCTCTGAGTTCGTCCACCATTCCGCTTTGTACATAGCCCTATAAATTTATTGCCAATCCAAAAAAAAAAATCCATAGCTGGCGTGCATGTATTCAACTTCATGAGTCGTTGGATTCGTCTGTCGCTCAGGGTAGGCAACTTTGGCAAATTCTCCTTCTCCGTCTCAGATTCTAACCAGCCGATGAGGTTCAAGAGCACTTCAATCTTGTTTGGTCACTCGAACGTCGTCAAGCCCTTCGTTACACCAGTTTTTCCTGACTATGATTTAAACCAGTCGGAGGAACCTGCAGCGTCGGCCTATCCGATCGGCATCTCCAGCAATGCAGCAACGTACCCCAAAATCATGATGCAACTTCCTTTGCTTCTCGCCGCAAGCTTAAGATATACTTCAACTACATCTCCTCATGTTCGACTCAGTCATGGTTCAACCATGTCAGAATACCCCAATCAGTGATACCTATAGCAGCACAGAAACTGTCTACAGTTCCGAATACTCGGACGACTATTGATGATCGTGTAGTACTAAATTTTACCGTCAACTTCTGCATAAAAAAATATCACTAGTGATAGGGATTTATTACTAACTGTTTCCACAAGTATTTGTAAATATTTGTATGCAGGTGATTTTGGATGAATGGATACCCGCCATGCGACGAAATATATCTTCGGTCAATGATACGCGAGTACAAAGATTGAAGTGCTAAAACCGCGAAGTTGCACTGTCATAAAAAAAATTTACGTAATTTATATATGTCTACACGGGAATAATTTTTTACAAGTGGCCATTTTTACTAATGACCACATATAAAGATTGATTTTCATAGGTTGTCATTTAACCGCCACCCTGCGAAAATAAATCTTCTTAGGCGGTCACCTCCCGCCGCCTACCAAGACAACATAACTTCGTACACTACAACTAAAACCTTATATAGAGACATTTTTATAGAGGTGCTTAAAACTGTACAGACACTCTCTAATAGCCTAGAAAACTTTAACTTTAAGACATTTTCAACATTTTCAGCTCATTTTATTAGACTTTATCTTGTAGAGACATTCTTTCGACACTTTAAAATGTGCCTAATATGTAAAGGCATTTTCTTTAGACATTTTAAACTATGTAGAGACACTTCATAGAATTATAATGTGTACTAAAGGACTAAATATAAGTAACTAAAGGCACAAATGTATAACTAATAACATGTAGTTGAGTTGGTTAGTTCATTGTAGATAAAAATGATATGACCAAGAGATCTTGAGTTCAAGGTTTGACAAAAAGCAAGGGAACTATTTTATTCACCTTTTTTTGACTGGTTTCATATTTTTATAGTATAATTTAATGTCTCTTAAAAATACCTCTACCATCTTATAGACATTCTATATAGGGACAATTGCTTATTTGACCCTATTTTAAAGTCTAACAACTAATTTGACCTTTTTTTTTTACTTTGCTCATTTGACCCTGTTTTTCAAAATTGAAGCTTCCATCTGACCCTATTTTTATTGCACCGTTAAGTTTCATTTAGGAGAAAGAAAAGAAAATCTATTTACTAATTAAAGTTACCAAAATACCCTTGATGACACTACAACCCTATCCATTCATTCTCTTCCGGCACAGCTGGGCTCGAGCCAGGTGAGGCGGCGGCGCACGGAGCTAGGATTGAGGGAGGCGAAGGCTGTCGTGCAGAGGGCGAGAGCGGCGCCCTGTGCGGCGTGGGAGCTTGCCGGAGCGTGAAGGCCGGGTGGCGGAGGTGTGAAGGCCGAGAGGTGGAGGCTGTTGCGCAGAGGGCGGGTGGCACGGGGAAGGAGGCGTTGGCGGCGCGCGCACTCGGGGAGGGAGGCGGAGGCCATCACGTGGAGGGCGGGCGGCGAGCGCCGGATGTCTCGCCAGCGTGGTGAAGGAGGCGTTGGCGCGTGTGCACTCGGGGAGGGAGGGGGAGGCCGTCGTGCAGAGGGCGGGTGGCGAGCGGCAGCCAGCCCCGGAGATCTCGCCGGCGTGCGCGTGCATTTGGATTTTTCTTGACATATAAGAGTGTTTTATGCGTGTTTAGATTTCTTCAAGCCAGGATGGATGTTGTCAAAATTTGGCAAGTTGTCAAAATATTTACAAACCAAGTTAAATTTGTCAAAAACCTACATATCAAATTCATGTTTATTTGGTCAAAACGCATTAAACCTAATTCAAATCTGTCAAGCCTATGACAAATTGGTCACATATGTGGGTTGAATAAAAAAAGAAACTAGGGTCAAATGAGCAAGGGTATAAACGTCTCTTTTTTCTTGACTTAACTCCGCTAGCCCTTCACGTAATAGGGTCGGATTCGATCTTTGTTTATGGAAAGAAGGGTCAAATAAGCAAACTCGAAAAAGTAAGGTGAAATTAGTAGTTACACTTCAAAATAGGGTCAAATGCGCAATTGCCCATTTATTTTTTCGTTTGTGGAGACAATTCGCCATAAGACACTTATTAGATATTTTTTAAAATATCTTTATAATATTGTAAAGGCATTTGAAAAGTGTATCTATAATAGTAGAAAAATGTCTATACACAGCGTTTTTTCTTGTAGTGGTAGGTCTTTTAGTTGCACGTGGAGTGTTTGACGGCCTGCATAGAGCCATTTTGGCCACATGCCTATATGTTTTTTTCTAACGAGTGCCAAAAGATTGGCGCATCGCAGCCACCCACGGCTCAAATCATGTGCAGTTGATGACTTGTGCGAGAATACTTGATTGACATATGAGAAAAGAAAAATCAAGCGACTTTTAATAAGCAAACTGATATGAATATGTTACAAATATGCCATGGGAAAAATTCACAGATGCCGATTGAAAATAGCAGGCGACGGGAACGGGATAATTATCTCCAACTACACTTTCATTTATCTGAAGATTCTTTTCGCGCATATTGCGACAAGTGACAGCTCTACAGTGACTGACCTATTGTATGTACTCCCTCCGTTTAAAAAAAAGACAAATCCTATGTTTTCGTATCCAACATTTGACCATCCATCTTATTTAAAAAAATTATAAAAAAATTAAAAAGATAAGTCACGTATAAAGTATTAATCATGTTTTATCATCTAACAACAATGAAAATACTAATTATAAAAAAAATTCATATAAGATGAATAGTCAAATGTTGGACACGGAAATTTAGGGTTTGTTTTATTTTAGAATGGATGGAAACAACAACAACAATAGTGCTATAGCTTATCATCGATCATTCAGACATACAGTCGTGCACTGCTCGCCGAGATGATGTTTGACGGGCACGCACTACCATCCGAGACATCCACATGCACATCATAGTGCTGCAGACCGATGTGTAAGGTAAAGGATAAGATTGATAAGGCTCTTGCATGTCTGCACCTTTTTCTTAAAAGATTGATATTATTTATTTGGCTTTTGTCGACAACAATATAAACTAAGAATTATTATTTTAGATAGTTAAAAGAAGGTAGTGTCAGGAACTGGAATAAGGACACAATAGATAATCGTCCCGCGTTGCTCTCGCCTGGGCGGCTCCGGGATGAAACCCTAGCCGCCTGCGCCGCTACCCCCCCTCACCTCTCCCGACCACCTCGCCGCTGCCAGAGCCCGCCACCGGAAACCGAGCGGCTAGCAGGGAAGGCGGCGGTGGGGGAAGTGACCCCAACGATGGTCCTCCTCGACACGCGTCGGATATGGAGGCTAGCGGCCGGAGTATAAATTTGACGTGGTGGATCCAACCATGCCGGAGACAGATCTGGCCTCCCTAGTGGCAGATCTGGAGATGACAGCCCTAACGGCAATGCGTCCCATGACGGTGGTGGAACTCAAGATGGCGACAGTTAGGTGGAGGTGCGTGGTGACACGCATGATGTCTAAAGTCCAGTAGCCGAAAGCATCACTAGTGCGAGGAGGCACGGGGGGGGGGGGGGGGGGGGGGGGCAAGTGCAATTGTGGCCAGCAAAGGGGACGGCACGATGCTGCCGACGACGGAGGAGGACGGTGCAGGCATTTGCTGCACGACATGGCTTGCGGCGAGGAGGGGGATGGGCCAGGTAACAACGAAGCGGCTGCTACAACCTGTGTCCGCGTGAGCTCGGTGTGGACGCCGGCGACAATATGGAGGCTGTTGTGGTGAACCCGGTGGCGGCGGAGGCCGGTGCAGGTGACGGCATGGAGGCTGTCGCTGCCTGTGTCTGCGAGATTCTGGGGTAGGCTTGGCTAGAGGTTGAGCACTAGTGCGGCTGAGGTCGAGTTAGCAGAGGTTGTGCAGGTGATGGAGCTCGGGGGTGGCGGCGGCAGCTGGCAGGTATGGTGGGGTGGTTTCCAGGAAAAATCCTGCTTGGGACTCCCCCGAGCCGGCAACGACGACGTCTTCAGAAGTCCCCCTCTTGGGACACTGTCAAGCGGCCACCCTTCCACCCTTGACAGGATTCTCCAAGTGAAAACCGAATCCTTTAGGATGGTTGGCTTGGTGGCAGTGGTGGTCGGTTTGGTACTAGTATCTTCTGTAGTGTGTTGTGAGGAACTGCCAACTTGCAATGACAGTGTGTTTGTTTTTCCTGAGTACGATCTTATAGAGTTGGTAATCTTGTACTTTTTTTCCTGCTATATCAATATAAACTTCGTACTGTTTGGTGAGACGTTCTAACTCATTAAAAAAAAGAAGCTAGTGTCATATTCTAAAAGAGTAAAATGTAATAAATGAGACAAAAAAAAAGACTTCAAATTTCTCTAGTCATATTACTATATGAATTTGAACAATTTTTGCTAAATCTCAAAAATCGATTTATTTTCTTCAGCCCAAAAGAATATTGAGGGGGTGGGGATGAACAAGTCTATATATTATCTTCACTGATCGATACAAGTAAAGTCAAACCAGATTGGCTCTATCCATACATCGCCATGGCGACTACCAGCTCTAAAAACGAGAGGTGGAGCCTCGCCGGCGCCACCGCGCTCGTCACCGGCGGCAGCAAAGGCATCGGGTAAGACTAATCTACCAAATCCTACATCTGATTGACGCACGCCGCGTTCCACTGATCGGTCGGATGCCAACCCTTGCAGCCGCGCCATCGTGGAGGAGCTCGCCAGCTTGGGCGCGACGGTGCACACCTGCGCCCGGACCGAGGCGCTGCTGAACAGATGCCAGGAGGAGTTGACGGCCAAGGGCCTTGCCGTCTCCGTCTCCGTCTGCGACGTGTCGTCGCGTGCCGACAGGGAGGCGCTCGCCGGCACGGTGCGCGAGCTCTTCGGCGGCAAGCTCAGCATCCTGGTAAATTAAACGATCCATCATATAAAGAAATTAGCTAAGGTAGCTAGCTGCCGTGGTCGATTTGATCGTGTTATCCGTGACACACGAATCTGTGGCGAGCTCATGAATGCAGGTGAACTGCGCCGGGATGTCGTTCCTGAAGTTGGCGGTGGAGCTGACGCCGGACGATTGCTCGCAGGTAGTGGTGGTTAAGGCGTTATGCGTCTTAATTTTTTAACCTACAAAATTTAAGAGCTGAATATGAAATGAGATACGCTGAATTTCTATTTAATTTTTATCTAAAAATATTTAGAGTCTGAATAAGGTCGTGGAAGAACCTATAGACATTACCACCTCTACTTCATAGGTGATGGGGATGAACTTCGAGTCGTGCTTCCACTTGAGTCAGCTGGCGTACCCTCTCCTCAAGGCCTCTCAGAGAGGTTGTATCATCAACATCTCGTCCATTGCTTCGGTGGTCGCGTTCCGCTCTCTTCCCAACGCCATCTACTCGGCTGCTAAAGGTGAAAACAAACAACCCTTGCTATCTTGCACATATCTCAAAAAAAAATCTAAAAAAGAATATATAATGGAATATGTAATAGTATACCAGCATCACGGTTTTTCCATAAAAATTTATATTTAGCATTCGATATTTGTACCACAAAGTGTTTGTTTGAGACTCGTTTCCTTTGACTAATGGATGAGCAATTAGGGGGCCCTTTGATTTGTAAGAAAAACACATAAAATTTGGAGGATTTCAGTCATATAGAAAAATTTCCTATGAAAACTTTAAAATAAATGATTGAATCATATCTTATCCTTTGAAGTTCCTATTTAATGCACAATCGTATCGACATTTGGAGGAAACATTGCAAGACTTTCATCCTCTTGAAAAATTTCTTGAGTCTATCTCTCTCATTCGATTCATATGTTTTTCTTGCGGTCCAATCAAACGGCAGTTTCCTGTGTTTTTCCTATATTTTACAATCGTCTATTTTGCACTTAAATTTCTATCAGAATCTTGTGATTTTTCTATTGCTCCCTTTTTTCATTCATACGATTCAATAGGACCCTCAAGGGGTTCCAGTTAACTGAACGATATCACCGTGGCACCTTCAGGCATTTCTCCACTTCAATAATTTCTATAAGAATTGCTAAAAATCAAGTTTGTTTAGGCGGTATAAAAAATTTCTAGAAAACGGATATAACACTATTCCCAGCATTTGAAAATATAAGGGGCATTTTGTCTATTAGAACAAGGCTTTGACCAGCTACTAACTTATTAGTATCTCATTTATGTGATAATCCCTCCGTTTCAGGTTATAAGATATTTTGACTTTGATCAAAGTCAAACTGTTTTAAGTGTGGCTAAGTTTATAGATAAATATAATAATATTTATAATACTAAATTAGTTTCATCAAATTAATAATTGAATATATTTTCATAATAAATTTGTCTTGGATTGAAAATATTACTATTTTTTCTATAACTTAATCAGACTGAGTTTGACTATAACCAAAGTCAAAACATTTTATAACCTGAAACGGAGAGAGTACCTAATAGGGAAAAAAGATTATAACGAAACAAAATACGTTTTATATTTTGAAATGGATGAATAATAAAGGGATCCAATAATAAATAACCTCTTTCGAACTTCCTGGGTGATTCTAAGGATATAACCTGTGCCACCAGAAAAAGCTGAAATCTCTCGCTCACTCTTGGTATCTGCGGACTGCAGCTGCCTGAATTCTGCTGGACGCGCTACAGTAGTCAGAAACTCCGAATAACAGAGGAAACAGAGGAATGCAGGGCAGAGTAGAGCGACGTAAGGTTTTGGCATGTGTAACCTTGCAGCGTTTTTCTTTCTCCTTTTACTAGCAAAAATGCCCGTGCATTACAACGGGTGAATAAATTCTAATAATAATATACATTTTTCATGCATAATAAGGTCAATGATAATGTTTGTATTTTAATGAGCGGCTTGTTTTTTTATAAACGGTGTATTTTTTTGTGCGATTTTCTCAAACCATTTTTCAGAAATGGCGCATTTCTTTCTAACAGTTTCTTCCTAGCATGTTTTTTTTTGATTTTTTTTACTGACGACGAAAACCATATTTTTCTCCCTTTTTTTTCTCTCTTTTTTGCTTTTCTTTTCTCACGCGTTTTTTGCTTGTTTTTTTCAATGTTCTTTTTTTTTTTTGCTTTTTTTCCAATACAGGAGAATATATGACGAAATTAAAGCCGTGTAATAGATGGCAAAAAAATCGATGGATCCTATCCGACTCAAGCATCCATCAATTTAGCATTTTTTTCTGACAGTTTTTTTAGAGCAATTTGTTTTTAATAGACGGTGTTTTTTTCTTGCGCGGTTTTTTTCAAATCATTTTTTAGAAATGGCGCATTTTTTCTTACAGTTTTTTCCTTGCATATTTTTTTTAAAAAAATTACCGATGATGGAAATAATATTTCTCGCACGTTTTTTTTTATGGAAGATGGAAAACCTTTTTAGCATTTTTTTGCGCTTTTTTCTCACGCATTTTTTGAACCGTTTTTATTTTTCTCGTGAATTTTCTCTTTTTAAATAGTTAGATTAGATTAGAGATAGACAAGAGATATATACTGATTAGAAATCGGAATTTGTTTCGACCTTTCCATTTTTTCTTGCGTGCATTTTTTATTTTGTACGAACCAGTTTTTTATTTTTAACGAACCATTTTTTTCGCCACTTTCTTAGAGAATCGGACAAACTTTTTTAGATGTTTTTTCAGATTTTTTCGCCTCTATAGGAATCAGACTTTATTTTTCCGTTTTTAAAGGAATCGGATCTAGCCTTTATTTTTCACCACTTTTTTTTGCCTTTTATAGGAATTGGATCTACGGTTTTTTTTCGCCACTTAGGGGAAACAAAATTTTATTGTTGTTGTTTTTCTTTTTTTCCCTTTTTTTGCGGTTTTTCTTTTTCTTTTTATGCATCTTTATGCCCTTGTTCTCTCCCTTTTATTATTTTTTCTTAAAAAACGACCTCAAGTATCTTATTGCAAGATTATAGGGTCTCAAATATAAATATAAAAATTACAGGGACTCAAATAGAAAAGTACAAACCCAAAAATTAAAATCATATAAAAATGGAATGCTCTCAACCGGTATGTTCCGTTTTTACAAACAGATCTTCAATCCGGTACATCAATTTTTTTCACCAAGATGTATGGGATATCACGGTATAGATTGAAACCGAGAGGAGTGTGCCTGGGATCTCGGACTCAAACCGAGACCGAGAGGAGTGGTGTGTTTTATTTTCTGTTTTTAAGGGGGAATCGGATCTAGAGTCGGACTTTTGTTTTTCATTTCTGAGAGGTAGTCGGACTTTTTTTTTATTTTTTCGCTGTTTATTTTGTTTTGACGGGAGTCGGACTTTTTTTTTATTTTTTTTTTCGCTATTTATGTTGTTTTGACGGACGAAGGAAACATCTCTTATTATTTTTTAAGTAGTAGAGATAGAGATAGAGATTCTCTGTGAACTAAGGTATAATTACGAGCAAACCATAGCTGCCTAAAATGCAAGATCCAATCACAGCCGTGCCACTGCCATCTCATGATCTGGTTTCTTGCCGGCAATTGAAAAAAAAAAACGGCTACTGAATGACTGTTTCTATCCTTAATTCCCAGCCAGCCGTTTGCAAACATGCAGGATACAATGTACTAACAAAGAACATGCAGCTACTACACAACTAAATACTGAAAGAAAGCTGATAAAAATAAAAGTGCACAAGATTAGTAACTCAAAATCTATCAAGCTGCATATGATTGCATCACGGTCAGCCTATCTAAACGGAGATTTTATAGAATTTTAACAATTTCCATGGGAGGCCGAATGCGCCAGTTATAGAAGACAACTTTTATCTGACCTTTCTCATGTTTTGACGACAAGTTGTGCTCTTTGTGGTATTAGGAGCAATGAACCAAGTCACAAGGAACCTGGCTGCTGAGTGGGCGAACGATGGGATCAGAGTTAACTGTGTTGCGCCCGGCTTCATTCGTACTCCGCTCCTATCTGAAGTAAGTTCCAGGTTTTAATTCTACTAAATTATCCATGGATGTACGGCTCCTTTGTAGTTCTATAATTAATTTATATTATCTCCCACTACTTTTTTTTTTATTTTCAGATCCTAGCAAAATACCCATGCTTAATTTGTTGTGGGTAAAATAAAATATATAATAATATATCATAGATATAATATTTTTTATTAAATATGCTAGTATTATTAGTTTACTTATTTTAATATATATATATATATATATACAGTATTCACTTGATTGAAATAAATATTAGACTATTACATAATATCAGAAAAATTTAGAGACTACTCCGTCCGTTTTATATCGGCCACTTTGACTTTTTTTTCTTAGTCAAACTTATTTATATTTGACCAAGTTTGCAGAAAAAAAAGTAACATTTTCAACCCGAAACAAACATACTATCAAAATATATTCAATGCTACAATTAGTAAAGCTAATTTTGTATTGTAGAATTGCTAATTTATTATAGAAACTTCGTCAAACTTAAAAAAAAGTTGACTAAGAAAAAAGTGAAAACAATTTATAGTATGAAACGGATAGAGTAATTTATAAAATTACAAAAATAGTAGTGGTGCTGTGGTGGTGGCAGACTATTGTCTTTTATAGTAGTATATAGATATCACGAATACATATTGGGCGTGTTTGGATAATGGGAAATGAGGGGTACGATTGGGATTGAAAAATGAACGAAGGGTTAGGATTAAATGGAAGAGAGAGAATAAATTGTTAGGATTTAAAGATGTTTTTTAGTGGGTGAAAAATCATTTCCCTATTCCATTAGCCAAACAGGGCCAATAGGGTTAGGACCTTAGAAATGCTTGCAGAGAACATTCTATTTTAGAATTTTTCACACGCTAAGGATCACACGACATAGAAATAATGTGGTGCCGGGACGATGTTAACTTCTTGCTGGACTTCTTTGAAAACGATTTGTGGACTAAAAACAGACGCCAGTTTCTTTTTCCTATCGACCCTTGCATTGTTATTACATTATACGTTTGTCTAAAAGATAATTTTCGGGTCTATTTTCTTTTTCCTATGCTTGGTTTCTACCACTCATTAAATTGGAGGTTCTTTTGACAACAACCATATGCTTGAAAGCTTACAAATATGGCACAGTTAGACATCCATTTTTTTCTAACGCATATTGTGCCTAAATGTGGGCAGTTCGTGGAGGGTAACGAGTTGGGGCGAGCAGAATTCAGCCGTGTTCCCATGGGCCGTCTCGGTGAACCAGAGGACATCGCATCGCTGGTGGCGTTTCTGTCCATGCCAGCGTCCTCCTATATCACCGGTCAGGTCATATGCGCCGACGGCGGTCGTTGCCTTTCTTGAAGTGGATGGTCCTGATTCCTGAATGATATATACAAATGACCTGCTACATTGAGAGATATGGAAGAACTAATGGAATTTGTGTACCACGTGCACGCCAGGCTAGGATTAATTTCTCTGGGAAGAGCACAGATTGCTGGGTGTCAAAATGATAGAAGTTACCACATATATTTGAAATAAGTTTGGGAAATCAGGTAGAAAAGTTTGTCAGGACGCGTGTAATGTTGGAATTCCACTGAAATGACGACGGTCTTGGCAGCGGCTATAGGACGGTGTGTCGAGGTGGCGATGAATGAGGATCCCCTTACTTTGTGCAGTTTGCAGTTGTGCCACTGACATGTAGGCCTGCACAAAGTCAGGGGATCTGTTTCCGGTGGCGATGGAGGCTATGGGAGTTGGCGGTGGCAATGGTGGCCAGTCAGCCAATGTTGGCTCAGCGACGGCAACGTAGGACGAGAGTGGGATTGTAGGCAATGCTAGCAATATCTGGGGTGGAAGGATCCTGTTGGAATACGCTTAGACTACGATAGTATAAATCAAAATTTTTTTACTGCGTAAATTAGGAACTATGCAAGTATTAGATCATAGATCATTGCCACTCGACGCGCTGCGCAGTGGAAGCAAGCGCTAAGAAGGCGAAGGAACCTCGTGATGTAGCGCGCGTCGATGTAGAGGAAGTAGTCGATCACACCGGCTCAACCTTCTCCTCCTGGTCTATTCTCCTTGCCGTACTCTCACGCCGATCAGCACCGCAAAGCAGCGGCGCCTCTACCAGTATCCACACGTACAGGGACGGAACACCACGCGCAGATGTGCTAGCACCCGCGTGCAGCTCGGGTTTTGCTCAGGGAGGGGAGTGGCGGCTAGGATTTCTCACATGATACAATACCTCTGCCGGTAACACCCCTCACGAATATAAATGATCCGTGACTCGGGCCTCCAAGGCCTGTAGGACTCCTACTCGATCCCTATCCGAATTAAGCTCATATTGGATCTCCATCCAATCCCCTTATTCCGGCCCATTAAGCATGCGACCCTGTAGGTTCATGTACACTCGGCTGTAACCCAAAAACTCCTTTTCGGTCCACGTGTCAACAGCGGTCCCTAGCAGAACATATTGACCCACCCGGGCATACATAAAGATCATATCGGCTGAACCTCTAGTATGTATACATATATGAACCCATTTGCCTCACGATATCGATTAAGCTCAAGGCTAGATATGTGCCATCCTCTAATAGCTCAATCATCCACTCGAACCTGTGATAGATTATATAACTTGTGATTGACTCCACAATCACCTGTGATAGTATGGCCATGCACTTCCATAATCTATAACATCGAGGGACCCAGAGATATCTCTCCATAGGAGGGGGCAAATCTCATCTTGATTATTCATATCCCACTACATGTTTCATAGCATAGCCGAAAACTAGTTTTATAACTACCCAATTACGGAGTAGCGTTTAGCAGTCCCTAAGTAAGCTACTACACATGTTGGGAACCATAATAATCTCAGGTCTAAGGATTCAACACCAACACTAAACGAGATCACCAATGACACAACACATATGGCTCTTGCAGTGTCTCATGTTAGGTCTATCGAACAACATGTTCCTGAACATGTGTCCATATTATTAATTTGGTATCTCTATACCATAATCCATGAGACATGATCATCAATTAATACATATACTGATCATTTAAAATATTTGTTTCACATATGATATTTCATCAGGGATCCTTTAGAAATAGTAACATACAACACAAAGAGTTTCAAGAAAGAATCTCATATTCATTAACCAATAATGAGTTATCTATTTTAAGGAACTATATCAGATAAATATGTAAACATAGTATATGATATAATCATCTCTTTGATTGCCTCTAGGGCATATCACCAACAGATCTGGCCTGGGCAGATTTCCCTCCAGGTAACAAAAGGATACTGGAGTGAGAATGCAATGCGGCAAAAGTGTTAAAGTTTGTGTCGAATATGTGTACGTAGTTGGTTACAGTTTAGGACTTAGAGCTGTACTAGGTGCTAGAACTAGAGTAAGAGTCCGACACTATACTAAAATCTCTCATAAATAGAGGGGCATGCCTGTTGTAACCGCATGACGACTTAGCATAGCGAGTGGGAGCGGCTGCCAGCGACGTCGGACCATGAGCCGTTGTTACTCTAATACGTTGTAATATGCTAGATCGGGAAGGAGCACTTGTAACCAGTGCCCTGGAGATGTAGGCATCAGCTGAACTCTGTTATCAAATATCGTGCATTGGTGTCATAATCATGTTTGTATCTCATATGACGTTTCTTCCGCGTTTGCTACCTGATGGCGATTTCGGACCAGTTTTATAACAAGTGGTATTAGAGCCTGCGGGAGATCTAAGGTAGAGATGCGAGGGAGGTGCTCCACGCCGCGACGACTACACAGGATGTCCAGGGACGGACATGGACACAAGGTGGAGCACGACAGCGATCAACGGAATTTGATCGTTGGAATCGGACACTTCAGGTGGCGGTTTGAACCGTTCGATGGCTACTTTCAACAGGGAGACGCCCAGACGGAAGCGATTGGCAATCCAATCGGTGGGTCGAACACTTCGGGTGGGTGCCTGGACTTTTCGGTGAGCTACTCTCAATAGGGAGACGTGCGGCTGCACGCTTAGGTTGATTGAAGCTGGAGGTGATCGACGTTCTCAATCGGTGGAATCGAACACTCTAGGTGGGGTGGCCTGGGCGAAAGCGTCCCAGTCGCATCGGTGCGCCATTACCCCGGATTGCAAACCGAATATGGTGGTTGAAGGAATGATGGAGGCGCGCTTCAGCCTCCTTCGGAAGATCGGCCTTTGACACAATTGCCGGGGCTTGGTCGAGGAGTTCTGCATGCTCCGAATCTACCCCCATTCGCGGGGGTTACCTTAGATTCAACTGAGGAAGTGTCTGGCCTGTCCCGCCTCGTTCTTCTTGATGGCACCAATCGTAAGTGAGTCGCCCTTTTTATTTCATTTTTTGTCAACTCCTTTTTCGCCCAGCTTTTGTTTTTTGTCCCCAGCCAAACTCAAGCAAGATTCTACTCGTTTCCTTTTCTACAGTTTTAGTCTGTTCGCTAAAAGACGCCAAAGATGAGGCCAAAAAGATGATCGGGAACTTAATTCCCTGGGAATTTGGGTCACTGTTTTCGTGACAAACCGATAGCCGGGTGAACGGGTTTTTGCCGGCGATCTTCCGCCCGGGCGAACCCCGTCAAGACTGTCATCATTGACGACTGCAAAGAAGAGGAAAAGGGCCACCGGTCCTTGCTGGGCGAAGGCTCGAAAATCAACCAGATCCACCAGTCCTTTGCCCGTGGAATCGGATGCGGATGATGAGCAAATGACGACATCACGTCCGAAGTAGATGAGGAGGCCGAAGATGGGGACAGTACCATTCGCCCCGAGGTGGCCGAGGAGGACGGAGGACCTCTCGCGAGGATATACTCCAAGTCCAGACTCACCTAGTTCTCCTTTGGCTGCAGCCACATCTGCTTCTTCGCCCCTTTGTCCCCAATATCTTGATGGGGCGCAAACGCTTGTTTCTGTCACCCATCATGAAACAGCTGGTTCTGTGCCCAAGGGGCCGACCGGTATTGCTCCCAAGACGTGCAAGAAATTGCAAAAATTACCATCAAGCTGGTGAAGGCTTTTAGCGGCAGCGAGTCCTCTTTGCCGCCTGCTCCCCATTCGCCTGCTCACCGTTTTTTTTTAGGACAAAGGTAAATTTATTACTTTAAAAGCCCAGTACATGAATGATCCCGATTTTTTTATTTATAGCAATTATTAATCCACAAATTAAATTTATGGTAAATAGGAGTTGCTATTTAGCAAAATAGGATGGACGCTAATTCTAATGGCGTACAGACAAGGACGCTGCTTTCTATAGCGTCCAGGGCTGGACGTCATTCACCTCAGCGTCTAGTTATGTTGTGCGGCGGCCCAACTATCCCAAAGCCATATCCGTTCTATACGAGAAATAGAAATGAGGAATCCCTGCAGGGTGAACTAGTGCAGCATCGAGGATTCGAGGCTAGGGCCAGTCACTGCCGCTGATCCAACCAGGAGACTAGGAAGCCGCTGCCGTTCCCCGCCTTGTCGGGACTCGGGAGCCCGATATCCGCCAAGGACACAAGAATCATATCTATCAGTTCTTTTGGAAACGACAAGTAATTTTAGGATTAGTTGTGGAAATCTTAAGTTACAATATAATTTTTACCTGGGGTTGCAGTTAATGGTGCTGTTGTAGCTCAAAGAAGTGTTTTAGTGTAGAAGCATCTGTGTATTCAGATCTTCTATGACTCTTTTTCTGTTTGCTTGGTTCTATGTATGCTACTGAATTACTTACACGCTCATAGTCATATGATCTATTGTTTGGTACTGTTGTGATATTCTTCTGTAGTGTGAAGTTTGGAAGCATGCACATATTCTGAAATCCGAAATACTTTATTATATGAATGGACTTATTTAGGAGTGTGATGTATAATTTTTAATTTCGTCTTCTGCTTACACATGCGTAACAATAAATAATATTTGACGTTCTTGCATGTGAATACCCACAAAAATAGTTACATCTGTATTTCATCTGAGTAGCGAGGCAGTGCGTGAGCTTCTTCAATAACGATTAACGCACAAGAACCCATTGTGCCTGTTCAGTGTTCCCAGCTTGGGCCTGCCATCGGCGGCACAAGTGAACGGCGGAAACGAAAGCTTCATGCCTTCATCACAGCGAGATGCCGAGGGCGACAGGCGACGAACGGAAAATTTCAAGGGCTGCCGCTGGCTCTTAGTCCGATCATGCTTGGGAGGTGAGCGTCGCCTACCAAATACTCCAGTTGTTTGTGTTGACGACGAGATATATGGGTATACGTACAGTTTTTTCTTTATGTATTTTGTGGGATATAGATGGGGAGACTGTGGACGCTGAGATGAACAACGTCCAGACGTGGACGCTGAGGTGAACAGCATCCACTCCTGGCCGCTATTAGAGCTAGCGTCCATCCTATTTTACTAAATAGGAGCTCTTATTTACCACATATTTACTTTGTAAATTATTAATTACTATAAATAAAAAAATCGGTGAATGATCTGAACATCTTCAGCTGAAAGAGCTGGATGAAGGGCTGCCACTAAAATACAGCTATTAGGAACAGAGGAGTGAGTTATATTCTGGCGGACTAAATGAACAGCTTGAGAGCTAGTCGATTGTCTAGCCTTTTTTGAAAGAAAGTCTGCCATCTTATTAAAGGTTCTTGAAATCCAAACCACATTAACTGATTCTCCTTGGGTGAAGTCTTGAAGCTTAAGAAGCAGAGGACGAATGCTCCAGTGGTGAGGTTGTGCAACAAAGTTTCTTTGACGAAGAAGCTTGACAAGAGTCAAGTTATCTGAAAGCATCACCATGCCTGAAATATTTAACCAATTGCAAACACGAAGAGCAAAACATATAGCTGCAAGCTCTGCTTGACTAGCATTTGTGTAGAGAGTGGAGCAAGGCTGAATAAAAATTGCTCTATGAGATTGAGGATCATGGAGAAAGACCCCAAATCCTGATTTATCTTCTTTCCAAGAGGCATCAACAAAACATCTGGTTCCATGAGGAATAGATATCCCAGAGTCCATTGAGTGAAAGGTTTCATGGAAGCAATCCTTAGTAGTTGAGTCAAGAATTTGAGTAAAATTAGCAGCCATAACCTCTGCTGCTATGCAAACTTGAACAGGTTCCCAAAACTTCTTTTTAAGTAGAAATCATTTCTACCTTTCCAAATAAACCATAGCATAATAGAAAGTTTCTGCAAAGCAGAATGAGAGAGACAAGTAGCTATGATAAAAGCTAAAATATCTGGAACCGAATCCATATTGTCTATGGTTTGAAAGTTCAAATTGAAATCAGAGATTCTCCATGAGAGACGAGCAAAAGAACAATAGATTCTCCATGAGAGACGAGCAAAAGAATAATGAAAGAAAATATGAACCAAAGTTTGATTAAGCATATAACTTCACATAACTTCACCGTAGCCATAGATTATATAGAGAGAGTTCGTATTACACAATATATACAACTGTAAATACCATGCATTGTACAGTTTTTGTTCTAAAACTCGTAGTTAATAAATTGGATTTGTATCAATCCTGGACTGTTAATTTAGGACTTAATTAAATTATTTATAAATATTAAAAATATATAATTTGTCAATTGCCATTGACATGACTCAATGATTTTGAACGTGATAATTAACGAGTAACAGCCGTAGCCCGTGCAATACACGCATTGGTGACTATGGATGATAGTTCATGGAGAGAAAATGTGCCAGTAGAACGGATGTGGACATGGATAATTAAGGTATTGGGATGGTGGTCCAACATAGAAAATGCAAGCAAAGTCAAAACGTAGGAGTAGTAATCATCGATAACGTTGGTTGGAAAGCTTATTTAAAGCACAAATCGACATCAACACTTAAGTGCAAAAATAGTGTTGTGCTTTCGCTCAGGCAAAAAAAATTAACGTTGCATAGTACATGCTTAATGAGTCCATACCCAAAAGATAACACGTTCTCTTTATTTTAACACGGATTTCCATCATTATTTATGACCCTTTTTTTTGCAGGGTATTTATGACCCATTTAAGACGCACGAGTGGGAAAATATAGAAATATAGCAAAAAAATAAAGAGTAGGATTTTGATAGCAATTAAAATGTATAATAGAGGATTACAAAACACAAAAAAAACACAAAAATGACCCGTTTGATTGGACCGCAATAATAACATAAGAATTAGAGAAGAAATAAACACTTAAATGAAAGTTTCTGTGAAATTCTACTGTACCTCGTGCTAAATTTTCTCCAAAACGTAGATGGCAGGTGATATTTCGTAGGAATTTCAAGGATTTGTGAACCAAAGGTCTATCTACGAAAAAGTCCCATAGAAATGAAATCCTTCACTATTTGTACAATACTTTTCCTAATAGAGGGGCTCTTAAAGGTTCGTTTGAATCAAAGGGAGCCCTTAAGGTTAAAAGATTGTACGATCTAACTCATCGACAGTCAGATTAACTTACAGTCGCTCTGGGAAGTGGTCAATTATTATAAATCTTAAAAGTTCTAGTATGTTTGTTGCTTTAGAGATCTGGTGGTGGTATGTGCACGTCTGTTGTTTCGTTCTATCAATTAAGATCACTTGTATATGCACCAGTAAATTGTATTTAAGCAAATGTTCCCTTTACACAATAAATTATAAATATACAATTCTTGTATCTCTACACCCTGTTTTTATTTCAAACGTTTTACGGTCGTAGTATTATGACTTACTCCCTCCATCCAAAAAACCCAACCTACTACTGAGATGTGACACATCGCAATACAACGAATCTGGACAAGATTCATTGTATTACGATGTGTCACATCCCAGTACTAGGTTGGGTTTTTTTAGACGGAGGGAGTACTGGATTAACGGCCAACGTGGAGATTTCTTTACAACTCAATATATTGCAATATTGGACCCATTTCAAATGTTTTGGACGGAGGGAGTACTGGATTAACGGCCAACGTGGAGATTTCTTTACAACTCAATATATTGCAATATTGGACCCATTTCAAATGTTTTGTTTTGAATATATGCATTACTTTATTTATAAATTATCAATGGGTAGCATGACGTAACTGTTATTATATATGATACCTTGGCAGCCTAGTCTTTGTGAGTTGAACATTGGGCTCAAATTTAAGGTAGAGTAGTTATGCTTAGCCCCGTTCAAGGTTGTTTTACAAGCAAAACATAACTTTGATTAAACATACTAGTCATCAGCATTAATAAAATATTATTATTTTCTTCAAGATGGAATCATATATTTATTAAAAATATTGAACACATAATGCATATAATATATTATATGAATTTTTTTTGTTAACGTGTGAATCTCGCTTAGTACCGAATAAGGGCAGAAAAAAAGTACAAATAAATAGATTATTGATGAAAGACTAATTGATCGAATGTAGTATTTAAATATGAAATTTCTTATCGTTATTATAAAACACAAATTTTGGTACTTTACAACTATGTCAAGATTGTAAATAATTATAGTGTATGTCCAGAATTGAACCTAGGATTAGTTTTTATTTTATTTTTTTTTACGGATGGAGTATGAGTAAAGATGTGGCATTAGGGGACAAGCGAACTGCCATTCCATTGTAATCCGTTACATTTGCTGATAGTATGTCTAGATGTGTTACAATATGTTGTACTATTGTGCATGGGCTAGTAACTGGTCATAAATGTGTTACTGGGGACCTTTGAAACTATATTTTATATTGTAACACACAATCCTGTAACTAGAACCTTTTATGGAACCAATAATTTATGGGTGCAATCCAGCAATTTATGACTAAATTTATAACATTAAGCATTTTTTTGCTAAAATATCCATAAATACTATAGAACACTCTCTCGTCAGAACGGGATGACTAAATAACCATCCACCTAGACATCTTATTCATACGCGTATTTTGCCTTATCCTATCCCTGTGATTCTCCTTCCCCTCTCCCTCCCTCCCTCTCTCCCCCTTCCCTCTCCACTATCTCTCCTCCCTCTCACCCTCACGGCTCATCGGTGGTGGAAACCATGCGGCAATCGGTCCGTATGGTCAACGGCGACTAGTTCTATGCTGTTGTAGAAGACCGACTCCACTCAAGGTGGAGGGATCGCGAGGTGATTCTAGAGGCTTCTTTGAGGTTGTGGTGAATTGGATCGGCGAGCTTTTTGTTGTTTTTTTGTGGTTTTTATGCATTTTGAGAGGTGATTTTTCAGTTAGTTTTTCTCATTGATTTGAGTTAGCTAGCCATATTGAAAGATTTTTTCTGCCTTTTCCTACGCTCGATTGCTTGTTTTTAGGGGTAATGGGAACATGTAGGAACGTTCTTGCTATGGGGGTAGCTTTTTGTTGTTTTTTATTAGATTTTTTTTCTATAATCTATCTATCTATCTATTATCTATTATCTATCTATCTATCTATTATATACTAAAAGTCCATTAAACTTCATAAAAACACTCTTAAGCCGCCATGTGGCACTTGTCACGCCCCGAACTAGTCCTGAGCGGAACTAGTCTGTGACGCCCCAAATTAACCTGTTAATCGATACCAGTCCCAGGAATCGGTGCTGGTATCACAGGAAGACAGAGTATCACAGCAACAGTGGTCTCTTTATTACAGAGTAGGAGTACAGTCATGTTGGGCTGCGGACAGATCCCGAGCTCACAACTGCATTACAAAAGGGAAAGCGGAAGCCAAGACTTGGACCAAACATCACAGGCGCGACTTGGGAACTAGGCCGAAACCCTAAAACTCGTCGTAGCCGACTTGCTCCTGGAAGAACTCCTCGTCAGCGGGATCCGCTTCATCTTCTTCAGCAACTGGGGGGGATTATTTATATAGAGCAAGGGTGAGTACAGGAGTACTCAGCAAGCCATGGGAATTAAGTGTTTAATGCAGGCTTCAAAGGAAAGGCTGCTCGTTTTCACAACTGATTTTAGTTAAACTCCTTTTTGAAACAACTAAGTGAGTGCTTCTCAAACGACACGGGAGAGACAGTGCGTCTCGTCCGGTCGGAGTATGTGCAATGTATCAGTCTTTGGATTGATCAAGGTTGGCACCCGACCAACAACTTTTAAACGGCCACCCGGGCCTAGCTGATCCCATCAGCTGCAGATTTTCCACTCAACGAACCCTTTTCACAACAGCAAATTCACAAGGCAGTAGTCAAACAAAACTACGCTAGGAATCACCTCACATCCGCCCATGACCGTGGGCACGGCTGTTCGAACAGTTTAATAACCTCTGCAGAGGGGGTACACTTTACCCACACGACATTACTAACCCGGATCATCCAGCCCGTGCAGAACGGCCACGTCTAGAGACCTTAAGGCTTTCATGACAAGGCATTTCGAAAGCCGACACAGGTTCACCATATGCCAACGAGAGGGGTCCCAGACCAACACCAGATTAGGTACCAGACCATACTGTGCCAGGAAACCCGGGGGTTCTCCCCGACACCACCCCGATGAATCCACGTGTCTCTTGGCATCATGTTTCCCCTGATTAGCTAGTTACTCAGCCAGGGGTGTCCCATTTCACCCGTGTGGTCGCACTTGTCTTATGATCGGATGAAATTCCAAGGAAACGGTCCTTAAGTGCAAGAGCGGGAAACCGTACTCCCGGTACGTTCCCCGGTCCGCGATTTTGGAAATTCATTTTGGTTCGCAAGCACCGACCCAGGTGTCGGGTTTTCCAAGTCTTTTGTAAAACCTCAAGTTTTACCCATCGTTGGATATTTTAAATTTGAGGGGAGGTGTTCCGATGTGCGAGCCCGATGGCCCGTGCATCGAAGCACAACAGTTGACAAAGGAAGTTTAAGTGTTCAATAATTCAAGGAGGGTAATTGCAGCAATTAGGATTGGGGGCCGGTAGGCTATCTCGCAAGCCGCGGCCGAATTACTTGTGTAAATCCTATTTATGCAATATTTGCGGAAAAGAAATACTTAGATTTAAATTATAGGTGCAAGATGATCAAAGGTGACTTGCCTTGCTCGAGATCTTGAGCTTGATCCTCGAATTCCTCGCACTGCGGGTCTTCGGGCTCCGAAACTACATGCGAAACGGGACAACTCAACAAACGGTGAAAATAAAGCCCTATTATTGACCTCTAATCGTGCCATTAGATAGATCTCAAGATTTGAAGAATTTTGGAAGTTGAACGGAGTCAAACGGATTTACGGTTGGGAAGATATTGAATTTCTAAGATTATTGGATTTTTGGTCTAAAGGAAAAAGGATTTAATTAAATCCTTTTTGAAAAGGAAAGAAAAGAAAAGAAAAGAAAGGAAGGAGGGAGGGGAATTAGACTTCCCTCGGGCGGCTAGGGCGCGGCCCGAGAGAAAAGGGGCGGCTCGGCCGAGCTAAATGGGCCGGCCGGCCCAAGAGGACATGGCCCATTAGGGCGCGGGGAGGGGAGAGAGAGGGCGCCGGTGGACCGAGTCCATCTCGCGTGGTCCCGGGTGGGACCCGCTTGTCAGCGGCTCGGCTCATCGTGCGGAGGGAGCACGCGGCGCGGCGCTAGGATGCGGAGCGGGGCGCGGCGCATGTGCGCGGTTCGCGGTGGACGCCGATGCGGCGGGCCTACGCGCAGCCTCACGGCTCGCGGTGGACCGCGCCCGCGAGCGGGGCCGGAGGGAGCGGCTGACCGGGGTCGGCTCGACCCGGTCTTGGCCGAGCTGGCGCCGACGTGGCGCCTACGTGGCTGCCACGCGGGCCGGCGGGAGGTAGACGACGACGCCGGCCGGAACGGACGGCGGACGACAGCGGCGAGCGGCGGAGCGAACCACGGCGATACGGGCGAAAGCGAGCACACCGGGAAGTTGCGCGGGACGAGGGGAGTCGAGCCAACGGCTCGGATTTGCCGGGGGATGCTCGACGGCGGCGGATTGCGGCGGCGGCAACCGGCGGTGGAAGAAGGGGAAAACGGCGACGAGGTCACGAGGGGCCGATTCCCGGCGGCGAGAGCATCTACGCGGCTACGGGAATCCGATGCTAGCGTTGGATTGGGCGGAGCTGCCCCGAGCGAGGCCGGCGACGAGCGGCGCTTCCGAGCTCGGGCGGCGACGGTGGCGAGCACACGGCAAGCGACGGCAGCCGTCGGGGCGGCGCCGGCTAGCTACGGGGAGGCTACTCATGCTACTACCCGAGTCTAAGGGGAGGAGATGGATCGAGGAGGGAGAACGGGGAGATGCACAACCGAGACGGGGCGGGGCGTTGAGACGAGAGGCCGACGGCACGGGAGTGATCTCTCCGGCCTCGGGCCGGGGAAGAGGAAGGAAAGGGCGCCCGTAGTCCACTTCCGCGTCCTAACGTGCACCGGCTCCTTCGGCACACGTGACGGCGGCGGCGAGCGAAACGGAGGGGACGGCAATGGCGCAGCGGCGGCGAGCGAAACGGGGAAGGGAAGGATGGGAGGGCGCCTCGGGCTTTATAGGGCGGCGATGTCGGTTTGGAAACCGACCTAGGGCAGTCAAAGGAGAGGGCTAGCGCTCAGCGGTCGCGGCCCCCATCGGCGACAGGGGGGGGATGACGCCGGTGGGAGGAAAAAGGGGAAAAGAGGGAGAGAAAGGGGGCTTGCCCCTTGCCGCTTTGGGAAAAGGAGGAGGGAGCGGGGGGGGGGGAGGGGTGGCGACGCGACAGAGGGAGGGGGAGCTCTGTCTCCGTCCCTTGGAGGCTAGCGCGCGGAGTGGCGGGGGCCGGGTTGATGACGACGGCGATGACGGCGCACCGGCTTGGAGCGGAGCGGCGACACGGCGGCAGACGCGGGGCAGGCGCGGCAGGAGCTGACGGCGGCGGCGGCCAGGCAGTCGGCCACCACGACGCGCGCGCGGGGAGCAGCAGCGGGAGCGGAGAGGGAGGGCTTGGCACGGCGCGGCTCACGCGCGCTGGCGTGCGGGGCCGAGCGGCTGCGCGGCTGCAGGCGCGGCAGGGCAGCGGGGCCGGGCGGCGCAGGCGGCGCAGGCGCGGCACGGGCGGCGTCCACGCGGGCGCGTGCACGCGAACAACAGCGCGCGGGGGCCGAGTTGGGGGCGGGGAGAGGGAGAGAGAAAGAGAGAGAGAAAAAGAGAGAGATGGGCCGAGAGGGATTCGGCCCATCAAACCCGAGGGATTTGGATTCGGATTTGAATTCGACGATGGATCGGGGATTCGAGATCTGAGGTGGCACGGAGACTGACTGCAAGCGAAGAAGCAATTTTCGCAATTAGGGTTTTTAAGAGATAGCTTTTCCCGCTAGGCGCCACGACGGAACGGGCGCTACAGCACTCCTATAAACACTCCTAGGCCGCCACATGGCACTATCTAATCTCACCGTTAATTTTCACTTAAATCGGTGGACCCATTAATTTAAACCATTAGATTAGATCTATTATTAAAAAGGTGATACCTTTTCATGCAAATAAAATATGCAACTGGTGGCTTGGGGAATGGAAAGAAAACAAAAAAATGTCCGTACGTAAGTATAATCGAAAAAAAGAAAACAAATGAAGCTTCCTCCCATTAGCCGGAAGGAAAAAAATGACATCTACTTACGATAAAAAATAATAAAACCAAAAATAAAAGCGTACTTATTACTTAGAAAAAGCGACGGTCTAAAATAGGATTTTGTATATATAATATAAATATAAAATATTGTTGTCGAAACGACAAGCATACGTTAAAAGACGTGGTCACTCAACAGTGGTTGGAAAAGAAGTAAAGTGTATTAATTTGAGAATTTTTCTTGGGATCCCCCTATTACACGGCCCTATAGGGCTATTTATAGCCTCCATTACAGGTCTTACTACTAGGGTTTTGGTTATGTAGGGGAATTTACATGGTTGCCTTTATGAGAGGGATATTTACATGGGTATGTAGCGTAATTGCGGTCCATGGGCCCTTAGCGGGCCGACGGGTTATTGTCGACCCAATTTAACCCTAGGCTTGATGGGCCAGGATAGCTTCTTCGGCCCTCCCGAGGCCGAACCTGCTATGGCGAAGTCGTCCCCCTTTGGCATATGCTCTCCGCCTTGCGCCCTTCGCCCAGGAGGCCTCTAGCTTGGCTGCGATTCCTTGCCTCTCGCCGTCCTTGCTCCATAGTCTTTGCCATGGGGAGGGTTCGCCTTGACTAACCCTGACGTCTCGGGCTTGAATTCTCATCGGTCGTATGCTTTCGGCAAGTTTGGTCGAACGACCTCATGCCATATCGCCAACAAGCCCCTCACGGGCAAGGGTGAGATAGGAGCTTCGGTCGAGACCGTGCAAACCATGTGATATGGTATGTGGCGCCCCCTTTTGACCGGTGCTCCTGCCGAAACCTACATCGTTCCTGCAAGTAAAATTTGTTTGTTTCCATGCTCAGAGAAAATTTCTTTGAGAAAAAACTCCTCTTCGCATTCGTTGCAAAGCGTTGAAGGGGGGGTTATTTAGTCTCTTTTATTACTATGAATAGTAATGGGCCCCGTGGGCTTTTCCTTCTTCGTATTCAGGCTTTTTACTGTCCGGCATCGTTCCGATGGGAATTTACCGTTTCGTCTGCCCTTTGACACGTGTCAGAGCTCGATTGGTTGGCAAGCGAATGGTCTCGCTACGGGGTTTTATATACCCCCAAACCGGCCTGCCATTTTTCACTCTCCCCGTGCTTTCCCTTTTTTTTACCGCTCGACACGCTCCGTGCTCTCTCCGCTCTCCTGTTTTTTAGCTTTTTCGCCATCGTCGTGCTCCCAGGCTTTCAACTTTTTACTTCTCTTTTCTGTGCTACGAGCCTAATGGCTCCCCGCAAGCTTACCAAGGCCGGGTCAACTAGCGAAGATCCTGGAAACATTGGCGAAGGATGGTCGTGCTTCCTTGGCAAATCACTTGTCAAAGAGGCCGACTTGGGCGTACTGGTATCATTCGGTTCTCTCACAGAGGGCCAAGGATCGTGCGGGGGCGAGGCCGTTGTTCCCTCGCCTGGGGATGGGCGAACAGTTGTCTTCGCCGCATACTTCGCTGCTGGGCTTCGCCTCCTATGCGACAACTTTTTGCCGTCGGTGCTTTTGATGTATGAGGTTAGGCTTCCCCAGCTTAGCCCGTCAGCGTTCCCGAAGCTGGCGGTTTTCGCTTGGATGTGCTGGACCTGTGGGTTCGCCCCTACCGCCGAGCTTTTCGTCGCTCTGTTTACTGCATGCGCCTCGACCAAAGACGTGCAGACGCCGGCGGGTCCGAGGAAAACCGTTTTTGGCTGCGTGAACTTCATGCTGTGGTTGGAGCATTCAGATGCTTGGCCAGTGCCTGCATCGATGGCGAGATGGGACAGGAACTGGATGCAGAAATGGTTCTACATCAGCAACCCCTACTCCACCAACGATGCTTAGGCGAACTGGCTGCTTTTTGAGCGTTCTGTCGTCTCCATCAACACGAAGCCAAACGTGGAGATCGACGGGACTCTCAAGTCCCGGCTCATTCTCCTTCGCAAGGTTGCCCGGTGGCTGAGCACCCAGGATCTTTGCGAGGAGTTTTGTCTCCTTCGGATTTCCCCACTCGCCCGTGTGTGGGACGTTTCCGTGAACGAGGGCGAAGAAGTTCATGGGCTTCCCCGCCTAGTTCTCCCTGATGGGGCCGAAAGTAAGATTTTTTGTTTTTGACTTAGGCCGCATACTTCCTTCATGAAACGCTTTTTAGGCTTAAACGGTTGTGTTCCTCTCTTTTCGCAGTGCGGACTTTGGAAGACGCCGAAATTGAGGCGTCGAAGATGATCGGGGCTCTAACCAGAGCCGAGTTCGCCCGCTTGCTCCAGCGCCAAGCCGACGGCCGAGTGAATCGTGTTCATACCGGCGAATTGCCTAACCGATCGAACCCCTCTCGGGTCGGCGATGACGAGGCTGGTACTTCGAAAAAGCGCAAGCGTGCAATCGCGAAAGGCGGCCAAGTCCGAACTTGCCGTAGCGCGAAGGCCGCCGCCAAAAGTGATGGGGAGGAGGAAGAGGAGGAGGATGCGGAGGCTGGTTCTGAGGAGGATGGCTCTCATGGCTATACCCCAGCCCTACCCCTGCAAAATCTGGGGCAGGCTCTCATGTTTCGCCTACGCGACCACAAGATATCATCGTGGCAAACACCCTCTTGGCGATTTCCAGCACAGCCGCGAAACCGGTGATGGCTGTTAGAAGGAAAAAGAAGAAAGGGAAGGTTGTGCAGGTCGGCCATGGCTTTTCGGGCAGCGAGGGGTCCAACGGGACCCGTACTTCGCCTGTGTTGCGGCGCGTAACTTCCCATGGTAAGCGCATGTCTCCGCCACCCGCTAGCGATGCCCAAGCGGCAACGGGCGGAAGTGCCTCAGCCCCGGCCGCTGGGGCGAACGTTGCTGAAGACGAACGGGTTGAAGTGGTCCCTTATCCTATTTGTCAACGAGAATGGAAGGCCCCGGCGGTTGAAGCGAGTGTTTCGGACGTGACGCTTACCGCCCCACATTTCGTCCCCGCCGACTTGGCCACGCGGCCGGAGATCACTCCGTTCGTGGACGGGGTGTGCCAGGTCATAATGCCGACCAAAGGCCTTGGGCTCTTCACCGAACTGAACGAGTTCGGCGAAAGCTGCGCGGCTGTGGAGAGCCTATTTGTGCGGGTATGACTTATTTTTGCGTGCTGAATTTTGCTCTTTCACTAGCTCTCTGATGTAATGTATGTTTTTTTTATCAGGGCTTTGCCGCACACCTAAGTGCCAAAAAGTCCGCCTTAGAGTGACTAAATGGGTACCGCCTTCGCCTTCGCAAGTCCGAAGAAGATCTTCGCCACAAGGAAGACGAAAGGCGTGTGGTGGCGGAGACTTTGAAGAAGGCGAATGCTGAAAAAAGGTCTCTCCGCTCTGACCTTGAGGCAGTACGCAATGGGATGCCGAACGAGACCGACAACTTGCTTCGGCCGAGGTGAAGATTAAATCCCTCGAAGCCCGTCTTGCGTCGGCCGAAGCTACTGCCGCGACCCTGGTACCAGCCACAGAGTCCGCCAAGGAGGCCTGTTACACTCTCCAGCTGGCCCTTAACGACCTTGGGGTGCGAGCAGAAGGTGCTCCGGGCGAAAGCGGGACTGCACTCGATTTCTCCGAATGGACGCAGGAGGCGGCCGGCTCGGTTGTCGAAGTGGCAGGCGCCTACGGGGACTGTTGCGCTCGTGTTTCGGCGGGATTTGTTCTCAGCCTCTTGCACGCGCACGGCTGCAACCACATCGGGAATTTTCCCGATTTCGTGAAGGAAGAATGGCCTAGCAACACGCAGTGCTCCGGAGCTGCGTTAAGGGCCTTTCGAAAGGGGTTTTGGGAGGATAGCGGCCGGGATTGTGCAAAGATTCGACTCCGCGAGAACCTTGAGAGGATCGCGAAGAATGAAGAGGCCGCTGCTACCAACTCCGAAAAGGGTCCTGGGCCATCAGAACGGTCACCCGGGCACGAGGGCGAAGGTGACAGAGGCCAAGACCACCCTGAGGTGTGAGGCCCTTCGCTCTCTGTATTTTTATTACTTTTATTTTTTCCTTGATCCTTTCGGACCTTCTTGTAGCCTAAGTTTTTGTATATAGACTTTTTGTCTGTTCTGCGTTAAGCCATGTATTTAATATAGTCTCTATTCTACTGGCAAAGTATAACCCTTTCGCTTATTTAACTGTTCTGTTCGAAATCAGGACTGATCTTCATCTATATTTGCCTCCTCTTTTTTTTTGTACTTCTCCTTTTTTTTGGCGCTTTGCCTACAGGCGTTCGGCCGAAAGGTTTGCGTACGACCTCCCGCTAAAAATGGGCGAAACAGCAACGAGAAGTTCGTGGCGTTGAACGGTTTGCCGAAGGTGCGATGCCCATTTTGGCCTGTTTATCGTGAAATGGTGATAAACGGCCGCATCTACAAGGTGTTCAAGGTCGCCGGTCGGATGCGGGCGTACCCTAGACGAACCTTAGAAGACTACGACTTTGTTCATACAAGACGACTGGAGGATATGATTCGCTTTTGGCGAAACCATCAGAAGACTTGTCGGCAGGAGTTAATCTTCCTGCGTCGTTACAGTCTAGTCTGTATTTCGCCTCCTTCTCCTCTTAGGGTCGTGTATGACATTAGTAGTGATGACGAACCTAGTTCGCCTAATCTTTCCTTAGAGCAAGATATTGATCGCGGGGGCGAAGATGTAATTTATCTGTAAGCTGGGCTGTAGCGCCATTGCTCTTTTCTTTTCACTTGTACTATGTTTGTCGGGTTTGTATTCTTCGATACATTTTTACTTAAAATCAATAAAGGTGCGTTTTATTTTCTTTTCGCTATTTTTGCATTGTTACTTCGTGTGTTTTCGTTGGGTCGAAACGTGTTGGCCCCTTTGCGTATATTAGCGAAATAGGTTTTGACTTTTTAGCTTTCGGCTTCCGCTTTCGATCAGTTTTGTTCTACGTTGTAGGAAGCACTTGTGCTCTCCTTCTGATCGAGTGTAACGGTGTTCGGCTAGTTGTTCTCCGAAACAAGCTGTTGCGGTTTTAACGTTCGGCGAGCGATGCTTCGACCGATTCGTTTCGCCCCCCTAGCCTTTTTCGCTGATTAGGCGTTTGCCTTGGGGCTTTTCCACAAATTATCAATCACACAAACAAACAAAAAGAAGGCGGAGGACACAGAGATTTTATACTGGTTCGGGCCTCCGTGGTGGATAATAGCCCTACATCCATTTTTTTCTCATTTTCCTCTTTTTTTCTTTTTTTTTCTTTTTTTTTTTTGCATTTTTGTGTCGAAGGGCTTACATAGTGCCGAAAGGCTTACATATTAATATGTACATTTCTACAAGTTGGCGATTTGGGTGACACCCGTTCTAGACATAAAAACGCTTGAGAGAGGCAGCATTCCAGGAATGGTCGAACTCTTCGCCTTCCAATGTCGCCAGTCGAAAGGACCCCGTTCTAGACTTGTGCTTAATGAGGTACGGTCCTTCCCACTTCGATTCAAGCTTGCCAACGGCTATCGGGTTCGCCTTCTTTCTTAGGACAAGGTGACCGGGCAACAGCTCCGTCAGTCGAACTTTTTTGTTGTAAGTTGCCGAAGTGCCTGTGGCATACTTGCGCATGTGCTCGAGTACTTCTACTCTTACCCCCTCTAAGAGTTCGAGCGACACCTCGCGCCCCTCTTCGCCCCCAGAGAACATCACCCTTGGTGAGTTAGCCCCTAGCTCTATTGGGGTCATTGCCTCATCGCCATAAAGAAGCATGAACGGGCTGAACTTGGTTGGTCTTGTGGGGGTCGTTTGAAGGGCCCAGAGAACAGATAGCATTTCCTCTGGCCATTTGCCCTTCGTTGCCCCCTCAAGCCTTTTCTTTAGTGCTTCTAGGATCTTACCATTTGTACGTTCGGCCGCCCCATTTGACTGCGGGTGCGCGACCGACGCGAACCTGATTTCCAGGTTAAGCCGTTCGCACATTTCTCTGAACTTGTCAGAGTCGAACTGCTTGCCGTTGTCAGTGATGAACTCTTTCGGCACTCCGAAGCGGCAAACAATGTTTTTCCATACAAACTTCTGGACTGCTGCCGAAGTGATCGCTCCGAGGGGTTCGGCCTCGATCCATCGAGAGAAGTATTCGATGGCCACAATTGCGAACTTGTACCCGTTTCGCGCCACCGGGAATGGCCCAATGATGTCCAGTCCCCATCTGGCGAAGGGCCAGATTGGTGCGATGGGTTGCAACTCATATTGGGGCGTGGTTTGGCCTCGGCCATGATGCTGGCAACTTTCACACTTCTTGACTTGCTCAACACAAACTTTCAATACAGTGGGCCAGTAAACTCCTTGTCTAAAAACTTTGGAGGCAACTGTTCTTGTGGCTTGGTGCGCGCCACATAGCCCCTGGTGTATCTCCTTCGCCATTCCCTCACCTTCGGCAACAGAGATGCAGCGAAGCAAGGGTTGCAGTATCCCGGAGCGATAGAGCTGGCCCGAGACCATCTTGTACTTTGTGGCTCTGAGTTGCAAGCGTTTTGCTTCTGCTTCGTCTTTCGGAAGCCAGCCAGTTTCAAGGTATTTCACAAACGGGGTTCGCCAGTCGTATGGGTCTTCGCCCAATTTCACCTGGTCGACTGCCATGACCTCCAAGCTATCCATGGGCACACTTGGTGCATATAGGACCTCAAAAAAGATGCCAGGCGAATGTGGGCCACCACAGCAGATTTCGCCAAAGCGTCTGCTTCCTCGTTCTGGCCTCTAGGTAAATGTTCGACCGTTATGCCGGTGAAGCATTTTTCCATAGACCGAACGGCCTCCAAATACCTCTTCATTCCTTCTTCTTTTGCCTCAAAGGATTTGTCAACATGGCCCGCCACCAGCTTAGAGTCGGTTCGGATTAGCAAGAGCCGAATCCCCAATGCTTTCGCCTTTCTTAGGCCCAGAAGAATGGCTTCGTATTCTGCTTTGATTTTGGTTGTGTCGAATTGCAGCCTTGCGGCATACCAAATTGGCACACCACTTGGCGAAGAGAGTACTGCCGCAATGCCCGCCCCCTTATGCGACCACGAACCGTTGGAATACATCACCCAGGGCTGTTCGACGGGTTCGGGTTCTGGGGCGAGTGCCGGTGTCCATTTGGCCACAAAGTCAGCTAGCACTTGGGACTTTATAGCAGTGCGGGCAACAAAATGCAAGTCGAAAGGGGATAGCTCTGCTGCCCACTTGCTAAGCCGGCTAGTAACTTCTTTGCCTCGGAGTATTTCGCCCAAAGGGTACTACGATGGCACTATGACTTTGTGGGGCTGGAAGTAATGCTTACGCTTGCGCGAAGCATTTCAATGTATCTTGTCTTCGCTCCTTGCAATGCTTTGGAGACGAAATAGACTGGTTTCTGGCCTAAGTCTGTTTCTTGAACGAGGGCAGCACTGACCGCCACTAGTGAAGCTGCCAAGTATAGTAGCAGTTCGCTTCCCGGTGCTGGGCTGATCAAAGCTGGCAGGCTTTGCAGGTATTGCTTTAGCTCGTCGAACGCTGCCTAGCATTCGGGTGTCCAATTGAATTTTCCCGCGCCCTGGAGGGTCTTGAAGAAGGGCAAACCTCTTTCAGCTGCCCTTGAGAGGAATCGACTGAGTGCCGCAATTCGGCCTACGAGCTTTTGTACTTCACATACACTCGATGGAGGCTTCATTTACTGAATGGCATCGATTTTCTCGGGATTCGCCTCGATGCCTCTTTCAGAAACAAGGAAGCCCAACAACTTGCCTGCACGAACGCCGAAAACGCACTTCTCAGGATTCAATTTCATACCCGCTGCGCGCAAGTTATCGAAGGTCTCCTGCAGGTCGGAGGCGTGGTCGAAAGCCTTGCGGCTTTTTACGACGATATCGTCGACATAAGCCTCCACGTTTCGCCCTAACTGCTTGTAAAGGACCTTATACACCAGCCTGGCGAAGGTTGCTCCGGCATTCCTCAGGACGAAAGGCATCCTGAGGTGACAAAAGGTGCCGAATGGTGTGATGAAGGCTGGCTTGGGGATGTCGGCTGGATTCTTGTGGATCTAGTGATAGCCGGAATATGCATCCAGGAAGCTCATGAGTTCGCAACCAGCTGTTGAATCCACGTGCTGGTCGATCCGTGGCAAGGGGAAATCGTCCTTCAGACATGCTTTGTTTAGGTCTGTGAAATCAACACACATGCGCCATTTGCCATTTGACTTCCGGAGTGATATTGTGGATCGTTCGTAGCTGCATCTTGTTCTATCGCTTCGACAGCTGGATCGGCGGGTCAGTCCTTGTAATCACTTGGATTACTCTGCGCTGCGCATCTTGGCGCTGTTCGGCCGGGGGTGCTTGTTCTTGAGCTGCTTCACGAGGTGCTTCGACAGCTGCTCCCTACTGCGGCCTTGGATCTTGCACGTTGCCACGTTGCCGAATGTTTCGGCATTGCTCCGTGGTGTGCGAAGAGCGTCCGTGGAAGGCGCAGTAGAGGTCTTTTCGGACCTTCTTGCGGACAGGCTGCTGATGGTTGCTTGCTTGCTGGGCGTCGAACTCCTTGCGGAGGGCTTGCACTTCTTCGACAGCCATCATAGCCTTGCCCGCACGGTCGGTTCTGAACTTCCTCTAGGTCATGGGGGCTTGACCTTGTCTTGGCGATTGTCCTTGGATCGCCGGCTGGGGCTGGCGAACAGTGAGAGGAGGTGGTTCGGCAACTTGAACTTGTGCTTGGGCTTGGGCAGCGGCGACGGAAGCCTTATCATACTCAGCTTGTATTGCTTGCCGTCGCTTGGAATCCTCTTCGCCCTTGGCATACCCATCAATAATGCGAAGTAGGTGCTCAAGCGTCTGTGGCTCCTTGTTAGCGATTTTCCTTGTGAGTTCGCCCTCGAGCAGACCGGCCGAAGCGGCATTTATGACAGACGCCTCGGTTATGTCTTAAACTTGGCACCGGGCTTGCGAGAAGCGGCGCATGTAGTCCCTTATCGACTCCCCCGGCCTCTGGCGAATGCCGAGTAGATGCTGCTGCGTCTTCGGCTCCTCATAGGTGCCTCGAAAGTTAAGGACAAAGACATCGCGCAATTGCTCCCATGAGTAAATGCTATTGGCTGGCAAATTGAAATACCAAGAACGGGCGATGCCGTCTAGAGCGAGATGGATTACCTTTGCCTTGGTGTTTTCGTCGCCATGAGCGGCTTCGATCGCAGACTCGTAGATAGACAGAAACTCTTTTGGGTTTGTTTCGCCCAAGTATCGCCGAACAGGTGGGAACTTGAACTGGGGTGGTATTGGACGGTTCTTTATACCCCACTCAGCGGTAGCCCCTTTTCGCCCCCCGCTTTGATCGCGGCTTCCTGCTGTGGATATGGCACGGTGAAGGGTGAAGTCCTGGCTTTGCGCGTGAGGTTGGGTCATAGTGCTTGGCTGCCCAGCTCCGAATGTTGTCGCCTGGAATGCCGCCATGGATGGGTCGAACGGGGGCTGAGATCAAGCCATGGCGATCTGGTTCGGCGCTTGATTTGCTCCGAAGCCTGGTGTCGGTGCCTGTGGTTGAGTGATTGGTGCTTGTGCAGCATTGCTGAAGTCGAGCTGCGGTTCTTGACTCCAAGGCGAAGCCCCTGGACCCGGTTGGTTCGACGGCAGCCAACTAGGTGCACCTTGACTTGTATTCCCCTCCGGTTGAGCCGAAGGGGCTGTATTTGGAACGTTGTGGGGTTGGCTGAGTTGCTGAAGGAAAGATTGAAACTGCGTCTGCAAAGCCGAAGCCCCTTCCGCCATTGCTTGCGACATTCGGCTAGGTGGTGGGGGGTGTACTTGGGAAGCAACCGGCCTAACTTGCGGCTGTACATGAGGAGCCTGGTGTACTGTTGCGGCCGAAGGCTGCCCGGCGAAGTACACCGGCCCTTGCATGGCTTGCGACAGAAGGGCGTGGATCGATGCTTGCGGGTTGACTTGGGGTGGAATGTAGCCTGCCGAATACTGGAGGATTGGGGGTAAAGCGACCTTGGCCTACCGTTCTGCCTTGTACGCCTGTTGCTGCTCTTGCATCTGGCGAAGCATGTCTTGGAGTCAAGTCATGTTCTGGCGCATGGCCTCCATATCGGTTTCGGCTCGTGCTTCGAGGTTGGGGTTGACTTGTGCAGCAGCGAGCGTGGTCGAAGTCGTTGCCAACTGTGACGAAGCGGCCTGGGGTACCAGCAGATGGCTTGTCGAAAGGATCTCCGCCCTGGTCTGGAGCGCCCTTGCCGCTGCGGCTTCCTTCGCCGCGTCGACCGTGTTAGGCACCTGCCCCGACGGAGCAGCAGGAGCCGAAGGTGGCGGAAGCGGCACGGGCACCGAAGCTGATGGTGCCCCCCAGCTTCGGCGATGGGCGCCGAAGGCTCTGCTCCCTCTTCGGTGGCCATCTCCTCTACTGCTGCGCTCTCCTTTCGCTTTGCAACCTTCTCCTTCACGACCCTCTTTGGTGGCATTCGCTCTCAGTGGTTTCGCTCGGAGTTCCCCACGGTCGGCGCCAGCTGTTGTCGAAACGACAACCGCATACGTCGAAAGACGTGGTCACTCAACAGTGGTTGGAAAAGAAGTAAAGTGTATTAATTTGAGAATTTTTCTTAGGATCCCCCTATTACACGGCCCTATGGGGCTATTTATAGCCCCCATTACAGGTCTTACTACTAGGTTTGGTTATGTAGGGGAATTTATATGGTTGCCCTTATGAGAAAGACATTTATATGTGTATGTAGCGTAATTATGGTCCATGGGCCATTAGATTTTTAAACCCTTCGATTAATAACGTTCACTTAACTTAGAATAATTTTAAACAATTTAAGTAGTTTAATTAAAAATACAACACCCAAAGTACTTCCTAATAGATTTACGATTAAATGTATATATGAAAATAGATGTCTCAAAACTAGGACCGACTTGAGCTATTTTAAAAACAATAATCTCCTCCGATCCTCCTGCCTTGCGTATATCTCTAACCTTCCCCATCTGCCTCAGCCATCAACTCCTCTCCGATTCAATTATCTCCTCTTCTATTTTTTTTAACTAACTCAATATAAAAATAGTCATAACTATTGTTTTATTTATAATTAAATAAATAAATCGAGATCGCATTAGCCATATTTTACTATATAGAAGTTAACATACAACATTTGATGGTAGACGTTATCGTTTGCTTGGCAACTAAATAACAGCGATAAATTAATTGAACATATGTATTATGTTATACTAAATCACTGTATGTAACAAAAATCAACTAAACGCCCCTATAGCGCTCATAAATTGTTGTATAATATGTCATAAAATTATAAGAAAAACCAATTAAATTGACGTATCCATGATTTTTAACTATTAGATCTATTTTTTTTAAAAAAATCTTAAGTTGCAATGTGTCACATCCTATAAAAAACAGGAATGACATTAGATTTTCTTACAAAATAATGAAACGTCCCGTCATTGGCTTTCACTTAAAGCACTTAGAAAAATTAGAAAAATAAAATCTCCACCACCTCCTCACATGTACAAAATACTATCGTCCCCTCCCTATTATTTTATCTATTAAATTAAAAGAGAAACAATAAATAATATTTGATACTCTTTTTTGAGAAACATAGTACAAATGCGGACACTCACAATGCGCGTACATTCACCCCTACGAATGTAGACATACCGCTATGGGTATTTCCAAGAGACTAGGATGATATATTTTGACATTGACGAAGTCGCCACATACACTTCGCTGTTGACGGGTACGTCGCTTACCACTAAAAGAATTTGTCAAGTCCGGGACTTGACAACCATAATATTTAAAACAACCATAATATTTAAGCTACATTTCTAGAATACACCTATGACGTTTAAACCGGTGGAACTATTATTTCTAACTGTTAGATATATCTTATATAAGAACAAAAAGCATGTATTCATGGTACATCATATTTCAAAAATATTGTGTAATTATATTTCGTCGTTATCGTATTCACGTCTGCCTTCGTTTCAAATGATGAATAAGATTATAAATAATTACTTATAGATATTACTTAAATATGATATAATATAGTTAGAAAATTATAAAAGCAATTAATGCCGACTAAAACAATTTAGGGAGAAATCGTGTAAATGTTCAAAGGTTAATATTTCGCTCTTACAAGTGTCTCAAACTTAGCGTACGATGCATGCCCGCATATTCGCGCGGGCTACCTTCCTAGTTATATACTAAAAGTCCATTAAACTTTCTACAAACGCTTCTAAGCCGCTATGTGGCGCTTGACTTTCTACAAATACTTCTAAGCTGCCATGTGGCGCTTCTACAAACGCTTTTAGATTGCCTCGTGACGCTTTAATATATAACCATCGATTTTACTTTAAATTTGATGGACCCACAATTTTCTACCATTGGATTTACTAACCAAAAGAAAAGGCCCATATGGCTGTCCATATCATATTAGATCTTTAGTTTTTGTGACCCACTATCGACAGTGTTACGATTCATCTCAGGGCAGAGAAATGCTGCTACAGTACTACAGTCCCTCGCCATGCATGCGCCGTCAGATCTCCAACTGGTGATTTCATCCAGCCGTCCACACCGTCATCGCTCCATCCCTCGAGCCCTCCGTCCTCGCTACATCGAGTCCACGCAATCGCCACACCAGCCACCGCCTAGACATCCTCGGCGCCTCCCTGCCAAAAATCCCCAAATCCTCCTCTCCTCGGCGCCGCCGCCGCGCCGTCTTCCTCCCGCCACGCCGCCGCGCCGTCTTCCTCCCGCGACGCCCAGCCGGCGCCGTCTTCCTCCCGCGACGCCCGGCCGTCGCCACCGCCGCCGCCTTTTGCGGATTGATTCCTTCGGTGACTCTGGCGGCTACGAAGCACGGCGCCACCAAAGCTATCCCGATCTGCCTTCCTGTCCCCTCGACCCAGGTTCTCAAGTTAATTCGTGAAATGATAACAAAGAATATAGCTCTTGATTCAAAAATCATTTCGGCGTCACTGCGTTCTCGCGGAGCGTGGGGCAAGCACCGTTGGCTTCGTCGTCCTAGCCGGTGCTGCGGCGTTCTTGCCGTGCGAAGGGGTAGCGTCGTCGCAGAGCTAGCAGTCTCCAGCCGCCTTCTCACGGAGCCAGCGGGCAAGCGCCGCCGCCGGCCATCGCCCAAGTCTCCTTGGCGAGCCAGCAGCTACCACCAGAGACCAGCACAGGTCCCTTCTCCTCACAGACAGGGAATCCATGCAGGTTGTCTCCTAATCCACATACTCAACCTGATTTTCTTGCTCATCCGGCCGATTCTCAGTTTCTTGATGTGTGGTTGCAGCAAGTTAGTAAAACAAACTATAATATATAATCAGGTATTTTCAGTCCATGTATAAGATGAATATCTTTGCTTATTTGTTACTTCCTCCGTTTCACAATGTAAGTCATTCTAGCGTTTCCCACATTCATATTGATGTCAATATATATATATCTAGATTCATTGACATCAATATGAATGTGGGAAATGCTAGAATGACTTACATTGTGAAACGGAGGGAGTATATTATATGCTAAGATATTTCTTCTCATTTCTACAGAGTGGAAGATATTTCGATTTGTGAAGTTATGTTAAGAAATCTGGAAATTACTAAGTTATGTCTTTTTTTTAAAAAAAACTACCTGCAAATCTCACTATTGAATATTGAATGGTTATCGAAATGTCATATCGTGAGATGTACTGATTTAGCACACAGGGGGCAACTTATCTAACCCCAAAGAGCAAGACTATTGTAGGTACCAGCCAATACTATATATATGTTAAGATTCTATGATAGTGCATTTGTTTTCTAAAATCAAACCACAATTTAATGGCTAACCTGTTCAATATACAGACATTTTTATTGTCCTCACCATCCTTATGCATGGTAAACAGGTCCTTGTGTTCAGTGGGTCAAACAAATGGTACCATGAGTGTGGGATTTCTATTTCAGTTTTTTCAGGTTAATAGGGCAACTGGGCAACAACATTGATTAAAAAGATATGTGCATCTTCCTCCTTTGTAGGCCTGAAGTGATGCCTTCTTGCATTCTAGGTTCTCTAATTCTTGCATCTCTAATGCTCGGATTGTTGACTCCATACATATTCCCTTCAACAGTGGTTGTTATACTGTTCAGATTGAATTTACTTTGCTCCTTGTGCAGGTTCACAGGACACATGCTGATCTGTGATATTAATTGTCATCCTCTTTTATTATACAGGTATAATTTCTTCTATTTACATTTTAAAATTTGTTATCCAATGGATTTGTTTCGCCTCCCTTTTACTCTACAATTGATAATTTACATGGCCATTGTTCCATACGCAAGAAATGCATGGACAGCTTGTAAGGTAAACTTGATGAAGAGTGGTCTCCTATCTCCACGAAAGTTTGTCAAATTCACTTGTCTGCTGTTGTATTGTAGTGCTTACAAGCTATTTTTCTTATACCATCACCCCATATGCTTAGATGCATATTCTACACCCTTGCCTCATGTTTGCAGCTATATTTTGGTACATATATAGTCCAGTGACTCTATGAGCAACTCAATTTACTACTAGAAAAAAGATACCTGGTGTTCTTCTCCTTTTATTTAAATACTTCAGTAGCTTTCATTTTCTTTACAACCTTACAAGCAAAATGCTTGATCTTAATCATGGTTTAGAATTGGTTGCCTCTTCGAAATACAATGTAAATTAACCAGACACTCATATACATACTATATATATGCTTGCGTATGTCAAATGTAGATATACTCATTACTTGAAGAAATGCTTGACGGACATAGTCTACAGGTATTATATGCATTATTGGTCAGGTACTAAAAAATGCACACCGATTTTACTTAATTTTAGTTTTCTCATACGTCCAGTAATATAAGGTCTCATAGGAGTTGTCAAATGTTCAGTCGTTTTACCCAAATGATTCAATTGAGAAGAACTTAAAGTTAGCTATTGCAGGTAGCCTAGGCCAACAGAAAGTCTGGAGTTGTTATCTCCTTATTGTTTGCAGTATAATTAGATCACATCACAATCAACTTGAGTTATATGTTACCTTTACCTTGATTTGGTCCCGGAACCTTTCATTTGAATAGTAGCCCAAGCTAAAGGAGATAAACCAATCAACTAATTGAACTGCTTATGTATTTTAGGATCATAGCCATCAACCTTGATTTCTATTTTATTTTTAATGGACAATTTAGTACATACTGTAAAACATATGCAATATGAGTTATGTGCTCCGCTGTTGTAGAACATGTCCACCTGTTCATGTTCATTTTTTTTATTTTCTATTTAACTCTTATGATTAAAGGTTATATCTAATGCCCGCGCAACGCGCGGGGGGCACGGCTAGTACCTACGGTAAATTTACGTATACTCTACACCGCATCCGACCTCTTCTTCATTGTCCCCTCCTTTATATAGAAAATATATTTTGTGATAATAAATTCTGAACAATTATACTATCTAGATCATATAACTAATATTTTATCCACATACATTATTAGATTATTAAACACAAATTTATAATTCAAAGACCCAAACTAACTATATTTAATTAGTAGAAAAATAAAACACATTTATAGGGAAATCATATAGATATTGTAACGATCAATTTAACAACACATATCTTTAATTTGATATTTTATATTTATAGTATAGGTCTAATTTAACTACGTATATTTACATAAATTAGTAGAGTAATATATTTTATCTTTAAGTTGTAGGAAATCCTATCAATTTTCTTTCCAACAGTATTGCATATAATTTTTTGGCTTTATTTTTTCTATCGTTTAATTACATGCATATGATTTCTTTTTTCTTTTGGCAAAAAGTAAGCTAGCTTAGTACATTAAATTTTCTACAAACGCTCTAAAGGCGTCATTTGGCGCTTCTACAAACTTCTCGATGCTACGTGGCACTTTAATAAATCCTAGAAATTCTAAGAAAAAATAAAACATCTAACCATCTATTTTCATTTAATTTGGTCCACCCATTATCTTTAACCATTATATCTTTATTAAAAAAATACCAAATCAATTTATCTCTTAAATAATCCCACATCACCCCATGTCCCCGTGTACCTTTACATCCTTAAGTAATAAGTACATACGACGTACGTACGTATGTATCCCCTATGTCATTTTTTTCATCCTTATACTTAGATTAGATGAAAAACTAAAAAGTCCATGTTAACTAGGAGTACTCCATAAAAAAAATATATGTTCTGTAGCCACATGATACTCTATAAATACTTTCAAGTCGTCATATGGCACTTTATTAAAATAGAGAAATCTGACCATTAATTTTCATTTAAATCGGTTGACCCAATTAGATTATTAGATATATCTTAAAATACCAAAACCTCCCACCGTCCCCGCAGGCACCGATTCGCCGTTTCTCTGTTTTCTTATCGAGATGTGCTTCGCTCTCCCACTAAAAAATGCACGAATTTTAAAGAAAATAACAGGCTAAGATTAGAAGTTGCTTCACAGTATCAAAATCAATTGGAAAAGGGTACGTTCGTCCTTCGTGAGAATCAATGATGTCGGTTCCTCCGGCACCGGGAGCCAATACTCTTCTACCGTTACTTGATCATAGCCCAGATCAACAATGCAAATTAGAATATAACTGGAAGAAAAATTAACAATGAATAGGATCATCAATGGTCGCTTGATGGAGCATTCAACCTGATATATCCATCCTGCGGTTCCTGCTCTTCGTCTTAAATAATGAATTTAAAGCTATTAACTACTCATTAAAACTACCCTTTCTAAATGATTTTAGTCTGATCCAAACATCTTGTTTATAATACGTGTAGTTTAATCAATGGTGGAGAAACCAACTTTCGTCGGTCGGCCGAATTCTACAATAGTCCCGGTTGCAATAAAAACAGGGACTAAATCATTTTTAGTCTAGGTTAAAAAGGGTAACGGGCATATTTGATTTTTAATCCCGGTTGGTAACATTGGTAACACCAACCGGGACTAAAGATGATCTTTAGTCCCGGTTCAAATGCTGTCAGGGCTTGACAGCCCCTCCGGGATCTTTAGTCCTGGTTTGTAACACCAACCGAGACTAAAGATCCCGGCGATCTTTACCCCGGTTCATAACACCAACCGGGACTAAAGTCCCACCCCTGTATATATGTCTTGTTCCTCCTCCAGCCCGAGCAAGCTTCAAGATTTCTTCAAAAAAGAGGGGAGGTCATGCCAAAATTTATATTGAATTTATTTTGGTGATTATATACAAATCGGAGGTGCCTAAAAGGCTAGCAACTTCATTCTCTAATGTTTTTTTTGTCATATTACATTTGGAGCTATGTTTTGCACACTTTTTTGTCTCTAAAATTTTGTTGTAAGTTGATGAGAGAGAAAATTTGTGTGGGGAAGAAAGAATATATAGAAATTTAGTTTATTTGCTAAAGAAGGTTTTATAAAATAGTTGAGAAGAAAAATATAGTGAAAGTTAATCTTAAATAATAGAAAACAAACTAAAATGAGAACTAAAAGAAGTATACGACTGTTGAAAGAGTTTGTAATTATTTCATTATTATTGTATGACTGTCAATATTGTACGAATAATTATTTGTGTACGATTTTTTTTCATTTCATGTAGATGGATCGGCAATGGATGTACGCAGACCGGCGGTCCAAAGAGTTTATTGACGGTGTGCATTATTTTTTGAGAGTGGCCGAAGCTAACTGGCATAAGGGTTTTATTTGTTGTCCATGCAATAAGTGTAAGAATTAGAAGGAGTATTATGTATCCAGGACTATTCATTTCTACTTGTTTAAGTCGGGGTTTATGCCAAGCTATAAATGTTGGACATCCCACGGAGAGCAAGGGGTTGAAATTGAAGAAGATGAAGTGGAAGACGATAATATTCCGTACTTTGCTCAGTACGCTGGATTTGAAGGAAATCAAACAGGCGAGGAGGAAAGAGATGCTGATGGTAACGACGTTGCGGATGATCTTAGTCAGATGTTGCAGGACGCTAAGGAGTACTGCGAAAGTGAAAAGGGGGCCCATAAATTGGACAAAATGTCAGAGGACCACAGAACGTCGTTGTACCCAGGTTGTGAGCAGGGGCAAAAAAGTTGGATACCACTCTGGAGTTCTTGCAATGGAAGGCAAAATATGGTGTTAATGACAAGGCATTTGGCGATTTATTGAAACTCGTCAAGAACATTCTTTCGGAGGGAAACCAATTGCCCGAGACAACATACGAGGCTAAGAAGATAGTCTGCCCTCTAGGACTGGAAGTTCAGAAGATTCACGCATGTCCGAATGATTGTATCCTATATCGCGGTGAGGAGTACGAGAACCTAGAAGCATGCCCTGTTTGTAAAGCACTACGATACAAGATTAGACGAGATGATCCAGGAGAAGTTGACGGGCAGCTAACGAAGAAGAGAATTCCTGCTAAGGTGATGTGGTATTTTCCTACAATACCATGGATAAGGCGTTTGTTCAGGAATAAGGGGAATGCTAGAATGATGCGTTGGCACGCTGAAGAGCGTCAACAGGACGGGATGCTGAGACACCCCGCCGATGGTTCGTAGTGGCGAAACATCGACAGAAAATTTAAAGACATTGGAAAGGACGCACGAAACATACGGTTTGGTTTAAGTACGGATGGCATGAATCATTTTGGTGAGATGAGCAGTGGCCATAGCACTTGGCCCGTTACGATGTGTATCTATAACCTCCCCCTTGGCTATGCATGAAGAGGAAGTACATAATGATGCCGATTATTATTTAAGGCCCCAAGCAACCTGGTAACGACATCGATGTGTACCTAAGACCACTGGTCGAAGATTTTAAACTGTTGTGGAAGAAGGAAGGTGTCCCCGTGTGGGACGAGGACAAACAGGAGGAGTTTAACCTACGAGCGCTGCTGTTCGTAACCATCAACGATTGGCCTGCACTTAGCAACCTATCCGGACAGTCCAACAAGGGGTACAAGGCTTGCACTCACTGTATGGATGAAACAGAAAGTACGTATCTTAAGCACTGTCGGAAGGTTGTGTACATGGGTTATTTCACCCGGGACTAAAGATAGCTATCTTTAGTCCCGGATTCGTAGTCCCGGTTGGACAATCAGGACTAAAGTGGGGTTACGAACTGGTACTACAAACGGTTTCTCTACCAGTGAATTATCTTCCTGGAAAAAAAACCCCACAAATAGACATCATACACGTTAAAATCTATTAAATATCCTATAAATGTTTTTAAACTGTTGTGTGGCACTCTTAATTTAGAGAAACATTTAGTCATTGGTTTCCACTTAAATCGATGGACACATTATTTTACGTCATTATTAGATTTCTTTTAAAAATATCATCTTAAACCATCTTCCCTTCCTCTCCATCCCATCAAAGCACATAAACGCTATGCAAAGCTGTTCCGCTTAAATTAGATAAAATCTTAATAAATCCGAGAAAAAAAATAAAACATCCGCCCATTAGTTTTGGCTTAAACATGAAGACATTATTTTAGGTCATTAGATCAATCATTTTTTTTTTGAAAAAAAAAACATCCCAACCCTCCCTCCATTCCCATCCCATTCCCGTCCCTGTGCGGTTTATTACTTTTTATTTTTTATCTCTTGATAACTAAAATTAGAATTATCTTTGTGGGCAAAGAAAAGAGCACGAACGAACCTCCACATAGGTATAGCCACCATATATCCCTTATTATCTGTTTGAATTATAATGTTTTAAGTGAAATCAATTATTTAATAACCATATTGATTATATTTAAATGCTAAAAAAAAGTTACATTCTGCACCTGCATCCATACTGAGGCCTCCACTGAATATAAGAAAATACTAAAATTTCTCCATAAAAGTAAAAAATATCCCACCTTAATTTTTCATAAAACTGTTAGACCTATTACCTATATCCCATTAGACATCAACTTAATTATTTTTTTCTCTTAGCATGTATATTGGAGCTATTCTGCCATACAATTTGATGTTGATGCTTTTTTCAATAAATGATCTTTTAGGAGATAAATAATCTTAAAATGATCGTATCACATAAATTATATATGTGATCTATGAAGTCACGTGGCCAGTTAAACATACTGATAGTACTACGAATGTTGGTTGCACTAAGTAATCTTGACAACAACCATAATGTGGCCTTAGCAATATATAATTCAATTTTAGATAGTAATTAAAAGACCGTGTCTATTTATTTCTTTTTGGTAAAACTTGCTACGGTACATCGTGAATTCCTGACATTTAGCATAGAACAATCTAGAAACATGTTTTTGTTACATGACACTCCAGTTTAGTGGTAATTTGCGAAAAAAATACTATGACCTGTATTTGCAATTTTCTTACTTAATTAGAGAGATATAATTTAGAACTGATGCCTTTACCCCATGCCATGTTATAGGATCAACCCACTTACATTTTTATCATGAATTGCAGAGATCAAAATATTTCAAGGATGCAACATAGAGTGGAATTCCCCCCTCCCAAAAAAAATATGAAGATGAAAAGAAATGAAAATTGAACAAAATTTATCTATTTCAAAAAAATTTTCTCGGGTTTAAAACCCATCCTAAATAGAAATATTCAAACATTTTGATAGAACTAATAAAATGAATGTATCTAAATTTCAAGCAGAATCTAACAAACAAAAGGACATTCATAGGAAACATATCTATTGTTTCGACACAAAATTTTATCATAAATTAAAAACTACATGGTTTAAGGTAATTTTAGTTCAGAACTTATATGCTGAAGGGTAATTAGAAGAAAAATCATAACCATATTTCAGAGCGCATTAAATAATTTCAATTTTAGTTTAAGATAAAGTAAAAGAATATTTTTGATAGAAAGCCACCCCGCACATGGACATTCGTAATAAAATTTCACGCATATTAAATAAGATGCCTGCGCATGTGCGCGGGCTACCTTTCTAGTTGAAATAAAATCTGATGATTTTTCTTAAGTTTTCCCTTGATACATGGATATCCCAGTGATACTCCAGCAGTGTCAAGATACTATAATGTATCACGTTGGTGATATCATGATACTTATGTATCATGTATGATACCTAACGATATCATAGGTGATACCTACAAGTATCATGTTTCGTACCTGGGTACCATAATCTAGAACCTAGGTACCAGACACTCGATACCAAGGTCTGATACCTAGGTACATGATACCTAGGACCTAGGTATCAGGTATCGGATCTGTTACTATCGGGTTTGGTACCTCGGGTAGTTGCTATCAAGTCGAGAAGAGAGGGGACGCATGCCGTTGTCTCTTGGCCACCCAGCGATTGACCTGCCACTGGCTCTTATTCTCCCTTCCTCTCCTCGATGCCTCCCTCCTTCCTTGTAGTTGATATGGCTGAGTGAGGGAGGAAGCGGGAGTGCTGTTGCTTCATTGTGTTTTACACGTGGTTGCTTAGAAAGGCAAAGAAAAGAGAAGGGTTCTATCGGTTTCCTGTACTGTAGCAGTCCTCTAAAGTATCTTGCAGAGGGAACCAATGAATAGACCTGCTCCGAAAAATAAAAATCTGCTAAAGGAAATAAGTACAATGGTGTGATATCACCGTCAGGGGGAGAGCGACACGTAGAATATGTAATGATATGGAGGTAACGCAAAGTGGAGAAGATAATTAACACGATAAACTGATATTATTATCTACATAACTAGATTATTAATTGTGCAATAAACAACCTGTTAGTAGGAGTTATCCATTTATCGTTGAATTTAAATGTGACGTGCAAAAAATTATGTAGACTCGAACTATTATACATAGGTATGGGGGTCTCTCTCTCTATATATAGGGCACAATACTAATGATGCACACAAGAATCAAACAGGATCCACTAATTATAAAACTACAAAGATCAAGATCTGCAGCATTTAGATACATGGCCACTATCAGCTTTAAAAAGGAGAGGTGGAGCCTTGCCGGTGCCACCGCGCTCGTCACCGGCGGTAGCAAAGGCATCGGGTAATTGATAGTTAACCAAATCTCGATCATATCTAACAGTTTGTTCCGCACGCTAATTCATTACATTATTAATGATTTAGTACCAAATCATCCAAATTATATATGCAGCCGGGCCATCGTGGAGGAGCTGGCGAGCTTCGGCGCGACAGTGCACACCTGTGCCTGGAACGAGGCGGAGCTGAGCAGATGCCAGGAGGAGTGCAAGTCCAGGGGCCTCGCTGTCACCGTCTCCGCTTGCGACGTGTCGGTGCGTGCCGACAGGGAGGCGCTCGCCGCCAGGGTGCGTGCCCTGTTCGACGGCAAGCTTAGCATCCTGGTAGAAGAATACCATCAAATCATCAACTTGTCTTCTCTCGATATGTAAGTTATCTCTGCACACGAACGACCACGAACGGATTTGGATGCAGGTGAACAACGTTGGGACGTCGTACCTGAAGCCGGCGGTGGAGCTGACACCGGAGGAGACGTCGAGTTTGATGGCGACCAACTTCGAGTCATGCTTCCACCTGAGCCAGCTGGCGTACCCTCTCCTCAAGGCCTCTGGGAGGGGGAACATCATCAACATCTCTTCTGCGGCTACCTCCCTCGCGTTGCCTTCCCTTCCCGTCTACTCGACAGCCAAAGGTTGATTGAGGACACCCAGCCCACTATACTATTTTTTCTTTAGCAATGAAAGATATAATGATCTTAGACATAGAGAGTCCTATACATATAGTTAGGATGCATACAACCGCTGTCATGGCGTATGAGTATGACGACACGGAGCAAGTCTGATATATATTTTTTCATAGGACTACGCCTCCGATCCTATTATCTTTTAGACAACACATATAATACGTTTGTGGGAAAAAGCACTATAAACCACCCATTATATCGTACCAATGCTTACAAGCTGTTTGGAATTGGCACAGGCACAAAATTTATGGTGGGTTTAATTTGCACCTATGTTATCTTGGAGCACTCTAATTAGGTTACTAAATGGGTACAACACACACGCCGACGAAAGAGAGATATATCAGTTAACTACATGATCAGGTTATCACAACCGTACTTTGTATTAAAACCCATATCTTAAATAATAAAGATACGGCAGTAAAGGTTCAGATGTACTCTGTATATGCTTGACATCTGAAGTTTTCTCTATCCGAGTTCGTTCCAAATAAGATTGACCTCCTAAATTCTCTCCAACGCGTCGTATCATCGAGGACGAGGAGTGCCGGAAACAGAGCTCAAAGGTTTGCTCACGGCCTTCACGCCATAACCCTCAACCACGAGTACTCGTTTTTACGGGCACCATCACTGGTGGAGAAACCATCTTTCGCCGGTCGGCCGAATTCCACAATAGTCCCGGTTGCAATAAAAACCGAGACTAAAGATGATCTTTAGTCCCGGTTAAAAAGGGTAACGGGCATATTTGACACCAACCGGATCTTTAGTTCCGGTTCAAATGCTGTCAGGGCTTGTCAGGCCCCCCGGGATCTTTAATCCCGGTTGGTAACACCAACCGAGACTAAAGTTACGATCTTTAGTCCCGATTGGTGTTACAAACAAACCGGTCTTTAGTCCCGGTTGGTGAACACCAACCGGGACTAAAGATCCTGGCGATCTTTAGCCCCGGTTCATAACACCAACCGGGACTAAAGTCCCACCCCTGTATATATGCCTTCTTCCTCCTCCAGCCCGAGCAAGCTTCAAAATTTCTTCAAAAAAGAGGGGAGGTCATGCCAAAATATCTATTGAATTTATTTTGGTGATTATATACAAATCGGAGGTGCCTAAAAGGTTAGCAACTTCATCCTCCAATGTTTTTTTTTTCATATTACATTTGGAGCTATGTTTTGCACACTTTTTTTTCTCCAAATTTTTGTTGTAAGTTGATGAGAGAGAAAATTTGTGTGGGGAAGAAATAATATATAGAACTTTAGTTTATTTGCTAAAGAAGGTTTTATAAAATAGTTGAGAAGGAAAATATAATGAAAGTTAATCTTAAATAATAGAAAACAAACTAAAATGAAAACTAAAATAAGTACAACACATTAATATTAGTTTAAAACTTTAGAAATAGTAAATAAGAATTATTTGGTATAATATTTTATAATTTTTGTATGAATAATGATATGTCATTACTGTACGAGTGTTGAAAGAGTTTGTAATTATTTTATCATTATTGTATGACTGTCATTATTGTACGAATAATTATTTGTGTACGAAGCCTAAACATCACAGCGGTAAAACAGTGTTTGCTATGGTGAAAGATCTTAAAGTAGTGTTTGGAAAGGGGCCTGGAAGCCAGCCTATAGAGAGCGAAGATGGTCACGCGGTGATGTGGAAAAAAAACTCCATATTTTGGGAGTTACCCTATTGGGAATTCTTGGACGTCCACCACGCAATCGACGTGATGCACCTCACTAAGAACCTTTGCGTAAACCTTCTTGGCTTCCTAGGTGTATATGGAAAGTCGAAAGATACACTGGAAGCACGTAATGATCTGAATCATATGGAACAACGCGTCAACCTTCACCCGGAACCAAAAGAGAAAGGAAGCCATTACTTGAGTCCAGCCAGCTACACTCTTAGCAAGGCAGAGAAGGACAGTATGTTTGAATGCTTGGAGAGCATCAAGGTACCGTCAGGATACTCCACGAATATAAAGCGAATAATAAGCACGAAGGAAAAGAAGTTCACAAACCTAAAGTCTCATGACTGTCACGTGTTGATGACACAGCTGCTACCAGTTGTAATAATGGGTATCCTCCCAGACAATGTCCAGGCAACAATAACAAAGCTATGTGTTTTCATGAACGCAATTTCGCAGAAGGTCATCGATCCGGATAGATTAGAAGCCCTTCAGAATGATATGGTGCAATGTCTTGTCAGCTTTGAGTTGATATTTCCACCTTCATTTTTTAATATAATGACGCATCTGCTTTGTCACCTTGTCTAAGAGATTGGTATTCTCGGCCCTGTGTACCTACATAACATGTTTCCTTTCGAGAGGTACATGGGCGTTCTGAAGAAATATGTTCGTAACCGTGCTCGTCCAGAAGCAAACATCGCCAAGCGGTATGGAACAGAGGAGGTCATTGAATTTTGTGTAGAATTTATTGAAGACCTTCGCCCAATCGGGGTACCTGAATCACGCCATGAATGGAGACTACGGGGAAAGGGGACTCTCGGAAGGAAAGCAATAATGACGGTAGACAACAATTTATTTCGTAAAGCCCATTTCACGGTTCTGCAACAATCTTCATTGGTGGCTCCTTACATCAAGGAGCACTTGGCTTTAGTTCGTGCCAGAAACATCGGTAAGTCCGATGCATGGTTTACACGGCATCACATTGATACTTTCTCCGCGTGGCTGCGACAACATCTCATGGGTAACGAGACGATTAACCAACAACTGGTCTTCCTGGTGAGGGGACCATCTGGCTCGATCGCGACATTCCAGGGATATGAAATCAATGGGTACACATTTTACACGAGAGCCCAAGACATGAAGAGCACGAACCAGAACAGTGATGTTCGTATCGATGCCATGGGACACGATGGTACAACTGGCATGTATTACGGTGCCGTCGAGGACATATGGGAACTTGACTATGGACCTCTCAAGGTCTCTCTGTTCCGGTGCCAATGGGTTAGGTTGACTGGTGGAGGCGTAACGATTGATGATAGTGGGATGACAACGGTTGACCTTAACAATGTTGGATACTCGGACGAACATTTTGTCCTTGCCAATGATGTAATGCAAGTTTTTTATGCCAAGGACATGTCTAGCAAAGGAAAAAAGGGCAAAGGGCCTGACGAGCCGAAGCGCCACGTGGTTCTCCCAGGAAAAAGAAAAATCGTCAGAGTAGAGGACAAGACTGACGAGGATTACGATCAGTTTGATGGGCAACCCCCTTTCATGGTGACGATTGACCCTAGCATCCTCCTATCAAATGAAGACACCCCTTACTCATGCATCAATCACAAGGAAGGAACAATAGTGAGGAGAAAGTACATGCGGTCAACCGTCACCGCCGATGTATTACCGTAATTGTTGTGTACACGATGTAAACTACTTTTGATATATTGAATATCCATACAAATCAATTGTTGTATGGCATATGTTAATTATGTATGATTATTAGAATTTTTATCAAATTGAAATCATCCATATGCTAGTTATATATGATTATTAGAATCTTTAAAAGTTTTAAATCATGCACGTGGTATTTACATATGTTAATTAGAATTTTCAACAATTTATTATCACGATATGCTAATTATATATGATTATTAGAATTTTTATTAATTTTAAATCATGCATATGGTATTTACATATGTTAATTAGAATTTGCAACAATTTAATATCATCATATGCTAATTATATATGATTATTAGAATTTTTTTTAATTTTAAATCATGCATGTGGTATTTACATATGTTAATTAGAATTTTTTTTAATTTTAAATCATGCATGTGGTATTTACATATGTTAATTAAAATTTTTAACAATTTAATATCATGCATATGCTAATTATATATGATTATTAGAATTTTTAACAATTTTAAATCATTCATGTGCTAATTATATATTATCCACTTAGTTTACTACAGACAACAATAATTTTTCGAAGGTTCTGTCATTAATTTTTCGACTTTAAATAATTGTAATGCATTATTTACTATTTTAGAAACACAAATGTAATGAAATTCAAAATTCAGTGCAATTATCTTTAGTCCCGATTCTTAACCCTAACCGGGTTTAAAAAAAATTGGAAATAGCGGGAAAAGATCTTTAGTCCCGGTTGGTGAGAATATCCGGGAGTAAAGTTCGTAACAACAACCGAGACTAAAGAACTATGTCTCGGTTGTTGTTACGAACCAACTTTCTTTAGTCTCGGTTGTTGTTACGAACCGAGAGTAAAGATATCTTTACTCCCGGATGTTCTCACCAACCGGGACTAAAGATCTGGGGGTATATATATTCCCGGTGTGCCCTCGTCTTCTCCACCAACACTTAGACGTTTTTCCATCGAGATCAATATCGGCTTCTCCTTCGCTGCCACTGCCTAGGGCAACACGCGCCGACGCCGCCGTCGTCTCTCACCGTTGCTTGGCGGTCCTCGCCGCCTTCGCTGCAGACGCCGCCGCGGCATCTCTTGGGTGAGAGCCGCCGCTGCCTCTCTCTCTCTCTCTCTCTCGATCTCGATCTCTCTCTCTCTCTAAACCGCCGCCGCCTACCTCGTTGCCGACGCCACTACCACGCTGCGGTCAACCGCCACCGCCGACGACCGACTTCGACGCGGCCGCCACCGCCGACGACGCCGACGCCACTGCCACGGCTCCGACCCGCCTCGAGCTCGCCACGCCGCCGCGCCACGCCGCCGAGCCGCTACGCCACGCCACCGCGACGCCACGTCGCTGCCGGGCCCCCACGCCGCCGCCGCTCCCCCACGCCGCCGGGCCGGCCCACGGCGCCGGACCGCGCCCCGACGCCGCCGCTAGACGCCGCCGCCGCGCCGCCACGCCACCGCTTCTCCAACGCCACTGCCGCGACGCCACGCCGCCGCCGGCCCGGCCCACGGCGCCGGACCGCGCCCCGACACCGCCGCGAGACGTCGCCGCCGCGCCGCCTCGCCACGCCACCGCTCCGCCGACGCCACTGCCGCGCGCCCCGACATCGCCGAACGTGAACAAACGTGATTGAAATGTGACCGCGAGCGAACGTGAACGAACGCTTAACGAACATGAACGAAACGTTAACGAACGTGAACGAAACGCGAACAAACGTGAACGAAATGCTTACGAACGTGAATGCACTTGTATTAAAAGTGTGAAAACAAACGCGAGCGAAACGTGTACGAACGAGATAATTAAACGATTATTAAACTTAGCATACATATATGATTATTTATATAGGTTAAAACGTGAAATACAATATATGTAACTTGGCCCGTTTAGACTAATACATTTTCCTGTTAATGTTGCAGAGAAGACGTCGTCGTCATCCCTCAAGCCAAAGTGGTAGCTAGCCATCAAAGGAATTCGCGCAGGCAAGTGATGTAAAGAAGTGATTGTTAGAGATTTAATATAAGATTATTAGAGTTTTAATATAAGATTATTAGATTATTAGAGTTTTAATATAAGATTATTATATTATTAGAGATTTAATATAAGATTGTTAGACTTAGCATATATGATTATTACAATTTTAATATAAGATTAGTAGAGATTTAATATAAGATTGTTAGACTTAGCATATATATATATAATTATTACAATTTTAATATAAGATTAGTAGCGATTTAATATAAGATTGTTAGACTTAGCATATATGATTATTACAATTTTAATATAAGATTATTAGAGTTTGAATATAAGATTGTTAGACTTAGCATATATGATTATTACAATTTTAATATAAGATTATTAGAGTTTGAATATAAGATTGTTAGACTTAGCATATATGATTACTACAATTTTAATATAAGATTATTAGAGATTTAATATAAGATTAGTAGAGTTTTAATATTACGCTTAGCAAATATGACCTATAGACCTAACAAATATTTTTTGTATGCACAGATGGCTGATCGCGATGAGGAACACATACTGTACGATACAATCGCAGAGGGAAGCAGCCAGTACTGGAACGAAGAAGAGGGGAACGAGGATCCAAACCAGTACTTGAACGAGGAGGGGAACGTGGAGAGGGATGCGGAGGAGAACGAGGAGGAGGCTAGTGGAAGCCATCCCTCCGCTGGACAGAAGAGGGCACGTGGACAACGAGGTGCCACGAAGAAGATAGAGGGTCGGCACATCATAACTGAGATGGACGAAGACGGCCGACCTAGTGCCCCGGTAGAAGCAGCCAAGAATTTGTACGCCATAGCGGTTGGGTTGTGAGGGACAACGTGCCTGTCAGCACGGTTTACTGGCGCAGAACAAGGGCACGCGGGGATAATGACAGCTTTGTCCCGGAATCAGAGAAAGAGATGTTGTAGACCACAATGCTCGAGACGTTCACGCTACCCGTGGGTACGGAGAACATAGTGAAACAGTGGACTCTAAAGAAAATGGCAGAACAGTTCCAGAGCTTCAAGGGAGATCTCTACAAGAAATACATCCTAAAGGGACTAACACCGATCTTCGACGTATTCCCTAAGCTAAGAGATCAGTGGGACGAGTTCGTTGCTTACAATGCCGAAGTGGGAGGAGATGGAGGCAAGATTGATTGAGAGGGGTATCGAACCGGCCACCGCTAAATGGCCGGATCGATCGAAGTTCTAGTACTATGCTCACGGTGGAACGCTTAACCCAGTTGATGGCTCCCTTGTCTTCAGCGATCAAATACGCGAGGCTGCCAGTCGACTAACGGACGCAGTGGAAGCCTCTTCTCAGGGCACATTCCGACCTGACAGAGAGAAGGACGAGCTGTCACTGGCCCTATAGACTCCTGAGCATCCAGGACGAACATGAGGAAAATGCGTGATTCCCTGGAAGATTGGATTCAAGGAGGACATCCACACGTACAGGAGTCGGATGAGGAGCAAGAGAGATACCGAGGCGAAGATTGCAGATCTTGAGTACAGGGTATCGAGTTACGAGCTCAGCATGCAAGAGGAGGTGGCAAGGAAGGTGGATGAACGCATGGCCGCACATTGGTCCTAGGATCCCCAGCCGTACATTCCTCCTACAATGGTCAGCCCATCAGGCAATCGTAGCAGCTGCGCCTCAACGGGGCAGGTAGGATCACAGAGCATGGATGCCAAGCAAACCCAGGATGAAACCATCTGCCCCGTTGATGAGATCACGCAACGGACACCATGTGAGCTACATATTCCCTTCAAGAACTTATCAATCAAGGTATGCTCGTAGTTTTATGATTTTTTGACTTGTACATTCCGCAAGTTGCTGCTTAGGTTGATTACTAATAGATAACCTCTCATCACGTGAAGGTGGCGTCGGGAATGGCCATCCCAACGGACATTTCCGGGACTTACCACTACAGGCCGATTCCAGCAGGATACTCGAGGGTCGAAGTTGAGCTGGTGGAAGCCGCGTACGAGGACCTCGAGTTGGACTACACAGGAGGAGACGGTGAGACGCATCTTCGAGACACAAGCCACGCCATTATACTATGGCGCAAGCGGTACATCATCCTCCCTGGGCGACAAGCGGCGTCTCGTGCACCATCTCCTCCGGCTCCGCCATCTCCTCCTGCACCATATCCTCTGGTTCCTCCGCCACGTCCCCCTGCACCATCTCCTCCGGCTCCTCCGCCACCTCCTCCTGCACCATCTCCTCCGGCTCCTCCGGCTCCTCCGCCTCCACCGTGTCCGCCTGCACCTCCCAAGACAAGGTCTCGCCAAGCTCCACCGCCTGCCCGCACAAGGGCAACGAAGAAGGCGAAAGTTGATGCCACCTTCCGATTGCAGTCAAGAGGAGCTTGATCCTTATGTGGCAGGAGAAGTGAAGAGGCAACTCAAGCCTCGGAGTCCTGAAAAGAAGATACCTATTGACCCGAGCGTAAAGAACTTCTTCAAGGGAATGTCCACAGCAAACAAGGAGGCCTTAAAGATATCGGACTATGACTGAACACTTCCGAAAGCCTATCACAAGAAGTCCAAACCAGTCCCTCAGCTTGGAGAACAACCAAACCAAGAGGTCGAGCCGTTGGTGACCGGCGAAAATTTTGGAATAACGGATTTAATTTCAGATACCGGTCTAACTGTGGATCAGCTGATTGGAGCCGCACCAATCCCGAAGGCGGAAGTGGCATACAAGTTTGAACTCGGTAAACCACTTGTCACGCCTAAGCAGCTGCAGTCCCTACCGACACAGATGTACAAATTCCATGAACGGTACATGGAAATGAGCGCCAAGCGTAGAGAGATGTTCGGAGCGAGGATCAGAAACCCCGACTTCTTGCAAGGAGAAGATGTTCTCTGGCTCCATTTCATGGATGTCTTCGATCTGTACCATCTGGACGCCCTCGACGTCTCTCTTTTGAGCGCATGGATTTCGTAAGTATCTTTGAGTTCGATTTGTTTCGTTCAATAACTAGCTCCTGTCATATATGTAAACAATAATAATTTCATTTTATCGTTGTAGAATGGAGATTCAAAGGGCCCGACGGCGGGGGGTTTACGATACTGGGTTCATCGACCCTCGGAAAATCAACATCGAAATGATCGACAAGTACGAGAAAGACACAGAGGACAATCTGGTCCATCTCCTAACGCAGCAGCATTTCAAGACGTTCATACAACTGCCGTACAACACAGCGTGAGTTCTTATTGTCGTTTGAACAAATTTCGTTCCCATACATATAGCATGTACATTTTCATATATATCTCATCTCACGCATATTCCAGATTCCACTGGGTCCTGTTATTCTTCGACTTAGACGCATGCAGAGTCACTGTGTACGACTCAATGAATACAGAGGAGAAGATTTTTGACAAGGTCTTCCAACTAATAGACAGGTAATATAATGCCATCTATTCCAAAGTCGTGGGGATTCTATTGCTATTATGTTGATCTCGGGTAATAATTAATTAATCATAGCTTGCAACTGCACATGTAGGGCTTGGGATCGGTTCCGTCAATTGGTTCGCGGAACTTGGAAAGAAAAACTTTGACGTAGGTTTCATTTTCCGGTGAGTATATGCATGATCCAAAATTGTATTGAATTAAATCTCTAATTACAGTTAAATATAAAGATTATATTAAATCTCTCATCGTTTCTTATGTAGTGTGCAAAGCAGGACCAGGGAACTAACTTATGCGGCTACTACGTATGCGAGTATGCCCACTGCCTATCAAACCAAATATACACCACACGAGAGCTCGATGTACGTATACATAAACCATTCAAAATTTCATTGCGTATCGATTTGTTAATTTGTTTATTAATTTCATATATTGATATGTCATTATTTTTCGAATGATAGCGTATTCACATGAGGGATAATCTCCCACACAAGGATTTTATCACGGCTGTTCAAGAACAACTGATGAGATTCATCAACGAAGAAGTCCCTAATCCCGATGGTGAATTCTACTACGATGGATCGACAATTCATAACGTCGTTCCTTCCTCTTCTGACGTAACGCCGGCGTCGAAGTCGTAGCTATAGCTAGCGAGCAAATAAATTGTACTGTATATGCATGTATATATATATATATTTATATATGTACACATTTACTTTAGTGTTAATATATATTTTGGTAATATATATGCATATAAAATGTTAAGTGCTTTAAATTATACATATGTGTGTAATATTTGTATTTATACATATACACATATGCACATATATATATATATATATGTATGCATAATATATATATAAATATAAATATATATAAATATATAAATATATATATATATGTATTTATACATATAATCAACCTTGCAGCAAATAGGGCCATGCAAAATAAAAAAAATGGTACACCGATCTTTAGTCCCGGTTGGTAACACAAACCGGGACTAAAGATCGATCTTTAGTGACTAAAGATCGATCTTTAGTCCCAGTTATTTCACCCGGGACTAAAGATAGCTATATTTAGTCCCAGATTCGTAGTCCCGATTGAACAACCGGGACTAAAGGGGGGTTACGAACCGGTACTACAAACGGTTTCTCCACCAGTGCATGTGCATGCCTTGCTAGATGAATTATTTCCATTTCCTTATTTCCTTCTATATATCCTGTTATGCCCTGAGCGAGATTAATTAGCTAGTTAGTTTTAGCGATTCCAACCAGTCTCAAGTAGTACAAACAATCGTCGAGCTCAATTATAGAGGAAAATCGCCATCCTGATTCTAATAAATTGATTTTCGAAGAGAAAATATAGTGAATAAGCTATGTACCGCTGGTCCATGACAGCTAAGGCTTATATATTCCACCTGTCTAAATCAATTAAGGCAAATGCTAATTTCAGACTTTGACATGAGACCGACCGATACATAAAAACTCCGAATTTTGGAATTACAGTACTGCATTAATAAAATAGAAAGTAAAAAGAAAATTTATGCTTGGATTCTATACTTGATTTTGTAGTCATTATTTTTGTTTTTTTATCTACATGTAAATTATTGTTTTTCGGATGATTCAAGACCCCGCTCGCCCGCCGAAGTGATCTACAAAAATTCTTCTTTCTCGATGGTGATCATGTATATTTGAATATTGAAACAAAGTTACGTGTATCAACAATATTTAATAACAACATATTAAACATATAATAAAAGTTTATATCTGTAATATCAAAATAGTAATAGCCCGTGCAATGTATAGGTTGACGACTAAGTAGCGTTAAAATATTGTGTATGTATAATATATATGTATGCAGGTTAATTATATGCTGGCAACACCACCAGGCATCACCGTACGTATAATAGTTTAATTTACTTGTAAGTCGACAAATACTAAGTGATTAATAATGTCTAAATTTTATAGGATTTTATCATAGACCAAACAATGTGAGCACCGGTATCACTGATTTTTGTTTTTCTTAATCGTTGTAATTTTGGCACACCACGTATGTTTTCTCCTTGTGAGTCGACACTGTGAGTAAAATATATTCATTCAAGCATGTCAACAAGTTTTATAACGGACACTACCTGTGCCGTTTTATATCAGGAGCAATGAACCAAGTCACTAGGAACCTGGCTTCTGAGTGGGCGAGCGATGGCGTCAGAGTCAATTGCGTTGCACCAGGCTACATCAGTTCTTTGTTAAACGTTTTGACTTTGGTAAAAGTCAAAATGTCTTAAGTTTAACTATATTATAGATAAATATAGTAATATTTATAAAACTAAATTAGTTTGATCAAATCAACACTTGAATATATTTTCATCATAAATTTGTCTTGGGTAAAAATATGTTACTACTTTTTTCAATAAATTTGGTCAAATTTAAAGTATTTTGACTTTGACCAAAGTCAAAACATCTTATAAACTTAAAGCGGTATAACTGTTTTAAAAAAATAATGCGAGGTACTATACAAGTTGTTCATTTTGTTGGCCAAATCAACCTAAATTTGTAATGTTAAATTTTGACATATTTTGTCATTACTGAATTTCAGTAGCATTAGCTTTGTTTGGTTTTATATCTTTGCCAAATTTCGATCTAGATAGGCATACAAACGCATCTAGTTGAACTAATCTAGCAATTAAATGAAACTAAAGAAACCTAAAATTTACAGTAAATTTATACTAGAGGTGCGAGCTTTCAGAATATACAAGTTTAAGCTATTTATCATGCAAATTTTCTCGACTGATAATTAAAAAAAAGCATATTACTGATTGTCGAAACAAGAATTCGGTAATAATAAAAGGGGTAGCACACGAGACCTAAAAGTAGATGGATGCGGAGACAAGGATTTAGACAAGTTCAGGCCCTCTCAATAAGAGGTAATACCCTACTCCTGTTTGGGGATTTGAATCCGCCGGGTGTATTATAGATCTGACGATCTAGTTGTGCCATGCCCCCTAGAGGGCCTCCTGCCCACCTTATATAGGATGGGGGGTAGGATTACAAGATAGAAAGCTTAACCAACACGGTATCGGTTTCCTAAATCCACTTTACAATATCATCAAACCAGGATTTTAGGCCGTTCCGTAATATACAAGGAAACGTAATACCCAAGTCATGATCCGTTACATATTCCATAGACATAAGCTAACCCCTATATCTAGTCGGAGAACCATGCTGTGTGGGTATGGGGTACCCATAATCTCCACAGTAGCCCCTGAGACCTTCACAGTCGAAAAGATAATCTTCTCTCGAACTAGATTACTCCAAAGCCGAGTGCTTCAACCAACTTTGCCATGATCTCCCGAGTACTTTTACCAAATCTGAAGACTGTGGAGGGCTGAAAAATAAAGTCAGGTGCATCGACTAGATGCACGTAATAGGTGTAGCACCCGACTATGTGGTTAGCTGAACAAACTAAGCATATAGTCAAGGAATAAATAATCCAACCAACCGAGTGGTTTTGATAATTGTAATCAACCAAGTGACTTGATATCAATATATAGCATATACGGTTTGAATCCCCAAATAACATGATCCAAGTGATATACCAACTGCTTTGTAAAAATTGATGCGAGCAACCTAAAGTTGACTACATCATTGAAAATTCACTTAGCAAAACAGCTATAAAAAAGCTTGAATGCTGTGAATAAAGAAATTTCCAAAGTATTGGGCATACGCCATGCGCACACTGCTTTAACAGATGTGCTTAAGTCCCTAAAAGACACATGGTTTCACCACACCCGGAAATATACGGCACATGTAGTGTAAAATCCGAGTAAATAAACTCATAAAGGATTTACCAACCGCTTGGAAAATGACCAAGATATATAATCAGCCTCAGCAATAATATTGGTCAATAAAAATGCATACTTACGTGGCAAAAAGCAACGATATTATATCCAATATCAATTGCTTAAAAACCCAAACAATACCTTGCCTTATATAAAAAAAGTCAGTGGAGCAGCTATATAAAGCTTTACTGTTTGACAACTTTTAAGATGCATTGTACCAACTCCTAAAAAGTTGAGTAACTGCGGTATAAAAGGATTTTAAGGTATTGGGCACTTGATCACACGCACTTCGGCCTAAGCAAAAAGTGCCTAAGTCCCTAAAAGAACGTGACAGGCCACACCTGAAAATATGGGCTGCAAACATATTAGGCCTAGACCAAAAAATATGCCTTCGACACCCTTTAAAGGATGGCGCATGTAACATGCTCCCGACTAATAAATCTTCCGGGTGATATAGACTAAGTGTAGCTCATATGAATAGCTTCTGATCTGAGTGATTATCCCTTATGGGATACTCCAAAATAGATATAAAAATTGAATCCCGACTGGCGCAAGTATTCGGTTGATAGCCCTTACGGGAAATAATGATTAGTCCAGTCTTCGAGCATAGAAAGTAATCTCAGGACTACGAGTGCATGTTGCCTGTATCTAGAATAAAATCCAACTTCAAGGTATGATCCTTGCGCTTGAGTTGATGAGCCCCTATGCATGTAGCTTATCCTTCTGTTGTAGTCACAATTGTCCATTGATGGTAGCTGACGCAGTCGGCATGAAGATGAAATGACCAACATGAAGATAATATTGCTCATCAGAGGTGACAGGAGATGTCAGTGGTAGTAAAAACAGTGACACCAATCAAAGGTGATGAAGTCGCATAGCCAAGGAAGCGATGAAACCAGTCGACAGCAGTCAGGTCAGCTAGCAGTGAAGATGAGGGCGCCCAACAACAACGACAGAGCAGTCGGTGGCAACGAAAGCAAGCCGACGATGAAGACGTAGACACGCATCAACGGTGATGGCGAAATCACCAATCATGAAGATGAAGAAAATAGTCGGCGACAGCAAACGCATCCGACGGTAATGATAATTAGCGGCAACAGAGATAGCCGGCTATGATGACGAAGTTGCCCATCAACGGCAGCAGAGTAGACTATGTTGAAGAGGCTTGATAGAATGTTGATGAAGATGACGATGTCGGCGATCCAGTCAATAGCGGTGTAGCAGCCGATGATAATGACGAAGACGCCCATCAGCGTTTGCGTAGTAGGCCAACCGTGAAGGTGAAATAATAAGTCGGTGAAGACATAGTCATCATTAGCAACAGCGGAGATGTCAGGGCCGATGAAGCAGAGGTGCTGGTGATGATGTCAGTGACAATAATCCATCAAACTGTTGAGCAGATATCAAAGCTCGAGTAGTTTCCTTGATGCGAGCATGTGCATAAAGAAGACTGATGCAACGCTTCTTGATTTACGACGATGACTGCAGAACTTAGTGTTATAGCTGTTGTAGATGCTTCACTTGGAGGAAAGTAGATGTTGTTGTCCAACTCGTCTAAACTGAGCTAATTGGTTGATAACTCCAAACTCCCGAACATGTAGATTAAATTTTGAACTTGATACTTTGAGAAATTTGGAGTAGATTATGGCAACGTCTAGAAACCAAAAGTGCCGGTGAAATAATTGGAGTTGCTGAAATAGAATGTCTGCTCCGAAGCAAAGATGGAAGATACTGACTCTTGGAGTTGACTCGTTGGCTGATTAATTGATTTCTTCAGTTTGTCGAATTTTGAGAGTCTTGTATTTGTGTAGCCCCCGACTCTTTGGTTAGTTGGAAAGCAAGTGAACATAGAGTCGAGAACTGTAGCTTCTTGTCATCGAGTAGCCATCACTTAAGTGAAGATATGTATTGAGGATGTCCGGGTAGAAATCTTGAATTCTGGAACACCACTTGTTATAATAACATGGCATCATATTTAGTGACGCATACCGAGATGTCGAGGCTCTTGGAGACGTCGTAGTTGGTTGTCGCGACCGGGAAAATTGCCTTTTCCCGAACGCTAGTGTATTAATCCCCGTCCCAGGAAAAGCCGGGGTACACCACACAAACATGATATAAAAGACACATCTTTATTATATCGATAATATTTACATTATTACAAAGGCGCTTCAGGCCTGACAATCAAAAATAAACAGCAGCGGACTAGCGAGCCTACGGCTCCATCTTCACAGGCGCTCAACTGGGGTATAAGCCAGGACTCTACCTAAGACATCTTCTCCAAAGCTTCTCTTACTGAAGGGGGGAAAGATTGAGCAAGAATGAGTACAACCACAGTACTCAGCAAGCCACACCGGAGATGCATAATTAATGCAAGGGAGTACAAGGAGATAATAATATAGAGGTTAAGTTTTGCAGTAAACAGCATTTAAAAGTCACTTAGTTGCCCAAAGCCATTTTATAAAGACGATCCTAGAGCTACACAGTATTATTAAACAAGGCCGTGAACCCTCACGAACCTGCCTTAACCCAAGGCCTACGATGATTCAGACCGAACTGGCAACCCGACCCTGGGTTCCAGCTCGTCCCAAGCCAACCCAGGCCAACCATTCCACATTTTAGTTGTTGAGCAAATTTTAAGAATTAAAACACTGACTTGGGTACATTGCTCGGCTTGCCCATAACCGAGGGCGCGGCTATTCGAATAGATTATACTCTGATCAGAGGTGTACATCTTTACCCACAAGGCACCTCTTCCTCACGTGTAACCACGTGCCACATACCACCACGGTATACGGACGGAAGACGTGACATAGTTTCCAACCCATCCTAGCCATAGACAAGAGTACCGACCCAATCCCACCTACGGCCGGAACCCCCGGGACAGGTAGGCAGGATTGAGCCCCCTAGCAGCAGGGCACCAACCCTCTGCCATGACATCTCGACTACCGGGCCGCAGCTCGTGTAGCCTTCATTTGCCCTGGAGAATGTCCATCGACCCCCGACTTCATCCATCTCCAATCCGTGTACTTTTGTTTATAACCAGACTGAGCCACAAACTAAGCCTTACCCACTAGACATGTGGAAGTACGGTAGTGCTTTGCAACAGAGGCCCGAGCTTAATCCTTATAGTGGCCGGGGTGCTACTTCCCACAACTGGCATGCACCCAAACCCCACCGAAAACAGGTTTTAGGGGTTTTGAAAGAGGAAGAGAGGTGTATGTCCAATTCCACCATAAACCAACAATTCCATAGTGTCCAAATGATATGAATATTCCCAAAGTCTAGAGTTATAAAACCATCTAATGTTGCCTAATTAATCAGCGAAGCATCTACCTAAGTTCATGCTAGTGGAACCATAAATAGAGTACCCACTAGTTGGGGTTTTATTTTCCTAGGGTGAACAAGGTAATAATAACAATAACAATAATAATGTCTTAACAAAGGTGAATAGGCATGGCTAAATAAAACAGTGATAACGCGGGAATTTAAATAAAGCGATAATGCATTAATTTAATTCAAAATAATTTTATAAACTGGGATTCAATATGTTCAAGGATGATGTGACTTGCCTTGCTCGCTTTCCCAAACGACGGCTTCAACTACCACGAAGAGCGGATCTTCCGAAGCTGCAGCGTCTACACGACCAACGGAAAAGAAAAGGCTTTTACTCTAATAAACTCCATACAACAACAGAAACAAAGCACAAAAATGGATTCTTGACTTCTTAAGGAAAAAATTAGAGACTTGAACGGTCCAATTCCGAGTTCAAATGGCCAAGTTATGGCCATTTGAAGTTTATATGCTCTTTAAATGGATATTTGCGAATTTCTTCATTTAAATTTTAATTTAAAACTCATTTATTGCGTCAGCCGGGAGAGAGGGCGCGCGGACCGGGTCCACGGGAGTGGGGCCCACGCGGCAGCCTCTCGGTCCACGGTGGACCGGGAGCACGCGGCTGGCGGCGGCCGGCGCCGTGGGTCCCACGCGTCAGCCGCACCCGCGGGCGCGGGTGGCTGACGGCCGGGTCCCACCTGGCAGCCGCGGGGCGCGCCCGAAGGCGGCCTCGCCGGCACGGCCGACGGGAGGCGGCGCACCCGCGCCCCGATGGTCGCCGCCGGCGACCAACGGCGCGACGGAGCGGCGCCCGAGAGAGGGGAGGGAAGGGGAAAGCGAAAGAGCGGTCCTCGGCTCACCTCGGGTTGACGGCGGTGACGGAAACGGCGACCGAAGCGACGAGAGGCGGCGGCGCGGCTCGGGGATAGGGATGACAGGCGGGCCCCACCTGTCAGCGAGGGTGGCGGGCGGGCCCGCCCGTCAGCGGCGCGCGCGCGGGGGAAGGCCGAGTGGGCCGCGGGGAGGAGGAGAGAGAGGGAAGGAGATGGGCCGAGCCGGCCCAAGAAGGGGAGGGGGGGGGAAAAAGACTTTTTAGAGCTTTTTCTTTTTATAAAACCATTTTAACTTTGTTTATTTCTTAATAATTATTATTTGTGCTCTGAAAATTCCACTAAAATTTGAGGGCTCCTTTTAGACCAAGGAGAATTTAACAAAAATTCCCCGGGCCACATTTGAATTTTTCTTGTACGTATTTTAGTGTTTGCCAATTTCTTTCCGAATTTTAATTAATTCTATTATTCCTTTTAGAAAATGAATTTTATTTCGGAATGAATTTATCAGGACGTGACAAATCCACCCCCCTTACAAGAATCTCGTCCCCGAGATTCGAGGAGGCTAGCAAGAAGATAGGTCGGGCGGTCTTCTCTTCTTGTCTGACTTCTTCCGCTCCGTCTTCTATAGCAAACTTGCCTAACAAAACTTCTCCACTCTGGACTGCTTGGCTCGATCTCCTGTTGCAGATGGAATCTTCTCTTCACCTGACTTGTCCCTGGTTGAACCTTTAGCTGACTTCGACTGGGTTGCGGCACTTGAAGATGGGGCTTCAGTTCCAGAACTTTGCATAGTTCATATCTTTGGAGTCAACCTCATACAAGTTATCAACTTCATGTCATGTGTCGTAACCTGCTTGTCATTACTAGGATACCATGCTTGTCATCATGAGAATACCATGCTTGGCGTTTCCTTCCAGCTTACCACCATAGGCTTTAGACTATGATATCCCGCTTACTAATGATACCATGATTGACAACTTGCCATTAACTATCTCATGTTAGCTTTCCTGGTCTCCGATGCTAGGTACTTCTGCTATTCGATGCAAGGGTTAATAATTTTCGCCTTTCAGTTATGTTTCTCAACAGAGCCAACTTATCCCACTTGACATGCTTCGACGCCTTTCCAGATGACTTTACTGCTGGACTTGTTATTGTTTGATCGTTACCCTGCCAAATCTGAAGCTTCGCTGTTACATTTGATTTTAATCTGACCTCTGTAAACTATCTTCGAACATAACACTTGGTTCATAACTGGGAATAGCTCCCATGAACGAGCAACTCGGATTCACTTTCTTTATGTTCAGTTTACTTTCCACTATTCTCTTCATGTTGTCATCATTTAGCATTCAACGTATTCCTTTGCACCTTCAGCCTTGATGTGTTCTTTCTCGATGGATCGATTGCTAGGAAAGTGCGTTGAACGATACTAGTGCAAGTGCTTTTATTCTAGTAGCATCTGATACAAAGCCCAAGGTTGACCCGAGCTTTAGATTCCACTGTTCAGGTTTTACTTCTTGACTTCTTGGTCATGTCACAAAAGTTTCCATCCTTGTCCCCATAGAAGTACTTCTACCTGTGGTCATCTCTCTTACTCATGAATTCACCTCCTTTAATGACAGGGCAACTGTTGTAGGGTTGATTGCTATCGGGAGTCTTCCTCGAGTGATGCAGAGCATGATTCTGTTTATCAATCACCTTTCGGCCTACTTCTTTCATGCTAGAGAACATCTTTGCCAATCTCTTTTATCAATCTTCTTTCGGCTTATCTCTAACAGGTGGTATTCTTTAATGTGGATGACGGACGCTTCTGAGGACGATGAGGTCCTTTGGCTTGCTGCCTTTCAGTGAAACCTTGATGTGGTTCGTCAAAAGCTGCATTGACTACCTTCAGGGAAATACATTGCTTGCTATCTGTATCTATGCCACTAGGGTTTAATTGCCGATGATCATCTTTAGTGCTTCCTCGAGGTGGGGGGCATCCATATTGTTCTTCTGCCATATCACCTTTGACCCTTTTCTGATACCTGATAGACTAATTACTAACCATCGACTACTATGTTCTCAAATATTGATGTCTCCTGGATCTTCTTAACTGTTTGCAGGTATATCCGAACTTATCAATGTAGAGGCATGGCGGGTACCCTTATGGGTTTCATCCAACAATCCCTTTCTCGATCTGTAAAAGGCGTATCCAAACTCCTATCCCCACTACTGTCTCATTGGCATTTTATCCCAACACAGTTTAACAGGTTGGTTATTAACTCGAGGTTAAAATATAGTTCTTCTGACACGAGACCCTAGGTCTCCTTTTTCAGTAAACAATTATACACCTAATCCCATATCAGCATCTTCTGAAAGAGTCCTCATAGAACTTGTTTTTATTACACATTTCTCCCATATTACATGAATACAAGGCACTGCCTTAAACAAAAAGGGAAGGTGCTTAACATCGGTACATTGTATCCTCAACATGAGTCACCCATAAGCATAGCAAGCCCACTGTTTATAGACACGAATATATTTATGTATTACATGATTGCTGCAAACTTTCGATTACACAATGATAAGTAGCGAACTGAAAACCACAAGCGTGGCTGCTCATTTTGATTCTGGAGAGATATAGCTGGCGTTGTTCTAGTGACTGCATCATCCTTGATTGGTTCTGTGATGATGTGATAGGGCTGCATATTGCTATCATTCACAGGAGAAGCTCCCTTCTGATTGCTGGTTGAAGCGAATAACGGTCTTCTGCTTGGTATCGTCCTCCTGAGGTTGATTGCCCTTTGCTCGGCCTGGAGTAGGTCGGGGAGAGACACAACTTCTTCCATCGACGACAATTCTTTGCTGAGGCTGTCGGTGCAGAGAATGGTTGGTGCTGAAGGTATTATTGCTATGATTTATTGCAGAGTCAGGTGCAGCAGGAGGAGCATTGGTGCTGTGGATGATATCGTCGATGTTGCTGTTGGAGCTGACTAGCTGATGAGACAATCGTAGGGTTGTTCGTTGGATTTCTGCGGTCTTGGTCAACAACACACTGAGTTGGCAATCCTTGGGCACATGGTTTGTACCTTCGCACAGAAAACATGTGATCTTGCGGGTGGGACATTCACCTGGTGGATGGTCTTCTTCACAATGAGGGCAGAGTGTGAGACACATGCTAGCAACGTGTCCAATTTCTCCACAACGGGGGCATGCTTTTGATTCCATCTCTTCCTCGCCGAGATGTCGGGGAGACTCATCTTCATCATCCGAGGAGACTTGATCTGACCCTTCACTATCGGATACTCTGCCACCGTGGCTTAGGAGGTGCTGGGTCAACTGTCGTGCACCACGGAAGGTATTTCCTCTTTGACGTCTAGGAATAGGTATCCCTGCTGGAGGCCATTCGGTGCTGGTAATAGTCATCTTACGTACTTCTTCTTCAGTTCGCATCGGTGCTTTTCTCTTCTGATTCTTACTCTTCTTGCCTTTGGCTTGCTTAGTACGTGACCCCACGTGGTACGAAAGGCTAGGAGGAAAGCAATTCCCGGGATTCAATGGATTCTCTTCATTAGGCTCTCTGCTTTGCACACTAGGCTGCAAGCTTGACTTGGTGCGAGGAGGCTGGTTTAGCGATGTCTGCACTGCTAAACCAAAGGAAGGAGCTTCTTTGGCATATACCCATGGACAATTCAGGGCATAGTGTCCTTGTTCTCTACAATCATGACAAAAGGGGACATGCTCTTCTGGCATTGGAAGCTCATTGACCTGGGTGGCAAATGCTCGATCAAACACATACTGATTTTGGTCTTGACTTCCAACCAATGGTAGCTGTGAACTAAGCAGCATACTTGGAATGGGCCAAGGGTGTGCCCTGGTTAACTCTCTTGAGGCCAGTGGTGGATTGAGTTGAAAACTTGAGTTACTGGAGGCATACCCGCTGACATTCTTTCCTTCTTCTCTATTAAACATCTGTTACAGGGATTGAGGTGAGAGAGGAAACAAGCCAGGAAAGAATGGACCAGAACTAGAGACAGGACCTTAAAGGAACTAACTCTTTTTGTTGATGTGTTGTTTGTTTCACTTATTCTGCAAGTTGATTAAGCAAACAACCTAGCATGGTTACATCACAACCCACTGATGCAAACCACGCGCTACACACACAAGCAAGGAACACACGACTAACAACACTACCCTATAGGGTGGCTTAGGTTCTGCGACGGGTTCTCCAAGATCTTCACTCCTTCACAGCTGGCTTCACTGCTTCCTCCACTTCGCTAGCGGATCCTGCAGTCTTCCGGAGCTTCGGCGAACAACTGACGATGTCTTCTTCTTCACTGACCTGACCATCTAGTACTAGTTGAAATTTGAAGGAAGAAAAGAGTAAACCTTTTGCAAATAGCATTAGGGGAAGGAGAAAAAGAGGAACTTTCGCAAATAGTTTTATTTTTAAAATATGTCCTTAGGTTTTATCCACTTGGCTTATCCTACAGTCGAGATGGCTCTGATACCAGCTTGTCGCGACCGAGAAAATTGCCTTTTCCCGAACGCTAGTGTATTAATCCCCGTCCCAGGAAAAGCCGGGGTACACCACACAAACATGATATAAAAGACACATCTTTATTATATCGATAATATTTACATTATTACAAAGGCGCTTCAGGCCTGACAATCAAAAATAAACAGCAGCGGACTAGCGAGCCTACGGCTCCATCTTCACAGGCGCTCAACTAGGGTATAAGCCAGGACTCCACCTAAGACATCTTCTCCAAAGCTTCTCTTACTGAAGGGGGGAAAGATTGAGCAAGAATGAGTACAACCACAGTACTCAGCAAGCCACACCGGAGATGCATAATTAATGCAAGGGAGTACAAGGAGATAATAATATAGAGGTTAAGTTTTGCAGTAAACAGCATTTAAAAGTCACTTAGTTGCCCAAAGCCATTTTATAAAGACGATCCTAGAGCTACACAGTATTATTAAACAAGGCCGTGAACCCTCACGAACCTGCCTTAACCCAAGGCCTACGATGATTCAGACCGAACTGGCAACCCGACCCTGGGTTCCAGCTCGTCCCAAGCCAACCCAGGCCAACCATTCCACATTTTAGTTGTTGAGCAAATTTTAAGAATTAAAACACTGACTTGGGTACATTGCTCGGCTTGCCCATAACCGAGGGCGCGGCTATTCGAATAGATTATACTCTGATCAGAGGTGTACATCTTTACCCACAAGGCACCTCTTCCTCACGTGTAACCACGTGCCACATACCACCACGGTATACGGACGGAAGACGTGACATAGTTTCCAACCCATCCTAGCCATAGACAAGAGTACCGACCCAATCCCACCTACGGCCGGAACCCCCGGGACAGGTAGGCAGGATTGAGCCCCCTAGCAGCAGGGCACCAACCCTCTGCCATGACATCTCGACTACCGGGCCGCAGCTCGTGTAGCCTTCATTTGCCCTGGAGAATGTCCATCGACCCCCGACTTCATCCATCTCCAATCCGTGTACTTTTGTTTATAACCAGACTGAGCCACAAACTAAGCCTTACCCACTAGACATGTGGAAGTACGGTAGTGCTTTGCAACAGAGGCCCGAGCTTAATCCTTATAGTGGCCGGGGTGCTACTTCCCACAACTGGCATGCACCCAAACCCCACCGAAAACAGGTTTTAGGGGTTTTGAAAGAGGAAGAGAGGTGTATGTCCAATTCCACCATAAACCAACAATTCCATAGTGTCCAAATGATATGAATATTCCCAAAGTCTAGAGTTATAAAACCATCTAATGTTGCCTAATTAATCAGCGAAGCATCTACCTAAGTTCATGCTAGTGGAACCATAAATAGAGTACCCACTAGTTGGGGTTTTATTTTCCTAGGGTGAACAAGGTAATAATAACAATAACAATAATAATGTCTTAACAAAGGTGAATAGGCATGGCTAAATAAAACAGTGATAACGCGGGAATTTAAATAAAGCGATAATGCATTAATTTAATTCAAAATAATTTTATAAACTGGGATTCAATATGTTCAAGGATGATGTGACTTGCCTTGCTCGCTTTCCCAAACGACGGCTTCAACTACCACGAAGAGCGGATCTTCCGAAGCTGCAGCGTCTACACGACCAACGGAAAAGAAAAGGCTTTTACTCTAATAAACTCCATACAACAACAGAAACAAAGCACAAAAATGGATTCTTGACTTCTTAAGGAAAAAATTAGAGACTTGAACGGTCCAATTCCGAGTTCAAATGGCCAAGTTATGGCCATTTGAAGTTTATATGCTCTTTAAATGGATATTTGCGAATTTCTTCATTTAAATTTTAATTTAAAACTCATTTATTGCGTCAGCCGGGAGAGAGGGCGCGCGGACCGGGTCCACGGGAGTGGGGCCCACGCGGCAGCCTCTCGGTCCACGGTGGACCGGGAGCACGCGGCTGGCGGCGGCCGGCGCCGTGGGTCCCACGCGTCAGCCGCACCCGCGGGCGCGGGCGGCTGACGGCCGGGTCCCACCTGGCAGCCGCGGGGCGCGCCCGAAGGCGGCCTCGCCGGCACGGCCGACGGGAGGCGGCGCACCCGCGCCCCGATGGTCGCCGCCGGCGACCAACGGCGCGACGGAGCGGCGCCCGAGAGAGGGGAGGGAAGGGGGAAGCGAAAGAGCGGTCCTCGGCTCACCCCGGGTTGACGGCGGTGACGGAAACGGCGACCGAAGCGACGAGAGGCGGCGGCGCGGCTCGGGGATAGGGATGACAGGCGGGCCCCACCTGTCAGCGAGGGTGGCGGGCGGGCCCGCCCGTCAGCGGCGCGCGCGCGGGGGAAGGCCGAGTGGGCCGCGGGGAGGAGGAGAGAGAGGGAAGGAGATGGGCCGAGCCGGCCCAAGAAGGGGAGGGGGGGGAAAAAGACTTTTTAGAGCTTTTTCTTTTTATAAAACCATTTTAACTTTGTTTATTTCTTAATAATTATTATTTGTGCTCTGAAAATTCCACTAAAATTTGAGGGCTCCTTTTAGACCAAGGAGAATTTAACAAAAATTCCCCGGGCCACATTTGAATTTTTCTTGTACGTATTTTAGTGTTTGCCAATTTCTTTCCGAATTTTAATTAATTCTATTATTCCTTTTAGAAAATGAATTTTATTTCGGAATGAATTTATCAGGACGTGACATTGGTGAAGTAGCAAAGCTTACAAAGTAGAGGCAATAGAGTTTGCCAATGCCGAAGATAATTAAGGCGAAGTCGCTCCACCATGGTGACAAAGTTACATAGCCGTGATGACGTAAACACGAGTCAGTGGCAACAGAAGAAAACCGGTGGCGAAGACGAGTAGTCGGGAAGATAGATACTCTAGTCGGCTCCTGAAAAACCAGTCGGCGACGGAAGAAGCAGAATGATGATGAAAACGAAGACGTCCTTGAGCGGCGGCAAAATAGGTCAGCCATGAAAGTGAAAACAACATGGGCGGCGGCAAAGGCAAACCGGCGATGACGATGACGCCAGTCAATGATGACGAAGGCGCGCAGCCGGGGAGGCGAACAAGCCAATCAGCGTTAGACAAGGCGGACAACAACGAGGACGATGACTTCCATTAGTAGTGGTAGCGGCCTAAACCAGCCACAGAGGCTAGGGCACTAGTCAACAGCAGATGAGACGACCGGCGGTGAAGACGATAAGGCCAATCAACAGCGGCAGAATCATGCAGCCATGGAAGTGAAGAAACCAATCGACAGCAGACATAGACAGCTTGCGTTGAAGATGATGACGCCTATTAGCGGCGGCGGCGACGTGGCTAGCTGTGAAGACAATAGCTCCAGTTGGCGTCATATGAGGCGGCCGGTCGGTGACGATGTATACGCCCAACAATGGCGGCATAATAGGCCAGCCGTGTAGGCGGAGACACCAGTCGGTGGCGGACAAGGCGGCCGGTCGGTGAAGACATAGACGCCCAACAACAGCGGCATAATAAGCTAGCCGTGCAGGCGGAGACACCAGTCGGCGGCGGCGAAGGCAAGCCGGCGGTGAAGACGTAGAGGCCCAACAACGGCGACATAATAGGCCATCCGTGCAGGCGGAAACACCAGTCGGCGGCAGACAAGGCAGCCGGTCGGTGAAGATGTAGACGCCCAACAATGGCAGCATAATAGGCCAGCAGTGCAGGCGGAGACACCAGTCGGTGGCGACGAAGGCAAGCCGGCGGTGAAGATGTAGACACCCATGAACGGCGGCTAAATAGGCCAGCCGTGCAGGCGGAAACACCAGTTGGCGGCGGCGAAGGCAAGCCGGTCGGTGAAGATGTAGACGCCCGACAACGGCGGCATAATAGGCCAGCCGTGCAGGCGGAGACACCAGTCGGCGGCAAACGAGGCAGCCGGTCGGTGAAGACGTAGACGCCCAACAACGGCGGCATAATAGGCTAGCCGTGCAGGCGGAAACACCAGTTGGCGGCGGACGAGGCAGCGGTCGATGAAGACGTAGACGTCCATCAACATTGATGTGACCATCCAACCGTATAGGCGAAGATACCAGTCGGTGGCAACGAAAGCAAGCCGACGGTGATGTTCTGACTGATCCATTCCTGAAGCGTAGGAGATAAGCTTAAAGCCATGAATCCCTATGATGCATATCTGGATCTGGATCCTGCAGAACAAACATATAGGATGAGTAGTATCTGATGTAAATATAATACTCGAGGAAAATTCAAGTATTTTAAAATATTTATAAATATGTATTTCTCCTCTTGTCAATTTTGATTTCCCCGAGCAGATGACTCCATATGTTTAAACACTCTGTCCGACTAGTCATAGCCCCAAGCATCGAGAGTCGGCCTAGGCACTTCCCAAACATGCATATGAGTGACTTGAGTTCTGTTAGGGTTACGGATAAGGTATACCCTCTACCCTTGGATATACGTCGTGTACTGATATGGTATACCTGCGCGTATACGGACGTTCTCTGTACACGTTAAGGAAATTCATCACGGAGTCCACAGATGGAAGGAGTCCTGCTCGGATAGAACTGGGTCGTCACTGTATTGTGTAGGGTCCGATGTCTTCGAGTTCTACTTGGAGACCAACTGACCTGTGGTATAAAAGGGACCCCCCGGGAGGGCCTAAGCATCGAATCTCACCGCCAACACAACCACCACAGCCTATGAAGTCAGAGCCTTCAGGAGCCTAGTCGCCGGGGTGATCTAGTCGAACCAACTCGACTACGGTCTCGTCGGTATCATTGAGTTCTGCTATTCCCTTTGTAATCTGTCGTTTTCGCTATATATTTCCATATCAACTAGATTAGGGCTATTATCTATCAAGGTGCCAGAACCAGTATAAGCCTTGTTTCATGTTTGCTTGATGTAGTACTATGTAGATCCTCGTACCAGCGTACCCTAATACCCTCTATATCCGGTCTACGGGTATCCCCCGTCGACAGTGGCGCGCCAGGTAGGGGGACTTGGTGTTCAAGGTTCTACTACTATGTCATCAAGCTTCGTCGACAACAGCGTCAACCCCGGCGTCAACCAAGGAGTTCGTACTGCAACATTGCTGCTGTGGACTCAAGTCGGCGAGATCGTCTTCCCGGTTTACACCACAATTCCAATCTCGACTGGTCCATCGATGACCGGAAACGAGAACACCGTGGTCACAACCCTGGGCGATTCCATGTCGAAGGATCCTCCTGTAGAAGTGGAGAACGGAACATCGATGACATCCGAGCTTGAGAAGGATCCTAGCGCGGCCAAATCTTGTCCTTCCGACGAGAATCACGAGCCGACAAGTACAGCTTCCGAGGCGACAAGGTCCTAGTGTCCTATCCATAAAACCAGGAAACACACCTTGCAAGCTTGCTGGGTTTTTCTTGACGTACAAGCTGAGATCCGTGCCTGCAAAGAGCGTGGAATTCAACGTGCTTCTCCAACCTGTGATGTCTATTGTCCTATTCACAAGACAAAGAATCACAATCTCTCAAGCTGCAAGGTTCTTCTCAGCGCCATGAGGACGTCACCGCCTAAGGTCTAGCAGTCAGAAATCTCCGCCTAAGGTCTAGCAGTCAGAAATCTCTCCTAGAAATACGGACAAGGAACGAGGAGTGGCAGTTATCTCAGATCGATTCGTTGGGGTAATCGACATCGATCCCCACGAGCCGTCAGTTCTACACTTGCTCGAAGACCAGGGCTCATTGTCGACGAGTACATCACGTGATGTATTTGCTATCGATGGGACCAACACGTCTGCGCGCGCTAATGCAGAAGCGGAGGATCAAGTGGCTACACTGGCCCAGCACATCGGGGCCATCAACGCAATACTGAGGGAAACCCCTTATGATCCCGTTCTGAACGATGTCCTCGCACGGTGGACAGAACGACTACGGGAATCAGTGGCTAATCTCAGTAACGCGTTCGAGGAGGCCTCCGCCGGAGCACAGCCAGAGCAACCGCCAGCTGGCGGTGCCAATGGCGAACCACCTGAGCAGCGGACATCACCTCGACGAGCCACCCCTCCACCTCACGGCACCAAGGATCTCCGTGATCACTTAAATGGCCGCCGAGAAGCACGACGCGCGCGAGACAATGAAAATCGTTCCCGACATCGCATCTCTTCACGACGCCGAGGAAACGAAGAGCGAGGATGACATCCGAGCGAGAACCGAGACCGTGATAACCGCCACAGCCGCCACGAACGCGATGATCACAAACAGCGGATGCTAGGCGATACTGGTCGAGGACGCCGCCATAACGATGACGACGACAGAGATCGGCGCCGGGACAACAACGGGGAGCGATGACAGGATTCTCGAGAACCCGGACATCATCCTCGTAATCATACACCGGAACCAAGTGACTCATCGTCATCGTCATCATCCTCATCGTCCTCATCGTCAGACAGACATGCACGGAGGACATACGATCGCCGACAACCCACCGCCCCTGGCGGCGGGTGTAGAGCTTTCAGCCGTGCTCTACGTGATGTCCGATGGCCTGAGAGATTCCGACCGAGAGCAATAGAAAAGTACGATGGGAGCATCGACCCAGAAGAATTCCTTCAGGTCTATTCCACAGTACTCTACGCTGCCGAAGCGGACGACAACGCGTTGGCGAATTATTTGCCAGCGGCGTTGAAAGGATATGCACGTTCATGGCTAGTTCACCTCCCGCCATACTCGATTTCTTCATGGGCAGATCTGTGGCAGCAGTTCGTCGCTAACTTCTAAGGAACTTACAAGCGACAAGCGATCGAAGACGACCTACACGCGTTGACCCAGAATCCGGGTGAATCATTGAGGGACTACGTTCGGCGCTTTAATGAGTGCAGAAATACGATCCCCGAAATCACCGACGCATCTGTGATCCGCGCTTTCAAGACTGGTGTAAGAGATCGCTATACCACCTAGGAGTTGGCGACAAGGTGGATCACGACTGCTCGAAAACTATTCGAGATTGTCAATCGATCATGAAGTGGTCTGAGCAGAAGATCGAATTTTCAGAAGAAGACCACCCCAAGACTGCTGTCACCCCAGGACGATATCCGATCGTGGTCGAGCCCACTATTCGGAACATCAAGGTCACACAGGTCCTCATCGATGGCGGCAGCTCCATCAATCTACTCTTCCCCAGCACCTTGGACGCGATGGGGATCCCACGAAGCGACTTGACGCCCACTGATCAACCCTTCCATGGAATTACTCCTCAGTCATCGTCCAAGCCATTGGGCAAGATTACGTTGCTTGTGACTTTCGGCCAAGCAAATAACTTCCGAACAGAGCAGATCACCTTTGATGTCGCTGAATTTGATACAGCATACCATGCCATCATCGGGAGAACTGCACTCGCGAAGTTCATGGCCGCATCTCACTACGCGTATCAAGTGCTCAAGATGCCCGAGCCCAAGGGAACAATCATTATTCAGGGGAACGCAAAGCTGGCAGTGCAATGCGACAAGCGGAGCCTCGATATGGTCGAGCACACGCCCAACCCACCCGCCACAGCTGAGCCACCCAAGAAAGTGAGCAAAACAAACAAGACGCCGAAACTAGAGGGCACAATTAAGATCGTTCCGCTCTCCATTACCAAGCCTGACAAGACCGTCAAGATCGGGGCATCACTGGACGAAAAATAGGAATTCGTGCTCGTCACCTTCCTCCGCGACAATGCAGACATGTTCGCTTGGCAGCCGTCCGACATGCCGGGGGTCCCCAGGGAGGTGATTGAGCACAAACTCATGGTGCGACCCGATGCCAAGCCAGTGAAACAAAAACTGCGGAGATTTGCACCAGCCCGAAAACAAGCCATACGAGAAGAGCTCGACAAGCTTCTCAAAGCCGGTTTCATCAGAGAAGTACTCCATCCAGAGAGGCTAGCCAATCCAGTCATGGTGCGGAAGGCCAACGGGAAGTGGAGAATGTGTGTCGATTTCACCGACCTCAACAAGGCGTGTCCCAAGGATCACTTTCCTCTTCCTCGAATAGACCAATTGGTGGACTCAACAGCTGGTTGTGAGTTGTTAAGCTTTCTTGACGCCTACTACGGCTACCACCAAATCAGCATGGCGAAAGAGGACGAGGAGAAAACAACATTCATCACGTCGTTCGGCGTATTCTGCTACGTTAAGATGCTGTTTGGACTGAGAACCGCAGGAAACACTTTCCAACGCACGGTCCAAGGGGCACTTAACGATTAGCTTGGGAACAATGTCAAGGCCTACATTGATGACATTGTTGTCAAGACCAAGACAAGCGACTCATTGATCGACGATCTCTGAGAAACATTTGACAACCTCCGACGATTTCGCCTCATGCTTAATCCAGAGAAGTGCACGTTCGGAGTACCATCGGGCAAGCTGCTCGGGTTCCTCGTCTCTGGAAGAGGGATCGAAGTAAATCCCGAGAAGATCAAGCCAATCGTGAACATGAAGTCGCCCACAAGACTCAAGGAAGTCCAGAAGCTAACTAGATGCATGGCAGCACTGAGCAGATTCGTTGCTAGGATGGGAGAACGAGGACAACCTTTCTTCGCTCCACTGAAGAAACAAGACAAATTTGTATGGACACACACTACAAGAGATCTTATGATAGATGACGCTTCATTTATGTCACAAACATTGATTACGCTCGCGTGACGAAAATTCATTCGTCACCTATCATGCGTCTCTAATAGCGTTCTACGACGAAACCTTATTTTTTCGTTATTAATCTAACGACGATTTTCCTAAAACATATGGAGTTGGTATATCTAAACAAAATTAACAGGAACACCATATAACAGCTTAAACCATCGATGCATGGGCAGCACATTACAATTATGCATTATGGGGTTAAAAAATATATCTCAAGAATTTAAGCTAGATAACATTTCTCAAGTACCAGAAGACCCTTTGTACAATAAATGATTTCTTCATGTGCATTAGATATGCTCAGCAGCAGCCAGCAAGCTATAGAAAGAAAATCTCAGTGTTCACACTTCTTTGAAGGGCATAACTACGATATTTGTAACAAACGGTAGATGTTCCACTCACTAAATCAACACTACGTAGAATAAAAAAACATAGCTTACTAACTACCTTGCTTTTGCCATCTAATGCATTCTGGTCTGGCAGCCTTAGTGCCTTGCCTTGCCTGACAACAATCAATTAGTTTGCTACTGCTACTCTTTCGGACTGAAAATAAAAGTAGTTTCAGGTCACTCACATGGTCACCTGACTTAAAATCAGGTGCTTGCAGTTGTTGTTGTTGCAAGTAGTAATCTGAAGATCGCAAGGTGAGACTGACAATGGTGGCCACCAAGCAGCTCCACTCGCAGCGATGTGGCAGCCACTGCCAGCTGCACCACCACCGGCCGGAGGAGATCGCCGGCGCCGAGAGCCACGAGAGGGACGGGTCGAGCGGCTGCGGCGGTGCTGGTCCAATGGTCGTGCTGATCCTTGGGTCCGGCGCGGCGGCGGAGGCTGAAGATGACGGCAGCGGCCGCTGGCGCTGCTGCTGCGGCTGTTCCTGTGGTGCCGGCGGAGGGGCAGACGCCGGCGACGGTCTCCTCCCGATCTGTGGGCCCTCTTTTTGGGATCTGGGCACCGTGTCTCCTCCCGATCTGCTCTTCCCCGACCTCATGGCGTCGGATCGCTGCCGTCGTCATCGCCACCTCCGCCTCAACCTGGGAGACCACGCAGCCGGCGACTGATTCAGATCGGTTAAACTATAGGTTAAATTGAGACGAGAAGATCCGCGTGGGAGGGTCTCACCTTGGGATGCTCCGGCGACGCGGCCACGCCGCAGCCACCTGGCCGCCGCAGCCGCGCTCCCGACGCGCCGCCTGCCCGCCTCGGCGCCTCGCCGCCGCCCGGACGCCACCGCCGCACCGCCGCTTAGAGGCTGCTGATGGTTGGTGGCGGCTAGGGTTGGGGAGTGTTCTGATTTGGATCGGCGGCTAGGGTTGAGGGAAGCAGGATACGAAGCAATCGTTGATGCGATTTTACCAAAATAACCATGGTGTATGGTCAAAAATTATGAGCGAATATCAGAGAACCCCATACACGTGGGCTTTTGTAACAAAAATCCTCATGTCTAAGCTATAAGTTTCAAAGTACCCCAGGCAAATGAACCAGGCTTCAAAAACCCCCCTGTATTCAGTCACACCATACCAAATGGGCCTGTCAACATGGCCGGTGGCCCATTTGCAAGCACCATGTGGGTTGCTGCCATGGCTAGGGCGGCGTGGCTGCGAGGCATGAGCACGGGAAGCCTTTTAGGCGGGACAACACGCTCCCATAACCATTGAGCGGGATTGGGGGCGCCTCCTCGTCTCCAGCGCGGGAAGATGGAGAGGGGCGAAAGGGAGGCGGAAGACGCAAGTAGCGAAGGAGAAACTATTGGTAGCAAGATCGCTAGTGATCAGCGGTAAGTAATGAGGTTAAACCCATAGGAATGGTTGGAGTTGTTGATTAGATTGGATTAGAGTCGATTTTGATTAGGGTTGATGGAATTGGGACCCCTGTGTTCTGTATTTTGGAATAGTATGTGTAGTTGCAGTTTATTTTTATAGTGGATTCTTGACTGAAGGTTATTTAATTTCTTGGTAGGGAGAAGAAGGGGAAGATCATTGCTGAGGTTGATGAACTTGGTTATATCGAAGCCCTCGATACCGATGGCACTGGAGATGATTCTGAGGAAGATGATGTTAACGTAGATGAGATATTAAAGGAGATGAGAAGAGAACAAGAGGACGCGCTTTTGCATTGAGAAGGAGATACAGATGTTGAAGACCTATTTGTTAGGCCCGAGGTAACAATAAGATGCACACATGATAATTTTGGGGCAGGTTCGAGTTCTTTGCTAAACACACAGAATTTTGTTGGCCCATCAAAGTGTAAACCAAGGAAGAAGAAATCTAGTGTTGTTGGTAATGGCAATGCATGTTCTAGTCATGTAGCCCCTAATAGTGATCAGCACACTTTGTATGATGTTGGTGTTGAACTATGCTCCGATGAAGATGATGGTGCTGAAGTGTCTGCTACACCAAAAAGGAGGAGGAAGAGGCCAGAACGGCTTGCAGTTGCAAGAATATGGTTTGATGAGTCCAAGATTTTAGATCAAAGTCAACTATGCAAAGCTATGTGTTTTCAGAATGTGACGCAGTTTAGAAAGGCGTTGAAAAGCTACCATATTGTGCAAAATAGAGACTACAGGTACTTAAGGAATGATCCTGACAGGGTGAAAGTTGATTGCATTGATGAAAGATGTCCATTCTCGATGCTTGCATCGAAGATAGCCGGGGAGAGTACCCTGCAAATTAGAGAGATGGTTGAACCACACAGATGTAGAACCATTAGGAACAGCACAAGAGTTAGTAGCACATGGCACAGTGAGGTTCATTCAGAGGACATAAGGAGTGATCCGGACTAGAAAGTGACTGCATTGATGGACCAAGCAATGAGAGAGTATGGGGCTGATGTTAGTAAGATTAAGGCTTACAGGGCAAGGAGCAAAGCATATGAGAAAGTCCTTGGGAACCACAAAAAACAGTATTTAAGAATCAGAGATTACCTATAGACTGTGATTAACACAAATTTAGGTAGCAGATGTGTGGTGACAACACAGCAAAATCCAAAGCCCGGTGTAAATCCAAGGTTTTGTGGACTTTTCATATGCTTGAATGCTCAAATTGAGGGTTTTAGGCATGGATGCAGGCCTTTTATTGGTAAGTTTGATTATTTGACTTTACATAATATGTCCGGTTTTGTACTTATATGTATGTTGACTATAGCAATAATTTTGTAGGAGTGGACGGCTGTTTCGTGAAGCTCACAAATGGAGCACAAGTTCTTGATGCCAGTGCAAGAGATGGAAACAATAATTTGTTTCCACTAGCTTTTGGGGTGGTTGGTAAAGAGGATGCACAAAATTGGACATGGTTCTTGAATCAGCTCAAGTATGCACTCGATGATAATGGAGATAGTGCCGGATGGACTATAATGTCAGATAGGCAAAAGGTATTGCACTAAATCACCTTGATAGTCATGTCTTAAGAAAGTAATTATGTACTGCACTTGTTTTTTACTCAAACCAAATATTTCATAGTGTAAATCCAAAACTTGCAGGGGCTGCTGCATGCCATCAAAGCAGTTTTTCCTGATTGTGCCCAGAGGTATTGCAAGAGACATTTGTATCAAAATTTTTGCATAGCTGGATATATGGGTGGAGATTTAATGGTGCTAATGGATCAAGCTGTATATGCTTACACTAAATCAGATTTCAACATCGCTATGGATGACCTGAAAAAGGAAAATGAGAATGCATGGGATTGGTTGAATAAAATACCTCACAAGCATTGGGCTAGGCATGCTTTTGACACTAGGTGCAAAACTGATTTGGTCGTTAACAATTTAAGTGAGGTATTCAACAACTATATTATTGATTCTAGAGACAAGCCAATTGTGACCATGCTTGAGATGATTAGAACCAAGCTGATGGAGAAATGCAATGACAAAAGAGGAGTGGTTGCAGCACAATGGGAGATAACCCCACACTATGTAGAGAAGTTGGAGCTAGAGAAGACAAATTCAAGGTACTGTAGGCCTGTGTGTGCTGGAAGGGGTATTTGGCAAGTGAGTTGTGGGGAGTATACTTATGCAGTCAACCTAGAAAACAGAACATGTGGTTGCTTTAAGTGGGATGTGAGTGGCATTCCATGTAAGCATGTTGTTTCAGCTATATACAAGCTCAGACAGTATCTAGAAGATTATGTAAATGATTTTTTCAGGAAAGCAGCTTATGAAAAACCTACCAACACCTCATATACCCTGTGCCAGGCGAACATGATTGGGTCAGAACTGCAACACCTGACATAGATCCTCCGAAGTTCGAAAAGCACCCAGCTAGGCCAAAGAAAAGTAGAAGAAAATCAGCAGGTGAGGAAACACATCATAGTGGAAGGGTAAGAATGACAACTATCACTTGCTCAAACTGCAAAAATCATGGGCACAAGTACACTAGTTGTCCAGTACCATTGAGGCCTGATTTGAAAATAAGAAAGAGAAAGCACAAGGTAAGATTGTTAAGTGATAATGTTTTTGTAAGTTGTGGCACAAATATATGCATCCTATATACAACTGACTTGGTTGTTTTATAATGTAGACTAATAAAGTTATACCTGAGGAATCAAGCTTTAGTCCAGAGGTGACATTTGCAGGCACACTTCTACATGGCAATCACTTAGCTGATCATTCAATGGCGCGAGGAGCTACAGGCGGAGGACGTGCAAGGGGACGAGGACGTGCAAGGGGAGGAGGAGGTGCACGGGGAAGAGGACGTGCAATGCATTGATTCGGTGCTGATCAAGGATGTGATGCTAGTGCAATATGAAGAATAGAATGAAAGACTAAGTTTTTGTTATTTTGCTATAAGACTAGATGAGCCATCGCACTTAACCATGTATGTTAATTAGATGTGGTTAATCAGCGATGTCCACCAAAAATTACATGTTATATGCAAGTTAGAGCAAATATTTTGTAATTAAGGGTAAGCTAGAAACCTTCCAAATGGTTGGACTGAAGTAATTAAATCCTGCTCTTGTCAAACCAATGTTCAAAGTTTGCGATAATTGCCATCTTATTTTGGACGTTCTTCTTGCTCTATGTGCTGATTTGCTTTAGTTATGATTCTTGCCTTCTCTGTTTCAGCCCTAAAGAGGGAGAGAAACACCGCTTGATATGCGTGCCCTCCCGCCTAAAAAGCGCCTTGTAAGCGCCTTCCCGCGCTGGCTCCCCACCCCTGCCACACCAGCAAACCACATAGCAGCTGCTAGTGGGCTAATAGCCACGTTAACAAGCCCATTAGACAAAAACTGATTAAATACGGGGTTTTTTGAAGCCTGGTTCATTTGTCTGGGGTACTTTGAAACTTATAACTTAGACATGGGGGTTTTTGTTACATAGGCCCATGTACATGGGGTTTTCTCATATTTGCTCAAATTATACAAGTTCCCTGGACAAAAGGGTCATTTCACCATGAAATATTTTTGACATGGGGCGCGAAGGTTCCCGCCACGCTGAAAGTTCACAACCCTGTTTTGTATTTTGCAAAAAAAATAGAAATAATATGTCAATTTATGAGAACTTTAAATTTAATTTTAGGATGATTTTTGTATTTAAAATGTAAAAATCATAAATAACAAAACTGTAGAACTCATCGAGATCTACAACTATTGTATTGGTCGTTTTTACAAATAAGTTCATTTGAACAATTCAAATTTTGAATTTTCAAAATTTGACAACTTCGAACAAAAATTGGGGTTAATAAATGATTTTAAATGGAAAAGTCACCAAAACCAAAGTTGTAGAACTCATCGAGATGCAAAATTTTTATTTTGGTCATTTCTCCATCTGACTCTATTTGAATAATTTGAAATTGAAATTCAAAGTTTGAGAACTTCGAATAGAACTTTTTATTAGTGAACGACTTCAATTGAAAAAGTCATAAACAACAAAGTTGTACAATCCATCTAGATCTACAATTTTTATTTTAGTTATTTGTTCATCCGATAAAGTGATCTGTAACGTTGTTCACAAAATGTACATATCTCTTATATAGTTTATAAACTATAGGAGAGATATATAAATTTTGTGAACAATCTTTCTATTGCTTTGTGGGATGAAGAAATGACCAAAATAAAAGTTATAGATTTTGATGAATTATACAACTTTGTTGTTGATGACTTTTTTAGTTGAAATCATTTAGTATTTGAAAATGTTGTTTGAAATTGTCATAATCTGAAATTAAAATTCAAATTATTGAAACAAAGTCATATAGAAAAATGACCAAAACAAAAGTTGTAGATATTGATGAGTTATACAACTTTGTTGTTGATGACCTTTTCAGTTGAAATCATTTAGTAGTTGAAAATGTTGTTTGAAGTTGTCATAATTTTAAATTCAAATTCAAATTATTGAAACAAGGATATATAGCAAAATGACCAAAACAAAAGTTGTAGATCTTGATAAGTTATACAACTTTGTTATAGATATTTTTTTCATTTGAAATCATTTACTATCCGAAAAGTTATTTGAATTGAGAAGAGAGAGGTAAAATAGACTTCTCGGTGAGGGAGGAGCAAAAGAGCTAGGCCGGTGGCCCGAAGAGGGAAGAGGAGGGAGAGAGAGGTTGCGGGCTGAGAGAGGGAGAGAGTAAAATTTGGGCCGAAAATGGCCCAAGGAAGAGAGATGAATTTTAATTTTTTTTCCCATTTATTTTAATAGGTTAAATGAACTTTGGGGCATTAAAATTAGTTATTGAGCTCCAAAAATTCACGGGAATTTTCAGAGAATAATTTAGACCACGTAGAATATTAAAAATTTATTTCCGGCCACAATTTTTACACGAAAATTTATTTTCCTCATTAATTCACTTGATTAAATTGCTTTAACTTTTAATACTCCCTCCATCTCATAATATAAGGCATGCACGCATTTCAATATTCAACTTTTAAACATTTGACCAACACTTAGTATAATATGAAATGAATTTTAATTGTTAAAAATTATATCATTAGATTGACATTTAAATTTACTTTTATATGGTTATAATTTTGTTGCTACAAATGTTATAGTATATAAGAAATTATAAGCTAAAGATTAGTTTTGGAGACCGTGCCAACTTTAACCACACCTTATATGATGGGATAGATGGAGTATATTTTTCTAGAAATGCATTATATATATCTATGACGTTTGCTTTGTGCCCCTTATGACAAGTTAATATTCATCACGATGTCCCATTGAAATACTTTATGACGATTTCTAGTTGGCATTAACGACGGACACATTTTTTCCGTCACTATGACACCCCATCTCATACTAATCGTCATAAAATGGAATGTGCTAATGACGAATAGCTCCGATGTCACGAAGTATTCGTCACAGAAGGTCATATTTCTTGTAGTGACAGGAAGCCGAAGAGGCGTTCATCGCACTCAAGCGCTACCTGTCAAATCCCCTTGTACTTGTTGCTCCCCAACCTAATAAAGAATTATTCCTCTATATTGCCGCCATGCCATATTCTGTGAGTACCGTCATTGTTGTCGAGAGAGAAGGTGCAAAGACAAGTTTATTACGTCAGGAAGCTCTCCACGACGCAAAGACAAGATACCCACAGATCCAAAAGCTGCTCTACGCAGTAATCATGACATCAAGAAAGCTGCACCACTACTTTCAAGCCCACGGAGTCATAGTTGTTTCCTCCTTCCCACTTGGTGAAGTCATGAGAAATAAGGACGTTGTCGGCTGCATTGCGAAATGGTAGTCGAGCTAAGTCAGTTTGATGTCCACTTTGTGCCACGAACAGCCATCAAGTCCCAAGTCCTCGCCGATTTCGTAGCTGACTAGACTATGCCCGAAAACAGGTCGAACAGTCAAACCGACAGCAAAACATGGACAATGGCGTTCGATGGCGCACTCAACAGCCAAGGAGCAGGGGCAGGGTTCATCTTGACATCATCTTCGGGAGATCAGTTCAAGCATGCAATTCACCTCATCTTCAGGGCAACCAACAACACAGCCGAGTACGAAGGATTACGCGCTGGGATAAGAGCAGCAGCCGCACTAGGAGTCAAACGACTAATCGTGAAAGGAGATTCCGAACTAGTCGCGAACCAAGTGCACAAAGACTACAAGTGCTCTAGCCCTGAGTTATCCAAGTACCTCGCAGAAGTCAGGAAGCTAAAAAAAAGGTTTGACGGGATCGAAGTACGACACGTATACCGCAAGGACAACGTTGAACCCGACGACCTAGCACGGCGTGCGTCCAGACGAGAGCCACTCGAGCCTGGCACTTTCCTAGACGTCCTGACAAAGCCATCGGTAAAAGAGGCAGACGGCGAAGATAGCACGGTCGTCCCCGACATCAGCCCGGGGACTACAGAGGCAAAACACGTTGTCGCCGACATCGAGACCATAGAAGACTGGTGGACCCCACTCATCAAAATCCTGAGTAGCGACGAGTTGCCCAAAGACGATCCGGAAGCCGAGAAAATAACCCGTCAAGCCAAAATCTAATGTATGATCGGCAACAATCTATACAAGAAGGCGCCAAACGGGGTACTCCTCAAATGTGTCTCGTCCGACGACGGCAAACATCTCCTCCTCGACATACACGAAGGGATCTGTGGGTCACACGCCGCCGGCCGCACATTGGTCAGAAAAGCTTTTCGACAAGGGTTTTTCTAGCCGACCACCCTCAAAGACGCTTGCGACATGGTTCAGCGGTATGAAGCCTGTCAATTTCACAGTAAACACACAAAGCTACTAGCACAAGCAATCCAGACTATCCCTCTTAGTTGGCCGTTCTCGTGCTGGGGGCTCGACATACTCGGACCATTCCCACGAGGACAGGGCGGCTACAGGTTCCTATTTGTGGCGATCGACAAGTTCACCAAGTGGATCGAAGCGACACCCACGGGGGAAATCAAGGCCGACAACGCCACCAAATTCATTAAAGGGATATTCTGCAGATATGGATTGCCTCATAGCATCATAACGGACAACGGCTCCCAGTTCATCAGTGCCGACTTACAGGATTACTGTAGTGGATTGGGAGTCAAGATCTGCTTCGCCTCGGTTTCTCACCCTCAGAGCAATGGACAAGTCGATAGGGCAAACGACATAGTACTACAAGGAATCAAGACACGTGTCTACGATAGACTGAAGTCACAAGACAAGAAGTGGGTTGAAGAACTTCCCTCTGTACTATGGGCAGTGCGTACCACACCGACAACGTCCAACAAGGAGACACCTTTCTTCCTCGTGTACGGCTCAGAAGCCATGCTCCCCACTGAGCTACGGCATCAGAGTACACGAGTACAGAAGTACTCCGACGATGATCAGAAGGAGCAGCGAAACGATGACGTGAATCTACTCGAGGAACATCGAGAAAGAGTTGCCGTCAGAGCAGCCAGCTACCAACAGGCCCTCCGCCGATACCACGAGAAGCGCATCAGAGCACGCACACTTTCGATCGGCGACTACGTCCTCTAACGGGTTCAAACTCAAGTAGGGCGTAATAAGCTCTCACCCAAATGGAAAGGACCGTACACGATCACGCAAGTTTTGTGGCCAGGTGCATTCAAGATTGCAGACGACGATGGTCGCGAGTTAGCAAATTCTTGGAACATTGATCAATTACGTAAATTCTATGTATAAATTGATAGTATCCATACTTGTAAGACATCTTACGTAAGTTCATTTTCAGGTAAAGATCACAATCAATGTGTTTCTTCCCGACGATCCCTTACCACGATGACACCTAGCGTTGAAACCTATCCTCATGTCCCTTTACGCCGTCCTAACAAGGCCTCTGAGGAACCTAAGGGAACTTCGGCTGGGGACGCCCAGAGCCGATAAGGCCTTGTCGGATCATGAAGAGACAAAAGACCATGTAAGATCTGGTCGTGTAAGAGTTCTCGCCGTGTGTATTAACCAAGCCGTGTAATCGGAAATTGGGTTTTCCAACTTTACGGCTGGGGGCTAGGATCAGTGCTAGTTCAACCAAGGCAGGTCAAAGGTCCAAGAGCTTATCTTCTGAGAAAAATTCTCCGATGACAAGGCTGGGGGCTAGGGGGAGTGTATGTCACACCCTGAAGTTCTTCTCCTAAGCCTAAATGGAATTAATAAATGGCCTCGAGAAATTATCGGTGTTAATGCAACAGAGAAACCCTAATGGAATCAATGCAAGAAATAATCGGAAATGGCATGTGGAATTTTTCTTGAGTTCCACGTGTCAAAATATGCTAACAGGATTTTTAATGGAATTTTCAGAGATCTAGAAATAATTTTAACCAATTAAAAATGAGCACAAGCATTATTTAATCCCTGGAAATTCTTTTCCCCTTTTTTCTTTTTCTTTCTCCCTCTTTTTCCCAATGGGCCGCCGGCCCATCCCCTTTTCCTCCTCCCTCCCACGCCCTTGCTGGGCCGGCTGAAGGCCACGACCCAGCTGAGCCGCGCCCCTCCTCTCTCCACGGGGTCGCTGACAGGTAGGGCCCACCTATCGGGCTCGTCCCCGACCTCCAGCCGGAGGAGGAGGCCGGTCTTCCCCAACCGCTGCCCCGCCCCTCCTGCCTTCCCCGCGCCACGTCGACCACGCCCGCGCGTGCGCCCGCCTTCCCCGCGCCCCTCAACCACCTCTCCCACTCGCCGCGCCCACGAGATGGCCGGGATTCAATGTTTGAATCCCGCCTCTCTCTCCACCTCCACCTCCCCACGTCGGCCGGCAAAATCGGGCCGCTCCCGGCCACGTCCGAACCCCTCCTCCCCTATTTAAGCATCACCGCTCCTCCCTCTCTCTTTTTCTCCATTTCGCCAAGCTCTCTCGTGCCTTCCTCCACTCTAGCGCCGTCGCACGCACCGCTGCCGCCGCTTTTCCGCACTCCGGCCGCCGCTAACCGCCGCTAGGACCGCCGCCTAGCCGCACCGTCGACACCGTCGCGTCCGCCGTCGTGCGGGCCACCTCGTCCACCCCTCCTCCGTCGGAATCCGCCACCGAAACCCCGCCTTCACCGCGCGCCGGTGAGCATCACCATGGCCGCCGCCTTCGGCCGGCATCCTCGCCCTCTTCCAACTTCCTCCCTCTCTCTAACCTCTCTCATCTTGTTCGCTAGGTTATTCCGGAGACCGTCCGTCATTCGCCGCCGTCTCCCAGCCATTCCTCGTCGCCGTTCGCCGTCGCCTCTCCGTGCCGGCCGAACTCTCGGTGAGAACACCCCCCCTGTTTTCCTCCCCCTCTCCCTCCTAGCGCCGCCGCCCCTTGTCGCTCGGGGTCGCGCCGCCGTCGCTCGCCGTTGGTCGCCGTCTTTTGCCGCCACCGCCCCGCGGTAGCGTCGCCGTGCGCCATGGCCGCCGGGTCAGCTTGAGTCGTGCCCATGCGCGCCCGGCCGCGAGCTGCCTCCGCTGTCCGATCTACCGGGCGATAGATCAGGGACGCTCGTCCCGCCGTCCGCATGGTCGCCCACGTGGCTGCCACGTCAGTGCCACGTCGGCACCACGTGTGCGCCACGTGGTGCACCTCTTTTCCCCGGCCCGTGGACCCGGTCCACCATGAGCCGGCGCCCCGTGCCACTACCATGTGGGGCCCACCTGTCAGCGCCGCCTCCTCTCTCTCCGATGACGTCACCAGGGTTAAATATCGCGCAATAAATCAATTAAGGACTTTTCTGTTTATAGGATAAACATAGTGAATCTTCTAAAATTCATAGAAAATTCATCCTTGCTCCGTTTAAGCCCATTAAAGTCTCAGTAAATCAAGAAAAATGCAAAGAATCCATTAAAAATGGTTTTGTTCTCTGTTTCAGTAGTCTTATAGCATGTTTGCATTGTTTGCCTTGTATGTCGTGTAGAATCCGGCTGTTACGACGTTCTGGTGTACTTTGAGATAGTCGCCAAGGTCCCTCCAGCAGCAGAGCAAGGCAAGTCATGCTTGTCACTTGAACATGTTGATCCTATATTGTAAATGCTCTATTGTTTTCCTTTAAATATTGCATTGTTTTATAATGTTACTATGGGATGTTTACCTACTGTTTCAGCGATACTATTTATTGCCTTGTTACTTTGTTAGCTTGGGTTGTAACCTGATTAGACGTTGGGTTAGGAATTGCTTAGCCATTCTTAGTTCAACTAGCACACAATGGGGGTTTAACTAAAAGATACTAAATGGTAGGCTGTGGGTGCATGGTTTTGCTGGTCGCGCCCATGGCAATTAAGGACCGGTTCGCGGGAAACCCTGGAAGAATTCCTCGTACTTACCACAAGCCAGCGTGGGCAACAGCTGGGCTTGTAGTGTAGCTTTCCTCTAGCTAACGCATCCAGGCATGGGTGGGCGTGATGGAGCGGGGCGGGCCCTGCGACGGCCTCTGTCACTTCCGGATTCACCTAAGCACGAGAGGGGACTGCCCGTTGCCCGCTGGGGACGGGGGTGAAACCTGAGGTGTGGTGTGCTTGGCTAGAGGGGGTTATGCGAAATGTCCTGTCACAGCCTCTTTCCGGTATGTCGTGGTGGCATGTCGGCGCACGGTAACGTGTTGTGGGGCTATGTCTTATGGGTACAGTTGTACACCTCTGATCAGAGTAAAACTATTCAAATAGCCGTACCCGCGGTTATGGGCGGTCAACCAGATTCACCGTGATTAGTTTCACCCTAGCTTGGTCTAATGGAATTGATTAGTTCAGGTGGATGGTTGGGCCTGTTGCAACGTGGTGTAGCGTTGGACAGTGGATGGTTAATATTGATTAATTATTACAACTGTTTTTACTGCTTTCAACTACTGTTTATAAATGCCCACTTTATGCAAAGGAACTGCTCTAGCTATTCTTTTAGTATATCCTGCATCATACCCCCTGTTCCGATATGACTTGCTGAGTATGACGGTTGTACTCAGTCTTGCTCTACTTTTCCCCAACCCCAGAATTTGAGTATGCGTCAGATGGTGGCTTTTTCGAGGAGTAGGCTTCGTCTGTGCCGTCGAGGATGCCTGTGGAGTGGTGTTCCCGCTGCAGTCCAAGTCCAGGCTTAGCTCCAGTTATCTTTTATATTTCCGCTGCATTTATGTAAGACTTTTATAATGTTTGTAAGACGTGGATCTGTATGTCAACTTTGTCGTTTGTGTACCCCGGCCGGTCCTGGATGGGGGTTTTAATGCACACTCTGCTTGAAATTCTATTCGGGAATTTCTGGGCGTGACAGTGTATGACTCAAGTGACTGATCGAAGTCGCGAAGTGAGGAAACACTCATACACAACGCATCCAGAGTAAGAAAACTTAGTTAGATAGATTTCTTTTCTATTTTACAAGTACCTCTTACAATTCGTAAATATCCTAAAATATATTACATATCCTCCTAAGATATTTGTCACACGATACAAAGACTACCAGGAAGGCCAACGCCAGTCCATGAACTGGAAGACTTTCTCTGCAAGTGGCGCCATCGACCTCGCTAGATCATCTATCTCCGTGGGAGTCATCCGAGAATGTGAAAACCCTTCGTGGAGGAACTCGAGTTGCAACTGTGGGCGGTGATCTCGGATACAGGCTAGCACGTGCCCTCCAGCATATCAGCTCGTTCGACAACACTCCTGTTTCAGGGCCTCGTCGATACGCTTGCCGATGCCTTCAAGTTGAGAGCAGGCCCCATTCAACCACGAGATGTATCCAGTCGCCGACTCCTCGGGATCCCCACGAGGTACTCGGAGTTCCCTACAAACTCCGGCCATGCCCGTACAACAGCTTCTGAGGTACGAGTTGAACCATACCTCGCGACCTCGGAGCGCTTCCACGGCTCGGTCCTTTTTGACTTCCACCATAGTCCTCTCGAGTTCGGCCACCTCGAACTTCGTCCTCCAATATTGGATTCGACGATCTCGGTCGGCCAATACACTCTCGAGGTCTGCTCAATATGGAAATGACTAAGTCAAGTCGTTCTTCTCTTCCAAGGACACGGCAAATTAAGTCGATCCGAATAAAAAGAGCAAAGGAAATGAGGACCAAAGTACCAACCTAAGGAAGTCGTCGCCATGCCCGACTCGACGGACAAGTTTTGATCTACGACGTCCCGCTGCGCATACGGCTCGCGTGCAAGTGCCGGAACGACTACCGGCGACTCAGGCTGCCCGCGCTGCTGGACATCTTCGACGTCGACATCTCTACAACGACAACAAAGTACTCGGGATCAATATGCTAAAGAAAACGAAGGAGATGACTGCACACACAAGTTTTACAAGCACGATTGACTAAGGAATACAGGGGAACTGAAATCCTACTCTTCAAAAAGGGGGAGAACAGACTCCCCCAAGTCACCGTCTTCTTCCATCATGCCCTTGCGCGCGTCACTAGCAGCCCCCTGATCCAAGATCCTCTAGAGGTCGAGTTCAGGGTGCGCCAATCTTACGCACGCGAGGACTTGGCATGCCCCGGTGTAAATCCCGTTGGACGTATCCTCCCCGATCCTGGCCGCATGCTTGGAGGGAACTTCCTCCATCGTCGTGGCCAGTTCCGCGAGTGAGGACGTCAGCGAGAACTCATCAGGGTTCACCGGGATGGTGGTCGTGACGCCGCACTCCCCGGCGAGCTAGTGCAGGCTAGTGTAGGTGACCCGCAGCGAGCCACGGATCTCCGACAAGTTGTTCTCGAGCTCCGACATGCGGTGCTCGAGCCCCTGCCGCTGCCTCTCATTGCCGGCCACCAGCTCTCTCATCTTCTAGAGGTCCTCCCGGACCTCCGCCTGGTCACACGCCAGCTTGTCGGCGCGCTCATTCACCGACGACGCCGCCGCTGCCCTGGCCTCCTCGATCTCGCGCCCAACGCCGCGAGCACTGGCCTGGAGGATGCGCTCCATTTCAGCTTGGAGCTCCCCCTAGGTGAGGATATCAGCGGGCGGGCCCCGAGCAGGCACAAGGCCACCGGCAGGGCCGCTGGGCGTCGCCTCACGGCTCCTGGGCATGACCACGACATCTGTCGAAGCCGCTGCAGGAGACGCATTGGAGGTTCCTCCAAACCCGTCTTGCGCCGCCTTCACCCGCGCCGCTCTGTGTGGGATTTCCGTGATTTCCTTGAAGTCAAGCTACCAAAGCTTTCTGAATGAAAAGACCTCAAGCTCATCTACTTACTTCTCGCCAAGCGTCACCAGCCTTTGTCGTCGCTGAGGCGGGGGAAACGCATCCGAGGCCTAAGTAAAATGAGTATGGTGTGAGGACAAGATCTTCCGACTACGCAACAAAGGACCAAATGGGCTTACCGATGGGGTGGGTGCCTTCCGACGATTCCCGAGCACGGAGGAGAACTTCCTCCCTCTCTTCGGAATGTTGCTACTACTCGTTGTGGCAGCAGCAGCAGCAACGTTGGACGCCTCCTTGGCGACGCCCTCCTTCAACGAGGCCACTGCCTGGTGATCCGCGAGAGGCCCGATGACGTCAGTCAGAGGGAGAGCCTGCATGCATGAAGTCACAGTGCGATCCAAAAAAGCAGAAGTAAAGGAGTTCTCAAATACACTCACGTTGATCGCAGCCTCGCGATCAGCCTTCCCCTTCTCGCAAAGAGGAACGGGGACGTTGCTCATCGTCGTAGGGCCGCTGATCATCACCTGACCGACGCGGCGCTCCACGGTTTCGCTGTTTAAACCTGTAAGATCGAGAAGTACAACTCGATAAGTCAGGAGGAACATGCGAATAAAGAGTGCAATCTGAAATACGAGAAAAATACCCCGAGGAGAAACCCGGGTCGCATCCTCCGGCCCAGAATAGTCAAAGGCTGGGTGGGCTCGAGCCTGGAGCGGCTGAATCCGCCTACCAATGAAGTCGACAGAGACTCCATACCCCAATAACCCTCGTACTCGGAGGTCATCGATGACATCGATGAAAGACTGAAGGGAGGGGGTTAGGGCGGGTTTGGCGGTCCATTCGGAAATCTTGTCTGGTTGCTCCTCAGGAACAACAAAGACTGGAACCGAATTTTCTATCTGAAGATAAAACCACCTCGCCCACCATTTGCTACGAGAAGAGGGGCACTGGAAGGGGATGTGCCGCGACTTCAGGCCATCCCAAAGCCGGAAACCGACACATCCGAACACCTTTTTAGGTTACATCCAGCACAACTCATAGTAGAAGCGGAAGAGATCAAGAAAGGGCTCTACCCTGATGTAGGCCTCACAAAGATAGGAGAAAATGCTGAGGAAGGCGATGGAATTGGGGTTTAGATGGACCAAAGAGAGACCGTAGAAATTCAAGACGAGAAGAAGAAACTCGGAGGGCGAAAGAAGAAACCGCAAAGAATATAGTCTTCAACCGCAACCATGCAGCCTAGGACAGGTTCGGGTACAATACCTCCTAGTTCTCTCTCTATGGTCCCGCGGCCAGGGAGAGCACCGTCCTCCTACAACTTCTTCAGGGACGCGCTGGTGGAAGTGGATTTGTCGAGATACATAGCCGCCTGAGATCGCCGGAGAAGGGACCTAGATGAGCAAGCTAGGGTCTTTTGCGGGAGCGGAGAAGACGAGGAGCGCTTGGAGGCTGGAAAGTTTTTTGCAACAGGCGGACTTCAAAATGGATCCCCAAAACTCCCTTAAATAGACGCACTACCGATGGTATGAATTCCAAGGAAAGGAGAGACATGGCCGCCAGAAATTTCTGGGTCCGTTACACGCAGCAGTTTTCAGACTTCAATTTAAATTCACTCATGACCGTTGAACTTCGCATGGTGTTGTCGATTACCCTTTGTCTCTACGGTTCTCGCACCGAGATCGACCAGTCGAGAATGACAACAACCCCGACATCAGTAGTCGCGATCGGTTACATGAGTTCATTTACGCAGAAGTCGGGGGCTACTATCAAGGTTACGGATAAGGTATACCCTCTACCCTTGGATATACGTTGTTAAGTGATATGGTATACCTGCGCGTATACGGACGTTCTCTGTACACGTTAAGGACATTCATCACGGAGTCCACAGATGGAAGGAGTCCTGCTCGGATAGAACTGGGTCGTCACTGTATCGTGTAGGGTCCGATGTCTCCGAGTTCTACTTGGAGACCAACTGACCTGCGGTATAAAAGGGACCCCCCGGGAGGGCCTAAGGCATCGAATCTCACCGCCAACACAACCACCACAGCCTACAAAGTCAGAGCCTTCAGGAGCCTAGTCGCCGGGGTGATCTAGTCGAACCAACTCGACTATGGTCTCACCGGTATCATCGAGTTCTGCTATTCCCTTTGTAATCTGTGGTTTTCACTATATATTCCCATATCAACTGGATTAGGGCTATTACCTATCAAGGGGCCTGAACCAGTATAATCCTTGTTTCCTGTTTGCTTGATGTCGTACTACATAGATCCTCGTACCAGCGTACCCCAATACCCTCTATATCCGGTCTACGGGTATCCCCCGTCGACAAGTTCGTCACTAATGGAACAAAGTTTCACGAATCAGAATTTACTACTCAAGTACTTTTGCAATTGCAAAGAGCAGAAAATAAATTTATCTTATCTCTATGCTTTTGATTTATTCCGAATAATACTTAGCACCTTGCGTTACTCGGTCCATCCAACGAGCCCCCGGATGCTAGGAATCGGCCCAAAGACAACTATCCATCAACAAACCAAACGGAAAGCATAGGAAGATAGAACTACATAACTCGATAGGCACTCTTGTACTCAGATTATGTCGCAAGCAATCAAGATAAATATTATGAAAATTGTTGAAAAATATTACATAACGTCTGTAGCCCCCGACTCACTAGTCAACAGCGAACCAGTTGATGTAGTGAGGCAGAGGAAAAGAAAAATATCATATAAAAAATAAAACAATGATGACTTAGCTTTTTAGTATTCCCGCTGGTGACGGCAGAGCTAGCCGATGTGGGAATAAAGTCGTGCATTAATGGCAATGAAAGCACCAACCGTGCAAGCAGCTGAGGCGACCGACAGTATAGGTACATAAATGCCCACCAACAGTGGTGTGACCACCGACCGTGGAGGCGAAAACACCAGTCGGCGGCGGCGAAGGCAAACTGGCGGTGAAAATGTGGACGCCCATGAACGGTGGTGTGACCAACCAACCGTATAGGCGAGGACACCAGTCGGCGGCGATGGAGGCAAGCCGGTCGGTGAAGACGTGGACACCCATGAATGGTGGTGTGACCATCCAACCGTATAGGCGAGGACACCAGTCGACGGTGATAAAGGCAGGCCGGCGGTGAAGATGTGGACGCCCATGAACGGTGGTGTGACCAACCAACCGTATAGGCGAGGACACCAGTCAGGAGCAACGAAGGCAGCCGGTCAGTGAAGACGTAGACGCCCAGCAACGGTGGTGTGACCAACCAATCGTGTAGGCGAGGACACAGTCGGGAGCAACGAAGGCAGCCGGTCGGTGAAGACATATACGCCCAACAACGGTGGTGTGACCAACCAACCGAGTAGGCGAGGACACCAATCGGCGACGTCAAAGGCAAGCTGGCGGTGAAGTCGTAGACGCCCAACAACAGCGGCATAATAGGCCAGCAGTGCAGACGGAGACACCAGTCGGCGGCGGGACGAGGCGGCCGGTCGGTGAAGACGTGGACGCCCAACAACGGTGTTGTGACCAATCAACTGTGTAGGCAGAGGACACACCAGTCGGCGGCGGTGAAGGCAAGCCGGTGGTGAAGTCGTAGACGCCCAACAATGGCGGCATAATAGGCCAGCCGTGCAGGCGAAGACACCAAACGGCGGCGGCGAAGGCAAACCGGCGGTGAAGATGTAGATGCCCAACAACGGTGGTGTGACCAACCAACCATGTATGTGAGGACACCAGTCGGCGGCGACGAAGGCAAGCCGGTCGGTGAAGACGTGGACGCCCATCAACGGTGGTGTGACCATCCAACTGTGTAGGCGAGGACACCAATCGGTGGCAGAAGAGGCGACCGGTTGATGAAGACATAGAAGCTCAACAACGGCGGCATAATAGACCAGCCGTGTTGGCGGAGACACCAGTCGGCAGCGACGAAGGCAATCCGGCGTAGATGACGAGACTCATCAACGGCGGCGGAGTCCGCCAACCGTATAGGCGAAAACACCAGTCGACGGCGGCGAGAGGCATGCCGTTAGTGATGATGAAGATACCCATCAACGGTGGTGTAATAGGCCAGCTATGAAGGTGAAAGCACCAGTCGGCGGCAGACGTGGTGGCCGGTCGGTGAAGGCGTAAACGCCCAACAACGGTGGTGTGACCAACCAACCGTGTAGGCGAGAACACCAGTCGGCGGCGAACGAGGCAGCCGGTCAGTGAAGACTTGGACACCCAACAACGGTGGTGGGACTAATCAACCATGTAGACGAGGCTGATTTGCATGTAGATTCGTCTCTCTGATTTTGTTGACATGATGGGCTTGGTGCAGCCAACCGGCCTTAGAGGTTGTGTGGCATGAGCAAACGCTGCATCGTCAACATCGGTAGTCGAGCTACGCACTATGTCCTGGTGTACCCCTCTCGGCAGCATGGTAGCAGTGAGAAGCATTGCACCGACGGCCATACATGCAATAAAAAATTATGAGAAGATTAATATGCGTTAGTAATTAATCTAAATATATAGATTACAAGGAGGTCAGAAACCGGCAGCACTGCCAAATCCCATCGCTCATTAAGGAACGATTTTTTGATCTCGATTGCCATCATGTGCATGAGACCAACCATCGCTCCAGTATACATGCAAAACAAACAGATATAATTTGATTAGCCTTAAAATATTACACGCTTAATTGTGTAATGAATATATCAAGCTAGGGTTTGATATTAAGCCGTGCATATCAGTTGATCAACACATGCACGTGAAGCACTCAGTTGCTGTTGATCCCATGGACATGAATTGTCCCCGTGTCGTATGAAGGTTACGCCGGCACCTGTACAGATCGTACCAGGCGACGAGCAGACACGCCGGGACTTCGTCTCGATCTCAGCCGGTGCGTGAAAACAAGAAAAAGAAAAGTAATAGGAGATTAGTCTGCAGTTAGAGAACAATCTAACTAGTGAAAACGACAAAGCCAATGATATTGGAGATTGAATCGATGAAATTGCCGAGATTGATCCTTCGGCTGGATTGAATCCGAGACGAAAAAGACATGTTTGATGAATCCGGCGATGTCAACATTGGTTCCATCACACTCGTGACAGGAAACTCGACGCACCCCTACCAGAGGCGCCAACTGTCGAAACAAGAATTCGGCAATAATAAAAGGGGTAGCGCATGAGACCTAAAAGTGGATATATACGGAGACAAAGATTTAGACAGGTTCAGGCCCTCTCAATGAGAGGTAATACCCTACTCCTGTTTGGGGATTTGAATCCGCCGGGTGTATTATAGATCTGACGTTCTAGTTGTGTCATACCCCCTAGAGGACCTCCTGCCCACCTTATATAGGATGGGGGCAGGATTACAAGATAGAAACCTTAATCAATATGGTATCGGTTTCCTAAATCTACTTTACAATATCATCAAAACAGGACTTTAGGCCGTTCCGTAATATAAAAAGAAACGTAATACCCAAGTCATTATCCGTTACATATTCCATAGACATAAGCTATCCCCTCTATCCAGTCGGATAACCATGCCGTGTGGTTATATGGTACCCATAATCTCCACACTGATTGAAGTAAAAAATGTTTCATTTGAGGGCTAATATGAGAATTTTAAAGATCATTTCTTTCTCCTTCATTTAATGTGAGAGTCTATAAAGCAATAACGTTATTATTTCTCCTTCATTTGCTAACAAAAGCCAAGGTTCATAGGAGAGAAATACTCTGTCTGTTTTTCTTTGATCACTACTCCGTAGTTATTATTAGCTGGTTAGGCCATGATAAGCGAAAGTTTCGTAATACTTATGTTAATAATAGTATGGTATCTTCTTAAGTATTTGTAACTTCTTTTAAAAAGGAGAGCTATGTTGATATCTATCTTCTATCTATTATATACTAAAAATCCATTAAACTTCCTACAAACGCTCTAACACCACCATGTGGTACTCTTATAAATGCTCTTAAGCAGCCAAATAGCACTATCTAATCTTACCGTTAATTTTCATTTAAATTGGTGGACCCGTTCTAACCGTACCGTTGATTTTCGCTTAATCTATGGACCCGTTATTTTACACCATTAGATTAAATTTATTATTAAAAAATAATAACTTCCTCCGACTGTATATGTGATACAAACATGACTGCTGTCTCCCTACGTAGGTACGTACGTACGTACGTATGATTGGAAACAAAAACTTGAGTATGCACATTACTATTGAAAACGAAGCTTTCCTTCTGCTGCCCGGAAGAAAAAAAAATTGACGGTCTATTTTATTTTTTACAATATAAAAATAAAATATATTACTTCACAAATATAAATATATAGTAAAACTAAGATCTATAATAAAAAATATAAAATATCCAATAAACGTTCTTTAAACCATCTTTTAATTTTTAAAAGAAAATATACTCCCTCCATCCCACAATATAAGGCGCGCACATATTTCAAGATTCAGCATTTAAAAGTTTGACTAACACTGAGTATAATATAAAATAAATTTTATTTGTTTAAAAATATATCATTAGATTGAAATTTAAATTTACTTTCATATGGTTACAATTTTTTTCATATGGTTACAATTTTGTTAATACAAACCTTATAGTATATGAAAAATTATAAGGTAAAAATTAGTTTTAATAACCGTGCCAATTTTAACCACGCCTTATATTATGGGATAGAGGGAGTATCTAATTTATGATCATGTTGTATTTTTTAAATCTATTATATACTAAAAATCCATTAAACTTTCTATAAACGTTTCTAAATCGTCGCTTAGCGCTCTAATAAATAGATAAATTGAAGAAATTATCTCACCATTAGATCTATCTTTAAACAAAATCCAACAACCCATCCATAAATCCAATCCCACCCCTAACCCACCACCTAATGGGCATCCTCTCCCCATCATCACCTACTTAACATACGTACATCCGTCCCTCCCTCTGTCTCCTATCTCCTATCATTGATTACTCTTTCCATCTTTTAGATTTCTACCTAGCAAAGTTTAAGGTTAAATAAAATCAAACATTATATAACTAACAGATTATAAGTTTAAGATTAAATAAAATAAAACATTAAATAACTAACAGCTTATAATCTATCTATCTATTATATACTAAAAAGTTTATTAAACCTTCTACAAACACGACCAATCCGTTACGCGGTATTCCATAAACGCAACTACATCACTACATGACACTCCAATGAATTAGAGAAAACTATAGATATTCTAAGAAAAATGTAGCATTTATTTTTACTTCAATTGACAGAGCCAGTACTTTAGAACATTAGATTATCATACTTTAAGAAAATAAAAAAGTAATCTCTCCTTCCTAATCCCCAGCCACGTAAGAGATAAAATGAGTACGTTTGTAAAGTACGATAGAATAACATATCCATTACGTTATACTAAATCACTGTACATAATAAAGATCAATTAAACGCCCGCCAAAGCACTCATAAAAGCACCATATCCTAAAATTCTAAGAAAAAGCAAATAAATTGACGTATCCATTAATTTTAGCTATTAGATCTATATGTGTCACATCATATAAAAAATACAAAGAACCTTAGAAATTCTTAGAAAAAAAATAAAACACCCTATCATCGGCTTTCACTTAAATCATTTAAATCATTTTGGAAAATTAGAAAAATAAAATCTCCTCCACCTCCTCATTGCCCTCGCATGCACACAACATTGTCCGTCCCCTCCCTATTTTTTATCTATTAAACTAAAAGAGCAACAATCAATAATGTTGGATATTTTTTTTGAGAAACAAAGTACAAACGTAGGCACTCACATCACATGCATACTCACACCTATAAACGAACACACGCACATCCTACCCCTATGAGTATTTCTGAGAGACTGAGTCCACATATTTTGATGTTGACAAAGTCACCACGAGCACCTCACAATCAATGGGTACATCGTCTACCACTAAAAGAATTTGTCGGTCTAGGACTTGAACCCAAGTGGACAAGTTCCACCACAAGGAACCTATCCAGTGAGACACGTCTACTTCGTAATAATGTTGGATATTAAAATAGCCATAATTTTTAAGCTATATTTCTGAAATATTCCTATGCCTTTTAATTCGGTGGAACCATTATTTCTAAGAAAAACAAATATGTATGTGTGGTACATCACATTTCAAAAATATTATTGTGCAACTATATTTTATCATTATTGTGTATTCATGTTAGGTTGCGTAGAACCTCTTACCCACTCTACGTAAAATGTTCATAGATGGACCGCCTCTCAAACTACATCAATCATATTAGCCTATAAAGAATTTAGTAGAGCTTTATGTCCCACCCAATTCATTCTCTAATAAACCATGATAATATATATGCATTGAGAAAAAAAATCTTACTTTTACTTTACGCTTACTTTTACTTTCGGTGACATGTTTTCTAAAGAAAATTAGTCTACCTTCTTTTCAAATGATGAAGAAGATTATAAATAATTGCTTATAAATATAACTTGTCAATGAAGTGGGCCCGGGGGTATGTGGAATGAGGGGAATTTACCTTCCCATCCTGGCGCATGACCTACAGCCTGGCCCTGCCCCCGTACTCCGTGGATCGTAGGAGCGGCCGGGGGGCCTCGGGGTGCCACGTCGTACCCCCTCGGGCCCTCGCGCCGTTTTACCCCGAGGTCTCGGGGTGCCACGTCATGCCCCTCGGGCCCCCGCACCGTTTTGCCCCAAGGCCCCCGCCTATCCACCATATGGTGGGGGGAGTGAGCGGGAAGGGGACCCAAGCCGAACCTCCTTTAATAAACGCAGCACCCCAACTGCCCCCTGCCGCATTTAATGCCGTGGGGGCAGACGTGCGGCGTGCGCGACTGGCGCGCGACGGTCAGGAATGACCGGTCTGTGACCGGCCTGTCGCCGGTCACATCTGACTGGACGGACAGCTGTGCCCCCACGTCGCGTCTGTCCCTAGCGGAGTGGAGGTAGGTATGACCCATCCCATCGGGAGGGTCATTCGAGGTCCTCCCCGTCAGAGGACGGCCACCACAATTCTTCATCCATTAATGGGGGATTGACAGGGGTGTCCCCCGTGTCAGACAAGGGACAGCACTAGGTCCCACTTAAGGACAAACCATGGCTTAGCTTCCAGGCGAAGGCACGGGTCGAGATTCGGTCAAGTAGGGTGGGCTCCCACCCGAGAGAAGAGGAGGTAGAGGCGGTGCATGTGGTATCCCCTTGAGGTAACAAAGGAGGACCTTGCCGCCGAGAAAGAGGACGACTCTCAGAAACCATGAGCTCTAGAACGGAGGGACCTTTGTAACCATCTCCGGAACGAAGGGACCTTTGTAACCATCAGTATAAATCCCATACACAGGAGTAGGGTATTACGCTCCTTAGCGGCCCGAACCTGTATAATCTTGATGCGTGCACACTAGCCGATAATCTAGGGGGCGAATACATGGCTTCCAGAGGCGAGCCTTTTCCCCTGGCCGAACTCACAAAGGGGGATCCCACGGTCTCCCGCTAGAGAGGATCACTCCTCGATATAACTTAAATATGATGTAACTTAAATATGATGTAATATAACTTAAACAATTAATGCCAATGAAAACAAGAGAGAAATCGTGGCATATGTTCTCCGGTTAATATTTCGCTGTTTAAGTGTCTCAAACTTAGCGTACGACGCATGCATGCCCGCGCATTCGCGCGGACTACCTTCCTAGTTCTAACAACAGTTAATTTAAAGGGAAAATTGGAACCATGCTATTATAATTTTGTAAAATTTGAGATATGCTATCATGACCCACATGTCATTGACTCATGTGGGTCCTACATGTCATTGATATACCGATGGCATATCTCAAACTTTGCAAAAGTACAATGGCATGGTTCCAATTTACCCTAATTAAAAACAAACGGAGATCATGAAAGTTTATAGACATGCCATAGCTATACTTCATTTTCTATATATTTTGTTACATGTGTAGTATGTGGCCAGCGAGATCTTCGAAGAGAGCGACTACAGCCGTATTCCTTTGGGTCGTGTCGGTGACCCGGAGGAAATCTCGTCGCTGGTGGCGCTCCTTTGCATGCCGGCGGCGTCCTACATCACCGGCCAGGTGATATGCGTTGATGGGGGACGCATCCTTTCTTGAATTGTATGTTTTCAAAATAAATTAGGACATATATGACATATCCTATAATGAAATGGAAGACATATATGCAAGAATGGAACCTGTGTACCATTAATCAGAAACCAGGCTAGGCTTCTCTGCCAAGAGCACAGACTGTGTGTAATGTGGCTACCATATATTTGGAATAAATTTGAAAAAAAAATATGGGGACAAGTTTGACAAAGCTGAGTGTAATGTGATTGTGAAGGAATAGAACTTATGGTTCCTATATTATGTAAAAAAACGAACTTCTGGTTCCTGTGATCATTATTGATCCAAAATGACTGGATGAAACCATGATTTCTTCTTAGATTAAGATTCATAAGGTTTTCCAATTGGCTTCATTTGGAGAAGTCCACTATTAGTGTATCATTGATTGCGATTGATTCACACACAACATGTTCAGTTAACTCGATCCTCCCATCAATTTTGGCCATCGATCCATTCCTCATTGCCAAATGGCTTGGTTCAATTTTTTTTCGATTACACATCAGACGTACATGCACACACGCCACTACACATATAACATCACACACACACCTCGCATATGTTTCCCCTAACACACGCTCCAAAAGACGGAACCAACGGAACATCTTTGATCTCACTAAAATCCTATAGAAAACCTACCTACATGTGCGTTATATTCTTGGTTCAAAATTCATTAATCTACCATAAAAACTATTTTCGTGGACACTACCCTTTCACTGTACAGATGATCCATAAAGGAATCCGCCTACGCAAGTAGGTTGGAGAGGCCACATCACAGACCGCTTTGAACCAAGTACCTCCGAAAATATCATACTTTTACATGTAGTTCTTTTAAAAAACAGATGTGGTTGTTTCCATACTTAGAGAAATGCAACATTCTCACATGTGGTCAATTATATGTGGTAGGCTATATGTCTGCGCAACTGCTATTTAATCTTTGAACAACTATCACAAAATTACAGAAACTTTGATTAAACTCACATTGTTAAGCTATATTTTCCTTTGCTCTTTGTGTAGTGGAAGAAGGAAATAACTACATGCAGTTAATGCCAATTTTGGTTATATGTGCAGGATGCCATCATTTTGCACACCCATCCTTAGAAGCAAGGACGTTTGTTTAGAACATCTGGGTTATGGCCACAAATGTAAATAGTTGCTTTCACATGTCTGGCATTTGCTTCTTAGAATCCTTTTGCTTTACATAAAACTGCAATCCGGACTATGAACAAGCACTTGTGGTTGAAAGCCTCTGGTCCTAATTATTATTACTTGGCCTATGTCCCTAATGTACTATAACATTGCTATTGAACACATCTTTATTAGAGGTCGTTTGAATCATCTGGATCTAAGATCACTACAAGAGGTGTGTGGTTTTTGACATTTTATTATGTCATAATATGTGAAATTTATGTCAAAAATTAAGATTTATGATAAACAGTTGACGTAATTTCAAACGGAAAAGCCGCCGTCATAAATTTAGTATGTGACGTTTGTACATTTATTGTCACAAGCATATGACATTGCTTTATTATCACAAAATCCTGGGGCTTGCCACGTGACAGCTGACATGGCAGTTGACATGGTTGAAAAAAAAAACATCACAAAGCCCATGTAGCTCATGGGCCACAAATATATTTTTTCTGGGGTTGTTGCTAGCTGGCCCAACATATTTTTTGCTTGTTTGTTTATTAGTGCAGCCTGTACAAATTTTCAGCCCACACCAATTCGGCCCATATGATTGTTCCAATCCACAGAATTCAGCCAATATGATTTTTCTAGCCCATATAATTTTTTCAACCAACAAAACTCAACTGATATTTTTTCAACCCATACAATTCATCCCAGATACAATATTTCAGCATATACAAAATCAGATTCAAATGAATTAACATTCCACAAATGATAGCAATGTCACATGCATTTCACATTCCACGAGTCTTAAAATGCAATATCATTACATCCATCCACCAATTTAATACATATCCAAAGTCTTAAATTTCATCTTCCTGCTATAGCGAGAGCAACAACAGCACATGCAATAGCATCACAGCAGCAACAACGCAATGGCCAAAAGCACAGCAGCAACAGCACAACGGCCATAAGCACAGCAGCACCAAAATAACATCCCACAAGCACAATGGTCGCAAGTTCAGTGTCACCAAAATATCATCTGGAACCTAATTGAGTAGGAGAGCTTAGTGCTGAGCATCTGATAATGCAAAATTGCTGCCAAACGAGTAGTTTCTTATTGTACTTGAATTGAATTACATGTACCCCAGTGGCATAATGTATCTATGAATCTTATAATACATGAGTAAGCAAAATTTAGTACAGACTCAAGTAAACCCCCATAGGGCACTGCATTTACGTTAGAAAACATTGGCAGCAGTTTCAAAGATAGCATCAGACAGAGTAGTCCGAAGTCCAATGTAACAAAAAAAACAAGTACCTTATGGCATCTGACTTGAATCCCATCAGGTTTTATAGTGCTAAACCGATCCTCAAATTGTGTCATAGTGCATGTAATGGTAGAATCCTCACCTGTACTGTATGAACAGCAACTATAAAATAAAGATAATAAATTTCAGGACAACAACAAAATTATCATGGCTGGACTAAAGCCTACGATTATAGCAAATACCTTATGTTCATGTGTATTGCTGCTCCAGCCCGTTCATCTGCCGCATGGCAACCGCGTAGTTGGACAACACACCCGACGGTAGCATCCCTAAGGAGGCCGCAGCCGCTGGCGGCGGACAGCCAGGTGCAGAGGCGATGCACATGTGGCACAACGGCATGGCCTTCCAGGACTGGCATGACAGCAAACGACTGGAGGCAAGGTCGATCCAACGTCGCCAGCAAGCTCTGCACAGTGGTTGTCGCCGTCGAGCGCCGCAAGCTCCTCCACGGCTCCCCGCAGAGTTTGAAAGTTATCTTACAATAGCCTCCTGTACAGCAGTGGTGTAGCATTTTTTTTTCTTGCTGTAGTGGAACTCCTTGAACAAATCAAATACATTAGGTTCTTCTTCATTGTATTTATCACCCTGAAAACAACATAGGGGACTGGAGGGAGGGAGGAAACTCAGTGGAAGAGGTGCCTGGTGAGGGTGTCGTTGGGCATGAACTCGGCGAAGAGAAGCCGCTTGTCGCCGTCGCAGCAGTAGCCAATGAGGTTGGCCATCCTCCGGTGCCGCAGCTTACAGTATTCTAAACAAACTTACAATTGTGTCAGAAGAAAACAAAAAAAGGCATAATAAGGATTTAGTTCACCTAAATTTTCTTAATAGCATGTACAGAAACTTCTACTTCTTTTAATTTCATATCAGCCTTGTACATTCAAAATCATATCAAGAGATTTTTATGAAATGACCATCAGACTATATGCTTATATGCTTGAGAAGATTTTTCTAACTTTCATGAAGTCCGTGGTCGCACTTATATTATGATTTTCTATAGTCTTTGTGCAAATTCACGAAAGGAATTATACTATTAATAGCAAAACATAGGCAGTGGTTGGCACTTATAAAAATCTGCTTAAAATATTCTATTGTGTGGGTCGTCTAGATTATGTAGACAATAGTCGCCTAAACCATTATATTGTCCATGCTCTAAGAGGAAAGATCTAGGTAGTATCTGCACAATCATATATGTGAATATATATATATATATATATATATATATAGTAGGAAATCTGGTCAAACAAAGTATTTACGAGAAAATGATATTCATCAAACATTAGAGGTAAGCTTTAGAAATTACGTATACATACACGGTCCTCTAGACAATACATTTCATCATGAAAGGGAGGTATAGTCAAATTCGAACAAATATATACTCGATGCACATTATATTCTCCTTTACTATCATAATTGCCAATAACATGAAAAATCATATCAGAAGGGCATGGCAATTCAAATCTAGCAAATAATTTCTTCTCTAAGCAGTTGAGTGGACAAAGATCATCAAATTGAATATAACCCCAAGTATTTAAAGAAAATAGCAATTTAAACTCTTCATTCTCACTAGCAATGTGAATAACATGTTTAAACTCAAACACGTAATAGTTCTACTATAGAATTAACATGTTCATTCACTAGTTGTGGCTTGTATATAAGTGAAGCATCGCACAACTCTTCTTTATCAAAGAAACATTTTTTGACAAAGGTACTTCAACATTTGTTTCCACTATAGGTTGCTCTAATGTAGCATAACTAGTGGACATAGTTAGTACATCATAAATATGCATACCTTGAGTAGTTGTAGCACCATTATCATTACATTTTTTTCTCATCTTTAGAAATTATAGGTGCTTGGCCAATTGAACATTCTTCAAGCATGCATGGAGCTATGGATAGATCTTTTTTCTCTTCGTGTTTCTTCTCTTCCTCCTCATCTTCAACGTCAAAGGTGCTGATGTAGCCATCTTCTGTAGCAACATATGCCCGTTGACTAGGGCAATCTTTCTGTACTTGGCCAAACCCTTGGCAACAGTGGCACTAAATGTGTCCTGTCGAAGTGACAGATGAGGCAGTCTTGGCGGGTACCTGCGAAGAATTTTGACCTAAATCTGCTGCTCGTGGAGAAGGTGGTTTTGGCGCTACAGAAACTCCGGATGCAACTGGTCGCTTGCTCGCTGGTGGGGACACCTAAAAAGAGATGGGCTTGGGAATCCCTAAAGATGACTTCGCCCGTAGCGTGTACGTGCTCGCCTTGTTCTTGAACTGTTTATCACGCCCCTGCAATTCCTTCTCTGCAAGCATAGCTAACTGAAAAAACTGGTTGACAGTGTTAATTTCCTTATAATCAACTATGTCCTGAATTCCACGCCTCAATCCTGAGTAATCACCATAGTAATCCTGTACAGATTTATCCCCTTGTTCTAAATGCATCTGTTTCGTGCATAAATCTCTATGATAAGATGAAGGAACAAATTTATCGCGCATAACTACCTTAAGTTCTTCCCAGGTAGTAGGTAAAGCACTCTGTGCAGCTAACCCAGTCCACCAAATGATAGTAAACTCTTTAAACTCACTACTAGTTTGGTGAACTCTATGTTGCTTAGGCACAAGGTGGGCTCTAAACTTCTACTCTACTGTCATCTCACAATCAAGGTATTTCTCAGCATCATAATAACCCGAAAAAGATAGTATTTAAAACTTAACCTTAGCACAAAGATCATCGGGCACGCGACTATTGTTACCTTGTTGGTATTGCTGATATTGAGCGCCACTCATACCTGTCATTGCAAACATAAAAACAACAACAAACAGTGAAGGTTATCCCTAATAATCTGCTACGCTATGTAGTGGTGTCTCTCAACAACTCAGGCAAATGGAGCACCTTACCAAGCTCTTACAATTGTCTTACCAGCAATGCTAAGGACAATACAACCGGTGGCTGGCTCGTGACACCTTGAAGGATGTGATGTGCCGATTGCAAGGATCAAAGTAGTGCTGACCAGAAGTATATATGTGGAGCTTGGGAGGCACAATATATAGTAGCAAAGGAATACAATTGTGTTAATCAGAAAATGCAAAGTTAAATAATAGTTCAAAGTACTAGTCAATGTGCTGGCCTAGCCTATACTCAACTCTAGCTCAAGCAAGCACCCAACAATATTAGGGACTAGATATGAATCAATACACAACTCTGCACTCTGAAAACATACTCAAAGGATAAATGATTTTTTTTTCTTGGTGCGGCTTTTTTAAGCACATTTCTGCCTTTTTTTTCTTTTTTTAGATGCAGCTTTTTCTTTCTTTTTTTTTCTTTGCACCTTTCTGCCTTTTCTTTTTTTCTTTATTCTTTTTTTACTTTTTTTTCAACAAAAACTGACCACTGACCGCGAACAGGGGCTCAAATATAAATATAAATATTACAGGGACTCAAACGCAAAGTGCAAAATTAAAATTAGATCACCTTAAAAATGGAATGCTCACATAGGCTCCGTTTTTATAAAAATATCTCAAATCCGCTAAAGGAATTTTCTTTTTTTTTTCACTAAGGTGTCTCGGCAGGCTTTCTAAGAGATATTACGTGATTTCCTACTGACAACACGATGGGACTTGACCAATGTGAGGTGGATCGAGAGGAAGACTCAGGTGTCGGCCTTAGATGGAAACCAAAACAGATCTGTTATGATGTTTTTTTTTTGGAAGAAGAGGATGAATCGAAATATCGCTGCTACGCCAAAACTTTCTCCTTCACGGTAGATCTAAATGATTTTATTTTTTTCCTCCTTCACGGCAAAACAAAACCGACACTAAAACCCTAATGCAACTCCGCAACCGACAAACAAAAACTCTTGCAACGATAAAAAGGAAACCCGATAACAAGACGATTCTATTTTTCAAGGTCCCGGCAACAACCGACGAGATCCACAACTGGACCCAAAACTGACGTACAACTCACATACTTGAGTAATGAACCCTAGACCTAAGTGACGAACAGATGCAATTCTAAAAACTAAAAATTAAATCTAAAACTAAACCAGCACTCAACACGACGATGCAATCTAGAATTCAACAAAGCAAAATCTAATAGAACAATGCAACAGCTCAAATTGTCTAGGTAAAGAATAAATATTTTTGTGTGGCAATTTTCTGGTTATGGGAAGATAAATTACCTAACGGGCAACCGCGCTCTGATACCAACTGATGATAATTAGGGTTCCCGATCTTCCGATAGATATTGATAAACAATTGATTTGGGCGGAGTCGCGATACAACTTGATCCAGCTTCTGAACGAACACGCTACTGAGCCCCGCAATCGCAGCACCACGTCTCCTATGATTATCAACCGTGCTGAAACCTAGTTGATCTCACCAAGAAGGCTAATCCCTGCATGCGAATCGAAGAACACGAGCAAGAACAAGATAGATTGCAACACAATTGCATCTGAATGATTAAACACTCGAATTTGGGGTTCCACAAACCGATCTAGCGGCGAAACTGTTCTTAACATAATAATCTAAGCAAAACCCAACTCTAAACGATAACGACTACTGAATAAATATGATTAGGGACGTCCTAGGGTTGCCCTAGAGCGCACACCCCCATGGGCTAAGCCCTTGACACAATGACACATGAGATACGTGGCTTGTTTTACAGATTCCCGGCAGCTCGGTAGGAATATTGATGTGGGATATTGATCTGAAAGTAAACTCCATAAGCTTTCCAACATGTAGACATGAGCCTCGAAATTTCTTCTAGATCAGCGGCTAGGTCCGTTTTAAGTTGATGCTATCAGGAGGCCCGAATCCGAATCCAAAACGTGTAGAATTTTATCTCTTGTCTTCTATAGACCAAAAGTGACGTGGTGAGATGAAACAAATACTTAGAGAAGGTCTTAGTTTGGTCCCCAATCAACTTCTTCAATCATCCATGCATTCCTTATGCTCGATCTCTTTTCTTTCAACCAAGCAAGTAACTCTATAAATGAAAACACACAAAACTTATTGTGTAGCAACGTTTGTTTAAATATATAACAAGTAAATCTAGCATAAAACATATGCACACTTAGTTGATTAATACATAAGGTAGTTATGGTTATATCCGAGCTAGTCATATCCTCATCATATCGTTTAACAATGATCTGTATACCATATTTCTATTGGAAATATTGGGAAGATAACTACAGACACTATGTTCAGTAGGTTGATTTCCCAGATTGAATGGCATAGGATCAGCATCCTTACTGACTTGCCATTACACTCATCCATGGAAAAAAGAAGTTCAAATTATTTGGGCCATATATCTCTTGAAAACAGGAAAATAAAAATGAATCTCTTCAAAACCATGCACATGAAGAGGAAGGCAGCCCAAAGCCTTCCAGTCGACTACTGCATAAAAAAAAGAGTCAGAAGATATAGGGATCCAGAATTAGTTAGTAAGCAAAGAAAGAAAATCTAAGCGCAACAATCGCTAATCGCCGGGCATTTCCTGAGCCGCATCCAAGCAATCAACGTGGCCGAGCTGCGTTGCCGCCGTCACAGGGACTCCGGAGGCAACCACTTCCACCACCTTAACAACAGCGAGGCGTAGTCCTTGATATGTCGGCGTTGGGATCTGCCGGCGGAGGAGCAGCCCGATGCAAGGCGATGCGGAGGGGGGCTGTGGCCGCGTGGATCGGGGGATTGAGGGGACGCCGAGGTCGGGGAACGGGGGGAGAGGCCGCCACCACCGGTGGTGGATGACGCGGCGATGGCAGATGAGCCGATGGAGGAGGAGTCGCAGCAGGACTCACGGAAGAGGCAAGACGCCGCGGCGGTGGAGGTAGTCGCCGTCGGTAGTGGTGGGCAGGGAGCTCGGCGGTAGAGTGGATGGCGGCGGCGAGGAAGGGGATGATGGCAGCTGGGTTTCAGTGGATTTGGGAATTGGAATCGGCTAGGGTTTGAGGAACCAGGGTATGAAGCAATCGCAACGCGGCTTTACCGAAATGACCCTAGTGCGTCGACAATAGTTATTGAATTATTTAGACAAAACAGTCAATTCAAATTTAAAATGGCTTGACCGCGAAGTGGCCCGACCGCGAAGATTTTGCTTCTGAAAAATTTTGGCTCCCGCCCCACAAAAAATTTGGCGCCTACAGCTGCAGTATCATTCTTGTTTGGAAAAAAAAAAACTATATGCAAAAATAATTTCAAGAGCAAATAAACAGTATATTCCAACATAAATATATTTTTAATAAAATGAAGACATTTGGTGAAAATAGGTGAAAATGCTACCAATTTTCTGAAATGGTATACAAAACAAATTACAAGAGCAAATGAACATTATATTCCTACATAAATATTTTTTAAATAAAAATAACACGTGTGGTGAAAATGTTACCAACAAATTCAATTGAAAACATATATGTGGTAAAGACGAAAACCAAATTATATTCATATGTAATGTTATGCCAAAGTTATATGCAATTACTCCCTTCGGACAATTATACTCGATGTCGATCGGTCTGCATAAGTCGACGGTTTGTTATACGATCATTCAAACTGAATCTAACTTGATTCCTCATCAAATGTTTTTTTTAAGCATGACATAAATAATTTTATATTTGCATAAAAAAAATTTACATTACACGAATGGTCAACCGTTGGTAAAATAAATAAATGACGTCAAAAATAACTACCGGTGTTTCAAATGCAAAAATCAGAAACAGAACTCATCGAGATCTACAACTATCGTATTGGTATTTTTTACAAATAAGTTCATTTGAAAAATTCAAAATTTGAATTTTCAAAATTTGATAACTTTGAACAAAAATTGGGGTTAATAAATGATTTCAAATAGAAAAGTCACCAAAACCAAAGTTGTAGAACTCATCGAGATGCAAAATTTTTATTTTGATCATGTCTCCATCTACAAAATTTATATCTCTCTCTTATAGTTTATATCTCTTATAGTTTTATAAATTTTATGAGCAATGTTACTATCACTTTGTCGGATGAAGAAACGATCAAAATAGAAGTTATAGATATAGATGTGTTATACAGCTTTGTTATTGATGATTTTTTAAGTTGAAATCATTTAGAATTTAAAAATGTTGTTTGAAGTTGTCATAATTTGAAATTCAAATTCAAATTATTGAAACAAAATCATATAGCAAAATGACCAAAAAAAAAGTTGTAGATCTTGATAAGTTGTACGACTTTGTGTTGACAATTTTTTTCATTTGAAATCATTTACTACCCGAAAAATTATTTGAATTGAGAGGAGGGAGACAAAATGGATTTCTAGGCGAGGGAGGAGCAAAAGGGCTAGGCCGACGGCCCAAAGAGGGAGGAGGGACAGAGAGGCTGCGGGCTGACGGAGGGAGAGAGTAATACTTGGGCCCAAAAAGGCCCAAGGATTAAGAGATGAATTTTGATTTGTTTTCCATTTATTTTAACAGGTTAAATGAACTTTGTAGTATTAAAATTAGTTACTGAGCTCCGAAAATTCACGGAAAATTTCCGAGAATAATTTAGACCATGTAAAATATTACAAAAATATTTTCGGCCGTGATTTTTAAAGGAAAATTTTATTTTCCTTATTAATTCACTTGATTAAATTGCTTTAACTTTTAATATATTTTTTCTAGAAATGCATTATATAAATCTATAACATTTGCTTTTGCTTTGTGCCCCTTATGACAAATTAATATTCGTCATTATGTCCCTTTGAAATACTTTATGACGATTTCTAATTGGTATTAACGACGAACATATTTTTTTCGTCACTAAGACACCCCATCTCATACTAATTGTCATAAAATAGAATGTGCTAATGACGAATAGCTCCGATGTCACGAGAAATTCGTCACAGAAGGTCATATTTCTTGTAATGTCTTTAGTTCCGATTTACTTGTCACGGTTAGTACAGCCAATACTAAAGATCGAGATCTTTAGTCCTGATCTGCAAATCCATGATGAAGATGATGCAGTTCTTGGATCAGATGCGCTCAGCAAGTAGATTCTTTTTTTTTGGGGTGGGGGGTGGTGGTGGAGGTGGTGGTGTAGTTAAGTTGGGGTTTTGTTCGTCGTGTGAATCGTGTCTGTTTGCTGATGCAGCTGCTTGTGGGTAGAGTCTGGATGTTCTCTTGTTTATGTAAAGACTGTGTAAAATTTGGTTTCTTTGGCTTTCTTCAAAAACCGGGTAGTAAAGTGTCTGATCTCTAAAATGTATTCCTAATATCTGATCCTATTTCATGAAAGAGCCTGTAGCATAATGGTTACAACTTACAAGAGTCTCAGTAGCACCTTAAATCCTAAGTTCGACTCCCCATGAGAGCGAATCGATGGGTGGAGATATGGCTTAGTAAGGATAGCTAAACGAACAAATACCATATTTATACTATAACCATATAACCATATAGAAATATTGTATAATCAATGAATTAAGGCAAACAAAAAATTTTTGAAATAAAGTAATAATCTTTGCGCCATACATAATTCATCATAGATTAAAAGATAATAGTAAGCATGTCAATTTGCAAATATTAGTCAATTCATAAAGCATGATTGATAGATACTTTTAAAAATTGATAAATATATGAGAAAACAAACCGCTAATAAATCACTAAGCCACAAGATCAAAATTCAAAGGAGAGAAACAATCAATCACTTATTATTGTCTATCAAATTGAAAATCCACAAGAAGTGCATTACATACCTTGATTTCTAAACCTTCTGCCGATGATACTTTTGCAACTAGGCATAGCATTCAGCCTCAATGGACTTCCTCGCCTGCGGGCAAATGCAGTGATGTTTGTATACTTGATCGTTGAATGCGAACTGGAACCATGGCCATGACCACGCCAATTATATAAAAAAAATCTGATCCTGTTTCTAACAGTGGTATAACTCGCACTTCTATATGTCCCATCTGAATTGGTAATTGATTAAATTAATTTGGATTGGTCTAATGCATGATTGCTTGTGCGGAGCTGTTGGAGCGCACGGGTGCCCGTCAGGCATTGCGCAGGTATGTTTGATACAGCTCTAACTTCTAAATTTAGCTCCAGGAGTTGGGTCTGGAGTGGAGTTGTGGAGCTGCCTAAACCCAGCTCCACAACTCTAGTTCATTTTGTTTGAGAGCTCCACCCAGCTCCACTCCCAGTTTTGGTGAAGCTGAAACTGTTTGGCTGAGCTCCAGCTCCAGGAGGGGTAGAGCTGGAGCTGTGCCAAACAGGCCCGCAGTCCGTGTTTCTCTCCATGTCCGGTTTTAAATTGATCCATGTGTGCTTATTTATAAGTCTGTAGGAGCTTCTTTGAATGTGAGCCCACTTGTTTTTGAGGCCCAGTGAGAAATATATTGGCCCAAAACATTTATACATACAAACTTCATATATGTATTATATATATATACATATATATATATATATAATATGTGCATATGAGTTTTATACATTTTATACACATAAATTTTGTACCTATAACTTCATGCTTGTAAATGACAACGAATTGCATATGGCCCATGTATATGAATGGGCTACAGTTCCTTTCGGGCCATGTGCATGGGTTTTTTTTCCCAAAAACATATAAGCCCATTTAAAAGAATGCACATGAGAGAAATATCATTACCCTCCACCTGCTAAATGGGAATGGAATAGGCTAAGATTGAAATAGAAATGACCGTCGATAAAAAGGATTTCGTGTGATGGTGTGAGATGCTATGCACCGTGGAGATTTGTAACATATATACCACAGAGATTTGGAATGGCATGGCTTTATGCAAAACACCATAAGCATAAGTGATATCTAAGTAGTTAAAAGAAAATCCTTATATGAGAATGTTGGGCATGTTCACTTTACCATCGCTTTCAACCCAAGTAAATTTTTGATAGAGTAACAAACTAAACACTACCTTAGTACCTTACCAATATCATCTTAGCAAAATTTGATGGTTCCCAAACTTTCTAATCATAAAAACGCTACCAAAATTCGGTAACATCAAAATTTACCAAATTGAAATTGGCAATAAAGTGAAATGCCCGTAAATTTAACGACTCAAAATAAATAAACATATCAGTCAGGAGACTTGACAACTGGTGAGCATTAGTGTAAGAAGTTTATTTTAAACCCCGTAACCAAGGGTGAAACGTAACGTGGCCTCTGGCCACCCGGGCTATTGCCTAAGGCCTTCGATCGGAGGCCCATTAGGATTAAGATTTTTCAGTATGTAACTAGCATGCAAGGCTCAGTATAAATTTGCCGTCAAACAATACCATTTTATTAAGTTATTAATTGCGCAATGTTATGAATTTGCTACTCAAATCTGTCAAACATCTTCTCCACCGCTCAAACGTACGTGAATCAGAACGCATACATATATGTAGGCATCCTTGCGTGATATAGCTAAATGGATCATGCAGACTGATGACTCTTCTGGGAGGACAAGGCTTCTATGGCAGTACCCAGCGGCCACGCCGACTCCACGTAGTAATCCCCATACTTCACCTGTTTCACAAGCGTCATCTCCCTAGTTGGCTTCAAACCTGCGAAACCATAATTCCAATTTCTATGTCAGGTGTTGTTGCTACTTGCTAGTAACTTCAGTGTGGACGAATTTAATTCGGTTGTTCTTTAGTACGCCAATTTTGTAAAGAGTATATTAATTTTTCAAAGTGAACTAATATTGAAATGGAAACAAGTTACTTAAAGATTTGCCGCAAGTTCAAAATTTATTTACTATAGCACCACATTGTTTAAAATTTATTTTTCAAAATTTATTAAGCCTAATTAATCCGTCATTAGCAAATATTTACTGTAGCACCACATTGTTAAATCATGGCGCAATTAGGCTTAAAAGATTCGTCTCGCAATTTACACGCAATCTGCGTAATTAATTTTTTTTCTATATTTAATACTGCATGCATGTGTCCAAACTGCATGCATGTGTCCAAACATTCGATGTAACAGAATGAAAAGTTTTTGCGTGGGAACTAAACAGGGCCTAAGTGCAATTTTGCATTGTTTGTGTTCAACGTTTAACCGTTCGTCTTATTTGAAACATTTTTATTATTAGTATTTTTATTGTTATTAAATGATAAAACATTAATAGTACTATATGTGTGACTAATTTTTTTAAAAAAATTTATAATTTTTTTAATAAGACAGATGATCAAAGTTGTACACAAATATCCACGACACGACTGTACTTATTTTACTATAGGATGGATGTATTATATTTTGGAACGGACGAAATATTTTTGCAATTACTTACCGAAGCCCTTTGTAAGCAATGTGTACTGGTACGTCAGGTCCATGCATATGAACTGCACGTCGAACGCATCCGGGTACGCGGCCGCGGCCTCGCCGGAGCTCAGCGAGCAGGCCTTCGCCGCCGCCTCCGCGAACGCCGCCGGGGTGGTCACGGCGCTCGGCGCGTCGTCGGCGACGAACCCGGCGTGCACCGCCCTGTCGTAGAAGTAGGACGCCACGTACAGGTCGGCCATGCCGGCGCCGCCGCCGCCGTTCCACACGCCGTTGAAGCTGCAGTTCCGGGACTTGCATGGCGCGTCCAGGCCCAGCGCTGCCGCCTCCTCGCCGCACTTGCCGTGGTCCGCACCTTCCGGCGACGCCGCCGTACCTTCGTCGAGGTCATCGACCAAGAATAAATCGTCAAATTATTTTCGTTTGCGGTTTCGTTTTGAACATTTCTTAACGGGCGACCATGCAAAAAAGGAGGAAATTTAATTTGCTCCTATTTGAATAAACTTTGACTAAATTAGAAAGAAATGATTTTGTTTTGAAATTTTCTGGCTAAATAGTTTCATGCGGGGTTCTAAAATTCCTCAATTATTTATGTCGAAAATCCATGAAAATCATTCCACCAGCCTCTACAAAAACTAGAATATTAGGAAAGGACCTGTAATATCAAATAATTAGAATGGGTGAGACTTTGAATCCAGGTCGTCTAGCCCACTACCAGCCTCTACATATAGACGTTTTTGGTATTAATGTGACACATTTAAATCTAGAAATTAAAGTATCTTTTTCTGGGACATACCATTGAATCCGCGAAGCATGCAGGAGCTGAATTGCCCATTCTTCGTCTTAAGAATCTCGACGCGAGAAGCTTGGAGTCCATAATGCAAGTAACTGTTCATTCAAGATTATGGCTGATCATCACCATTGCCTAAATTAAATAATTACTACTTATTTCCTTGCTTTACACAACTAACTCTGATTGATCTTCAGAAATTAATCAAGCCCGAGTTAGTCTGTTTTTATGTATTCTTTTAATTCAAAGCTGCAGGCTAGGCTTAATTAACTGTTGTCTGAACCACAGGTCCACAGCCATTTGTTGTCAATACAGACCAAAATTAAGTTAACAAAAATTGTATGGAGCTGAAGAAGTAAGATATAATTTGGTAAGAAGTTGTTGTCGATTCTACCTGTGAACATAAAGGTTGTAATCTTTTCCCTTGAGATACTCCTTTGTAACATAAGGATCTTTGCCGACAGGGACTGGAGGAGCGTTTTCTGCAGCATCTGAAGAAATGGCATAGGCCATTTGAACTGAACCACCTCCGAGATCGATCACTCCTACGGTTTTTGAGTAATCCCCTCCTAACTTCCCCAAATGATAGTTCAGAGCAACCTGCACCATGTACAATATGGAATTTTTATTTTCCGAAATGATATATTTATATAAAGATGTAAATTGTCAGAAAATTTCTGCTCTGAATGACAGTATGTCAAACATTTCATACCCAGAGGTTGGATCCTTCTTGAGAACCCCCAAGGACACTGATCCATTCTGGTTTGTACTGGAAATTGCTCTTGCTGTGGACAAGATCTCGAACCTGTAAGTAATATTATTGAAAACATGTCATTTTTGTGATCAATATATAATCTAGAAACGGTTAAGATCTTTGCAAAAGTAGAGTACATCATCTGATGAAACCAGATTACGGTGAGAATATTATTTACCGCTTCAAGAATTTGCTCTGACTTCTCATCTCCAATCAGTCTTAGACCAGCAGTGGCCTGAACACCAATTTGATTACACCAAACATAAAATAGTTCTTAAGATCCTTTCAAGAATAATTAATTCCAGTTTCAGTAAGATCAGTAAGTACCCCAAGTTTGAGGGGAGTTCTTTTCTGAAGCTGCTTGGGAACAACACCTTTAGCCTTCTCTAGCAGAGGAGCAATGGAGTTTGCAGCTTCCTGTGGTTTGCCATCATATGAGCTCAACCCGGGCTTCACCTATATTTTTTTTCGAATATGAGCCTATATGAAGTTACAACTTTTTTCATAGAATCCACAAACTATCCTCATAACTGTTCCATGCACGTATGCTTTACACTTCAAAAATAAGCTGCAGAAATCTTGAAGCCTGCTATACGCACGCTTCACACTTTAAAAAGGAGAAGAGATAATCTTGAAGCATACTCCAAGTATATGGAATACAACGTCGCGTTTTCTTGCTGGCAAGAGCATTTGAAATTCAACTATTTTTTGTGGTCTTCCAAGTGAGAATTTGACTATAATTTTATAGTCAAAATTTATTTATGAAATCTAATAAGTTTAAGTGATTATAAAATTATTTTTCAAGAAAAATATGGACATACGATTTGAAACTAAGTACTTTAAAAGTTATGGATGGTTATAGTATTAAGGCTGTGTTCTTTGTTAGGAGTTACCAACTCTCCACCCTCGTTTTCCGCGTGCATGCTTTTCAAACTACTAAACGGTGTTTTTTTTTTAAAAAAGTTTCTATACGAAAGTTGCTAAAAATATCATATTGATCCATTTTCTTTTAAAAAAAATAGCTACTCCCTCCATTCCATAATATAAGATACAACCACTTTTTTTAGATGTTCCATAATATAAGACATGCATGCATGGAGGCAATTAACTATGACCCCTTCTCCATTAAATTATTACATTTTTAAATCCTCCAATCTCATGTTCTCTAATTCTATTGGATGCATGCATTGTATTTATTAAGATGATACAAACCACAAAATGATAATAATTATTTCTTGGTTTTTGGGTTAGAGATGGTTATGCCTTATATTTTGGAATGGATGGAGTAATACTTAATTAATCATGCGTTAATGCGAACATCGTTTTGCGTGCCGGGGAAGAGGGGTTCCCAACCCCTCCTCCCGAACACAGCCCTAGAAGTTTGACTTGCTAGTCAAATTAAAAGTTACCCCTCCGTTTCATATAATATATTATAGTCCCTCCGTTCCAAAATATAAGCATTTTTAGTATAGTGACAAGTCAAACGTTTTCAACTTTGACTATTAATAGCAAAAAAATAAAAAAAATTACTCATGTAAAATTGATGTTACTAAATTTATCATTATGCAAACTATCATAATATATAACTTTTTTATTTAAAATGAAGCGACCCTCGTATTCCACTTCCGAGGTAGAATACTGGTCTACGGCTCATTTCTTGGTAAGAACCAACTTACCAAGAACTGAGCACACCAGAGTAGTATAGCAGAAACAATTGTAGCGAAACCCATTAAATAAAAACCATAAAAATAACTTTTGCCAAAATAACCACTACCAATACCTTGCTACTCTAGACCTTCATCACCTTCAACTCTCAGTTGATGTAGAGATATGGAACGATTCTTTGCTTTGATCTTGATCAATCATGTAGAACATTTCTTCACCTAATTGTTAGCTCAACACTACAAGGAATAATATATATAGGGGATGAGTACGAATGGTACTCAACAAGTCCAACTATAGAAATCCAACAAATACATGCCCATAATCCACCTGCATAATACATATATCTCCAAATCCCATAATCCAAAAGGAATTTTATGCATGTTCATAAAACAGTGTAATAAAATCTCAAATTAAGTAATTATAAAATCTATTGCATATAAGGCACCACAGGCATTAGAACCTCCGATAGGTTCCTTTCCTGCCGCGTTCACAGTTTCTACCCGAAACAGGGAGTAACATATCATAATTCATACACTTTGCAGAGGTGTGTCGCTGTACCCACAGATGCCTTAAACCTTTTAATGCCCATGCCCGTCGGCGCTTGAAGCACACTTCATGGTGTATGCCGGCAAGGCTAAGGTCACAAGCTTTTCATCAATCCCATCTGTCAATTATCTCTGCGGGTGATTCCCGCAACAACGGCGAATCATTGGATCCCGCAACAACGGCGATTCACATCATCTAATCGGATTCCGCAACAACGGCAACCCTCATCGCTAGGCCACGCTCACAGGATTCGCGGAAGTCCTTAAGCCCGCAGGATAAAGCCATTAAGAAAGAACTACTAAGCTAGCCTGTCGCATTCCAGGTCATGTGGTCGACACGATCGCTACGGCGCTTGAATGCCATATAACAGTTGTTGTTTAACCTTATGATGATAAATATATGCAACTGAACCCCCACCACCATGGCAAGTTCAGAATACATCTATAGTATGACCGACTGCTCCACCAGCCAATCCAATCCATCAGCATATTTATTTTAATCATAGAAAATATAATTTAATGCAATGTGATACATATAGATTGCAATTATAAAAATATAACAAGAGCTGGTCAAAGGTGTTGGACTTGCCTGAGATACCCGAAATCGGAGAACAAATAAATCAATGAAGAATTCCAGAAATCCAAGATAAACATCCAACTGAAAGAAACAATAAAACACAACTAAATACGAGAATATTTATATGAATGTGATGCACATCATATGCCTAACCCTAATGCACATGCTGGATATATATAAGTCATGGACTTGCTTTTATTAAACTTATATTTTATAAGAAAGAGTAATTATTTTACTTAGAAGAAATTTGATTCACTGAAGAGATTTTATTCAACAGCCCCAAGATATATTGTTTTCATAGAAATAAATATATTTGTTTGCTTAGAAAAATAGGTTGTAAGATATATTTCAAGAAATACTTTTATTTAGATTTATAATATGAAAGATTTGGTTGTATATATATTTACTTCAAAAAGACACACTTTAATTTAATTTAAAAAATCATCTGAAGGGAATTAAAATAAGTAGCTGCAAGAATACATTAGAATATGCAAGAATTAAGATTGAATAGTTTAAAGAGTTTAAATGTCATATATTAATTTTTCTTTATTTTCTAACTCTTCCCCTAAATTTTATTAGCCCATCTACAACACAACCCACCTAGCCCATCTTCCTCCTCTTCTCTCTTTTTCTCGTTCTCTTCCTCTCCCTCACGCTCTCTGCAGCGCCGCCGCTCACACCGCTGCTCCTCCTCACGCCGGCCGCTGCTCCCTGCCTCCGGCAGCCGCCCCGCAGCCGCTGCCTGCCTGAATCGTTCCCGTGGCTCTTCATAAGTCTATCTCCAAGCTAACCCTAGCCATCAACCCCTCTCCAGTCTCCAATCGATGCTGCTGCTGGCTACTGCTCTCAACAACTGAGATTGGAATTTCCCAGCCCCAGCGCCCCTGATTCAAGCATGGCTCAGACCAGCCGTGTCTCCCTCCCTAAACTCCTCCTCTCTGATCCCTTCTTTCCTTACTTCTGTGATGTGATCTAATTGGTGTTCTCTTGTGTGGTAACCTACTGTGAATTTCGATGCTTGTGAACTAGTTCTAATGACCAACTTGATGGTACTATACTCAGGATTATCCTGCTGTCTGTAGGATTCTAGATTGATTGATTTGCTATAGTTGGATGATGACTGTATGCTCATGATGATTGAATGCTCACATGAATAAACCTATAAATTTATTACTAAAATTAAAATCACACTAATTTAATTATATCCTTATATATGCTATAGATAATGGAATTTTATAACCCATGAGACCTGATCTTGAATACAAATAAATGTTGACTAATTTACTGCTACTGTCTATATGTACTGCCTCTTGCCTCTATATGATTTACTTGATTTGAATTATTCATGCAGGGAGAAATCAGACTTATTGATGACCTAACTACGCTATGGTTTTTATTCAGATATACCTTATTGTTTCCTGATGATTTCATAAACGACGATTGCATATAATTAGACTGAAGATATATTTGTACATACTAATAGATGTCATTCTTTTCTCTAAATATGCTCTGCTCTTCTAGCTGACCTACTATAGATACCTATAATTCTGCTAATGGATCTTAGATGCTCTATTTAGTTTCTGCACTGAGAATAGATCACTGTCTACCCACTTATGCTCTTCCTATTTAACTTGAAATAGTAGCACAATATTGATCTTATGTTAAGCTCTTGAGGTTAAATAGAACAATAATTATTTCTAATTATGCATGCATTCAAAATTATCCTATGATGGCTTCACTGAGCATTGATTTAAATAACTATATACATATATAATCCTTAACTCAAATGCACCTGTAGATCATCAGAGATAATTCTTGCTGTTAACCATGTAGTGAGATAGCTAATCTATACTTGAATTATCCTTTTTAAGAATCCACTAAATTTAAGATGATACTATATTGTCCAATTACTCATAAAAAACTATGTCTTGAGTGCATATGATGTACTCTAATTTAAGTGCAGGTTTTGATCTTCCTCAAAAAGCTAGAATGCTTAAGCTTAATTTTTTTACAAAGATGTATATGCAGTCACACTCCTACACATACTAGTATATGCTCAGATTAAAATACTTATGCCTTGCCTATCTCACTTATGAGTCTATTTATTGATCCTAGGTCTATATGATGCTCTCCAAATAGATAAACAGCAATTGTTCTGTTATTAAATCATGAATGGTCTTGTTTATATCTAATGAAGACAGATGCATACCTATAATTTCTAATCATACTAGAGCATGCACAGATCGATGTAGATGCCATGTTTTAATTTAATTTTTCTTGATTTATCTACTTGACAATCTTACCTTCAACTGTATTCTGATATTTGGTGATGATATTTCCTGGCTACTGAATCCTCTTGAGCTTCCCTCAATTAATCTTCATTTTTGTTAATTAATTTCTTTGCTAATCCTAATTCTTGGCATCCTGCTGGAACTGCTACAGGTTGCTACTCCTCCTAGAGTTTGTTTGGCACCTTTTTGAGATGAAATCCCTTGCTTCCTCCTGAGCTTGAGCTGAAACCCCTTGCTCCACTTGTAAATCAGGTACTTGTCCTCTTGTCTCTTGTTTTCCAGGTACTTCTTGACTGCTTCTTGCTATCTTTCTCGATCTGGTACTGGTGATTATCTTCCTCCTCTTGAAGCTCATTCTCTTGCTTGATTTTTGCTCCATCTTGCTTATTGACCTGAGTTTCTTGCTTCTTCTAAATCTCAAGCAAGCACTGCTTCACCTTCTACTCCCTTGTCTTTCTCCCTCTCTCTGGTTGCTTGACCACAGATGCTATAGTTGAGCTGTGGTGTGGTTGAGGTATAGAACTTTTAGTTGGTTATTTCTCTTTCTCCCAATCTCCACTGATTTCCAGCCGTGGCTGCTTGCTGTTGCTGGGATCTTACTACTACTATGGCTGCTGTACTACTGCTCTGCTAGCTCGTTCTCCCTGGCTACTCTCTGATTGCCTTCCCTTGGATAATACAATGTGATCTTGTAAGTTGTATTGTCTCTCCAGATGAACTACTAGCTACTGCTGCTGCTCATTGCAGCCAAAAATGGTAGTACTACTAGCTCACCTTGGTCTCTACGACAGTATAGCTTGGTTTGGGAGAAATTTCACACTGAGATGGTTAATTTGGTGGAGCTGAACTGGTGACTCACCTGCTGGTTGTTTGGTGTCTTCATGCATGCTAGACACCTAACCATAGCATGCTCGGTGGAATGATGGATAGAATTTACTAATTTTCAGTTTAAATGGAAAATCTGGTAAAGTATGATACGTTTGATACTTTTGCACTTGAGTCCCTCAAGTTTAGTAAAATTGGAGGTTACTATGAGTTTAGGGACTGATGCAATGCCCTAGAACTCAAGAGTTTTTCTGAAAAAAAATGATTATTAAATCTTTGACGAGATGGTTCAGTTTATTGTATTATATCTATAAGCACCATGTATATACACAATATATGGGATGCATACTGTATAAGATTTCTAGTGTATAATTATATGCATGTATGTATGCAGACCTGCAGTAGTAAATTGTGAATAAAGAACTGTGTGATTTCTACTGTGCACATGTGTACCTCACTTTGTGACGACTAATCTACGCTACAGTTTAACCAAAACTAAATTATCCCTCTCCTCACCAGGTTTACTCTAACTAAAAATAAATCAATGATGCATATGGATATGGCTTGATAAAAAATCAATGATGCATATAGATCCTAGCCAGCATCGTGGCTCAATCAACACCGCTCTCAGCCAGTGTGACTAAGTCATTAGCGTGACTAAGACTATAGCTAAAAACCCAGGATATTACATAAAATATCTTATTTTTATATATATTGTTGGTCAAAGTAGCATCTTGGAGACCGTGTCAGAGTCCAAAAATACTTATATTTTGGGACGGAGGGAGTAAATTGTTTTGACATTTTTCCAGTTAAACTTTTTTAAGTTTCAGTAAACTGGTAGAAAAATAAATATAGAAATATTTTTAATACAAAATAAATATATTATCGAAATATATCAATTTTATATTTAACGCACTAATTTGTGTTATATTGCAAAAAATTTTCAATAAACTTAGTTAAATCTAAATAATTTTTACTGGAAAAAAAATAAAAATAACTTATAATATAAAACGGATAGTACTAAACAAGGCACACATATTTTTAAGATTCAAATATTGAAATAGTTGATGAGTAATTATTCTACTATAAATTAGATTGAATTTTATAAACATAAAATAGATATTCGGATTTACTTCTGTAATTTTGTTCGTACGAATACTGTAGCATATGAAAACAATGTATTAGGACAGTGGGTGTATTTATGACTAGTGAGAGTATATTTTCTGAAAAATGTTAAAAGTTTGACACTTCACAATTTTGGTCCTAAATTTATAATGTGTTGGGTCTACAGGTGGGTCCCAATCAAATGTCCCTTTGGTCGGCAAAATTGAATTTTTTAGATAGATTTAGAAAAGATCTGTTTAAATTCAGTGAAAATTATGTTCAAATTTCAAATCATTTTATCATCCCGAATTTTGCTCTGCCCCGAAACCTTTTTGATTCTGGAAAAGTAAAGCCAGCACACAGGAGCAACACCAAATATATATTTTAGTCCACTATACTTTAAACCTGATAACCAAAATTTTTAGCCACCCAAAATATATATTTTTTTAATAAAAATAGCTTCTACTTTTTAAATAAAATACATTTGGACTCTCATTTTCATTTTTGTGTTACAACAGCCACATGTATGCTTGGGCCCGTACGTTGCCAGTGTGATTCTCTGTTTTTAAATTAACCATACCATATCGAACCACGTGTATCAATCTGAGCGGTGTGTTCATGCATTTTTTTATATACTTTTGAGATCGTCCTTAGAATCATTTGTTTTGGTTATTCAAATTAAAGTATGAATTAGTACATCTCTGCTGATTCCATATATATATATAATAAGTTGTTTCAGCCTTGTGCGAAATGATAAACAAATAAATAAAAATGTTTTTTTTTGCAACTTCCTCTAAATTGTTGTACTAGGGAAAAACCGTTTGTATAAACAAAGGTAGTATTTAGTAGTTAAGAACAAACTAGTAAGAAAATTTTAAAAATTATGCGGATATCTGAAACAACTTATATTTAATTAGCAAAGAATAAAAATAACAGCTTGTATTTTGCAACCGGCTGGAGAAACTGTGTGGAGACCTAGTTTCCACTGCCAAAACAATAAAAAAATATCATTGTATATTTGTATGTATCTATCCTATACTTTCTATATAGTCGATACCCACTAGTAATTATTAAAAGCTCAAACTTAAAATACAAATATTTTCACACAAGCAAGACACATCGTCTTCTCCCTACATTATTTTCATAACATTTCAACATTTATCATTCGTATAATTTTCACATATACCCATCCACTAATTCCACAATAAAACGTGGGGTATCACGTTTGTTGCAGGCGTGGTCCAAGCTATCGTCTCCAGACCGAAACACGTGAATGTTGACGTTATCGATACTCCTCATCTACTCAATGAGCCATGATGTTTCAACTTAAAATTGCCAACTACTCAACTTTATCGAATTGAAATTTCTACCAAAATTTGTTGCATCCGATCCACCTCTGTAAAAACTGTGAAAAGTTTGAAACTAAATTGTGAGTTCCTCATGACAATAGGCGAGGAAGTTACACGCGACATGCAATTTTAATAATCAACTCATGTTAGGCTATACAGAACTTTGATTTTTTTTCCTTGGTCTCGAACTTCGTGATGAACTCCATTCTATCTCTCCAATGAAAAATGTGAGCCCTGCCTAAATGTCTTATGTCTAGTTATTGAGCATGCAAATTAAGTTTATATATCTTTTTCTTTTTACCGATTGTTACATGAACAGTTTACTCTCGCCACGTAATACTCCCTCCGTTCTTAAATATTACGCTGTTACTTTTTTTTAAACATATTTGACCATTTATCTTATTCAAAAACTTTTATGAAATATATAAAACTATATGTATACATAAAATTATATTTAACAATAAATCAAATGATAGAAAAATAATTAGTAATTACTTAAATTTTTTTAATAGGGCGAACAGTCAAACATGTTTAAAAAAATCAACAACGTCAAATATTTAGGGCCGAAGGGAGTACAAGTGTTGTCAATTCATACCTTGGCGAAGAGCTCCATGTCGTCGCCGATCTTGACGAGGTCCATCTGCTTGTCGAACCTGAAGACGTGAACCCGGCTCCCGGTGCTGCCGGCGTCGAAGATCACGGCGTACTTATCGTTCCCGGCGCCGTCCTTCCTCGCCGAGATCTGCGGCGCCAGCAGGTCGTCGTCGGCCGAAGACGACGCTGCAGCACTACTCATCCCGGCGGCCTTCCGGCCGAGCACCACCGCCGCGTCGCCGGAGACCACGCCATGCCACGACGACACCGCGACGGCGAGGACGAGGAGGACGGCGTGCAACAACACGGCGGAGCGTGCCATCGCTGCCGCCGCCGATGAAAGCGCCTAGCTCCGAGCTGGCAAAACTGCGCGCCGCGCTCAGCTACGAGCTAATACTAGCCACTTCTATCCACCGATGGAGTCAGGGAGTTGCTGGTGGGTGAGCAGGTGAACGATCTAGTCCATTTATATCTTGCAAGCGAGCACGGTGAATGTTTAGATACTAATGTATATAGAAATAATTTTACATCTTCAGCCTCTGCCAACCAGCACGCGTACGGCTAAGCGAGCGAGGTGAAATAAACGGATTCCGTACGCGTGTTATATAGTTCACGTCAAAATTAGAAGTTTGGTTGAAATTGAAACGATGTGACGGAAAAGTTAGAAGTTTGTGTGTAGGAAAGTTTTGTCATTCTACCACATGCCGCTGCCACTGCCACCCTCCTTTTACGACACCTATCGCCACAAACGTTGATCTCCTCCACTCTAACCAAATCTAGGAGACCGATGGGAGGGGACTGGAGCCTCCGCTATCACCCCTCCTTCTCCCTACCGTCGATCGATGCAAGACACCGCCGATCTGAGGCGCTGCCAACCACACCTCTGGCCAGTTGCGAGGAAAAGGAGGGATGGAAGGGGATAGAATAGGAGGGGAGGGCAGTGGAGCATCCGCCACCGCCCCTCCTCCCTATCGTCAGGTGCTGCAGACCAACCTCCAGCCAGATTTGGAGGGGAGAAGCCCCCATCACCACCATGCTGCCCTGCTGCCAGGAGTGGAGGAGAGGAAGGGGAGGGGAACTGGTGGTGGAGGCATGGTGAAGGAGGAGATTACCAAGACTTACTCGCTGCGAGCTTCGCTCGATCGATCGGGTCCTGATTTTAGTAACGCCCCCACACTTTTTCGGGTTAACTAGATACATGCCATTAAAAATATGCCGGTTTTAAAATATGCCATCAGTATTCGTGTATTTGGATCCATACCATTATAATTTTACACATATTCGTGATACGCCACTGAGATGCATTTACAATAAATTTTTGACCAAATTACCCTTCTTTCCTTCTTCTTCCTCTTTCTCCCCTCTCCTCTCTTCCACGAGACTGGCGATGGCAGTGGCAAGCGCGACCGGTGATGGACACCGCAGTCGCTGTCCCCTCCCTCTCCGGCGAGCAGATCCGGTGGGTATGTCCTCTTCTGCTCAGCGTCCGAGCCGTTCCACAACTCCTGCATGGCCCTCGCAGCCACCATCCCCATGGTCGTCACCTCCGTCGACACCGACGAACCCGCAGATGCTGCATGTGTGTACTACTAGCTCAGCTCCTCCATGACGCTAGACATGTACATGGCCACCCATCTCGGCGGTGACCTGCGTGCCGTGCACCGACTTGAGCATGAACCCGCCGATGCCAAGGTCCGGCTTGCCGCTCGCGTCACCGTCGTGGTAACCCACTGTGGCGCGTCTGGTCCATGCTGGCCATCTTGTCCTCGGCCGAGATGCAGAGCAAGCCCAGCTTGTTGAGCACCAAGAACAGCAGGGCCATGGTGAAGCTCACCCACGCCATGATGACTAGGATGACCACTATGTGCGCCCCGAGCAGCCGGCCGCCGCCACCGCCCATGAAAAGCCTGCAAACAGCGCCGTGAAGATGATGATGAGGACACAACTAGCTCGGATATAACCATGACTACCTTATGTATTAACCTACCAAAGGTGCATATGTTTTATATTAGATTTACTTGCTATATATTTGAACAGACGTTGCTACACAATGAGTTTTGTATGTTTTCGTTTGCAGATGTACTTACTTGGGCGAAGGAAAAGAGACCGAGCGTAACTAATACATGGATGATTAAAGAAGTTGATTGGGGACTAAACCAAGACCTTCTCCAAGTCTACTTCTACCTCACCATGTCACTTTTGGCCCATAGAAGACAAGAGATCAAATTGTACACGTTTTGGATTCGGATTCGGGCCTCCTGACAGCATCAACTTCAAACGGACCTAGCCGCTGATCTAAAAGGAATTTCGAGGCCCATGAGTGCTTGCTGGAAAGCTTATGGAGTCTATTTTCAGTAGATTTTAGTTCCACGTCAAAATTCCTACAGAGCTGCCGGGAATATGCAAAACAATCTACGTATCTCATCCAGTCCGAATCTGATTTGGGTTTTGAGCCTTGTAATTGTGTCGTGAGCTTAGCCCAAGGGGGTGTGCTCCCTAAGGCAACCCTAGGACGTCCCTAATCATATTTATTCAGTAGCCGTCATCGTTTAGAGTCGGGTTTTGCTTAGATTATTTTGTCAAGAACAGTTTCACCGCTAGATTGGTTTGTGGAACCCCAAATTCGAGTACTTAATCATTCATATGCAATTTGGTTGCAATCTATCTTGTTCTTACTCGCGTTCTTCGATTCGCATGCAGGGATTAGCCTTCTCGGCGAGGACAACCGGGTTTCGGCACGGTTGATAACTAGAGGAGACGTGGTGCTGCGATTGTGGGGCTCAGTAGCGTGTTCATTCAGAAGCCGGATCGAGTTGTGTCGCGACTCCACCCAAATCGACTGTTTATCAATACCTATCGGAAGATCGGTACCTAACATCTCTCATCAGTTGGTATCAGAGCGAGGTTGCCCGTTAGGTAATTTATCTTCTTGCCACACAAAAATATTTATTCTTTAACTAGATAATTTGAGCCGTTGCATTGTATTATTAGATTTTGCTTTGTTGAATTCTAGATTGCATCGTCGTGTCGAGTGCTGGTTTAGTTTTAGATTTAATTTTTAGTTTTGAGGATTGCATCTGTTCATCACTTTGGGTCTACGGTTTATCACGTGTGAGTTATACGTCAGTTTTGGGTCCAGTTTTTCATCTCGTCGGTTGTTGCCGGGACCTTAAAAAATTGAATCGTCTCGTCGTCGGGCTTCCGTTTTCGTGGTTAGTAGAAGTTTATATTGAGTGGTTTTGGAGTTGCTCGATTTATAGGGTTCCGGTGTGCCCGTCAGTTGTTTCTGTGTGCCGTGAGAAAGAAAAGAAGAAAAGTGCGACCATGGATTGGTTTTGTTGAAGATAATATAGATCGAATTTAGTTGGTTTCCAAATTTGTAGGGTGATCTGTTTATCTTCAACACCCACCCTCCTCTCTCTCCCCCTTAACCGATCCCGTCACCACCCTCCAGCTCATCACGGCCTGCACCATCCGGGACTGGTATCGGGAGTCCGTAGTTTTCTATATATCATATATTTGTTTTATCGGATTTGAGATATTTTTATAAAAATGGAACCTACGTGATGTGAGCATTCCATTTTTGAGGTGATCTAATTTTAGTTTTGCACTTTGTATTTGAGTCCCTGTAATATTCATATTTACACTTGAGTCCCTGATCGAGGTTAGTGGTTCAGTTCTTATTGAAAAAAAAGAAAAAAAAATAAAAAAGAAAGAAAAAGCAGCAAGGTGCAAAGAAAAAGAAAGAAAAAAAAAGCCGCACCTAAAAAAATAAAAAAAGGCAGAAAGGTGCTTAAAAAAAGCCGCACCAAGAAAGAAAAAAAAAACCATTTCATCCTTTGAGTATGTTTTCAGAGTGTAGAGTTGTGCATTGATTCATATCAAGTCCTTAGTATTGTCGGGTGCTTGCTTAAGCTAGAGTTGAGTTTAGATTAGGCCAGCACATTGACTAGTACTTTGAACTATTATTCAACTTTGCATTTTCTGATTAGTACAATTGCGTTCCTTTGTTACTATATATTGTGCCTCCCAAGCTCTACATATATTCTTCTGGTCAGCACCGCTTTTATCCTTGCAATCGCCACATCACGTCTTTCAAGGTGTCACAAACCAGCTACCGGTTGTACCGTCCTTAGCATTGCTGGTAAGACACTTGTAAGAGCTTGGTAAGACGCTTCCATTTGCTTGTTTCCACTATAATCCATGTTCTGTAGTTAATAGGAACAATATTGTTCTGTTGTTCTCTCTTTTCTACTAACAATGACAGGTTACATCTCTTATAGACATGAGATAAAGTTGGATGGGAGACAAACCGTAGTTGCTACATCACCTTCCATAGATGCGCGTGATGATAGTACTTTGGTGCAACAAGCGCTAAGTTCTAAAATGGAGAAAGCGGAACAATGGTAGTACCACGAATTATTTGAAACAAAGTTTGTGGTTAAGGATAGAGCATGTCGTACTATAATCGATAGTGAGAGTTGCAATAACTTTGTGAGTTCAGATTTGGTTGAGAAACATGAGTTGCCTACACAACCGCATCCTCATCCATATTACATTAAATGGTTCAACTCTTGTGGTAAGTTCAAGGTAAATAGAATTGTGAGAATAAACTTTTCGATTGGAAATTACTATGATATTGCCAATTTTGATCTTGTCCCTATGCAAGCATGTTCTTTGTTGTTTGGTCAACCATGGGTATATGATAATAATGGTTCACATAATTTTGTTGCTAGTACATACACAATTAGACATAATGGTCGGAAAATGAAATTGGTACCCATGAGTTTTACTGAAAATTTTCGAAGATAATCTTGAAAGGATGAAGAATGGAATCGAGGAAATTTTCAAAAATAGTATTGAAAGGACGAAAATAGAATCGATGATATTTTCAGAGATACCAGGAAAGATACTATTGTGATGCCTTCAACTAAGTCTGAGTTATTACAAAATGAACGTAATGTTGTGCCTATTGTTTTGGATGCTAATATTTTGTAGGCATTTGAGAATAACCAAGGTAATGAGAAAGAGAAGAAAGACGAAGAGGAAAAAGACTTATCAATAGCTCCATGCATGCTTGAAAAATGTTCAATTGACCAAGCGCCGATAATTTCTGAAGATGAGAAAAAAGGTAATAATAATGGTGCTACAGCTACTCAAGGTATGCATATTTACGATGTGCCAACTATGTCCACTACTTATGCTACATTAGAGCAACCCATAGTGGAAACAATTGCTGAGATACCTTTGTCACAAAACAATTTGTTTAATGTTTCTTGTGATAAAGAAGAGTTGTGCGATGCTTCACTTATATCCATGCCACAACTAGTGAATGAACATGTTAGTTCTATAGTACAGCCACCATGTGTTGAGTTTAAACATGTTATTCACATTGCTAGCAAGAATGAAGAGCTTAATTTGCAATCTTCTTTAAATACTTGGGATTATATTTAATTTGATGATCTTTATCCACTCAACTGCGTAGAGAAGAAATTATTTGCTAGATTTGAATTGCCATGTCCTTCTGATGTGATTTTTCATGTTATTGGCAATTATGATAGTAAAGGAGAATATAATGTGCATCGAGTATGTATTTGTTCGAATTTGACTATACCTCCTTTTCATGATGAAATGCATTGTCTAGGGGACCGCATGCGTACAAGTAATTATCTATCTAATTTCTCTAGTTGTTTAAATGAGCATGCGTATAAGTAATTATCTATCTAATTCCTCTAGTTGTTTAAATGAGTTACAGTTTGGTTTGCAAGAAGTGTAGTGTGGTGGGTTTTCGACTACAAAGATTTTAGGATCCAACCATATGGCCATCAAGAAATGTTCCTCACTAGATGTTGTGATAGATAAAGATAAGTACAATACGCTCCATGATAAGGTGAAACCGAGGACAATTTCCAATCAAAAAGGGGAGGATGATGAGGACATAACTAGCTCGGATATAACCATGACTACCCTGACTACCTTATGTATTAATCAACCAAAGGTGCAAATGTTTTACATTAGATTTACTTGTTATATATTTGAACAAACATTGCTACACAATGAGTTTTGTGTGTTTTCGTTTGCATAGGTACTTGCTTAGGCGAAGGAAAAGAGACCGAGCGTAACAAATGCATGGATGATCAAAGAAATTGATTGGGGATCAAACCAAGACCTTCTCCAAGTATACTTCCATCTCACCACGTCACTTTTGGTCCATAGAAGACGAGAGATTAAGTTTTACACGTTTTGGATTCGGATTCGGGCCTCCAGACAGCATCAACTTCAAACGGACCTAGCCGCTGATCTAGAAGGAATTTCGGGGCCCATGGTCCGGAGGTGTGCAAGAACAGCTCCACGTCGGACGGATCGTTAGCGAAGTCCTGGGCCGCAGCGGCAGAGGCGGGGAAGCCGGCGATGGTCCGGAGGAGGGGAATCGGCGATGAGGATGGGGACGCGGAGTATGGCGCCGACGGTGACCTGTCCGAGCAGCGATGGCAAGGTGACGATGATGATGAACGATGAGAGGTTGAAGACGGGGGTGTTTTTGTCCAATATGGGTAAAATACGTACACTAGTGGCATGTATCAAACTGTATGAAAATTGTAATGGCATTGGTACAAATACAAGGATTGTAATGGCATATTTCAAATCCATTAAATTTATAATGGCATGTATCTAATTAACCCCACTTTATAGACAGACGGTCTAAAGAGTTCCGCCTGCGAAAATATGAGGTATTTTCATAGGCAGACCTCTTCAAACCTCGCCGGTAAAAGTCGATTTTTCGTAGGCGGAGCCAAAGATATGAGGCCTCTTGCTATTTTCAAACGTTAAAAAGTGAAAATATTTTGTCTGCCTGAAAAAATAAAACACAGTGTTAGGAAAATGCTTTATGTATAGGCCGATCGGCCTTATGGTCTAATATATTTATTTCCATTTTGTTAGTTGCAAAATCAAACTAACTAGCATAACATAAACCTGATTGATAGGACCTATACTAGAGCTAAGTATATCTTTCGAGGGTTTGTGTGTCACAACATAAACACATCCACGTCCAAATATGTAAAATGAAAAATACAGGCAAGACAAATTTCATAAGATTGAACATAGTGGCAACCTGTGGTTAGACCTTATGCCATGGGGGCTCGATGCTGGTTGTCAAGGAGTGTTGGTGGCTAGGGGTCAATTAATGCTATGGTGGCACATGCCAACAGGATCATGTGAAGACTAGGGCTCGGGAAGCAGTGATGTGCAGACAATCACTAGCGACGAGAATAGCAAGAGAAAGATAAGGGTACGTACGAGGAGGACAGAAAGTGGGATGCTGACCTCGATCGGGCGGTTAGTAGGGGCCACAAATTGGATCCATTCCCCAGAAAAGCCTGGCCTGGCTGTCTAGCGAGCTCGAGGACATGAACGGCTAAGGCATCGTTGTCACTATTGCCGTTGTTACCGTTGTGCTGTCCTTTAGGATAGCTGCGCACTGCAGAACCCAACGTGACTTATGTTATGAACATATTCTTCAAGCCAATCGCTGGAGCCGCTGTAAGTTGTCTCTGTAGAGCCACCTGCTGTTTTCAATGCCTGGACTTAAGTAGGGGGAGAGTGAAGGCAAAGAAATAGAACGAGAGAGAGAAAGAGGAGGAAAGATGAAGAGATTTAGAGAGAGAAAGAACTTTCATATATTTTCCCCTTGCAAGGTTCGGCTAGGCTAGGCTTTGTGTCGGTTCATTTGAAAAAATAGGGCAACATCTATACTGGTTTTTAACACGGACCGTGACCTATTACAGTAGTAATAGATTTTTTTTTTTCTATGAACTGGCACTTATATAATCTTATTAATGTCATTCTTTTTACCATCCAATGCACGCTCGTGTCCTAGGGATCGACACCTCGTGACTTTTGTCCAGTCGGCATTGATTCAGTGGTGGAGAAACCGTTTGTAGTCCCGGTTCGTAACCCCCCTTTAGTCCCGGTTGTCCAACCGGGACTACGAATCCGGGACTAAAGATAGCGATCTTTAGTCCCGAATGAAATAACCGGGACTAAAGATCGATCTTTAGTCCCGGTTGGTAACACGAACCGGGACTAAAGATCTATGTACTATTTTTTTTATTTGCATGGCCCTGTTTGTTGCATGGTTGATTATATATATATATATATTACAATACATATATATGCATAATATATATGCATTGTAATATATATATAATGCATATATATAGAATACATATATATATATATATATATATATATATATATATTACACACATATTTATAATTTAAAGCACTTAACATTTTATGTGCATATATGTTACCAAAATATATATTAACACTAAAGTAAATGTACGTACATATGTAAATATATACATGCATATATAGTACAATTCATTTGCTCGCTAGCTATAGCTACGACTTCGACGCCGGCGTTACGTCAGAAGAGGAAGGACCGACGTTATGGATTGTCGATCCGTCGTAGTAGAATTCACCATCGGGATTAAGGACTTCTTCGTTGATGAACCCCATCAGTTGTTCTTGAACAGCCGTGATAAAATCCTTGTGTGGGAGATTTTCACTCATGTGAATACGCTATCATTCGAAAAATAATGACATATCAATATATGAAATTAATAAACAACTTAACAAATCGATACGCAATGAAATTTTGAATGATTTATGTATACGTACATCGAGCTCTCGTGTGGTGTATATTTGGTTTGATAGGCAGTGGGCATAATCGCATACGTAGTAGCCGCATAAGTTAGTTTCCTGGTCCTGCTTTGCACATTACATGAGAGATTTAATATACTCTTTATATTAACTGTAATTAGAGATTCAATTCAATATAATTTTGGATCATGCATATACTCACTGGAAAATGAAACCTCCGTCCAAGTTTTTCTTTCCAAGTCCCGCGGACCAATTGACGGAACCGATCCCAAGCCCTACATATGCAGTTGCAAGATATGATTAATTAATTATTACCCGAGATCAACATAATAGCAACAGAGTCCCGCGACTTTGGAATAGATGGCATTATATTACCTGTCTATCAGTTGGAAGACCTTCTCAAAAGCCTTCTCCTCTTTATTCATTGAGTCGTATACAGTGACTCTGCATGCGTCCAAGTCGAAAAAGAATAGGACCCAGTGGAATCTGGAATATGCGTGAGATGAGATAAATATCAGAATGTACATGTTATATGTATGGGAATGAAATTTGTTCAAACGACAATAAAAACTCACTCTGTGTTGTACGGCAATAGTATGAACGTCTTGAAATGCTGCTGCGTTAGGAGATGGACAAGATTGTCCTCTGTGTCTTTCTCGTACTTGTCGAGCATTTCGGTGTTGATTTTCCGAGGGTCGATGAACCCAGTATCGTAAACCCCCCGCCGTCGGGCCTTTTGAATCTCCATTCTACAACAATGAAAGGAAATTATTATTGCTTACATATATGCCAGGAGCTAATTATTGAACGAAACAAATCGAACTCAAAGATACTTACAAAATCCATGCGCCCAGAAGAGAGACGTCGAGGGCGTCCCGATGGTACAGATCGAAGACATCCTTGAAATGGATCCATAGAACATCTTCTCCTTGCAAGAAGTCGGGGTTTCTGATCCTCGCTCCGAACATCTCTCTACCATTGGCGCTCATTTCCATATACCGTTCATGGAATTTGTACATTTGTGTCGGTAGGGACTGCAACTGCTCAGGCCTGACAACCGGTTTACCGAGTTCAAACTTGTATGCCACTTCCGCCTTCGGGATTGGTGCGCCTCCAACCAACTGAGCCACAGTTAGACCGGTGTCCGAAATGAAATCCGTTATGCCAAAGTCTTCGTTGGTCACCAACGGCTCAACCACTTGGTGTGGTTGTTCTCCAAGCTGAGGAACTGGTTTGGACTTCTTGTAATAGGTTTTCCTAAGTGTTCGGTCATAGTCCGATAGCTTTAAGGCCTCCTTGTTTGCGGTGGACATTCCCTTGAAGAAATTCTTCACGCTCGGGTCAATAGGTATCTTCTTTTCAGGACTCCGAGGCTTGAGTTGCCTCTTCACTTCTCCTGCCACATAAGCGTCAAGCTCCTCTTGACTGCAATCATACGGCGGCTCCTTGTTTTTGGTGGTGTCAACTTTGGCCTTCTTCGTTGCCCTTGTGTTGGCAGGAGGTGGAGCTTGGCGAGACCTTGTCTTGGGAGGTGCAGGCAGACACGGTGGAGGTGGAGGTGGAGGAGGCAGAGGAGGCGGAGGAGCTGGAGGAGATGGTGCAGGAGGAGGTGGCGGAGGAACCGGAGGAGATGGTGCAGGAGGAGGTGGCGGAGGAGCCGGAGGAGATGGTGCAGGAGGACGTGGCGGAGGAACCGGAGGAGATGGTGCAGGAGGAGACGGCGGAGCCGGACGATGGTGCATGAGACGCCGCTTGTCACCCAGGGAGGATGATGTACCGCTTGCGCCATAGTATAATGGCGTGGCTTGTGTCTAGTAGATGCGTCTCACCGTCTCCTCCTGGGTAGTCCAACTCGAGGTCCTCGTACACGGCTTCCACCAGCTCAACTTCGACCCTCAAGTATCCTGCTGGAATCGGCGTGTAGTGGTAAGTCCCTGAAATGTCCGTTGGGATGGCCATTCCCGACGCCACCTTCACGTGATGAGAGGTTATCTATTAGTAATCAACCTAAGCAGCAACTTGCGGAACGTACGAGTCAAAAATCATATATTACATCGAGCATACCTTGATTGATAAGTTCTTGAAGGGAATATGCAGCTCACATGGTGTCCGATGCGTGATCTCATCAACGGGGCAGGTGGTTTCGTCCTGGGTTTGCATGGCGTCCATGCTATGTGATACTACCTGCCCCGTTGAGGCGCAGCTGCTACGATTGCCTGATGGGCTGACCATTGGAGGAGGTATGTACGGCTGGGGATCGTGTGACCGATGTGCTACCATGCGTTCATCCACCTTCCGAGCCACCTCCTCTTGCATGCTGAGCTCGTAGCTCGATATCCTGTACTCGAGATCTGCAATCTTCGCCTCGGTATCTCTCTTGCTCCTCATCCGACTCCTGTACGTGTGGATGTCCTCCTTGAATCCCATCTTCCAGGGAATCACGCCTTTACCTCGTGTTCATCCTGGATGCTCGGGAGTCTGTAGGGCGAGTGACAGCTCGTCCTTCTCTCTGTCGGGTCGGAACGTGCCCTGAGAAGAGGCTTCCACTGCATCCGTTAGTCGATTCGCAGCCTCGCGTATCTGATCGCTGAAGACCAAGGAGCCATCAATTGGGTTGAGCGTTCCACCGTGAGCATAGTACCAGAACTTCGATCGATCCGGCCATTTAGCGGTGGCCGGTTCGATACCCCTCTCAAGCAAGCTTGCCTCCATCTCCTCCCACTTCGGCATCACGACGCTATAGCCGCCTGACACCAAGTGGTGATGGTACTTCTTCTTGGCGGCATTTTCTTTGTTTCTTGCCATCATCGCCTGCCCTTGTTGACCTGTCTTGTAAGCAACGAACTCATCCCAGTGATCCCTTAGCTTCGGGAATACGTCGAAGTTCGGTGTCTGCCCCTTCAGGATGTATTTCCGGTACAGATCTCCCTTGAAGCTCTGGAACTGTTCTGTCATTTTCTTAAGAGTCCACTGTTTCACTATGTTCTCCATACCCGCAGGGAGCGTGAACGTCTCGAGCATTGTGGTCCACAGCATCTCTTTCTCTGATTCCGGAACAAAGCTGTCATTATCCCCGCGTGCCCTTGTTCTGCGCTAGTACACCTTGCTGACAGGCACGTTATCCCTCACAACCCAACCGCTGTGGCGTACAAAATTCTTGGCTGCTTCCGCCGGGGCAGTAGGTCGGCCGTCTGCGTCCACCTCAGTTATGATGTGCCGACCCTCTATCTTCTTCGCGGCACCTCGTTGTCCACGTGCCCTCTTCTGTCCAGCAGAGGGATGACTTCCAGTAGCCTCCTCCTCGTTCCCTTCCGCATCCCTCTCCACGTTCCCCTCCTCGTTCCCCTCTGCATCCCTGTCCACGTTCCCCTCCTCGTTCAAGTACTAGTTTGGATCCTCATTCCCCTCTTCTTCGTTCCAGTACTGGCTGCTTCCCTCTGCGATTGTATCGTACAGTATCTGTTCCTCATCGCGATCAGCCATCTGTTAATAGAAGAAATATTTGTTAAGCGTAATATTAAAACTCTACTAATCTTGTATTAAAACTCAAATAATCATATATGCTAAGTCTACGTGTCGTGCATTAGAACTCTAGATAATCATATATGCAAAGTCTAATTAAGTTTCGAATATTACATCTCTAATAATCTTATATTAAATCTCTAACAATCTCTAACAATCAAATATGCTAAGTCTAATTAAGTTCCATATATTAAACCTCTAATAATCTTATATTAAATCTCTAACAATCTCTAACACTCACATATACTAAGTCTAATTAAGTTTCGTATATTAAACCTCTAATAATCTTATATTAAATCTCTAACAATCTCTAACACTCACATATGCTAAGTCTAATAATCTAATAATCTCTAACACTCACATATGCTAACTCTAATAATCTAATAATCTTATATTAGAAATCTAACAATCTTATATTATATCTCTAACAATCACATCTTTACATCACTTGCCTGCACGAATTCCTTCGAGGGCTAGCTACCACTTCGGCTTGAGGGACGACGACGACGACGTCTTCTCTGCAACATGCAAAAAAAATGTATTAGTCTAAAAGAAAAGGAACATATAATGTATTTCACGTTTTCAAGTATATATAATCATATATATATGCTAAGTTCAACAATAGTTTAATTATCTCGTTCGTACACGTTTCGCTCACGTTCGTTCTCACACTTTTAGTTCAAGTGCATTCACGTTCGTTCACATTTCAATCACGTTCGTTCGCGTTTCATTCACGTTCGTTCACGTTCGTTCGCGTTCGTTCACTAACACTCACGTTCGTTCACGTTTCAGTCACGTTCGTTCGCGTTCGTTCACGTTTCGTTCGCGTTCGTTCGCGTTTCGTTCATGTTCGTTCGCGTTTCAATCACGTTCGTTCGCGTTCGTTCACGTCGTTCGCGTTCGTTCACGTTTCGTTCGCGTTCGTTCACGTTCCCCTCCGCATCCTCCACGTTTCCCTCCTCGTTCACGTTCGAGCGGCCGTGACGGCAGCAGAGCGGCGGCGTGGCGGCAGCGTGTCGCGGCAGCGGTGGGGCGTGGCGGCGGAGTGGCATGGCCCGGCGTCGCGGCGGCGGCGAGGCGTCGCGGCGGCGTGGACGCGGCATGGGGGCGCGGCGGCGTGGCGAGCTCGAGGCGGGGGCGTCGGCGTCGTGGCCTTGGCGGCCGCGTGGACGCGGCGGCGTCGTCGATGGCGGCGGCGTGGAAGTCGAGGTTGGCATCGGCAGCAGCCGGAGGATGGGTCGGCATCAGCGTGTCTACGTCGGCAGCGGCGTCGGCAACGAGCTAGGCGGCGGCGGTTTGGAGAGAGAGAGAGAGAGAGATCGAGAGAGAGGGAGGCAGCGGCGGCTCTCACCCGAGAGATGCGGCGGTGGCGTCGGCGGCGGTGGCCGCGAGGACCGCGAGACGACGGCGGCGTCGGCGCGGGGATGCCTAGGCAGTGGCGGCGAAGGAGCTAGAAGCCGATTGGAGGAAAAACTTCTAAGTGTTAGTGGAGAAGACGAGGGCGCATCGGGAGTATATATACCCCTAGATCTTTAGTCCCGGTTGGTGAGAACAACCAAGGGTAAAAATATCTTTACTCCCGGTTCGTAAGAACAACCGGGAGTAATCTTTACTCCCATCTTTACTCCCGGTTGTTCTTACGAACCGGGACTAAAGATATCTTTACCCCCGGTTGTTCTCACCAACCGGGACTAAAGATATTTTCCTGCTATTTCCAAATTCTTTTTAAACCCGGTTAGGGTTAAGAACCGGGACTAAAGATAATAGCACTGAATGTTGAATTTCGTTGCATATGTGTTTCTAAAATAGTAAATAATGCATTAAAATTATTTAAAGTCGAAAAATTAATGACAAAACCTTCAAAAAATTATTGTTGTCTGTAGTAAATTAAGTGGATAATATATAATAAGCACGTGAATGATTTAAAATTGTTAAAAATTCTAATAATCATATATAATTAGCATATGCATGATATTAAATTGTTAAAAATTCTAATTAACCTATGTAAATACCACATGCATGATTTAAAATTAATAAAAATTGTAATAAGCATATATTATTAGCATATGCATGATATTAAATTGTTAAAAATTCTAATTAACATATGTAAATCCCACACGCATGATTTAAAATTAATAAAAATTCTAATAATCATATATAATTAGCATATGCATGATATTAAATTGTTAAAAATTCTAATTAACATATATAAATCCCACATGCATGATTTAAAACTTTTAAAAATTCTAATAATTATATATACCTAGCGTATGCATGATATAAATTGTTAATAATCATATATAACTAGCATATTCAATACATCCAAAGTAGTTTACAACAATTACGGCAATACATCGGCGGTGACGGTTGTCCGCACGTACTTTCTCCTCACTATTGTTCCTTCCTTGTGATCGCTACGTGAGTAAGGGGTGTCTTCATTTGATAGGAGGATGCTAGGGTCAATCGTCACCGTGAAAGGGGGTTGCCCATCAAACTGATCATAATCCTCGTCAGTCTTGTCCTCTACTCCGACGATTTTTCTTTTGCCTGGGAGAACCATGTGGCGCTTCGGCTCGTCAGGCCCTTTGCCCTTCTTTCCTTTGCTAGACAAGTCCTTCACGTAAAAAACTTGCGTTACATCATTGGCAAGGACAAAAGGTTCGTCCGAGTATCCAACCTTGTTAAGGTCAATCGTTGTCATCCCACTGTCATCAATCGTTACGCCTCCACCAGTCAACCTAACCCATTGGCACCGGAACAGAGGGACCTTGAGAGGTCCATAGTCAAGTTCCCATATCTCCTCGATGGCACCGTAATATGTGCCAGTTGTACCATCGTGTCCCATGGCATCGATACGAACAACACTGTTCTGGTTTGTGCTCTTTATGTCTTGGGCTCTTGTGTAGAATGTGTACCCATTGATCTCATATCCCTGGAATGTCGCGATCGAGCTAGATGGACCCCTCGCCAGGAAGGCCAGTTGCTGGTTAATCGTCTCGTTACCCATGAGATGTTGTCGCAGCTATGCGGGGAAAGTATCATTGTGATGTCGTGTAATCCATGCATCGGACTTACTGATGTTTCTGGCGCGAACTAGAGCTAAGTGTTCCTCGATGTAAGGAGCCACCAATGAAGATTGTTGTAAAACTGTGAAATGGGCTTTACGGAATAAATTGTTATCTACCGTCATTATTACTTTCCTTCCGAGAGTCCCCTTTCCCCGTAGTCTCCCTTCATGGCGTGATTCAGGTACCCTGATTGAGCGAAGGTCTTCAATAAATTCTACGCAGAATTCAATGACCTCCTCTGTTCCATACCCCTTGGCGATGCTTGCCTCTGGACGAGCACGGTTACGAACATACTTCTTTAGAACGTCCATGTACCTCTCGAAAGGAAACATGTTGTGTAGGAACACAGGCCCGAGAATACCGATCTCTTTCACTAGGTGACAAAGCAGATGCGTCATTATATTGAAAAATGAAGGTGAAAATATCAACTCAAAGCTGACAAGACATTGCACCACATCATTCTGAAGGGCTTCTAACCTATCCGGATCGATGACCTTCTGCGAAATTGCGTTCATGAAAGAATATAGCTTTGTTATTGTTGCCCGGACATTGTCTGGGAGGATACCCCTTATTATAACTGGTAGCAGCTGTGCCATCAACACATGACAGTCATGAGACTTTAGGTTTGTGAACTTCTTCTTCGTGCTTATTATTCGCTTTATATTCGTGGAGTATCCAGATGGTACCTTGATGCTCTCCAAGCATTGAAACATACTTTCCTTCTCTGCCTTACTAAGAGTGCAGCTGGCTGGACTCAAGTAATGGTTGCCTTTCTCCTTTGGTTCCGGGTGAAGGTCACCGCGTTGTTCCATATGCTTCAGATCATTACGTGCTTCCAGTGTATCTTTCGACTTTCCATATACACCTAGGAAGCCAAGAAGGTTTACGCAAAGGTTCTTAGTGAGGTGCATCACGTCGATTGCGTGGCGGACGTCCAAGAATTCCTAATAGGGTAACTCCCAAAATATGGAGTTTTTTTTCCACATCGCCGCGTGACCATCTTCGCACTCTATAGGCTGGCTGCCAGGCCCCTTTCCAAACACTACTTTAAGATCTTTCACCATAGCAAACATTGTTTTACCGCTGCGATGTTTAGGCTTTGTACGGTGGTCCGCCTTATGTTCAAAGTGCTTGCCTTTCTTCCGTACTGGGTGGTTTGCACCAAGAAATCGACGATGACCCATGTACACAACCTTCCTACAGTGCTTAAGATATGTACTTTCTGTTTCATCCATACAGTGAGTGCAAGCCTTGTACCCCTTATTTGACTGCCCGGATAGGTTGCTAAGTGCAGGCCAATCGTTGATGGTTACGAACAGCAGCGCTCGTAGGTTAAACTCCTCCTGTTTGTCCTCGTCCCACACGGGGACACCTTCCTTCTTCCACAACAGTTTAAGATCTTCGACCAGTGGTCTTAGGAACACATCGATGTCATTACCAGGTTGCTTAGGGCCTTGAATAATAATCGGCATCATTATGTACTTTCTCTTCATGCATAGCCAAGGGAGGAGGTTATAGATACACATCATAATGGGCCAAGTGCTATGGCCACTGCTCATCTCTCCAAAAGGATTCATGCCATCCATACTTAAATCAAACCGTATGTTTCGTGCGTCCTTTCCAAAGTCTTTAAATTTTCTGTCGATGTTTCGCCACTGCGAACCATCTGTGGGGTGTCTCAGCATCCCATCCTGTTGACGTTCTTCAGCGTGCCAACGCATCATTCTAGCATTCCCCTTGTTCCTGAACAAACGCCTTAGCCGCGGTATTATAGGGAAATACCACATCACCTTAGCAGGAATTCTCTTCTTCGTTAGCTGCCCGTTAACCTCACCTAGATCATCTCGTCTAATCTTGTATCGTAGTGCTTTACAAACAGGGCATGCTTCTAGGTTCTCGTACTCCTCACCGCGATATAGGATACAATCATTCGGACATGTGTGAATCTTCTGAACTTCCAGTCCTAGAGGGCAGACTATCTTCTTAGCCTCGTACGTTGTCTCCGGTAATTTGTTTCCCTCCGGAAGAATGTTCTTGACGAGTTTCAATAAATCGCCAAATGCCTTGTCACTAACACCATTTTTTACCTTCCATTGCAAGAACTTCGGAGTGGTATCCAACTTTTTGTGCCCCTGCTCGCAACCTGGGTACAACGACGTTCTGTGGTCCTCTAACATCTTGTCCAATTTATGGGCCCCCTTTTCACTTTCGCAGTCCTTCTTGGCATCCTGCAACATCTGACTAAGATCATCCGCAACGTCGTTATAATCAGCATCTCTGTCCTCCTCGCCCGTTTGATTTCCTTCAAATCCAGCGTACTGAGCAAAGTCTGGAATATTGTCGTCTTCCACTTCATCTTCTTCCATTTCAACCCCTTACTCTCCGTGGGATGTCCAACAATTATAGCTTGGCATGAACCCCGACTCAAACAAGTGGAAATGAATAGTCCTGGATGCAGAATACTCCTTCTGATTCTTACACTTATTGCATGGACAACAAATAAAACCCTTCTGCTTGTTAGCTTCGGCCACTCTCAAAAAATAATGCACGCTGTCAATAAACTCTTTGGACCGCCGGTCAGCGTACATCCATTGCCGATCCATCTACATGAAATGAAAAAAAATCGTACACAAATAATCATTCTTACAATAATGATAGTCATACAATAATGATAAAATAATCATAAACTCTTTCAACAGTCATTATCATACAATAATGACATATCATTATTCATACAAAAATTATAAAATATTCCACCAAATAATTCTTATTTATTATTTTTTAAGTTTTAAATTCTTTTAACTTTCAATTTAGTTTGTTTTCTTTTATTTAAGATTAACTTTCACTATATTTTCCTACTCAACTATTTTATAAAACCTTATTTAGCAAATAAACAAAATTTCTATATATTCTTTCTTTTCCCACACAAATTTTCTCTCTCATCAACTTACAACAAAATTTTGGAGACAAAAAAGTGTGCAAAACATAGCTCCAAATGTAATATGACCAAAAAAAACATTGGAGGATGAAGTTGCTAACCTTTTAGGCACCTCCGATTTGTATATAATCACAAAAGTAAATTCACTATAAATTTTGGCATGACCTCCCCTCTTTTTTGAAGAAATTTTGAAGCTTGCTCGAGCTGGAGGAGGAAGAAGACATATATAAAAGGGTGGGACTTTAGTCCCGGTTGGTGTTACCGACCGGTACTAAAGATCACCGGGATCTTTAGTCCCGGTTGGTATTACCAACCAGGACTAAAGTTACGATCTTTAGTCTCGGGGGCCCTGACAAGCCCTGACAGCATTTGAACCGGGACTAAAGATGATCTGTTACCAACCGGGACTAAAGATTAAATATGCCCGTTACCCTTTTTAACCGGGACTAAAGATCATCTTTAGTCCCGGTTTTTATGCAACCGGGACTATTGTCGAATTCGGCCGACCGACGAAAGATGGTTTCTCCACCAGTGATTATTGTTGTTGTTTCATTATTATCCGACATTTCGATACAAGTGGATACAATAATCGTGCTTGTTAGTATATCCGAGGACCGTACGTGACCACCAATCATCCATTGGGGCAACACGTGCAGATTTATATAGACGACAAATACTACGCTTCATTGTGATAAGATATTATTGCTCCTGCAACAATCTAACGTGATCCAAAGAATCAACTAAATCATATTATATTATACATACTAAGTACGCTACGTTGTGATAAGATATTTCTCTGCAACAGAAGCCATCGAACGTGATCCGAAGAAACAACTAGATAATTAATTGTATCAAGGATGCACTCCATCCGTAGAAAGATATATCTCCCCCTACCTCCAAATCTCAATCAGCCATAAACATCTACTATTTAATTTCTTCACATAGGTTTATCTTCTGAACCAATCACAAATTTTCACGATTCAATTAAAACTGCTTATTTAATTATCCTAAAAACCTATAGAAATTCTTATATTTTAGGGAGGGCTTGGACTTCTGATCTTTGTTCTCCTAACGTTATTGGCAAGGTCTCCAGATTTAAGATTTGATTTGCATGTTGAAGATCTGAGTAGAAATTTGGTTTGCATGTTTAAGATATGAGTAGAAAAGTTCTTATATTTTTGTTGAAAGTACTTGATTTTGAAATCTTAATTATAATTTTTTTTACTTAAATATTTGAAGTTTTGAGTACTAGAAACTATACAAAAATTTGAGTTGATAGGTTAAAGTTACATGTAGAATGTATTGAAATTATAAGTTATAAAATTTTGGAAATTGAAAATGTCAATATTTTCAACATAGTTTTTAAAAATTTCATATGAAACTCAGATTTTTGAAGATAAATATGTACTGTTATTCGAGTAAGAGTTTAAAAGATGTTGAATTAAAAGTGTGAGTAAGCAAGCTTTGAAAATGAATTTCCTTCGGAATTCTAAGCGCGCAACGAGCACTCGTGAAAAGGGGAAGGCGATCAAACGAAAAAAAAGGATAAGGTCATTCACAAGCAACTACTACTCATCCTAATCACACGCATATCCTTTCTTCATATATAATTGGTGCGCACTAAAGGTCATTTTTGTGCTATAAAGCTTAAATTCTGTGAAGCCAGGTCATCCACGAAAATTCAACCGTCGGATCATTTGAGGAAGTTATTCTCAACCATTCGATTATCTCCAATATGCTTCTTTTTATGGTCCATTCATTTGATTAGGTCCATTGGAAATTCTTCTCAGCCCATCAAAGACCAGGCAACGAGGTATGGAGTTGTTCGATCTCCCCCTGTGGGGCTACAAGTGGTCACTAGGGACGTACCAATACTCTGTTGCTTCATCTCCATATTAGAGGATCGGTCGACATCTACTAGGGCATATGAATCAGCGGTAATAACTATTTGTACCCTGAGAAAAATCCCTCATTCTTTTCACTAAGCTCTTTATCTGTTACACTAATTCTGCTAAACACCATGATGCTCATAACGTCTCGAAGGGAGGTGAAGCAGCCTGCGGCGGAGGCGTACGTAGATACCGCTGGGTATGGCGAAATCTCAGCCGACATGCCTTGCCTTCAGGAATTGACGGAGCTGCTGTAACAGAGAGATCGATCAATCTTGTTTGTTTCTGACTTTTGCCTAATAGATTGAGAAAAAAATGGTTATATAACTTACAAGAGTAAAAATTCCACAGGTGTTTTTCCTATCTAATCAGATAAATTGAGATGTACAGATCAGCTAAGTTCCTCCTCTCTCTCGCTCTCTCTTTTCCATTTTTACTGATTAGTTTATCTTTACAGTGTCAGAGGAGTAAGATTATTAAGGAATATAAGATCAGGAACCATTGTGCAATCATGCAAATACATGTGTATTCGGTAAAAGAACAATGATCATTGGCATCATTTTCCATTACATTACAAGACATTACATTACAAGACATTGTGCTTAAGGTTCAGCGCTGTACATCTAACCAACCCCTACATGAGTCTTTTTTTCCTTTCTATTTAATTAGTTATTAAACTTTTTTACTAAATTTTATAACTAGAGGGCTGCTACCCCACGGGATTCCGTTAAAAGTAGTAGTCACGGGATAATTAGACAACTGACAGATTTAATACACATCTCCTTTTCCGGTCCGAGCCCCACGCGATTACACGACCCCCACCTGGCTCCGCGTCCGCGTAGATACATCGCCTGTGGCGCCACCTGGCTCGGCATCACGCCAGCGAGGCGGAGCACCACTACTAGCCGAAGCAGTAGTGCTCTCTCCCTCCATGATCCTCCTAGGTATCGCACTTCCTGCGTCTTGAACCAATGCTTGTGGAGACAATGACGCTAGTTGTGGCAGTAGTAAGAAACAAGGACCGATCTGAGGGGAAGGAAGAAGAGGAGAAGAGACGTGTGGTGCTTGATACTTGATACCTCATAGCCATCATGATACCTGATACTTCAAAGCCAGCCATGATACCTCGCAGGTACCAAGTATCAGGCCTTTGGGGTATCAACCATGATACCATAGGTACCAAGCATGGTACCTAGTATCAGCCAACCATGATACCTTGCAGGTACCAGGTATCAGGTTTGATACCTATGGGTATCAACCATGATACCACAGATACTAAGCATGGTATCTACAAGTACCAGGTATCAGGTTTGATACATATGGTTACCAACCATGGTACTATAGGATTAAAGCATGGTACCTACAAGTACCAGGTTTGATACCTAGGTATCAGCGCTGATACCACATGTACGAGACATGATACCTAGGGGTACCGGCTGCGGATGATACATGGCACCACGTACCTGCACACACTCCAGCAATGAACATGGTTGCTCACCATCACGTTGCTGCCAATGAAAGCTCCAAATCCAGAAGCTTCAAGGGCCGTGCCCCTCCATCACCATCGACGATGCGCCTAGAAAAAGGGAGACCAAGAGGCCCATGCTGGTTAGCATCCTTCTCGACGGCCTCTCTCCTTCCTGGTTGACTCCTTCCGTCATGAGAGCTAAATCCAGTGGATACCCATGCCTCAAAAGCATGAGACGAAGGAGAAGGCCACAAGATCTTGTAGCCAACGTGCACTTGGAGGCAGATCCAATAATGAGGAAGAGGGGAAGGGGTTTCGTTTTTGGGGGCCTACTTTGCTGACGGCAGGCTTGTATGGAGGAGCTCTCTACAGCAGAAAGGAGGAGGGGAAGGGGGAAAGGAGGGGCGAAATAAGAGGCAGAGGAGGAAGACGAAGGGGAATGGATAAGTCAATCGTTATCCCCATATTCCATCTCCACGGAATACTGTAAAGTAGTTTTTCTGTTACAGCTACTAATCCAATATTGAAATCTAGCAGCTACAGTGTATACACTGAGTATCCCGCAATAACGTGTAGGGTGTCATCTAGTTAGCATTAGGATCCACTGCTCCTTTGGTCTAGATTGCCTGTGCGCCAGATCCAGCAGATAACTGCACCGAGATCCACATTACATCGCGATTCAGTCATGCATGCTGCTGACAACGGTGCACACGTACGGCAGAACCAGAACGCTGGTTCTGGTCATCCACATGCATGCAATGCATGGTTGATCACTCTGTTTTTTAAAGTGCAAAATAGCATGGGAGTGTCCTACTGGCTACGGTGCGCATATATTGTTGGTGTGGAAATGTAGAAATTTGAGTTGCACGTTAGTGGCTTCATTCCCTCGTGCATTAGTTTTTTCACATGGTCTTCAATATTACATGTTGATTATTAAACTTTTTCTTTATATATTAACAACTAATTAAGAAACTCATATCATATGAAAATATTTTTGCAAATACAATTACAGTGATTATATGCATGACATTAAAAATATACTTCCTCTATTCCAAAATATAAGTCTTTATTTAGGATGTTCAATTTTGAATTTTGACCAACTACTAATCCAATAATATTTACTATCTATATTAAAAAATACATGCAAGAAAGGTTGTAATTTGTTGACAATAAAATGTAGGTGAAGAAGTTTATATTTTTTGATAAATATATTGTTTATTTTTTATGGTCCGAAAGTGAAATAGTGTAAAACAAATTTGTGGCAAAGCTTTTTTTTTTGACAGTCAACATATATATACACTAATCTTGCCTAGCGGTGCGGATCTAGTCCGCCCTGCCACCGGCACAACATTTCTTAACCTATGCTTCTTGTCGCCCCCGGTCCAGCTATGAACATGGAGAGGGAGGATCTAGCCCACACTGTTGCCACCTGCTGTTACAAAACTCTCGGTCTTGCCACTAGCACACCTACCTGCTGTTGCGCTGCGTGCCATTGCCATAACTGGTTGCGCAAGCAGGAAAGGAGGATCTCTAGTCCGCACTTACAGCTCGTCTGCCGATGCCTCGTATTGCACCCACTAGAATGGATACCATCATCTCAATCGGGCACGGCGGCCGTCACAGGCTAGAAGTCACAGATATGAAGAGTTATCTTAATCGGGCAAACGGCCGTCACGGACGAATCTATCTCAATCGGACCCTAATTAAAGCCCGTCACTGATAGCTTTGACCTAGACGACCAGTCAAACTATAGCCCGTTACAGATGACCTATCTCAATCGGGCCACAACTAGCGCTCGTCACTGTTATCTGTGACGAGCATTAACTATAGCCCGTCACAGATGAGTCATTTGTGAAGGGCTACGGGCATTAACTATAGCACGTCACAGATGACCCTCATCTCAATCGGGCCTAAGTTAATGCCCGTCACAGATGAGTATAATCCAAAAAAGAAAAATTTTATTTTTTCGGCTAGCCTCAGGCCAGTCTTTTTTGTCCTAATTAAAGCCCATCACTCATAGCTTTGACCCAGACGACCAGTCAAACTATAGCCCGTCACAGATGACCTATCTCAATCGGGCCACAACTAGCGCCCGTCACAGATGACCCTTATCTATGACGGGCATTAACTATAGCCCGTCACAGATGACCCTCATCTCAATCGAGACTAAGTTAATGCCCGTCACAGATGAGTATAATCCAAAAAAAAATATTTTTTTGCTAGCCTCAACCCTTATCTATGACGGGCATTAACTATAGCCCGTCATAGATGACCCCATCTCAATCGAGTCTAAGTTAATGCCCGTCACATATGAGTATAATCCAAAAAAAATATATTTTTATGGCTAGCCTCAGGCCAGTCTTTTTTGTCCTCACTCGTGTGCACCCAGGAAGAACTTTCCGGTCGGTCACCCATCCCGAAATTGCTATAGGCCAATCGCGTTTAACATCAAAGTTTTTTGGATATCGGTTTCCAGAAAAGTAGTTGTAACTTGTTGGTATGAGTATTCTATTAATCCTATTAATTCGTAAGCCAAGATGTCACACCCCAACATCCCCCATTCATATACATTCATTCACATACACAACCATCAATATATGGTATAACTCATCGAGATCTACAACTATTGTATCGGTCCTTTATACAAATAAGTTCATTTGAACAATTCAAATTTTGAATTTTCAAAATTTAACAACTTCGAACAAAAATTGGGGTTATTAAATGATTTAAAGTGGAAAAGTAACCAAAACCAAAGTTGTAGAACTCATTGAGGTGCAAAATTTTTATTTTGGTCATTTCTCCATCTGACTCTATTTAAATAATTTGAAATTTGAAATTCAAAGTTTGAAAAATTCAAATAGAATTTTAGATTAGTGAACGACTTCAACTGAAAAAGTTATCAACAACAAAATTGTATAACTCATCAAGATCTATAACTTTTATTTTTGTCATTTTTCTATATAACATTTTTTGTGAATTTGAAAATATAACAACTTCAAACAACATTTTCAAATACTAAATGATATCAACTGAAAAAGTCATCAACAACAAAATGGAATAACTCATCGAGATCTAAAACTTTTATTTTGGTCATTTCTTCATACGATAAAGTGACAGTAATATTATTCACAAAATTGACATATCTCTTATCTGGTTTTATAAATTATAACACATATATGTAAAATTTGTGAATAATGTTACTAATATTTTGTCGGATGAAGAAATAACAAAAATAAATGTTTTAGATCTTGATGAGTTATTCAACTTTGTTGCTGATGACTTTTTCAATTGAAATCATTTAGTATTTGAAAATGTTGTTTGAAGTTGTCATATTTTTAAATTCAAATTCAAACTATTAAAAAAAATTTATATAGAAAAATGACCAAACTAAAAGTTGTAAATCTTGATAAGTTATATTACTTTGTTGTGGACATTTTTTCCATTTGAAATCATTTACTACCCGTAAAATTATTTTGACTCATAAAATGAATTATTATACTACACTTAATTATTTTGCTATAGCTCAACTTATAAATATAAAGATTTCATATGAAAAATGGAAAAATACTCATCGGTGACGGACTTTAGTTAATGCCCGATAGAGATTAAATATATAGCCCGTCACTGATGAGTCATCTATGACGGGTCTAGTTGTTATCTCAAACGGGTCTCAAGTTGGTGCATATCACAGATGATGGTCATCTGTGATGGGCCTCAACTCAAGTTGGTGCACATCACAGATGATGGTCATCTGTGATGGGCCCCAACTTGAGACCCGTTTGAAATATGGAATGTTATCTCAATCGGACCTAAAGTTGGTGCCCGTCACAGATGATGGTCACCTGTGACGGGCTGTAACTTTAGGCCCGTTTTACATATGGAATGCTATCTCAATCAGGCCTAAACTACGGCCCATCACTGATAGGTGTTATCCGTGACGGGCTTAAGTTTTATGCCCATCTAACATGTTTGTGCGATCATATCTCAATCGGGCACTTTTCGATCCGATTGAGATGATTTCATTGTGACGGCCCGCTGTTTCGATATGTTAGAGGCCGTCACAGATAGACCCCCACCACATGACACCGTCAAGGAGCTCACCATTCCCTTGCGAGCCAGCGCGCGACAGCAACCAACCCGCCACCGCACTAGCCCATGGCACCACCACAGAACTCGTCGGCACTCCTAGAGTGTGCCACTAAAGCCAGGCCGTCGACGGGCCGACCAAGCGCTGCCGCTAATGCCGATTCCGGCCACCCCTGCCCTTGCTGCCTGGGCCCATACTGCCGCCACGGCGCTCCACAAATGGAGAGGAGAAGAGGGACTTTCAACATGAGATGGACTATGCTTCAGGACATGACACTATTAGCTAGTTCCTAGCAAGCTTGCTGCTTGTATGCAGGACTCGTGAGAAGCTCCGTAGGAGCCACACTGTTAGGGACCGGCGTCGTCCCCGCCACTCCGATCAGATGGGATCCAGCCCAAGCCACTAACCGGTACTCTTTTAGACCTAGGTTAATGGGTTTTGTGCTGTATCTTGAGACCTCGAAGAATATAGGAAAAGTTCGGTCCCTCAATTTATCATTGGGATAAAAAAAACATCCTCGAACCGTAAAACCAGATATGTGGGGTTCCTTAACTAATCAAAACTAGTCACGCGAGGTCCTTTGACAGTTTTCAACCCGGTTTTATCCGACGTGGCTGCTGAGTTAGCGTGGGACCCACATAGACCCCACATATCAGCTGACCACGTCATCACTCTCTCCCCTCCTCTCCGGCTCTCCCTTTCTCCTCTCTCTCTCTCACTCTTCTCGTTTGGGTAGGCAGCTGGGTGCCTGGGAGGTAGTGCTGCGGTTTGCCGGCGATGGAGGTAGTGCTGCGGCTTGCCGGCGATGGTGGTGGCGCCGTCGCCGGCGGGCTCGGCGTCCATGACGGTCTCGAAGCCGCCGAGGAGCGCCTTCACCCTGCTGCACTGCCGCTTCTCCAGCAGCTTGCTCCGCGCCTCCTCGATCACGTCGTTGCTCCACCACGCCATCTCCCGCTGGCGAGGCTGCTCCTCCGACCTCTTCTCCATCGCCGTCTTCACCCTGCTCCCCTTGAACCTCCGCACCGGCTCGTTCGCCGCCGTCGGCGAGTTCTCGGCGTCGTTGTCGTCGTCACTCGTCAAGCTGCTTCTTGATCGCCTCCTTCACCACCGCAACGAACTTGTCCATCGCGGCGGCGGCGGAGTCGGTGGACACCGGAGCAGCGGCGTCGCCTTTCTTAGGCTCGTCGTCGTCCTCCTCCTGTTCGATGATGGCGGTAGCGGTGGTCGTGATCTCCTTCTCCGGCGCCGGCGACTTGGGCTATTCTTCCTTCACCTCGACGGCGGCCGGCTGCTGGTGGATCACCACTGGTGTGTTCGCCTCGTGTATGATCTTCTCCGGGACGACCTCCAGCAGATCTTGCCTTGCACCGCCGCCGCCGCCATGGACGTCGTCGTCGGTGGTAGTGATCCCATCCAAGGAACGCATGCTCACCGACTCGGAGACCTTGCCGTTAACCGAGGCCGACTGGCCGAGTTGTCGCCGCCGACGTCGTCCTTGCTCTTCCTCCGGCGAGACGACTTGCTGCTGCCGCTGCGGCGGAACGCGCGCTGCATGAGCTTCCTCGGCGACAGCATCGACGAGTAGTACGACAGCGAGGGCGACGGCTGCATGGCTGCTTGGCTGCCGCCTTGTCCTTGTGGGTGGTGGCCGGCGGCGGCGAGTCGTCGTCAGTCCTGACCGTCATGCAGCTGATGCCTCAAACCGGGCATGAACCAATACAGAGAATATATACGGCTGGTTAAGGATGTTGAGCTAATTTCCTAATACAAAGGGATACAGACGCTGACATATGGGACCCACATGAGTCCCATACTGATTTAGCCGCCACGTAAATTAAAACCGGGGTAAAACCACCAAAGAACGTTGGGTGATCTGTTTTGTATAGTTAAAGTACCTATATATCTAGTTTTACGATTATGTTTTTCATCCCGATAACAAGTCGAGGGATCTTCGGTGTACTTTTTCCAAGAATATATGGTCTTTTTGTACTGATGGATTTCATCATAGGCTATCATTAACTGATCTAATACAACCTGGCCCAATGGGCCACATGAGATCGGGGCCTGACCCGATGAACCCGCTGGGCAGAATTTGTTGAATCTGCATACAAACATCCATCCATCCAGGCACGCATTAGGCATTAAAATAGATGAAATGATTAATGTCTACAAGTATATCATTTTTATCTATTCACATCATCCAACCTCTCCTTTGGAAAATGTGAGAGCTTCACACACAAATGGGAGATCAACCGTATGAGGGTAATTCACTCTATTTTTTAATTTCCCTCACAAACCGACTGGTTCTTGCATGCGTGGATCTACCTGAACTCTTTTATTGCACCTAGTCTAATAATGGACTTTGTATTATATCGTGATGGGCTATCATTAGCGGTTCTTATACTATTTGGCCCCATGGGTCACGGAGTTTGGCCCCGCATACCCCAAATTAATCCCATAAAATAAAATAGGTTATAATAATCTCAAACTAGCCAGTGGATGAAATAATCAAAATTCCTTTTTTAATGAAAGAAAAAAGGAGAACTGTTTCATTCCTATTAACATACCCGGATGGAACATATTTACTGAATTGCTATATGGAATTCGATAGAAATTTGTGGATGAAATCTTACAGATTTTATATCGTTGGATCCATGCCAAGATTCGTACATCGCTTCTTCTCCTCCAACTCTGGTGGGCTCCCCTTCTTCTCCGGCGCTGGCGACACCCCCAACACCAGCAGGGAGCATACAGGTATGGGTTTGGGGTTAGGATTAGGGTAGGAGGGGTTAGGGGAGGAGGAAGAGGGGGGTTGGCCGTGGGCGGTGGAGGACTGATAGTGGGTGGTGGACCCAGGCAGGTGGCGAGGCGTTGGCAGCGGTGTCGAAGACACGAGGTTGGCAGCAGGTCGAGGGCCAGCCTTGGCGGTGGGGGAAAATACCAAGACTGGTTAGGAGACGGAGGCCGAGTGGTGGCAAATCTGGTGGTTGGGAGCCATCGGAGATAAGGAGGACGGCGGGGCGGGGGCGCTCACCTTGGGGAAGAGAAGGGAGGAGGTGGAGAAGGCCGGTGCCGTTGACACCTTCCAACCAGCCGGCGAGGCTAGGCAGCGGCGCGGCGAGGCGACAGGGTGGCGGCCCGACGACTGCGTGCAGGATGCGGGGGCGGAGGAGCGCTCGCACACGCTCGTGCAAAATGGTGGTGGCGACGGGCAGGCAAACTGAGAAGAGTAGGAGGAAAAATAGGGTTTAGATATGTTGCACAAATCTCAAAGTGATCCAGTTGTCCAGAATTTGCAAGATTTGGGGGTTTTATCTATCAAAAGACACCAAGACAATCGGATTGGAAAAATGGTTATGGCTATTGACAATCAATCGAGACGATCGATGGCCGCTGGCCTCGATGGGCATTTTTGATCTGGTGTAGCGGGAGGACTCATCGTATCCTTGCCTCCACGGAAGGGGTGCCATGGATGTCCTGCCGCCTGATGGCGTTTCCATGGGATCCTTCGACGACGGCATGGTACAAGACGATGCCACACGCCTGATGGATTGCATCGTCGCCTCCGACTCGCCGTAGAGCCAAATCAGCTTTGTTCCCTCCGGATAGACCGTAGATAGCGCTGGCTTATCGATCTGGGCTAGCGAGAAGTATTTATACGCGAGATCAGAGTATTTCTGTTTTCCGATTACTGCGCGAAACTTTTTCTCGTTCAAAGCGGGTCCACCTAGTGGATCCGGTAACGAGCTTCATCGAGGCTCGCAGCGATGGACGGTAAATGGAAGCGGAAGTACGTACTCGTGAGGGTATAGAATCATTTTCACACACACACACATATATATATATAGGTTAAAATGTAATTTATTTGAATATCCTGATCGAACAGAGTTGTATATGAGGGTAAGTGCTAAAAGGTCAAATTTCAGGGAAATATAACTATTTGATGTGAAATGTTTCTAGATGAGGTTCCAAATCCTTGGGCTGAGCTTAATACAAGTGGTGTGTAAGACATTTTCATGTGCCAATTACCAAATGCGATAAATTCATAAGAATAATTGTCGCAGAAAAATGTTCACTAAAATTTTAATGCTAGAAATAATTTCTAGGACGACTTGATAAAGTCAACCAAGTCCTGTAGGGCTAAATCAGAAGAACCACCTTTCATCGTGCATTTTGACACGACATCACCCATCTCTCTCATCCTATCTCTAACTACTCCACCCTCTATCCCATCCATCAAACTCTCAATCGCTGCCTGTATTCCCTCTCTGGTCAGCTTATCATCGACCTCAACCCTAACACCCACCTTCCACACGTCACATACATACCTTGCCGTCCCTAACTGGTCACCGCCACATGGCTTGCATATCATCGGCACGGTCCTGGATATGCTCTCCAGCGTCGAGTTCCACCCACAGTGTGTCAAAAACGCGCCTATAGCGGGGTGGCTCAGGACCTCCTCTTGTGGGGCCCACCTGATGATCCTCCCTCTGCCACGTATCTCCTCGAGCAGCTCGCTGGGGAGCTCGACGGAGTCACGCCCACGGACGACCAGTCTTGGCCGGACCACCCACAGGAACGGTCGGTTGCTGGCAGCGAGGCCCCAAGCCACCTCCAAGAGCTCGTCGGCGTCAATGGAGACGAGGGTGCCGAAGCTGACGAACAGCACGGAGCCTGGGAGCTGCGTGTTCAGCCATTCCAGGCAGCTGCGGTCCTCGGGGAGCAGGCTGCTCTTCTGCGTCGCTGCCGTTGCTGGTGGCGAGAGCATGTGGAGGGGGCCAACGGGGAACACTGGGATGGTGATGTCACGCCGGATCTGCTCCACGTCGGTGCGCTCGATGGCGTTGAAGGTGTTGAGGATTAGACCAGAGGATTGGCGGACACCGGCGACGATGTGGGCGAGCAGGCTGGCGTAGGCGACGTGCCGAGACGTGTCCATCATGACTTGGAGGTCTCGCACCAACAACGGCGGATGATCGTCCACTGGCATGTCCATATTTGACTCTGAACAACATATACGATTGTGTTATGTGGTCAGCATTGAACGGGAAGTGGTTTCATTTTGGTTATTCTCTCGTTTATTGTACGTCATTTAGATAATTATAAAAAATATAATAATATCAGATAGATCACTATGTAAACATGCAAGTGCACAAATAACAAATATAAATGTAAATATATGATAACCAGCTATAGTTTAATTTTTTTTTACATAGTGAAATTTCTATGGAAATGTGTGAAATCTATTATATACTAAAAGTCCATTAAACTTTCTACAAACGCTCTCATGCCGCCACATAAGATTCCTACAAACGCTCCCAAGCCGCCACGTGGTAATCTAATAATCTGGTGGACCCAATATTATATAGAATTAGATCTATTTTTGGAAAAAAAATCCACATCCCACGTCCAGCTTGGTCTGTGCGTACGGGAGATGTACGTACGCCCTCCCATGTATCCCCTTTAATTATCTCCTATTTCCATGCTACATGATCTCTTCTTTTTCCATACTATGTTAATTCCTATTTTTATGATATATTAGTCAGATGTAAATCATAATTTATAATAATAGTTTTCAAAAAAAATAACTAAATCACCGTCATATACACATTAACACATATATATATATATGTACAAACGTACGTACTCCCTCCCTCCTGTTCCACAGGAATTAGATAAGAAGTGCATTTTATTTTTATCTGTTCGTGAGTACGAGACCATCACAAATGATTTATTATGGATGGCTTCGCTTAAGCGTGTCTTAAATAGAATGTGTAGATCGGCTAAAAAGTAATTATTTATTTATGTCACCAAGATCATTCATATAAAAATTAAAGTTCATAGATCCAATAATTTTTATAGTAATAAATGATGGTGCCTAACCATAATAAAAAATAAAAAAGAAAGAGAAGACTGAGGGGAGGGGAGCAGATGCGGTGGTACGTGTGTATTATACATACATGTGGGTCCAAGAGAAAAGAGTGATCGGATCAGTAGATTTAATCTAATGGTTAGTATTATCGGGTCCACCGTTTTAAATAAAAATAAACGGTTAGATATCTTTCTTTTTTTTTAGAATTTATCAGAGCGCCACGTGGCGGCTTATGAGCGTTTGTAGGAATCCCACGTGACGGTTTGAGAACGTTTGTAGGAAGTTTAATGGACTTTTAGTATTTTTAATTTATTTGAACAATAAGTTTATTTGTAATTAATTATACCATATAAAAGTAAATAAAACTTCATATAAACACTCTCAAGCCGCCATATGGACATCCTACAACGCTCTTAAGTCGTCATCGTCATGTGGCATTTTAATAAATTAAAAAATATCACACCACTCCAGCCGTATGTACGTATGTTTTCCTCCCTCCCCCTACTCTTCTTTAAATTAATTTTTTTAATGAAAAAACAATTAATAATTTAATATCCATATCACCCATATTTTACTATAAAAAACTAAAATACATTATTTGAACAGATTGCAACCAAACAACATCCAATTTTTAATTTATTGGAACATTAATTTAATTTGTAATTTATTATTAATCTATCTATTATATACTAAAAGTCCATTAAACTTGCTACAAACGTTCTTAAGCCGCCATGTGGCACTCCTATAAATCCTCCGAAGTTGCCACATGGCACTATCTAATCTCGCCGTTGATTTTTATGTAAATTGACGGACCCATTAGTTTACAATATTAGATTAGATTTATTATTAAAAATAATAATTTTCTCATGTTTATAACGTACAGGCGCTACTACTGTCCGTACGTATGAGTTTGTACGATACAAATGCTACTGCTGTTCTTTCCATACGTACAAACATACATGATCTTTCCTAATCTTGCTGAAAAAAACATACACATGTACATAAAAAAAGACAGAAAAAACATACATCCATAAAAATCAGCAGTCTTTGAAATATAATTTTTGATAAAATATATTAGTTCACAAATATAAATATATTTAGTTAAACAAAGATCTATAATAAATATCCAATCAATATTCTTTAAACCATCTTCTGAATCTATCTATTATATATTAAAAGTACATTAAACTTCTACAAACGCTTTTACACCGCTACGTGGCTCTCAAATAAATTAGCGAAATCCTAGAAATCTATTATATATTATAAGTCTATTAAACTTCCTGCAAACGCTCCTACATCGTCACGTGGCGCTTTAATTTAGATTAATCCTACAAATTTAGAGTTAAAAAAAAGAGAAAAGCATCCAATCTTCAATTGTCACTTAAATTAGTGACACATTATTTTAAACATTAGATTAGAGCTCTTAAAAATCCCACGCTGCTAATCTCTATCCCGGAAAAAAACATAGCGTGCTTACGTCGTACGATCATCTCCCTACAGAAAAATCAAAACTTAAATACCTACGCCATATACGATCGAAAAAAATAAAGCTAAAAAATAAAAAGGAAAACATGCACACGTACATAGAACAATTGGAAAGAAATACTAATCAGGAAAAATCATCGGTGCCAGCACATATTTATTGTCAACAGCCTTTAATCTACAATTTTAAGATCTTCCTCCCCACTCTGTTATTTATAGTCCTGGTGTAGATAGAACTTCCTTTATGGTTTAATTCCGAGCGGTAGTAAATACAAGACTTAGCAATATTTGATTGATCACAACTCATTATATTCCATTTATTATAAATCTTCCAAAGTAATTCATTATAGGAATGCTTTCAAGAAATGGTTTGCTTTTGCACATCGAAACCAAAAATTAATCGTGCGGATATGTATAATTCAAAAGAATATATAGATGAGTGATTCATACACAGAAATCAGGATTTTTATTTAAATCTAAGAGGCATTCTTATCATATTAGTAGTATATTAAAATCTCCCATGTATTTTTGGGGTAATATATTTCTTTTTTTTAGGATAATCTAAATTCACTTACAATATATATAGTGATGTATTATTCTTTTTTTAATAACAAATAAGATGCTCGTACATATGTACGAAATTCCTTTCCGATTTATATTCTAAAAATGTTCTCCAGTTTATATTCTGTCGTTATAGTGTTTGAAACACAAACTATAATACATGCCCGCGCGAATGCGCGGGCTACGTTCCTAGTTTCTATAGAATGCCTCACTTCATGCAAGTTTTGAAAAAAATTTAACATGGACTAAAACCTTATGAAAATTTTTCTCTGAGTATTTATCTTTTCTTAAATTCTTATATTTTTTCTGCAGTTTAATTAAATGGTCATTTTTATGTTTTTTTCTTATGTTTTGCAATCATTTATTTTATATTTATATTTATATTAAAATCTTATGTTTTGCTTATCCCTCTACTTTTTTATTTCTACGATTCAAGAGGCCCTGATTATTCTAATTAGTCTGCTGAAACTAGTTCTCTGATGAACACATTTTCACCGGGCCATTTCAAAATAATGGAAAAATAATTCTAATTAGAAGCTCTGAATAACCAATTTATATTGAGGAAAACCATATATAGGCGTAGGAATCAGTTTTCATGTCTTCTTTGTAAATCAGCAGTGGGTTGTTTTTGTCATGTATTCCATCATATTATGTATTGACCACACATGGGAAAAAAGAGAAAGAAGAAACCAAGTTTGTATCCTTCACTGCTAAGTTACCTTATCATGTATTGACCAATGACCATCTGCACTCTATCAACCCTGAATTTTTATATTCACCGTAGGTATGGAATTAATGGACGCTTGTGATTGACGAACTGGAAACTTTGGCCCTGTTTATTCCACGGGTGAAAAGTTTTACCATATCACATCAGATAACAAAACAAATTACAGATTCTGCCTGTAAACTGCGAGAGAAATTTATTAAGCCTAATTAATTCATCATTAACAAATGTTTACTGTAGCACCACATTATCGAATCATGACGCAATTAGGTAAAAGATTCTTCTCGCAATTTATCATGTAATTTGTGTAATTAGTTTTTTTTTTATATTTAATACTCCATATGTATGTTCAAACATTCGATGTGACAGTGTGAAAAGTTTTTGCGTGAGAACGGGGTTGGTATGCTCAAAGGAAGGGGATGTGAACCCCAGACAAAAAAGCACTACATTTAAAATAGTTCGTTCATAACTTTATATTGATAGTGCGGCATGATGCAAAATAGCGTATTACTCCTATCTATCAGTGCATCTTTACATAATATATTGTCGGTGCATGAAAATAAATAAAAAGTAATGCTTTTAAAATGTACTTCCTCCGTCCCATAATATAAGGGATTTTGAGTTTTTACTTGCACTGTTTGACCACTCGTCTTATTCAAAAAATTTTAAAATTATTATTATTTTTTTTACTTACTTTATTATCCAAAGTACTTTAAGCAGAACTTTTCGTTTTTTATATTTGCATAAATTTTTTGAATAAGACGAGTGATCAAACACTACAATCAAAAACTCAAACTCGGAGTAAACAACAAGAGACATAATTATTACTCCTTCCATTTCATATTGTAAACAACTTACTGAAGTTTGAACAAATTTATAGAACAATATAGTAGTACTTTCAACACAAAATAAACATATTATATGAAACCATATTTAATGTTAGATTTAATTAAACAAATTTCATATTTTAGATGTGGTTAATTTTTTGAAAAATTTAGTCAAAATTTGAAAGAAAGTCAAACGAAAACAGATGGCGTATCTGAGGAGAAATGGAGTAAGCAGCTGAAATGAGAGATTATATGCAGTGTTAATTACCTTGGACAGGTAAATATCCCTTTTCACACAGGCGCGGGTACGCCAGGTACACCCTGAACCTCGCCGCACTGCTGGTCATCAGCGCCAGCGCCGGCACGCCCAGCTCCCTCGCCGCGGCGAGCGGCGCGAACCAGTCGACGTCGGCGACCACGCACGCGACGCCGCCACCGTCCTCCTCCTCCTCCTGCCGGAGCGCGCCAGCGAGGAGGTCACGGAACGGCGCCGCACAGTTCCTGTTCAGCGCGAACACGAACGACGGGATGTCGTCGGACGCGGCCAGCTCCGGCGGGAGGCCGTCCGGCACGGTGACCAGCTCGCAGCCGGCGGGAAGGCTCCGGCGGTCGGGCGCGCGCGTCTCCGTGTGGACGACGGTGACGGCGAGGCCGCGGTCGTGCAGCGCGGCGGCGAGGCGGAGCATGGGGTTGATGTGGCCGTGGTATGGCAGCGGGAGCAGCAGCACGCGGCGGCGGCCTTCGTGGCCATTCCGGTCGCTTGCAGGCGCCATAGCATCGAGATGTGTGTGACTGAGACGCATGAGTCCATTTATGACACAAATGCGTGCGTACTTTCGTAGGGTTTTTTTTCCTTTTCTTTTCCTTTTTCTTGTGGAAACTGGAAAGCGTATTTTGATTGCTTGATTGGTTGCTCACGCCGTCATGCGTGGGTGATGAGTTCAGCATGGCAGCATTTTGGCAGTGTCCAGCATTCCTGTTCACGGGGCCACCACATCCACATGGCCATTCTGTAAAAAAAAAAAAAGGAAAGATTTTTTTCTCAAATTTTCGAGATTTTATTTGAACGAGAGGACATAAGACAGCGGCGATGTCATACGCATGAGGGTGACTATTGGAACGATTTTGGAATATAGTGCAAATTTTCAATGCTAAGATCCACACAATATTGATAAGAATGTGAGATTTAGAACACTAACAGTTCAAGCTACAACACTTAAGTTTCCTCGTAAAAAGAGAACTACACATAGGAGAAATCAATACCAAGACACACCTTTTATAGTGCAGATATTCCTCTAGCCCTGACAACTAATTCTTAGGCCATATTTGTTTAGGCTTAGAGTTGTTGTATATAAGCCGGTGGATTTAATGTCCTAAATTTAGTGGTTGAGTCATACATTTACCTCGCATATATAATAAAAAAAGTTTCTCCAACCTAACTTTTGGCTTAATAGTGTTAGAGTGACTTATGGCTTCAAAAAATGCCAAACGAAAAAGCTGCTTGTTTGTTTAGGTTTAGACTGAGAGCATAAAGTCACAATCGGGTTGTGGGGACTGCGTCACTGCAGAGCACCTGTGTCCAAAATGAATTGTTCATTTTAGTCAAAGTGGGGTTGTGGGGATTGAGTGCAGTGGAGCATCTAAGCCCACATTGAGCATCGTGGAACGACATACGGGAACGACATAGCACGACGTGGATAGAATCTTGGACATGGCACTTCGAATCCACGCTTCATGTCACTGCATTGTGAAGGGCCTTAAGATATGAAACTTTGTTCCCTTTTTCCCGATTGGATGAAACACGTACAAACCCACATCACCTACATAACCAGGACTATGCCCCCCACAACATTCAAAAAGATAGAAGGCATGAGCAAATTCTTGAAATCACTAAAATATTATTGAAAATTTACATGTATACTTATTATATATATTTATAGGTGCTAGATAACTTAAATATAATGGATGAGAAGTTATGCTCCATGAGATGACCACCGCACTCACATGTGCTTCTCTTCACAAAAGGTTCAATTGATGCCATGGACTTCATAGATTCAAATAAAATTGTGATATATATATATATATATATATATATTTATTTATTTATTTAGAGTAAATTGAATATTGGTCTAAGCTATTATTGCCAAAGTTTCACCTGGACTATCCCTTCAACAAGGCTTTCCCTTTGGGCTAGCTAAAGTTACCTTCTTTTGCAATTTGAGACACTCCTACTTCTCCATCCTTTCAATGTCCATTCTAGCTTTTCATCCCTAACATTTTCCAACACCAACTTGATCCAACATTGTCACCATGGGTGGAGCACGGGGGTTGGATGGTTGCATCTAGGAGCTTGAAGAACCTTCGTAGTGGTCATCGGTAGAAAACTTTGAATGCGGCTTCTATATGCGCCCACTGATGAGCAGATCTTCTCACTTCACCTTCATCATCGTCACTGATATACACCTCCAATACCATCTGGAATCGGTCAGGATATTAATGGCTGCGTTCAGAGATCCTGATGGGAACTCTTTTCCTCCGCACGAAAAACGGAGCGGTCCATTAACACGTGATTAATTAAGTATTGGTTAATTTTTATTTAAAAATAGATTAATTTGATTTTTTAAAACAACTTTCGTATAAAAACTTTTTTAAAAAAAAACACACCGTTTAGCAGTTTAAAAAGTGTGCGTGCGAAAAACGAGGGAGAAGGATTGGGAACCTGAGTAGCAAACACAGCCATTGTCCACTAGCCAAAGCATGGCATGGGAAGAAGGAAGTGTGAGAGATGGAGGGTGAAGATGATCCAAAGTGCAACAAAAGATATTATACCTAGCCTAAAGTGAAAACTTTCTTGTGGGTAGTCCAAGGAGAATCCTTCTTATCGTAGGTGGATCAATGTATTATTTACTCTTATATCTATAGTAGGCCCTGAAATATGCCATGTAATCCAAGTACATGGCCCATTTTTGTAAGTTTTAAATAGCTATAGTTTCTCTCAAAATCCTTAGCTTCTGTAAATAGTCTAGATTTTCTACTAGATTCTACCGGTCAGTAGTTAGAAAATCCATCAAATAAAATAAAAGTCAGAAGCTAGAAAAACTAGTATTTTCATATTCTGACCACTAACTACTCATCAGCTATTTCTCAAACATCAAGCTAACTAAACAGAGCTATAGCACGCTATTTGCTTATAAGTATTTACCATAGGAACAGGACAAGAATATCATTGCATAAGAATTCCATGAGAACTACAAAGCAAAGAATTCACTCTACGTCTGTCATCTTACTGTCGAATTTTAATATATACCTTAACCGTATAATCGGGTATGACATATCTCTCAAGTTACAATACAAGGCAGTATACAACCCATTTTGCTAACACAGCATTTACGTGACACTTCAACCAAAAATAATAATAAAATAAGGTGGGTTCCACATCTGAGTGGTGCATTCATACTTTCTTCCTTCCTTCTGTGCAGCCCCTTCCTCCAGTGAGGGCCAACCGGCGAGATCAAGCTCGCTCACGCATCGGTGCAGACTGGAGAGGCGACAGAGGTGTGGCAGGTGGTTGCTGGCCTGGGCCTCCTCCCTCCCACCATGACCTCTGTTTACATCCAAATTTAGCATCTATAATCAAAATAGGAAAATATTGCTAAAAATTTGAAAGCGTCAGATTTCCTTTATAGGCCCAGTCTGTCCACTGCCTATGAGCCGGTCTCACCAGCGCGTAGGGCCCGTCTGACCAGTGGCATATGATCGGTCAAACCTACATAGTCTGTGTCCAAGCCGATTTTCATCAGGTCTCGGGTGTCATGTCTTGATAAATCCATCCCATATTAAAAATTACTTCCTAAAAGGAATAATAGAAATTATTAAAAACTTAAAAGAAATCTCAAACACTAAAATATATCCAAGAAAAATTCAATTTGGGCTTGGAGTATTTTTCTTAAATTCTCAATGCTCTAAATTGCTCCCTGAATTTTCACTTTAATTTGCAGAGCAGCCTAATTAATTTGAAATCAACAACAACCAATTTTAGAGTTTATTAAAACTAGAAAAACCGTGTGTTGCAACGGGTGAAGTCTATTTTAATCTTATTATTGTTATATGGTTTAGTTAAATTGAAATTCACTGTGGTTTAGTTATCACGAGCTGCAGTTAGAAGTCCGATCGTCTCAAGTTAACGTGCGAGTTTTTTTAAACAGATTTCTTATATGATTCCTTATGTATTACCAAAAAGAACGATCTTAAAAACCGACTCAAATACGGATATGTATTTACAAAACCAAACGAACTTAAAAACCGACTCATACACGGATGACGTACCAAAGTACTAGCAAAAACATCTTCAATTTTTATAATAGTAGATAAGAGATATAGATTAAAACCAAAATATAAAATTAAGGGTTACTTGGATTCATGCTATTGCAAATATGACAAAACAGAAAAATGCCACTACTATTTGCGTTATCGGCTAGGTGCCACTGAAAATTTTTAAAATTGGAACCATGCCACTCCCGTCACAATTTCCATCCATGTCTCTCACGTCGCCATCCTCCTCTCTCACGTCTGCACGGGGAGAAGGTGAGCGGCAAGAGGATAGCGCGGGGAGCGGGCGCGGGCGCGGCCGCCGCTGGCGATGATGCTCGCGGGGAGGTCACGGAGGGGCGCGGCCGCCGCCGAGGGCGCTCACGGTGGCGGGCGTGGGTGCAGCCGCCGCCGGCGAGAATGCTCACGGGGAGGTCGCCGAGGGTCGTAGCTGCCAGCGAGGATGCTCGCGGAGGCGGCCACCGGCGAGGACGCTAACTGCTGCATTATTCACCTGCAAACAGAGCACATCTTCTCTCACTGGTCAGGCCCGAAGCAGAGTGGTGGTAGACTGTGTCGATCGAGCAAGGAGAAGGAGAGCTTACCAGCATGTCTAGCTTGCCAAAACGAGTCGTCAAGAAATCAGCCAACCGAGAAACGCTGGAACTGTTCGTGACCTCCAGCTGATAGAAGACGACACTGGAGAGGCCCATCCCTATGAGCTTCTCGGCGGCCTCAACGCCCCTCAACACGGTCGTGGAGGCGGCCGCCGGCGAGGACGGTCGCGGTAGCCGCGGAGGGGCGCGGCTGATGGCGAGGACGGTCGCGAGCACGGCCGCGGCCGCCGCCGGCGAGGACGCTTGCGGGGAGGTCGCGGTGGAGCGCCGGTAGCGGGCGCGGCCGCCGCCGGCGAGGAGGTAGTAGAGGGGCGCGGGAAGCGGACGCGGGCACGGGTGCGGGCGCAGCCGCCGCCGGCGAGGAGGTCGCGGAAGGGTGTGGGGAGCGGACGCGGGCGCGAGCGCGCACGGCCGCGGCCGCCGCCGCCGCCGAGGACGCTCGCGGGGAAGTCGCAGTGGGACGCCAGCAGCGTGCGCGGCCGCCGCCGGCGAGGAGGCTGTTGATGGTCGTTATTGATCAGTTTCGACCGTCAATATTACTAAAATAGGATAGAACTAGTGATTCTTGCAATGCATATGTTTGCTAGAATAATAATATTCCACTAGTGTTAGGTATACTAATCTTTTTTAGAGAATGACACTAAAGTGGAGGAGAATCGACATCAACATAGACGATAAATCAATCGGACGATGTCGAGAACTAGACTTATGTATGAATGGGCAAAGAACTCAGAATTGATACGATAAATTGGGCCAAAATTCACAAGTCTACATAGTAAAGCAATAGAGGAAGTCGCCAGCCGAAGATGGGCTGGTTTGGGCCAGCCCATGGTTCGGCCGAACTAGGGGGTTTGGCCGAACCCCCATCTCCACCGTTGAGGCCACGGTTTGGCATGGACGTCCAAAATTGCACCCCAATGATGGTTGGAGGGTACTTTATACAATTCCCCTTCCACAACTGTCATAACCACCTCTATATAAAGGCTCCACTCTCTTCACTTCACACACACCTCAAGCAATAGCTCTCTCATTTCTCTCAAGTTTAGTTTAGTAGTATATAGCTGGTGGAATAGAAATAGAATAAGAGTTAGGAGTCCGGAAGCCTTCCAAAGAGTTCAGGTATGGCTCTAGTATCTTTCCTTTCCTCTTTTGTAAGCTTTATATTTTTATTAGAATACTCTTCTATATACATTTATGGTATTGAAATACTCTCCGAGTATATGAGTATCTACTTTACATTATGTTCTTGTTATACTGAATATACGGCTAGCTTATCTGGGACATGCTTTGGTGCGGGTATAGTGTTTGCTTATGTAATTACTCTATGTCATGACGATGATATTAAAGTAGTATCTGGTAGTTTAGACGTGGTGTCTAGATTACGGGATATCATTATTTGGGGTTATATATTGCGATTAGAGGTGGGCCGCTGATGGTGACAGGTCAGTACGGGTATTCCTCCGTATTTAGCCCCGATTGTATGGTCATGACGGGCTGTCGTAAGGAACTCGGCAGTGAGGTGTGGCTTCTCGAAGTAACAGGAGGGCATCGGATAGAGGGTATTAGCTAGTATATCAGTTAACTGGAATGTATGTATACTATGTATATTAGAAGTATAGAAATATATTTCCTTTCTCTTTTCTTTCCACTTAGCTTAGATGATATATTATGAGGATGAGCAGTTAATGCTTGTGTGTCACTCTACCCTTGGATTATCTTAACCCCTGCTTAGAATATGATTGTCACAAGTAATATATAAATTATTAGTTGAGTTCTCTCTACATGATCTTCCCACGGGATAAAATAAATACGATACCCTTGGAATACTCTTGGGTGAAATGCTACATTGGTATATCCGTGCGCTTGCGGATGAACTCTGTAACCATAATATACTAGAAGTATTTCTGCGCCATTGCTGGGAATTATAATTCTAATAATGTCGTTAAGAAATACTAACAAAGGTCGCGGAGAGGCGCGGGTGCGGCCACCAGCGAGGAGGTCGCCGAAGAGTGCGGGGAGCGGACGTGGGCGCGAGTGCCGCTGCCGCCGTGCTGCCCTCCTCCGGCGCTTGTGCTGCCATCCGCCGCCGTGCTGCCGTCCTCCAGCTGCCCATCTGCCGTCGAGACGAGGATGACGAGTAGATGAGGATGGAAATGGTGGAAAATGTGACGGAGATGACGGGAATCGTGATAGAGTGACATGCATATAATTTTAGAAGATTACAGTGGTATCTGCCTAATTTCATGAATAGTAGTGGCACTTTTTGATTTCCCATATTTACAGTGGCATGGATCCGATTAACCCTAAAATTAAAACCGACTCAAACATGGATGACGAACCGTGGAAACATCTTCAATTTTTATAACCGACTCAAACACTGATGATGGACCGTGGAAACATCTTCAATTTTTATAATAGTTTATTTTTAATGGTAGAGATGAGAAAACAAAAAATAATCCTCTCCGTCTATTTGGGCCGAATCCGGCCCAAAACGCTAACCTCCTCTTTCGGCCCGCCAACGGAGTGCACTTCTACTCCCTCCCTTTCGCTCTCCCTCCCGGGCCTCTCTCTCCCTCTTGGGCTGCAGCCACCTCGGCCCAATTCCCCTTCCTCTCCCACGTACTGAAGTGCGTTTTATGTCCTCCTTCCTCTTGGGCCGTATCGCCCTGCGGCCCATCTCAGCACCGCGCGCCCCAGCGGCGGGTCGTCTCCCTCTTCCAGCCGAGCTGCCGCCCGTTCTTCTCCCGGCCGAACCCTACCGCCGTCGGCACGCCGATCTCACTTCCCGGTTGATTTATTTTCCATTTGAATGGAAAAATCGATTCCTCTCCTCCTCATAATCAATTGCCCCATGTTTTCCCTCTTGACTCGGTCTTTAATCGTCGAATTTAATCTCCGGTGAACCGACGCCATTGATGGCCGGGGCGGCGAGCTATCCGGCTGTTCCCCTCTCCTCCGGCCTTTCCATTCCTTCCCGGCCTACAAAATGGCGGCAGCATCTCCCAGCATCTCCCTCGGTTTCCCCTCATGTCCTCACGTCTTCCTCTCTCTCCACCACACCGGCGAACTCCAGCCGCCCCTCCCCGTCGACCGGAGCATCGCCAAACCACATCACCAACTCCCACGGCACCGCTGAGACCTCCTCTTCCTCGGCCTCATCTCCGTTTTGCCCAAGGGCCGCCGGAGGCGCGTCCTAATCGGTAACCAGTGGCGCCGCTGCCGTCGTCCTCCTCCAGCCGACCCTCACCGTCAAATCGAGCCTCGCCGGAGCGCGCCGCTGCCTCCACCAGCGTCGCAGCCGCCTCCTCTTCCCCGGACCTACCTCCGTTTCTCCTGGAGACCGGAAACTCGTCCTCGCCGGTGAACAATGAAGACACCATCATCTTCCTCCTCCAGCAGCCCTCCCTCCTCACCGGAGCGCCGCCTAGCTGCACCATCAGCGTCACCTCGTCATCCTCGTCCTCGACCATGTCTCGTCGTTGTTCGAAGACCACCGGAACGCCGCTTCCGTTGCCGTCGTCGTTCCTGCCAAGACGAACTGCCACCTTATGGATGAAAACGGTCATGAAAATTTCCGATCGACCGAGCATCCTTTCTGCATAAGGGGTACCATTTTCAACTGATAACTTTTTTTATATCTATAGTTTTTTCTAACTTCTTTCTCTATCGTATCTATCGTATTAATATTGATACTGAGTAGTTTAAATGATAAATATGATCAATTATCGGCCAATGAAGCGTCGTTTCTGAAGAGATACTACCAATTTCGACTGTTTTCACCCCTAGTACCTGTCGTCATCTTCCTCTTCACCAAGCTTGAAGATCGCCGGAACCGTCCCCTCGTTTTGACCCGTTCGTCTCTGTCGCCCTTCTTCGTTCGTCGTCGCTGCACCAAGGTCGTCATCGGTCGCGCCATTGTTACCTCGCCGCATTGTATCTGTGGTGAGAACCTCTCCCCCGCTAACCCCTCCTTGCCCTCTCGGTGTTGCCACCATGCTAGTCGTGCCATTGTCGGCCCTAGTCTCTTGCACTGACGACGATAGTCGTTCAAGCAGTCTTCGCGCGCACGTTTGGTGGCTATGTTCGTGCGCCCTTGTGGCCGCCATGTTGTTCCGCATGTGTGCAGCCCGTGTGGCATTCGTGTGAGGCTTGCTTGTCTCCCACTTGTTTCGGTTGACGTTTAGGGTCTTACCCGGTTCTTTACGTGGATCATATTTGTGAACCTGGTCCAAGGTAATATAGCTATGTGATCTATGGGTCTCGACTGCAAGTCGCTCGATTCTCTCTCTCCCCGAGCGATATTGCATTACACATAATATAACGGTATAATAAAAATTAACAACTTGGAAATATCCACTTTAACTGAATTGCACCTAAAATTCGGATGGTTGTGTCTCGGCCATACAAGCTCCTAATTAATCGGTTTAAATTGTTTAATTTTTTTTCATAACTTTAAGAATCCATTTTTGTTGTTTTGTTCTTTCTTAGAGTTGTGGCTTTGTTTTGTTGCTCATGTAATTGCCGTCATTTCTGAAGTTCCCAAGGTGCATATCAAGTTGTCAGAAAGACTTACTCCCTTGCTTGGATTCAACACATAATAGCTGAACAGGTGGTAAGAAAGCATTAGGAAGCAGTCTATCAATGTGCGTGGTCCATCAACCTATTAAATTTATAAGCACATAATAATATAATTTATTCTATAAATAAATCATGATATTACATAAGACGTTTTGACTTTGGTCAAAGTCAAATTGTTTTAAGTTTGACTAAGTTTATACACAAATATAGTAATATTTATAATACTAAATTAGTGGCATCAAATCAATAATTGAATATATTTTCATAATAAATTTGTCTTGGGTTGAAAATTTTACTATTTTTTTTTGTAAACTTGGTCAAACATAAAGCAGTTTGACTTTGACAAAAGTCAAAAGTCTTGTAACTTAAAACGGAGGGAGTATATAAACTAGCATAATGTTATACGAGCTATAAATATAGATTAGATAATAAAGAATGAACTGACCGAATATACGAAACATGTTGAATACGAGGAGAACAGAGACCAGTCATGCAAAGCGCTTCCTAAAACACCGAGGATGAATATAAGGAGAACAGAGAGCAGTCATGCAAAGCGCTTCCTAAAACACCGAGGATGAGGCAAATCCTAGATTGGTTACATGTTGTGCATGCGCGCCGCCACGCCTACTAGGCTAGGCGAGGCGAGGCGGGGCGAGCGCACGCGTGTTCCCCTATTTTCTTTACCTCATATGCCTCAAGTGGCTAGGAGAGCATACTCCTTTATAAAGAGGTCTCCCTCTCCTAGAATAGGCAATGTGGTATTTGTCAGGGTTACGGATAAGGTATACCGATACGGTATACCCGCACGTATACGGATAATTTCCGCATGCATTAAGGAAATCTATCATGTGATAGAAGCAGGATTTGCGGACGGAAGGAGTCCTACTCGGATGAGACTGGGTCGTTACCATATCGTGAGGGGTCCGATATCTTCGAGTCCTACTTAGAGATCAGCTGACCCGCGGTATATAAGGGACCCCCCGGGCAGGACCTAAGGCGTCGAATATTACTGCCAACACAACCCCCACAGCTTACTGAGCCAGAGCCTACATGAGCCAAGTCGTCGGGAGATCAAGTCGCTGGGAGTTCTAGTCGAACCAACTCGACTACGGTCTCATCAATATCATTGAGTTATGTTATACCCTTTGTAATACGTGGTTTCCATCATAATCCCATACCAACTGGATTAGGGCTATTACCTTCCAAGGGGTCTGAAACAGTATAATCCTTATCTTTTGTTTACTTGATGTCGTACTACGTAGATCCTTGTTCCAACGGAACCTAATACCCTCTATATCCTTTTTATGGGTATCTCCCGTCAACAGTATTAAACTCCCCATGCATATCATCCCATAAGGTGGGCTTTTGTGATTTTTTATAGAATTAATCTTCGAATGGAATACGGAGGGACTATCTAGCTATTTGTCGACAGATTTTTTTTTTGCCAAAAACACCTAGATTTTGGCCACCCTTGGATGACCATCTAAGGGAAAAAAAAAAAGAAAAATAAACTTTTCTCACTAGGCCAGAATCCAAAACAACACGGGCTGTAAAAACTAGCCCAAAATAAATTAAAAAAACCCAATCAAAATAGAAAAATTAAGAGCAAATCCCAAAACTAAAAGTTGACAGCCCAATATGAAGAAATCACTTTTTTGCAGAAAAGCAACTTTTGGTAGCCCAATTATACAGCACAACTCATTATGATGGACTTGGCATCCAAGAAAGCTAAAAAAAAAAAAACAGGTCACGCACTGGTCAACGCATCCCCAGATCGATCCCAACCAAATCAAGCACGCCATGGACAGCGACGAGAAAGAGAAAAAGAAGAACAAGCAGATTATCACCAATAAGATTAGCACAGAGAGGGCTAAAGTGCACATATCTAGTCCACTCATAAGGCAGGACTGCTGAATGAACCACATCAAAATACATAGACAAGAATTCAACATTATTTCCCCTTGGGAAAATCAAAATTTACCTGCAAACAAAATGACTTTCCATCAATCACCCGACAGTAACCCCTTCGATGGGCACAAATCAACCTAGCATGCAAACTCAAACAAAAGAAGCAGTAGGCACTCACCAATTGTAGCCCCTGACAACAAAAATTTCATAGTAGAGTTTCTTTGTGCTCACTCTTGATAGGTTCTCAATGGTCCAAGTAAATCTAGAGATAAATACAAAAGTAACTTACAGTCAAGTTGGCATGTAACTGAACTAAAAGAAATAATTTGCTATAGGAGGATTTTGTATGGATATATTTTGCAATGATTTGAACTATATTTTGTAGGAATGAAGTCAGATGGGCAAACCAAGATGGATATGAACTTGCAAAACCAGGAAAATATAAAAAGAAGAATAAAAATGACACAATCAGGTATGCAATGAAAGGTTAACAAAAACAATATTGTGTCTTCTAAAATATATATGATGGCAAGACTTTACAAACCCTTAATGGAAAACATTGAAAAAAGATCATGCAGTATGCACTCTATTATTTTGGTCAGCAAATCAAATTATATCAAGCAAATATAAATAAACTTACCTCACAACAATCTTTGAAATCTTGAAAACTTATTTTAGATCAAATAAGATTGACATTTTCAGTAGTTATAGGGAGAAATAACAATATTTACAAATGTAACTACAGTACCTATGTACTGTAACTGACCTCAATATAACATAAAAATACTTGAGATAACCACCCAATATTTACATTAGATCAGGGCTAAATTTACATGTGCAACTGGGGCCTATTTCCACTGTAACTACATTGTAAGAGGTTATGCATTGTACTGTAAATCCATATAAAAGTTATATTTAACCTAATTTTAGACTATGAAATATAATTTAAAGTTATATCAAAATGTATTCGATGTTAGTTCTAATGAAACTAATTTGGTGTTGTAGGTATTGCTAATTTTTTTCTATAAATTTAATTAAACTGAAAAAAATAATTAGAAAAAAGTCAGAGTAGGACAAGTAGATGGCCTACATGCCCTATCGCATGCAAACTATAAATGGCACATCATATGGGCTCAACTACTTTGGGCCACTTGCTAACTAGCAAAGAATGTCATATTTTCTTGCCACGATACCAAATGGTGTGTGTCCTATATTTCCTCCGATCGCTTTTATCAACGTTCGAAGTATGTATTTCCTTGCTGGATACTCCGTCTGCCCACGAAAATAAGTATTTATAGCGTTTGAGATTTATTGAAGAATACATATATTTTCATGCCACTTTCCCAATCCTTACAACCACTGTATTTATTTGCCTTCTCGGATCTTGTACTTCCTCCATTTCAAATACAAGGCATATGCATATGTAATTTTAGAAAAAAAAATTTGTAAAATATGATTAATAATATATGTTTTGTATTATTCATGCCAATGCCAATTAACTTGCATTTGAAAAGTACTTTTCGTAGGATGTTAATCTTATAGTTGTTTTTTTTTGCAGGGGTTAATTTTATAGTTGTTGCTATAATATATTATTAAAGAACTTAATAGTTAAACACTACTGCAAAAATCCTTATTGATGCCGGTTGGAAATCAACTATAGGTGCCGGTTTCCTAGTCGGAACCAATTTAAGGTATCAATGCCTAATAGCATAGATGCCTGTTTAATAACCAATATATATAGTTGGATCCACAAATACTGAGGTAGCGGCCGGATGAGCTATAGGTGCCGGTTTTTTGTTAATAGCTGACACATAAAGTATTGGTGTCGGTTTGTAGTTGTAACCAGTACTTACGATTAATAATAGGTGCCGGTTTCCTCTAACCGACACCTTTAGGCTGGTATCTATTTGAGATTATGTAGTAGTGAAAGTTTTATTTGAACGGGCTGACTAAACTACCAGAGACATCCTTAACCTTAATTTATGTTAAAATCCTTGCTCAGAGTATTATATATGTGAGCTCAAAATGGCGGAAATTTCAGCCCGAAGCCAAAAAAATTCTGTAATTCGATTGAAAAACATAACCCGACACTTCTGAAAAGCCTTGTATTTCTTTACTAGAAAGGCTGAAACATCAACGCGCTAACAAGGGAAAGGTCGCAACCGAACATGATCTGCACCAACACAGAAGGCAGAAAGTTCCCGGCTTTGCACCGACGTGTCGAGCAGCCAACGGCAGCGAGCGATTTATCGATGAAGCTCTATGCATGATATATTGAGGAGATATACCTACGTCCTTTTACATGTCATGCGAGTAGTATTTTTTGCGAACGCGCAAAAAAATTACATGCTAATATACTAGAAGAAAAGAGCAGAGTTTGATTAGCCAACACACACGATCAGAAGACGGGGTCAAGGAAAAAAGAAAAAAAAAAACAGATACTGGCGTGGATAAGCTGATATACATGTCACTTGCTCTCACTTGGCTAAGCTGATACATGCACATCGTTTCTTCCCCAAGTTAGATGGGCGTGGATGGATATGGTTCGGTGACTGGATGTGCAGTCGAGGTCATTGCCTGCTCTTTTGGTACAAGGCATGTCGCCACGTGCCAGGAGCTTTCGTCGTACGTCTCGCTGATGACATATGCATGAAATGTATCATCCATGTTCTGCACAGTGGATGGGTGATGGAGCTTGGCCAACGGCGCCCAACGTGGTCGGGTCTACACTTTTTGGGATCGAGGTTTACAGCAGCGTGATGATGCAGATTGATGGCGCCCCGGCCGTGTAATAGACATTGCTTAATTGGGTCGTAGACAACAGCTCGGGTATTGCAATCTATATTGGTTGGCAGTTGGTACTGTCTACCACATCAATTTCAGCTTTCTTGTTGTCTGTTAATTCGATGTTCAGTTTCTTCAACCTTGGAACTGTTTTCGCTACAGCTTTTGTTGAATCTTTTACAAAGGTACAAAACAGAGTAAAATAAACTCATAAAAAAGAACAATTGTGATCTTTTGCTTTCCAATGTAAAATAAAATAAAATAAACATGAATTTTTATTTAGAGAAAAAAGAAGATGGCACTAGTGATCTTTAGCATCCCTGATGATTTCACAATTAATGGGTGGAAATTTATACAAATTAAATGGTCCAAGAAAGAGAAAATTCCTTACGTGCATATCAGTTTTGGCTCAATCCGTTGTATGTCCTGAATTTCGCCTCATCCCCCATTCACTTGAGCTTTCAATTTGACCTCCTCTATAACTATTTCGTTAGTTGACCATGAGTTGGCCATAATTTTTTTTTTCAAAATAGCTTATATTGCCCCTGTTCGTATTGTTGAGAAAAACACAATTCTCTCAATATGAACAAGGATTCATTTGTGAAAAAACAGAGATAGAATTACTTGACCAAAAATATTAAAAATAAAATTTTAAATTTTAAACAAATTCAGATAATTTTTTTTTGGAATTTTTACAAATTGTTCACCAAAATTTAAACTAAAAAAATAGTTTTGGTTTTTAGTTTCTCAGTGAAACTCTTGTATGGATTTAATGATTTTCTAAAACTTGGTTGAAAATTAACGTTTTGTTTTCAAATTTGGAATCAAATAATTCTATCCCATTCGATTTTATTATACATGAAAACATTTGGAATTGAGATTTATGTTTTTGAGATAGTATCATATAAGTAACTGTCAACGCACGATCAACTAAGTGAAGGTGTATAGAGAGGATAAAAATAAAAAAAAAACAGTGGGCATGACAGGGATGAGAAAAAAAATGGCATACAATGGATTGAGTCAGAACTCATGTGCACTTAAGGAATTTTCTGAAGGATAATCAATACGAAACATTTAATGTTTGCATAAATTTTTGAAAAAGGGTTGATTTTTGTGAGGGGGCGGATAAATTCTTTTCTTTCGCTAAGCATGGGAGTGTTTGTTTTAACTTAGAGGTTTTTTATTCCTTTCGCTAAGTGGGAGAGCTTTTATTTTTCTTTACATAATTGCCAATGATTTTGTTAAATGTAGTTTGGTGGGCATTATGATAACTTAATTGTGTATGTAAGTTGCATGTACTGTTATTGTTCTAATTGTAGTCAAGTTGGGAAAAAAACTTATGATTGGTATATGGTTTTGCTAGTGTTTATGTGCAGGTGTTGCTTGGTGCAGATGAAGTTGATTTTTTAAATAGAAATAGTTAAATTTGGATGCAGTTCAAGTTTAAGAAGAATGGACAAATAGTATAAATAAATATTTGAGGAAATCCTGATCCCTTATAGTCAAATTTGAGGATTAACGTAGTTGAAATAGATGTAGCTATTTTTAGCACAGTAATTTGTTCCAAAATGAAGTTATTTTTCCACCTACCCTCTCCTCTCAACCAATCACAACCATTATCTTCACCTACTTTATCTTCTCCACCAATCGCAATATTTCTTCAATCATCTCTAGCTACTTTCTTAATATCTGCACCTACCTAAAAAATGGTTACATTCTAGGACAGAGGAAGTAAGACAATTCTAGATGGATTAATTGAAGGACTATGTAGTGTTGGAGGTTATAAGAACACAATCGGCTAGAAGGGCAGAGTAATTTTGTAAGACGCTCTGCGGATAGACAAATGATGTTTAAGATAGAATGCACTGTTTTCTTTTGGTCTTGTTTACTTGGGCTGATTTTTATTCTGCAAAGATTCTATTTCTTTTTACTTATGTTACCATTGATCCTACCTATAGCAAATAATAAAAAAAAACTCGTGTTTGATATAAAGAACATATGATGTTTGTATTTGATGCAAGGAAACGGCTATTGCGGTGAAGAATGGAAAACATGCAGCTTTTCTGAAGGGAGACGCTCATGGATCTGGGATTCGATGGGTGGAATCGATCGACAATAACATGTGTTTACCTATGTCTTATGATTTTCAATTATTAAGGAATCTGTCCCATAATACAAGGGATTTTGCCTATATAACTATAAGGGCAAAAAAAAAAAAAACTTTTGTGTTATGGGACGGAGGTAGTAAGATAGGAAAACGAAATCTAACGATTATTGTAAAACGTGCCGCAAGATGAATATCTAGTTTCTGAACCTTTATATGAACTAATGCAAAATTGGATATTGCAATATCCAAGCGGCAGAAACGCACCGCCTAGATCAGTCAATATTCGGAAAGCTTGCAACAGAGAGAGCAAAAGAGAAAATTAAGATCACAATACATGCTGACAAGGGAGATGAGGAGGAAAACGACTTAATTGGACGTCGAGCAGTATAATGCACCATGCTCCTGGATTTCGATGGCGACGTTTGGCTGGCGAATCTGACGTCCTCTGGACCCAAATTGTAGTAAAATCCGTGCTGAGAGCATTTCTGCAGAATTCAGATAAGTCAGTAAAATAATATACTGAGGCACTGAAGACACCGACTGCATGCATGGCGCTGTCATTGAAAACAAAAGAAACAAAATTCATCGGCGTATTGTATAATATGTGTATTAGGGAGGAGGAAGAAGACAAGCCTATGTATATGATTATGTGTACTGCGTAGAGTACTATGGCCGACCTAACAGCATCTGTACACTATGCTGACATGAACATGGCATTGAATGGATCATTTGGAATCAAGCAATGCATACGCTGAGTCGCGACACGCAGAGTTGCTGCAGCAATTCAGTTCAAACTTGCGAGAGAAAAAGTGTTGTTTTGTATGTAAAACTTTCTTGTAACATTTGCTTTTTGCTTTAATCTTAATAATATTCGGATGACCCTCTTCGGTTGCTTGAATAGAAGTGTTGCTTTACCACTGTCAGGGAATACAACTTCTTTTACCTTTTGTCTGTCCGATTCAGAATCAACGAATAATCTGCTGTTAGAATTCTGGAAAAATTCCTGACAGTGGCATGTCGAGTAATTAATACTCCTATGGAATTTATACTGTATTTGTTTAAGATTAGTAATACCTTCAAAACAGAGTTGCAGAACATGAATTCAGATATCAAAATTTGATGAATGGATGGTGATATTAGTCTCCTTGGGTCAAAGTCATTTCAGATGATTCCATATCTGGTCTGAGCCACCATCATAAGATCCAACTTACATCACGAAAAGCTCCAATTGTGCCTCTATTAGAGTTTGTTGCGCATGTCTCGGTCCCAGGAGTGCCCACTGCGTGAATGTGACAATGATGCCCCATAAAGGGATTGGGATCCATCTACTTGATTAAAATGGCATCACCATGAAAACTAGCTTTCATGTATCCTCCAAACCAATAAGTGAAAAATTCATTCAGCGCCAAAGATGTACATTTTTATTTGCAAGGTACTTATACATTCTTTTAGTAACAAAGAGATACATAATTGAGAGTTGAGCTACAAACTTGCGAGGGTTCCTATCAACCCGGTCAAAAATATTGTTAGCTTCGTTCATATGTGCACCACTCGATTTAAACTTGGACACCCAGATCAATATAAATTTAGTCCAAAACTTAGTAAAGCAAGCGACTGGTACCTCTCTATTTCATTCTACCTCCTCCCCTGAATTTATAAAACCCTTTCAAAGTGTTTTCATGGTTCGACTATTGTGAATCTTGGAGAGAAATGTGGTCCATCAATTTTCGATAAATGCATATAGGACATACATGCATACACCGACTTACTCAACACACAATCAACAACTGAAAAGCCAATGATATGTTTGTGGACCTCACAAAAATAAATATTAAAGCAAACTAGCGTGTGTATAAATGCACGAGAGAGTTACCAATAGGTAACTCTATCACCGCACCGAATGTGCTTCCACAGGAGAAACCTTGTCAATTAAGAGGTCTAAATGTGTGTTTAGGCATGGCCTTTCATTGCTGTGTTTTTTCCTTGATCAAAATGGACCCTTGTAGGCGTCATGATAATTGGGTAGCACTTGTGTCTCCATCACTAGGGAGGGTGCAATCTTGTAAGTTGTCCTCCCAATGGAACAGTATTGACAATGACTAGATACCTGCCATGCCATCTAGCGGTACAGTGGCCACTTTGAGACAAAGTAAAAAAGCCTCTGATATTGTTTTGTTTTTGTATATATATATACCTGGCTGTGCAAAGTACCAGAATTAAGTTCATTTTCTGGTGGGAGGCCAGGAAGGACCATAGTAGATGCCAAAAGTTTATCACAGGTTTGTATATGACTAAAGGAGAGGTAGAAGAAGAGGCAGTAGTACTCTGTAACAGATGCTTCTATGCTGGATGGAATCTTGTCCACTCTGTAACCCAATACCTACCTTCCCTTTTGTTTTTGGGGTTTCTCTTCTCTTCCTTGTCTGGTTAAAGAGGTGTCTACAGGACAGCAAACCTTATTTTTATATGGGGTTTAGTATTTTTTTTTCAGTTCCTTTGGTTAACTGAACCTGACCAATGTTAGAGCATTAGAAAATAGTCCGTGGAATAAAAGGCCAATAATAAACGGTATCTTTTATAAAAAGGATAAAAACAATTGTAAATTACATTTCTATCAGGCTGATTGGTTGACTGAAAGAGGCAATACACATGTACATTAAATTTATTGGACAAAAATGTGATTTTCTTTTGTTGTTCTGTATTGTAAGGTTTTTTTTAGGTAGACCAAACCTAAGAAAGAATTTTGCTGACAAGACAGGAGCCCAAGACATTTGCCAATATGAAATTCCGGCAAATCATGTCAGTTCGGCTCAAATCATGCGCCCAAAGGACCTTTCTGCCGTGCCAGCAGTTTTGGTGCTTTGCAGAATAAAGGGCACACACAACAATTCTATCCTAAAGATTAGTTGTCTAGGGCTCACTAGATGAGATTAAGAACGCAATCATACAAACAAGCAAGACACTAAAAGAGGTTAAGATTCTGCCTAGAGTTGTTGACTCCAGCTCACACGGCTTAAAAGACTCCGTGATGATGATAATGGCGATGATAACGCAGAGAACAAAACAATTCCACCTACCGGCACAAAGCCTACAGTAGCAACCAAATGCAAGAAACTTCTCTCATAATTATATTCAAATCCCAAGTTGAAGTCTAGAAACAATTACATTCCACTGCAACATTACATTGCATCCTTTGTGAGATGGATGAAAATTCCTAAGAGCAAATGAAGAAAACTAAATATTTTTCTTTTTTCGCCTTCGCCTCTGCCTTCGCCTCCACCTCGGCCTCGCCGTGGTACAAATCTTTGAGCTGAGGCAATTGGCAAGTAGGGCATTTTATCCCTTCTCCTTCTTCCATTTTCTTCCCCCACATTGAAGGTGGGGGTGTGTATGTACAATCATGGAGGGATGATCCAATGATTGGGTTGGAGGTAGCTCAAACCCAACCCCCTCGTGTTAAGTGTTCCAAGCACCCGACATGCCTCCCCGGGTGACCGTCTCCTGGCTTTGATTGGTGAAACTGATTTGTCCCCGAATCAATTCAGAGACCATGGCCATGATTGGGGGCTCTCATCTGTTTATCTATCTATCTAATCTATCATGTATTGCCTCTGAACCCCATCTGAACCACGCTCTGCAGGTCATCCTCCCACATGCAGCTCCCTGCCTGAAAAAAAAAAAAGTTCAGCCACAATTCTTGCGTTTTATGATCAGTGGGTCGGAGAAAATGACGGCGATTTCGCTGTATGATCACATCTATGGCTTGGGGTGTAGTACAATTTTACCTGAGAATGAGCACTGTGAAACCCATCAAGTGAGGGAACTGGGATGATATGGTGGTTTGCAAATGTTGGCGCCGTTTCTAAGTGTTTGGTGCTTGTCACCACGCTCTGCATTGCTGTCCCTTGCGACGACGCGTAGCAGATCGCCGGGCTTGCGCCCTCTGGTGAGTAGGATAGCGATGGCGGTGGCGGTGGCAGCGACAACGGCGCGGGCATGCTGGGATCATTAGCCTGCTGAAAATTCAGAGACTTGTAAGTAAAATTTCAGAATTATATGGTGGTCTAAGGTCAACTAACTAAATGACAGAGAGAATTCAGGTTGGATTGTTACATCTTTTGGGATGAAGTTGTCGACGTCGAAATCCAGCTGCGGGTTGACGGTGGAAAGCTTCATTGATAGGAACTGTTGGGACAGTAAACAATCTTGCTCAAATTAACAAATTTGAAAGGAATTAATCAGAAATTATTGTAAATTAAGTCGGTGATGATCATGACAACGCACCTCCACTTGCCGTTGCAACGACTGGACGTAGTTTATGATCTCGTCAAGCATCACTGCCTTGCCTGTCACCTGAATTTAACAAACTCGAAAAATTAATAATTACTCTGTGAAAAATGTTTTACCAGCGTGAAATTTAAATTTATTTTTTGGCTGAATTTTGCTACCTTGTTGCAGCCAGGAACGAGGTCTTGAAGCAGCTTCATGCGCTCGCTGATCTTCTCTCTCCTCACCTGGAGATGAAAAACGGCGGCAATGGCGTCAGCAAACGCGAGAATTGAAGAGAAAAAAAAAATTGTGAATGGCGGCATCGACGCCGGCGGCGTTTACCCGCTCGGCGAGGCTGTGGCTGTCGGTGGCCTGGCCGCGGCGAGCGCGCACGTGGATGTAGTCCTTGGGTGGCTCGCCGGCGGCGTCGAGGACCTTTCCCTTGCCATTGCCGCCGTGTCCCGCGTCGCCGGCGACCGGCTTCGTGTCCTCGTCTCCGGCGGCGTCGGCGGACAGCTTGCATTTCTTGGCCTTCGTCCCCGGCTCCGGCGACTGTGGAAAATTCACCATTGTTTCAGGGCTGGTTCGGCGTCGCGATTGCAGAGGCGAAGCAGAGAGCAGAGGAAGTACCTTGGCAATGGCCGTCGCTGCGTCCTTGCCTCTAGACTTGGCGACCGGCGCCTTCCTCTTCCGGCTAGGGGCGTCGCTGCTCGAGCCGTCGCTCGCCGGTAGCTGGTGGACGCCACCGGCCGACGCCGGCTCCGCGAGGAGGGACTGGCTGCTCGCCGCGCGTGAGAGCTTCCCGCCGCCGTGTCCGCCAGCCGCCAGGCACGACATCCGCGCGGCGAGCAGGGACGGCGCAGGCGGCGCCGGCGCGGGCTTGCACGGCGAGCCCACCGGCGTGCTGTAGCACGACGCGTACCGCGACGACGACGGCGGCGACGGCACCCCACCGCCACCGAGCCCGCCGCCGCACACGCCGCCGAGCCTGCTCGCCAGCTCGTCCATCAGCGCGGCCTCATGCATCCCGCCCACCCCCACCGGCGACGGCACGAGCTCGCCGAGCGCCGGGTCGCTGTCCCACCCTCCCCCGTGCAGGGCGGCCGCGGCGTCGAACGGCAGCGGCCACGCCGCCAGCGCGTGGAAGCTTCCGCCACCACCACCGAGGAACCCGTCGTGCGCCATTGCCGCGGGGGAACACGCCTCGAGCTCCGCGACGCGACGCGAGCGTTCGTGCGTTCGTGCGTGCGCGCGTGCCGGCGCGAGGACGGCAAAGGCGGGAAGTGCGCGTCGCGGCGCGGAACAAAGTGGGGCGCGCGCCTCTCTTCTCGGTGCGGGGATGTCTGTCTATAGAGAGAGAGGGAAGGGGGAGAATAGGCAGACAGACAGGGTAGAAGAAATATAGGGGGAGGGACAAGTGGAGAAAAAGAAAAATAAAGGCAGATGCTGTGTAATTTTGTGTGTATTCTATGGGTTTTTGATCCTTTCAAACTTTTTGAATTTTTTTTATGGAGGGAAGATGAGAGATCTTTCTCAAAGAGGAAATTAGAGGTAGGCTTTTTTCTGGTTATAGGGTATATTGTAGGGGTGGTGATGGTCTACTGAAAGGCAGGGTTTGCAAATTCGAATGGGTGTGCAATGGGATCTGGCCGAATCACCGAAAACAGCAAAAAGAAAAAAAAAGATTTATCCAATTTAGTCTAATTTTTGCAGAGTCCTATTTTTTTTATTTTGACATAATTCTAACATTTTGAACCGGCATAGGCCAAAAACCATGACATTTGATATGCTTCTGGTACATTTTCGAGCCCTGATAAAAACATTGTATCCGCATTTGCCATTTTCCTGGGAAAATTTGAATTATAAATTTATGTATACTTCATTTTCAAAAAAATTATGGGCTTATTTGGTGTCATTGTATAAGATTAAATTGATTATCAACATTTATTGCTTAAATTGATGTTCGCTAAAAGTATGTTATGTATCAACTATATCTATCTTGGGAAAAGTCACCAACTTTTTATACCGGACGAATTATCCCGTGATAGTCGTTGAAGCAGTTTTGGTCGTATATCGCGCACATGTCATAGTCCCGTCAGTATAAGAAAATGTAAAAAGAGTAGGGCCCATAAGAAAACTGATAAGTGGGCCCCCACTATTTTTTATTTTTTTTATGATGACTGTAGTGTCACGTGTGTGCCACGCAGGACGAAAACCGTTTCAGAGTCGTCAGGAGGGGAAATTCGTTTAGTATGAAAAGTCGATGAAGAAGAATTTATAGTTTTCGAATAGAGGGTGTAATTTGTACTGCCATAAATAGTTTTTTTGGGGCGGTGGGCAGAGAGGGGGGGGGGGGGGGGGCGGCAATATGGACTTTCTGCTGTCTATCGGATTTGTTCTAAAATTTTGGAATACGGTAGTCTTATTGTTTGCAACATAGATTGGAAAATATTGGCTTGCCAAAAATTAAATTTCTTAAAGCTGTTTGGACAAATGAGATCATCATAACCTAACCATTTTTGGTGCTATGCATTTTTCTCTAATCCCACAAAGAAAGTATACAGAATTATATGTTTGCTTATTGACATGAATTTATTCAAGTGATCTTTCGTGAAATTATGAATAAGAGCAAGGTAAACCAGATTTGACTAAACCAGGGATGACTAACCAGTCATCAGTGTAGCAAAAATTGAGTATTTCAATATGTAACTTTCCAATCTACGCCAGTCGTTTCTGCATGCACATCTGATAAACCTTTTTTTCAGTAATGCAACTACGAGTGGGAAGACACCATTAATTAGAGGTGATTACGACCCTCTGTCAGTTTAAAGTGTTCCATTTTGAATTAAATGAATGCAAGATTTGCTAGGAGACATGAGCAAATTGATCATGTTGAATATGAACATGCATAGTTTGTTAGGTGAATGTGATATTTGTCAAGCTGATAGTGCAATATATGCTGGATAGAAAGTGATTGATTTCAATTTGAAAGTGTGGTTTTCATCAATTGAAAGTGACTATAAACTTTGATCTGTGACATTTGTCCATACATATGTCGATGTGGTTTTTCCTGGTTTCAATCAATTCATAAATCACCAAACTGTCTTTTTCTTCATTTCAATAAAAACCGGTTTCGTTGGTTTGAAAATGAATATTCCTACTCAGCAAGGGCGAAACGACCATCTGAAAATGTTTTTTTTTTTAAGAACAAAGACTACCATTTTGTTCAAGTAAACTGTTTCCCAAACTCAAATAAATTGAGGCAGCCAAATAATTAATACGGTGCTCAATTTCTCAAATCTTACTGTTTGATCCTTTGCCATGAACCCAAAGCAAACAATCGCAAAGGCCAGAGCATGCAGCTAAATTGTCCATTCCAAATGGTAGCTCCGAGCTCCCCATTAAGCTGAGCAAGCAAGCCCAACCGAAGGCAACAGCAAAAGCGATCCCTATTAGGTGACTCGGATCTGAACAACCATGCACGCTGCACACACAAACACACAACACCCCAACCTTCGCACACTGAATCACTGATGACTAACCAATCTGCTAATTATGAAGTGCTAACCATCGATTGTTCCAGGTCTGCTGGTCCAATGGTCCAATGATGGAAGTTCTGGAAGATATTGCGGTGTTATCCATGGCAGATTTGCCCCATTTTGCGTTGCTTTAAAAAGATTGGCTTGATTAGATGGCGATATGTCAGTAGCGACTGATGTGATCTTCTCTTCGGCCGAGCAAGATCTGCTTGGTCAAATAATATCTGTCAGCAGAGCGGCGCCAGAAATTTATGTCTGTCAGTCGAAATTGTCCAATGATCAGGGTAGGATATGGCAACAATTTGTGTAACTCATTTTGTTAGACACAAATGAACAACATTCCCGCTGTCTCAGCTGAACCGTTCATTTTTTCCCCATTCGTAGGAACAGGCCAGTGCTAAGACAGTTTTATTCGTAAATTGTGACAATTCGGTCATTTTTAACATTTTCATGTTAAATTTGTCATTAAAAAAATAAAAAAATAGATAATCGAATTTTAGCCATTATTTTGTTATTAAAATAAAGACATAAAGTAATGAAACAAATCCCCAACTCTCTCTTATCATTAACTAGCATTAAACTATATATTAGTTTTTTTTCATAATGGATTATGAAACACCTCTTTTTTTTTATTGTTGCTACTTTACCTTTGGCATCCGTCAATCCAGCAGCATAGCTCTTATTTTTGGTAGTTGATCAAATAGGTTTAATCCAAAAATCCAAAAGTTGATTTTTGTGGGTATAGCTGCGATTTGTTGGGCGGTTTGGCTGAGCAGAAATAATATGGTTTCTAATGGTTACAATTCTAGCTCGTTTCTGCAAGTAATTTTCAGCGTAGCACACTGGGCAAGGCTCTTGTCACTGTTGTGAAGTTGATGGCAAGATGGTGAAGGCTTATTGAAAGATCCTCGAGTCAAGAGTGCTGAAGTTTTATGCTGCATATGGCTGGAATTTTAAGAGAAGGATTCACGCTTAGTTCTGTTTCTTTCCTTTTGAGTGTGCATTTGTTTGATTTGATATTGAACTCCTCATATTCTGGGTGACTCTATGTACTTATTTTCATACCTTTTGGTTGTGTACATAACTGTTGATGTAGAGGCCGGGTTTTTGTGAATCACATAGTTTTTTTAGCCAGTAATTTTAATAGAACTATACCACCCATAGTAAAATAAGAGACCTTGATTATCAATTGCAAGATTGTAGCACCATTACGTATAGTATCATGTTTTATTTGTGGTAGCATCGTAGATCAAAAGCGAAGGCAATAGAAAGCTATGAAGATATTATATGGAAGTTATATTAATTATAAAACTGAAGAACTCCATGATGCGGCATTTAAAAAAAATAGTTCAGGGTAGCTGTACCGTACATCTTCCTGTTTTGAAAAGAGTATAGTATAATGATTATATTTAAGATGTACATAGATCACTGCTAACATACAAATCAGTGCGCCCTTTAACACATATTAAGAGATATATAAATATCCAAATGCCATCATTCAATAGCCAAATTAAAACCCGTTTACAGAACAAATACAGAGATTGCTACGGGCTTTGAAAGATATGTAGTTTGGATCCGATAACGATCCAGTGAGGCAGTGATGTGTCATTCTACAGTTTAACTCAGGTTGGAGGTTACTTTTAACGGATGAAAATTATTTTGGATAGAGGAAGACAAAGGCTGAGAGGCCACTAAGAAAAAGGTAAAAGGGTGAGAGGAGAACGCGAGTCCTGTCTGGGGGAATAGTTCATTACGGAGCTACGATCCTATGAACTCAGAGAAGTCAAGCGTTCATTAAGTTCATTTTATATATTAATTTGTTCACCAAAAAAATGTTCAATTCACACGAATATCATTAAAGAAATCATCATTTTTCAATAGGACTTAAAAATGGTCAGGATAAGTGGGATACCTGATCCCGAAAGGTTTTATCTATTCAATAATAACTTGTATAATAGCTCAAAATTATATCGAGGCAAGAAAAAAAAAGACGAGAAAACGTTTCAAATCAGTACTTCTGATGTTTGATTAATCGATAGTTTCATTTTATCCGATTGTAGTTTGGGATATGGCCTCCAAATAAATTAATGTTGGTGATGTCAAATGCCATAAATCAATAAATATATTTGTGATTTGGCTATTGCTAAGTTCCAGGTGACTGAAATTTTTAGCAATTTTACGAAGTGAGCAAAACTTTACTGGGTTTTTCGTGATGGAACCTGCTCACCGGTTTTAAATCCTAAGCTTAACACATGTGCTCGCATTTATGGCTAATGAGACGTCCGTGGTGATTTGTCAATCTCAAATTAAATATGTCAACCAAGTTTTTCCAAGGTTCACATAGGGGAAGGGTGTGAGTTTTTGCATTTGTAGGACTGAATATGCGCGCGTTGTGATTATCAGCATTTGTACTATGTTTTAAAATGACTATTTAAATAATTTCAATCGCATTCAACCTAACACCCTGGATTCAAGGAGGAGTTAAGAGACTCACTAGTGATGGTGACTTAAATTTCTAGAGATGGAGGCCGGAACTATGCGGGATCGGTAGTGGGGGTGAGGTAGGCCATGGGGTTAGGCGCCATAACTCGGAATATGAGCCCTACTACAAAACTCAAATGAGACTTATACTTATTATCTCTATCTTAAATTATAAGAAAATGTCTTATACTATTACCTATGTTCTAAAATAGATTTTTTTTACTGTATATCTGAATAAGAGTATGCCTAAATACATAACCAAAATTTCTTATATATTGAGACTGATGGAGTAGTAAATATCAATTTAAATAAAAGAGTAAATTGCATCAATGCCGGTGGCAGGAAAAATAGTTGCGTCCTAGTTAATATAGTAATTCAGTTTTCTTTATTAAGCGGAAAATATAATCATTTGTACTCTTTGAGGTTTTGATGATTATCACCGAATAATTGTTGAAGCGGAAGAAAACAAATCGCTTATAGCCAAATCACTAGAGTAAAGTAGGAAAACTTTTAAAAAACTAGGAAGGTGGCCGCGCGCATGCGCGGGCACTTATATTATTGAAAGGTAAGATTACTATTTTTTCAAAAATTTTGTCTCATACATTAAGGGCAAATTAAAGTTCGGATAATATTATTTTATAATAATTTAAGGGTTCTATTTTTCTTAAGGTATCTTAAAAAGCCATTCACAAACTTTTGAGTAGAAGATGGATTAAGTACTTACGACTTTTGAATCATGTGTTTTTCTCTCTCGAGTAAATAAGAAAGGAGAAACTATTGCTAGTTGATTATTATACAGTCCATCTATATCATACCGTGTAGCATGGCCACAAATAAAAAATGTGAGAGTAAGATACTCAAATATCTTGTGATTAAATCATCTCATGAAGACGCATGATATAGTAAGAAAGGGAGGAAAGAGTATGCATAGAGAAAAAAGAAGAAAGAGAAAAATGAAAAAAAAAAGGGAGGGGAAGCGTAGTACCCATGTACGTAGGTGTGTACCTGTGCCGTGGGAGGAGAGGTGGGGCCTCGTAGTATTTAGTTTGTTCTAAGATCAATTTAGTTTAACAAATTATAATATTGGACGTATAGATTATAATATTTAGATACTTTGCTTTTTCTTAAAACTTCTAATATTTGCTCTAATTTATTAGAGCACCATGTGGCAGCTTGAGAGTATTTTAAGGAATTTTAAAGGACTTAACACATGTAATTAGAATATTAACCGCGTAATATGTATGTATGGGGTATATGATAATATTTGTTCCAGCTTCGTCTATGGTTATATACATGTAGAGAGAAATTAATTATGTGGCTAGGAAGCCATTAGATGTCTAATTAATAGCAAATAATTTTGACGCATATTTACAGTTGTTCATAGTAGCTCTTACATATTCATCTTATGACTTTGATTATCCGTTGATCCCCAATTTACTAATCACCATGACTCGCATGAAAAAAAAATATACTACTTAGGGTTTAGGACAGGTGAAATTGATGAATTATCTGTTTTATGCGATAGCTATTCGAGGGTATAAACAAATGAAATGACTTCTAAAAAGTTAAAATGTTGTTTAAAAAAGACACCATTTAAAAACTTGGAAAGCGTGCAAACAAAAATCCAAACTATGGAATCGGGAAAAAAAAGAGGGCATTAAACTCCCTTATAACATCCTTGTCTTAGTAAGAGTTATATTGATATTAGTTAATATTGTGCTCGTATTTATACCATAATGATTTCTTTCACCGGTACAAACAAATTGTACAAAATCCAAATACGACATAACAAAATACATTATAACTATTCTGTAACCAACTCTCAGTTTCAGCTTAAACAGAGCTAAGTGTTGGAAAAAAACCGAACCTACGGTACCTAATTCTTCTCTCGCTGCATCACACCTTTAATTTTCTTTTTATGTTATTAGCAAAATTAATTATATCCATATATGATTTGATATGTGGCAAAGCTGTAGCGCTGCAGCGGTCGTGATCACCTTAGATGCCTCAGACACGACGCTTTGTCATGCGTGCGAAAGGCAAAGGTGCAGATGTGCACTGTGCAACGGGCCAAAAAAAACTTTGGACAGTTTATTTATTAGCAAACAATAGATCTGATGATTTAAATAATGGGTCCACCGGTCCTAGTGTAAGTGTAAATTAGTTAATATAGATTTTAAATTGTTAATTTAATGGGTACACAATATAATGGTATAGACTTTATTTTAAAACAAACCAAATACTATGGGGTCCCACCTCTCCTCGAAATAGTGCATTACTTGAGAATAATAATACACTGTAATAAAAAATAGATCCGATGATTTAAATAATAGGTCCATCAGTTTAAGTGCACGTATAAATTAGTTAATATAGATCTTAAATTGTTTATTTGATAGGTACACAATATAATTGTGTAAACTTTATTTTAAAATAGTGCATTATTTGAAAATAATAGTACAAGTAATGAGTACACCGGTTTAAGTGGAAATTATTTTACATTATTTGTTTAATGGGTAACATATAATGTGTAAATTTTATTTTCAAAAATTGTAGAGCTAATTTAGTTACCTGCGAGTTGTATGACGGTAGACTCTTTGTTTGTAAAATTATGATTATTTAAAAGAAATATATCCATTATATAATGAAAAAAAAGAAAAAAAGGAAAAAAAAGGGAAGGAAGCATACGTACCATACATGGTACGTACGTTTGCATACATATGTGTGGGAGAAGGAGGAGAGATGAGAGCCTATAGTATTTGGTTTGTTTTAAGATCAATTTCATCAACGGTGTATAATATTGGACCCATCAATTTAAGTGAAAATCAATGGATAGATGCTTTGCTTTTTTTTAGAATTTATAGGATTTTCTCTAATTTATTAGAGCGCCACATGGTGGCTTGAGGGCGTTTGTAGGAAGTTTAATGGATTTTTAGTATATAATAGATGTAACAGTAGATTTTTTTTAACGACTTAGACAGTGCGAAGTTTATACTGATAGAGTAGAAAAATATTAAAAGATTATAACCTTGGGAGGTCGTAACGAAGAAAACAAAGAAAAAATAACCACCACTCACACACTGACAACACCAACACACAGACTCGAGAGAATGCTAGCACCGGACCGGCCGCCGCTAAGCGTGACCGACAACCGTTAGGCTAGCAAAGTAACTACAGCCGGAAACGCCCAAAGCAAACCAACACCATCCGCTCTAGCCACCCTAAACAGGAGATCTGAAAACATGTTGGAACTTGGAATGTAGTAGATTAAATTGAAATATGATTTTTTTTTCACACCCGAGTGTTCGCGGACAGAAGATAAAACGATGGGAAAGCAATCCTAACAGTGAAAACAATGACTAAAATTTGAGGTATTTTCGGGTGGTTGAAAATTAGGAATGGGTCTATTCCATGTAGATGCATGAGAGCTAAACTTGCTCGATTATAGATGAACGGTAAATAAATTACCTTGTTGCTAAGTTGGCATTTTAGATGAAACTTTTGCTGGCTAGAAAGCACAATTTCTTGTACCTATATGCATAGTATTAAGTAGGTCTTTAATTAAAAAAAATATTACTGTTATAAATGTTTATTGGTGATAAACACCCTTCTCAATATCTGTAATAAAACGAAGTGCTTCACCATACAGTAATTTAAATTGGGCCTCAAAATTTATTGAATTTTTTTCCTTCATTTAATAAATGCCAATATTTTTTGAGATTAATAAATGAAAAAATGACACACAACACCATGTATAATAAAAGAGTTGAAACTTGAAAGAGCAGTGCAGATTAATCACACCACTATCCATCCATTATAGTTGATATATAATATGCCCATTAACCCAAGTCACACCAGCATGCTCCCAGTGGTTTTTAGAATACTACCTGGAGGGTATAAAGTAACTAGTTAACCACCACCCCATATGATTAACTAGCACTGGTATACGTACACTGTACGTACTCCTCTCCTCTGCTACTAAAGTAATATTTAGACTTCTCTGCTAATCCCAAAAGATGAATCAAAAGTAACCTCAAAGTTGTTTTGCAGAGATGATAGTATCAACTTCGAGCCTAGGCCAACCTTTAATAAAGTACTCGATAATTAACAGGGTACGTGTACGTGCATAGTCACCTAACACACCAGTGTTTTAATTAAGCATTTCGTGGTTCTCTCTCTCTCTATCTCTATCTGTGTAGAGGTGATTATCTTAATCAATCATCGTGTCCTGTCACCTTTGGCTTTTGTAGTTGACAGCCACATGATCGTGGAGGTCGGCGCGGGTTAAGGACCAGTTCGTGGCGTGGACGTAATGCCGCTACCATAATTTGCGAGCCGTCTCAGAGAGAGAGAGAGAGAAGAGAGAGGAGTTGTATGGTTAATTCGGTGTCCATGACCAGCCAACCGATGGCAGCTAAGAGACATGTCCTTAAATTAATTTGCTGGTGGAACTGAAATTATGTTACTATGGGCGTTTGATTTGCGCTTTGTAAGTTCATGCTTCCTCGTTTACACAATCATCGATTCGCTTATACTGATTATAAACAGTAACGGGTTATCAGTCTGTGAATAAAACTTTCCTTTAAGAATGTGTTCTTAGTAATTTAAAAATACGTACTGAGAAATAAGCTTCGAAAAAAAATCCTAAAATTATAGACTGTAAAATTAATTTTCAAAATGTAAATTTTAGCTACAGCTTATAAGTGAAGTATAAATGATGGGAGTGTTAATCTTTTGCCGATGTCAAGCAACTTTAACATCAAAGAGATGCTTGGAACTAGTAAGTGTATTTATATTTTTGGTGAAAACATGTTGTTATTGTCGATCCCCGAATTAATTACAAGTAGCTAGCCATAATCAATATATCATGCTTGAGATATTAATTATCCATGTTCATTTCTGTTTTAAACCATTAATGGGTACTAACATTGTCGATGGCACATTTTGCCACCAAGTAGAAAGAAGAAAATGTGTTCACACTTAATTATTTGTATTTTAGTTTTAACTAATCTGGCACAAAGTACTGGTTGTGGGAAGGTGGGGTTCAACCTCCAAACCACCACCTATTCTACTACTCCTTCCACTAAATTTCTATTTAATCCTGGTCTTCACATTACTGTCCACTAGTGACTAGCCACATAATTTTAATCATAGGAACACTGCATTGAATTGGTGATTTCCGAGATGAATTATATCAACCATAGGGTGGTGTTCCACTAGTAGACTTTTATCCAGCAATGATTAGTGTCAAACAATTAAACTTGCCCAGGTAAGGATCTGTGATTAGTATCCTAGGCTATATTACTCTTGGGCCGGCCTAACATGTCAGCCTCACACGCAATATAATGCTTTTGTTCGATAGTTGAGATGGGCACATAATTAAAGGTGGGGTTCAATTAGTGCTCAGTAACATGGCTGTTTTAGGTGGGTCGCATTTACAATGCATGTAAAAGTGAACTAATGGTAAAGGTTGAATCTCATTGTTAATAAGTGATTAAGGAATGTCTGTGATGAGATTCAACCTTTTTTTAATTTTTAGGGCCTGCATTAGAGTATTTCAAGCCTGAAAGGGGGACAAAGGTTAAAGGATATACTTTTTGGTGCTTGGGACAATCATTGCAACAAATTCCGGTCCACGCCGGTTAACCCGGGCATGGTCGAGTTTATTGCAGTTTTTTTTTTAATGAAGTGCAAGTGGTACTTACATTTGCCATGAATATTCAAAATTTAGGATAAAATTTTATTAATCTTTTAAACTTTTACTATAAAAAAACTTTAAATGCTTATGTCAAGAAATAGTAGTACACATAGATTGACCATCAAAAAATTACTAACTCCGCGCTCACATATAACTATTTTTTACTATACCTTTATACATTCAAAAATATCTATATTTGAGAATGGAGGTATCGAGTATTACTTATAATATAATAAACTTATTAGATTTGGAAAATGTTTTTGAATATCAAAGGCACCCTCACGGTAGTGCCTGGGCTGCTTCAAGATGGATTATGTTGGTTCCAACCATTCCACTTTAGGCCTTGCTCGCTTAATCCCCGTGAGAGAGAGATTGGAGGGGATTTATTCTACAACTATTGTGATGTGAAGTTATTCTTCCTCACTCTCCTCCAATTCTCTTTAATCCCCTCCAAATCGAATAAGGCATATATTAATTGGTTCCTCGATACCAAGCCAATCCATAAATTCATTTCCGTTGGTGATTAAACTTTAAATGTTTAAACAAATCTCTACTATTATAAATATTGAAAATGTTTTTGTCGGTATTTTGGTATATCATCCGTGTATGAATCGGTTTCTAAGTTCGTTTGCTTTTGGAAATACATATCCATATTTGAGTCGGTTTTGAAGATCGTTCATTTTTGGTAATACATAAGGAATCATATAAGAAATATGTTTAAAAAAACTTGCATGCTAACTTGAAACGATCGGACTCCTAACTGCAGCTTATGATTTTCTAAAAATATATATATCTAAACGAAGTCCCATAGTAAATTTCATCTTAACTAAACCATATAACAATAATAAGATTAAAATAGACTTCATCCGTTGTAACGTACGGGCAATTTTTCTAGTCTTATCTTAAATATTAAATATTGTTTGTCCAATTGAGAACTTTTTGCTTCAAAGCCAGGTTTGTAATCAACAATGGAGTAAGTCTTTAATTTTGCAAGGGAGTAGCTATATTTATGGTAACATATTTTTCACCAAAAAAAGTCACCATATATTTACATTATAAGTCTTTAAATTACATATGTAGTTCTAGTGTATTTACAATGTAAGTCCCAAAATTACATATGTAAGTCCTAAATTTACATTTATAAGTCTCAAAATTGCATACTAATTACATATGTAAGTGGTGTGTAAGTGGGGTATAACCACTGTGTAAATTTGTACTACTAATACATATAATCTACTAATTACATATTTATACTTTAATTACATTTGATGTATTTTTACCTAAAAATTTGTCATCATATTTTTATAGCTGCTAATGTCTTGAATCATTGTTTGGTTTATATCCCGTAATTTGCCACAGCACGAATTTTAGAGGAGATCAAATGATCTAGAAATCGACTGTAAGCAAGCCAAAAATATGGCGACAGTATTTTAGCGAAACCGTTTTGCAATGCTAACTTGCTATGATCCCATGACACGGGATAGCCTATAACTAAATCGTTGCCACCTCACGATTTATAGTGTTAATTGTTACCACACCGACGGGAACGGTGTGGTTAAAAACCCAGGTTTACACTCAAGTAATGGTAGAGTTTATTCTAATATTCAGTTAATAAATTAAATTATAGTACCTCCTCTATACATATGTTCCTCAGCATAGTAGTACGTCTCTTGAAAAAGGGAGGGTAATTGCTTTATAAATAAAATGCCACATGCAAACGGGAGAAAAAACGTGATTCTTTGCACGATATATTTGTCAATGCCTCGAAGTCAACTCAATTTCATGTTTTTTAAGCTTTTCATCGAAGGACTTGTCAATGCGTTGAATGCACGTACCAGAGCAGGAATACCCATGACCCGAAATTAATAAACAAAGCGCGACATGCAAAGATCAATACCCCATTTTTTCTACACGTATCTACACAAGCCTAGTCGATTGGCAAATTTCTTCCCTCCAATTAACAAAACTATAAAGGAAGCCCGTATAGATACGCAAATAATTTATTTATTATTTATAAAAAGTATATTAAAAGAAGTCAGTTCTCATCATATTCACAATAAGAATTACAGAATATATTGTAATTATACAAGAAGAAAAAGATTTATAACGTGAAATAGACCATAGACTTTAATATACTAAATGTTAATGTCTATCACAATCAAACAAAAATCATTTTGCCACTATTATATGTAAACTCGTCTATAATCATCATTCGCAAACATAATATGGGTTTTGTTTTTTTTATTATACATCTAATTCACTTATGCCATGGGTAGGGTAATATACGAAGGAATAATTTATATTGTCATATTATGTGTGCTAACTATTAACACTATTTACATGAGAGCGGCGTAATGCAGTTTCTTATGATATTTTCTATTATACATATGTATGCATGTATGTTACCTAGTAAGTAGTAGTCTCTTGTACATATGTACTTTTTCATGTTTTTTTAACAAATATTTTTTCTCTCGTAGGGGGGTAGGTTGTGCTTTAGTGTATTTATAGGGTGGGTGTACACATGTTTATAGGAACGTCTACGATTGTATTTTACATCGTTACTTAAAAAAATACTTTCAGGAAGATTGGATGGATGGTGTGAAGCGGAGCCACGATGGCATGGCTTCTTCGACAACCTCTCTAGGAGTGGTCACTACATGGAGAAAACCCTTAAGCCTCCGAAGATAGGAACAGAAAACCACTAGACAATGTGGATCATATACACTCTTGTTTTTTTTTTCTTTTTATATATCTCTTGTCTATGTACGTAGGTAGGGAGGGATTAGATGGTTGTTAGGGAGCGAGGGATTACTTGAATAGATGTAATCTAATGATTCAAAATAATGGATTCACTGGTTTAAGTATAAATCGATGGCTAGATGTTTTGCTTTTCCCTTATATTTTTTCTTAGAGTTTTTCTTATTTATTAGAGCATCATGCAGCATCTTAGAAATATTTGTAGGAGTCTGGGAAGGACATTACTCATACTCGCAATCTACTTGTAGTTAACTATTGTTTGTTTTACCTATCATTTATTGATGGTTGCTTACTTACTATCATCCTTTATTTTTGTTGTTTGATAATGCACGTGCTTATTGGATGTCAGCTAATTATTAAGTATACACGGATGCCTCATAAGCATTTTAATTTGATGATTGGTGGATAGTGCTATGTATATATAACTTATCTACATAGGGATTAGCAGACACATACGTTTGATATATTAGGCAATTTCTTGATTGATTAAGTGTGTTTTATACATAAGTAACAAATTTAAGGTTAAATTCTAAATTGCTAATTTGGCTACTTCATTATTTTCGTGTGCACATTTACCAAATTATTAAATGGTGCGTATTTTGAAAAATATTTTCTATATATAAGTTTTCTACTAAATCAAATAAATCTATTTTTAAGTTTATAATATTAAGTACTTAATTAATCATGTGATAATGACATGCATCGTTTCACGTGCCCCAGACAAGCTAAGCTAGTGAGCTAGATCAAACGAAACCGAAGTAGGAGGTAAAGTAACATCGACATCGTGTCAAAAGAATATATGTGATCTTTGAAAGTGCTTTAATCCCCTAGTGGGTTTTGATGATTAATGACAAATGTGGTTAAGGGACTAATGAGTTCATTGAGTTATTTTCAGGTGCATTAGTCCAAGGTGTGGAAGATGGATGCTTGGAGACCCCCCCCCCCCCAAAAGTATAGAATCAAAGCGGACCGGAACTCGAGAAGTGCATAGGATAGTTTATTTAATTGCAATCGAGTTTTAGGAAAAACCGTACTATTAAGAGGGGTTCCAGGTGGTGCTCTGAGATATGTCAAGTGCTCTTAGTGTGAACCAAGTGTCAAGTTTCCCTAGGAGTTATTTTTGCAAATATTCCATCTGTCCAAAAATGCAAGTCCAGAACTTCCTGTCTTCCAGGTCCGGAAGTTCCGGTCTAGTGAACAAGATTTTCCTAAGTGTTGTCTGGAAGTTCCTGCCTTCCAGGTCCGGAACTTCCTGTCTAGTTTCCAGTTCAAATTGTGAGTAACGGCTAGATGACGTCACCTAGCCGTTGTACATATACAGCTCGTTTCCAGCTCGTTCTTTGACCATTCCACTTTCACTTTTCAAACCTAGAGCTGTTGCTAGCCTCTCCCAAGTGTTTCTTGCCTTCTCTACTCAATCTAGAGCCTAATTCTTGTGAGAAAGAGCGATTGAGAGGGAGAGAAGAAGATTTGGAGAGGTGTGAAGACTAGGATCTTGGGTGAGCACTTGGAATATCTCGTGGGCTGTCATCTCGGTGCTTATTACTCTTGGAGGTGATCTCCTAGACGGTTAGGTGTCGCCCGCGAGAATCCGTTGCATATTGTGGATGTCCCGGGTAAGTTTGTGAAGGATCTCCTCTCCTCCGAAAGGGAACGAGGTAAGTTAATGAAGTTCTTGTGCTGAGATTCTAGAGGTTTTTCAAGTAGAGCAACCTACACTTATGGTGAATTTCTAGAAGTAGGTTGAGTTGGATCTTGGTGGTCACTCAATTCTAGAAATTTGCTTAGGGGTGTTTGGGGTTGAAGACTGTGGATTTCCTCTAGGTTTTTGCTCAAGTGAGGCAAGGGGTTAATTGAGACCCAGCTCTTTGGAGCTCGTCAACGGAGAGTAGGATAGCAAGATCCGAACTTCGGGAAAAAAATCGCTCTTGTCTCTTTCTGTGATGTTTCTGTGGATGTTTATGTGATCTATCCTCTGCTTAGAATACCTGTGTATCATCTTGTAAAGATTGGCTTAGTCTCCTGTTTCGAAATTTGAATTTCATCTTTGTTCTGTTACCCGTAAGTTTCTGTCCAAGAACACCGGAAGTTCCGGGCCTGGCAGGCCGGAAGTTCTAGAGTACCTTACCAGGAAGTTTCGGGTCTGTTTGAATTTTACCACTGCGATTTGTTTTTAAGTTTTCAAGGACAGTCTATTTACCCCCCTCTAGGCTTCATCAGCGCGTTCAATCTTTACTTTTCTAATAATATATGAATAGAGAAAACACGTAATACATGAAAATACAGTTACGATAAATTTGACATATCATTATTTTTTTTAATACCCGGAGCAAGTCTGTCACGTCACACCGTCGTGTGCCGGTGGCCAACCCTCCGCCATCTTCCGTGACGGTTGAGAGCCCAGGGAAAAAAGAAGAGCTTCTAGTCTTTCCTCTACCTCCCTTCCACGTCGCCATACACGCACTAGGCCGTCACCACCAACGGTGGCACAGCCCCAAGGAGGAAGCTAGTGTCCATGGCATCGGTGGCATGGCACTACGATTTAGAGTAAAGGTAGTCCGTCTATATATAATAGGTCAATTAAATGGGTGGTCCGCTATATATTTTTTATTATATTAACTAGCGCATATACTATAGATTTAATCTCGATCAAATTCTTAGGTGGACTATGGACCACAGTGCCACCTAGCTAGCTATGCCACTGTCAAGGGGTGGCTCTGCTTTGGGGCCGCATGAATAGCAGGAGTAGCATCAGCGAGCGGTGACGTCTTTGCTGTCGGGGTGGAGGCTCGAGGTCACTGGCAAGGCAGTTTGGCATCTATCTCGGTGACAGAAATCGTCATAGAGTGACATGGTTCTAATTTTTTAAAAATTTCAGCGGCACGCAACAGATTTCATAAGTAGTAGTCGTATTTTTTTTAATATGTCATAGTTTACAGTGGCATGGATCCAATTAACCTTTTTAATACCACGAAACGTTTTATTTATCACGTAGCTGTGTAGCAGAACCGATGGTGAGAAAATATTTTCAGAAGTAGTTGCCTAGGAAGATAGCTTGTGAAAATAGGGATATTCGTACAGGCGGTTGTTTTAAGACCACAGCTAGTGATCATTGAAAATGGGGTTCGGTTATATTTTTCACAAGTGTTTTAAATTTTATCTACTAGAGGGAAAAAAAGAGAGGAGGCGCCATGAAAAACACATTTTTTATTAGTGTCTCACTTATAATATAATTTGTGACACAAAGTCCAAATGCAGTAGAATGAAACAAAGTACTCCTAGATGAAAAGAAGACGCAAGGACACCAATCAAATGGAATAAATAAATGGAACAATATAAAAATGACTAATGAAACTTCCCTACTATACATTCATGCTTTTGGTATCGTATATTCTTCTAGCCGGCATATGTTGCAGAGAAACGCACGCAGCAACGGAACAACGGCTGCGTAGTGGATCGGCCCAGAGCCGCGCGGAGACAGCGAGACGCGATCTGCGGGCAGTCCCTGGCTCGACCGAGCAGATGGGAAGGACTACGGGTGGTGCGGCCCATCGCGCCGCTCGGAGACGCGCAGCAGAGATCAGCGCCCCCCTCTCGGAGACGCGCAGCAGCCAGGGTGGGCCGTGCAAGACAGAGGGAGGAAGATAGCCGGCCTTGGCTGAGGCAGAGGCCTACGGAACAGAACAAAACAGAAGGATGAATAAGTTCACCGTAGGTCCCTCAATTTGCCACCCGAGCTGATTTTCATTCTTGGTCCAGAAAACCGGTTACAACCCGTCCTCCATGCACCGTTGCCTCCCGCCGGTCCCCGCACACTATCGCTCCTCTCCCGCCCTCCCGCCGGCCACCGACACCCGCACACCGCCGCTCCTCTCCCTCCCTCCCGCCGGCTGGCGAGCACTGCCGCTCCTCTCACGTCGGCCGCCCTCTCTGCTAGCGCGGCACTCCCGTCGGCCGCCCTCTCTGCTGGTGTGGCGCTCCCACCAGCCGCCAAATGCCATATAGTAGTAGAAGCAAAAGAAGAAAAAAGAATGAAAAAGAAAAGAAAACGATAGATCGATAGAAGAGGGGGTAGTGAGGATGACATGTGGGGCTATATGGGCCCATCATTTTTATTACTTTTTTGCGTGTAGCTGACATGGGTCCCGCGGGTTTTATTATTTTTTCAGATCAAATTGACATGTAAGCGCCACATACAACAAAGACCTGGTCAATGGAGTGCCATATAGGCGACACGCTAGCCAAAAACCGGAGGCAATGCTGTAATCGGACCTTATTTGCATGGTTTTATAAGCTTGGGGATGTGTTGTATCCGGTTTTGTGATGTAGGAATGAATTTAGAACTTGGTGACAAATTGAGAGACCTAAAGTGAACTTATTCCACATGACAACTGCACGAGGAGGAAGAAAAGAAAAACAACCAAAAGGTGCGAAAGTCTCAAACAAAAGGAAAAAAAAGTGTGTAAAAAGAGAAAAATATTTTTTTAAGACGTAGTACAAACACATTATTGTCAGAAAACTTTCCGGAAGAAGGGTGTTTGGAAAATTTTAAACATAGACTAACGAAACACACGATAAATAAAAAAAAACCAAAAAGTAAACTACGGCGCAGACAAAAAAGTTTAAATTGTTAATTATTGAAATTAAACCATTTTATTTAGAATTATTTAACTAATTAAACACCTAACTATTTTTTTTATCGTGGAGTAACGATCATCAGATATTTTATCTCCTTAAATAATTTATTGAGGTACAATCTTAAACCAAATTTCAGTCTCAGAAATTTTAAATACTAATATCTACCGCATGCCATCTCTAAAAGATTTTGAATATTAAGTAAAGATATATGTCCCACCATAACATCTGTATAGCTGGCCATCCCGAGCCCAAGCCTGGCCCGCCTAGCCCAGCCGCCGGGCCATGCCTGGGCCCTCCCACCGGTACATTGGGCCGGTCCGACACGACCGGGCCGGCAGGCCAGGCCCGACAAGGGAGCAAAAATAGACATTATATGCCACAGTTCAAAGAATGGGAACGTAAAATAGACTTACTTTAGTTATATATATGTCAGCCCAAAGAGGAGGGAGAGAAAATAGACTTATGTTAGCTATATAAATGTCCCAACCTTGCCTTTTTAAAAAAGACGAGAGGCCACCCTTGCCTTCGTGCTGGCCCGGCACGGCCTGACTGCTGGTGGGCCATGCCTTGGCCGGTGGTACAGCCCATGGACTGGCACGGCACGGCCCGGTGTGTTGGTCGAGCCATGCCGGCCTGACAGATTTTGGCCCGAGCACGGTTGTGCCTGGGCTGTGCTGGGCCGGGCCGCCAGTTTGGGCATTTATAAACATCTCCTCTATCTCTCTCAGCAGTCGATGGTAAGTTCGTAACAGAGGCAAACTTTGTAAGTTTCCTTCTCGTTGGGAGGGGGTGCCCGGCCGCATCCGAGTGGTTCTCTCCTCTCTCTGTCTCGATCTCTCTCTACGCACACAGACACGCCGTGAAAAACGCATGCAACACGCACGCCACTATATATATAATTAACCATCACTGCTTCGCAGCGGCCGCCCACAGCCACCGAGCGGATTAGTGGAACAAACCCTAGCCTGAGTAGATTCTTCTTCTAGCTTTCGCGAGTCATATCGCAGGCAATTAACATCTCAGATTGGATGGAGCCCTAGGGCAACAAGAAGAAGCCAAGAATATTTATTTGCGCTATGGAAGGTTGTAATTCCCGCAAGGGTGCCATGGAGGGTGGTCACCGCTTCTGCCGTCCAAAGGTCGACGACGATGACGGGATCGAGGAGGGAGAGATCTACTACGACTGCCACGTCTCGGGCTCCGAGACCGACGACGATGACGAGCACCACAGACGCGCCGTGCTCCCTCCCCGCGACAATGGCGATGGCTGCACGGAGCACAAACGGTGCCGCCTCGACAATGCTGCTACGGCGCCCGCACCCTCTGCCGGGTCGGTGCTAACGACCAGCAACAGAAGCGCCATCGTCGCCATCGCCTCCGCCGCCGCCGCAGCGCCTACCATGGCGCGGGAGGTGTTCGCGTGCCGCATCTGCCGGAAGGAGTTCAACACCCGGAAGGTCGTGGACGGGCACATGAGGGTTCACCGTCAGCGTGCCATTGCCACCCCCAAGGATGATGCCGCAGACAACTCTCGCGTCACTGTGGTCGCTGAGCCCAATACCGATCTTGATCTTTCCGGGGCGCACGGGAGCAGCAGCGCGTTGCCGTCGCCACCAGCGCCACTAGCCAATCCTCCCAATCACAATCATGCCGTCGGTCACCAACCAATGGCCGCCGCGCTGAACGCCGGCGTCGTCGAAGGGGCGCCGCAGCAAAGTCTACCATACAGGTGCAAGATGCAGGGCTGCGGCAGGGCGTTCCCCACTCACCAGGGGCTAGGTGGCCACGCTGCTGGCCACCAGAACAGGAGCAAGGCGGCGGCGGCGGCGGCTTCCGAGAAGGGCAGCAGCGGCGTGGGGGCCGACAGGTGCGACGGCGGCGCCGGCAGCAGCAAGCATCGCTACGGAAAATGCGGCATGGAGTGGAAGATAGGTGACGCGCTCGGCGGCCACATGAGGAAGCACCAAACTAAGGAGAAGGTGACCATGAACAAGAAGGAGCCGAATGTCGCTGGCAAGCACATGTCTCTTGGACCACCACCTTCGCCGGAGCTTACTCCGGCCGCCGCCGAGGTAACTTCGTTGGAACCAGTTGATTAGCCACCAGTACTACTGTCAATGGTGGTGGGTGCAGAAGTTGCAGCACTGGCGCTGCTTGCGCTGGCTAACGAGGCAGCGGCATTACCACCACAGGATGATCAGGCGGAGGTAGAGGCGGCTGCGGAAGCCGCTGCACCGGCCGAGGCAGCGGCATTGCCACCGGTTGAGTCAGGGGCAGCGGCGCCCGATGTTGGAGCAGCACCAGCGGCGCCGCTGCCAGCGCCTATTGCTGGCATGGGAACCGTGCGTATTTTCGGTTTTTTGGTTGAGAAGCCGGCACCTGGAGACGGCAGCGGAGGAGAGGGATCAGCGCCTGCATAGATTGTCTAGTTAGTATATTAGGATATTTGATTTTGTGATTTTCTTTAGCTATCTTGACAGCCATTATTGTGATTTTCTTTAGCTAGTTAGTATATTAGGATATTTTGTTACGGAAGTGGACATGGCTGCTTTTAGAGCTAGTAATGTGATACGGTTCAAGGTTGGGATGATGGAGCTTGATCCCTTACCTCTGAAATTAATCCTAACAACACCAAAAGGCCTGTTGTATCAAGCCTGCTTTGAGCTGGATGAAGTTAGGTTCAATGATAATATTCTTGAGGATTTTCAGAGAGGATCTGATGGTATGCTGAAGAGTAATCACAAATCAGGGCAGAGATCAGGGAAGCAAATTGTGAAAGTGAATGGGAAAAATGATGCTGGAACAGTTCTGGGTGGAAGTGTTTCAAATGTTGGTAATTTATTGGTGAATGTGCCAACTTCTGAAATCATATCAGATGGTGACCAAGCTAAAAGCACACAGTTTCTGAGGGATAGGGCGCTGGCTTATCAAATGCAGGCAGCTGAGGTCAGATTGCAAAATGCTAGTGGTTTGGAAAAAAGCATGACAAGTAAAGAAACTACTCCAACACAAGAGGAGGTGGTGCAACTTACACAAGATAAAGACCTGAGACAGACAGAAGATAGGATATGCAATCAGTTCAATCAGTACAGAGATGTGTGGGACTGGTAATGTTGTGTTGGAAAAAGAGGGTGAAAGAGTACATCTGGGGACAGTGAGGACTATATGGATTCTCAGGAGTCTGAAGGAAGCTTTGCTAAAAGATTGGGCATCAGTTTAGCTGAAGATACAATGGGTTTGGATAGTCAAGAGGAGGAGATGAGAAGGAGCAAAAGACACAAAGACAGGGAAGACAAGAAGCCACAAGACATGGCCATTGAAAGAAAAGAAGCTCAGAACGCTTTTATCAACAAAGGTCAGAACAACATCCCCTCAATTGTTGCTGAATCAAATGTTTCTTTAATCAACATGGCTAGCATTTTGGGAGTTAGCTTAGGATGTGCTATAGAGGATGTTGAAAGTAATCTGAATCTGATCAAAGATCTGGAATTAGCCAGAATTAACCTCTTTTTGAAAGAGGACAAAAATGATCAGAATTTTGAGATTAATAAAAAGGAAGTAGATGGTACTTCCACTGATGATGATTGGTCTGAAGATGACTCTTCTGACAATGGCAATTCTGCTCTAGATGATATTGAACTAATGTTAAAACAGGTTCAATCTTCCATGAAAAAACGCAATCAGAGAAAGGGAAACCTTGAGATTTTCAAGGTCACTCCCAAAGTTCCTAAGAAAAGAGGTAGACCTACTAAGAAAAAGAAATGAAAGGTCTATTTTGGAATATTAGGGGGATGGGTAGTATTGAAAAAACAGGTCATTTGCAAGACCTGATTAGAGATCACAAATTGGACTTTGTGGCCATCCTGGAAACAATTAGGCAGGATTTCTCTGATGAAATGCTGAACAAACTAAGTTCAGGAAGGAACATGTCCTGGAGATGGCAGGCTGCCTCTGGCAGATCAGGAGGGATCTTGTTGGGAATTGATAGTGATAAGTTAGAAATTTTAGAAGAAACTGTTGGAAATTTCCATATGAGACTTAAATTGTCAAATGTTGATAATAAAAAAGTATGGGAGTTGATGGCAGTTTATGGTGCAGCACAAAATGATCAAAAAGCAGCTTTCTTAACTGAACTAGCTAAGGAAACTTATTCACAAAAGTTCCCTCTGATTGTTGGAGGAGATTTCAACATTCTGAGAAAGGAAAGTGAAAAGAACAAAGCTGGTGGATATACCAAGTGGAGTTTTATTTTTAATTCCATCATTGACCAAGCTAATTTGAGAGAAATCCAAATGAGTGGGAGACAATTCACTTGGTGTAATAATCAAGATTCTCCCACTTTGGAAAAATTGGACAGGGTTTTTATTAACAATGAATGGGAAGGTACTTACCCTTTCACTTCAGTTAGATCTTTGGTTAGGGCAATGTCTGATCATACCCCATGTTGATGGAAACAGAACAAAAAATCCCCCCTCAATCTATATTTAGATTTGAGATAAGTTGGTTTCTGAGAGAGGATCTTTTTTCAATAGTGGAAGAATCTTGGAATGCTGTTTATCATGGTAATAACTTAGAAAAATGGCAAAAAAGATTGAAGTATCTAAGGAAAAGATTGAAAGGTTGGAACAAAAATTGGGAGGGTGAATACAGAAGAAGGAAAAAAGAGATCTTGGATAAGATTGAGGAAATAGATACTTTGGCTGAAACAAGAGGTGTGGATGTAAGTATTATGAATGAAAGGAAATCGTTGGAAGCTCAACTTAAATTTTTTATTAGAGAAGAGAAAATTAAATGGTTTCAAAGATGCAAAGAAAAAGAAGTTTTGGAAGGAGACTTCAATACCAAGTTTTACCATGCCAAAGCAAATGGAAAAAAAAGGAAAAGCTTGATTTACTCACTTACACAGGATGAAGGTGTGATTACAGGGCAACACAACTTGCTGACATACATAACTAATTTCTACAAGAATCTGTTTGGTCATACTAAAAATAACACCTGCTCCCTGAACATGGATGGTGTGGTTCAAGTCTCTGAGGAAGACAGATTGGAGTTAACTAAGCCTTTCTGCATGGATGAGGTCAAAAAAGTTGTTTTTGAATTAAGAAAGAACAGAGCTCCAGGCCTCGATGGGTTCCCTGGTGAATTTTATATGAAGTTCTAGGACTTTATTAAGTATGATTTGTTGGAATTGGTCAATGATTTTCACAAAGGCCTACTAGATGTGGAAAGATTGAACTATGGTATTGTGACCTTAATACCTAAAACTAAAGATGCTGAACAGATCCAGAAATTCAGGCCAATTTGTCTTCTCAATGTGAGTTTCAAAATTATTACCAAAGTGTTAATGAATAGACTGGATAGGATCATGATGTACATTATCTCCAGGAATCAAACAGCCTTTCTGAAAAACAGATTTATCATGGAAGCAATTGTCATTCTACATGAGCTCTTAAATTCCTTACATACCAAAAAACAGAATGGCATTCTCTTTAAAGTAGATTTTGAAAAAGCTTATGACAAGGTTGATTGGGTGTTCATATATAGAATGTTAAAATCGAAAGGGTTTCCTGATCAATGGTGTGATTGGGTTATGAAAGTTGTGAGAGGGGGTAAAGCTGCTATCAAAGTAAATGATGAGATTGGTCCATATTTCAAAACACACAAAGGCTTGAGGCAGGGAGACCCTCTTTCCCCTCTACTGTTTAATTTAGTAGCAGAAGCACTCACTTTGTTGGTGCAAAGAGCTAAAAACAATTCACTTGTGGAGGGTCTGCTAGTCAGTCAAAATAACAAGGTGACCATATTACAATATGCTGATGACACTATATTTATGATCAAAGATGATATTGAGCAGGCCAGAAATATGAAATTCATTCTATGCTTGTTTGAACAACTCTCTGGCCTAAAAATTAACTTCAATAAAAGTGAGGTCTTTTGCATTGGGGAAGCTGTTGAGAGGCAAAATGTTTACAGTGAGATCTTTACATGTAAAATAGGCACTTTGCCTATGAGATACTTAGGGGTACCAATTCAAAAAAAAGATTGCTTAACAAAGATTGGAAGACAGCAGAAAATAAAATGGAACATAAGTTGGAATGCTGGCAAAGCAAGCTGCAGTCTATCGGGGGGAGATTGATACTTATTAATGCCAGCCTTAGCAATGTGCCTTTGTATATGCTGTCTTTTTATAAATTCCCCCAAGGGGTGAAGGAAAAAATGGATCTTTTTAGGAAAAGGCTTCTCTGGCAAGAGGATCAAGGCATAAGGAAGTATCACTTGGTACAATGGCCAGTTATTTGTTCTCCTAGAGACCAAGGAGGTTTAGGAATTCTGGATTTAGAAACAATGAATATTGCTCTGTTGGGGAAATGGCTGTGGAACCTAGAAAATGGGGAAGGTTGGTGGCAGGACATCCTTAGAGACAAATATTTAAACAAAAAAACCCTCTCTGGAGTGAGAAACAAGGCTGGAGATTCTCACTTTTGGCAAGGGCTGATGGAGGTTAGGGACATTTTCTATAGGTTTTGCACCAAAAAAAATAGGGAATGGGAAACAAACTCTTTTTTGGGAAGATAATTGGATTGGAGGTAGACCTTTGGCCTTGCAGTACCCCACCCTGTATAACCTAACAAACACAAAGCAGATTTCTGTTCATGAAGTGCTTCTGGGGGGTTGGGATAAAATCAAATTCAGAAGGGTCCTTCATGGTGACAAACTTGCTGATTGGAATCTTATAAAACAACATTGGGAAGGGTTTCAACTGCAGGTGGACAAAAAAGACAGGCTTTGGTGGAACTTGACAAAAAATGGCCTTTTTACAGTCAAATCTCTGTACAGAGCTCTGAAACTGCAACAGATTGCTTGTCCTTTTAAAAAAATTTGGAATATCAAAGTGCCGCTAAAAATCAGGATTTTCTTGTGGCTGTTTCTCAAAAATAAAATTCTAACCAAGGGCAATCTTTATAAAAGGGGTTGGCGAAAGGGAGACAAAATTTGCCAGTTCTGTTGTAGGGAAGAGTCTATCCAGCACTTATTTTTTGATTGCCCCTTCGCAAAATTAATTTGGAATGTGGTTACCTGTGCTCTTGACCTGAAACCTATTTTGGATAAAACTCACCTGTTTAGTTCCTGGTCTTCTGGTTTTAACAAAAACATGAAAAACTTGTTGCTGGTGGGGGTTTCTGCAACTATTTGGGCCATATGGAAGACTAGGGACAAAGCTTGTTTTGATAATATCCTTTCTAAAGACCCCATTGAGGTGATTTTTATGATCTGTCATTTGATTGAATCCTGGGCTGTTTTGCAGAATTTGGAGGCAAACCGAAGAAAGTTGGAGCTGGGAGCCAGAGTGGTAAAGCAGGTGGAAAGTGACGTTTTCAATTCAAGATACGGTTGGAGACCTTGTGTTAAAAGGCTGGAATGAAGCTGCTAATGGTGTGCTTTTGTGTGTAGACAATGTTGTCTCTCTTGCTGCTCCCTCTCTGTCTTCTCTTCCTCTGTTTCTCTAGTCTTCTGCTAGAACGATGGCAAGGCCTTCAGTTCAGTCTTCTCTCCCCAGCCCTTCTGCGGTGGCCTCTGTGAAGATGACTTGGTTTCAGCTTTGCTAGACATTTTTCCCCTCTCTTAACATCTTTTGTCCAGTTTCTGCTTGTAATGACTTGGTTTATGCCGTTCCAGTAATGGAAAGGGGGGCCCTCGTGCTCTAGTTTCAAAAAAAAAAAAAATCTTGGCAGCCATTAGGATACTTGATTTAGTGGTTTTTCTTTATTATGGTTTTGTTAATTATTATGTTCACCGCGTAGTTAAGATAATTTTTGCTTTTCGATAGCAGAAGTGTTTTCTTCGTTATACTAGTTGGGTTTACGAGGTTAAAGACCATAAGAAACTTACAGTTATATATATGGTGTGTAATGTGGTCTCAGGTGTTCGTGGTTAACGCCTGGCAAGGCTGTTTTGTTTGGAGTAATCCTGATCCTGAAGGAAAACATGAAAAGATTATTATGTCCCAGACATCTAAATTAAATTTACGTCTCTTCGCCCAAGAAAGTAAAATAAATAAAATGTGTGGTCGTGCCACTGCACTAAGTACACAAAAATAAGATCGACAAAGAAAAATGCATTTTATTATAATTCTAAAAGAATTACAAAAATACAAAATATTTGGTCAAATGCGCTCAACGACCCAAAGACAAGGTGGATCTGACTTGACGATTGTGTTCTCCTAGTTCTCGGGGTTTCGGAAGATACCCAGTTAATTACTCTCGCGGGTTAAACCCGTGAGATACCTCCAATTAAGCTTCGCTAGCTGGTCGTCGTCGTCGGTCTTCGCTTCACAGCTTCACATTCTCCCATGCATGATGGTGATGGTGGTGCAGATGTGTATGGGCGCCGATAGCGGTCCATGGCCTCGTCAGTCTTCATGTAGACTCCGCGCGCCCTGCCGTTCACCCTCGTCGTTCTTGAACGACGTGTTGGTGTATATTGCTGTTGAAGACATGCATGGAATTGTGTAGCTCGGATGACTCGACGTTGTAGCAATTGCGTCGGAATTAGATTAGAAAGGTAGAAGTGGTCAATGCGGATGATAGCCGGATTAGTCATGGCTTAAATGTTTAGTACGTAGTAGCACCAAATGAGTATGAATTTGCTAACTCATTTTTTGCTTTGTCACCGTATACAGCAGCATGCAAGCACGTTTTGTTTGTCGGCTTGCCACCGCGTATACAGTAGCATGCACAAGACAGCTAGCATTGGCGACATGAGACGGCTCCTCAGCGTAGTACCCTGGCAGCTGCCCCGACGTCCTTAGGCATGCTCCGGTAAGGCGAAATGACAATGGCATTGTCCAGCGAGCGGCAGGTGGTGACGAGAACGTGCACTGCTTGGCAGCACTGCGTCATCGATGGATTTGGGTGGCTCGGTGACGTCCCCAGCAATTCCAACAAGTTGGCTTGTGACGCAGCTAGAGCCGATGACACCCTGCGGGCATGGAGTGGTGGCGCTCCGGCCAGCATTCTCTTCGAGAAGCAAGCCAATGTGTGTGAAGAAGATAGTAGTGCCGACGAAGGCGAGCGGACGTCGGAGGAGTTGTCGAGTCATCTCAAGCATGAGGACAGTGGCGGTCTTGAGGATGTCATCAGCATCATCATTAATGAACGAAAACAATGTCGGTGCTGATGATGACACAAATCCGTATGGTTGATGAAGTGGCGCGTCGAGTAGCACTGTGATGCTTGGGGTGGAGCCACTCACTGGGTATCCACTTATGCTGTCCGATCGTTGTTCTCGTATCACGAGAGTCTACCTTCCAACAATGCACACTTAGGAACGGTGAATTAGGGAATTTAGGGGCGTATCCTAGTCTGGGAACGATGAAGCGCGTTCCAAAAACTGGGTAGCCCTATTGTATATGCGCTGATAATCGGGGCCGAACCCAAATTATGTTGAGCCACCTCCGGTCATAGTGGCTTGACTCGGGAGTGCGCCAACGGCGGCCACAAAGAAGCCGTTAGTGTGTATGGCGGCTGCTAGGAGTGACAGAGACACCGGTGGGGATGCTGAGCTCGTGGTCACTACTAGGTGAGGTGATGATCCATGTGAGGATGGCACCGGTTAAAGAATAAGAGTGAAAATCTTTAGGATTATTGACAACACCAACATTACAGATCATTTTTGGGAGAGAACGTCACCACGTACGGTTTCTGACATTCTATTACATATATATAGCTTGCTCAGTGCACCTTGCTGTTCTTCATGGCCTCGAGCTGGGACTTTCCTTTGAGCCCCCTCCTGCGGGAGAACCTGCGGTACTCATCGAAGACGATGGGCGTGTAGAGCGCCGGCGACTGCGAGCTCACCAGCTGAGCTGCCGGGCCGATCGGGAGGTTTCCGCTAGGGTTGCAGAAGAAGGCGACGGTGAACCGCGCGTCATCGGAGCTCGCCACTGCCCGGTGCTCCACGCTCTTGTACTTGTCGTTGCTTATGATCTACAGTGGTGGTTAATTAATTTTTGGAAAAGAAGGCCATATATATTTCAGAAGAGGGAGAAACTACCACTCCATACGAGTCATGGGCGAGTGATTATTATTTTACAAAGTAACGATGATGATTAATTGTAAGTTGTTTATCTTTTGTTCTTCTAAACTAAATATACTTGAGAAACTATTCATAGTCTACAATCGAAACTTTGACTAAATGTTATTCTAAATATAAAATATGTATTTTCAGAGGGAGTACAAATTAAACAAGGTATTTTGTCCGGAAGCGTTTTCTGCTATATAATATTGGTGGACAGACGTTGACATTTCCTTCTCAATGAACTAATCAATTATTATGACAGATAACACCTGTCACTTGTGCAATCTTAAACTAGGGAAGAGCTTAAAATATTTGTAATGCCACATATGCAATTTTACGACTGCTATATTTTCAAACATACGACGAAACTAATAAATACTTTATAAAGGTGCGCATAAAACAAAACGATTTTAATCACCTGAATTTGGTCGCCAACGTTGACTAGAAACGCATTGGGGATCGGCTGAACCGTGTACCACGTGTCCCCCTTGCGCACCTGCGTCCCCTTCACACGGTCGTCGGCGAGAAGCACGGTGAAGCCGCCGGCGTCGGAGTGGGAGGAGATGCCCAGCGTTAGCTCCGGCTGGGGGCACTTGGGGTAGTAGTTCACTCGCATGCACGCCGCGATGCCGTCGTCGCTGCCGAAGGCTGCGTGGAGTTGGTTCTCGCCTAATCCCAAGCTCAGCGATATGGCTTTGAGTAGCACTTCACAGAGATTCATCAGATCACGCCCGTAATCCTCCGTGATCTCCCTGCAACAAAAAATATAGATGAGGATAATTAGGATATGATTAGTCTTTTTGTGTTTTGTCTTGATCGAAGAAAACATTTTAGTTGGTGACACTATGGAACTGTTTGGAGGACTTCACAAGTTAACCACGTAAACCAAAATCTACTTGAGTAATTAATCTACATATATAAGGTATCTATTTATCGATTTATCTATGTATATGCTTATCTCTAGTTATATACATTCTCTCTGTTTTTAATAGATAACGTTGTTAACTTTGAGATACACATTTTGTCATTCGTTCTTATCTGAAAAATCTATACAACAACATATGATATAAAACATGCTTAAATTACTTTTAGTCAATAAAATATCTTGTGCATACAATCTTGTCGTGTACACACAAAATAAAACAACTAGATGATAATTACACCAAGTGAAAAAACAACCTATGGTACAATAAATGATAATTATGTAAAGATTTTTAATAAGACGAATCATCAAACATGTGTTCAAAATTTAACGATGTAATCTATTAAAAATATAGAGGAAGTATATATAGTTAGACACAATTAAAAAAGTTCCAATATGCCTGGAAAGATCTAACCATTAATTTGCATGTATCACAATATTTATTATAAATATAGATGAAATTAATATTTTTTGTTAAATAAAATATAACATTGAAAACCCAGTCTTTTTACTTTCAAGCTATACAAGCGAGATTCTATAATTGTTTTTATTAATGGTAGATTTATGAACATATATTCTAAATTTATTCATTCTTAATTTTAATATCCTTTAACAAAGAAAAAATATACAATGGCCCATGTACGTACGTACAGATTGACGACTGGTTTAATTACAAAATCGCCAAATTAAGTTGAGGTTTCAAATATTTTTGATAAGAAATATGCTCACAAAGAACTAATTTAATCAGATATCAACGTGATGAGTAGAAAATGCTGAAGAATTTAACCAGATGTATGTACCTTAGGTCATGCGGTGATTTTGGCCACTTGTTACGACGCTTGATCTCGCTCGGCAAAATGTTGAGGAAATAGTAGTCACCCCAGTCAAGCGGAGCTCCCTTCTCGACTCCGGCGCGGCTGCCGTACCCTTCCGGCGCCGCCGGCGAGTTGGAGCACGCCTTCTTCTCCTCCATCTCTAGCGCAAAGAAACTCCTCCACGCGTCTCTCATCCTCTCCACGGTGCTTGCCTCCACGCCATGGTTGACAACCTGGAAGAAGCCATGCTTCGAGCATGCCTCGGCTAGGTTCTTCAGCTGCTCGGCAGCGGCGCCGCTGTTGAGGTTGAGGAAGGCGCGCGCGACGTCGACGGTGGGGACGTCGAGGCTTGGCGCGGGGAGAACCGGGCGATCCTGCGGCGGTTTGATGTATTGCGGCGGCACGGCGGAGACGCCGGCTTCCGACAAGGATTGCACCGGGACGACGGGCTCCGGCCAGGCGTCGGGCAAGCTGCAGCTTGCCGTGGTGTCCATGGTGGATAGCTATGTTTCTGTGATTCTTGAAGGATTAATTGCTGGAGTTGTGGAAGATGGTGATGGTGATGGGAGCAGGTCAATATATATATATAGATGCAGCCAAGGAATATGCCTGCAAGTACAATGTGGGATGAGTAATAGTGGCATGTGATAATAATCAGTTAATAATGCTTACTCTGCTGACACCTAATTGTTGGACTTATTAATCAATTGCTCCTGAAGTAGTGAAAAGCCTCTTCTCCTCCAATGCTGATCACATGCCCTAATCTACTCACTATTGTCAACTTCAATCCGTGATTCCCGCGCGAACAGTTGCATTTCGTAATTTATATTCTTTTTGTCTTTATTGGTTATAGAGGCGACAAGGAACACTTTCTGTCGTGACATGTGTGGGTTTGAACACTTCAACTCATATGATGATTATGTGCTCATCAATACAGACGTAGCCAGGTTAAAAAAATGACCGTAAAATATGCTATAGGACCATAAATTAAAGTCCTCTCGTTATTTCTATTCATGACCTTAATATGTTAGCTTCTTATGCATGTGTGAATTCATATGAACAACCATGGCCCAAAAAGGTTAAGGTATTCATTATGAATGTATCGTACTATGTTGCAGCTTTAATTTATATTTGTAAATACATTATTGTGATTAGGATATGGCACCAACAATATTTGACAATGTTCTCACAATATGGAAACATCTGAATAACTAATCATCAATATAATTTATCCTAACCATAAATAAAAAAACAAAGAAAAAGTAAAAATATTGTAAATAGTGTTTTGATTCTTTTAATGTTTATTTCTTTTTATCTTAGCTCAAGTCATCTCATATTAAATATTGTTTAGCTACTAAACATCATATTTTTTTTGTTCATTATTTTTATAGTGTATACATTTTTTCAGTCATTAATGTATATACAACCACCTCACAGCAATGCCCAGGAATCATCTAGTTTATATCAAGTTTGAGCCCACCTTAAAATCTAGGAGCAACCCTCATTAAAATCATCACTTAGAACTCATTTGGACTCCGTTTTTGATACTCTACATATGTATGGAAAGCTAATGATGTCATTTTTCCAATGGGCTTAGTCTCACGTCGAAATTCCATTTGAGTCCACACGAATAGTCGAAATAGGAATAATTAACTATTTGCCACACTTACGAGTGGTTCTAAAGGATTTGCCACTGGACCCACATGTCATAGACACATGAGGGCCCACATGTCATAGACAGCGAGTGGTAAATCCTTAATTGACACATCTTAAAAGTGGCAAATAATTAAATGTCCTATCAAAATAAGTTGGCATCCAGAATCTGTTCAAGTGGTGCATCATAGTCTTTGGGGTCGTTAGCCCGTGTATTATGTTGGAGTCCATTGCTGATGCGTCCAAGGGTCCTTGTTCGACTCTATAACCTATTTATTCAATAACCATCATCGAAATATGGGTTGATTTTTCTTAGATTATTCTGCCATTGTAGTTTCTCCGCTAGTCTGGTCTGTCGAACCCCAATTTGTGAGCTTCATCGAATATTCACAATATATTAAGATTACATCTTCCACTCTTTTGCTTGTGTTCTCAAATCGCTTGGAGGAGATAGTCTTATCGGCGAGGTCAACCGTGTCTCGGCTCAGGTGATAACTGTCACACCCTGAAGTTCTTCTCCCAAGCCTAAATTGAAGTTATAAATGATCTCAAGAAATTACCAGTGTAAAGCAAGAGTAAACCTTAATAAATTAATGCAAATAACAATCGGAATTGGCATGTGGAATTTTTCTTGAGTTCTACATGTCGAAATTCGCTAACAAGATTTTTAATGGAATTTTCAGAGCCCTCGAAATAATTTTAACCAATTAAAAATGAGCACAAGCAATATTTAATCCTATGAAAATACTTTTTCCTCCTTTTTCCTTTTTCTTTCTTTTTCTTTTCTTTTTTTTCCTTTGAATGGGCCGCCGGCCCATTCTTCTTTTTCTCCCCCTCCTCCCACTGGGCCGGCCGAAGGCCGAGGCCCAGCTCAGCCCGCGCGAGCCGGCCGCCCGCCTCCTCTCTCCCGGGGTCACCGACAGGTGGGGCCCACCTGTCGGGCCCGTCTCCCACCTCGCGCCCGCGCCGCCGCCGCGCCCGCAACCGCCGCCGCGCCCCGCTCCCGCGTCTCCCGGGCCACGCCGCCCACGTCGCCCTCGCGCCCGCGCCTCCCGCGCCCATGCCCCCTCTCTCCCGCTCGCCCGCTCTCCCGAGACGGCCGGGATTCAATTTTCGAATCCCGCCTCTCTCTCCTCCCCGCTCCCCCACGTCGGCCGGTGATTCCCGCCCCTTCCGGCCACGTCCGGCCCCCTCTCTCCCTATTTAAGCACCACCGCCACCCCTTCTCTCTTTTTCCCCATTTCGCCGAGCTCTCCCGTGCCCTCTGCCGCCCTAGCGCCGTCGCCCTCCTCTCCGCCGCCGTCGCCGCCGCTCCGGTCGCCGCCAGCCGCCGCTAGCCGCCGTGCCGAGCCGCACCGACGACGCCGTCGCGTTCGCCGTCGTGCGGGCCACACCGTCCACCCCTCTTCCGTCGGATTCCGCCGCCGGAACCCACTCCGCGTCGTTTGCCGGTGAGCACCGCCATGGCCGCCGCCTTCGGCCGGCGTCATCGCCCTCTTCCAATTCCCTCTCCCTCTCTAACCCCTTCTATCGTGTTCGCTAGGTGGTTACGGAGCTCATCCCACCGCTGTCATCTCCTTCCGTTGCTCGCCGTCGTCGGTCGTCGTCGGTGAGGCATCTCCTCCCCTTCCTCTCTCCCTCCCGCGCCGCTTAGCCGCCGTGCCGCCGCCTAGCCGCTCGGTCGCCGCTAGAGCCGCCCGCGCCACCGCGACGCCGCCGCCCGCCGCCGCCGGCCGGTCGCCCCCAAGGTGGGAGACGTGGGCGGCGCGCCGGCCGAGCGCCCCCGCCGCCGTTCGGCCGCCCGCGTGGCTGCCGCGTGGCCGCCGCGTCGGCGCCACGTCAGCGCCACGTGGTGCGTCGCCCCTTCCCCGGTCCGTGGACTCGGTCCACCATGGACTGCCCTCCCCGAGTCACTGCCATGTGGGGCCCGCATGTCGGCACCGCCCCCTCTCTCTCCCGGGATTTATTTATTGCGCAATAATTCAATTAAGGATTTTTCTGTTTATAGTAAAAACACAGTGAATCTTCTAAAATTCATAACTAATTCATCCGTGCTCCGTTTAAGCCCATTCAAGTCTCAGTAAATCAAGAAAAATATGTAGAATCCGTTAAAAATGGTTTTGTTCTCTGTTTCAGTAGTCTTATAGCCTGTTTGCATTGTTTGCCTTGTATGTCGCTTAGATTCCGGTTCTTCCGACGCTCCGGTGTACTTCGAGATAGTCGCCGAGGTTCCTCCAGCAGCAGAGCAAGGCAAGTCATGCTTGTCACTTGAACATATTGAACATATATTGCAAATGCTCTCTCGTTTTCCCTTAAATATTGCATTGTTTTATAATGTTCTATGGGATGATTACCTACTGTCATAGCCGTACTATTTTGTACCATGTTCCTTTGTTAGCTTGGGATATAACAGGACTAGAGATTGGACTAGGGATTGCTTAGCCATGCTTAGTTCAACTAGCACACAATGAGGGAAATCCTATTAATGTTTAGACTGAAGGTCCTAATGGTAACGTTGGATTAGTACCACCGTTTTGGTGTTGGTTAATTAAAAGGGATCACATGGTGGGCTGTGGGTGCATGGTTTTGCTAGTCGCACCCATGGCAATTAAGGACCGGTTTGCGGGAAACCCTGGAAGAATTTATCGTGCTTACCACAAGCCAGCGTGGGCAACGGCTGGGCTTGTAGTGTAGCTTTCCTCTAGCTGACGCATCCAGGCAAGGGTGGGCGTGATGGAGTGGGGCGGGCCCTGCGACGGCCTCTGTCGCTTCCGGATTCACCTAGGCACGAGAGGGGACTGCCCGCTGCCTTGCGAGGAGTGGGGGTGAAACCTGAGGTGTGGTGTGCTTTGCTAGAGGGGGTTATGTGAAGGGTCCTGTCACGGCCTCTTTCCGGTATGTCGTGGTGGCATGTCGGCGCACGGTAACGTGTCGTGGGGCTATGTCTTGTGGGTACAGTTGTACACCTCTGATCAGAGTAAAACTATTCGAATAGCCGTGCCCGCAGTTATGGGCGGTCAACCAGATTCACCGTGATTAGTTTCACCCCAGTTTAGTCTAATGAAATTGGATAGTTTAGGTGGATGGTTGGGCCTGTTGCAACATGGGATAGTGTTGGACAGTGGATGATTAATATCGAGTAATTATTACAACCGTTTACTTCTTTCAACTCCTATTTATAAATGCTCGCTTTATGCAAATGAACCAGTCTAGCTCTCCGTTGATAATTCCCTGCATCATACCCCTATTCCGGTATGACTTGCTGAGTACAGTGGGTAGTACTCAGTCTTGCTCTTCTTTCCCCAACCCCAGAGTGCGAGTATGTGTCAGATGGTGGTGTCTCCGAGGAGTAGGCTTCGTCCGTGCCGTCGAGGATGCCTGTGGAGTGGTGTTCCCGCTGCAGTTCAAGTCAAGGCTTAGCTTCTGTTATCTCTCGTTTTTCCGCTGCATTTATGTAAGACTTCTATAATGTTTGTAAGACGTGGATCTGAATGTCAACATTGTCGTTTGTGTACCCCGGCCGGCCCTGGACGGGGATTTTAATGCACATTCTGCTTGGAATTCTATTCGGGAATTTCTGGGCGTGACAATAACCAACGAAGAGTGGCGTAGTGACTGCGAGGGGTTCGATCATTCTGATTTGATCCTCTGGATCATTAATGTTGGATCTTTACAATTGACCTATCTAGTACCTATCGGAAGATTGGGACCTAGTTCCTCATCAAGTACCAAGTTATCCGGGTTTGATGAGATGTAGTATCTCCATCTTAAAATATAGCAATTTTCAGCTATTATGTGGACAAGGTCAGATGCTATATTTTGAGATGGAAGTAGCTACTAGCTAGTATATTTTTATAGTTGAGCATGTTTTTTCATTTGAGATTGTTTACATCTCCGACTATGCATTATAATTTCTTAGATTATGTGGATAAACAAATTTTTAGAAATTTACAAACCGATGTAGACATGCTCTGTACAAAAGTTATAATGTTTGACGAGATTAAATCTTTATGATTGATGTTTCTTTTAAGTTGAATTGAGTTAGTATGGAACCCAAAGACCTAACATATTTTGTTCAAGTGAGAAGTGCATTCTAAGGGCTCCTTTGAATCAAAGGATTTATGTAGGAATTTTATAGGATTCAAATCCTATAGGAAATTTTTCTATTTGGCCCCTTGATTCAAAGGATTGAAGCTTTGCAAATCCTATGAAATTCCTATGAAATGGCACATTGTTTGTGGATTTTAGAGGAAATATAGTAAGAGCTTCAACCTCTTGTAAAATATCCTTTGAGTCTATCTTTCTCATCCGATTCCTGCGTTTTTTCTGCGCTCCAATCAAATGATCATTCCTGTGTTTTTCCTGTGTTTTGCAATCCTCTATTTTACACTTCAATTCCTATCGAAATCCTGTGTTTTTCCTATTCCTTTATTTTTTCAACCCTGCGATTTAAAGGGACCCTAAATGAAATAGTAAGAGGCTATGGATGGAAAGAAAATAATTGGGTGTAAATCCAACGTATCGTGCAGAAGCATATTTCGTGCGAAAAATTGGGTGAGTTGTGAAAATACGAAATATATTTTTGCACCTACAGAAATCAAAAGGGGGACGACAGTAAAATTCATTTGCAAAGACGATTGTCGTAAGCTGACCGTCTATGTCAATGAGCTACAACCGCCCTCTCTCTGTCTTTTTACTGGCTGTAGAAATGCAACATTTACGGTGGTGACTGCCAGAGGTTGGTAGCTAAACATTCTTGTAAATGAAATTTTAGTAGCCTCTGAAACCACATAAGACATATGTAAATTTTGTGAACAATATTAATATCACTTTATTAGATAAAGAAATGATCAAAATAAAAGTTATAGATATTGATGAATTATACAACTTTGATGTTGATGACTTTTTCGGTCGAAATCATTTAGTTTTTGAAAATGTTGTTTGAAGTTGTCGTAATTTAAAATTCAAATTCAAATTATTGAAACAGAGTCATATAGCAAAATGACAGAAACAAAAGTTGTAGATATTGATAATTTATACAACTTTGTTGTTGATGACTTTTTCAGTTGAAATCATTTAGTATTTAAAAATATTGTTTGAAGTTGTCATAATTTGAAATTCAAATATTATATTGGTCAATCAAACTCAGATGGAGAAATAACCAAAATAAAATTGGTAGATCTCAATAAGTTATACAACTTTGTTTTTCACAACTTTTTCACATAAGCTCATTTATTATAATTTTTGTGTGTTACTTCATAATGGTATAATAAAATAAAAAGAAAAAAAAGGTTAAACAGAGATGAAATGAAACAAGGCCTGTTACGGGCCAGCCCTTTTGCTCCTCCCTCATCGAGAAGTCCATTTTGCCTCCCTCCTTTTAATTAATTTCAAAATATTAAGACTTCGAATCGAATTTTATCATACTAAATGAACTTAAGTGAAAAAAGTTGTCAAAAATAAAGTTGTATAACTTATTGAGATCTACCTATTTTATTTGGTTATTTTTCAATCTGAATTTGATTTACCTATACATAATTTGAATTTCAAATTATGACAACTTCAAATAACATTTTTAAATACTAAATGATTTCAACTGAAAAGGTCATCAATAAAAAAGTTGTATAACTCATCAATATCTATAACTTTTATTTTGGTCGTCTCTTCATCTGACAAAGTAATAATAATATTGTTCATAAATTTACATCTCTCTTCTCTTATAGTTTATAAACTATATAATATATAAGAGATATGTACATTTTGTGAATAATGTTACAAATCGTTTTATTGGATAAAGAAATGACCCAAATTAAAGTTATAGATCTTGATGAGTTATACCACTTTGTTATTGATGATTTTTTTAGTTGAAATCAATTAGTTATTGTAAATGTTGTTTGAAGTTGTCATAATTTGAAATTCAAATTCATACTATTCAAATAAAGTCATGTAGAAAAATGACCAAAACAAAAGTTGTAGATCTTGATAAGTTATACAACTTTGTTGTTGACAATTTTTTTTTTCATTTGTATCATTTACTACCCGAAAAATTATTTGAATTTCTTAAATTTTAAAACTCAAATTATATAGTTCAATCAAACTCGATGGAGAAATGATCAAAAGAAAAATAGTAGATCTAAATGAGTTCTATAATTTTGTTTTTTATAACTTTTTCATACCAGTTAATTTAGTGCCATAAAAATCATAAAAATCGATTCGTAATTTCAAATGAAAATTTTCCCTTCTCACCACTTCAAAATATTTCATCTTTCCTCCTCTTCCTGTCTCCCCCCCTGATAGTTTCCCCTTCTCCTCACTCTTTCTCTTCCTCTCTCTCACTCTTTCTCTCCTCTCCCTCTCTTTCTCTTCCACTCTCGGCGCCGAGCACGAGTGGGCACGGGGTGCGCGTGCCAGCGGCTGGCGGCCGCCGCGTCGTCCCCGTCGCTCGGGCTGCCCCCTCCGCGGTGGCGCCAACCCCGATGACGAGGAGGAGGCGCCGACCCCGACGACGATGACGCCGACCCCAACGACGACGACAAGTGGGCGGTGATAACAACGAGTGGGCGACGATGACGACGACGTGGGTGGTGGCGGCAGCACCGACCCTGAAGATGATGACGAGTGGGCGGCGACACGGCCCTCATCCTGCCCGGATCCGGAGGCGGGAGTGGGCGGCGGGAGCGGGGGTGGCCAGCGGCGGGAGCGGGGGTTCCGGCAGCGGCGCGGCGGATTCGGCTCGGGCGCAGCTACGACGACCTCCCCGCGGCGACGACGACGGGGGCGGGCAGTGGCGGCGAGGTCGGGCGCGGCGGATCTGGCGCAGTGGCGAGCGGCAGTGGCGAGCTCAGGCGCGGCGACGACGACCTCCCCGTGGCGACGACGATGGCGGCGAGCTCGGGCGCCGACTGGTAGGTATTTTTTTATAATTTTATATAAATGTTGACTAATTTCCTTAAATAATTTACTGCTACTGACTATGTGTCCTGACTCTTGCCTCTATATAAATTACTTGATTAAACTTATTCATGCAGGGAGAAATTAGACTTATTGATGACCTAACTATGCTATGATTTTTATTCAGATACTATACTTTACTGTTTCCTGATAATTTTATAAACTATGATTGCATATACTTAAACTAAAGATATATTTGTATGCACTAATAGATGTCATTCTTTTCTCTAAATATGCTATGCTCTTCTAGCTGACCTAATATTGATACCTATTATTCTGCCAATGGATCCTAGATGCTTTATTTAGTGTCTATACTGAGAAATAGATTACTGTCTACCCATTCATGCTCTCCCTATTTAACTAGAAATAGTAGCACAATATTGATCTTATCTAGTTATCTTAAGCTCTTGAGGTTAAATAGAACAATGATTATTTCTAACTATGTATGCATTCAAAATTCATTGTATGATGGTTTTACTGAACATTAGTTTATAGAACTATATACAGATATAATCCTTAACTCAAATGCACCTGTAGATCATCCAAGATAATTCTTGCTGTCAACTATGCACTGAGATGGCTGATCTATACTTGAATTATCCTACTAAGAGTCCATTAAATTTTAGATGATACTATCTTGTCCAATTACTCATGAAAATTATGTCTTGCTTATTGAACTAAGGATGCATATTCAGTAATATAACCCCAACACCTAGTACTAGTATTTGCACAGATCAACATGGCTGCCATCTACTGAGGTTCATTTTTCAGGTTTAATGGGTATAACTATGTGCATGCACACAACTCCTAAAGATACTATTATATGCATCAACCAAGAATCATGCCATGATGTGATTTCAGTTCCATTTTAATCTTCTAATTACCTGCCATGGTTTTTAAGTGACTGATATGTGTTTCCCTTCTCTGGTTCTGCAGTTGCTCCTCTGGACTCTGATTCAAATATTCTCCTGATGGAGCTGTTCCATTTTTGCAATGCCTAAGGTAGAGGATTTTGCTATACCTATCCTACAGGTTTTACTATGCCTAAGTCCAACAATGCCTAAGATTTGCCTACTACCAGAATTCTGATTTTGCTATGTCTATGTCCTCCTATTATACTTGTGAGTTTTGCTAGGCCTAAGCTAACTCATTCCATGTGTATGTTGGGTCTCTTTTTTGCTGAATCTATCAATTTCTTTTATGCATGTTAGCCGTAGCAACGACCAAGAGCGATGGCGAGTCAGAGCTGTAGGTCTTGTTGCAGGTCCTGTTGGTGTTCTTCAACTTTTGCTGCCTTTGCCTCTGAAATCAAACAACAAGTTGCTTCAGGTGCTCCGATTTTTTTGGTGCTACAGGTCCTGTTGGTGTGGAGGGAACCTGAACCTGGAACATTGATTTTTTTGGTGCTGCAAGTGTTTCCAGGTGTTTGTTGAATCAAAACTGGGTATGCTTGAATGTTGTGTGATTCTTGAACTTGAACAAGTTGGTAGCTTGGTTCTGCTACACAAATTTTTGTTGCTTGCTGTGGAACTATTCTTTGATTCTAGAAGCAGAGTATCTGAGACTATCTGTTTTTAGGTTGAACATGAGATAAACTATTGTTTGAATTCTGTTGTATTCTGATTGTATCTTATTAGTTCAATCGATGGTATCTGTTATTAGGTTTGAATCTGAAATAGTATGAGAAATTAGATTGAATTTGGTGGGTGTTGGTATTTCTAAACGACGTTACTAGAAATATAACTCCCAGCAATGGCGCAGAAATACTCCTGGTATATTATGGTTATAGAGCTACTAGAGCCATACCCGAACTCTTCCAAGAGCTTCCGGACTCCGATTTCTACTCTATTCCTACTCCACTAGCTTAAGAACACTAAACTAACTTGAGAGAATAAGAGAGAGCTCTTGCTTGAGGTGTGTGAGTGAAGTGAGAAAGTGAAGTCTTTATATAGAGGTAGGTATGATGGTTGTGGAAGGGAAATTGTCCGAAGTGCCCTTCAACCATCATTGGGATGCAATCCTGGACGTCCATGCCAAACCCTGGCCTCAACGGTGGAGATGGGCCGAACCATGGGCTAGCCCAAACCAGCCCATCTTCGGCTGGCAACCTCCTGAACTTCTTCTCTTTGTAGACTTGTGAATTTTGGCTCATTCATACGTAAGTCCGATTCTCGACATCGTCCGATTGATTGATCGTCTGATTTGATGTCGATTCTCCTCCACTGGTTAGTGAACCTAATACTAGTGGAATATTATTATTCTAACATGGATATGAATTGCAAGCATAACTAGTTCTCCTCTATTTCAGTAATATTGACGGTCGAAGCTGATCGCTAACCACCGTCAACAAAAACCCCCAAAGGTTCAACTTTTGCTCGTCCCGAGTATGGACGAAAGGGAACAAAGACTTGGTTGTTTATCGGGAGTTGCTACTATGCTGTATATCTTAAAGGTATAGGTGCAAGGTATATGTACTCTCTCTCAAATTAAATAATCTTTGGCACGATGGCTTACCCTTACCCCTGATTCCCACGAGACACTGCTTCTCTAGCCTTGAGTGGTTGTAAGACAGAACAATAATTAGAGCACTAATCAATCAATCTTTATTCAACTTTTATTCCGGAAGTTTTCAAGTGATTTTGCAAAAGAAAAGCCAAGTTCCTCAAATGATTCACTCAGTATCTCTAAGATGCATCAATATGAATTCCTCACCATTTTTGCCTTTTTGATTTCTACTCTAAGGTTTGATATGTGGAGCTTGGTAGGGATCAAACATGGCATACTTGCATTCACATTTATTACTAAGTCAAAAACTTAGACTAAAATAGATGACTAAACATACTCAAGATCAAGATCGTGCAAAGTGTGTGTGATATATGGTGGAAATGGAATATGAAAAAAAATAAAGAAAATGCTTCTCCTTTGTGCTTACTTCCTTCTCCCAAAAATCCTTCTTTTATTAATAAGGAGAGAGCATGGCAACATTTTCAATATCATGCTCTTGCTTGAGAGGGCATAACTTTATTTTCTTTTTTTTTTTCCTTAACCATGCCTTTCCCTCCTTCTTCTCTTTTTTTCTAAAAGGATTTTCTTTTTTTAGGAGAAGAAAGCATATAAAAGCAAGGATAATTTAGCATGGAGAATTTATTTTGGTGGTAGTATGGAAATGGAATGTAATGGATAATTGCTAGCTCCTAGTGTAGGAGTTTAGCATGTGCATATATGTGGGTGTATGATCTTGATCATAGAGCATGAGAGGTATCTACACAAGTAACAAGAATTTGACAAAGTTCAATGGAATAGAAAGTAACCAAAATGTTTATGGTTAAATCAATGATGGCACAGTTTTTTTTGGCACCGGTAGGAATTTATATCAAATGAGGAACTTTCAAATTTATCATTTTGAAAAACAAATCATCCAGAATTCAAGTCAAACTAGGACTAGGATCATAGCAACTCTTATTTACTATCTCATATCTCGCAACAACTTAAACTCAGATTAGCAAATGCAGCTCATTTACCTCATGTTCCCAGATAATTATTGGCTACTTATATTTAATCTTTGAGAGAGTACTTACCTATGAACCCATATATAAGAGATATAAAATAGAGCAACTATTCATCATTTCAACAAAGAGAACTAGTTTGTCTTACCTAGCATGACAAAACCTATCCTATCTTTTTGGTATTTTCTATTTTGCAAATTTTTATGTTGTTTTCACATTTATAAAATGCAATGGGAAAGGGAAATATGCAATGTGATACAAGTTACCGTAGTGTGGGGAGAGATGTCTCCCCCCCAAGATTGGCTTTCGCTCAGGGTCCTTGGTAAGGATTGAACCCCTGAAAGCGGAAGTATGCTTGCAGGTCATCGTGTTGTTGCTGCATCATGTTGTTGATGTTGGCGAACTGAGCATCAGCAGTCTGTTGCCATTCTTGTGTCTATGCTATGTGTTCCGCGAGATTGTATTCGATCTCTCCTGTCTGCATATCAAGGGTATCCATTCTCCTGGTGATTTCACCTAAGTCCCAACGAGAGGAACTTGAGCACCACTCCCCTGGAGATGGAGGCATACCACTCAATCTGGGGGGTTGGTCATTCCCCCACTGTATGTCATGAGGTGCACGCTACCGGTCCTCATTGGCACTTGCCTAGCTTGAGACTCCGATGGTGTGGCGAGGAGCTTGGGTCCATCCGGGTGCATCCCCAGTTGGCTCCCAACCTGCCTCATACATTTGCACGGGTGTTGAGAATGATGAACCTTCACGTTCATTCCTTGCCTTGTTGCGTGTCTCCCTGTATGTTCCACCTGCACGAGATTCTGCAGGGGAATGGTTAGTTCATGGCAGTTGTACAAATCATACCTCGCATTTGGCAACGGCATTTCATTTGTACAACCGGGGAAAAAGTATATCAAAGATCCATCTACTCCATGTTTAAAAATATGCCCTTGCACTAGATAATTCTCATCAATACAGGGGCGAGCGGCTGAGATAAAAGCAATATGGTCACTGACGACCCCTAGCCCCTTTGCAATCCGAGTAATCAAGGAAGTGCACTCAACAGTAGCAGAAAATCTTATACTTTCTAACCATTGCCTTATCATACATTTCATAGGAGCAACCTTGATCTTCCTAACCATGGCAACCATGAAAATTAATTCATCCCCTCTAATGGGTCTAAGATCACCTCATGGAAACAAGGTCATAGCCTAAGTGTAGGATTATGGATATCATTCGTCCTAGGTTTCTTGCAAATTGGAGCATCAGAAATGTCTTCCCAAAACCTATTTTTCTCGAACCTAGAAATACCTTTCTAAAGATCGATTTTACAGGAATCGTAAAAACCAAGAAGTGTACTTAATCCTTTCCATGTAAGTGTGTATTCCTTATGGAAAAAGTGAAAGGAAATTCCATCTTCTGTTTCTTTCAAAGTGCACATGGATTGCAAAGTAAGCAAATGAGAACCAGGCTCATCTATCACAACAAATCTCTGCCAACCAACAACTTTCCAGATAGCACGAAAGTCAGTATCCATACCTATCTTTTTAAGCAGCTCCGGAGAGTATTCTCGCGTGTGAGCATACTCCCGGTCACTCATCATGTAATAGGCTTGTCTTTCCCGATCGTCGATAAGGTCAAGGTCGACGTCGTTCAGGAGACGTCGTGGAGCGTCGGCATCCTCCATTGAGACATCGGCTGATGAACGAGCACTAGACTCGTCATGATGATTTGATGAAGAGCTGGACCCCTTGAACAGATGAGACAATCACCTTCTCATTGTTGGTATTTCTTAGCGACACTACTGGAAATATAATTCCCAGCAGTAGCACTAGATATACTCATGGTATATTATGGTTACCGATGTGATCCGCAAGCGCACGGATATACCATTGTAGAATTTCACCCGGGAGTATTCCAAGGTATCGTATTTATTTTATCCCAAGGGAAGATATGATAAGAGCGTACTATGCAAACAATTCATATATTACTTGTATACATCAATGTCTATGTAGGGGTTAGTTCAGTTCAAAGGTTAGGTTGACACACAGAAGAAAGAACTAAGAACTACTCTCTCTAAAATATAGTCTAAGCTAAGTGGAGAAAGAATAAGAAAAGTATCATTCCTATACTTCTAGTATACATACATCTTTAATCTATACTTGCTATTATATAGTCATGCAATCAATACCCTGTACCGAGTGTCCTCCAGGTGTTTCAAGAAGCCACCCCTGACTGCCGAGTTCCTTACGACAGCCCGTCATGACCATACAACAGGGGCTAAATACGGAGGAGCACCCTCCCCAGGGAATTAACTTAGGATTATATACCGGCGCGGAGGAATACCCGTACTGAGCTGTCACCATCAGCGGCCCACCTTTCATCTGCAATATATAACCCCAATTAATGGTATCTAATAATCTAAGCACCGCGCTTACATTAATAAATACTACTCTACATCCTTGCAACCGACATAGAGCAACCGAATAATCGGACACTAAACCCACACCAATACAACTATCTGGAAAGCTAGTTACGTGACTATATTGATTCAAGTATAAAGTAAAGTCGGCACTCAAGTAATATGAATGGAATAAATCACCGAACTTGTATAAAGAAGAATATTCTATTAATTCAGTACGTCTTACAAAAGAAGAAAGGAAAGCTATTAAAGCCATACCGGAAATCTCCTGAAGACTTGAGGAGTATGAAGACTATTCTATTTCCTACTCCACTAGCACTAGAACTACTAAACAATACTTGAGAGAGCTCTTAATCTTCTTCTTGAGGTGTGTGCTTGGAATGAAGGAAGTGAGGGGTATTTATAGGTGGAGATGATTTGAGAGGGTGGAGATCCTCCATAGCATCTAAGGAGCATCTTCCTTCTCCTCATGCCATTTGTCCTCCTGAAGTCGGTAATAGCTTGGGAACCGGTCATAACGACCTTAGATAGTCGGTATCTAACTGCCTGTGAACGATGGGGCCGATTGGGCTCAGTAGTGGGTCGGCCGACCCCTTGCTGGCTCCTATGGTCCCCATTTTTCTCTGGTAGATTCCCATGTGGGCCCCTAAATTAGTGACATACATTCTAGGCGCATTTGTGATTGTTAAATTGGACTTTTGGGCCTTCTCATGCAATTGCAGATCACCGGCAGACTTTTGACTGATTGATCGATATATTTCCACCTCCTTCTCTTCATTTATGAGTGCTTCTCCTGCATAAATGTTAGTAGCATAGCATATAGTGGAAGTAATTATTTTATTTTGGAATTATGCATTGCAAGCATAGCTAGTCTTCATATATTGGATAATATTGATGGTCGAAATTGGTCGATAACGACCGTCAACACTCATTCTGCACAATGGAGCAAGAACGGACTAACTCATCGGGGGTTAGAATAGCAAGAATTTCACCCGTCGGTTAGTTTCACCAAAGTATTTGAATTTGAGGGAAACTATCAAAGCTTGAATGAATTTGAGAGCAAACTTTGGAGAGGGAATGAAAATGTGTTGAAATGGAGTGGAATTCCCTCTCTCGGCCGGCTGGCTTATATAGGGCACCCACAACTGTCCGAAATGACTTGTGGGACCCACTAGCCGTTGCTCTTCCAAAGATGGCAGGTGACCATTGCCTGGCTCGGCCGAACCCCTGGTGGGCCCAACCGGCCCCACTTTTGCCGTTGGATTCCAACGGTCAGTGTGGTCGTGGCACAGTGAATTTTCGTTGAAAATTTTATTTTGATTTGCACTGAAAAATTCATTTAGAAGAATTTCCTCAAAATTCAAAATCCTGAATGCAAATTATGAAATTCAAACATGTCTTGATGCAAAAATTGAAATTGATGAAAATAAATATGCAGATACATACCAATTTACCTGTTGGCGAAGGTCGCGTCATTTTGGGTCCGACGTGCAAGACCGTACCTTCTTCCAGTTTAGTTCGCAGATTTTCCACCCGTCTCCGGAGGTGATGGAGCGGGCGTCTTTAGATTTTCCTTTCACACCTTGTTTGGTTTCGGTGCGGGAAATGGCTTCCTCTGAGCCAGCTGCTCTAGCTTCTTGACCGGTTTACTGGCTTTTACTGGCGTCTTCCAATAACGGTTCCTGGGAAACTTTGTTTCCTTTTGCAGGAAATTCTACATGAATTTCACCAGGCTGTCCATCTTGGGTGGCTCCATTTTGACCACTTGGATGTTTTGCGGGTTTGGCACGTACTTGATTCTGACCATAGAACACTGTTCAGTACTTGGTTGAAAATCAAACTTCACTTCCTTCCCGTTAATATGGAAACGGATACTCCCCGTTCCCACATCACTGTTGGCTCCCGCAGTGCTAAGGAACGGACGCCCCAAGATGAGCGGCGTTTCCTTTCCCGTGTCCATGTCCAGCACCACGAAATCAACCGGGATGAAGAAATTCCGTATCTTGACCGGCATATCCTCTGCTATTCTTGTCGGGTAACGGACTGATGAATCGGCTAGCTGCAGGTGCATCAGTGTTGGTGCCAACACCGTGAAGTTGAGCTTGTCAAAGACGTCTTTGGGAATGACGCTGACACTTGCTCCAAGATCACACAAGGCTTGGTCGAACTGCTGTGCCCCGATCGAGCAGGTGATCGTAGGACACCCCGGATCCTTGTTCTTTTCCGGGAGCTTGTGGAGTATGGTGTTGTTGCATTGCTCCGTCAGCTTGACCACCTCCATTGTCGGGAGCGATATCTTGTTGTTGAGGATATCATTGAGATAACGGACATATGTCGGCACTTGCATAGCGTCCAGCAACAGCTTGTTGATGTGGATCTTCTGGAATACTTCAACAAAATGAGCGAACTGCTCGTCCACTAACGGTTTCCTGATCCTTTGAGGAAACGGCAGCAATTGTGTGTCGCAGTATTCCTGCGGCATAGCCTTCTCTGGCTAAACCTCTTTGTCAACCGAATTACCAGATGGTGCTTCCTTGTTAGTCCCTGCAAGGTTAGGATATGACGGATCACGAGTGGACTTACCTCCCCTCGTGGTGATCACCTTAACATTTTAAACGGAGGAGTCGGGCTGCCCCGGAATCCTCCCAGATTCATTTGCATGTACTAATGCGACTAATTGAGCTAGCTGGGTTTCTATCATCTTATTAAATCTTAGCTAGTTTTGAAAAGCAGAAGCGAAACCATCTAGCTTAACATTTATGTTCTCTAAGACCTTGTCATTGGTAGCTAGCTTTTTGCTTAAAGCATCTGTGGTTTTAGCTTGTACAAAGACGAGATCTTTCAAGGAGGGTAGGTTAGAAAAGTTGCCGTTATTGTTGCCTCCTTGATAGTATGGGCGTGGCTGGTTCCACCCCTATACTCCTTGTGGACGATACCCGCTGTTGTTGTTGTTGCCCATGTACATCGGCTCTTTACGGGTCTCCGGACAGTCATTTCCAGAATGACCCGTGCTGCCACAGACCTCACACGTGACGTGTGAGTCCAAGGCTTTGACGATGCCTTGTGGCCTTTTGTCGTGGTCGTCCAATCGCTTCTTGAGGAGGTCCAGCTTGGCAGCAAGCATTTCCGTCTCCTTGACGGTGTGCATGCCTCGCTGACGGGTTTGGAGTCGTTCCTCACTCCAACCCATATTAGAGACCAACTTCTCTATTAAATCGACGGCTCCTCGAACCGTCTTTGAGAAGAAGGCTCCTCCAGCTGCCGCGACCAGGTGCTCACGGGACATGGGAGTGAGTCCATTATAGAAGTTCTTGTCCCTTGTCTGCTGGAAACTCAAAATCCTTCCGCGAAGGGCGTTGGTTTTGCCCATCGGGGAAAACATCGATAGGAATGCTGTAGATCATCTGTCCCATGTGTTGATCGTAGCACGGTTGGCACAGTAACACTGCTTCGCTTTCCTAAGGAGGGAAACTGGAAACAGTCGCAGCCTGACGGCGTCTGGATTGACACCCTTCATAGTGTACATGCTGCAAATCTCCAGGAACTGCTGCAAATGAGCATTGGCATCCTCATTCGGCTTGCCATAGAACGGGCTAGCCTGCGCCATCGTGATGAGGCTGGACTTCAGATCAAAATCCACGTCTCCCATGTTGATCTGTGGCCATGTTGATCGAATTCACGGAGTGTCTTGTCAGCCATAGTCTTGAACGTTGGTGGCGCTGGTATGGCTGGTTTCTTTGTCGGGAGAGTTTTCTACAGAGCGACGACTCGTGGATTAACGCTCCGAAAGAATGCTTCTGGGTTTTTCTTAAAGTTTTCCGGCAAGTTGAAACCAGTCATGCACTATCCTGTTTCCACAAAAGTGAAAACAACCAAGCTTAGCCTGCAAAGGATAGTGATTATACAGAGGTAAATATAAAGTTTTAGTTTTTGTAATCTCTATTATAAATCTTCCCCGGCAACGGCGCAAGAAATGTTTGTTGGTATTTCTTAACGCCATTACTAGAAATATAATTCCCAGCAATGGCGCCGAAATACTCCTAGTATATTATGGTTACAGAGTTTATCCGCAAGCGCACGGATATACCATTGTAGCATTTCACCCGAGAGTATTCCAAGGGTATCGTATTTATTTAATCCTGTGGGAAGATCATAATAGTGAGAACCTGACTAATAATTTATATGTTACTTGTAATAATCATATTCTAAGCAGGGGTCAAGATAATCTAAGGGTAGAGCAACACACAAGCAGGTAGCTACTCATTCTCATACTAAAATATCTAAGCTAAATGGAAAGATAATAGAGAAAGAGAATCTATTCCTATACTTTTAGTATGCATAGTATACATACATTCTAGTTATCTGACATACTAGCTAATATCCTCTATCCGATGCCCTCCTAGTACTTCGAGAAGCCACCCCTGACTGTCGAGTTCCTTACGACAGCCCGTCATGACCATACAACCGGGGCTAAATACGGAGGAGTACCCTCCCAGGACTTAGGACTATATACACGCGCGGAGGAATACCCGTACTGAGCTGTCACCATCAGCGGCCCACCTCTCATCTGCAGCATATAAGCCCAAATAATGATATCCCATAATCTAGACACCACGCCTAAACTAGCAAATAGTACTCTAATATCATCGTCATGACATAGAGTAATTGCATAAGCAAACACTATACCTGTACCTATGCATCTCCCAGATAAGCTAGCAGTATAATCAGTATAACATGAATATAATGTAAAGTTGACATTCATATACTCAAAGTATTTCAATACTATAAATGCATATAGAAAAGTATTCTAATAAAAGTACAAAGCTTACAAAAGAGAAGAGAAGAGCTACTAGAGCCATACCCGAACTCTTCCGAGAGCTTCCGAACTCTGATTTCTACTTTATTCCTGCTCCACTAGCTTAAGAACACTAAACTAACTTGAGAGAATATGAGAGAGCTCTTGCTTAAGGTGTGTGAGTGAAATGAGAAAGTGAAGCCTTTATATAGAGGTAGGTATGACGGTTGTGGAAGGGGAATTGTCCGAAGTGCCCTCGAATCGTCATTGGGATGCAATCCTGGACATCCATGCCGAACCCTGGCCTCAACGGTGGAGATGGGGGTTCGGCCGAACCATGGGCTGGCCCAAACCAGCCTATCTTCGGCTGGCGACCTCCTGGACTTCTTCTCATTGTAGACTTGTGAGTTTTGGCCCAATTGATCGTGTCAATTCTGAGTTCTTGGCCCATTCATACATAAGTCTGATTCTCGACATCGTCCGATTGATTGATCATCTGATTTGATGTTGATTCTCCTTCATTTAATGGTTATTCTGTGCAAAAGGTTAGTGAACATAATACTAGTGGAATATTATTATTCTCACATGGATATGCATTGCAAGCATAACTAGTTCTCCTCTATTTCGGTAATATTGACGGTCGAAACTGATCGCTAACGACCGTCAATAGTGGGCTAAAATTTAATGGGCCTGTTTAGTGGGCTTTGATATGATAGTTGGTTGACAAAATGGGCCAGTTTTGAAATGGGCCTATTTTAAAATGGGCCAGTTCTAAAAAAATAATGGGCCGTCAAAAAAATAATGGGCTGTTAAAAAATAATAGGCCGTTTAAAAATATTTGCTGACGTTTAGCTACCACGTCATCAGTGACACATCATCACACACGTGTCAACGATCACATCACCTGCCATGTTGGCCGCCACTTGGCAACCATCTGTGATGTTTAGTTTTGTCACAAAGGTTGGGTTTGGGATGGACTACACGAGCCTAAAAGCGTTTTATGCCGGTTAAAAAATGTCATAGATTGTGCTGATCCATGACGATTTCGGAGAAAACGTCGACATATTTAATCTGTGACGCTCAATAGATGACGATAAGTTGAATCATCACAAACAAATTTCTCTGACGAATTTTCAGTGATCCATGACGAATTTTTTTCGTCATAGATTAAATAGATTCTTGTAGTGACCGACAATACTTAGAGAGAATAGTATGATGTCTTCTACTTGACAATGTATAATTTTTTGACAGTAATTAAGAGAACTCAGTAGTGTTTTTTAACTCTAGTAGAGTTGTTTAAATACAGCATGCCTACATACATACTGATGAGGATACTAGGTCCCGATCTTCCGATAGGTATTAATAACTTTTGATTTGGTGGAATCATGGCACACATGATCTGACTTCCGGTCAACACGATCCGAACCCTGTAATCGCAGCACCACGTCTCTTCTGGTTATCAACCGTACCAAAACCCGGTTGACCTTGCAGAGAAGGCTAATCCCTACATGCGAATCGAAGAAAACACAAGCAATAACAAGATATATTGCAATACAATTACATATGAATGATTAAGCATTCGAATTTGGGGTTCCACAAACCGATCTAGCGACGGAACTGTTCTTGACAGATTAATCTAAGCAAAACCCGACTCTAAACGATGACTACTACTAAATAAATATGATTAGGGACATCCTAGGGTTTCCCTAGGGTGCACACCCCCTTGGGCTAAACCCACGACACAATTATAAGGCGCAAAACCGAAATCAGATTCAGACTAGATAAGGTACATGGATTGTTTTGTAGATTCCCGATAGCTCGGTGACAATTTTGTTGTGGAACCAAAACCATCTCAAAATAGACTCCATAACTTTCCAACAAGTACTCATGGACCCTGAAATTCCTTCTAGATCAGCGGCTAGGTCCGTTTGAAGTTGATGTTGTCAGAACGCCCGAATCCGAATCCAAAACGTCTAGAACATTATCTTTTATCTTCTATGGACCAAACGTGACGTGGTCTTGGTTTGGTCCCCAATCAACTTATTTGACCATCCATGCATTCTATACGCTCGGTCTCTTTTCCTTCATTCATGCAAGTAGTTCCGCAATTGAGAAGATACAAAACTCATGGTGTAGTACCATTTGTTAAATATATAATAAGTAAATCTAATATGGTACATTTGCACCTTTGGTTGATAAACACATAAGTTAGTCATGGTCATATCTGAACTAGTTGTGTCCTCATCATCCTCCCCTTCTTGATTGGAAACCGTCCTCGATTTTACCTTGTCATGGAGCCTCTATTGAACTTATCTTTATCTACGACAACATCGGGTGAGGAACATTTCTTGATGGCCATATGGTTGGATCCTGAAATCTTTATAGTCAAAAAACCATAACACTCCCCTTTTTGCAAACCAACCTGTAACTCATTTAAACAACTAGAGGAACTAGATAGAGAATTATTTATACGCATACGGTCCTCTAGACAATACATTTCATCATGAAAAAGGATGTATAGTCAAATTCGAACAAATATATACTCGATGCACATTATATTCTCCTTTACTATCATAATTGCCAATAACATGAAAAATCACATCAAGTGAACTGGAAATTCAGATCTAGCAAATAATTTCTTCTCTAAACAGTAGAGTGGACAAATATCATCAAATTGAATATAGCCCCAAGTATTTAAAGAATATAGCAATTTAACCTCTTCATTTTTGCTAGCAATGTGGATAACATGTTTAAACTCAACACATGGCAGTTCAGCAACAAAACTAACATGTTTATTGTTGGTATTTTTTAATGATCACAGACAAAATCCACAAGTGCATAGATATACCGATGTAGCACTTCCCCTACGGAGTATTCCAAAGGGTATCGAATCCAAGGGAATGTGTGTGGTCAGATCTTCCTCCGGTTCATCCAAGGACACCAAGCAGATGATAGGCCAGGATAGAGAGGATTTACTAGTGAGAAACAGTATCTAGGGAAAGCTTAACTTTAATCCTAACGCAATACTTCAGGCACTGGCAACCTGCTGTTCCCAAATGTCGCTCTACTACGTACCCAGACAGGGAGGACTTAAGTGCTCTTGAGGGCTGTCACCACTCTACACCTACCTCATACGAACTGTGGGGTACGCAGCAACCACTGGAGATTAATTACCCAGATACCGCGTCTACGCAACTAATAACTACTCTAGTGCCGATCAAACACTAGCAATCACTATAAATAAATGGATTATAGTGAACAATGATCCCATATGCTATTTAGGAACTAACCAAGAGATAATTCTCACAAGATAAATCTAAATTACTCAGGAAGAATATTATATTGAATTCATAGTAATAAACAGAATAAAAGAAATGAGAGAAGATTACTGACAACTCCGGAATTCTTCCGACTTCTTCTACTCTACTCTCTTCCTATTCTAGTATACAATATAGTACAATAGAACCTCTTATAATTCAGCTCAAGCTTGGAAGTGTGTGTGAGAGTGAAGGAGTGAAGCTCCTTCTATAGGGCAGTTATGTCGGTTGTGAGAAGGGGAAATATCCGAACTGCCCCGCAACCGTCATTAGGAGAGCATCTTGAGCGTCCTCGCCAGACCTCAGGATCAACGGCGATCAGGGCGGTTCGGCCGAACCTGGGTTGGGCCCTCCCGGCCTAGCCTTTGGCCCATGTCCTCCCCTGATCCTCCTCTATCCATTCTTCGGTATTTTGGGCTGATTCTCTGGTATTTTGATGAAGTTCACAACCCATCCTTACATGGATACATAATTCTTCTCACTTTAGTCTAGATTTCCTCCTAACCTCGGGGTTTATCACCTACATACAAAACACTCAGCAACACTTGTGGTATTTATGAGATTAAACACCTACCACTGTGTTGGATGTTTTATTATCTGGACTTTTATGCAGATGTTGGCGGTATAGAATTGGCATTTAACAGCCGCCAACATTTATTCTCTAGTTGTGGCATTTATATAAGCGAAGAATCGCACAACTATTCTTTATCACAAGAAACATCAAGCAAATTGTTTTTGTGACAAAGGTATTTCAACAATTGTTTCCACTATGGGTTACTCTAAAGTAGCATAAGTAGTGGACATAATTGGCACATCGTAACTATGCATACCTTGAGTAGTTGTAGCACCATTATCATTATCTTTTTTCTCATCTTCAGAATTAAAGGCACTTGGTCAATTAAACATTCCTCAAGCATGCATGAAGCTATAGGTAGGTCTTTTTGCTCGCCGACTTTCTTCTCTTCCTCATTACCTTGGTTGTTCTCATATACCTTGGCTCTCCTGTTGCGAGATTCCTTCCCAGGGGGTCTCGGCGTCTGACCCTTCGCCAAGGTCAAAGTCCGAGCGACTGGAGCGGCCTAGGCTCGGCCGATCCAGCACCACGGGGTCTTCACAGCCCTCCGACGGGGCCCGCGGGCCACACGCCAGGTCCGGCCCCGAGTCTACCACAGCCGAGGCGCGATCTGCCGCGGGCGACAGTGGCGGCAGCGTCCCCCCCCTCCCCGGGAGCGATTCCGAGGGCGCAACCCGCGAGGAGCGCCACCCGGGATCAGAGGCCGAGGCGGGTCGTGGCCCAGAAGCTGAGGTTGGGGGTGACCCCGAGCCCGAGGCCGAGGCCGAAGCTGGGGGCGGCCCTGAGCCCGAGGTCGAGGCCGAGGCTGGGGGCGGGCCCGAGCCCGAGGCTGAGGCCGAGTTTGCCCGAGGGCCCGAGACGGGGGGCGACAGGGACAATCGCTCCCCCCTTCATTTGGGGCGCCCTCAGGGCTAGCCGCGCGGGAGGGGGCAGAGAGCAGCCCCAGTCTCGTGGGGGTCCAGCAGCACTCGGTCGTCCCGGGGGCGGACCGCGACTTTCTCTTTCCCGACTCCCGCGAGTATGCAGCTGCTCTTGCATGTGCTCACCGCCGCCAGTTCCACCATCCGGGAGGGGCTCAACGCCCAAGTTCAAGCCCTGGCGGAGGAGCGGGCGGCTCTGGTGGCAGAGTGGGCGCAGCTCGCGGCAAACCGCGTGCGGGTCGACGAGGGGCGCCGCGCCACGGACGACATGGTGGAGGTGGGGCGCAAAATGCGCCAAGCCCAACTGGTGGAGATCTAGGCGCGCGAGGAGACGCTGGACTCGGTCATGCGGGAGACGGAGGAAGAGCGGCAGGCGGCGCTCATCGCCTCAAGCGTCCTGGATGAGGCGCTGGGCAACATCCGCTTGCAGTACGAGGCCCACGCCGAGGACCTGGCAAAGAGGGTCGAAGACGCCCGCGGGGTTCTCGACGTGGCTGCCGCCCAAGAGCGGCGGGCATCGGAGGCCGACGCCTCGGTGCGGTCTCGGACGGTGGCGCTCGAGGCCGAGGGCAAGGCCTTGGACGCGCGCGTCCGTTCCTCGCAGGAATTCGAGGCCACGATTCATCGGCGAATCGAGGTCCTCGACCGGAACCAGCGCGAACAGGACGCGCGCAGCCGGGAGCAGGCGCAACGAGCCCAGGAGCTAGAGGGACGGGCTCAGGCGTTGGAGGAGCGGGCACGTTCGCTAGACCAGCGGGAGTCCACCTTGGCCGTCCACGAGAGAACAACGGCGGAGGCGGGGTCCTGCCTTTGTCTTCGCGAGGAGGCCACAGCTGAGCGTGACCGGACCACCCTCGCTGCGAAGGCTTTGGTGGCCTGTCGCGCAGAGGAGCTACTGGTTTGGGAGGAGGCATGCCTGGAACGGGACGCCGCGCTCGCCGAGCGTGAGGCCGAGTTGAACCGCCGCGTGGTGGCAGCGCGCCGGCTGGGCGAGCAACTCGCGAAACGCGAGGAGGCCATCGCCGGGCGCGAGGCCCGGCACATGGAAAGCGCCCGTGCTGAGCGCGCGGCGATGGTGGCGAGGGCTTCTAAGCTGGAGGCCCGAGAGAAGGAGTGGTGGCAGGCGGACAGCTCAGCGGCGCGGAGCTAGTGAGCCAGCTCAACGCGGCTCAGAGCACTTTCGCTGATCTAGAGCGCCTGGTGCAGGACCAAGCTGGGGAGATCGCGGCCCTCCGCCTCACCAACGAGGTTGGACCGGGCCAACTTTTCGACGCTGTCGATCGGCTGGAGCTCACGAGGCGCCGGGCGGGCATCTCCATGCGCCGGGACAGGAAGCTCCCGCCCACACAACCGGCACTCGTGCTCCGGTTGGACGGGATGGCGGTGGATTTGGAGAGGCTGGAGGAGGTGGTCGGCGAGACCCTGAAGTCGTCGTCGGCTTCTTTGTTGCAGGCTGCGGTGAAGTTGGTCCTCGAGAGTCATCAAGCTCACATCCCCGACTTCCTGCCATAGCGCGCTCTCGAGGACTTCTCCCCGGGAACTGAGGCGAGGGCTCGGGAACAAGTCCGGGAGGCGGCCGACGCGATCGTCTCCAGCTTTGAGGGGTCGGCCCCTCGGTTCAACCTCGCGCTTGCCTCGGACGAGGAGAGCGGGGGCGAGTACAGTGGTGGCGATGACGGAGGGGAGGACTGGGACGAGGTGGTCAGCGGCGCCGGACTCAGGGGCCTGGGCACTCCATGATTATCCCCGTTTTTTCTTCTCTTGTTTTGTTGCATGTTCGCGGAAAACGCTTCAAACATTAGGCCATCGCACCATCCTGCTTGTAAATAAAGCTTCCCCTTCGCACCTTTATGTTCTTGCTTTCTCCTTTGATTGTCTGCAGCAACAAAAGAGGAAAAAACCAAAGCGAACACACTCAGTTGACTTCCTTGTGATTAAGCTGCCGTTCTTACCCCCTTTATACCCCCCCCCTCGGGCTCGTTCTGGTGAAAGAGGGAGTTCACGCTCGGTCTGCGGGACCTAGGTGGCGAGGGGTAAGAGCCGTCGGCCCGAGGGAGCTGCCCAGCGGGTCTGGCCAGACCGAGGCTACGATGACCAGGGGTCGGGGATTCCCGTGTGCAGGCCCTTCCGAGCCCCCAGGGTTCGCCGCAGCCCGGGGCGCGGCCCGCGTTAAGGCTCCCTTTCGGCGGTTTTCAGGTCTCCCGACGCCACTTAGGGTCCGGAGGAAACGTGAATCGTCCTTTGAACCAGGACAAGCCATAGGAAAGGGTAAGAAAAGGTGCGCAATGGCCTCTGCTTAAGCAGAAAAATTTATTGCTGAGGAGGGGAAAAGATACAACATATTTAACAGTGGTAGCCCCCGGCCAAGCCCGCACAAACCGAGGGGTTGTGCGGGGGTTGGCCCGAGCTCTTGGAAAGCAAAAAATCATGACGCTGTGGATAGAAGCGGCGGAGGTGTTCGATATTCTAGGGGTTAGGCAACTCCGTGCCGTCCTCCGTAGTTAATCGAACAGAGCCCGGCCGGGGAACGCTGATCACTTTGTATGGCCCTTCCCACATTGGCGAGAGCTTGCTCAGTCCCAAGCGCGACTGCACGCGGCGTAGGACGAGGTCGCCGACTTGTAGTGATCCGGCCCGGACATGGCGCTGATGGTAGCGCCGCATGCTTTGCTGGTAGCGCGCCGCGCGTAGGGCCGCGCGCCTTCTCCGCTCTTCAACATAGTCGAGGTCGTCGCGGCGAAGATCATCCTGGGTGGCCTCATCGTACAGCGCGACGCGAGGCGAGCCTAGGGAAAGCTCTGAAGGTAGGACCGCCTCAGCGCCATACACCAGGAAAAAGGGAGTTTCCCCTGTGGCGCGACTTGGAGTGGTCCGATTCGCCCACAACACGGCGGGCAGTTCCTCGAGCCACGAATCCCCGTGTTTCTTCAGGACGTTGTACGTCTTGGTCTTGAGGCCTTTCAGGATTTCGGCGTTGGCTCGCTCGACTTGGCCGTTGCTCTTGGGGTGGGCGGGCGAGGCGAAGCACAGTTTGATGCCCATGTTGTCGCAATAGTCACCGAACAGCTCACTGGTGAACTGGATGCCGTTATCTATAATGATACGGTTGGGCACCCCGAACCGGGACGTAATGCCCCTGATGAACTTGAGGGCGGAATGCTTGTCCATCTTGACGACCGGGTAAGCTTCGGGCCACTTGGTAAACTTGTCGATGGCTACGCACAAGTGCTGATAACCACCTCGGGCCGCTTTGAATGGTCCGAGGATGTCTAGCCCCCAAACCGCGAAAGACCAAGAGAGCGGGACGACCTACAAGGCTTGGCCCGGCTAGTGGGTTTGCTTGGCGTGGAACTGGCATGCTTTGCACCGCCAGACCCATTCTTGGGCATCTTGCAACACAGTCGGCCAGTAAAAACCCTGTCGGAAGGCTTTACCAACCAATGTGCGTGAGGCCGAATGGGCCCCGCACTCACCCTGATGAGCGTCGGCTATGAGTTCGATGCCTTGCTCCCAAGAAATACACTTCAAGAGTATCCCGTTGGCGGCACGCCTGTAGAGGGTCCCTTCTACGACCACGTACCGCTTGGAGATGCGCGCGAGCTTCTCAGCTTCTACGCGATTCTCAGGAAGAGTATTTTTGTTGAGATACGCCCGAATGTCAGTCATCCAAACGACCTGACGAGGGGGGTCGGGGTCGACCCCCTCGGGCCCCGAGGCCCGTGGGTCGTCAAGGGTCGGGGCGGAGGGCGCGGCGCCGGGGTCCCTCGGGGGGTTCAGTCGCACCGACGGCTGCGCGAGCCTTTCCTCGAAGGTCCCCAGGGGGAGTGGGGCTCGTGCCAACGCGATGCGTGACAACGCATCAGCGACTGTGTTGTCGCATCGGGGCACGTGCCGGAGCTCGAGTCCATCGAAGTAACGTTCCATGCGTCGCACTTCGGGACGTATGCGTCCATTTGCGGGTCGGTGCACTGGTACTCTTTAGAGACTTGATTCACAACCAGCTGGGAGTCGCCTAGGACCAGGAGACGGCGGATGCCCATTCCGGCCGCCGCCCTCAATCCCGCGAGGAGTCCTTCGTATTCCGCCATATTGTTCGTGGCTCGGAAGTCGAGCCGAACGACGTACTTGAGGACGTCCCCGCTTGGCGAAGTCAGCGTGACTCCGGCCCCTGCACCTTGAAGGTTGAGGGAGCCGTCGAAATGCATGACCCAGTGCCCGACGCGAATGTCGGCGTTTGGGTCCTCTCCATCTCCGGGAAGGGAGAGAACGTTGGACGGAACAGGGTCGTCTACTGGGGTCCACTCCGCGATGAAGTCAGCCAGAACCTGGCTTTTGATCACGTGCCGTGGTTCGAACTATAAGTCAAATTCAACAAGCTCAATGGCCCATTTACGGCCTAACCAGTACCCTCTCGGTTATGCAAGATTTGGCCGAGAGGGTAGGACGTCACTACGGAGACCGGATGCGCCTGGAAGTAGTGGCGCAATTTCCTTGAGGCCATTAAGACTGCATAAAGCATCTTCTGGGCCAGCGGGTATTGGGTTTTCGCGTCTCGGAGTGCCACTGACAAAGTAGACGGGCCGCTGCACCTTCCGGTGGGGCCGGTCCTTATTGTTAGGGGCAAGTGACCCGGGGCGCCCTTGCTCAAGGGCCCCGGGGAGGTCTCGGGTCATGTCAAGGCTATAGGCCTCGGGACCACCCGCCAGAGCCTCCCCTCCTCCCTCGGGGGCCTCGGGGTCCTCCCGGGGTTTGGGGGCTTCGGGTACCGAGCCTTCGGGGGACGAAGGGCCATCGCCAATCGAGGGGGCCCCCGGTCCGCTCTTGTCGCGCTCAACTACAAGGGCGGCACTCACCGCGTGGGGGGTCGCGGCCAAGTAGAGCAGCAACGGTTCCTCCGGCCCCGGGGCTACCAAGATGGGGGGGAGGTGAGGTCAGCTGATTGAGGGCTTGCTCCGCTTCCTCTGTCCACACAAATGGCCCGGGGCGCTTGAGGAGCTTGAATAGGGGCAACGCCCTCTCTCCCAGCCTCGATATGAATCGGCTTAGGGCGGCCATGCATCTAGTGACGCACTGCACATCCCTAAGTTTGCTGGGGGGCACATCCTCTCTATCGCGCGTATTTTCACGGGATTAGCTTCTATGCCTCGGGAGGAGACTAGAAAACCGAGGAGTTTGCCCGCCGGCACACCGAACACACACTTTACAGGGTTTAGTTTGATGCGCGTGGACCTAAGACTGTCGAAAGTCTCGGCCAAATCCTGCAACAACGTGTCCTGGTGGCGCGTCTTTACCACCAGGTCATCCACATACGCCTCTACATTGTGCCCTATCTGATTATTCAAAGTGATACGAGTCATACGATGAAAAGTAGGGCCTGCATTCTTTAAACCAAAAGGCATAGTTGTATAACAAAAGGTGCTCATAGGAGTAATGTAAGCAGTTTTTTCCTCATCTTCCCTAGCCATGCGGATCTGGTGATACCCAGAGTAGGCATCTAGAAAACACAAAAGGTCGCACCCCGCAGTGGAGTCGACTATCTGATCTATGCGTGGTAAAGGGAAGGGATCCTCAGGGCATGCCTTGTTGAGGTCCGTGTAGTCGATGCACATCCGGAGCTTGCCGTTGGCCTTCGGGACGACCACCGGGTTCGCCAGCCACTCCGGATGGATAACCTCGCGGATAAAGCCAGCCTCCAGGAGCCGCGTCACCTCCTCTCGGATGAAGGTTTGCCGCTCCGGGGCTTGGCGCCGCACTTTCTGCTAGACGGGTCGCGCATTCGGCCGCACGGCGAGGCGGTGCTCGATCACCTCCCTAGGGACCCCGGGCATGTCCGACGGCTTCCATGCGAAGAGGTCGGAGTTTGCCCGCATGAAGGAGACGAGCGCGCTTTCCTTTTTGGGGTCCAAGGTACCGCCAATCTTGGCGGTCTTGGACGGATCCTCACCAAGGGGGATCTCCTTGACGGGCACCTCATCGCCCGAGGTGAGGCGCTTCTTGGAGGCATGGGACGCGGAGGCCTCCGGGGCCTGCGGCTCCATGGCCACCGCCAGGTTGTCGGCGCGCTGCTCCGCGCAGGCGAGGGCGACCTTGACATCGCCAAAGACGGTGATGGGGCCGCTGGGGCCCGGCATCTTCATCTGGAGGTAGGCGTAGTGGGTGGCGGCCATGAACTTCACCAACGCAGGCCTGCCCAGGACCGCGTTGTAGGGCAGATTGAGGTCCGCCACTTCGAAGTCGATCCGCTCGGTGCGGAAGTTAGTGGAGTCGCCGAAGGTTACCGGGAGCTCAACGTGACCCAGAGGCCATGTGTGTCCTGGGGTCACGTCGATGATCGGCAGTAACGGCTGGAGCTTCATCCCCGGGGCCTTGAGCGCGTCAAAGGCAGCCGGGGAGATGATGCTCAGGCTGGTCCCCCCCATCAACCAGGACGCGCTTCATCCTGACGTTGTGAATGGTCGGGGAGACCACGAGGGCCAACTATCCTCCACGAAGGTGAGCTTCACCTCCGACCAGCGTGCCTTCTGAGCTGCCTCGTGGGTTGGGACGGCGGCCAGAAGCTCTCGCCTCATGGCCTTGAAGCCTCGGCGGGAGGTGTGAGCGCAAGCCCTCCCCCCCCCCCCCCCCCCCGTTGAGTGTGGCGATGGTTCCCTGAGGTATCTGGAACTCCAGATCCTCGCTGTCATCGCCATCATCAGTGGGGGCCTTCTTCTTGGCCTCCCCTTGCCAGTCATCGGCTGGGGTCGCGGGGGCTTTGCCCTCTCGTCGACCCTGCCGCTTCTCCTCATCGGCTTTCCGAAACCGCTCGACCAAATTCTTGACCGAGCGGCAGTCGGTGAGGCTGTGCTGATAGGTGTTGTGCACCGAGCACCACTTGTCTGCCAACTGGCCCTCGCCGGATGGAGCAATGGAGCTCGGCTTGTCGCCGGTGGCTTTTCCCTTGCGCGGGGCCCGTGAGAGCCCATCGGCCGCAAGGATGTGGCCCTCGTCATCGGAGTGGGCCGGCTTCCTTTTGCCCCTCCTATCTCGCCGCTTAGAGCGGGAAACGGACTCGAGGGTAGCCGCAGCCGCCGCGCCGGTGCTGGGAGAGTTCCATGCCCACGCCTCCTCCTTCCGAGCCACTTTGTGTTGGGCTACTTGGAGGCGATCTTCTCCAGCATGCGGTTGTGCCGCACGCCATTCCGAAACGCATAAACGACCGCATGGGCCGGAATGCACGGAATAGTGTTGCGGACCTGGCAGAAGCGCTGTATGTACGAGCGGAGGGACTCGTCGTCCTTCCGCTGCACAGCATGCAGGTCCGCCTCTTCTCCTGGGCGGGGGTATGTGCCCTGGAAGTTCGTGATGAACTGATGGCACAGGTCCTCCCAGGAGTGGATGGAGTCGGGGGGCTGGGTCATCAGCCAGCCGCGCGCCTGACCCTTGAGGGCCATGGGGAAGTAATTCGCCATGACCCGGTCGTTGCCCCCTGCCGCCACAATGATAGTGGTGTAGATCTGGAGGAACTCGGAGGGATTGATGCTGCCATCATACTTCTCCGTGGGGGTGAACGTGGGGGGCGGGCCGCCTCGTTAGGAGGAACGCGGCACTCCAGACGAGGAGGTGCCTTCCCCCATGCGGGCAGCTCGGCGTTCGTCCCGGCGTCGCTCGATTTTGATTCGAGCGTCCTGCTCTCCGTAGAGACCATCGTGACGCCTCCGGCTTCCCGAGGCCCCTAACGACGTTGGAGCCGTGGTCCACCTCGAGGCCATGGCCGACCGACGGGCCCTCCTCCTTGCCGACGAGGAGAGGGTAGCGGGGGTATGCGACGTACCAGTGACGGCGGGTCGGCCGCCCTCGGCCGGCTGCCGCTGGGCAGTGGTGACTAGGTTGGCCACGTCGTCCAACCAGCGCTGGACAGGGGTCTCCGGCTCCGAGATCATGGGGGGATGCCGTAGAAGGGCACCCGCTGCCTGAAGCGCAGATCGGGGCGAGCCGCTGTCACCGTAAGTGAGGCGGTGCCGTGCCCCGACGCGACGCTGCCTCCCCCCGCCCGGGGGCGGGGAGAGGGCCGAACCACCCGACCGGGTGGGATCCTCCCTCCACGAGGGGTCGCGGCGGGGAGGAGTCAGAGAATTGCGGCGGCGGTGACGAGGGCCGCGGCTCTCACTAGCATCCTCACTCCCAGACGGACTGGGGGTGTGCACCACCGCCTCTACCTCTAGGACCTCGACCATGATCGTCGAGGGCGGAGGGAAACTTGGGGCGGAAGGAAACGACTTCTCTTTAAAGCGCGCGACCTCCCCCTACCTGGCGCGCCAGCTGTCGAGGAGTGACCCTCTCTAGCGGGAGATCGTAAAACCCCCCTTTTGTGAGTTCGGCCGGGGGAGGAGGCTCGCTTCGGGAGATTGTGTATCCGCCCTGAACCCTACTAAGTTGCACACAGGCAGCGGGGTTATACAGGTTCGGGCCTCTATCAAGCGTAACACCCTACTCCTGTGTGTGGAATTATGGATGAGTATTACAAAGGTTCCTAAACTCCGGAGAGCTCGCCTGCCTTCTCTTCCTAGAGCTTAGGTCTATTGAGTCTCGTCCCCTTTCTCGGTGGGCAAGGTCCTCCTTTTATAGTTCTAGGGGATACCACATGCACCGCCTCTACCTACTTTTCTATCGGGCGGGGACCCACCCTACCTTGACCGGATCTCGATCCGTGCCTTCGTCCGGAAGCTAAGCCTCAGCTCATCCTTGAGCGGGACCCAGCGCTGTCCCCCGCCTGGCACGGGGGACAGTCCTGTCATTCCCTCATAAATGGGTGAAGACTTGTGGCGACCGTACTTCTCGTGGAGGGAGCTTCGAATCATGCCTTTGACGGGACGGGTCATACCTACCTCCACTCCGCCGGTGACAGAGGCGACGTGGGGGCTCGGTTGCCCGTCCAGTTAGGTGTGACCGGCGACAGGCCGGTCACAGACCTGTCATTCCTGACTGACGTGCGTCAGTCGGGCGGCACCGCACGTCTGCCCCTACCGCATTTAATGCGGTAAGGGGCAGTTGGGGCGCCGCACGCATTGACGGCGGTACAGCCTGGGTCCCTTCCCCGCTTGCTCCCCCCGCCACATGGCAGCTGGGTAGGGGCCTCGGGGTAAAACGGCGCAAGGGCCCGAGGGACATGACGTGGCACCCCGAGGCCCCCAGGGTGCTTCCGCGATCCGCGAAGTGCGGGGTAGGGCCAAGCTGTAGGGCCACGCGGGAGGATGGGAAGGTAAATTCCCCTCACTCCGCATACCCCCGGGGCCATATCTCCGACAAGTTATCATTCACAAGACAGGATACAACGCTACCGTGAAAAACAACTAGTAATGGATGAATCGATCGTACCATCGTGCCTCCCTGATGTCCTCGCCGCCATCGCTACCTCCGGTGTTGACGACCGGCTCCAAGGGACACCTCGGCCACGCCCTCTTCATCTCATCCTCCTTCGGTGGTTACTCGCCATCTTCCTCTTCTTAACTCCATATATCAAGCTTCGGCCAGAATGGATCGTGAAGATTAGGGGTTGGTGGCTAGATAGAGGACCGATGACCTCCTACCCCTATCCTCTTCCTAGCCGCCATGACTAGGAGGTGGCGTCGGAGATCGGATGGAAGCGACGCGACGGCCGTGCGCAGGGGCGGAGATAGGCATGGGGAAGTTAGGGCTTGAGCCTCATGCCTAGCTTGATAATCCCTATTATAGTCTTGAAAAATACTCCCTCCGTACCTGTAAAGGAAGTCGTTTAGAATAGCGACATGATCTCCAAAACACAACTTTGACTTCTTGTTTCTCTAAAAATTTTTATTGAAAAGTGATATATGTATACTTTTATAAAAGTATTTTTCAAGACAAATCTATTCATATAATTTTTACATTTTCAAACTCAACAACTTGAGAGTTATTCATGATTTATATTCTCAAGGTTTGACTTAAACATTGTCCTAAACGACTTCCTTTACGAGTACGGAGGGAGTACGATGTAATTTGTGAAAATATTTGAGCTTCCATTAACTCAGCTCTACACGTGAAGATTTTCTAGCTTTGCCATTGACAACGCAGTAAGGGAGAAGAGCTAGGATTGTGGGTAGCGCCATGGAGGAGTAGGCGGCTAACTGGAGGCGAGTGGTGCATGTCTCACAGGAGCGTTGGTGAAGGGGGACAGGGAGAAGGCGTAGATGAGGAAGCGTAGGTGGCAGCGAGGGACGACAGGAATATGGGAGGCAGCGGCGCCACACACGGTAGGATTGGGGAGAGGGGCAAAATGTAAAATGGTGTATGTAACCACTAACCAGCGGTATGGAAGAATTATAAAAAGATAGAAGTTTTTTGAGGGGTCAAGAAAATATTTTGCCTAGCAGAAGATCCAACGGCATGTGATGCCCGCAGCGAAAATCGGATGGTCCATATTTAGTAGATGACGTGGCCGCTGTAACTTTACAAGAAAGTTTGCTTCTTTCACTGCTTTAGATCTCAAGGTGCTAAGTGGTGCAATTTTTTTCCAAAAATATATTACATATATAAATAGCTTAGAATACATCTTAGACAATATTTCTCAAGATTCTATAACCTTTGTAATTGGAAAAATAAACTTATGTAGCAAGTACTAAGCTGATGTAACGTAAGCAGATTATAAGAGTTGACACTTTAGATTTGTGTTGAGTTGAAATAGAACATGGGAATTATGACGAGATACAATTCATCTTGTTGTGTTAATATCGACTGGCTAGGTGCGATCACAACTGCCATTGCCTTTCTATTTAAAAGATAGCCCTAGCTAGGATAGAGTTCTTCATCTCTAACTCTATCCTAACATTAGGTTCTTCAATTTGGTTTTCACGATTTTATGGATGATCAGTTCCTGAGAAATACCAACTATTATCGTTAGAAAAAAACCAATGTTTTCACTTAAAACCAGATAAGTTTACTGTTGTTGCACTTTAAACCACCTGGCTCTCTTCTCAATCATATGAACGATCTCGACTATGTTGGCTTCTACTTGTCAATGAACTCTCATATGTGTATGTAGAGTATTTATTTGACACATGATAAATTGGATGGATAAAAGAGTTGAGGGTAGTCCAAATGGCCATAGAGGTAAGATTTTCCCAAGGTAAAAACATTAGTTAAATGATGGTCCAAAGAGAGGCATCGATAATAAAATATAGCGTAAAGTGAAATTCACTTTAATAACAATAAATCAAAATTAGTTGTATTATATGAATTTTATTTTCTACTATACTGGGAGTGTCTAAATTGTAGCACACATCGTGCCAAATTTATTTTCACTATTTTTCCTTGCATTCTATACTCTCTACAACTATCCTATGTTTTTTTTTTAGATTCTATAACATTTTTGTAATTTTCAGTTATCCATAAAAATACCCTAAAAATATTGTGTAGTGAGTTGTGAATTAGAGATACCGTATTATTGTGAGTTGTACTGTCTACTACTCTACTCTCTTTGGGAGTGTCCAAATTATAGGGTAAATAATTTTCCCATACTTTTTACAGCATTCATGCATTTTTCTAGATTTTCTAAACTTTTTCCGTAATTTTCAATTATTAGACATACCCGTATGTCAAACGAGAAAAGCACACGAGAAGATTCCGCTCCGTTGGCGCCAACAAAATCAAAGTGTGTGCCAACAAAATTCCAAGTTCGTGACAACAGAGTGCAAACTGAAGTATGGAATTCAGTCATGTTACCCTGCTCCAGGTGGTCCCACGGTTGTTTGGTGGTGCCGCACTGTATTTTTGGGATGTTACCATGTTCCTGTTCATACACATGGTAAGTTACCGCGTGTTATGTTAAACTCTCGGTAACAGTTGGGAGCACACGAGAGCTTTCCCAGCTCTGGTAGTGAAAGAGAGAGAATAGGTAAGATAACAGAAGCAGGTCATAACAAACGATAGTCATCTGCCTCACAAGAGCTGGGCGATAGAATTAATGGTGTAATTTGTGTTTATAGCTGACTATTATATGAGCACGTTGGTTAAAATTAGCTATAAACTATGTGCCAATTTTCATCATGTGCGACTGCTGCATAATTAAAGATGGTAAAAATCATCACATCAAAACAAAATACCATGTGTTGACCACAAGATATACGCCTTATCACCACAATATTAACACCTTGCAATCTATTTGCAACTATCTTACATTTGTTTTTACAATTTCCATTCCCAAATAAATAAATCTCCTATATATAGCAGAGATGACTAATCCCATACAAACAATGCAAGCTATTTACTCTCCTATCATATATTTACATCACCCCTAAAACAATTACTCTCCAATCAACCATGCAATCACTACGAAATATGAATACTACTCCAAACTACCAATGAACTCCCTAGTCCCTACCATATGCATGCCAAGTTGTCAACCCCAGAGCCCGGTCGGCGTCGTCAGGACCAGAGGCGGCGCCTCGAAACCATGGACTGTCCGGCAGACAGCCGACGAGTTGCCACCGTCGATCGCCGTGCCGGCGGACGTCGGCACGGCGTTCACCGTCCTCCTGTACGGCCCAAGCCATTTGGCCAGCATGAACTTGCGCTTCCTCCACGGCGGCACGCTGAGGCGGCGGCGCTTCAGCGAACGCCGCGCCGCCGACGCCGCCACCCTGACGACCTTCCTCACGTCGTCGGGCCTCGCGACGAGCACCTCCGGCAGCGCGGAGCGCACGGCCTCGTAGTCTTCCGTCGGCCGCGCCACCTCGAACTCACCGGCGAAGCCGACGTCGACGATGTATCTCGTCGCCTCTGCAGCATCTGCTACGGCGGCGGCGGCGGCGACGACGACGACATCGATGTACTCGTAGCTTCCGGCGACCATGCTGCTCGTCTTGTTCCACCGCGCCTTGCAGAGGCCGGCGTCGTGGCCGCGCTCCCGCAGGAGGGACATCACCGCGCGCCGGAACGCCGACCGTTGGGCGCGGACGTTCTCCAGCTCACGCATGGAATCCACCACGTCGGCGAAGATCCGGCGGCGCAGGTCATCATCGTCACCCCCACCGGCGGCGTCCAGAACGCGTGCGATCTCGTCGACCTCCTCGGCCACGCCGACGCCGCCCTCGTGCTCGTCATCCTCCTCGACGTCGGAGCCTCCTCCGACGGCGAGCACGGCGGCGGCAGAGGGGACGGTGGCGTCGTCGGCCGCCTCGAGGAGGTACTCGTTGACGAGGCTGGACAGCGCGGCCTCGTGCTCGCTGCCGCTGCTGTCAGCGCTGCCCGGGACGACGGCGAGGCGGGCCATCGCGGCGGCGTCCAGCGGCGCGGTGGCGCGCTTCGCCCTGGAGCTCGCACATGGCGTCGTCATCTGCAGAGAGATCGGAAGTTGCTGTACTTAAGGAGGTGTTCATGAGACGTGGCTGCTCGGTCACGCATATATTGTGCGAAAGCGGCAGTGGACTACTGAAATGTCAGTGGAGTGTCGACACACTGCGTAAATGTTAGCTCATGTATGTACTTCTAGCAAAAGAAACATCACAATAACTGGCTGTTAATTAACAAGGTAATTATGGGAGACAAAGTTGGCCCTATGTATCAAATGAGTATCATGCATGTGAAAATTTTCTAACATTAATTACTCCATCCATTTCACATTTTAAAATGTTTTGGTCTCTCCATAGATGTCATCTGGATTTACTAACATTCGTATTTAATTTGGACACATATACAAAACACTTACATGAATGCATCCATGAATCTATTGAAAACCCAAACACACACATGTGATGGCATATGTTAAGTGAAACATATCAAAAATTAATGTCTTGAGTTCTCCAACTGTTCATAATTCAGGTGTTTCTTCTCAATTACAAAAGAATAGGATTTCCCTATTTCGTGTTCAATAAAATTTGCTCAACGAAAATACACATGTCCATTTGGAACATGGAATTGGGCACGCGTGCTGCGACTCTCATCCATCGATTCATGCTTGCTCTGGAATGTAAATTCTTTCGAAATTTCTAAGTACCAGGCATAAATAATTTGATCCTTGTGGTACAGAAATGTACGTCCAAACAATGTCCAAACAGTGTTAGCATTTCCTTTTATAACCTTATGATATCAGTACATAAGGTTCTTTGGTCCATGAAATACTTGACAATACATCTATCCAATCCAACAAGTTAAATGAAAAAAAAATACAACCCAACAGCACGCTGTTTAATTAAGCATGTTGTTCTCTTAAGCTATAAACAAAATGCTTTTTATTGCTTGAAATTACACAATAAGTAAAAACAAATAAACGGAAGCAAGATCATGAAATTAAAGAACACAGGACTAACCTTATAATGTACGGCCTTCAGATCCGTTGATAATTATTGATCAAGCTTCAGATTTTGTTTACTGGCCTCGATGCTTCTCTCTTAATCTGAATAATCGTTCCTTTTTTTTTGAATGCCAATAATCGTTCCTTCATTGCTGAGAAATTAACACTGCGAGCTACTGCACTTGCCATTGGAGGATCTATATATGTTTTGTGTGCTTACCTCTGGTCGTTTGCCCTTGTTGGTTGTCAATACTCGACACCGACGACTGACCTATGTCTAGGTTCATTGAACATAATGGAAGGTGTCTAGGTACAATGAACCAGGGACTCATTAGTCATTGCAATATATATGTACCTAAGCCATGTATAGGTACGTCCATGCAGCGTCTGTTCATTTGCATGTGCCTATCGACGCAGAAACGTATATGATTCTGAGCTTGTATCCTAAATATATACTGTATATTGTTGTCACGTCTCGTTTTTCGTGTTTTCTAATTTGTCTGATTTTGAAAATTTACACTCGTGTCTATTCGTCTAAAATAGTTTAATGAAAATTTCATAAATCGAAAGATGCTTAATGTGACTAAATAAATTAATTACGCTGCCTTTTTATTTTATCGTTTGTTAATTGGAGTTATTTGGTTTTTGTTTGAGTTTGGAAGTGGAGCTGAAATTTCCCAAAGTTCCCTATCCAAAGAAATCACCAGTATTCCAAAAATCTCCAAATTTCAAACTTTCGTGAAAAATCTATTTTCTTTTCCTTCCTTTCTCTTTCATTCTTTTACTTATTCGTCTCTTTCTTTTTTCTTTTTTCCCCTCCCTACTGCAGGCGATTCCTTTCCTCTCTCTCCCTGTCTATTGATCTCTTTCTCTGCTATCTATTGCTCTGTCTATCTCCGTGTCTCCCCTATCGATCTCTCTTTGTCACGATCTCTGTTCCTCTCTACCCAGGCCGAAACCAGCAGCCCATATCCCCCACATCGCCATGGTCTGAGCCCAGCCCAAGCCACCGTCCTTCACATAGGGCGAAGCCGTTTCTTTTATTGGAATAAGTTCATCTGATATCCCTAAACTTCTTGTCAAGTCTGTCTGAGCTGTCCCAATCCAGAAATCTCTACCTCTCAACTATCCACAAACCGTGCAAAAAAGGTCTCGGCAATATCGACCCAATTTTTCCCCGGTTTTGCTGACATGCCATACGGTGGGCCCCACATGTCAGTGCGCCATTGATGCGTTATTACATGGTGTTAAAACAGGCGCGCGCATGTACCTACTCCATCTCTTCTCTCTCCCGTGCTTGCTCTGTCCAAACCGTAGCATAGAGGCGACCTGGAGGTGATTTGAAGGTGAGGACGGGATTGAAGGTTGCAACAAGCAAGATGCGAGGGCAGTGACGAGCGACGTGCTTGTCGATTCACGGGGTGGATCTAACCCCCGGTAAGTTAGTTCTGAGCTTGGCATTTCATACAAAGCGAGCGCCCACTGTTTTGATTTGGGGGAAGTTTTAAAATGTGCTAGATTTATTTCTTTTGTGGATTTCGGTGTGGATGCCTACTAGTTTATTGTCCCACATGCTCTAGGTTGTGAATCTGGGTGGTCATGTTTTATTAGATGTTAGGTCCCGTTTAGTTTCCCAAAAGTTTTTTCCAAAAACATCACATCGAATCTTTGGACATATACATGGAACATTAAATATAGATTAAAAAAAACTAATTGTACAGTTAGAGGGGAAATCGCGAGACGAATCTTTTGAGCCTAATTAGTCCATGATTAGCCATAAGTACTATAGTAATCCACATGTGCTAATGACGAATTAATTAGGCTTAAAAGATTCGTCTCACGGTTTCCAGACGAGTTATGAAATTAGTTTTTTATTCGTGTCCGAAAACCCTTTCCAACATCCGATCAAATATCCGATGTGGCACCTAAAAATTTTCATTTCGCGAACTAAACAGGCCCTTACTCCCTCCATCCAAAAAAACTAACCTAGGATGTGATTGGATGTTTCCTAGTATAACCTAGGTTGGCTTTTTATATGACGGAGGGAGTAGGTGACAAGCAATATTAGGGATCTGAATGTAGTGAATTTTAGTAGTGTAGTAAGCAAGTGCTTACTTTTTAATTGTGAATCAGACAGAGAAGGTTTCACTTCCTAAAATAATTGAACACCTAAAGTAATTTCTATAATGTTTAACATATATTGATAAATTCAGTAAGAAAGCGTGGCTTATCTCACCTAGTTGTATTTATTTCATAATTCGCAAATCAATATATATAGAGCAAGCTAGCTAGCTACTCCTCCATACCAAAATAATTTACTGGATACAACACATCCTAATGCTATAAATCTGGAGAAAAATTTATCCAAATTCATAATAATACTAATATGTGATATATTCAATATCATGTTAACTTATTTTAGAACGGAGAGAGGACATCGTCATCGCCGTCACCATGAAGTATTTCAGTGACAACCGACAATAATTGACAGACGCACGGCCCCACCGCAGGTACGGATTGTGACGGCGCCTCCGCGAAACGATCGATCCCACCGTGAACCGCCCGCCGCGCGCACATTCCGTTCGCGTCTCCGCGATGCTGATGCGGATGCCTCCACATATTCCGCCGATTAATCATTCCCACACCATTACATCATACGTGCATGGCTGATTGGCTGTACGCATGCTTACAAAACAACACTGCGTCGTACTACTAGGCATGGCCCATGGCTGTATAGGTGGTCCAAGCATGAACCCCACCGTGCGGCACGCCGCTTCTCCGGCGCCTCCAGCTGCACCGGCGGTGGCACGACGGGCGACGGCGGCGGACTCCGCGTCGTGCGGCGGCGTCCGCCGGTACGGGCCGAGCCACTTGGCCGCCACGAACCGCTTCTTCCTCCACGGCGGCACGGCGAGCCCCTGGCTCTTGAGCGACCGCCGCGCCGCCTTGGCCGCCAGCGTCACCGCCTCCCGCGCCACCGTCGGCGGAGCGACCAGGATGGCCGGGAGGGCGGACAGCACCAGCTCGTCGTAGTCCACCGTCGGACGCGCCACGGCGAACTCCGCCGCGAACCCGACGTCGACGATGTACCGCCGCTCCGCGCCGTGCGCGGCGGATTTCGCTGCGCCGGCGCCGGCGGCGGTGACCGCGGTCACCACCACGTCGATGTACTCGTAGTTCCCTGCGGCCACGTCGCGCGCCGCGCGCCACCTCGTCCGGCACACGGCTGCGTCGTAGCCGGCCTCCCTGAGGCGAGACGCCACCGCCCGTCGGAACGCCGGCCGGGCTCCTCGGAGCGCGGCCATTTCCTCCGCCGCTCTCGTGACGTCGCCGGCCAGCGTGAACCGGAACGGATCGTCCGCCATGCCGCCGCGATCCAGCAGAGCTCGAAGCTGCCCGGCGGCCGTCCTGACCTTGCTGGCCATAGCTGCAGCATCCACCGTGCTGGCCGGCGGCGACGCTGAGCTGACATCGTCGCCGTCGCGATCACCGTCGTCGTTCTTCATGCTGCTGCATTCTACATCAAGGAAATCTTGAATATGAGACCATTGAATCGCGTCATAACTCATCCCCGACCTGATCGGAGAAGAGAGATTTGCAGTGTTTACTAGTAGTACAGAGTAGTGATTGTTAATCACAGAAGAAAACACTGAAATATTTTAGCCAGAATTATCTGTGGAACTGTAAGTGTTTTTGAATGGGATGATGCAACTATATATGCATGCGAGTTGGGAGATGGGATTTTTGTCGCTCGAAAGGGAAATTCTTTATTTTTTACCTATCATCTAAATAGTTGTAAAGAAAACTTTTAACAAAATAATAGATAGGTCGATTCGTGATAGTTTTACTCAACAAACATGCAAATATTTGACTGAATTTTATGTTGTATGTTTGTATAGTGATACATTACATATTAATCAATTTTGTTAATTTTTAAAAAAGATTTAGTGACAATTTAGGCAGCAATGCAGCATCAAAAACGAGGGTACATGCTCGTGTGACTTGTGAGACGAAGACTTTCCCTGTGCGAGTAGTAGGATAATTCATGATGGGATGGCATAGGACGTAATAAAGTAGGAATAAGAAAATTATGCAAAATGTATAGTAATTAGTAATGTCATTTTCGATTGGTACAAGAATAATAGTGCTGCCGTAATCGTGCATGCATATTGGCCGTCAAATAAAAGTATGTGTGAATCCTCAAGCAAGTTTGGATGTTTGTTTTACGAGGTTTTGGTAATTAAATACCAAGATAAACCACAAGTTGGGATACTGTGCTGTGTACTCCCTCTGTATTATAGCTTCTTTTCTGTAAGTCAGATTTGACTAAATTTATAAAAAACATATGTAACAACGTTTTCAATATAAAACAAACATAGTATCAAAATAATTCAATGCTAGGTGTAATGAATCTAATTTGATATTGTGGATGTTGCTAAATTTTTATACATATATACATATACATAGTACAGCTAGTAATCACTAAATCGTGTATATGCTTCGATTAAGCAACCAATCGAAGTAAAAGGGGATCAAGATAGGATATGCTACGTTATATACTAACTGTTGGGCCAAAAATGGGAATGTTTGAACTTTCCAGTACCAGAAGTACACCAGCCAATATACTATCGAAAGGACACATGCAATAGTTACCCAGAGCTGGACACAATGATTAATATCTATAGTAAATATGAGGATTATAATTTCCTAGTGCCTGTGTAATGACAATTAATTTGGCGTAATAATCGTCAGTTTGGAAATATTTGTAGTGCTTGTGTAATGAGAATTTGGAGAAAGAATCATCAGTTTGGAAAATGTCGGTATAATAATCCTAGGACACACGAAGTTCTTTTTTATATCACTGGTGGAGAAATCGTTTGTAGTCCCGGTTCGTAACCCCCCCTTTAGTCCCGGTTGTCCAACCGGGACTACGAATCCGGGACTAAAGATAGCGATCTTTAGTCCCGGGTGAAATAATCGGGACTAAAGATCGATCTTTAGTCCCGGTTGGTAACACAAACCGGGACTAAAGATCGGTCAGCCACGTGGCCGGCTGATCCATCTTTAGTCCCGGTTGGTGTTACCAACCGGGACTAAAGATCCATGTACCATTTTTTTTATTTGCATTGCCCTGTTTGCTGCATGGTTGATTATATATATATATATATATATATATATATATATATATATATATATATATATATATATATATATATATATATATATATATATATATATATATATATATATATATATATATATTACAATACATATATGCATTGTAATATATATATTATGCATGTATATAGAATACATATATATATATATATGCGTATGTATATATGTATAAATACATATATTACACATATATTTATAATTTAAAGCACTGAACATTTTATGTACATATATGTTACCAAAATATATATTAACACTAAAGTAAATGTACGTACATATATAAATATATATATATATGCATGTATAGTACAATTCATTTGCTCGCTAGCTGTAGCTACGACTTCGACGCCTGCGTTACGTCAGAAGAGGAAGGACCGACGTTACGAATTGTCGATCCGTCGTAGTAGAATTCACCATCGGGATTAAGGACTTCTTCGTTGATGAACCCCATCAGTTGTTCTTGAACAGCCGTGATAAAATCCTTGTGTGGGAGTTTTTCCCTCATGTGAATACGCTATCATTCGGAAAATAATGACATATCAATATATGAAATTAATAAACAACTTAACAAATCGATACGCAATGAAATTTTGAACGGTTTATGTATACGTACATCGAGCAATCGTTTGGTGTATATTTGGTTTGATAGGCAGTGGGCATACTCTCATACGTAGTAGCCGCACAAGTTAGTTCCCTTGTCCTGCTTTGCACACTACATGAGAAACGATGAGAGATTTAATATACTCTTTATATTAACTGTAACTAGAGATTCAATTCAATATAATTTTGGATCATGCATGTACTCACTGGAAAATGAAACCTCCGTCCAAGTTTTTCTTTCCAAGTCCCGCGGACCAATTGACGGAACTGATCCCAAGCCCTACATGTGCAGTTGCAAGCTATGATTAATTAAATATTACCCGAGATCAACATAATATCAACAGAGTCCCGCGACTTTGGAATAGATGGCATTATATTACCTGTCTATCAGTTGGAAGACCTTGTCAAAAACCTTCTCCTCTTTATTCATTGAGTCGTACACAGTGACTCTGCATGCATCCAAGTCAAAAAAGAACAGGACCCAGGGAATCTGGAATATGCGTGAGATGAGATAAATATCAGAATGTACATGTTATATGTATGGGAATGAAATTTGTTCGAACGACAATAAAAACTCACTCTGTGTTGTACGGCAATAGTATGAACGTCTTGAAATGCTGCTGCGTTAGGAGATGGACGAGATTGTCCTCTGTGTCTTTCTCGTACATGTCGAGCATTTCGGTGTTGACTTTCCGAGGGTCGATGAACCCAGTATTGTAAACCCCCCCGCCGTCGGGCCCTTTGAATCTCCATTCTACAACAATGAAAGGAAATTATTATTGCTTACATATATGCCAGGAGCTAATTATTGAACAAAACAAATCGAACTCAAAGATACTTACAAAATCCATGCGCTCAGAAGAGAGACGTCGAGGGCGTCCCGATGGTACAGATCGAAGACATCCTTGAAATGGATCCATAGAACATCTTCTCCTTGCAAGAAGTCGGGGTTTCTGATCCTCGCTCCGAACATCTCTCTACCATTGGCGCTCATTTCCATGTACCGTTCATGGAATTTGTACATTTGTGTCGGTAGGGACTGCAGCTGCTCGGGCCTGACAAGCGGTTTACCGAGTTCAAACTTGTATGCCACTTCCGCCTTCGGGATTGGTGCGCCTCCAACCAACTGAGCCATGGTTAGACCGGTGTCCGAAATGAAATCCGTTATGCCAAAGTCTTCGCCGGTCACCAACGGCTTGACCACTTGGTGTGGTTGTTCTCCAAGCTGAGGAACTGGTTTGGACTTCTTGTAATAGGCTTTCCTGAGTGTTCGGTCATAGTCCGATAGCTTTAAGGCCTCCTTGTTTGCGGTGGACATTCCCTTGAAGAAATTCTTCACGCTCGGGTCAATAGGTATCTTCTTTTCAGGAGTCCGAGGCTTGAGTTGCCTCTTCACTTCTCCTGCCACATAAGCATTAAGCTCCTCTTGACTGCAATCGTACGGCGGCACCTTGTTTTTGGTGGTGTCAACTTTGGCCTTCTTCGTTGCCCTTGTGCTGGCAGGAGGTGGAGCTTGGCGAGACCTTGTCTTGGGAGGTGTAGGCGGACACGGTGGAGGAGGAGGTGGAGGAGCCGGAGGAGATGGTGCAGGAGGAGGTGGCGGAGGAGCCGGAGGAGATGGTGCAGGAGGAGGCGGAGGAGCCAGAGGAGATGGTGCAGGAGGAGGTGGCAGAGGAGCCGGAGGAGATGGTGCAGGAGGAGACGGCGGAGCCGGAGGAGATGGTGCACGAGACGCCGCTTGTCGCCCAGGGAGGATGATGTACCGCTTGCGCCATAGTATAATGGCGTGGCTTGTGTCTCGTAGATGCGTCTCACCGTCTCCTCCTGGGTAGTCCAACTCGAGGTCCTCGTACACGGCTTCCACCAGCTCAACTTCGACCCTCGAGTATCCTGCTGGAATCGGCCTGCAATGGTAAGTCCCTGAAATGTCTGTTGGGATGGCCATTCCCGACGCCACCTTCACGTGATGAGAGGTTATCTATTAGTAATCAACCTAAGCAGCAACTTGTGGAACGTACGAGTCAAAAATCATGTATTACATCGAGCATACCTTGATTGATAAGTTCTTGAAGGGAATATGCAGCTCACATGGTGTCCGATGCGTGATCTCATCAACGGGGCAGGTGGTTTCGTCCCGGGTTTGCATGGCGTCCATGCTATGTGATACTACCTGCCCCGTTGAGGCGCAGCTGCTACGATTGCCTGATGGGCTGACCATTGGAGGAGGTATGTACGGCTGGGGATCGTGTGACCGATGTGCTGCCATGCGTTCATCCACCTTCCGGGCCACCTCCTCTTGCATGCTGAGCTCGTAGCTCGATATCCTGTACTCGAGATCTGCAATCTTCGCCTCGGTATCTCTCTTGCGCCTCATCCGACTCCTGTACGTGTGGATGTCCTCCTTGAATCCAATCTTCCAAGGAATCACCCCTTTCCCTCGTGTTCGTCCTGGATGCTCTGGAGTCTGCAGGGCGAGTGACAGCTCGTCCTTCTCTCTGTCGGGTCGGAACATGCCCTGAGAAGAGGCTTCCACTGCGTCCGTTAGTCGATTCGCAGCCTCGCGTATCTGATCGCTGAAGACCAAGGAGCCATCACCTGGGTTGAGCGTTCCACCGTGAGCATAGAACCAGAACTTCGATCGATCAGGCCATTTAGCGGTGGCCGGTTCGATACCCCTCTCAAGCAAGCTTGCCTCCATCTCCTCCCACTTCGGCATCGCGACGCTATAGCCGCCTGACCCCAAGTGGTGATGGTACTTCTTCTTGCCGGCATTTTCTTTGTTTCTTTCCATCATCGCCTGCCCTTGTTGACCTGTCTTGTAAGCAACGAACTCCTCCCAGTGATCCCTTAGCTTCGGGAATACGTCGAAGTTCGGTGTCTGCCCCTTCAGGATGTATTTCCGGTACAGATCTCTCCCTTGAAGTTCTGGAACTGTTCTGCCATTTTCTTAAGAGTCCAGTGTTTCACTATGTTCTCTGTACCCGCAGGGAGCGTGAACGTCTCGAGCATTGTGGTCCACAGCATCTCTTTCTCTGATTCTGGGACAAAGCTGTCATTATCCCCGCGTGCCCTTGTTCTGCGCCAGTACACCATGCTGACAGGCACGTTATCCCTCACAACCCAACCGCTGTGGCGTACGAAATTCTTGGCTGCTTCCGCCGGGGCAGTAGGTCGGCCGTCTGCGTCCACCTCAGTTATGATGAGCCGACCCTCTATCTTCTTCGCGGCACCTCGTTGTCCGCGTGCCCTCTTCTGTCCAGCGGAGGGATGACTTCCACTAGCCTCCTCCTCATCGTTCCCCTCCTCGTTCCCCTCCGCATCCCTCTCCACGTTCCCCTCCACGTTCAAGTACTGGTTTGGATCCTCGTTCCCCTCTTCTTCGTTCCAGTACTGGCTGCTTCCCTCTGCGATTGTATCATACAATATCTGTTTCTCATCGCGATCAGCCATCTGTGCATACCAATAATATATGTTAGGTCTATAGGATGTATTTGCTAACCGTAATATTAAAACTCTAATAATCTTATATTAAATCTCTAATAATCTCATATTAAATCGCTACTAATCTTATATTAAAATTGTAATAATCATATATATATATGCTAAGTTCGTACACATTTTATAATTAAGAAGAAATAAATAATTAATTGTTAAGGTTCCTATACCATTTTAGTTAAAATCTTATATTAAAATTGTAATAATCATATATGCTAACTTTAACAATCTTATATTAAATCGCTACTAATCTCATATTAAAATTGTAATAATCATATATATGCTAAGTATAACAATCTCCTCACTATCACGTATATTAAACCTCTAATAATCTTATATTAAATCTCTAACTATCTCTAACACTCAAATATGCTAAGTCTAATAATCTAATAATCTCTAACACTCACATATGCTAACTCTAATAATCTAATAATCTTATATTAGAAATCTAACAATCTTATATTATATCTCTAACAATCACATCTTTACATCACTTGCCTGCGCGAATTCCTTCGAGGGCTAGCTACCACTTCGGCTTGACGGACGACGACGACGACGTCTTCTCTGCAACATGCAAAAAAAAATGTATTAGTCTAAATGCAAAGGAACATATAATGTATTTCACGTTTTCAAGTATATATAATCATATATATATATATATGCTAAGTTCGTACACATTTTATAATTAAGAAGAAATAAATAATTAATTGTTAAGGTTCCTATACCATTTTAGTTAGTGGACTACAAGTCACTAATACAATTGTAACCAAGGTCAGCTCTGAAACCAAATAGCCTACGGCATGTGTAGAGAAAAAAAATAAATCAATTGCCGATGGTTCCATGTAAACTGTAGACCATTCACGTAAATGGCCTACGAGTATTTAGTACATCAATGCATATGCCGACAGTTTTATGTAGACGATATGGTATTAACGTACAGGTTTCATGTTTAATAGGTTAGTCGTTGACAATATTCCAAGACCAAGGGGGGTCACATTTCTTTTTTTGAAAAAAAGAACAATGTAGCTTACTACAAGCAAGCTACGTGCATACTACATGTCTTTCATTCGTTCGCGTTTCTTTAACGTTTCGTTCGCGTTCGTAAAGCGTTCACGTTCGTTCGTGTTCGTTCACGTTTCCTTTGCCGACAGTTCACGTTCGCTACTAATCGTTCGCGTTCGTTCACGTTTCGTTCGCGTTCGTTCACGTTCGTTCGCGTTCGTTCGCGTTTGGTCACGTTCGTTAAGCGTTCGCTAAGCGTTAGTTCGCGTTCGTGCGTTCGCGTTCGTTCGCGTTCGTTCATTAGGCGTTAGGGCGCGGCGGCCTAACCGTTAGTGGCGGCATCGTGCGCGGCGGCATCGTCCTGCGGGGCGGCGGCGTGGGGGGGGCGGCGTCGGCGGGCTTGTGGGGAGGGGCATCGTGGAGGCTTACTTCTGTGGGGGCTTCTTGCGTTTTTGCTCGTCATCTTTTCTTCTTCTTCTTTTTTTCCGACTCTTCTTCTTTTTGCTTTTTTTTTGCGGCCGCGTCCATCTTGGCATCGTGCGGCCGCGTCGTCGGCGTTCGTCGGCGTCGTCGGCGTAAGAGAGAGAGAGGGGCATCGTCGGCGTCGTCAGCGTCGTCGGCAATAAGGGAGAGATAGGGTATCGTCGGCGTCCTTCGTAGTTCGTCTGCGTCGTCTGCGAAATATAGAGGGAGAACAAAGTTCATCTGAGAGAGAGAGAGGATAGTTCCTGGCCTCTCACCAGAGACCTGCGGCGTCGTCTCGAGGAGGCGGCGTAGTACCGCCTGCGACGTTGAGAGACGACGGCGGCGTCGGCGCGGGGTTGCCCTAGGCAGTGGCGGCGAAGGAGAAGCCGATGCTCGATCTCGATGAAAACGTCTAAGTGCTGGTGGAGAAGACGAGGGCACACCGGGAATATATATACCCCCAGATCTTATCTTTAATCCCGGTTGTTGTTACGAATCGGGAGTAAAGATATCTTTACTCCCGGTTCTTCTCACGAACCGGGAGTAAAGATATTTTCCCGCTATTTCCAAATTTTTTTTTTAAACCCGGTTAGGATTAAGAACCGGGACTAAAGTTAATAGCACTGAATATTGAATTTCGTTGCATATATGTTTCTAAAATATAAATAATGCATTATAAATTCTAATTAACATGTGTAAATCCCACATTCATGAATTAAAGCTTTTAAAAATTCTAATAATCGTATATAATTAGCATATGCATGATATTAAATTGTTAAAAATTGTAACTAACATATATAAATCCCACATGCATGATTTAAAACTTTTAAAAATTCTAATAATCGTATATAATTAGCATATGCATGATATTAAATTGTTAAAAATTGTAATTAATCATATATAACTAGCATATTCAATACATCCAAAATAGTTTACAACAATTACGGCATTAGATCGGCGGTGACGGTTGTCCGCACGTACTTTCTCCTCACTATTGTTCCTTCCTTGTGATCGCTACGTGAGTAAGGGGTGTCTTCGTTTGATAGGAGGATGCTAGGGTCAACCGTCACCATGAAAGGGGGTTGCCCATCAAACTGATCGTAATCCTCGTCAGTCTTGTCCTCTACTCCGACGATTTTTCTTTTGCCTGGGAGAACCACGTGGCGCTTCGGCTTGTCAGGCCCTTTGCCCTTCTTTCCTTTGCTGGACTTGTCCTTCACGTAAAAAACTTGCGTTACATCATTGGCAAGGACGAAAGGTTCGTCCGAGTATCCAACCTTGTTAAGGTCAACCGTTGTCATCCCACTGTCATCAATCGTTACGCCTCCACCAGTCAACCTAACCCATTGGCACCGGAACAGAGGGACCTTGAGAGGTCCATAGTCAAGTTCCCATATCTCCTCGATGGCACCGTAATACGTGCCAGTTGTACCATCGTGTCCCATGGCATCGATACGAACAGCACTGTTCTGGTTCGTGCCCTTCATGTCTTGGGCTCTTGTGTAGAATGTGTACCCATTGATCTCATATCCCTGGAATGTCGTGATCGAGCCAGATGGACCCCTCGCCAGGAAGGCCAGTTGCTGGTTAATCGTCTCGTTACCCATGAGATGTTGTCGCAGCCATGCGGGGAAAGTATCAATGTGATGCCGTGTAATCCATGCATCGGACTTACCGATGTTTCTGGCGCGAACTAGAGCCTAGTGCTCCTCGATGTAAGGAGCCACCAATGAAGATTGTTGTAAAACCGTGAAATGGGCTCTACGGAATAAATTGTTGTCTACCGTCATTATAGCTTTCCTTCCGAGAGTCCCCTTTCCCCGTAGTCTCCCTTCATGGCGTGATTCAGGTACCCCGATTGGGCGAAGGTCTTCAATAAATTCAACGCAGAATTCAATGACCTCCTCTGTTCCATACCCCTTGGCGATGCTTGCCTCTGGACGAGCACGGTTACGAACATACTTCTTCAGAATGCCCATGTACCTCTCGAAAGGAAACATGTTGTGTAGGAACACAGGCCCGAGAATACCGATCTCTTTCACTAGGTGACAAAGCAGATGCGTCATTATATTGAAAAATGAAGGTGGAAATATCAACTCAAAGCTGACAAGACATTGCACCACATCATTCTGAAGGGCTTCTAACCTATCCGGATCGATGACCTTCTGCGAAATTGCGTTCATGAAAGAACATAGCTTTGTTATTGTTGCCCGGACATTGTCTGGGAGGATACCCCTTATTATAACTGGTAGCAGCTGTGTCATCAACACGTGACAGTCATGAGACTTTAGGTTTGTGAACTTCTTCTCCTTCGTGATTATTATTCGCTTTATATTCGTGGAGTATCCAGACGGTACCTTGATGCTCTCCAAGCATTGAAACATACTTTCCTTCTCTGCCTTGCTAAGAGTGTAGCTGGCTGGACTCAAGTAATGGCTGCCTTTCTCCTTTGGTTCCGGGTGAAGGTCGCCGCGTTGTTCCATATGCTTCAGATCATTACGCGCTTCCAATATATCTTTCGGCTCTCCATATACACCTAGGAAGCCAAGAAGGTTTACGCAAAGGTTCTTAGCGAGGTGCATCACGTCGATTGCGTGGCGGACGTCCAAGAATTCCCAATAGGGTAACTCCCAAAATATGGAGTTTTTTTTCCACATCGCCGCATGACCATCTTCGCTCTCTATAGGCTGGCTGCCAGGCCCCTTTCCAAACACTACTTTAAGATCTTTAACCATAGCAAACACTGTGTTCCCGCTGCGATGTTTAGGCTTCGTACGGTGGTCCGCCGTATGTTCAAAGTGCTTGCCTTTCTTCCGTACCGGGTGGTTTGCTGCAAGGAATCGACGATGACCCATGGACACAACCTTCCTACAGTGCTTAAGTTACGTACTTTCTGTTTCATCCATACAGTGAGTGCAAGCCTTGTACCCCTTGTTGGACTGCCCGGATAGGTTGCTAAGTGCAAGCCAATCGTTGATGGTTACGAACAGCAGTGCTCGTAGGTTAAACTCCTCCTGTTTGTCCTCGTCCCACACGGGGACACCTTCCTTCTTCCACAACAGTTTAAGATCTTCGACCAATGGTCTTAGGAACACATCGATGTCGTTACCAGGTTGCTTGGGGCCTTGAATAATAATCGGCATCATTATGTACTTCCTCTTCATGCATAGCCAAGGGGGGAGGTTGTAGATACACATCGTAACGGGCCAAGTGCTATGGCCGCTGCTCATCTCTCCAAAAGGATTCATGCCATCCGTACTTAAACCAAACCGTATGTTTCGTGCGTCCTTTCCAAAGTCTTTAAATTTTCTGTCGATGTTTCGCCACTGCGAATCATCTGCGGGGTGTCTCAGCATCCCGTCCTGTTGACGTTCTTCAGCGTGCCAACGCATCATTCTAGCATTCGCCTTGTTCCTGAACAAACGCCTTAGCCGTGGTATTATAGGGAAATACCACATCACCTTAGCAGGAATTCTCTTCTTCGTTAGCTGCCCGTCAACCTCACCTGGATCATCTCGTCTAATCTTGTATCGTAGTGCTTTACAAACAGGGCATGCTTCTAGGTTCTCGTACTCCTCACCGTGATATAGGATACAATCATTCGGACATGCGTGAATCTTCTGAACTTCCAGTCCTAGAGGGCAGACTATCTTCTTAGCCTCGTACGTTGTCTCGGGCAATTTGTTTCCCTCCGGAAGAATGTTCTTGACGAGTTTCAATAAATCGCCAAATGCCTTGTCACTAACACTATTTTTTGCCTTCCATTGCAAGAACTCCAGAGTGGTATCCAACTTTTTGTGCCCCTGCTCGCAACCTGGGTACAACGACGTTCTGTGGTCCTCTAACATCTTGTCCAATTTATGGGCCCCCTTTTCACTTTCGCAGTCCTCCTTGGCATCCTGCAACATTTGACCAAGATCATCCGCAACGTCGTTATAATCAGCATCTATGTCCTCCTCGCCCGTTTGATTTCCTTCAAATCCAGCGTACTGAGAAAAGTCTGGAATATTGTCGTCTTCCACTTCATATTCTTCCATTTCAACCCCTTGCTCTCCGTGGGATGTCCAACAATTATAGCTTGGCATGAACCCCGACTCAAACAAGTGGAAATGAATAGTCCTGGATACAGAATACTCCTTCTGATTCTTACACTTATAGCATGGACAATAAATAAAACCCTTCTGCTTGTTAGCTTCGGCCACTCTCAAAAAATAATGCACGCCGTCAATAAACTCTTTGGACCGCCGGTCAGCGTACATCCATTGCCGATCCATCTACATGAAATGAAAAAAGAATCGTACACAAATAATCATTCGTACAATAATGACAGTCATACAATAATGATAAAATAATCACAAACTCTTTCAACAGTCATACAATAATGACATATCATTATTCATACAAAAATTATAAAATATTCCACCAAATAATTCTTATTTATAATTTTTTAAGTTTTAAATTCTTTTAATTTTCAATTTAGTTTGTTTTCTTTTATTTAAGGTTAACTTTCACTATATTTTCCTACTCAACTATTTTATAAAACCTTATTTAGCAAATAAACAAAATTTCTATATACTCTTTCTTTTCCCACACAAATTTTCTCTCTCATCAACTTATAACAAAATTTTGGAGACAAAAAAGTGTGCAAAACATAGCTCCAAATGTAATATGACAAAAAAAAACATTGGAGGATGAAGTTGCTAACCTTTTAGGCACCTTCGATTTGTATATAATCACCAAAGTAAATTCACTATAAATTTTGGCATGACCTCCCCTCTTTTTTGAAGAAATTTTAAAGCTTGCTCGGGCTGGAGGAGGAAGAAGACATATATAAAGGGGTGGGACTTTAGTCCCGGTTGGTGATCCCGGTGATCTTTAGTCCCGGTTGGTAACACCAACCGGGACTAAAGATTCCCGGGGGGCCTGACAAGCCCTGAGAGCATTTGAACCGGGACTAAAGATCTTTAGTCCCGGTTGGTGTTACCAACCGGGGCTAAAGATCAAATATGCCCGTTACCCTTTTTAACCGGGACTAAAGATCATCTTTAGTCCCGGTTTTTGTTGCAACCGGGATTATCGTGGAATTCGGCCGACCGACGAAAGATGGTTTCTCCACCAGTGTATAGCTAGCGTTTATGAATAATATATGTTGTATCTGAAAAATATCAACAATATTTTTCGGCGTCCATATCATTGCTAGCTTGACCCCAATCATGCTGTACAATTATAGTGGAGAGACGATTATTAAAGCTAGAACTAGTACGATCATCTTAAAAAGTTGATTAAAATGCGTCCTAGGACGTTGGTGCGATAATGAAATTTCTTGGCGTTGAATGGGTCAACAGGGGGTACTAGTAATAAATAATCATATCTTATCTTTGTGATCCTCAGAATGATTAATTACTACTATATGGTAACATATATAGTTGATCTCGAAGAAAACTGAAAACAAAATCACCTTCAGGCACTTGTAGTTCTGAATAGGAACTTGAACAGCATGCAAAAACAGTTATCCGATGCTAATCTTAAAAATATTAAAGATCAGACATAATTTGAAACAAAGTACAATGGTTGTCCTGAACTATTAAGTTGGATACAAAGCCTCGTACCCACAAATTTACCTTATAAAATCTGGCATTGATGCAACCTAAGCAAGTGAAAAATACATAATCCAAGCAAATTTTCAGTATGATAGGAGTGTTTGGAGGAAGTTTAATTGACTTTTAGTATATAATAACTAGCAAACTTACGGGGAGAAAAAAATTGAGAAAGTTAAAAGGAAAGAGATGGAACATGGCCGAGAGAGGGGTTGTTGTATGACTACACTATTACACTACAATTGCTTTCTGCAATAATCTATTAGTTAAAATATGTTCTTGCTTTTACCGATTCTGGTCCAAGATTGCTTCATATGCAACTGCTGATTGTAAACAGGTACTGTAAGATACAATAATTCTCTCAACAAAATTTTTGACAAGACCAATACAAACACGAGTGTTTAGGATAGAATGGAATGTTAAGAACTCGAGTGTGCTGCAATATAGGCCGGTTCAGTAGCCCACAGAAGTCCTGGCCCAAGCAAAGCCAAGCAGTACACTATAAGACAACACATGATGCATTTGCAGGAGGACGGAAGAATTGAACGGTGGCGACATCAGTGACTTGGAGCAGGCTTGGCTCCTTGTCGATTTTCTACTCTTGCCTTGGTTATCTCTTCTAGAATCTTCCAGTACTTTCTAGAGCTATGTATATATCCTCTCACTTCTTCTTCTTCTTCTTCTTCTTCTTCTTCTTCTTCTTCTTCTTCTTCTTTTTTCTGCCACCAACATTGCGAGATGTATTACAACCTGCAACTTCCAACGCCAATTTTGCTTTCTTGCATTTAATCTTACATGTTATTGAGTTGAGAGAAGAGGTTGCTAACAATTTGGTATCAGAACTCACTAATTCCCACCAAGCTCACCAAGCAAGCAGCCACGACAAGGGAGGATAAGTTCGATATGCTTTTGAGACGGATCTGGAGTTCGAGCGAAGGCGGGTGGAGGCAGATCAGAGAAGATCTGTTGTCTCTTAAGGCGGTGGTAGAATCGTGGATGCCCAACGTCCAAAAGAATGCTGAAGATTTGCAAATTTCGGTTGGGGACAAGCAGTCCAAGGTGATGCCCACCATGTGTTCGACGACATGCTCTAGCCCCACCGTCGAGCCTGATCCTCCTGTGGCTGGTGGTTACATGTGCCACCACTGACACGACTTCTGTGGAGTTGGTAGCTGTTGATGACGCCATCGAATCAACCCACATTGACAATCCCAACCAGCCAAGGGTGATGCTCGCCACGTGTTCGACGAATTGCTCTAGCTCAGACGCTATGGCCGACCTCACTGTGACCCTGGTGCATAGGTGTGCCACCAATGCTATAGCCCTCCTAGAGTTGGTAGATGGTGAGGACAAGGACCCGACCCCTTGCATTGGCACCTCAAACTATTCCGTGGTGACGCCAACAAGGTGTTCGGCAGTTGTCATCAACATCAGTGACATCACTATTCAGATCTTGGTTGCACCTCTAATCATAGCAGTTTCTTGGGAGATGATCACAGGGCTCACAGAGCCATCACAAGTCATGGTGTTGCAGCCGAATGTTGTGCTCAGCTTGGAAAAGAAGATGGACAATAGATGTTCGATGACCATAGACTAATTGGGCATGCCAACAAGGCACCAAAGTCAAGCAGATGACAGCTGCGAGCAGCATCCAGCCTGATCTTCGGCTGCTATTCTCCTGGAGTATATTGTTTGCAACCTTGGCCACCACCCACTGAAGTAAGTTATCTTGCATTGGCATGTCAAAATATTGGAATATGTTCCACTGAGCTGATGCCTGTTGTCTTGCACTGGGGCAAGTTCAAACCATGGCCTCCACCAGATTCATCCAAATTGTGTGTTGTGCTTATTGTGAATGAAATATATAGTGGCTGGCATCTAGGTGATGATAAGGCTACCCAGCACATGATTATGTTGGATCCTTCTCTTAGATCAAGTTCCTTTTGTTTGGGTATGAGGTCATTGGTTATTGCACATGCAACAGGTGTAGCGCAGAACAAGGTATCATGTACTAAAGGAAAGAAACTCTGGTGTGATTGATTTTCACATTGCTATCTATTTGCTCGAGTTAGTGGGAAAGATGATTGCTCCCTGCAGCAATCTAAACATCAATCAACTTCATGTACGAGTGCACAGAATTCTAAGAAGAGTGCATATGAGCTCACTGATGGTGTTGTTATCGATGGGGATAATCCTAGAATTGGTAGTACTACAAGAAAATGTTGCAATATTGATGAGCATAGTGCCAAGGAGGATTTATACATGCTATATGTTTCAGTTACAATTGATTTTTTTTGGCCCATTGAAATACTTGAGATATCAACATATAATGGGTGCAATTCATGCATGATATTAACACTGACAGATGATAAAGTTAGTCAATGATGTTTTCTCACGGACAAGAGATGCTCGGGTTTCTTAGGAATTCAGTCATTATTAGATGGAATTTGGACAGAGTTTCAATAATTGCTATGCAAACCTGAGTTTATTCCTTGGTGCAATCAGCTTGGATAGACATACGAGTTTATTACAGAGGAAGCAGCTCAACCTTTATGTGGTCAATTTCATTGTGGACTATCTTTTAAATCACTTGATTGAGCTATGAACAATGGTGAACAACAGTTTTCAGATTGCAGTTGCCCTAGACATAGGTCGTGTCAACCCTTCACTTTTGAATCAATGGAAATACACTATTCAAGATGAGATTGTTCATGTCAAGCATTGGGCAAGCTTTCAGTCCAAGGTGATGCTTTCAAAGCTTCTTCAATCTTTGGTTGGCATGTCGCAGGCTATATAAGCAAATTTTAGTCTGAAGCTAGTGCAAGCTGCCAATTCACCAAGTAATGCAACATTTTCATCAACCATGACTTTTATGTTGGAAGGTGACAGTTCTTTGTTTCCACTTGAATGGGGTATACTTGAGAGGTTGGGAGCTACTTGATCGTTACAACAGAACAAGGAGGAATCTGGAACAATTTTAGTACATTAGAGGACAACCAAGGCATTGTTATACAATCTTGTATAACAATTCAACTATATGCAGAGCCAAACTTTTACACCTGCCATGGGATCCAAGCGGAGCTGAGTTTTGCACACCCTCTTCCAGTTGGCTTGAGGACAAGCCAAATTTCAAGAAATGGGGATTGTTAAGAACTCAAGTGTGCTGCAAGATAGGCCGGTTCAGTAGCCCACAGAAGCCCTTACCCAAGCAAAGCCAAGCAGTATACTATAAATCAACGCATGATGCATTTGCTGGAGGACGCTAGAATTGAACGGTGGCAGCATCGGCGGCGGTGGTGGAGCAGGCTTGGCTCTGTCAATTTTCTACTCTTGCCTTGGTTATCTCTTCTAGAATCTTCCAGTACTCTCTAGAGTTATGTACGCTCTCGCTTCTTCTTCTTCTTTCTTCCACCATCAACATTGTAAGATGTATTAGAACCTGCAACTTCCAACCCCAATTTCTCTTTCTTGCATTTAATCTTTCAAGTTATTGAGTTGAGAGAAGAGGCTGCTAACACGGAACTGATCTTTTAGGATGAAATTACCATCAGACTTCTTTTTCATTCAGACTTGTTAGTTCATATAACAGTTTGGTTTTCGATTTTCAACAGTACACGATGATGCAAATTGATGAGAATTATCTAATCGAATCAATTGAACAGTAAAAATCTGTGGGAAAAGATCTAAGACATCTATAAACATGCAACACATCCGGCGAAATAGAATCCAATCCTATCTTATTATAAAGTTATAACCCACTAATTATAAAGCTCAACATGCAAGTATACCACCTCATCATCCACTAACAATAATTACATACAAAACTTATGCAAGCATGCAACCTCATCTATAATTCACTGAATTCTACAAATCAACATCCAATCATCTTCCTTATCATATTTTATCTATAATCTCATACAGAGTCTACTAAATGTATTTCTCTCTAAACATAGTTTGATAAACCAGTTTTATTTGTTGTTAATAACTAATATAATTTTTACTTTTAGCTCGATTATTAAAAAATATTAAAAATTACTTGGGAATTTCCACAGCAAAGCACGGGGAATTACCTAGTTATTATTATACCTTTGGTTTGAGGCTTCTTGCGTAGGCGGAACAGTCCTGACCATAACAGTAATTGGTCAACCAAACAAACATTACTAGAGTGAAAAGAAACTTTGGTGATCACCTCTTTAAACATAAGCAGAAGCAACAAAGCAACCATTAGGTTAGTATAAAAGACCAGAAACAGGAAAAAAAGGAGAAAGATAATTTGGACCATAGATTAATCATTTAAGCACTAACTAAGTGAGGATGAACTATATAACTATATAGGATATCATAAAACATAATAAAGATATCCATTGAAACATTATGTGAATTATGTTGGATGATAATTTAATATGTTTGTATTTGAAAAGCTCTTAAATTATAAAAACTATAAAAATATAGCATGTTTACATGATGTTTAAATGTGATGATTGTTAGTGGATGATGATGTGGCATCTTGTTAATTAGTGGATGATGATGTGGCATCTTGTTAGTGGATGATGATGTATCATCTTTGCACGTTAAGCTTAAGGAGTTAGTTAGAGGAAAAAAAGCAGAAAGATAATTTGGACCTTACATTAATCATTTAAGCACTAACTAAGTTAAGTGAGGATGAACTATATAAGTATGTAGGATATTATAAAACATAGTTAACATATACATTGAAACATTATGTGAATTATGTGGGATGATAATTTAATATGCTTGTATTTTAAAAGCTCTTAAATTATAAAAACTATAATATTATAGATAATATAATATGTTTGCATGATGTTTAAATATGATGATTGTTAGTGGATGATGATGTGGCATCTTGTTAATTAGTGGATTAGTGAATGATGATGTGGCATCTTGTTAGTGGATGATGATGTGGCATCTTTGCATATTACTATAATCTCATACAGAGTCTACTAAATGTATTTTTCTCTAAACATAGTTTGATAAATCAGTTTTATTTGTTGTTAATAACTAACATAATTTTTACTTTTAGCTCGATTATTAAAAAAATATTAAAAATTACTTGGGAATTTCCACAGCAAAGCGCGGGGAATTATCTAGTTATTATTATACCTTTGGTTTGAGGCTTCTTGCGTAGGCAGATCAGTCTTGACCGTAACAGTAATTGGTCAACCAAACAAACATTACCAGAGTGAAAAGAAACTTTGATGATCACCTCTTTAAACAGAAGCAAAAGCAACAAAGCAACCATTAGGTTAGTACAAAAGACCAGAAACACTACTACTTCTGTGTTCCTGCTCACGTTTCAGATGCTCGCCAGGCGCAACTCGATGCTAGCTACGGTTGGACGGCGATGGTGGCGACGCACCGGCCTGTTCGGCTTGTTCGGCCTGTGTTCTCCTGCTGTTTCTATCGAATTCAACCTCTTGGGCCTCGACTCTCACACAGCGATGCCAGCGTTCTCCACCGCAAGCACCATCGCCAACTCGGTGGCCGTCGGCATCGCCGGCGTGTGTTTTGACCCTTGCCATGGTGGTGCCCGTCATGGAGCAGCGTGCTGACCCTGCCGTGGTGTCATGATTTGGGGCCATGAACAAACCTCGTCATGGCAGCAGCGACGGCGGTGCTATTCTGCGGGCAGGCATGTTACGCGTGTATATGCAACCTTGAACTCGTATCGTGATCAAAGTCATCGAACGCCGGATGAATCCCGATCCTATTTAATGTCGATCAGGACTGACGAAGTGTGGTACCATGCATGACGGAATACGTGAGCTAGGAAGGCCCGTCAAGAGTTTGCAAAGGACACACACGCTAAAATGAGTAAATGACTGTCACGTCCGGAATTTCTACCCAAAATTCCAAACGCTTACATGTGTGTAAACCCTCGTCCAGAAATCAGCCGAGGCACACAATAACAAATTGATAATAGAGTACAATTATAACACTAATTAATAAGCGAATAAAATGTCATTACAGAGATAGATAGTTCCTCTCAATCAATAAAGATCTAAGCAGCGGAAAATAAAGATAAACAGCGCAGGCGTCTCCACTCCACAGGCAGCTTGACAAGGACTACGCCAAATCCTCAACTCCATCAGTATCACTGTAGAACTCCTCCTCTGATGAATGATTGCAAGGTGAGTATATGACATACTCAGCAAGCCACGCAGCAAATATGTAAGTGCACAGGATAACCAAGGATGGCATAATATAGGCTCCTTTGCATAAATAGCATTTAATGAATATTTCAGAATTTAATAAAACAGTAGAGTATTAATTAAACAGTATTAATCTAACACTATACAACATACCCTGTTGTATAGGCCCACCATTCTGAACAACCAACCCCGGCTGCACAGTTCTAATCTCCAAACCAGGAATATACCATTCCAAACTAGGAGCTAATCAATTATAACCAGTTATAGCATCTTTCATTATGGTGTGAAGGGTGAGACTAATCACGAAAGACATTGTTAGACCCGCCCATAACCGCGGGCGCGGCTATTCGAATAGTTTTACTCTGATCAGAGGTGTACCACTGTACCCACAAGACACAGCCCCACAACATGTCACCATGTGCCTTAGCACCACCACGGTACCTCGGAAAGGAGCTGTGACATTACCCCTCGCACAACACAATCCACCACAGTGCACCATTCCTGGATCATAATCACCCCCTTATAACAAGGCATGGACTCCCCAGCGACCCCCGTGGGCTTATCTCCGCCACTTCTCAGTCTGGTGCTCCGCAATGAACTATGCTATACAAAAGATAAAGCCGTTGCCCACGCTGGCTTGTGGTTGGCACGGTTAATGTTTCACAACCGAAACTCGTGAACCGGTCCTTAACTGTCATGAGCACGACCATCAAAACCATGTACTCACAACCCACCATTATCAGGTTTTAGTTGGCAAAATTAATTAATTAACCAATCACGATTGACCATCGTGAACTATCATTAAGCCATCATTAAGTAATAATGAATCATAAGTCATCCTATTAGTGTGCTAAAGTTTCTAAGCAATTACATCAAATCATCTAGTTGAACCAATATAAAGCTCAACTAGTCAAGTTATAATAATCCAAGGTATCAAGAAATAAGATAATCAAGAACAAAAGGGCCATAACAAACAATAGGCTAATTCCACCCAACGACATTCGAAAATAAATGCAATAGTTGAAATAGAAGCAATAGCTTTAAACGGGATCAACATGCTCAAAGGATTGATTAGGATCTGTGTGACTTGCCTTGCTGGCCTTGGAATTCCTCTAAATCTTCTCCTACGAAAACGGACTCTCCGGAAACGACGGAATCTAAACAGAAAAGAGCAAAATCACCAAAACAGCACATAAACAAGCATGAACAGTACATGTGGATATTTTTAACATGTAGATCTCAATTTTAGAAAAATTTAGAGACTTGAACCAACTAAATCCGAGCTAAGATGAATTAGTTATGAATTTTTAAAGATTAAATCGGATTAAATCATTTATATAAATTTTAATTGAATTATCACGCAATAATGAATTATTTTTGATAAGGAAAAAGGGTTTATTGCGTCAGCGGAGTTCGGCTCACGGTGGACCGGGTCCACGGCGACGGTCTACGGGAACCGACGGCCGAGATCGATCCGACCGAAACGAACGGCCGAGATCAATCGGCTCACGGCCGGCTCACGAGAGACGATGATGATGACGTCAACGGTGACGTCACCCCCAGCGGCGGCGACGGCGGGCATGCTCGCCGGTGAACGACGGCGCGGCAGCGCGAACGGAGGGCACCGAAACGATGCGGACGGCACGGCGAACTCACCGGCGACCAAAGAAACCGCGGAGGATGACCGGACGGCGACGGCGACGAGGAAGAAGCGGCGGAGACCTTCGGCTTGACGACGGCGACGGTGTTCCGGCGGTCTACGGTGACGGCGAACGGGCAGACGAGGACGGCGACGCGACGGCGACCACGACGACGGTCTTCCCGAGCGACGGCGACGGCTGGAGCGACGGCGGCGCACGGCTGGAGCGGCGGCGGCGACGGCGGCGCTAGGATTGCACGGCGCTAGAGCGCTACGGACGGCGAGAGGCGAAGGCGAAGGCGGCGACGGGTAGCGGAGACACCGGGGATCCTTTTATAGGGGTCGGAAGGCGGCGGCGAAGCCCACGGCGGCCTAGCGACGCGATGGAAAGGTGAGGGTTCGAAGGAGAGAAACCGAGTCCGATCCGAACTCGAATCCGCGCTTACCAAAGCGATTTAGCCGACGATTCCATAAGAGAAAAGGTGGAGGAGATCCCGGGGATCATTTCCCCTCAAGCAATTGCACCGGAAACGGAAAGGCGCGGCCGAATTTGGAAGGAGACGGCGGCGGTGCGGCGCTAGGGTTCAGGCGCGGGCGGCGGCGCGAGGAAGACGAAGACTGACAGGTGGGCCCCACCTGTCAGCGGGCGGACGCGCGCGCGGCGGCTCGGGTTGGGCTGACTGGGCCGAGAAGAGAGAGAGAGGAGGTATTGGGCCGACTTTCGGCCCAAAGCCAAAAGAGGAATTTTAAAACCTTTTTCAATTTAAAGAATTCATGAAATGCAATTTCATTTATTAAAAATACTTCCTTAGCTCAAATAAATCCCAGAAAAATCTAGGAATTATAGAATTAAGCAAAGTATTTAATAAAATTTTATCTGGCCCAATTTTATATTGGAATTTATTATTTAATATTAGATCTTTTCTTCTAGGCTTTTAAAAAAATCTTTTCTGATAATTCCATTTAAGCAATAATTTATAACTTTAAGATTTTTAGGGTGTGACAAACCTACCCCCTTAAACAGAATCTCGTCCTCGAGATTCGGAAGAACTGGCGAAAAGATGCGGATGAGCGGACTTTAATTCGTCTTCTCGTTTCCAAGTAGCTTCTTCTTCTGAGTGATTACTCTATTGCACCTTACAGAAACGAGTAACTCGATTCCTAGTTCTTCTCTCGTTTGTCTCCAAAATATGGGTTGGTTTCTCGACATACGTCAGATCCTCTTGGATTTCTATCTGTTCAAGGTTTGCTTCCTCAGTAGGTACCCTTAAACACTTTTTCAACTGTGACACATGGAACACGTCATGGACTCCTGCCAACGATTGAGGTAATTCCAATTGATAAGCAACCTCACCTCTTCGACTAACGACCTTATAAGGTCCCACAAAACGCGGAGCCAATTTTCCTTTGGTATTAAAACGATGAACTCCCCGGAGAGGCGTGACACGAAGGTACACATGATCTCCTTCTTCAAAACTCAAATCTCTGCGGCGATTGTCGGCATAACTCTTATGACGAGACTGAGCTACAGGCAACCTTTCTTGAATAACCTTTACCTTTTCTTCTGCTTCCCTTAGGATATCTGTTCCGAAAACCTGACGTTCTCCCGTTTGATCCCACAAAAGCGGAGTACGACACCTACGACCATACAGTGCTTCGTAAGGAGCCATTTGAAGACTAGATTGATAACTGTTGTTGTAGGAGAATTCTGCGTAAGGCAAATTCTTATCCCAACTTCCACCAAAATCTAAAGCACAAGCTCTCAACATGTCTTCCAAAATCTGATTCACCCTTTCGGTTTGTCCGTCTGTCTGCGGATGATAAGCAGTACTGAAGTTCAGCTTAGAACCCATCTCTTCCTAAAGCTTCTTCCAAAACTTTGAAGTAAACTGACTACCTCGATCAGACACTATTTTCTTAGGGACACCATGCAAACACACAATCCTTGCCATATACAATTCCGCCAAACGACTTCCGGAATATGTGGTCTTTACTGGAATGAAATGAGCCACTTTGGTAAGTCTGTCGACTATCACCCAAATAGAGTCGTGGCCCGATGACGTTCTGGGTAAACCCGTGATAAAATCCATACCGATCTCTTCCCACTTCCATTCTGGTATCTTCAAAGGTTGCAACAATCCTGCGGGTTTCTGATGTTCTGCCTTAACTCGCTGACAAACATCACACATAGCTACAAACTCTGCTATTTCACGCTTCATACTTATCCACCAAAATCTCTCTTTGAGATCTTGATACATCTTGGTACTACCAGGGTGAATGGAGTACAAAGTGTCATGAGCTTCTTTCAGAATTGTATCTTTCAACTCTTTGTTCTCTGGAACACAAATTCTTTCGCCCAACCATACGGTCCCTTGCTCATCTTCCAAGAAACTGATAGCTTTTCCTCTTCTCATATTCTTCTTGATCTCATGAATATCAGGGTCATTAATCTGGGCTTCTCTAACCTGATCAATGAGAGTAGGCTTTGCTTCTAAGGTTCCAACAAAACCTCTAGTGACCATTCCCAAATTTAATCTTTCAAATTCCTTGCATAACTCCAATGGCAACAGTCGTCCATCCGTAGCATTGCAATAGCCTTTCCTGCTAAGAGCATCTGCTACAACATTAGCCTTTCCCGGGTGATAATGAATTCCCATGTCATAATCCTTGATTAACTCCAACCATCTCCGTTGTCTCATGTTCAGATCCGGTTGAGTAAAGATGTACTTTAAACTCTTGTGATCGGTGTACACCTCTGTACGGGTACCGAAAAGATAATGACGCCAAATCTTCAATGCATGAACCACTGAAGCTAACTCGAGATCGTGAGTAGGGTAGTTCTTCTCATGCGGACGTAACTGACGAGATGCATAGGCAACCACCTTCCCATCTTGCATCAAAACACATCCTAACCCAAGCTTAGATGCATCGCAATACACTTGGAAACCCTTCTTTGGATCAGGCAAAATCAAAATGGGCGCTGATATTAAGCGACTTTTCAACTCCTGAAAACTCTGCTCACATTCTTCCGACCACTTGTACTTCACATCTTTCTGAAGCAGTCGTGTCATGGGCTTAGCAATCTTGGAGAAATTCTCTATAAACCTCCGGTAATATCCTGCAAGACCCAGGAAACTACGAATCTCTGAAACAGTCTTTGGTTCTTTCCAGCTGGTTACCAATTCCACATTACTAGGATCAACGGCAACTCCTCCTGCTGAGATGACGTGACCAAGAAACTTCACTTCAGACAACCAGAATTCACACTTGCTAAACTTGGCATACAACTGATGTTCTCGTAGCTTCTCCAATGCAAGGCGAAGATGTTCTTCATGCTCTTCTTAGGTTCGAGAGTAGATAAGAATGTCATCAATAAAGACGACCACGAACTTGTCTAAGTATTCCATAAACACCTTATTCATCAATTTCATGAAGAAAGCGGGGGCATTGGTAAGTCCGAAAGACATAACCGTACACTCAAATAACCCATACCAAGTAGTGAAAGCCATCTTAGGTATGTCTTCCTCTTTAATCCTTAACTGGTGATAACCTGATCGGAGATCGATCTTGGAGAAAACAATGGCACCCTTAAGCTGATCAAACAAATCATCAATTCTTGGTAGTGGATACTTATTCTTGATAGTCACATCATTTAGGGCACGATAATCTACACACATCCTCTGGGTATGATCTTTCTTTTCAACAAAAATAACTGGAGCACCCCATGGAGACGAACTTGGTCTAATGTATCCTTTCTGAAGCAAATCATCTACTTGTCTCTTGACTTCTGCTAACTCATTGGCTGCCATTCTATAAGGTCTCTTATGGATTGGAGCTGTACCGGGTACCAGATCTATTCTGAACTCTATATCTCTTTTAGGCGGCATACCAGGTAAATCATCCGGGAACACATCTGGGTATTCTCGTACTATAGGAATCTCTTCCAAAGCTATTTGGTTCAGACTTGACCTTAAAGGCTCTGAAGGCAATGCGTGAACAGTTACAACTTGACCATCATTGCTGGTGAGAGTTACTTTTCTATTAGCGCAGTCTATCATACCTTTATATCTGGCTAACTAGTCCATCCCTAGGATGACATCAAGGTCTTTGGATTCTAACAGAATAAGATTGGCCAGAAATGACACTCCGTGAATCTCTATTCTGACAGAGGGGCTACGTTGCACTGAGAGTGCTTGATTACTCGGGGTACTAACCATCAAAGGACGTCTAAGGTCTTCTACTTCCATCCCATGATTTCCCGCAAAACTCATAGATAAAAATGAATGCGTAGCACTAGAGTCGAAAAGTACTGTTGCAGGAACTGAGTTAACAGGGAACGTACCCAAAATCACATCTAGAGCATCTTGAGCTTCTGCAGCAGCAACGTGGTTGACACGAGCCTTTGTTGCTGGTGCGGTGGAGTTGTTCTGTGCAGGGACAACCTTCACACGTCGGGGCTTCGGACACTTGTCGGAATAATGGCCTGGTTCACCACAGTTGAAACATACCCCGGGCTTGTTTCCTTGTTCCCTCTTGACAGGCTGATGCGGTGGCGGAGCGGTCACAGGACGTGAAACTTGGTTGCGATTGTTGTTGCCAGCATTGTTGTTGAAGAATTGACGCTGCGGACGAACAACAGACGAAGAACCTCCCGGTGGCATTGACTGAGGTCCCGAAACAAGACGTGGCCTCTGACCATTCCCTTGCTAAGCTTTGAAGTGAGCAATCCTGCGTTTCTTCTGCTCCATGCGGTTGTGCTTATCCTCCTGGCGAATAGCCTTATCTACCAATTTCTGGAAATCATGATAATCTCCAGCCATTAATGGGTAAGAAAGCTCATCATTTAGTCCTTCCAGGAACTTCTCTTGACGCTCTTCATCAGTGCGCACTTCTTCTGGAGCATAACGAGCTAGGCGATTAAACTCATGCAAATATTCAGTAACAGAGCGAGATCCCTGAGTGAGCGCTCTGAACTCCCTCTTCTTGAGAGACACCACTCCCGATGGTATGTGCGTCTTGCGAAAAGCAGCAGTAAATTCAAGCCAAGTGATAGGTTCTGCCGTAGTCCTGTTGAGACGGAAGTGATCCCACCACTCAGAAGCAGGGCCATGCAGCTGATGTGAAGCAAAAGAAACCTTCTCCTGATCAGTGCACTGAAGCAGGTCCAACTTCTTTTCTATGGCGTGCAGCCAATCACCAGCCTCTACCGGATTAGTAGTGCTAGAAAATGTAGGTGGCCTCACGCGAAGAAATTCTGCTAGCTTGTTCTGGGGAGGTGCATGGTTATTTCCTTGGTTCTGCTGGTTCTGGAGTTGCTGCATCATCATATGCATAAGCTGTGTCTGTTGAGCCAAAACTTGGGCAAGGGTGGGATTCTCTCCATTGTTGTTATTGCTGCTGTTGCTGTTGTTGGGACTATTTCCAACGCCGCGAGTGAGCACCATCTTGCATGGACAGGAGCACAAGAAGAGAAACCGGGGAAAACTACTTAGGACAGAGAATTATTTTTTTTTTAACTTAACTTTTATTGATCTTAACTGAGTTTCATTATTACAGAGATTTGAAGACTCTCACACCACTAAACTCACCACTACCTAACACTCGAAAGCAAACAAACGCATGTACTTACATCTCACCACTGATGTAAACCACATGCGAGACCCACACACACAACCAAACTTAAACAAGCAAACTAACACAACGATCTAAGGCAACGGCTTAACAAGGCGTTCTAGGTCTTCCGAGCATCGGAGTTGATCGAAGGCTCGTTCGGCTCGTCTTCATCATTATCTTGAGTTGCTCCCCACTCGACCTTTGAATGGGTGCGCTTCGATTCTTCCTCTTCATCATCACTTATGTTGATGACCTGGGGATTTGCTGGAGTAACTTATTTTTCCACCACACGAACCTTTGGCGCCAACCGGTAGCGAGGAACAAAAAGGGCTCTCTTTCTTGCAGTAAGACGAACTCTGGCTTTTCGTGGTGGTGCTTCTCCCTTTAGTGCGGCTAGCTCCTTCTCCAAACGATCCACCTTGTCTTCCAGCTTGCAAATCTTGACACGGTTCCAGTCTTCCCGATCATGAGCTGCTATCACAATCTCAGCACGGGTCTCATCCATAGCTCACAGCATCTCGACCAAATGTCTTGTAGTGGCATCATTCTCGATTCCTGCAGGTTCAAGGTAGCTGCCACGGTCACTTCCCTGGGGTTGCCGAGGATGGTAGCGATACTCCGTATTGGCCAACTGATTACTGTAGCGGTCGCGGAGATCTCCGATGGTGATTCTTGCCCCCTCCTGACATGCATGCATATAGTTTCCCCCTCCAGCTTCGAACATCACTGATGGGATATCTTCACGATTTCTGTTCAAAGTGACTTTGACACGGCACTTCTCTTCATCGCGATCATGAGAAATCTGGGCATACAACGGGGCAGTCCCAAATCCTATGGCAAAGGACATCGTACGCAACTCCTGGACAAATCCTTCAGTACCAAACAAGTACTCAGGCTTGTAGCGCGTCATCTAAAGACAAGTGAAAGGAGGGAGTTAAGACATTTATCCAATTAATAGCACAAGTTTTCGGGTTACTTTGAGTAAAATTAGAAATTCAAGATGAAAGGTAAATGAATAAACCAATCTTGCAAGATAAGTTGAAACGGTTAGAAACAGGATCACTGGTTTTGCACTTTTGAATAACAGGCTTCAAAAGAAAAGAATTAAAGGAGGGTTATAAAATTAGCATGCTAAGTTTATTACATTGCAGCAAGATTAAATAAAACACTGTTGTAAAACTTTTGCTAGTAAATGGGCCATTAGTACAGTAATTGATGTACAGTACTAACAACACAAGAAAACAAAAAGTAAATTTCAAAGGAACAATTTAAGAGGTTATAAACTGCATGTGCCATTAGCTTGGTTTAATTCAAAGAGAACGGGAGGAGAACAGTGCTAATTTTCCAATATTTTTAGAGGGCTCTTATAGGTAACTGTTTGGCATGTCCTACGGTCAAGGTCGCTCTGATACCAACTTGTCACGCCCGGAATTTCTACCCAAAATTCCAAACGCTTACATGTGTGTAAACCCTCCTCCAGGAATCAGCCGAGGCACACAATAACAAATTGATAATAGAGTACAATTATAACACTAATTAATAAGCAAATAAAATGTCATTACAGAGGTAGATAGTTCCTCTCAATCAATAAAGATCTAAGCAGCGGAAAATAAAGATAAACAGCGCAGGCGTCTCCACTCCACAGGCAGCTTGACAAGGACTACGCTAAATCCTCAACTCCATCAGCATCACTGTAGAACTCCTCCTCTGATGAATGATTGCAAGGTGAGTATATGACATACTCAGCAAGCCACGCAGCAAATATGCATGTGCACAGGATAACCAAGGATGGCATAATATAGGCTCCTTTGCACAAATAGCATTTAATGAATATTTCAGAATTTAATAAAACAGTAGAGTATTAATTAAACAGTATTAATCTAACACTATACAACATACCCTGTTGTATAGGCCCACCATTCTGAACAACCAACCCCGGCTGCACAGTTCTAATCTCTAAACCAGGAATATACCATTCCAAACCAGGAGCTAATCAATTATAACCAGTTATAGCATCTTTCATTATGGTGTGAAGGGTGAGACTAATCACGAAAGACATTGTTAGACCCGCCCATAACCGCGGGCGCGACTATTCGAATAGTTTTACTCTCATCAGAGGTGTACCACTGTACCCACAAGACACAGCCCCACAACATGTCACCATGTGCCTTAGCACCACCACGGTACCTCGGAAAGGAGCTGTGACATTACCCCTCGCACAACACAATCCACCACAGTGCACCATTCCTGGATCATAATCACCCCCTTATAACAAGGCATGGACTCCCCAGCGACCCCCGTGGGCTTATCTCCGCCACTTCTCAGTCTGGTGCTCCGCAATGAACTATGCTATACAAAAGATAAAGCCGTTGCCCACGCTGGCTTGTGGTTGGCACGGTTAATGTTTCACAACCGAAACTCGTGAACCGGTCCTTAACTGTCATGAGCACGACCATCAAAACCATGTACTCACAACCCACCATTATCAGGTTTTAGTTGGCAAAATTAATTAATTAACCAATCACGATTGACCATCGTGAACTATCATTAAGCCATCATTAAGTAATAATGAATCATAAGTCATCCCATTAGTGTGCTAAAGTTTCTAAGCAGGGCTAAGCAATTACATCAAATCATCTAGTTGAACCAATATAAAGCTCAACTAGTCAAGTTATAATAACCCAAGGTATCAAGAAATAAGATAATCAAGAACAAAAGGGCCATAACAAACAATAGGCTAATTCCACCCAATGACATTCGAAAATAAATGCAATAGTTGAAATAGAAGCAATAGCTTTAAACAGGATCAACATGCTCAAAGGATTGATTAGGATCTGTGTGACTTGCCTTGCTGGCCTTGGAATTCCTCTAAATCTTCTCCTGCGAAAACGGACTCTCCGGAAACGACGGAATCTAAACAGAAAAGAGCAAAAGCATGAACAGTACATGTGGATATTTTTAACATGTAGATCTCAATTTTAGAAAAATTTAGAGACTTGAACCAACTAAATCCGAGCTAAGATGAATTAGTTATGAATTTTTAAAGATTAAATCGGATTAAATCATTTATATAAATTTTAATTGAATTATGACGCAATAATGAATTATTTTTGAAAAGGAAAAAGGGTTTATTGCGTCAGCGGAGTTCGGCTCACGGTGGACCGGGTCCACGGCGGCGGTCTACGGGAACGGACGGCCGAGATCAATCGGCTCACGGCCGGCTCACGAGAGACGACGATGATGACGTCAACGGTGACGTCACCCCCCGGCGGCGGCGACGGCGGGCATGCTCGCCGGCGAACGACGGCGCGGCAGCGCGAACGGAGGGCACCGAAACGATGCGGACGGCACGGCGAACTCACCGGCGACCAAAGAAACGGCGGAGGATGACCGGACGGCGACAGCGACGAGGAAGAAGCGGCGGAGACCTTCGGCTTGACGACGGCGACGGTGTTCCGGCGGTCTACGGTGACAGCGAAGGGGCGGACGAGGACGGCGACGCGACGGCGACCACGACGACGGTCTTCCCGAGCGACGGCGACGGCTGGAGCGACGGCGGCGCACGGCTGGAGCGGCGGCGGCGACGGCGGCGCTAGGGTTGCACGGCGCTAGAGCGCTACGGACGGCGAGAGGCGAAGGCGAAGGCGGCGACGGGTAGCGGAGACACCGGGGATCCTTTTATAGGGGTCGGAAGGCAGCGGCGAAGCCCACGGCGGCCCGGCGACGCGATGGAAAGGTTAGGGTTCGGAGGAGAGAAACCGAGTCCGATCCGAACTCGAATCCGCGCTTACCAAAGCGATTTAGCCGACGATTCCATAAGAGAAAAGGTGGAGGAGATCCCGGGGATCATTTCCCCTCAAGCAATTGCACCGGAAACGGAAAGGCGCGGCCGAATTTGGAAGGAGACGGCGGCGGTGCGGCGCTAGGGTTCGGGCGTGGGCGGCGGCGCGAGGAAGACGAAGACTGACAGGTGGGCCCCACCTGTCAGCGGGCGGACGCACGTGCGGCGGCTCAGGTTGGGCTGACTGGGCCGAGAAGAGAGAGAGAGGAGGTTTTGGGCCGACTTTCGGCCCAAAGCCAAAAGAGGAATTTTAAAACCTTTTTCAATTTAAATAATTCATGAAATGCAATTTCATTTATTAAAAATACTTTCTTAGCTCAAATAAATCCCAGAAAAATCTAGGAATTATAGAATTAAGCAAAGTATTTAATAAAATTTTATCTGGCCCAATTTTATATTGGAATTTATTATTTAAAATTAGATCTTTTCTTCTAGGCTTTTAAAAAAAATCTTTTCTGATAATTCCATTTAAGCAATAATTTATAACTTTAAGATTTTTAGGGTGTGACAATGACCCATCATGCCAACAGATGAAAGCGCATGAAGGACGACGTGGAGAAGGGGCGATTGCGCTTCGGTGTTGCCCATCTCGCGGCGTGTCCCACACGCCGCAATGCTGCTCCCTATCGGAGGACGGACAAAATCAAACACAAGCGGGCGCAAAAAACAAAATTGGACACCGCTATGCTTCGTGCGGAACAAACGACATCAACCGAATCTGATACAGGCATTGTAGCAAAAGATTTGACAAAGATATCTTTAATTTTTTATAATAGTAGAGATAAAGAAAGAGATTAGAAATAAAAATAGGACAAATAGGAATAGGAAATAGCTTTGGGGTAAGGTGTTCGGATGTAATATGGGATGTTTTGGGGTATTCGGATTAGGATATGAACAAAGTGGGCCTCAATTGATCTCGGGAGGGAGCGATTTGTGAGGGATTTAGTCAGAAAAAAGTGGTCGCTAGGTCTCAGATGTTATTTTTACTAGATGAATACCCCATCGTGTTGCTACGGAAAATTAAGTTATATAATATGTACAAATAAAACGTAATCTAATTATCAAAACTAAAACAATTTGATACAGTTTTAAGCCTAAAAATAATTGAGATTGCATGTTTTTATAAGAGAAGAAAGAAGAGACAATTTAGACCATATATCTATCATCCAAATGCTAGAAATAATTGGGGTGATTTGGATTAATAAGAGAAGAGAGAAATATCATTAACTCACTTAGTGGGGATGAACTATATAAGTATACTAGGTGAAACCCCGCGCGTTACTGCGGGAGTTTGGTATGATAATAATAAATAGAAATATTATGTAAGATAGCTAGACGACAAAAACGTGCATAAGTTGATGTGGTTTTTTATAATTTAAATAGTATATAGAATGATAATCCAAATGTAGAAGTAATATGATGTGGCTTTATGAGAGAAGAAAATGAGGGATATAATTCCGAGCATAGATTAACTATTTGAGGGCTAGAAACAACTGATGTGATATGGCTTAATGAGAGAAGAGAGAAATAACATTAACTAAGTGAGGATGAATTGTATAGGTATATAGATATTATACAAAATGATGGAGAGATATATTGAAATATTTTGAGAATTATGTGGAATGATGATTTAACATGCTTGGATTTTTAAAGCTCTAAAATTTAAGTGGGGATGAACTTTATAGGTATATAGGATATTATAAAAAGTGGTGGAGAGACATATTGAAATATTATGTGAATTATCTGAGATGATAATTTAATTTAACATGCTTGCATTTTAAAGCTCTAAAACTTAATAAATTAGCATGCTTGCATGAGATTTGAGATGTAATAATTGTTATTGGATGATGTGGCATCTTTGCATGTTGAGACTTAGGATTTAGTGGGTCTTAACTTTATAGAAAGATAGGATAGGATTACCTATTTCCTATTTTCGAGGTTGGATCCAGGGAGGGAGAAGGATTCAGACTAGATATGGGGAGGGAGCGATCTGGTGAGTGAGGGTTCTGAGAAAATATTGGTGGCAAGTTAGATTATATTTTTAATTTCCTCTTCGTATTTTTAGGTCGGTATGTCACGTGGGACGACAAAACTACACTCTAAAACTGCATTCTTTTGATAACAGATGGAGTACTAGAAAAATAAAAATGGAGAAACAGAAGTACTGGAACCGAACTAATAATATTTTAGAAACAGCCCAAAATCTAATCAATAACAAAATCCTTCAGCATATCTAAAGATAAATAGCTAGGCTACGGTTTTTGGTCGGTTGGGAGCATCCATAATGTTCTCAAGATACTATCAGGAGAAGTTTCAGCACCATGGATGCTATGCACATATGAGGTTCCATCCTCTACATTAGAAACGGTGAAAGATTCGTCACCCAAGTAGCGAATAGAGTAGACGCAGTTCTTCTGAATCCCGTACTTGCCGCCGGCCACGCACGACGCGCCAAAATAGAAAGGAGCTACGAAGAATGCGCGGTCACCGAGATCATCAGCTCGGCACCATCTCCGCTCGGAAAAATCCATCTTGTAGACACCCACCTGCAGCGGCGATGGCGACGACGACGACGACGATGCAGGCGACGACTGGGATCCCAAGGTTGTCTTTAGGCGGACCATGTAGAGCTCCCCGTCGGATTCCAGCAAGAAAACGTGGAAGGCTCCTCTTCCCCAGTCGCCCGGTGCGCCGCCGGCCAGTCTGATGGAGCTGAACCGCGGAGACCCAGCTGGGCCGCAGAACTCGAGCACGCTGATCTCGGTGAAGAAGCTGTTGAAGTAGAACTTGCCACGGCATGCTGCGATCGGGACAATATGTATCTTTTCAGTGAAGCCATACTTGTCACCCTGGACTCCGATGTCGTATTCATGCCTCGTCCACTCGCCGCCGCCGCCGCCGGAGCCGATGTGGTGGTACCAGATGACGGTGTCCTGGGGCTCCACTAGAAGCACGACGCAGCCGGCGGCGGCCTGAGCGCTGGGCTGGTCGGAGAGGAGACAGTTGCAGTCCATGAGCACGTCGTCGTCGATCCCGGTGAGGGGCGGCAGCGGGATCTTGTCCTGACGAGACTGAGGATCGACAAGGTAGGTGCTACCGCTCACGGATTCGCGGACGAGGATCCACCCCAGCGGAGTCGGGCAGACGGTGGCCTTGACGTCAAGCAGTTCCGACGGCAAGCCGGCAGCGGCAGCGACGAGCTTCTTCTCCGCGGCGCTGATGAACGTAGTGTTGGGTCTGCAACAGCTGCACTCTACCGCGAGGCACGGCAGCACCAGGCCATGGCTCGACGATGACGCCATGGAGGAAATCTTTACTTGATTTCGATTTTGTCTGTGCCGAATCCATCTACTGAAGATTAAATTGGGCAGACAGGCAGTAGATCGATGGAAGCGGAGCGGAATAGGACTCGGGGTAAACCTTTCCAGGGAAAACGGCCCCGGCTAGTCCTGCTCAAATAGATTTCGTTGTGGAAAAATAAAATTCATCGGACGATCCTCCCACGCGCTCTGCCTCCCGGCTCCCCTTTTTCGCCAAAAAACTGCCTCCCTTTCCCCGTTCCTCCATGCCGCACCGCCTCCTCATCGTCGTCGCCGCCGCCCCGTCGCCCCTGCTCGCCCGCATCCACCGCGCCGCCTCCCTCCCTGGGGGCCCTAGCCCCTTCTTCCTCCCCCCACCGCACCCCCGTGCCTCCCTCCCCACAGCGTCGCCATTCCCTCCTCCTCCTCGCTGCGCCCCCGGCTCCGCCCACATCCACGTTTGGGAGTGCATGTTCTCCGCGGTCCGCGGCGGCCAAGCAGCTATCTCTCACGGGTGGTGCCACCCCCTCGCCGCCGTTCGTCTTCTCGGCAAAAAATCCGGCGACCAAAGCAGCAATAGAAGGTTGCAGGATGAGCAACAGTCGGTCACCCCGCCGCCGCAGAACGTTTGCCAAGACGGCCGCGGGCGAGGCCTCCCGCTCCTCCATCACGTCCGGATCGGCGGGCACGTGGTGCTGCACGTTCTTCACTTCGACGGCTAAGGCGGCCAAGCAGGTACTCCTCCTCCATTGCTTTCGGCTTCCTCTTCTTTATCTGAATAACCACCCAGGTCTTCATTTCTATCGCCACTTCCTGCGCATCTCATGCTCTGGTTTTATCGCAGCAGGAATCCAAGAATTCCTCCATCGAGGCATCGTGTTTGATCATCCTTCGCATAATCTGAAATCGAACGGAAAGAAGAACAAACTAACATGATGTGCTTGCACATTTTGACCCGCCAAAATGTCTGCCGCTACCGCTTCCGCCCTCAAGCACCACGGCCGTCGCAAGAGATCCCGCTTCCTCCTGCTCCCCCGCGCCGCCGCGCTTCGCTGACCCACCAGGTAACTGGTAACCCTTGCGTTGGTCCCACTTTCTCTGAGGTCGCTGCCTACTTGGAGGGCCGGCCAGATGTGGTCGTGCAGTCCTTGAGAGAGGAGGAGGGTTGGCGCTATATGCATTGCATCACACGCAGGTGCGTCACTGCCCCGAGCTCCGTATGTGCGATTGCAGCCGCCTCCACTTGCCATGCCAATCTGATCTAAGAGTACTCCCTTTATTCTGTTTGATTTTCTTTTTTCCTGTTGCTTGATCGGTGTTCAGGCCTTTTTCCTCGTGCTGTTTCAAATCTACATTACTTTGTAGGTGGAATTTCCCCAGGTTTTAGTTGAGTGTTTAGGGCTAAACAGCACTGCAGCAAGCATTATCGGCCTATTTTTTGTTCGCAGGCGCATGTTGCAGAGTGAACACCATGGATGCGGCTTGCATGCAGAGTTGCAGAGTGAAGACAATGGCCATCGTTCTTCAGTCTACCACGAGCCAGCTGCACAAATGCTTGATTCAGCTTTTAACTTCCAACCTGATTTTAGAGCAAGCAGGCAATAATCTCGCCAATTAAAATCAACCGATCAACATATCTATCGATGTGCCTATAAGATGCGGTAAGTATTTTGGATTGATGATCTGTAAGATTTGAGTTCAGCTTTGTTGTGAGAGCACAGGACACATCGGTTGAATAATTGACAGAAGCCTATATTTTACAGGTAACCAACATGAAGCAGTGCTTGATTTGCTTTCCAATTCAGATTTCAGGTAAGGTAACAGCTGACTTTGAGTTCTTTTTAATTGATGCATAATCCATTATTCTTTTGTTAAATTTTCTGATAACTTAATAGGAAAAGACATTAATTAACTATGCCATGCCTGCCCCTATAGGCTATATATAATATAACTGTAGAACATTGGATATTTTATTTCTTTGTACTCAAATATAATCAATGTTGGCCGATTTTGCAATCTTATTTTTGCGTGACAATCACATGTGGAACCCACATGGTACTACTTGGTAAGATCTAAGTAATTAGTTATACTTAGATCTAAGATCTAAGGGCCGGGAGAAATTAAACCTTAACAACATTGTGAAATGCAGTTGGACTGAATCTTGGAGGTAAATTACTAAAGAACTGAACTATTATTGTGAGTATAATTTACTTTCTGATCTTTTAACAAATAAGGATATTGTTTGTTAGTGGTTCTAGATTCGGTTACCCTGCCCTTTTCTCATGAGTGCAATTAGGGCTGAGCTTTTGTGCAGCCTTGTCAGAGAGAATGAAAAGGTACGTAGGCAGTGCATCACTTATCTGAAAATTGGTTATGAATTTTACTTCATTGGATATTGATGTCAATAACATATATATTTGCTTTTGAGACGTACCAATATTAGTAATTTATATGTGGCTATATACTCTGTTGATAATATTAACTATTCCCTGCTAACATGTTCTTGTTCATTTATGAATCTGAAATGATGTCCTTGACTTCTAATGAAGTAGTGATATGCTCCTGATTTTCAGGATAAGGAGACTATGAGAGTGACTAGGAAGATCTACTACTAATAATTTGCAGGACAAGCAGAATTGATATTTATGTTTCATTTCCTATGATGTTTTAAGCATGTATATAATAATTACAGTGTAGCTAAGAGGGTTGGAATTTAGAGGGAATAAAATTATAGATTTTTTTTGTCAAGATTGCTTTGTTAGTTACCAAGGAATGGAGGTAAAGCCCACTTCGCTGGGTTTTTCCTCGGGCTAAGTTTAAATTTGATGCCAATAAGTGAAACCTTAGTTTCACTAAAGTTATAGATTGAGCAGCGTTTAAAGGTAGCTTGTTGTAGATCTGTAGGTATCTTTAAGACCTCACAAAATTTTCTCCAGAAGCAATACTTGTATGAGCAAAGCGAGGAGTTAGCTAGGGGGGCAACAACTGCATGCCTATGTGCTATGTCGCAGCGAGTCAATGAGCTGTGGGCTGAAGTCGAGCAAGTGAGTGGGTGAAGTTAGTGTACTACAGTAATTCTCCTGTGTATGTAATCTTTATTGTCTCTGCTATTTGCTCTAATACTTAGACGCATCTTTTAGTTTTCATCCTGTGTCACTGGCTCACTGCTCCTCCAGATCAAGGGAGCAGCAACAGAAAAAGCTGCCTTGCCGCCGCCAACATTGAAGAGAATGGCATAGATGCCATGTTGAGGATGGGTAGCACCTGCAGAAGGCACAAACCTGCTGCCCCAAGGCTGGAGGGGGCCCTCGAGGAAAACACCATGGTGGGTGGTTGCTTTCGGGGACCCGTCATGGTTATTGTCAAAGGGAAGCAACAGTGCAAAAAATTGCACCTCCTTTCAGTAAGGAAACTTGCAACCTTATATACCATTTTATCCCCCTTGCGCTATTTTAGATAGAGTTTCAGGGTTTTGAGCTTTAAAATTTCCAATGGTTTGAGATGGTTGATAGTTCTTAAAAAGTAGTTGCTTGTGATCGATATAATTTTTTTTTGACGTAAATGATCGATATAATGCAAGGGTCAATGTGGAAGGTATATATTGTTTTTATCATTTATGGCCAGATGATCCAATTTGGTAATGTATACATTTCTTACGAATTATGCAAGGAGAGCAATTGTGTTCTTACCTCTACTTTATGTTGCAATTATGATTTTACCCTTCGTTTTTAGGCTTTGTGTTTTTTCCTTACTTTTTTCAAACGAAACTTTAGTTTGCCCCTATGTTAGATTGCAGTTAGGTGGACCCAAATTTATGAGATTCAACAAAAGAAAAAAGTATTTACAAAATACAAAGGGACTATTGTGCCCCCTGGCAGAATAACTTACCCACCTCCAAGTCTCCAACCCCATCTAGCTCGTTCTGCCGTCTCCGACGCAGGGCCACAGCTAAGGAGCAGCTCTGGGACCAGCGTGTGGGAAGGCCACAACAGAGGTTATGGGCAACCCGCGGGTAGCTCCAGCGCAGCGCATGGACAGTAGGGATGAAAACGGAGCGGATAGTTTCCGTCCGCTCCAAACAAAAATGGATACTGATACCTTTCGGATCGGATAATTCTCTGATAGTTTCCGTCCGCTCCAGACAAAAATGGATACTGATACCTTTTGGATCGGATAATTCTCTGATACGAATACAGATATGGTATCGGGGTTTCCGTCGGATACGGATAATAATTCGGATATCCGGTGAACAGTGCTATTCGGATATCCGCAGAAGCTATGAGACATACCCCATTTCTTTCTAACTCTATAACCTTCAATATACCTTTATAGATTTTAATAGTAGTTTATCTCTTAACACTAGTCCATACTATTAATATTATTTAAATTTTAAAAAATATTTATAAATTATACTTCATTTTATATAAAATGAGCTAATTATATATGTTGATATTTGTTTCTATTAGAAGTTGAGTTTGTTTTCGTTTTCCGAGAAAAAATTGTTTCTGTATTCGTGCCCGATCATATTCAATTCTTATTCGTATTCGAGATAATCCGTATTTGTTTCCGTATTCGAGCTATCCGTATTCGTTTTCGTATCCGGTAAAAAAATCGTCTGTATCTGCTCCGTTTTCATCCCTAGAGAAAAGAAGGCGTGGTGATGTTGGAGTAGACTTGGGGAAGGTATTGTATTGGTCCCAATCAACTTGATGGATCATCCAAACACTTTGTGAGCCCGCACTCCTTTCCTTCATCCGCGCAAGTATTACAACAAACAAAAAAAACAAAATTCTTGGTGCAGTAACGTTTGTTCAAACATATAATAAACATATATAATATAGAACATATGCACATTTAGCTTGTTGATTTGTAACATAAGCATGCATATATCCGAGTTAGTGATGTTCTCATCATCCTCCCCTTCTCGATTCGAAACCGTCCTTGGTTTCACCTTGTCATTGAGCCTATTGAACTTATTTTTGTCTATCACAATATAGGGTTAGGTAGTCTTCTTGTTGATCATATGGTTGGATTTTGAAATTATAAAAGTTAGAAAACCACAACACTCCCGTTCTTGCAAACCAACCTGTAACTCACTTAAATAACTAGAGAAACTAGATAGAGAATTAGATATACACAGGCAATCCTTTAGGACAATACATCTCATTATGAAAAGGAGTTATACTAAAGTTCGAACAAATATATATTTTATGCACATTATACTTCCCTTTATTATCATAATTGCCAATCACATGAAATTCTACGTGAGAAGGACATGGCAATTCAAATCTAGCAAATAATTTTTTTTCTCTAAACAGTTGAGTAGATAAAGATCATCAAATTAAAAATATAGCCCCAAATATTTAAAGAAGTTAACATTCTAAGATTTTCATTCTCGCTAGCAATGTGAATAGCATGTTTAAACTCAATACATAGTGGTTCAATTATAGAATTAACATGTTCATTCACTAGTTGTGGCATAGATATAAGTGAAGCACCATACAACTCTTCTTTATCACCAGAAATAAAAAGTAAAGTTGAATAAGTAGTGGATATATTTTTGAAAAAATATGCTTTTGGCTTAGGTTTTGATTTAAGTTCAAAAATTAAGAGGAGAGTGTTATTGTTGCATTTTGTATAAACACAGTTGGAAGCAATAAAATTGATTTACTTTAAAGAATTCTTCGGTTTGTATTAACAAAGTCAGATCGGCATATACACACCTGTCATGCCGGACACCATCAGGTTTGAAGGTTTTTTTTTATTCCGTGAAAAGATTTCGGTTTTTGGTGTTTTTACCATTCGCCCTCCGTATGATAAGCTTGCTTCTTAAGTTCAATCCTACAAATGGTTCAGGGTGTAGCTCACTAGTGGAAGTATGGGGAATGACATCATCACGGTCCGACGGAGATATAGAGCTCTTAATCTCAGTTTGTTCTCCGCAGCCTTATCCCCCCACCACCTTTGAGGTTAATTACTGTGGGAGTCTAGGTTATTTGACCATCTGCCACCTCTATATTCAATTCAACAAATGACATGCCATGATACAGACGGTCTAAAGAAAATCACCATTGACCGAGAATACATGCTGCTCATAATATATGTATTCTAATCAGGGGAGGTATCATCCTAACTCGTTTATAAACCCTAACAGGGACTAGGATGTGTATCAACTATCAAGACAAAGCTAATGGAGTTCACACATGCTGGTTGTAAGAAGAAGATTCCTGACCACCTATTCATGTGCTCTGAACTTTACGTCGCAGCATATGACGGGCAAACAGATGAGGTCGTCAGGCTCTTAGGAGAAAGCAGTGGCGTTGCCGTCGAGTCACCGACTAGCCGGGCATCTCCGGCCGCGCAAGCAGCTGGTACTTCCACTATGCAAGTTCTCTCCTGCGCATACTGTTTTTACGAATTTCACACGCAGATTTCTCCATGGAAAAGTGATTTTTTCCGTGAGGAGTTTCATGAAAGATGAAGCCTACAGATATTCACATGTTTTACAGCCAATCAACATGCAGCCTGCAACATTCATGAGGTGACTGCAGAGCGGAACACGCTCCTCCACGTCGCCGCGGCACAAGGGCACTGCGATCTGATCGCCGAGCTGTGCCGCCGGGACAGCAACCTCCTCTCCGCGGCGAACTCGACGGGGGACACACCGCTGCACTGCGTGGCGAGGGCGGGGCACACCGGAGCGATCCTGGCGATCGCACGGTTCGCTCGGGACAACGTGGAGGAGGACAGGCTGAGGGAGATCCTGCGTGGCAAGAACGCGGCGGGGGACACGGCGCTGCACCTCGCCGCGAGGCACGGCCATGGCGAAGCGGCTTCGGAGCTGGTCGCGGTAGCCCCCATGACGGCTTCGGAGCTGAATGGCTCTGGGATGTCGCCGCTCTACCTGGCGGTGATGAGCAGGTCAGTGGCTGCTGTTAGAGCGGTGCTGTCATGTGAGGATGCATCGGCAGCAGGCCCTGATTCACAGAACGCGTTGCACGCCGCCGTGCTGCAAAGTCCAGGTTAGAAAGTTTATTACTCCTTTGTATTTTTGTATTTCTAATGTACGACGCCATTGACTTTTTAATTAACGTTTGACCATTCGTTTTATTTAAAATTTTTATATAAATAGAAAAATATTTATGTCATACTTAAAGAACATTTGATGATAAATCAAGTCACGGTAAAATAAATGATAATAACATAAATTTTTTAAATAAGACGAATGGTCAAACATTGGTAAAAAAGTCAACAATATCATATATTAAAATACGAAGGGAGTATATTTTAGATAATGAAAATGATTTAGATCCTAGCTTATCCACCTATCCAATACGATACGGAGACAACTATGGATTGGGTGTCGGATACATAGCAAAAGAATTAGGCGCCTGGGGCTCTGCTGTCAGCCTGACCAGCTGACATGCTTTTACACCCTCCTTCGCATCAATGGTGCCCTTGCTCAGCCTATATGTTATACATGTGTAGACTCTCTCTACTCTCTTGCTCTGCTTTCCATGCATTAATTATCTCATTAGTAAAATTTAAATGATTTTATCTTCTAAATTATATATATATATATATATCCAATTATACTATTAAATTCGTTGTAATTAAATATTTGTCACAAAATCTCACGCTACTATATTTTGATTAAAAAATTGTTCCAAAAGTTTAGACGTTCCCCACATATAGAAAATTGTTTCACTATATTGGTCAAACATGATTAAACTCACAACATAGATTGTTTCATGGAGACATAAGAAAAATATGAATTGCAACACCAACAGGTTCTAGACGAAACCCTGAGCCTCAAGGAGGGAAACATGGAATATTAAGTTATACGGAATATTCCATATATTAGCTGATACTTGATTTTGCTTAAAGATTTTTATATACGTATGCAATATTAAGTTATCACTATTGAAACATTATAATAATATTTACTGAAACAAGAAGAGAAATTATGTGCAACATTTGCAAATAAATTAGTGAAACATTATGAAATAATTATTGAAACATCCAAATAAAACTACATGCAACACTGAATAATGCATTGAAAAAACACTTTTGTTGTCAGAATATAATCATATGAGATTTCATTGTAGAGATTTAATTGTAGCAAATATATTAATGTAATTAGATTATAGATATGATAAGTAGTTTAGGAGGAAAAAATCAACAGTTAACTACCAGAATTTACCACTGGCATGCATTCTATGGGAACATATCTTATATATGCACACAAGCTTCCCGTACGCATTCCATACACACCAACTAGTAAATATCACCGAAAATTCTAGAAAAAATTAGACACATACTTCCAATAGTATTACACCTACGTGTGAAATCTTATCTTCAAATTCATTATATTTTAGCCGTACCAAAAAAGACAATTCTGACATAATTCTACCCTTAAAACCGTCAGAATTTTCACTTTTTTCTTACGGCTAAAATATAATGGATTTGAATATAAGACTTTGCAGATATGTGTAATTAAATATCCAATTATTTTGTAGAATTTTTCATGACACTTGCTAGTTGGTGTACACGGAGCGTGCACAGGAAACTTTTTTTTTTTTGCGGGGGATAGACATAAATTTCATTAATTCATAGGGGAATTACAATATTGAGCTAGAAACTCAGCTGCACACTCAGGTGCATTGAAACGCCATTCAGCACTCCCTTTCTGCCTTAGCGCCAAATGCGCCAGACAGTGAGCAACACCATTGCTATGTCTGTCAACTTTTTGGATACGGTACTCAGGGGTCAATCGCAGGGATCGCCTGATATCTTGCATGATATATATATGCCACAATTGATATCTGTTATCCGAGCAGGAATATAGAAGACACCAGGTTTGCACAATCCGTCTCGAAAATCATCGGCAAATTAACCCAATCAAGCATGAGGCGGATCCCTTCCAGACAGGCTAAGGATTCAGCTTCTTCCGCTGAGCTGCATCTCCGGAAGAACTTCCACGAGGAGAGAAGAACTCTTCCAACATGATCACGAATTATAACACCAGCACTAGCTTCCCCTGTGCAACTGACAAAGACACCATCAGAATTAACCTTCACGCAACCATGGCGGTTTGCACCATTTGGTGACAGCCCTGGGGCGTGGGACCTCCAGATCAACAACTCGCGCATGATCAGAACTTGTGTGCATAGAATATGCTCCCATATAGAATAGAGGGACACTAGGCTGAGTAGTATACCAGGCTACTCATGTAAGGGTACCGCACTACCTGGCACCTCACCCGCTGCATGCGCGATGATGCTGTTGCTCATGCATACGCAGCCTGATTTTTTTTCTCCCTGTGGGACGCCCGGCGACAGCGCTATAACTGGAAGTCTAGCTGGTTATCCGCTCGGCAAGACTGCAAGTGTTCAACTACATAGAGTAATTTGTAGTGAAACACAAACAGGGTTCTTTCCAACTGACCCAGAAGAACAGTTGACTCAACAAACCAGGAAGGATGCATTTTAAGGTCGTCAAATGCGGGGAAAATTTGCTAAAGACGTCAACTGTGATTATTATATAATCTTTATATCCATTTTTTTGATGTGACACAACCTGTAAACCGTCAAAGCAAATTAAAAACAGGTGTTGAGATATCTACTCGGCCAACGAAACTTGCAGTAATATACATTAAAGCCAAAGGTAACAAGGTGCATCAATGAAGACAAAACTATATGCCTTCTGTACACAGGATGTGCTAACCCGTTTGCTCTAACAGTTGCACCTTTAGTCAACACAGAATAGATGGATGATGGTATGAATATTTTATTTCTAGATGTTCTTTTTTCTACAGACGATCCATGTTTTATACCAAAGGCAACCTATGAAATCACCATCCGAACTAGCCATCACTAGCGTCGTTCTTATAGAGACATGCAACCTTTCCCGATGGTAAAATTACCGTTGATATTCCAAACTGTAGGAAATGTTGTAGCCGATAGTTTATGGTTAGAAATGATCCATCGAGAATGAGTTTACTGGGGATATGTCAACTTACCAACAATGATCCAATGTAGTGTTGACCATCACATTCCTATGGGACATTACCACTGTAAGCCCACTAGGGGTTTAATAGATCTCAATTATACCCTCCGTAACAGATTCTATACTTTCCGATAGAACAAATAAATTACCGATGGATCGCAAACTATCAGTGGTATATGTTAAATTAATAGTTAATAATTCCTACATACTAAAAAGAACTATCAAGTTCTATTGATTGTTGGCGAACAATATATTGGGCACAAGTACCATTATTTTCACATAGCGATTTCCATCTTTTTAATCATATAAATAATTATTTTCATCACACTACTACACATGATCTTTGCGAGCATTCTTTCCACATGTGGCTCACATATGCAGCCTCCTGTGTGACGGGCCTCTTGCCTTAGACTCACCATCTTTGAAAATAATTTTTGCAATCCTTTTACACAAAACTATTTTAGTGAAGTGTTTAACCTGCAATGTAGCTTTGAAACTTTTACATATAGATCTATTTTAGTGGAGCACTTAGCGCATGAGGTAGTATTGAATCAATCTATTCCCTTTCATTATTAAAAACAAAGCTCATTTTAATTGCGTCCTAGCGATATTTTATTATTTTTTTAAAAAATTATATTTATCTTCATACAAGTCATATCACACACGCCTAGAGAGAAACGTCAATGATAAATCAATGAACTTAGTAAATTCATTTCCTTTAAAGTAGCTTCATGGGTTTCTATAAGCCTCGATGGTGGCAATACAAAATCAATAGCCTTTCTTATAATAATATGATTAAAAATTATATTTTTTAAAAAATATTATTTTAAGATTCATGTTGACTAGGTCTTTTCTTAAAAATACCGTAGGGTCTCACATATTATAGACAATCGCTATCTAAGATATGTATATTTGAGAGCTAGCAGGATAGTAAAAAAATAAATTTATGAGTAATAAAAGTTTCTCAAGATTTCTTATGGAAAAAGTAAACAATGAAAATGCAATTAAAAATAGAAAACACCTTACATTAATTTCAACTTATTTTGTTAGAACTTTAAAAGTAATTTAGAGTGTCAAATAGGTTGTGGGTTTGAATGCCATATACTGCACATGACCGAACAATTGTGTGACTTATAATCCCATATACATGTGAGTATTTGACCATCTATAGATACTTAGTAAAATAAAAATTTTACTTTTGGCACCTATGATCTAAAAGTTTGAATTCTTTTGTCAGATCAAATATTCAACTTATTCCCAAATCGTTCTAAAAAGTCCTTAAAAAGTAGTATCAAGCAACATTTTTTGTTTGTTTTGAGAAATTTACATGCAGTCAAAATGATGTGTATAGATTAGGTAATTAACTTATTCCTTATTCATTTTATACTGCGCCATGCTTTGTTAATTCTAATGAGAGCGACATAATTTGTAAATGTCTCTATTGTTATCTCCAGAAATGGTTTCTTTGCTATTGCAATGGCGAGAAGAGCTTGCAACCCAACTTGACAGCAGCCAGAGCACCCCACTCCATTATGCCTCATCCGACGGAGATTGTTCTGTCATCCAAGAAATCCTCAAACACACTCCACCCAGTGCTACGCAGTTACATGATAGTAAGGGCCTCTCCGCCTTGCATGTGGCAGCGTTGATGGGTCATACAGCTGCAGTACGCTTGTTGCTGAAGTTCTCCCCAGCTTCCGCGGACATTCGTGACAACCATGGAAGAACCTTTCTGCATGTTGCAGCTATGCGAGGCCAAGTTTCGGTTATCTCATATGCTATAAAAAACAGGATGCTTATGCATATTTTGAATGAACAAGACAACGAGGGGAATACACCACTTCACTTAGCTGTTATTGCAGGGGAATATAAAGTTATATCTAAGCTGTTATATAGTGGAAAGGTACAGAACCACATCATGAACAATGCAGGGCACACTCCATATGACCTGGCAGAAAAGTCCACAGGTTTCTACACAATGGTATTTGCATCTCAATCTTCCATCTTCATTTCACTATTCCTGAGTTTGAAGATGTATTTTCAAATAGGTGAATATAATGTGTTATCTGTATATTTGCCTAATGCAGGTAAGGATAATTTTGAAATTATATGTATCTGGAGCGCAATTCCGACCACAAAGGCAAGACCATATAGTGAAATGGAACGGTCAGGACATCATAAAATGGCAAGCGACTACATCAAAGTATCTTGCAATTATTTCTACTCTTGTGGCGACAATCGCCTTCTCGGCTACATTCAACATGCCTGGATCATATGGATCAGATGGAAAGGTAAATTTGAATGGTGACCGTTTGTACCACGCCTTCGTGGTGCTAGACACTGTTGCAGTCACCACTTCTGTAGTTGCAACAATACTTTTGTTGTATGGAAGGATTGCACAGTCGCATCGCTCGTGGCCAAGCTTTATAATCGCAATGCACTCACTTTGGCTCTCACTGATTTGTATGTTGCTAGCCTTCTTCATAAGTATAATCGCAGTGATAGACAAGAATAATTCTATAAGGATTGCACTAACACGTGTTATGTATCACGGATTGTACATCTTGATGATGATGCTAACAAAGGCTGTAATGCCTGGATCAGTTAAAGGCATTCTAATGTTTCTGATAGGGGGACGCTTGGAACAAGAACGCCGCGCGAAGAGACGCATCAGGCGGCAATATCCTCTAATCGTTGTTTACATATTCAACATAATTGTCTTTGCTGTGGTGACTATTATGACACTTATTGCCATTGATGTCATTGGAAACCTTCGGTATTAAGTCACGCAAGTTGGTAGGTCCTGCATGTATAATATAGTTTATTAACCGCAAGAATATAGATAATAATCAAGTGTATTCCTTTTATGTATATGAATTCTTGAACCATCTATAATTCTATATGTTGTATAAATATTAGGTTATATTCATATATACATATATGTCGCATGTTCGTGAATCTCAATGTTAGTTTGTTGACATCCACATTTCGGTCGTTTCATATAACAAAGTGAGATGCGAAAGGGCATGTAGCCTAGTGGGTGCAGTGACCTGAGTAGCACTCTAAGGTCCTGAGTTCAAATCTCCATAGGAGCGAATTTTAGATTGGGTTATTTGAGGGCTGAGTTCCCTGTAGGCTAAGTTCCTAAAATTAAAATGGCTGCATATATCCGGTTGGATATAGAGGCCGGGCAAAAAATACCTTTCTCTAAAAAAATATATAACACAATGAGATTTACATTAAGAATTTGTTTTGTTATATTTCCTTTTGTTTTGTGTTATCGTTTACCTTGTAATAATTGCATGTACTGTACATGGTCATATAATGGTTGTGTGCATCCTTGTCGCATATGATGTTGAGAAGTATAAAGAACCAATGTACTTATTTAAAGGGATAGATTGACTAAATGAGGAGAGCGATGCAATTGTATGGCATATGGAACAAGAGATGGTTTTTCAACTAAATCCCTATAGATTGTTCAGCTCTAGAGGTGTTCAAGATAGAAAGGCAACGTCGATTTGGAAAAGCATGTTAGCAAAAGACATCAGATCGAACATCTTGACAACATACTGCTGATCCGATAGGAACCACACAGAACAGAGAAAACCTAAACTTTGGGCCAGCATTTATTGGAGTATTTCTCGGAATAGAACTTTGTGACTCAGTCTTTACATGTTCTAGCTTCCGCTTCATATAAACTGCACTCAAAGTACCAACTACATGCTCTAGCTGCTACCCTATGTTGTGTGTGAAGCTGTGTACTGAATTAGATTTGACAAGTCGCCCTGGTCAGCAGTAGTAGGTGGACGCAGATTTAAAATGCAGACGGGGCAAAGATAGATGTTTGCTTGATAAGGACAACCAAATGTAACACATATTGTACTTATAGTGCTATATCATAAAAACTATAGTACAGTTAATAAATTAAGGAGAAAAGAACATTTCGGATTGTGCATACTATTTCAAATTAAAGCAATAATCTTTGGACCATATATTATTCATAATGCATCAAAAGATAATACTGAACTTGTCAATTTTCCAAAAAAAAAATCAATTTGCAAAACAGAAAAGATACTTTAGAAGCTGCCCAAATCCACAAAATTAAAATTCAAATGAGAAACCGGACAGGAGCAGAGCCATGGAGAGTTGACAGGGTCAGAGTTCACAAAGAGTGGACAGGGCCAGAGTCACGGCGACCAGACAAGGGCCTTGCCTATCTTGCACCATGCCTAGCCTTAGCCCTAGCAAGCTACCAGCTACACCAGCTGGCCAGCCAGAGCCGATCAAGCAGACAACAGGCCGCAACACAGGCTCCCACAAAAGGAAAGAATAGACGGCAGACTGGTATGGACGCGTGGTACTGTGGCGTAGGCCATCAGCGTAGCCACACGAGGCACCGAGGAAGGGTGTGTTGGCTGTGTCGGCGCAGTTGCGATCACTCTCACGCCTTGTGGGTCGAACCGTAGAAGACTCATAGTTGAACAGGCAAAGACGCGAACTCACCGAGATGACGCGAATTCACTGTTTGCGAACCAGCAGCAACTATGTTATATGAGGGCTGATCAGTAAGAGCCTGGGGGTGTGGGGCAATGATTACTGGGAATAGGAAGGGATGGTCTGGGGTTGTGGGGCGACATGTGCTATAGCTGGGTCGACCGATCCACCCTACCCAATGGGTAGATCTTCTACTGCTAGACAGTTAATAACTTTATACTTATTGAGCCATGTTAGGAAGGACCCTATGTTAGGATGAGTGGGATCCACACACGCATAACAGCCACTCAAGCCTCAATGTGTCTCAATGATCACAATTTAACACCAGTCAATATAATTTGCGTAGTGTCGAATATTGAACAAAAGACATATTCTAGGACATAGCGTGCCAGTCAACTTCAACCTAAGAAGTGCTCGTCAAACCACACGAAGGTGGTGATCAGATGTGTTACACATCCCAAGAGACTTGACAAATTGCTAAGATCTATAACATCTCGTTTGTTCAACACCCATACTCATGTCTAGCAAGTCCATAACAAAAGAGTGGGTAAACACTTTCATCAAAGCATCGACATATAGTAATAAGGCACTTAAATATTTAACTATAGATTACAACTACAATTAATTAGATATGCGTAGGCCAATCGGCCAAATAAATAGAGGTTCGCACGAAAGCTTATTTACCCAAAACCCTTAAGCAATACAATTAAGGGTAGAACCTTATTGAACCATTCGGAGAAGAACAAAGAAACCCACGGCACGCAACTAATCCTACAAAACAATTTAAATATACCACAAAGAGACAAGTGTTAGTACATTAACAAGCAATACGATCCTACGTACATGCAAGCTCTAAATATCAAAGAAAGGCTATTTGTAGGTTAATTTGCACAAAGCTAAGTCGTTTCACAATATTTCACAAACAGTAAATTTGTTAAGCATTTGAAGAACATGTATGTAACATAAAGCATGGTGATCATCATAATTAATTGTAGCAACATAATCATAATTTTCTTCTCATTAACTTCATCATAAATCATAAAAAATTATACTCGCACCTTCCATGGTAACAAGTCATCATCATAAATCAAAATCATCATCAAGCTTCCATCCCAACCATTTTTTATGAAGTATTTAGGAAAGCATAAAATTATACTCCTGCTAATTACCCAAGTCGCTCATGACCATTGTTGGTATTTCTTAACGACATTACTAGAAATATAATTTCCAGTAATGGCGCAAGAATACTCCTGGTATATTATGGTTACAGAGTTCATCTGCAAGCGCACGGATATACCATTGTAGCATTTCACCCGAGAGTATTCCAAGGGTATCGTATTTATTTAATCCCGTGGGAAGATCATGGTAGAGAGAACTTGCCTAATAATGTATATGTTACTTGTAATAATTATAGTCTAAGCAGGGGTTAAGATAATCCAAAGGTAGAGTGACACACAAGCAGTAAGCTACTCATTCTCATACTAAAATATCTAAGCTAAGTGAAAAGAAAAGAGAAAGATAATCTATTTATATACTTCTAGTATACATAGTATACATACATCCTAGTTATCTGATATACTAGCTAATACCCTCTATCCGATGCCCTCCTGGTACTTCGAGAAGCCACCCCTGACTGCTGAGTTCCTTAAAATAGCCCGTCATGACCATACAACCGGGGCTAAATATGGAGGAGTACCCTCCCCAGGAAATTAACTTAGAACTATATACACGCATGGAGGAATACCCATACTGAGCTGTCACCATCAGCGGCCCACCTCTCATCCGTAGCATATAACCCCAAATAATGATATCCCGTAATCTAGACACCACGCCTAAACTACCAGATACTACTCTAATATCATCGTCATGACATAGAGTAATTGCATGAGCAAACATTATACCCGCACCAAAGCATCTCCCAGATAGGCTAGCAGTATAATCAGTATAGCATGAACATAATGTAAAGTTGGCATTCATATACTCGGAAAATATTTCAATACCATAAATATATAAAGAAGAGTATTCTAAATAAAGTACAAAGCTTACAAAAGAGGAAATGAAAGCTACTAGAGCCATACCCGAACTCTTCCGAAGACTGCTGGACTCCTGATTTCTACTCTATTCCTATTCCACTAGCTTAAGAACACTGAACTAACTTGAGAGAATATGAGAAAGCTCTTGCTTGAGGTGTGTGAGTGAAGTGAGAAGAGGAGCTCTTTTTATAGGCAGGTAATGACGGTTGTGACGGTTGGAATGGTCGGTAATACCCTCCAACCGTCATTGGGGATCAATCCCAGCCGTCCATCCAAACCCTGCATCCATCGGCGCCACGGGAGGTTCGGCCGAACCACGGTCCGGCCCAACCAGCCCACATTTCGGCTGGTGGCCTCCTCCGCTGCTTTACTTCGTAGACTTGTGAATTTTGGCCCAATTCATCGTGTCAATTCTGAGTTCTTGGCCCATTCATACATAAGTCTGGTTCTTGACATTGTCCGATTGATTTATCGTCTGATTTGATGTCGATTCTCCTCCACTTTATGGTTATTCTCTGCAAAAGGTTAGTGAACCTAATACTAGTGGAATATTATTATTCTAACATGTATATATATTGCAAGCATAATTAGTTCTCCTCTATTTTGGTAATAATGACGGTCGAAACTTGCTAACGACCGTCAACAACCGTGAGCACGACTAACCGGTTAGTTTTATCTCTGTAGAGTTCGTACAAATCCACATGATATGAGCTCTCTAGTTTGTTTTGAGTTTGCAAGGCTCCACCGCACTCTTCAGGTTGACTATGGTCTAGAGGTCATAACGTGGCCGTTACATTGCTTATTGTTTAACCTTGCATGAGAATGATATGTGAATCCACCCTAGGCTTAAGTCCTAAAGCCGTTAGGTGGCAGGCCCACGCCTTAACCTAATGTCGTGGTGGCGAACAAAACTGTTCCCCCATGAGGCACGTTATCATTGTATTGAACGGAGTTAGACGCCCATGCTGTGAGGCCGAACATTCGTCCCCTCACAGCATATGGAATTAATCATCCTACAAACAAACATACACCCATGGGTAATTCCTAAAGATAGCTCCACAAACTATGACTGCTATGTCTACTACAACTTATTAAGCTAAGGTCATCCCATACTATCATATGTGGCAGTACTGCATACTTAGTTGGTAACATAGAGTTCGGTCCTTAATCGACTCAGGCGAACACTCCCCTTATCGGTGCACAACTACTACCATATGTATACCACTCGCCACCCAAGTCTAGAATCAAGTTTTTACTCCATTTTAGTTCAACAATAACCAGAGGCTTCACCTCTGTCCAGATGTTAAAAATTTCCCATTTTCAAATGTATAAAGTGATCGCAATGTTTATTAGCATATTACTAGGCATGGCAAAGCATATGACATCTTATTTAGCAACTATAAGCCCTTTTGAGCACATGGAGAATACTCTAAACAACTCTAGGATAACAAGTCTCAAGGTGGATTATGCAGCAATTAGTCTATAGCTACCATTGTACCACTTTCAAATACAGTAATATTTTCCAAACATAACTATCTAACGCATGCAATTTTGCAATAGAAATGTTTGCCCAAGAAAAAGGAGGGGGCACTTGCCTTTAGTTAGAAATCCACCATGGTCAATAATAAAATCAAACTCCTCACCGAAAGCGGATTCGATCACTATACGAAATAACGGTAAAGGTAAAAACACCAATTCAAGCAAAAAAAATCCAAAATGACTCTAATATGCATGAATTCTCTACTGTGATTAGGTACTGATTAAGCATGATTTATGATGGAAGATTTTCTATTTTATCACTTGTATTTTGGGAGATATGAAGTTTATAAGTTCTATACTAAACCTACATAAATTATGCTTTAATTAATCCTAGATGCAATTTATGTCCAGATTCTGTCAAGTATTAGGTCACAGTAGTAGAAGAAATGATTCTCTGAGTCCATCAAAGCTGATTTCACTATTTTTAGAAGTAGAATGAATTTATTATGAAATTTAATTATAAACTATGTGTCACATTGTGGTATTTATTCGTGATTCAAAATTTTAGAAGCATTTTCATTACAGTATGAGATGAACATGAGATTATGAATCTAAAAAAACTGGAACCAACTAATTTGGAGATGGAACCAATTTCCTATCAATTTTAGAAGTTCCCATATTAGTTACGACTATTTATAATTACTAAAAAGTGATTGCATTATACATACTAGTTGGTCCAGAACTCAATTCATATAAATAAACTTAAGAATTTGGTGATTCTAACAAATTTTAGTTCAACTAATTCGGAGCTAAAATTGATTTACTAAAAAATTCATAAATTAGATTGTGCTTTATGTCAATTATTTTTTATACAAAATTTTAGGGATATTTATTGTACTGTGAGTGTATCATTATTTTAATCTAAAACATTAAATATCATAATTCTGTGAGGCTACTGGAGTTTGCTTCATCTAAAGGGACTATCTATGTGGCAAACAGATGAATTTTTTTGCATTTTCAGCTGTTTTTCTTCTGATCGTTCGATCGGGGTGTCTTTCATCCTGTCCGTACGCGAAAAAACTCCCGCACCGCGTGTGGAGCAATTTGTTGCATTGTCATGTGGGTTTTGTTGGCCCAGGGCCAGCAGCTCATTTTGGATGGAGACAAGAAAAGCCCATGATATTTTATCCTCTAAACATAAAAGCCCACAGCCTAGGATATTTTGTTCTGTCCAGTACAAAAGGCTCATTGGCTCACATGATCCACAGCCCAAGATGCTTTTGTCCTTTCCACAACATAATCAATTCTCCAGAAATCAGATAGTCAATGCAGCAGATGTCTAACAAAAAAATCCTACTACATTAAAATTTCAGGAGCCCAGGGGCTGACTGCCAAATGTCAAGGACTGCTACCACTCATGGCATTTGAACTAAATAATCCCATGTTCTTTAACATGTGTTTAAATGAACAAACAAAACTCATAGCATATATTGTTATAAAACTCAAAACTCAGATACCATAGCTTGTCTTATATTGATTCAGAACTATACAACGCTAGTATTTTCAAGGTTCAAAACTAGTTTGAAAACTAAGTGAATAGATATATTTGATATATTAATTAGATACCAAAGCTTTTTCCGTCGTAGCATTAGATAAATATATATCTTGTAAGTATTATTTGATATAAGACTGTTTCCGACAAAAACATAGACGTTACAATTGAGAGATTTCTATGGCAAGCAAACAACGGTACTAAGAACGATTTCCAGTGGTTAGGCTATGACCTAAATAAACGATAAACTAATTAATATGTACCAAAATTATAAAAATCTAACAAAGACAAAAAGAAAAACAAAAACACTCCATTTCTGAAACTATGCTCATTTCTATCAAAGTAAATTTTTTGGATAAAAACAAACACAAAATCAAAAATACAAAAAGAAACAAAACTTTTTCAGACAAACCTGACATTACAAAAATAAGTAGTATTCACAAAGCTGACATGACATAACTTTTTCAGACAAAACTAACAAAAATAAGTAATATTCACTAGAATTATCAGGTGATGCAGTCTTATTGCTGATAAAATACAAACGTTAGCAACTGACAAAACATATGACTCGTCAGTAGTAATTTGCTTCAGTGTTGTAATTTTCATATGCAGATTACGTATCTTTAGATCTTCATATTACAAGATTATATTTCTTTGACCTAAATAATATGATTTCTTAGTTTCTACCAGAAAGATGTAGAAAAAAAACTGGCACGATTAGCCCACCTCGTAAAGGAGAGAGGCCTTGACCACCTCGCCCATCGACATGATTAGCGTCTGGACTGCATCGCCACCTGCGACAAAGGAATTCATATATGCCTCACTGAAGACCATCAGGGTCATTGTGATTGCCTCCTCGATAGCCCTGGGAACATGCTTGCTTGCTTACTGAGATCCAGGAGAGATATCACGGCTGCCTCGCCCACCGGTGCGAGAAAAACCATGGAAGCATCCCCCACCTCCTCGACGGCGTAATGGCAGCCTCTGGTGCCGTCATCTACAGTGTCGTGGCTATCCCTCTGTCGAACCCTGCCTCACCGTGGCCTTCGGCGCCCTAATCATTGAGCAATCCAACTTAGATACAGAGTTAATAAGCTCTCCTTATGAACCAACTACTGCAAATTCTGAATTCCATTGACAAAATATATCAGAGGTCGAGTGCAATTTCATTTATTAATGAAATTCTCCCCATTATATTTAAAAAAAGAGAAAGTATATTGTATGTCAACACGTCTTAAGAATAGAGAATGGAAAACCAGCTACATGATATCACAAAATTATAGAAAGAACCAAGAGCCAGCATTTTGTTGTTCGATAACAAAATGTTAGTTTTTAACTCCAGAAATCTATTGCCTGGTTGCTTGGAAAATAAAATGTTCTGTGATAAAATAAAGGTGACCTTCCATCATCCAAGGTGCTTTACTATAATTAACTAAGCGATATAGTTCCTAACAAAGATATCAAATAATCAAAACCAACTTGCACATGCTGGGACTGTAAATTTATACCATCTAAAACAGAGTCTTGGCTGATTTGCTTGTGGCCGAGAGGAAAAAAGAACTGAAGCAGCCAAGAAGAGGCACCATCCCCTTTCCCTCCTACTCCTTGCCTCTGGCTCTACCTCCCTAACTCCATTCTAGGTGAAGCAGATTGGAGAAAAAGACACAAATAAGTAATCTATATAGCTCTGATAAAAATACCCAATTGTCATACTCAATCTACATAGCTCTAATAAAAAATACCCAACAACAAATCATCCCCAATGAAACTAGCCTACATGATCAAATATGCAAAAGGGCGGCATATTCAGAAAATTTTTTTTGCAGGAGATGGGGCATACGTAGCAGTTACTCCACTAGTTAAGGCTTAAGAGTAAAAAAAGAAGATCTGACCTTGACCACTCCAGTGCCATTATCATATACAAGACGCAAGACGCTGGATGTCTTCACCGTCAGTCATCTATCTATCTATTATCTATTATCTATTATATACTAAAAGTCCATTAAACCTCCTATAAACGCTCTTAAACCGTCAAGTGGCACCCTATAAATGCTCCTAAGTCGTCAAGTGGCATTCTAATAAATAAGAAAAATCCAACCATCTATTTTTATTTAAGTTGGTGGACCAATTATTTTGGATGGTTAGATTTGTTTTTTTTTAAAAAAGAAAAAGTCACATCTGAAATCAATGTACAAACTAACAAAATCATAGTTTTGGCATCATACGAACTACCCAGCGTATGTACTATACGTACTGTGGTACTTTTCTTCTACCGTGGTACTTCCCTTCTATTCCTTCATCTGTTATTTTCTATTTCATGAGATTAAAATCATTTTTTTAATTCAGAAAATTACAAATAGACCAACTACTAGGTCTAGCAGCTCTGCCTCCATCACAGCTTTAAACATCCTACGAGCGCTTCTAAGTCGTTAGATGGCGCAATTAAATTATATGAAGTATTAGAAAATCTTAAAAATAAAAAGCAACCAACTATCGATTTCTACTTAAGTTGATAGATACATTTAGGTTGTTAGATTTTTTTAATAAAATATCCCAAACCTCTCTCCCTCCCTTCCCACCCCCGTGTGATTTTATAAACGCATCTAAACTGCTATATGACATTAATTCTTAAATTAAAGAAAATCTTAGTAATTATAGAAAAAAGACTATTATATACTTAAAAGTCTATTAAACATCCTATAAATACTCCTAAGCCGCCAAGTGACACCTTACAAAACGCTTTTAGGTCGCCAAGTGGTACTCTTATCTGATCATCGATTTTCATTTAAATCAGTAGATCCATTATTTTATTTTAGAAGGTTAGATCATTTTTTTTCAAAAAAAAAGACACATCCAGAACCTCCCCCGTCACATACATACGAACGAGCTATCTTCATAAGAAATTAAAATCAAGATTATTTTTACATTAAAAAAACCACAAATAGACCTCCACCTGCTAGGTCTAGCAGTTCTCACCCTGTCGTGCTAAACATCCTATGAACGCTTCTAAGCTGCTACGTGGTGCTATTAAGTTAGAAAAAATACTAGAAAATGTTTAAAAAGAACAAAGCATCCGGCTATTGATTTGTTAGGTTTTTGTAATAAGAAAAAACCTAAACTTCTTGTCCTTCCTCCCCATCCTAGTGCGGTATTAAAATCTATTAAACATCTTATGAACGCTTCTAAGCTACTATATGACATTCCTAAATTATAGAAAAATCTTAGAAATTTTGGGGGAAAAAATCCAACCTCCTTCCCTCTATCATTCTTCTTTGCGGTATGCGGTGTGAAAAGCCCATTACACATCTTATAAACGCTCTTAAGATATTATGTCATTCTCTTTAACCAGAGAACGCTCTTAAGATATTACATCATTTTCTTAAGTAAAAAAATCCTAGAAATTCTAACAAGAAAACAAAACATTTGACCATCGGCTTTGACTTAAACATCCGACGCATTATTTTAGGTTGTTAGATTAATCATTTAGAAAAAAAAATCCCAAACCTCCCTCCCTCTCTGCCCGTGTACAGTGTGCGCCATTCTTTTCTCTCTATTTTTTATCTCCTTGGCAATTGAAATTAAAATTCTCTATATGGAAAAAAAACACAAATGTACCTCCATCTTACTTATATCCCGTTAGGCATCTAACGACTTTCTACCAGCTTAATTAATTTCTCTTAACATGCATATGAGGGCTATGTACCTATACAAATTGACCTTGGTACTTTTAAAATGATTTTATTAGGAGATAAATAAATATTCAAAAGAAAGATGATCATAGCATCCAAATTACACATATGATATATCTAGTCACTAATCATAATAAGTATTCATCTAGCAATATAGATAATAGGTTGAAAATAAAGATGTGTCCAGTTCAATATCATACCGATAAGCACGTGGTTTGCACCAAGGAATCTTGATATTTAAACAACCTTGAGATGGCCTTAGCAATAAATCAAGTCATTTCCATATAGGAATTAAATACCATGTCCATTTTTCTATTTTTGGTAAAACTTGCTACAGTATATTGTAAAGTCTTGACGTAGAACAATCTAGAAACATGTATTTGTTATAAGATACTTCCACTTTAGTGATGATTTGCTAAAAACACTATGACCATTAGAAATTTAGAGCGTATGCCTTAACACTATGCCATGTTATATGCACTTATATTTTTGTCTCAATTTGCAAAGATCATATTATTTCAAGGATGATTTATAGAATGAAAATCTCCAAAATAAAAAACAAAAATAAAAATGGGCATGACATAAATTGAAAATTGAACAAATGTTGCTAGATCTAAAACCCATTCCAAATAGAAAAAGTCAAATATTTTTACGAGGACTGTTAGAATGAAAAAAATATAAAAACTAAAATACAATAAATCAAAAAATTGATATTATTGGATTTATTTTGGTGTTGTAAGATATCTTTCTAGGGAGTTAAAATATCCTAAATTTTCTCATAGGAACCACTCCACTATTTCGACACAATATTTTCTCATCAATTCAAAATCGCACGATCTCAAATAATTTTATTTTATAATTTATATGTTGCAAGGGTAATTATAAGAAAATAACTAGGGTTCAAAGCACACAAAATAAGTTTAATTTTAGTTTAGAATATAATAAAAATATTTTGATAAAAAACCACCTGCACATAAATATTTATAATAAAGTTTCACTCATATTATATTTGAAGGTGCCCAGCTGCCCGCGCATATGCGCGGGCTAGCTTTCTAGTTTCATATAGAAGCTGCAACGGTAGCAGAAAAAGGAATAGTTAATACTTCTAAAAAGTAGTAGTAGTAATCTTTTTTTAATAACTTGATGATGTGTGAAAGCATTTCTTTAATTAAATCATTGAGGCATTCTTAAGCTCTAGTTTGGCTTGATTGTACTGTATGGCAAAACACATGTACATTCTGCTACTTCATAACCAATCAGGGACAGATCGTTGGACATGGATTATGGGGGTACAAACAAAACAAATCGTTATTAGTACGTATCAAGGTTAAGGCGATAAATTAAGAGAAAAAAAGGTTGCAGATCCACAGATCTAGAAGAGAAGTTATTAGGGTTAACGCAAGCAAAAAATTGGAGAAGAAAGTGTGAGGGTAGAGAGAGATGAGAAAGAGGATTGGATTGAATGGATGCTCACCACCGAGGATGCGGAGAGAGAGAGAGATGAGAAAGAGGATTGGATTGAATGGATGCTCACCACCGAGGATGCGGAGAGAGAGAGAGATGAGAAAGAGGATTGGATTGAATGGATGCTCACCACCGAGGATTCGGCGGAAGTTGACCCTGCTCTGCTCACGGAATGAAGATCGGCGCAGGCGGCGGGCGGAGCTAAGTCGCAGGGAGACGAAGAGGCTTCGAGTGGAGTCAACACAAGAATTTAGAGTATTTACCATCAATTGGAAGATCAGATGGACGATTGCAGATGGATGGTGGGCTGCTCGGCGGCAGGTGGGGTGGCAGCGGTCGGCGGCAGGGTGGTGGCGCCCGGCGTCGGCGGTGCTCAGCTGTGGCGCGGCATCGCTCTCCATCGCGACAGGGAAGGGGCAAGCGACAGGAGATGATCGATCCGATCCAAAGATTTGACAGGTGGGTGCAGGGTAAAAATGTCCATTTATATGTGAAAAATAATAGAAATGGATGAAAATAATGAAAGTGGTACCAAATCTAACAATTAGCAGCTTTAGTGATATATTATAAAGAGCATACGGATTGAGTGGTAAAAAAGTTAAGGTACGCGAATTTGATGGTAAATAGTCCAAATTCTTATGGGAGACAGGCAAACAGATTGTCTAGATGGGACCGATAACACAAGCACGAATTTTGGTCACAAAAGTCGGCTGATAAAAGCAAAAAAACAGCATGCAACTGTATAGTAAATCCCTTAATTATTTTCTTTACATTTTTGCAGAATTTAAATACTAAGGACCACTGTCAGTGACTGGCATATATGCGAAAAGGTCCTTCAGGATTGAGGTCCTAGCACGTGTTAAATCAAAATTCATTAAGAGTGATCAAGTTTTAATCTATTTGCATGCAAGTTCTTGGGTCCACATGTTTTAGACTATTTCTAATCACAGTCCTTAGTGCCTAATTAAATGCGCCCCACCTGTCATAGGCTCGGAGGAGAAGAGAGCAGCAGCGGCAGGAGCAGAGCTCGCCGGCCGGCGAGGTTCACGACGATGCCGACGCAACCAAAATTAAAGATGAAATGCAGAGGACTCCATTGCGAACCCGTCCAGAAAATGCAGATGGCCAGAGCAGTGCGTAAAAAAGTGATTCGGCAAGAATTAAATTTCAAAATATACTGTTTATTCTAATATTTTTTAGAAATATTCAGGATGAAAATTTTTTTCAGGAATATACTGTCGATCTCACTCAACTACTTCGCGAAAACGTGACGTCGTGGACGATATCGCGCGACACCGGCGCGACATCGGGCGGTCTCGCGGAATGGGATAGCAAGACCGAACTGTCTCGCTCGAGCATAGAGCGTCACCGCCGATTAGTTGAACGGTCTCGCTAATCAGGATGGTTAATTAGTGATTAATTTTCATGATTAGTGATTAATTAATTATTATTAATTTACTAATTATTATTAGTTAATAATTAATTAAGTATTAATCACTAATGAGAGTGGAGACGCTGGAGACCGCGCACTCTCGCTTTTTGTTCGGCGCGGTCTCGCTATTTCTTCCCGCGAGACCGCTCACGACGTCAGGCCATTCTCACGTAATGTTTGTACGAGAGCGATTGTATATTTATGAAAAAAAGATTACATCCAGAATATTTTTTTAAAAAAAATCAAATGAACATATTTTCAAAAGTATATTTTCAAATTTAATTCATCGTGCGGCGACGGCTTTGAGGCTGCATGTGCAAGCGAAGGTTGAGCTCGGATTAGGCATTCTTGATGCATGCATGTGTGTTTGTAGAGGTCCTAGGTACTCACCAAAGCTTGAACCCGGCACAGTGAGGTCTGAGCAACGGCAGCAGTGGAGAACATAGCCCGCCGACGGCAGACTCGGCACGGCGGCGACGACGGCTTCACTCGGCCTCCCATCTGCGCATTGGAAGAGCACATGAGGCTACCGAGGTCCTAAGGATGGCGCTTAAGAAAGAAAATAGTTGAGGGGTTCACCGGAGAAAGAGGATTTGACAACTGTGGCGGTTGGCCGGAGTTGGAGAAGATGATGCCGATCTCCAAGCTCGGCGCATCATTCCATGAGATTCTTGAGGGCTATTATAGAGGACTTCAAGGGGGTGTTGATGGTGAGAGGACTCGGCCCGGGGTGGTCTCCTCCGTTGCGCACGACGACGATGCCAGCGCCGGTGAAGGTCAGAGCGCGCTCCCGAGCTCCCATGGGCGAGGTCGCGTTCCGGTTGCTGCAGTGGATGAAACGACGCGGTGTCGAAAGAGATAGTGATCGGCATAGAAAGAGGAGTATGGAACGGGAAAGAGATGATGGCCAGCGCGGCTTGACGACGATCGGCGGCGGCTTCTCTTCCATGGCCGGCGACGAGTTTGAGGGCGACGGAGGGGCTGAGGGCTCTCCCTCTCAGTGAGCTCAGTGATGGAGTGAACAGTCTGATGGACGACGCAACTGGGAGAAGAAAAGGAGGAGTTCGGCACGCCCGCTGTCCGCGTCGGTCACACCACCGCCCTCGATCTCTCCCTCTCTCGGCTGCACCGAGTGGAATTAGAGGAGATAAAGGAAACAGAGATGAGTGAGCTCGAGTGGCTGCATTGTGGGTCCCATGCGTGGCAAACAACACTAGAGTGAGAGGGGTGGGTAGAAAATTAGGTGTAAATAGTCTTTGGTAATTTTAAGAATTAATTGTACTCCTCTTTTTTTAATTCAATAGTTTAATTTTTGGAACAGATAAATTAGGGTGGATTTTTTGGTGATAAATAAAGTAATATAGTTTCCATTTTTTCAGGTTTCATAAAAAAAATTAATATAGTTTATTCACAGTAAAATAAATAAAAATGGCTTGATTGTATCTAGCTTGAATTTTTAGGAGGTTAAAACCAGTGATATAAATTGTGGAAAATTATATTCTTGAATGATAAATAAACTAGTATTTTGTATAAACTATGTTACATACACATGTATATACAATTTGATGAGGTATAATGTTTGCCAATTTAAGTTTTGGATTAAATTTGAATTTTGACTGCTTTGCCAATTTTTCTTTCCTCCCGCACTACTTTCGTGATTGGCCCATTAGTAATAAAATTACTGTGTCTTTTGGCCTAAGAGTAAGCAAGTTACTAATACTTCACATTTCCAAATTAATTTTTTTTCTTTCCTCCCATACTTTCAAATTCTTTTTTGAAATTAAACTAAGCGTGCTATTCTCAATCGAACTAAAGTCAAACTTTCTAGTGCTTATAAATTATTATCTTTTGGTTTTATCCCATTCATAGAAAGGAGAAAAAAATGAGAAATCTTTGCCGTCCAATCTAAGAATATCATAAATTGTAAGTGGCAGAATTTTTTTCGAGGTTCTAGGAATGTTTTATCACTTCATTTTCATTCCATTTGGACCCCTGGGAAATTTGAACTTTCGCTGAAATTGTCTCTATTCATATGTATGAAATTGGCCCATTAGTAGCAAGATTACTCTGTCTTTCGGTCTAAGAGTAAACAAGTTACTAACACTTCCGCACTTCCAAATTGATTTCTTGTCTTAGTAAATGAATTACTCCTTTCAGTAAATAAATTACTCTCAGATTGTTCTCGGCACTTCTCTTAGTAAATAAATTACTTAGGATATTAGTACTCCCAATTTGTTTGCAAATTTTCTCATAGTAAATAAATTAATATTTGCACATCGTTGGACTTCTCTTAGTAAAATAAGTTACTCCTGATACTGGAGTAAATATATTGCAGATTGCACAAGGCCGCTGGTGTATTTAGTGACAAAACAAATGAAGGTAAAAAATTATGATTCATATTATTAACCTAACCACAATTTAATAATTTATTTACAAACATGAATTGTTTGATCCAGTGTCGGTGTTACATCAACGATCTGATAATGCACGCAATAATACATCGGTAGAAAAACACAAAACTAATAAAGAAAATCACATCAACACCACCCGCTAATACATATGCCGACACCGATCGATGACAACAATGTAGATCAGGGCCGACGACGCTGATTATTAACTACAAAAGGCAGTAAATCCTGAGTTCAGCTCACAAGTAGTAAATTTCTGATTTCATCTCCAACCCCACTAGCCAGCTGAAGCCTAATACCATCTTGCTGCTTTGCCATGACAGGCAAAATCACACCAAGAGAAAGCTCCACCCAATCAACTGTACAAAATCAAGAGCAGTATCAAAAAGAATTCGATGGATCGACAGATTCTACACAATTTTAGAACAAAATCAAGACCCTAATCAACATGACCATATGCAGTGAGCACTTCAGAAAAATGAATCCATATGCTCTGTTGAACCACAAAATTGCAGAGAATTCAATGAATTGACAGGTTGTACGCATTTTTACAATAAAATTAAGAGCCTAATCAACGGGACCATATGCATTGAGCAGTTGACACGCATTTACATGGATACCGCTGTAGCATTTCACCCAGTAGTATTCCAAGGTTATCGTATTTATTTTTCTGCAGGGAAGGCAATGGTGTAAAGAGAGAGTTCGTATATTTGTAATCAAGCTATAATTACTTTACCATAGTCTAAACAGTGGTTAAGGATAATGATATATGGGTAGTGTGACACACAACAAATTCATCTCTAATAAAGATAATGCCGGTGTTTCCTGTCCCGTCGATTTCAAAGGTAAAGCAAAGGTGGATAGTAAAGGTATTAACAAAAATCCTTACTGCTATTGATGTTATACTAAAGGTCATACATTGCAAGAATGTTCTTCATAGTTTTATTGTGAGGATCATGTTGGTTCTCGTTGCCTGATTTTTAGATCACATAATAAACCTTCAGCTGAACTTTGTGGTTATGCAGTACATGGTCTTGGTTTTTCTCATATTCCCCTTACAGCTGGTCAGAAGATAAAGCATGAGCCTAGGGCAGCTTTGGTTAAAGTGACTGGAGGACAAATGTCAGTGAATAATGTAATCTCAGAATTGGAAAGGTTAATTCCAGGTAAATGGAAGTAGGTGGTACAAGACAATGGTGATAATTCTTCTCGTACTATTTTTCCTTCTGCTGCTGAATTAAAATGCATGGTAGAATGGGGTATAGTGCATACTAAGATGGGGGAGACTAAAATGCAGATTGTTTAAAGGGGGTTGGTAATAAGGTTAAATATGTTATGCCAAAAGTTTGGGTTCAGTGCAAAGGTTTACCTTCTGAATTGAGGGATTATTTAATTATTTGGACTGTTGGTTCTATTTTGGGAATTACTAAGATGGTTGATATGAATTTCACTAGAAGATATGATATAGCTCGGTTACAAGTGTTGGTTTTAGATCTGTTCGATGATATTTTGTACATCTTTTTTATTTTATAAGAAATGGGGTGCGTCAAAATATTAATTCCAGGAATAACAGTACAATAGTAAAATTAGTGATTAATTATCACTAATAATATAATCTGGCATACATGATGAGAATGTTATATGATATGTGCAGTGCTGCCCAATTAATATACGGGCGTGTATATACTCACGTGTATATATATATATATATATTTTTAATGATGTATTTCAGCCAGGATAGAATGTATAAATATATACATGGGATAGATGGTTGAATAAATGGCAGCACAGCTATAAACGATATCACTGACGAAAAGAAGAAACGACGGTGGATTGATTTTGGAAATATGCCGCTGTAGCATTGTCATTAGAGGATGTTAATCATGGTGATTTGCCGGCAGTTGATTGCATGGAAACCAAATACATGTTTGCATGGAAACGTAGGAAATTCAAAAGTAAGATAGCTATCTGGATGAATTTTTCTTGCCATAAGCATCACGTACGCGTATACGAATACAAAGAAACAATCGATCCATATCACACTGGATTGGAAAGGAGTCGCCGGTGCAGTATGCTCAGAAGGAAAATATATTGAGCAGGATGGCTACTAATCGGAAATCACAGCATATAGAAAGAGATAAAATCATACAGAATCAATCAATTGGCTGGCCATATCGATCGACCCATGCACGTACTGGAACCGCCTTCCTTCACTATAAAAGGCCATGCCATTTTACACAACGAACACACACAGAAACGGAGGAACACACAGACAGAACACACACACACGAAAGTTACAGAGAGAGATACGCACCATTTTGGCCGGAGAATCTCGGCGTCCAGCGGGAACACGTGCGCTCGGCGGCCGGTGACGTTGGCCGCAGTGCCTCGGCGTCCGGCGAGGAGGCGCGTGGAGGAGGAGACGATCGCCGGAGCATGTACTCAGCCATTGCCATGGGTATAGCTTATTAGCTTTCTTTTGTTTTTTCCCGCTTTTTTCTGTTCAGATCGTCATGCATGCACAACACGGCGACGAGGCGAGTTTCTGGTGCTGCCCGGCATGCTGGAGACAGCGTCCTCTCCGCCTGTCGGAGACACTGCCGGCCGGAGATCGCATCGCTCCCTCTCATCAGAGACGTCGGTCGCCGATGACACATCTACCTGTTGCCGCGACGTCCTTGCCTCGCCGGCCACAACCTCTATCCCACGACGTCTTTACCTGGCGATGTGATGTCGCCGAGACGTTGGACGTCGTCGCCTTGCCGGTCGCAGCCTCCTCTACACTACATTACTGACGTCCGCTCGCTCTCGTCGACGTTACCATCTTCTTCGAACTCATTGGCTGGTTGCTCGAGGAGAATGCCGGCCGGAGCGTCACTACTCGGTGCCCGCAAGGCGTCACCAGCTCCAGCTATGTCGTAAGCCATCTCGCCAGAGTTGCCGGGGACATCGTTGAGCCGCCTGAGTCCGTAAATGATGCAACGCTGCCAAGCGATGCTCGCCATCATCCGCTGCTTGCCGGAGAAGGTTTTTTTTTTGTCATTTCGCCTCACCGGAGCACGCCAAAGGGAGTCAAGGCAGCCGCCAGGGCGCTATGCCGCAGAGCCGTCCTATATCGCGGATGTTGACTGTCTTGTGCATGCTATTGTATACGGTGGCAAGCCAACAAAACAAGACATGCATGCATGCTACTGTACACGGTGACAAGCAAAATGAGTTTGCAGATTCATACTCATTTGGGGCTGCTCCGTATTAAACTTCCAAGCCATGACCAATTCGGCTATTATTCGCGTTGATCATTTTACTTTTATAATCTAATTCTGATGCAATTCCTGCGTCGTTTGGTCATCCAAGCTACACAATTCCATGCATGTCTTCAACAACAATATAAACCAACACGTCGTCCAAGGCTGATGAGGCTAAACGGCAGGGCGAGCGGAGTCGACATCAAGACGACGTCACCAACACCGGCGTGCGGACCGACGAGGCCGCGAATACCGCCGGCGCCCACTCACGCACATCTACACCACCATCACCATCATGCATGGGAGAACGTGAAGCGAAGACAGAGGACGACGACCAGCGTAGCTTAATCGGAGGTATCTCACGTGTTTAACCCGCGAGAGTAATTAACCGGGTGTCTTCCGAGACCCCGGGAATTAGGAGATCACAATCGCCAAGTCAGATCCACCTTGCTTATGGGCTGTGGAGCGTATTTGACCAAGGATTCTGTATTTTTTGTAATTCTTCGAGAATTATAATAAAATGCATTTTTTCCTTCATCCACTTTATTTTTTTTGTGTACTTAGTACACTGGCACGCCCGCACATTTTATTTTATTTTATTTCCCTAGGCGGAGGGACAAAAATTTAATTTTTTTTTCTCCAAACAAGATCCATCATTAATTCCTGATGTGGTTGATGTGGTAATTGGAGACCATTTGTATGAGCTATGTTTTAAAGTGGAGCCTGAAAATGGACCTGAGGAGCCTGAACCCATGGAAATGGAAAATGACGATGGTAGAGATAATGAGAAAAAAGATGATGGTAATAATGTGCAAGATAAGCGAAAGGGAACATATGAGTCAAATCCAACTAAAGGTTCTACTGTTGACATGTGTGGTCAATCTAGTGAGAAGGGAGGTACTTCTTTGACTGCTGCACAGGTAATCCTTATGCCTGAGTCAAATGGTTTCAATATGTTTGATGTAGAATATGATGGATTAGTGGAGGATACTTCTGTGGTGGAGGTAGTTCAATCCCAGGACAGTATGGTTGAGAAACTTGCTGCTGTTCCAGAGGTGTTATTATCTCTAACTAGGAGGAGTAAGAGGAGAGCAAGTGACAGTGATCAGCATACTTTACAAAGGGCAGAGAAGCTTAAGGCTGACAGAAACTTGGAAAATCAAATTGCTAAAGGTAACTTGAAAAAAAATGATTCTTTTTTACAATTTTCTAATGATGAAATTTCTGCTTCCTTTCATAATCTTGGAATCATTGTTGCAAATAATGAGGCTAGTTTAGATGATGCTATTAATGATTTAAGGAGTGTGGAAATAGATAGACTAAAGGATCATGATAGTTCGAAGAATATTTTGGATCCTGGTTTAAAAATTGATAGTGATTTTGTACAAGATCAATTAGAGGATAATTTATTACTACAACATTTATGTAGTGAAATTAAGGATAAGGTCATGGATATGTGTGATGATTATGGCAGTACTCTACAAACCACTTCTGATTCTATGTTACCTTCTCTGGAAAAAAAATAAGAAGGGTAAAAACACTACAAGGAAATTGGCCTAGCACCACGGCGCCAAATCGTTGCGATATGGGTGTTTTCGTTGCAATACGGAGAAATCGCAAAGAAAAAATTTCGTTGGCAGGCGTTGCAAGTACCTCCGATGCGATAGGGTATCTCAACGAGTGCTCACGTGTTGCCATAAAATCGGGTTGTTGCAACGAGACAAAGCATGGGGAAAGATTGAAGAAGCAACGATATTTGGCATTGCAATAGAAATAGTTGGTGTTGCAATAGTTGTTATCGCAACAACGTTAGATAGTTGCAAACAAGAATTATCACAACGTTTCAGTTTCGTTGCAATCCTGTATATTGCAATGATATTTGCAGGTGGCAATAACACGTACGGTGTTGCAATATGCTTAAAGGATATCGCATCGATGTAGGACTCGTCGCTATACAATTAAAGGATATCACAACAAAGTAAATCGTCGCTATTCGCTTGAAGGATATCGCATCGATGTAGGACTCGTCGCTATACAATTAAAAGATATCACAACGAAGTAAATCGTCGCTATTCGCTTGAAGAATATCGCAACGAAGTTAGAGTCGTTGCCATACACCAAACGTGTATCGCAACAACATGTAACCCGTGGCTGTACGCTCGAAGGATATCGCAACTAAGTTCAACATGTAACCGGTGGCTATACGCTCGAAAGATATCGCAACTAATTATGGGTCGTGGCTATATGCTTCTAGGTTATGGCATCAACATGCATCCCGTCGCTATAGGCTACTACTATATCGCAACGAAGTAAACCCGTCGCTATAGGCTTGAACCATATCGCAACGATTGGATAGAACCATATCGCAACGAATTAGGAGTCGTCGCATACAATAGGATATGCAACGAAGCAAAATATGTCGTAACAATGATTTATTTGGTTACTGCAATAGATATATTGAAATTTTTGAGGTAGCAAACTATCATTAGTCTTACAGCCCATTGAAATAACGAGTACATAAATCTGACGATACATTGTAACTTGTCCATTCATCCATTCAACAATAAAATGTCCATAAACCCTATATTGTTCCATAACCCCTCTATTCTTTGTTCCCATGTCCACCAATCTTTGAGTCTTAGTGTGCGGCCCGAGATTGAGTTTCCTGCTAAAGACAAACATGGTTTGAACTGCATGATAGCAATAGGTTGGGCTGGATTGTGAAATGGCAATGCAAAAATTAACTTTCTTACTAGTTGCTTCCTTTTACTTGCTCGCGTTAGAGCACCAGATAGTAGTTGTTTAGAGGAAATGTATTTCGCTGCTGTCCCTTTCCCAGCATTTTAGTAAGCGAACTCTTTGTATCTTTGGAAACTTTATATTTGCCTGTAGTAGGGTCCACATTTTCTTTGATTGCAGTGACATCTCTTGTTGGGATATTCTGTTTTGTAAAGTTTGTTAAGCAATGACATATGTAATTATATATTACGACTGGAATGATTGGTCCAGTCCGTTACCTGCTTCGTAGGTGCACGATTTTTTCTCTCTCTATTGTGACATCACTTTTTGGGTCAATCTGTGTTATGAAGTATGTTGAACATTGTTAGATGTAATCATGTAATTCAATGCACAGTGATGGGTAGAAATCTTGTTCAAGGTCGTTACCTGGGTTGTAGGATACTCTTTTTCATTGTTCCCAGCATTTCCTGTAAACAAACTCTTTGCAACTTTGGAAACTGTATCTTTGCATGTCGTAGGGTTCACATTTTCTTGGGTTATAGTGACATGGCTTGTTGGGATATTCTGTTTTTTAAAGTTTGTTAAACAATGACATATCTAATTCAATATTATGACTGGTATGATTGGTCTAGTTCGTTACCTGCTTCGTAGGTGGCCGATTTTCTTTCTCTGATGTGATAACACTTTTTGGGTCAATCTGTGTTATGAAGTATGTTGAACATTGTTAGATGTAATCATGTAATTCAATGTTAGATGTAGTTAAATGCACAAAACCGTGATGACTGAATTATTTGTTCAATTCTTTACCTCATTCGTTGTTTCTGGTGCGTGAACTGGTCTTTCTTGAGTGTGCAGGGCTGTTGCATTAGTATTATTCACATTGCTCTGCTCTGCTTCTTTGTTGGAGTGTTTGAATCAAGGGTAGCCTTGGTATTTAAAAAAAGGCCTGGTTAGATATTAGTAGTAATATATGTATCATCAATCACTAAGGATACGTCTTCTCCAGACTCTCAAGAAGCATGACATAACCATTCAATTCATTACCAATTCTTTATGATTTTAAAATGTATTATGAACAGAGCATGTACACATATTAAAAAATACAGACAATATGAATGTATTACCTCCTGTGTCAATGGTTGTTTACTCTGCTCCGACATCACTTTTTGGATCTCCTTCATCAATTCATCCCTGAAAGAGGCTTTAAGTTCTTCCTGATTTTGCGTGTTCCTTTCAAGTTCATCCATTAATCTCTGAACCTCACGATCTTGTTCTTCAACTATCTCGTGAAGTTGGTGTTTTGTTGGTTTCCCAAAGTATCCGTGTCCATGTTTCTGTGTTGATTTTGTTCCTGTTGTTTCCTTGTATGTGGTTTGGAAAACATCGTCTTCTTGACCCCCAAATGTGACACTTCTTGATCCTTCATCACCCGCCTCATCTGAATCTGTCATAGCCAACTTCCTTGCTGTATTATTCTGATGCAAAGAAAAAAAATGTAAGACATCGATTTTGGTAATGTTGCGACTCAAATAATATCTTGTTATGTGCATTGAAATTACAACTCACGTAAATACTTTCAGACATCTTATTTGACCATTTTCCATGCCTCGTGTGAGTAGACTTCCAAAGTTCCAGAACACCTGGCTCAGCACTAGTTTCTTCATCTCTCTACGAATGAAATATTTTGCATCATTAGTATTCATTTGATTATTGTTTTGTTAGTTGATCTGAATGTAAAACATATTCACCTGTTCCCAACTACACTGGGAGAATGTTTTGGAACCATAAGATGCATGGTTTTCATTTGTTGCCTATTCGTAGAGTTCTGGGTGATGACCTTCTGCACAGATAAGACACGTAACGTTCAACAATTACCAAGTACAATCTGCGCAAACGCTTGTGTTATTAATTGTACAAAAAAGTGCCTCACCTTGAATTTTTTGGATCCAAAGTACATTATCTATCAGGTAGTGCCACTACACAATGTCCAAGTCTTGAGGCTTATTTTTCATTCTGTCTTCATAACTGTCATATGCCCTATACGTAGCACTAAAAGTGAATCGCCATCGTTTATATCGCTCTTTGGCAATCTTCCATATCATCTGCCTAGAATCATCATTCTGTGGAATGTCCCATGTACTCCGTTGGAAACATTACATTCAATTACATTGAGAACATAGGTGCAAATTGAAAAATTCATTTGCATAATAGATAAAAAAGAATAAAGATGTGGCATATACATACCATTACACAATCTGCAATTGAATTCTTGACATCTTGCTTCACATCTTTCCACTTTCTAACACCAATTAGTGGAGTCTTTAACCTTGTGTACATTACCACTTCATCCACAAATGTACACCTATTGTCTCCACATGGACCACCCAGTTTTGCTAAAAATTCAACTTTAAGTTTCTGAGAAGATGACTTCAACCTCTTCGCCGATGCAGAAAGCCCTTTCAAGGTACCATGGCCAACTTGCTTGCCATCTACTTACAATCACATGAGAAAAGTTCATACAAAGGATTAACTGTTGATTCAATTGCAGCAATGAAGGTAAAAATTTAAAGAAATATGAACTGAATATAACCTTGTATATGCTTCGTTATTTTCCTAGCATGAGATGGCCATTCTGTTTCTGGCATGTCACTGCTGCCATTGCTCTCAACACCATCACGTGATTCTTATTATTGTTAATATAAGCTTTGTAAGCCACTGCCAAAAAATGTACACACGTGCACTTTTTATATTGTCAAAAGTAATTATATTAGAAATAATAAGTACTCTAAAAGAAAAAATACATACTAATTTGTTTCAGAAGCTCTTGATCCCTTAACCATTCAGTATAAGTTTTAATGGTTTCGTCCCTGTAGTCATCGTATAGATCTGCGAGATACCAACAAAATTATGTAAGTAAATAATACAGGTATAGATATGCACAACTTGCTACTACAATACAACTAGCATATATACCATGAACAGTTTCATCGTCCTCTTGAATTGATGCAAGCCATTCTTTGTATGCATCAACCTCATCATCATCATTATCATTGTTGTCATCATCATCACACTCTTGCTCCCTTGGTCGCTTCAGAGGTGTAATGTTGACATGTCATTCTTTTACTTGTTGTGTAGCCAGTACTAACCTGATTTTCTTTTCTGGAGCTACGACCCTAATCATGCATTCTGCATCTCTTCTATAATCAATTGCCTCAAGGCTTGCTATATCATTTCCACATCTCTTCTTGTAGTACAAGTAGTCGCGCAAGCCAAACCGTAGCTACTCTTTGATACTTATCAAAGTTTCAAATCTTATGTTACCCTTGTCAACATTGGCTTTGACCCAGCGCTCTTTGGACCCCTTGCAGTTGATCCATACCTCCCATATCACACCTGTCAACTTGATGCTATTTGTATGGAAAACAACCCTTACGATAACATAGTAGGAATATCAAACGTTGATTTACATGAAAAAAATATATTCAGTACACTTCTAGTATTCTTATATGGTAACATCAACAGACGAGAAAAACAACTCTGTTTTATAACATCAAAAAATGAAAATATCAATTAGGCGCAAAATGCAGCCCTCCTTATTAACAAATTTGCTGACCTCATTTAGTACACACTAGGGCAGTGTTTGGCAAATGGCAAAGGGAAATAATTTCACACCCATCTTTAAATCCTAACTATACATTCTCAATCTTCCATTTAATCCTAACCCATCATTGATTTTCCCAATCCCAATCCAATCCCATATATCCCATTATCCAATCAAACCCTATGTTAACATGAACATACGAAAGATGAGCACATGAAAGATGCGCACTAGTTGGAAAAAGAGTAATATCGGTCGAGAAAAACAGATCAATTATAGGATGATACTCACCTTTGGCTAGACAGGTCATTCAAATCCTCTTCTTCAAAAATGACGTCGGCGTCCTCGACTATTGCCGTACGTCCGATGGCATCTTCTGCCTCGCTGGTTCGGGACTTCGAGGTCTGAGACAACGTTGGAGACTCGATCTGGATGCAGAAGCCGCTGGCTATGGAAGAGAGGCCGGCTAGAGTCACGCGCCCTCCACAGATCGTCTCTGCCGCCGTACGCACGCGGCCTCCCCAGACCCTATTTCCAAACAGAAGAGCGCACACGCCGTGGGATTAGGTGCGAAGGTGTGGAGCCGGGCTAGTTAATTAAGGGCGGTTTCATTTACTAAGTAATTATCTAGCGGGATGTGAACAAAAATTCAAAACCTCGCGGAAATTTTGGAGGGAACGATTCCAATCGCTTAAACTTTAGGCACAATATCTGATTTTTATTTTAGTTCAACTAGGGATCGTGCACGTGCAATGCACGTAATTGCCAAAATGAAAGAAATGAAACATATTGTCCACAAAATATATAAAAAAAAGTGGTGTTCATTAAAACATTATTAACTTCAATATGTGCACCTGAATCCTGTATCAAGCTGAAAGCATCATCAAGTTTTGTTAAAGGTTTGTCATGATAAACAGAGTAAAAATTGACCTCAAAGGTACCGTCACTGTATGCAAACTTCATTTCCAAATCTCTCTTCCAAGAAAATTTTTATGGGGGCAGCATAAATTTGGTAATAAATCAACCTAGTTTGTGAAAGCACAATTTTGCTAAACATCTGTGTCAAAACATAAGTATTATGAGTTAGGCAATACTAATCACAAAAGTATAAGCAATTAACAATCCGAGAGTGTAGAAACAGATACAACAGTTAACAATTAACATTTTCATCCAGTATACATAAAAAAATAGAGTAATGATATATAAAGATAATTACAACACTATCTAGTCTGTCATATGTAACAAGTATAATTATTAGGAACTATCATGAGTTCACAAAATGGATAACATCACATTAGAATCCGTAATATCGAGCTGATCACAAAATTTCGATAATTCTTGCTGACTCCTACACTTATTCTCCAAAAAAAAATCAAGTCATTTGTTTTGCATGCTCCCAACCAGTTGCATTAGGATCCAGCATTATTCATGCCTCTAATATTTCATCACAAGACATCATATATTACCACTGGGGAAAACTGCAGATATAAACATAAGATAGATAAAAAACAATTATACTGATCAACCATACATTACACATATCATATCACAAAATAACTGTTCATCATCAAAATGACATGACACAAATGTCCACCATCACAAACAACAATCTAAACATTCATATTAACAAGAAGCTTCCATTTCTAGCCTGGTGCATCTTCTTCTTTCTCCACACCGGCTGGACTGAGTTACCTATTCAGAGCAACCAGATTGGGCTTTATTACAACCCTGGGGAGATGATGTAGACTCCACTGGCCAGCCAGTTCCGAAGCTTCTGTGGGCACCCCTGCAATGTTCTCATGTCAAGGTTGTCCCATAACAACCTGACCCATAGGATGGTCCTGTCCCCAAGCAACTTCTACTGCCTCATCTGCAGCCTGCTGTTGCTGAACCAGATCATCCCAATCTCCAGGTCCTTGCACATCAAACCCAACACCATGGTCATTAGCAACTCCATCAGGGTTTGGCTATGGGCCCGCTGGAGCCAAATCCTCGTCGGGGGGCATATTAATAAAATCCCCTTCTAGCAAGAAGACTGAAACAGTCCAAGATTGCCCCCATCCATTGGAGCCTACAGGATTATGCAACACAATCTTCCTGGGAACCGAATCATTATCCTTGAAGATGACTCTTATGAGAACTCTACCTTTGATTTCATCCCTTTCTAACCAAAAAGTGAGTTTGCCAGAAGAAGCAGTTGCCAGATTGATATTGTGCCAATCAATGAAGTCAAGAGGAAAATCCAAGAACATAAACCAGCCCTCTCTAAGATATTGGCTTGCCCTCCAATTCGGACCTTGGTCATGCTTAACAAAAGATACTGAATGAACCCCATCATACGCAACAGGGGGCATACGAACCAGGGCATCCCTATGCCTAACTGACAATAGTTGAAACATGCCAACAGCAGAAGAATGTCGAAAGCTATTACGAACCTCAAACAAAAGATTTTGCTCAATGTGCTCCAAGATGAGGCCTCGATGATGATCCCAATCCTGCTCCTGTAGATCCGGCTGCACAAGTGCCAAGCAAAAATCTTCATGTCGACGTTGAGGATGATGCGCCATGGTGAGATCAATACGAGCAATACGAAGGTCACCACCCAAGTGGACCACAAGGCCTTCATCGAGGAAGCGATGGGGATTGGGGTTTATGTCCGCCATTGGGGATAGGGAAAAAATTGGATTGGAGATTGAACTAGTAGGTTGCACAGTGTTTGGAGTAGATGAAAGGTTTCTGGGAGAAACCACCGTTTTATCCGCTGCGCGGTTATTTTTTCTCTCCAGACACGAGTAGTTATGTTTTATACTAGTAGATGGTTTGCACCTAAAAGTTGGCTATACAATCCAGATCCTCCTCTGCAGACTGACATGTGGGACCGGGAGTATGTGGGGCGCACATGTCAGTGAGCACATATGTAGGCCCCCAAAATACCTGCCAACATGCCATCACAGGAATAAAAACGGGGTTGGATGCCTTTTTGGCCTCTTTAACTTCTATAGTTGTGTGCAATCATGTAAGATCTTTCATAGATTGGCATATCCTATACATACTTATATAGTTCATCCCCACTAAGTGTAGTTAAATCTATTTCTCCCTCCTCTCATATATAATTCATAACTATAAATAATTTATGTTTCAATTGTTTTTTTGATGTTTCACTCGTTGAGATATAATGTTCGACTGATATCTTCTTTTGAAGATTTAATAACAACGAATAGAATGGTTTCGTAAGTTTGTGGAATAGAAAAGCAAATTATCAAAAAAAAATCGCTTGAAGATTGAGAAAAATGTAGTTTGGTTTTTGGAAACAGGGACTACACTTTACTCCCTATCACATGTCATATTTGAACTCTAATTTGGAGTATTCAACATGGACTAATAACAAAATAATTGCATATAAATGACAGCTAATTCACGAGACAAATTTTTTAAGCCTAATTAATCGATATTTACCACATATTCAATGTGGAAAGGAGAGAGAAAAAAACCAACTGCATGCATATACTAAGTGGTAGAAATGGGATTAAGTTAACCCTTTGCAACTTCTCGTACATGTGAAAATCTATGTCATGTACTAGCTACCTCCGTCCCAGAATACTTGGCGCTTTGAGTTTTTGTTTGTAATTTTTGATCTTTCGTCTTATTCAAAAAATTATGGAATTTTTATTTATTTTATTTGTGATTTGCTTTATTATTAAAAGTACTTTAATTATGACTTCCCCGTTTGTATATTTGGACTAATTTTTCAAATAAGACGAAAGGTCAAACGTTATAAGAAAAAAGTCAAATTGACCACTAATTTGGGACGGAGTACTCTTTCTGACCCAAAATAACTAAAAGTATGATACGATGTCACCCATCCTAGTACAATGTGGAGAAAAGTTTTTGCTTCGGAACTGACCCATAAATAGTACTCCAGTTATTTTGGGAAATTGTGGAGTATAGGTTGAGTGAGCACACTTTCTTGGGTCAGAGGGAGTACTCCAGTTATGGTATACTACTTCAATATGAATGCAAACAAGTGATGTCAGAATCCTCTGCTTTTATCTGCATGGCATTTGGTCACTGATAAGTGGCCCAAGATATTATCGGGCCCACATGTAAGTGACAATTTACGTGACTTCCAACGTAAAAGGATCCCGAACCAAATCGGTGGGACCCACTTATGAGTCACCCCAATAAGTCAATGACTGCGAACACCATTTTGCCCCCCATTTAATGCATAATTAATGTGTAATAAGTTCCATGAACTACTCCAGCTTAGTTCTAATAATAAAACCTTAATTAATTATTCTACTCCTCCCCAAATACAGTACAGTACAAATTATGTTTCCTTTTCTCTCAGCGATACTAATTAACAACCGCCTCTCCATATCGTCTCCTTTCCCAGTCTCCTGTTTCATCACAGAATAACGCACTTGTCGCGGGATTATGTGCGATGTTTGCGGGCTGAGTTACTTCATTAAGGGCGGTTCAATGAACTAAATAACCAAATATGTGGTGTGATGTGAAACAAATATCATAACCGCCCGACATTTGTTGTAGGGAACGTGCCAACAACTAAAAGGTACAATGCAAATTGATCTTTCAAAAAAGATCACTTGTACACATACTAAATTTATTTTACAAAACTATTACAAACAATGATATCAACAATTTGATATAAGTATATGGAAGTTACAGAAAATCTATATGTACTCGCAGCGTCACACGTAGTGTTAGTAATAAGAGTTTAGTAGGACAAAATTTAGTACGTATGGACATATCCTTCAAAAATTGTTATTTTGTTGGTGATTTTGAATGTTTAAAATTTATTTCACTAGATGTTTGACCATAAATAAGTTGAACTATGTGATCATGATCGTTTTGACCATACAGGATGTAGCAAGCTGCATATTTGTAGCAAGCATGTCAGTTGTGACCAGGTATTCATTGTGTAGTATGAATTGGCTATTAAATTGATTATACATGTTTTAGAGCCAGTAGTTGAATATTAAAGTTGCTATAATATGATGCAATTTGAATCAACACGTCATGTGAATTAAGTGCAAGTTTAATATTATAGCCAACTACTAGCTCTAAATCATCTGTAGTCAATTTAATAGCCAATTCATACAATAGTTACCTATAAACATATACTACGTACTATACTTCTAATATATGGTCCCAACTGTCATACACACATTATGTCTTAGAGTCTGTGCTACAATATACTACACTTTTAATTGACTCGGAGCATTATGTATTAGAAGTAATTTAGTCACCCCCAACAAAGTAATTTACATATATAATCCTAGTTCTCTGACCTTCGAATGATAGCCAACATGAGTACAGCTTGTCTACAGTCGACGTGTAGTCCTAGTTCTCTGACGTTAGAACAGAGTCGCTTGTTCAAACTAACTCGAGAGGCTAGTCAAAATAGATACATACATTAATTGGAACTATCAATATGTATAATTACATATATTAATACGATTGGAAAATACTACCTCCGTCCCATAAAAATTGTATTTGTAAGAAATTAAGGATGGATTAGTACGATAGATAAATAAACACTATAACCTTATATATGTAATGAACACAATACATGCACATATTCCATATATAAACTTAATTAAAAGGAACATGATGGAAGGCATGGAAATTGCAAGGAAAAATATATTCTGATGGAAGGAAATATGTAGTAGTAAGGTTGACACGTTCGGCCCAGCACTGTTCTAACCGCCAGGCGAAGAGGCGCTGGGTGACCATATCTACTCCTTCCCAATCTCTGATTTCTGTTTCCTTCTCTCTCAGTGAAACTCACGCCCTCATAGCCCTCAATGCCAGAACTACTCCATCTTCTTCCTCCAGCCCTTCGTCCTCAACAACCACAACCCTAGTCACCTCCAATGCTGGCGAATTGATCATGACGGACCTTCCTGACGAACTTCACTACCCACAATACTTTCTCCCACCTGGCCTACAGATTGAGGAACATTTGTTCCGTGCCGCAAGAGCGGATGTTACTGTTCAAAAACCTCCCACCAAGCGTCACGAAGATTTCATGGCGGTGCTGGTGGAACCACAACCTCTAGAAGGGAACATACAGGACCTAATCAATTAGGTTGTTCACATCATCAATCATCAGTACTGCTTTCAAGTGGTAAGAACTATCAGGTTCCCTATTGCGCTCTGCCTAGTCCAACTTACTTCAGAAGTGCGGAGAGATGCTTTGCTTGCTGGAGACCCCATGGTCTTGAACAATGGTGATTTCAATGCTCGGTTTGTGCGTCCTGATAATCTAGATAATAGGCGTAACTGTCCATTCAGTAGGGAAGGTTGGATCATGATTCTTGGTATTCCCCCTGATTTTAGAAATGAATCCCACATTGAAAGGGTAGTAAACACTTTTGGCAAACTTATTCGTTGGGATCAACGTGATCTGGTCCTGGGAAGGGTTCTGGCTAGGTGCTTGTACTCCGATCCCAGTGCTATCCCGGGGAAGATTGTAATGGAAAACCCAGCTAACAAGGGGGGTTATGGGGAATCTTGGACTCTACAGACCTTTGTTTTGAATGGGGAATTTACTGATGTGTTCCCTATGGATGAGAATCTGCCACCTACGTGACAGGAGACTCAAGATCTGCAAATGCAAATTGAACAAATCCAGCTTCAAAACAATGCTCTGCAAGTCAAGATTGAACTACTGCAGTATGAGAACAATGCTTTGGAAGTTCAGATTGAACAAATCCAGCATCATCAGCAAGCAGATGTTCATGAAGAGATGCAACATGACTCTACATCTATTGGTGATTTCTCTATGCAGGACACAGCTTTAGTGAACAACATGGATCATGAAATTCAGTTGGTCCAAAATAATCTGCAGATAATCACTTACCAGGCCCCAGTTCCTTGCTTCCCTTTCAAGAGTCTTCCAACAGAAGTGTGCGTATCTGTGGCTGAAAATATATGCTTGCCTCTCATCATAAGCTGTAATCCACCACTGCTGAAACAACATATAGAATATCACTTGTGGCTTGGTTTCAAGCCTTGTCTACCTGTACAGATACCTACAAGTGTGTGGAATATGGCTTTGGGTTTAAGTAAGGATCATGTGGTTTTTGTAAGGCCTGCAAAGCGTCGACAGGTTGATGCTGAGCAGACAGAGGTGGTCAGAAGGGCCAAACTTCTTCATGGCACTGGTAACTTGAGAATGAGCCCAAGCTGCTCGGCCCAGGGAGAGAAGTCTGACTTGAACCAAGAATCACCCAAGAAGAGGTCTGGAGTTCAACCTGAGCCTCCCACTGCCCAATCTGATGATATGAAGAATTCCATCCAGCCTGCTTCCCCAAACTTTGTTGAAGATATCCAAAATGTGGATGACGATGTAAGTGATGTGCTTCCTGAGGATGTCAGCAAGGTAATAGTCTTAGATTCTGATGATGAATAGATATATCCTCTGAAGTATTCAGGCTCTGCGTAGCCCTTTTTGCCCTGACTCTCTATAGGGCTGTAAAGTTTATTTTTGATACAAACTTAATGCTTAGTACTATTCAGCACTATGCAATTGGTGCTATAAGGCCGATTATCGAAACTATATGTTCAGTACTGCTTTTATCTTATGTTAATTTGATGCAACCAAATATATTTATGGTCCTTATGGTGTGGGTTATTTCATGTCATAGTATTGTTGATCAGAAATGCATATTCATGGTTGACTTCATTTTTATTAGGGCTGTGGATAATATAACCTTACCAGGGGGGTTACACTAATGATATGTTCATATTGGGGTAAGTTTTGAGAGATTTTGGTGTAATTGAACTGGCAATGAAATACATTGTAACATGCAAATTCATTGATTGAAAATTTGAAATTATATTATGTGGAGTTGTAAAATTGCAAAAATACATGTAACCTGTAAACTTGTTGCCCGGCTAAACTGAGACACGCATTTACCATATTTCCTATTAATAAGAATTAAGTTCACCAAATTTAAGAGAACGAAAAAAAAAGAACCACTTGATTGGGACTCAAAAAAAGAATTAAATGTTTATGTTATGACTCAAAATATAACATAAGAATATTGTCGCGTGCGGAAAAATACCTTTTCCAGAACGCTAGTGTATTAATCCCCGTCCCAGGAAAAGCTGGGGTACACCACACAAACAGGATACAAAAGGCACATCTTTATTATATCGATAATATTTACATTATTACAAAGGCACTTCAGGCCTGACAAACAAAAATAAACAGCAGCGGACTAGCGGGCCTACGGCTCCATCTTCACAGGCGCTCAACTGGGGTATAAGCCAGGACTCCACCTAGGACTTCTTCTCCAAAGCTTCTCCAAAGACAAGGCTAGGACTCAACTGAAGGGGGGAAAGATAGAGCAAGAATGAGTACAACCACAGTACTCAGCAAGCCACACTGGGAAATGCATGATTAATGCAAGGGGGTACAAGGGGATAATAATAGGGGTTAGGTTTTGCAGTAAACAGCATTTAAAAGTCACTTAGTTGCCCAAAGCTATTTTGTAAACATGATCCTAGAGCTACACAATATTATTAATCAAGGCCGTGAACCCACACGAACCTGCCTTAACCCAAGGCCTACGATGATTCAGACCGAACTGGCCACCAGACCCAAATCCCAGCTCGTCCCAAGCCAACCCAGGCCAACCATTCCACATTTTAGTTATTAAGCAAGTTTTAAGAAGTAAACCTCTAACTTGGGTACATTGCTAGGCTTGCCCATAACCGAGGGCGCGGTTTTTCGAATAGATTATACTCTGATCAGAGGTGTACATCTTTACCCACAAGACACATCTTTACGCCACATTCCACGGCCGTGGAACCCGTCATAAAGGATGTGACATAACCCCTTTACCCATCCTAGCCGTGACAAAAGCACCGACCCAACCCTGCCTACGGCCGGAACCCCCGAGACAGGTAGGCAGGATTGAGCCCCTAGCAGCAGTACACCGGCCCTGTGCCATGACATCTCGACTACCAAGCCACAGCCCATGTAGCCTTCATTTGCCCTAGAGATGTCCATCGAGCCCCGACTTTGTCCATCTCCATCCGTGTACTCTTGCCAGGACTAGACTGAGCACCCAGTTAAGCCTTACCAATTAGACATGTGGTTAGTACGGTAGTGCTTTGCAACAGAGGCCCGATGTCACACCCTAAAAATCTCAATTATATAAATTATTGTGTAAATGGAATTTTAGAAATGATTTTTAAAAGCCTTGAAGAAAAGATTTAATTGTAAATAATAAATTCTAATATAAAATTGGGCCAGATAAAATTTCATTAAATACTTTGCTTAATTCTATAATTTCTAGATTTTTCTGGGAATTATTTGAGCTAAGGAAGTATTTTTAATAAATGGAATTGCATTTTATGAATTATTTAAATAGAAAAAGGTTTTAAAAAGTCTTCTTTTGGCTTTGGGCCGAAAGTCGGCCCAAAACCCCCTTCTCTCTCTTCGGCCCAGTCCGGCCCAGCCCAGCCGAGCCGCCGCGCGCGCGCGCGTCGCGCAGCCTCTCCCTCTCTCTCGCTTGCTGACAGGTGGGGCCCGCCTGTCGGAGTCGTCGTCTTCGTCGCGCCGGCCGCGCCCGAAACCCTAGCCGCCGCCGCCCTTTCCAATTCGGCCGCCCCTTTCCCGATCCGGTGCAATTGTTTGGGGGGAAACCTTCGCCGTGATCTCCTCTACCTTTTTCTCTTTGGAAGCATCGGCCGATTCACTTTGGAAACGTGGGGATTCGAGCTCGATTCGGAGTCGGCGAACCCTAACCTTCCATCGCCGTCGCCGGGCCGTTGTGGGCTTCGCCGCCGCATCCCGACCCCTATAAAAGGTTCCCCGCACTCTCCTCTACCCTCCGCCGCCCTCGCCTTCGCCTCTCGTCGCGCGAATTGCCCTAGCGCCGTGCACCCGTGCGCCGCCGTTGCCGCCGCCGCTCCAGCCGTGCACCGCCGTCGGTCCGGTCATCGCCGTCGCTCGGGGAGCTCGCCAACATGGTCGCCGTCGCGTCGCCGTCCTCGTCCGACCCTTCGCCGCCGCTGTTCTTCGCCGGAGAACCGTCGCCGTCGACAAGCCAAAGACCGCCGCCGCTTCAACCTCGCCGCCGTCGCCGTCCGGTCGTTCTCCGCCGCTTCTTTGGTCGCCGGTGAGTTCACCGCGATGCCCGCGTCCTTTTGGTGTCCTCCGTTCGCGCCGCCGCGCCGTCGTTCGCCGGCGAGCACGTGTGTCCGAGCCGCCGTCGCCGCCGTCAGTCGGGGATGACGTCAGTGCTGACGTCATCAGTGCCGTCACCCGTGAGCCGCTGTGGACCGATGGATCTCGACCGTCCGTTCGGATCGGATCGATCTCACCCGTCCGTTCCCGTAGACCGCAGCCGTGGACCCGGTCCACCGTAGACCCGAGCCCGCTGACGCAATAAAGCCCCTTTTTCTTTTCAAAAATAATTCATTATTGCGTCATAATTCAATTAAAATTTATATAAATGATTTAAACCGATTAAATCTTTAAAAATTCATAACTAATTCATCTTAGCTCGGATTTAGTTGGTTCAAGTCTCTAAATTTTTCTAAAATTGAGATCTACATGTTAAAAATATCCACATGTACTGTTCATGCTTGCTTATGTGCTGTTTTGGTGTTTTTGTTCTTTTCCGTTTAGAATCCGACGTTTCCGGAGAGTCCGCTTTTGCAGGAGAAGATTTAGAAGAATTCCAAGGCCAACAAGGCAAGTCACACAGATCCTAATCGATCCTTTGAGCATATTGATCCCGTTTAAAGCTATTGTTTTTATTCAACTATTGCATTTATTTTCGAATGCCATTGGGTGGAAATAGCCTATTGTTTGTTATAGCCCTTTTGTTCTTGATTATCCTATTCCTTGATACCTTGGGTTATTATAACTTGACTAGTTGAGCATTATATTGGTTCGACTAGATGATTAGATGTAAATGCTTAGCCATGCTTAGAAACATTAGCACACTAATGGGATAACTTATGATTCACTATTATTTACTGATGGCTTAATGATAGTTCACGATGGTTAATCGTGATTGGTTAATTAATTAATGTGACAACTAAAACCTGATAATGGTGGGTTGTGAGTACATGGTTTTGATGGTCGTGCTCATGACAATTAAGGACCGGTTCACGAACTTCGGTTGTGAAACATTAACCGTGCCAACCACAAGCCAACGTGGGCAACGGCTTTACCTTTTACATAGCATAGTTCATTATGGAGCACCAGACTGAGAAGTGGCGGAGATAAGCCCACGGGGGTCGCTGGGGAGTCCATGCCTTGTTTATAAGGGGGTGACTATGATCCGGGAATGGTGCACTGTGGTGGATTGTGTTGTGTGAGGGGTAATGTCACAGCTCCTTTCCGAGGTACCGTGGTGGTACTGAGGCACATGGTGACATGATGTGGGGCTGTGTCTTGTGGGTACAGTGGTACACCTCTGATCAGAGTAAAACTATTCGAATAGCCGTGCCCGCGGTTATGGGCTGGTCTAACAATGTCTTTCGTGATTAGTCTCACCATTCACACCATAATGAGAGATGCTATAACTGGTTATAATTGATTAGCTCCTGGTTTGGAATGGTATATTCCTGGTTTGGAGATTAGAACTGTGCAGCCGGGGTTGGTTGTACTAAATGGTTGGGCCTATACAACAGGGTATGTTGTATAGTGTTGGATTAATACTGTTTAATTAATACTCTACTGCTTTATTAAATTCTGAAATATTCTTTAAATGCTGTTTATGCAAAGAAGCCTATATTATGCCATCCTTGGTTATCCTGTGCACTTGCATATTTGCTGCGTGGCTTGCTGAGTATGTCATATACTCACCTTGCAATCATTCATCAGAGGAAGAGTTCTACAGTGAGGCTGATGGTGGTGAAGGTTTGGCGTAGTACTTGTCAAGCTGCCTGTGGAGTGGAGTCGTCTGCGCTGTTTATTTCTTTATTTTCCGCTGCTTAGATCTTTATCGTTTGAGAGGAACTATCCACCTCTGTAATGACATTTTATTCGCATATTAATTAGAGTAATAATTGTACTCTATTATCAATTTGTTATTGTGTGCCTCGGCTGATTCCTGGACGAGGGTTTACGCACATGTAAGCGTTTGGAATTTTGGATAGAAATTCCGGGCGTGACACCCGAAGATCGGTCCTTACGATGGACGAGGTGCTCCTAGCAAAACCATGCACCTCGAGCCCAGCCTAAAACCATTTTGGGGGTTTTGAATAGAGGGGGAGGTGTGTGTCCAATTCCAACTTAAGCCAACCATTCCCTACTATCCAAAATGATATGAGAACTCCCAAAGTCTAAAGTTATAAAACCACCTAATGTTGCCTAATTAATCAGCGAAGCATCTACCTAAGTTCATACTAGTGGAACCTTGAATAGAGTACCCACTAGTTGGGGTTTTGTTTATCCTAGGGTGAAGGTAATAATAACAATAGCAATAATAATAAGGTCATAACAAAGGTAAATAGGCATGGCTAAATAAAACAGTGATAACGCGGGAATTTAAATAAAGCGATAATGCATTAATTTAAATCAAAATAATTTTATAAAGTGGGATTCAATATGCTCAAGGATGATGTGACTTGCCTTGCGAACCTTCGGCGACGACCGCGAACCACGCTTCGGGAACCTCCGGAACGACAAAAGCTACACGAAGCACACAAGCAAAGCTACAAGCCTATAAAGAAGCAATAACAATACATAAAAAGAAAGCACATGGTTCTTTAGATTATAACAAACATTAGGAGACTTGAACGAGTCGATTCGGGGTTCGTATGACCAAGATATGGTCATCCGAAGTTTAATGCTGTTATATGGAGATTTGCGGATTATTATAATTAATTTTGCAACTATAAAACTTGTGTAAGCGCTAGCGTGGAAAAGACAGGAAGGCTACGCTGTTGACATGCGGACCCCACATGTCAACCTAAGGGACCACGGTGGACCGGGTACATAGAGACGGTCCACGGGTCGACGGAAGCGGACCTCGTGTATCAACCGAGGCAAGTGGTCAACAGACGGACTCTACTAAACACCACGCGGCTGCACACGTGGAAACCACGCGGCTACCGAGCGAGCACACTAACACGGTCACCACACGCACACACGAACGACTACCGACACCAGTACACGGGTACCGGGGTCGACAACCGCACAACGAGCACGGGGCAACACCGAAAGGATGAGGACGGGGCAGCGAGAGGACGGATCCTTACCACCACGCGACGAGGCGTGGGAACGACGACGACAAACGGGCGCGGCGGAGACGGCTCAGGGACGGCCGAAGCGAACGATGGGGGAACGACTTCGGCGGCGATCCTTGGACGAAGACGAGACGCGGCCGGCACGAAGCTTGATGACGTGGAGCCGAGGACGAAGACAACGACAGGGCTGCAGCAACTTGACGGAGCGCGGGCGACAAACGGACGCGGCTTGACGGCGGGACGAACGCCACGATGACCGGAACGACAAGAGGACGACGACGACGAACAGCGAAGGGGTTCGGATGGAGGGGAGGTGATGCCGAGGACGACGTCGCCGGCTCGCCGCTGCGATGCTGGAGGCGGTGGTGGCGCAGCCGACGGTGCACGGGTGGAGGAAGGACCGACCGGGGGAATTCCGGCGAGGCGGATGGAGAGGCCGGCGCGGCACGGCGGTGTTCCGGCGAAATTCGGGCGACGTCGTGGCCTGGCCGGGGAAGAGGACGGCGTTCCGGTGCCGGGAGAGGTGGTGGCGACATCGGCCGGCGCACAGGAGATGCCGCAGAGGTGGCCGGAGGTGGAACAGTGGCGACAACGCCACTGTTGCCGGCGGGGGCGCTCCTCCGGGGGTCTCCGCGCGAAATGGAGGGCAGGCCGGGGGAGAGGAGGCTGCTGCGACGCCGAGGGAGGCGATGGCAAAGCCGACCGGAGCGCGGGCGAGACGGTAGGGGCGGCTGGAGATGGCCGGCGGCATGGGAGAAAGAGGATGGCGGCGAGGAGAGGTGGTGAGGCCACGGGAGAACGCGGGACGGGGCTAAAACTGGAGAATGGATCGAGGGGGTTCCATTTTATAGCGGAGGGAAGCGAGCCGAGCAGGGGAGGAGCGAGGAACGGCGGCGGAATTGGCGCCCGGCGGCCATGGAAGGCGGCCATGAATGGCGCAGCCGTTCCGGTCAAAATAGTGCACGATTAATGGGGAGATTAGGGGGAAAAGGGAGAGGAAGGGAAGGGGATTAATTCCCCCCAATTATTTTTGGAATCCAACGCATGAATCGCACGGATTCGAGGGAGGAATGAACTAGGGTTTTCACGGGAGGGAGAAGAGCCGAGCGGGAGGAGGAAGACGCGCCTGGCAGGCGGGTCCCACGCGGGGCGCGCGGTCAGCGCGTGCGGCGCGTGCACGCGGCTGGCTCGGCTCGGCCTGGTTTAGGCCGGGCGGCTGGGCCGAGAGGGAAGGAGGGAGGGGAGGGGCGGCCCAGAAGGAGGAGGAGAGGATGGAGTGGGCCGGGAGGGGAAGGGGAGGCCCAAGAGAAGGAGGGAGAGAAGGAGAAAGGGAGGACTTTAGCCGCGGGCGAGGGAGAGAGTGGGAGGACTTTGGGCCAGACTTGGCCCAAAGGGAGGAGGGGGATTAATTTTAGGTTTTTCTTTTTAATAAACTCTGATAATTATTTTTGTTGCTTAATAAATATTTCTGGTGCTCTGAAAATTCAAGTAAAATTTGAGACTCTTTTTAGACCTCGAAGAATTTAACAAAAAATCTCCGGACAACATTCGATTTTTCTTGTACGTATTTTAGTGTTTGCCAATTTCTTTTCGAATTTTAATTAATTCTATTATTCCTTTTAGAGAATGATTTTTATTTCAGGATGAATTTATCACGGGCGTGACAAATCCACCCCCCCTTACAGGAATCTCGCCCCCGAGATTCGAGGAGGCTAGCAAGAACATAGGTTGGGCGGTCTTCTCTTCTTGTCTGACTTCTTCCGTTGCATCTTCCAAAACAAACTTGCCCAGCAAAACTTCCCCACTCTGAACTGCTTGGCTTGATCTCCTGTTGCAGATTCTTCTCTTCACCTGACTAGTCGGGGTTGCACCTTTATCTAACTTCGTCTGGGATGCGGTACTTAAAGATGGGGCTTTAGTTCCAGAACTTCTCATAGTTCATATCCTTGGTGCCAACCTCATACATATCGTTTCGCAGTGCTTGATACCAACTCTTGTCATGCATCGAGACCAGCTTGTCATTACTAGGATACCATGTGTGTCATCACGAGAACACCATGCTTGACATTTACTTCCAACTTACCACCAACTGCCTCAAACTGTGATACCGTGCAGATCAATGACACTATATTTGTCAACTTGACCCTAACTGTCTCATATTAGCTTTCCTGGTCTCCGGGTGCTAGATACTTCCTCTATTCAATGCGAGGGTCGATCACTCTAACTTTGAATTATGCTTCCCAAGAGAACCAACTTATCCCACTTGACATGCTTTGACGTCTTCCCAAATGACTTTACTGCTGGACTTGTTATTGTTTGATCGTTATCCTGCCAAATCTGAAGCTTCTTTATTGGATGTGATTTTAATCTGACCTCTGTAGATTATCCTTGAACATATCACTTGATTCATAACTGGGAATGGCTCTCACGAACAAGCAACTCGGATTCACTTTCTTTACATTCGGTTTACTTTCCACTATTTTCTTCATGTTGTCATCATTTAGCATTCAACGTATTCCTTTACACCTTCAACCTTGATGTGTTCTTTCCCTATGGATCGATTGCTAGGAAAGTGCGTAGAACGATACTAGTGCAATTGCTTTTATTCTGGTAGCATCTGATACAGAGCCCAAGGTTGAACTGAGTTTTGGATTCCAACTATTCAGGTTTTACTTCTTGACTTCTTGGTCGTGTCACAAAAGTTTCCATCCTTGTCCTCATAGAAGTACTTCTACCTGTGGTCATCTCGCTTACTCGTGAATTCACCTACTTTAATGACGGGGCAACTGTTGTAGGGTTGATTGCTATCGGGATTCTTCTTTGAGTGACACAAATCATGTTCCTCGTTATCCTTTATCAATCACCTTTCGACCTACTTCTTTTCCCAGCAACCAAACATCTTTTCCGATCTCTTCCATCAATCACCTTTTGACCTTTCTCAACCAGGTACTCTTCACTCCGGGTGTTGTGGGTGCTTCTGGGGCAATGAGGTCCTTGAGCCTACTGCCTTCCAGAGAAACCTTGTAGTAGTTCGTCAAAAGCTATACTGACTGTCGTTGCCTTTGATTCGAAAAAGGACACATCAGAAACTCTTAGCCAAACAAATGTCTCTTTGGTTGATCACTTGATTTTCTTCACCATCAATCACTAGGTTATTTGATTCATAACAGATAATGAGCTTACGGAAATGAGACCCTAGGTCTCCTTAATCATCAACAAAATGTACACAACTCACAACACTTGCAGTCTCAATATGGATCCTTCATAAATTTGCCAAACTCATTCATTATTTCCCGTTTCTTCCTTATTACCCGGTTGGCAGAGAACAACTATAAAACAAAAGTACTTGAACATCGATACAAGAGTGTTATGGTTGCTTCTGACTAGCACTAGGCTTGACAGGTACTGCATTTGCTCCAGTGACCACTTGGCGATTGGCATGTCTGCTTCTTGTAAATTGGCAAAAATGTGGAGGACGATTTTTTTTCCTTGGTTAGGGACAGTCCCTGGAGTAATGCCCTGGTTCTTTGCAGTTGTAACAAACAATAACTTTATTACGCTCAGGTTCTTTATCTTGTACTTGATTTCTTGGCTGTTGTGCTGGAACTTCTAAAGGTACAACGCGCATACTGGCCTCTGTCTTGTCAACTGGTGGCTGGGGTTGAAATTGAGCATTGACACCTTGTGGTAGTGCACTCATTGGAGTTGGAGCTGTTGCAATGCGGGCTATAGGACTGCTTCGGGATGCATGGATGACAATTCACTGAGGAGCAAGCTTCTGATTGCGGGGAGTTGCGTGGACTGACGTGCTGGCAAATATGTTTCTCAGTTTCGGGCACTTGGCGGCAAAATGACCCATTTCATGACAATTGAAGCAATTGATATCTTGCCGAACTCGGGATTTGCTTTTCCCATTTTGATTCGTCTGTCCTGGCACTGGAGTTAGGCTGAAACTGTAGTCTTGTCGAGGATTTGCGTTGCCTTGATGCTTCTCTCTGTTGGAACAGGCGGGTTGGTTGGCCATCTTCTTCGTCAGCAGAAAACTGAATTGACAATCTTTTGGTACATGATCAGTTCCTTCACATAAGAAACAAGTGATCATGCTCATTGGACACTCGCCGGGTGGATGGTCTTCCTCACAATGAAAGCAGGTAGTGACACATGAGCTGGCAATGTGACCAATTTCTCCACAACGAGAGCATGCCTTATGTTCCATTTTATTCTGCCTGAAACATTGGAGAGACTTCTCACCTTCATCATCTGAGGAGACTTGATCTGAATCTTCACTATCAGACACTCTACCTCCATTAGCCAAAAGATGTTCGATCAACCATTGTGCACCACGAAAGAAATTTCCGCTCTGACGTTTTGTCATTCCTGGTGGAGGCCATTCTGTGCTGGTAATGGTCATCTTACGGACTTCATCTTCGGTTCGCATTGGTGCTTTTCTTTTCTGCTGAGGACAGCTTCTTGCATAGTGCCCTTGTTTATCACAGATAAAACAAATGATTCTTGCTTCTTTGGAGCCCACATGTGGCATGGCGCGATGGGCCGGTTGGGATGCTGGTGGTGCGCTGACTTGTGATGTGAGTGCTTGGACTGCCTCCAATTGCACTTGAGGTTGCATCTGTCTCGGATTCAGAATTGGCGTCTGATGCTGCTGTAGTAGCTCTTTAAGCAATCGATTCTGGTTAATCAGGTGTTGGACCACTGCCACACAACTGGTGTCTGGTGCTTCATTCACTCGGGAGTTGGAGTTACCCATGTCCTGACATCTGACCTTATTGCCTTTTTCATTGTCAGCCATCTTATACAAGGTTTGGAGAGGGAGATAGGGAAAATTGAAGGAAAGAGAGAGATCAGAAACTAAGGATAGGACCTTAACATATCTGCTCTTTTTCTGCTATGATGTATGTTAGGCTTATTCTGCAAGTTGATTACGCAAACAACCTAGCATGGTTACATCACACCCCACTGATGCAAACCACGCGCTACACACACAAACAAGGAAACACACGACTAACGAAACCCTAGAGGGTGGCTTAGGTTCTGCGACGGGTTCTCCAAGATCTTCACTCCTGCTTCACAGCTGGCTTCACTGCTTCTTTCGCTTCGCTAGCAGATCCAACGGTCTTCCGGAGCTTCGGCAGACAATTGATGACATCTTTTTCTTCGCAAAGCTGACCATCTAATACTAGTTGAAATTCGAAGAAGGAAGAAGGAAGTAAACCTTTTGCAAATAGCATTAGGGAAAGGAGGAAAAAGGAACTTTCGCAAATAGTTTCATTTATAAAATATGTCCTTAAGTTTTATCCATTTGGCTTATCCTACAGTCGAGATGGCTCTGATACCAGCTTGTCGCGCCCAGAAAAATATCTTTTCCAGAACGCTAGTGTATTAATCCCCGTCCCAGGAAAAGCCAGGGTACACCACACAAACAGGATACAAAAGGCACATCTTTATTATATCGATAATATTTACATTATTACAAAGGCACTTCAGGCCTGACAAACAAAAATAAACAGCAGCGGACTAGCGGGCCTATGGCTCCATTTTCACAGGCGCTCAACTGGAGTATAAGCCAGGACTCCACCTAGGACTTCTTCTCCAAAGCTTCTCCAAAGCCAAGGCCAGGACTCAATTGAAGGGGGGAAAGATAGAGCAAGAATGAGTACAACCACAGTTCTCAGCAAGCCACACCGGGAGATGCATGATTAATGCAAGGGGGTACAAGGGGATAATAATAGGGGTTAGGTTTTGCAGTAAACAACATTTAAAAGTCACTTAGTTGCCCAAAGCTATTTTGTAAACACGATCCTAGAGCTACACAATATTATTAATCAAGGCCGTGAACCCACACGAATCTGCCTTAACCCAAGGGCTACGATGATTCAGACCGAACTGGCAACCAGACCCAGGTCCCAGCTCGTCCCAAGCCAACCCAGGCCAACCATTCCACATTTTAGTTGTTAAGCAAGTTTTAAGAAGTAAACCTCTAACTTGGGTATATTGCTAGGCTTGCCCATAACCGAGGGTGCGACTATTCGAATAGATTATACTCTGATCAGAGGTGTACATCTTTACCCACAAGACATCTTTACGCCGCATTCCACGGCCGCGTAACTCGTTATAAAGGATGTGACATAACCCCTTTACCCATCCTAGCCGTGACAAAAGCACCGACCCAACCCCGCCTACGGCCGGAACCCCCGAGACAGGTAGGCAGGATTGAGCCCCTAGCAGCAGAACACCGGCCCTGTGCCATGACATCTCGACTACCGAGCCACAGCCCGTGTAGCCTTCACTACAAGAGATCTTATGATAGGTGATGCTTCATTTACATCACAAACATTGAATTTTTCGTCACGATTCGTAATCTGTGACGCTCGCATAACGAAAATTCATTCGTCACCTATCGTGCGTCTCTAATGGCGTTCTATGACGAAACCTTATTTTTTTTGTCATTAATCTAGTGACGATCCTTCCGTCGTCATAACTTTATGACGCTCATATTCGCCATTATCTAACCTAAAAAATGTCATAAAATATCTGATGGCCCATTAAAATCCATATATTGAGCACCATGTTTATGAGCTTAGCCCAATGACAAGCCCGACTATATTTTAGCCTGGCCCATATATGATGTAGCATATTTTCAGCCCAATTCTATTTTATCCATTTGTTTTAATATCAAATAATAAATGGGCCAAGTCCATTACAAAAGCCCATATAGACTCAAACATTATAACACATCATTTTCAGCCCATCATATTATATTCATTTATATTTGTACCAATTAACAAGTGGGTTAAGCCCATATAGGCCCAACAATCAAACACAATAACAATCCATATAGCACAAAGGTTACAGCCCAATTAGCATCCAACACAACCCGACAAACATCCAATACAACACAAAATTTACAACATAAATAAAGGAACAGTGAGCATAAACTTCCTGCTGATGCACTCCGCCAACTAGACAAGAGACATTCGTGAGCACAGGGAGTCAATACAGCATCCTCAAAGGCTTCCAGGCATATAGGACACTCCCCTTCACCTTTCTGCAGTTCCTGGACAACTTCCTCAATGTAAGCTCTGGAGGGAACAGAAGAGTCACCATTCACAGCACCATTACCACCATGCAAGAAACGCTTTGCATGTTTGTTTAGGTCAGCAAACTCCTGTGTATCTCCACGACTGCCAACATTGAAGATCTCATCAGAAAATAACCAATGGCAACAAATAGATAATGTAGATAGCAACTTCTAGATGAAGTTATTGCCTGCATGTAGGATCAGACCCAAAATACTAAATGATTTGAATGCTAGAAAATGAACAATAATATTCCCTTCATGTAAAAGATATATACAACCTATTCACTCTCGGATTCAGTTGAAATAAGAGCCTTTTCAGTCCATCCTGCAGGGCAAACCATCATGAGCAGAATCTGAAATTAGTTCACTATGTAAATGCTTTGCATTCAGCATTCTCATGACAACGTTTAGTAAGTATATTTAAATGGTCTGAAGGAATGCCTACCAAACTACTCCAAGCAATCAAAGCTGAAATGTGGATTAAGACTAATATATAGATGTCGGGGTTTGAATGCACAAGAGCTCTTGCTGTCTAAACAGTAGTACAGTAAGAATGCAGCACAGCCAAATCAAAAAGCATTGACATGAAGAAAACACTCAGTTATATTCAAGTGCATGCATGAATGATCTTATCTTCAAGAGAACAAGGACGTTGTATGGGACTGTGACAATATATGGTATTGGATTTTGTATTATCAATGGAGTGCAGCAATATTAACTTCAAGCTAGACACCAGCATATAAACCCAGATGTTCAAAGGTAGTAACCCTTGGTTCACTATTTTGCATGATCTCACCATTTTACATCTAGTATCTGCAATAGAGGGGTTCCAGCGGTGCATTGGGTTGCTTGGTACTTTCGCCAGTTGCAGCTGAGACTCTTCTCATGCGCAAGAAGCTGAACTGGCCGGCTGGCAAAGAGGACATCTTCTTGGATGAGTCATCATGCAAGCCAAATCTGTGTCCTACAACGAAAACATGAATGAATGTTATTGGGCAAGATACAAAACACTACACATGACATCTCTAACTAGTAAAGTTGTAATTAGGTGCACATGACTCTTCAGTTTGTGGTGCACCAACGATGGTTCCATGAATAATGCGCAAGTAATTTCTGAGGAACAGGCATTCATGTAATGAAATCGTGTAACTGCATATATAAGGGTGGATGTCAATTGCAAACAGTTTCAGGATAGACAAAAATGCAGTTCAATTACCTGATTTATCAGTGCAAGTGTGCAGTAAGGTGGTGGGAAGCAGAGTGAGAAATTTGTACTACTAGTAACTAGTCGGGTGCCCGTGCGTTGCTATGGATCTTAAATAGAAAATATAATATGGTTTAACTTGAAAATATATAAATGTGTGCCTGCTAATTTGATGCTTTGAACTTATACCAAGGCACATTTTAACTGAGCAGAAAATATATAAATGTGTCTGCTAATTTGATGTTTTGAACTTATACCAAGGCACATTTTAACTGAGCAGTTCTAAAATACAAATCACGCATCTGAAGGCAAACATTACGGTTCTTTCTGAGGCACCCATCTCTATTTCATCCTTTATCAGATCAAATAAACCAAATATGGTAAAGCTTGAGCTATAAACCTATTAAATTATTTGAATAACTCCCCTGATCTTGTCAACGATGTCGGTCTAGAGGCCCCAAAAATTGCTATCCATTGGAACCCTGTAATGCACAAGTTCAAAATTTTCAGAGTTCAGACCAGTACAAACCATAAGGCAAAATCAAGGACCACACTTCCAGTACATTCCAATTTCACACAACTGGTAGACTCTTGTCATCAAAATATTTTTTTTAAATATATGTTGGAGTACATAAGTCAAGAGAAACACATGACAAAAAGCATATGCCGAAAGGGTTACAAATCATGCATTCCTGTCTACCAAAAGATGCAATTGAAAGCAACAACAGACAAGAAATCCAGTTCTAGCTTCTAACCAAAATTTTAGATAAGGATCGTTGTTTGCTGAAAAATAATTTGCTGCACCAAAAGAGCTTATCTTCCTGCAATTTAGAGCACAATAGCATAGTTAAATATATTTTCATTCTTTATTCTACTTGGTGAAATAAGAGCAATGCCCTGAATATTTCGTTACGACTATAACACCTCAAGATCATAGCTTTATACATTGCAGTGAGTATTGCCGAACAAATGCCCTGCAAGAGGCTTAATCCATACTACTTGAACTACTTTTCCCTGTTTACAGTGGCAAAAGAACTTCTCCTCTATTTGGGTATTGGTAAATCTGAAGATAAATCTTGGTGATTACATGGACCGTATTAAATCCCAACGCACTAAGTTGGCATCTCTCGGCACCCAAGACCCCCCTTAATCCGTCAAGAAAATTGACAGAACTAAACAAGAATCAAACCTCCACATAACAAATCAATAAGAGCAAAACATAGCACTGAAGGAGATGTAATCAACATCGACCAACATGACAGATCCCACAGATTAAGCTAAAATTGCCAGTCCTAATACATACCATATAAAGTGTCCTAATCGATTAATCCCATTCCTAAGATAGACGGCATCATCAATTACCCCCAAAACGTACAGGCGCTTCATCGAACAGCTTGCGAGCGCTGGAGCAATATTCTCAATCCCATCGAGACGAGGACAAGGAAAAGGGAACAAGAGACAGCAGGGTGCTCGCTACCTGAAGTGCCGGCATGGTGGCGCCAGGAATAACCGCGGTGCCCCGGCGACCTCGCGCTGGCCCCAACCCCGGCCACGCGAGCGGGAGCGGAAGCCGAGGAGGGGCCGCCAATGGGGCGCCGGGGACGTCGGGGGGGGGGGGGGGGGGGAAGGGAAGCGGAAGGTGCAGGAGAGCACTCCGGCGGCGGCGGCGCCCCTCTCCATCCTTTCTTTGATGCGCCGTTGGTTTCTCGCTTGCCGCTTTGCTTCGCAGTTGGCGGCCGCGGTGGCGGCGGCGGCGCGTCCCTCCTCTCCTCCGCTTGCTGCTGCTGCTGGCAGTCACGCGGCACGCGGCACGGGCGCGGTGCCCCGCGCGGATCCGGAGCCGAGGGCCCTCCCTCGCGCGAACGGTGAGGCCGTTCATCGCCCTACCGCCATCATCGCGCCGCCGTCGATCCTGCGCCGCCACTGGGACTCTTCGCCCCTCGCCCCCTTCTGTACCGCAGCCAACGGAGCCCTCTCCACCACAACGTGAACACGGTAATCATCGCTCGATCCCTTTCCTTCAACCATTACAGTTCAAATTCTCTGTGTTTTAATTCTACGGTGACATGTAAAAACGGAACAGAACATGCATTTGTGTGTGTTCTTACCATCTAAAATATATTCCACCTCTTGTTTGCTTACGGGAACTACATTTAGCATTGCATTTCTCATGCTCTCAGTTACTTATTTTGATAAGATATAATGTCAGTGAGAAATTAGTGTTAGGGTCGAGTTTTGGTTCGCCCTTCCGCCGGAGCCGCAGCCCAACACGAATCGGAGCGTCTCCACCCTTGACAAGCCTAATGTCTTCACGCCGGTGTCCTCCTCGCCGACGCCGAGGTTGTCCGCCATTCCGCTGGACGCCTGGACCTGCTGCCGAACACGCTTCGTTGTTCCGCCACCATCGCCACTCTGTGGAGCCTCCAGTGTTCACGCCGGTGTCCTCACCGTCGGACGCCGAGGTTGTACTTTTATTAATTTCGTGTTCGGTTTGGTTGGCCCTTTTCAGTTCGAGTTCGTGTTCACTTGAGCAAATTTTATACATATTTAGCTGGCAGTATCAGGAAGTCCAAATAATTAAGGGAGAAAAATAATTGTTCTTATTTTTATTCAGTTATAGATGCATTTTACATGGTAAACCTATTTAGTTATAGATGCATTTTACATGCTAAACCCCTTTGATCGTTACGCAAATACTTGAGTTAGATGAGAGGGAAGAGGATATCATATTCTTGAGCCAATTTGATTTTGACTTGTGTAATTTTAGTTCTTGGGCTATTTGATTGACTTGGGTGATGATAAATTGATACAATGGCCAGCAAGCATATTGCTGATGATCTTCTCTGGTTGATTGGATCCTATAATGCTATACTGAATTTTGGTAGTTGCTGCGTTCCTTCCTAATAATCCATCAAAATAAATTTCTGAATTTTAAATCAGTGGACACCTGAAAACTGTGGTCAAAAGCACTTTTGAACAAGGTGTCATGATTATCTAGAATATGGTGGTCAGAAGCACTTGTATTATATATACCATGCATTATTTAAAATTGGTTCCTCTAGGTGCTTGTTCTAGTGTTTTCATATTGTTTTATAATGCCAACTGAACTTATCTGAAATTGGTTCCTCTAGGTGCTTGTATGCCCGTGCGTTCAGAAAATGTCATCTCTGTTTAGTGAGGAATTCAGAAAATGGTTTTGCTAAATGCATACTAGAACAATACAACCATATAAAGGGGGGAGCTGTGGTCGGCCTGGTGAGTGTGGACCTCGTGGCCAGGAACTATCTCTATTTACAATTGCACATACGTGTATTGCAGTACCAGTGGACATTACATAGGCATACATTTGCTCCAAGGAAATTTTGCAGCACTAAAAATAGTACTATACTGGCTAGCACCTCTTGTTTATTTGCATTCTGATAATTCTTTTACCCTGTGGGACAGATTGATCTAGGCTACGATCCAATGCTATAATATGCCCAGGATTAGTTTATTGTGCCATGGGCTGCTCGGCACAGAATCGACTTGGCTCGGTATGAAGTTGTTGGTTAGCCAAGGGAAAGCATCAACAGCTTGCAGGAGCAGTGAAAGATAGCAAATTGTAGTGCTAAAGACAAGATGAAGAAATTGTTCAATTTTGTTCATTGGCTGCTGCTGACTAGCATTGTGATTTTCGTTCCAGTCGTCCTAGATGTCTCAGTAATGCTTGTAAAGTGATGTATGTTGTAAACACATTATGTAAATAAATATGACAGCATTAAATATGCTGCGTTGTTAGACTAGTGGAAAATTGTTTTGGGAGATGACCAAGAGGTTTGCGGTTCGAATCCTCCCTAGGATATGATTTTTCCTAATTTTTGTACTAGTTGTGACTTGTGACGTCGTAAGATAGAGCTGGGCTGGCTGGGCCGGCCTAGACCTAATGGGCGGGAAAGGGGAAGCTGGGCCGGCCGACCTAATAGGCCGGCAGCCAGCCCAGACCTAATGGGCGAGAAAGGGGAAGCTGGGCCGGCAGCCAGCCTAGACCTAATGGGCGAGAAAGGGGAGCTGGGCCGGCAGGGATGGGAGAAAGGGTGGGTGGGCTTCACCTAATGGGGGCCGGTAGGGAAGGGTGGGTGGGCTGCTGTGAGAACTGCTCTAACAAATCATTCTTTCTTTTTAAAAAATTGGAAAAAAAATATATGACGTTTGCTTTTTACCTCTTATGATAAAATAATATTCGTCACGATGTTCCATTAAAATGCTTTATGACGATTTCTAGTTGGTATTAATGATGAACACCTTATTTTCGTCACTAAGCCACCCCATCTCATACGGAACATCATAAAATAGAATGAGCTAATGACGAATAACTCTAATGTCACGAGGATTTCGTCACAGAAGGTCATATTTCTTGTAGTATCATTTGCCCTAGAGATGTCCATCGAGCCCCGACTTCGTCCATCTCTATCCGTGTACTCTTGCCAGGACTAGACTGAGCACCGAGTTAAGCCTTACCCATTAGACATGTGGTTAGTACGATAGTGCTTTGCAACAGAGGCCCGAAGACCGGTCCTTACGGTGGCCGAGGTGCTCTTAGCAAAACCATGCACCTCGAGCCCAGCCTAAAACCATTTTGGGGGTTTTGAATAGAGGGGGAGGTGTGTGTCCAATTCCAACTTAAGCCAACCATTCCCTACTGTCCAAAATGACATGAGAACTCCCAAAGTCTAAAGTTATAAAACCACCTAATGTTGCTTAATTAATCAGCGAAGCATCTACCTAAGTTCATACTAGTGGAACCTTGAATAGAGTACCCACTAGTTGGGGTTTTGTTTATCCTAGGGTGAACAAGCTAATAATAATAATAGCAATAATAATAAGGTCATAACAAAGGTAAATAGGCATGGCTAAATAAAACAGTGATTACACGGGAATTTAAATAAAGCGATAATGCATTAATTTAAATCAAAATAATTTTATAAACTGGGATTCAATATGCTCAAGGATGATGTGACTTGCCTTGCTCAGAGAGAATGGCCTTCCGTACCTTCGGCAATGACCGCGAACCACGCTTCGGGAACCTCCGGAACGACAGAAGCTACGTGAAGCACACAAGCAAAGCTATAAGCCTATAAAGAAGCAATAACAATAAATAAAAAGAAACCACATGGTTCTTTAGGTTATAACAAACATTAGGAGACTTGAACGGGTCGATTCAGGATTCGTATGACCAAGATATGGTCATCCGAAGTTTAATGCTGTTATATGGAGATTTACGGATTATTATAATTAATTTTGTAACTATAAAACTTGTGTAAGCGCTAGCCTGGAAAAGACAGAAAGGCTGCGCTGTTGACATGCGGACCCCACATGTCAACCTAAGGGACCACGGTGGACCGGGTACACAGAGATGGTCCACGGGTCAACGGAAGCGGACCTCGTGTATCAACCGAGGCAAGTGGACGACAGACGGACTCCACTAGACACCACGGGGCTGCACACGTGGAAACCACGCGGTTATCGAGCAGGCACACTAACACGGTCACCACACGCAAACACGAACGACTACCGACACCAGTACATGGGTACCGGGGACGACAACCGCACAACGAGCATGGGCCGACACCGAAAGGACGAGGACGGGGCAGCGAGAAGACGGATCCTTACCACCACGCGACGAGGCGTGGGAACGACGACGACGAACGGGCACGGCGGAGACGGCTCGGGGACGGCGGAAGCGAACGACGGGGGAACGACTTCGGCGGCGATCCTTGGACGAAGGCGAGACGCGACCAGCACGAGGCTTGACGACGCGGAGCCGAGGACGAAGACGACGACAGGGCTGCAGCAACTTGACGGAGCGCGGGTGACAAACGGACGCGGCTTGACGGAGGGACGAACGCCACGACGACCGGGAACGACGAGAGGACGACGACGCGAACAGCGAAGGGGTTTGGATGGAGAGAATTTTCACTATTTACCACCGAATTGGGAGGACTCACAGCATTTACCACCTAATTCGCATGACTTTCAGAATCTACCCTGGGAGTGCAAATTCCTTCTTTCCACACCACTATCAGCCATTTTCTTATTTTCTCTTATTCTTTTCACGTTTTCTTTTCTCCCGCTAGTTAAAGGGACAGATTTGCCCCTGGTCCCACTTGTCAGGTGGAGGGAGAAAAAGGGCGGATGGATCGATCGATCCAGATCGAGTCAGTCCCCGTCTTCGCTACGACGAGAGGAGGAAGCCGCCGTGCACCGCCACCACCTCGCCGCAGCGCCCTTTTCTCCCCGGCTCCGGTGCCCCCTCCGTTCGCCCCGCCACCACGTTCAGCCGTCTGTGGCTCCGGCGCCCCCTCCGTTCGCCCCCACTGTCGACGCCGCGCTCAGCCGTCCGTCGCGCTCTGCCATCGATTCCGAGCCATGCTGTCGTCCGCAGGCGTCGCGGCCCTCCATCCACATGCACCGAGACGGCCAAGCTGAACAGAAGCGCTCGTAGCCTTCTCCCGCAAGAGCAAGTGCAATTCGGTACAACTTGGTAGTGATTTGTATTTGTATGGCTGTGATTAGTGAAAGTTAATTGTTTGGCAGTGATAAGTAACTGTATGGCTCTGATGAGTGGAACCACAATTTCAGTTGGTTTGCAAATTCAAGAATGCAATTTTTTTTTCTGGAAATGTACGTCATGTATAATCTGACTAACTTGGTCATGTCTATAATATGAGAAATTTTGGCAAACTTGGTCATGTCTATAATATGAGAAATTTTGGCAGCATGTATAGGTTTCTCAGCTTTGGTTCTCTTTTTTACTGGTAATCAATGGTAATCAATACATGAGAAATATTGATATGGTCTTTTATACTCCAATCAATTTAAGCAGCACGTACACAATATGGAAAAAATGGTCTCTGAACCCACACTAGAAATATTTCAGCAACATCTACCCACAACATTTTGGCATCATTTTATACACACAAGAGGAGGATAATGGCATGATATAACCATAATGGTAATTTTCAGCAACAACATCGAATCAACAATTAAGATTACTAATAAAGCATCCAGTTGAGGGTCTCAAACCATCCAAGTGAATCACAAGCATCCATGTCAACAACAATTTAAAAGTACAAAAGCATCCAGTTTGATGGTCTTCTGGACATGATGCACAAAAGAACATTCTTTCCATCTACTAGTCTCATCCAGTTTGATTGTCTTCTGGACATGACGCACAAAAGGACATTCTTTCCATTCACAAAAGTCTAACAAGATTACATAACATCATCCATTTTTTTTGCATTTCCTTGGAGTGATCTTCTTTGCAACAGCCTCTGATGGGGATCTAGTAGGCCTTGTAGGTGTGACTGTTACCTGACTTGGTCCTTGTCCACTAGCTGACATCAAAGCCATTTGGCTGAAAGAAATAGAGTGTCAAGACACTGTCATGGATGAAAAAAGAAACATGGAAAGGGAGACTTTTCTTACCTTCTAGTGTTAGGCCTAGGACTAACATTACTAGAATCATTTGTTGCAACCTGTTTACACCCAAATTTAGCATCTATGGATGAAATAGGGGAAAATTGTCAAAGTTCAGAAAGTATGGGTTTCCTTCACAGGGCCGGTCAGACCGTAGGTATATGGGCGGTCTGACTGGCTAGTAGGGCCGGTCTGACAGCAGGTATGTGGGCGGTCAGACCGGCAGGGTCCGAGTCCGAGTCTGTTTTCGTCGGGTCTCGGGTTTCTTGCTCGGGAAGGCATGTTTCGTGTTTCCTTTGGTTTCTATCCCGAGTTGGGCATGGAGAAGGGCCTGTAGAGGGTAAGACCAACCCCTATTTAAGAGACAAGGCCGGTTCATTGTAAAACCCCCGAATACAATTTAGTTGAATCGTTCTTTTACCATGTTTTTCTATTTTACCCTAGTTTAGTCCATCTTTGTCGGTTTGCGCCGTAAACCGTCCGCCGCCGCTGCGAGAGTGCGACACCCCTTTGTAGGTTTGTCCTGAAAACCTTTCGTTTTGCCCACGAGACGGGTTAGTTATCCTCATATCGATCTAAATCGGCGTAGTGGCTGATTTTGATCTCTAAATCGGCTTCACTAACCGGTTTAGCCATTTTCTACAAAACCCATCTTGATTTGGCCTTTTGGCTAGATCGAGGTGGTTGGCGACTCCATATCACCGCAAGGCGTTTAGGTGTTGCGATCGTACTTGTCGACTTGTCACAAAAAGTTGTCAACACGATTTTTGACGACTCCGCTGGGGACTCGATCTATTCGTCTTTATTATAGCCGAATATTTTGATCTACTGTTTGCGTTGTGATCTTGCTTGATCACGCTCGGGTGTCGTCGTCGGTTTAGCTTTCTGGCCGAATTGTTTTGATTCGGCGGAATTTGTGATCAATAGCAATAGCAATCGGATTGTTTCTGAACAAGCCGATCTGGTACACACGGTATAAAAAAAAAATCAGGCTATTAAAGCCGATTTATTACTGCACACGGTCATCCAGAGGTACACGTGTGAATAAGGAGCAAGGCAGTAATACTCCTACACCCTAGCAGTACACAGCTATTTTTAATTAGGGAAAGCAACAGCCGATCTTGATTAAAGATCGGTTAATTGTTTTTGCTACGTGCTCATATCAAGTATACCAAGGAAGTCAAAAGACCGTATGTTAATCTATTCGGTCAAAAATTTCGACTATAAGCTATATGGTCGGATTTAATCAAGGAATTTATTCATCAACTATAACAAGCGGGAACGGGTTCAACAATATTACTACACAATACATCAGGACCAATCAAGGCGTCGTGAGACGAAGCGTCCCGCTACCTCAAGTTATAGTTTCACCAAAGGTAACCTCCGGTTCGCCTAACCCATCCTTTGCTATTCAAAATGTTAATAATCATTGTATAGATGCATAGCTACTTCTAGTTTTGCTACTATACAATATGCTTATAATGCTAGGGGGGGTCAATGGGGGTCAATGGGGAATCGGCTATATGTAAAACCGAGCTGACGGTATGACCGGTCGTGACACCTTTGCCGGTCAGACCGTGCCCACCATAGCCGGTCAGACCGTGTACTACGCTGGTCAGACCGTGCCTACCATAGCCGGTCAGACCGTACCCTATCCTGGCCAGATCGCGCCTCCTGTGGCTGGTCTGACCGCACCACTTACCACCGGTCAGACCGGGCCATGGGCCGGTCAGACCGGTTCCTGGGAGTTTCTTCAAGTTTTCATACCACGACTGGCAGTACTGATTTTAATTATTATTCATCACCTGTTAATACTATTAGTCATGCTATTCCACATATCTCTAATGCCTACAATGATACTAATAGAGGATATCCTCCCGATACTAGGCAAGGCCAATATAATCATATTGCGCCGCAATCACAACCTATTAGGCCACCAAATCCACCACTAAATCAACATAGGCCTGATAATATGGAGGAAATAATTAGTGGGATTATTAGGGATAAATTCGGGATTGAAGTTGGGATTCGTACTAAGATTTACCAAAAGCCGTATCCTAATTATTATGATAATGTGTCATATCCTCGTAGTTATAGAGTTCCCGAATTTACCAAATTTAGTGCTGAGGATAGTAGGACCACATGGGAGCATGTAGGTCAATTTTTAGCGCAATGTGGTGAGGCTAATAGTGATACTTTTAAATTGCGCTTGTTTTCTTTATCTTTGTCCGGTACTGCTTTTAAATGGTTTACTTCTTTACCGGCAAATTCAATTTTTACCTGGGCTCAATTAGAACAAAAATTTCATGATTATTTTCACACTAGTGAAACTGAGCTTAGGTTGTCTGATTTAACATCGGTTAGGCACAAATACAATGAATCTGTTGCTGATTATATTGAAAGGTTTAGAGATATTAAAAGCCGATGTTTTAGTTTGAAAATAACTGATAAAGATTTGGCTAACATTGCATATGATGGATTGCTTGATTCTATTAAAGAGAAATTGAATGGCCAGATATTTCTTGATGTTGATCATGTGTTGCATGAAGCTTTGGCTCAGGAAAGCTGAGTGGATATCATGTATAGCCGAAAGTGCAATATCATGTATAGCCGAACCAAGCGATGGTTCGGATTGTGTTAATAATTTGTGCAATGATGCCATAACAATTATAGCCGAACCAAATGTTGGTTTGGATTGTCTTCCTAGCTTGGATAATGATGCAACAACCATTATGGCCGAACCAAGTGACGGTTCGGATTGTGTTATTAGTTTAGACAATGATGGAATAGCCGAACCAAGTGATGGTTCGGATTGTGTTGCTAGTTTAGACAATGACAACATTGAGAGTATAGCCGAACTAAATGACGGTTCGGATTGTATTACAAGCGAAAGTGAAATAGCATTGTCACCTAAGACCGAGTCACAAATCGGTCACGTGGATGTTGGAAAAGATAATGACAATGTCTTGCGGGATAGTAGTGAAATAGGATCAAAGAAGCTATGCACACATATCAAAGCCCGTATCCTGAACACGTAGATTCGGTCCCATACCCGCAAGGATTTGAGGTGCCCAACTTCACGAAATTCACAGGTGAGGATGCTAGAACAACAATGGAGCATATCGGCCAATTCATTGATCAATGTGGTAAGGCCGGTAGCGATGATTTGCTTAAGTTGAAGTTGTTTTCCCTTTCTTTGTCAAACTTTGCATCTACATGGTATAGTTTGCTTGCTCATAGTTCAATCTCTACATGGTCAGAAATGGAGCATGAGTTTCATGATTATTTTAAAGATGCAAGCTTGATAGAGAAAAGACCGGTTGATAATTCATCGGTCACTTGTGAAACTATTCCAGTTACATCTATGCCTAAGACCGGAGTTGTTAGTAATCTTCTCCCTATTAGTCCTATTGATGTTGACAAAAAGAAAGGGAAAAATATTATTATTGGGGATCCTCGGCCCAAGACAATTAGGATCAATAATGCAAAGGCCGAAGATCGTAAGGTTACAAAGGATGAGTTATCTAATTCTATAAAGACCAAAAAGCCAAAGCTCACTTTTGAGATGCTTATGGCTAAGTACAAGAAAGGATTAGCCGGTCGATGATTTGATAATCAAACTAGTGATTCGAAAAGACCAAGGTCATCTCGTAGGAAGAGATTTGGTCAATCACCAAAGCAATCGGAGCCATCGCCAACTCCATACAAACCTCCGGTTGTGATGCCATGGTATCCATATCCAATGTCATTATACGGTTATCCTTTTATGTATTACATGCCATGGATGCCTCAACCACCTATGCCGTGTCATCAAGGATGGAAGCAATCGCCTAGGACAGTACCAAGTCATTCTAACTCAAAACAAGACCATTTTCTTCCACAAAAGAATTGGTCCGGTAGATCAAAGGTGAAGAAAGTGAAGAAGGTGTGGGTGAGGAAAGAAGCCAAAGCTCCGGAGGTCGTTGCTATCAAAGAGGGGTCTCAAGATGTTCATGTACCTACTGGAGATGCGGTGGAAACCATACAAGTAGAGGAGATCAAAGCCGACGCCGTTGCTGTCGACATCGGCGGTCTGACCGAGACAGCTGGCCGGTCTGACCGCCAGACTACGGCCGGTCTGACCGACCCTCCTAGCCGGTCTGACCGACGGCTTGCAGCCGGTCTGACCGGGCCCAGAGGCTGGTCTAACCGGGGGGCATTAGAGAAGAGTAGGAAAATTGAGAGCAACATAGGAGCTTCCACTTCGACCAATAATATGAAGAATCATTGCTTAGCTCTTGGAAAACAACCACAGCCGAAGTGGATACCTTCTGGCTTATCTCGCTCTCAAAAGAGGAGGCTATAGCGTCTTCGGGTCATAGGTCAAAAAGAAAAAGAGGCCAAAGATGTGGAGAACAAAACATGTGAGAATTTAGAGCCTCGAACGACACCTAAGCGAGTGTGGAGACCTAAAGAAGTAAAAGTTAAAGGATCGGTGATTTCACGGAGTAGTGATGGATTCAATTTGATGAGAGAAGAATCATCGGTCATTAGAGATAAGTCTCCTTCAAATGATGCTATTGGTGTTAGTGCGGTATTCATCTTGCCTTCGAAATCGCGCAACCAAGAAAGCCGATTTTGCTTGGGGGGCAAGACATCAATATGCTTATGAGGAAATCAAGAGAGATGAACGGCGATGGATACGACATCACATCTTTGAGCCGCCGTTTGTTGGATGCTAAGGCAAGGTATGAGTTTATGTGTTCATCATCATATTATATGCCTATGCCATGTTAGAACATTGCTTACTATCTAGCACATGTGTGTTTTTGCTTATCAAATTGATATTATTCATACATGTTGCAAATGCCAGTTCTAAGTAGTGGAATTGGTAGATTGGCATATAATTTGTTTGAAGTATGATTTAGCTTATGAGTCTTTGATATTTATTTAAGGCCAGATCGTGTGTGTTTTTATGGATCAACATATTTATTGCACCATAAAAGTTTTGCTTACTAGTAATTCGGCTAATGTCAATGGTCAATGTGATGATTTGCTCTAGAGTGGTTTTCTTTAGGAACATTGGCATTGTTAATATTTTACATACATGCTCAAGCCGATTACTTACATTTGTAGTTTATTGGAATCTATGCATGTGACACATACGACTTTGGTGATTCATTATTGATCATACTTCAATTGGCTAAGTGTTTTGATGCCATGATGGTTATTGTTTCAAAAGCAATTTGAATTAGTATTCATCTAGACATATTAGTTGGATATTATAATTTTTCATATGTCTAGAGAGGAGGGATTTTGGTCCAATAGTTTGATACACCAGGCATCTGGCTATTATGTGAAGAAAAATTATATACTAAACGCCGATGCTTGATTTCAAAAGTTTGGACGAAATTGGCAAAGTCATAGACCAGGGGCGGTCTGACCGGCATTGCACGGCCGGTCTGACCAGTGGTACCGGCAGTCTAACCGGCTCTGCATGGCCGGTCTGACCAGGCAGACAAGGCGGTCTGACCGGCATTGCGTGGCCGGTCTGACCGATCCCAGACAGGAGGCTGGGGGGCACGTTACAGTTGATTAAAAGGCCGAGTTAATTGTGAATTCGGACATTTGTGCCCATGAGTTAGAAATAGCTTGGAGAATTCCTTTGATTAGATATTTGAAAGATCCTACACTTAAGGTTGATCGGATGATTCGGTGGCAAGCGTTCAAATATTATATCGCCGAAAAATAGATGGAGTATTGTTGAAGTACTTAGATAATGATCAATTTAAAGTTGCTAGGAGAGTAGTACATGAAGGGATTTGTGGAATTCATCAATCGGCCCGTAAGATAAATTGGTTGCTTAGGAGAGTGGGGTTTCATTGGCCGAAAATAATTGATGATTGTTTTAAATGCTATGGAGGGAGTGAAGCTTGTTAATGGATCGGTAATGTTCAATTAGCGCCTACCACTGTGTTGAATCCTATCATTAAACTATGGCCGTTCCGAGGTTGGGCTTTGGATTTCATTGGTCAAATTTATCCTTCGTCGTCAAAAGGGCATTGGTTTGTGCTAGTTGCAATGGATTACTTCACTAAGTAGGCCGAAGCCGTGCCACTCGAGAATATTACTTGTACGGAGGTAATTGACTTTATTTTGAAGCATATTGTTCATAGATTCGGTATTCCTCAAACATGAAAGGAGCTTCTTTTATGTCCAAGGAAGTGAGAAGTTTTGCCGAATCTTATGATATTAAGTTGTTGAGTTCTTCTCTTTACTATGCTCAGGCTAATGGATAAGCCGAGTCGAGTAATAAAACATTGTTGAAATTGCCGTTTTGCCAGTTGAGGTAAATTTTGGCTCTCTTCGGTATTTCAAGCAAGATGACTTGTCAGTTGAAAATTACAAGACCTTGATGGGAAGCAATTTTGAAAACGTCATCGACAAGCGCTTGAAGACTTTGAAGGAGATGAAGACTCTTCAAGACGGTGTTTTCAGAGAGCAATTAGTGGAAAATGCTTGAAGAAATACTTCCCGAGCATTTAGCAAGATGCTTAGGAAGTCCTATGGCCGGTAATTGGATTATCGCCCTGAGATAACATGTTCTATGCTTTTAGGTTCACGTATGTTCACCAAAAAGGCAGGGGGCATGTGTTTACACCCAAATTTGGCACCTATGGATGAAATAGGGGAAAATTGCCAAAGTTTGGAAAGTACCGGGTTTCCTTCACAGGGCCGGTCAGACCGCAGGTATATGGGCGGTCTGACCGGCTAGTAGGGCCGGTCTGACAGCAGGTATGTGGGCGGTCAGATCGGCAGGGTCCGAGTCCGAGTCTGTTTTCGTCGGGTCTTGGGTTTCCTTGCTCGGGAAGGCATGTTTCGTTTTTCCTTTGGTTTCTATCCCGAGTTGGGCATGGAGAAGGGCCTGTAGAGGGCAAGACCAACCCCTATTTAAGGGACAAGGCCGGTTCATTGTAAAACCCTTGAATACAATTTACTTGAATCATTCTTTTACCATGTTTTTCTATTTTACCCTAGTTTAGTCCATCTTTGTCGGTTTGCGCCGTAAACCGTCCGTTTTGCCCACGAGATGGGTTAGTTATCCTCATATCGATCTAAATCGGCCTAGAGGCTGATTTTGATCTCTAAATCGGCTTTGCTAGCCGGTTTAACCATTTTCTACAAAACCCATCTTAATTTGGCCTTTTGGCTAGATCGAGGTGGTTGGCGACTCCATATCACCGCAAGGCGTTTAGGTGTTGCGATCGTGCTTGTCGACTTGTCACAAAAGTTGCCAACACAACCTTTCTTCTTTTTGGTGTGCTAGGACCCGCTGAACCGCTAGCTGAACCTAGTGGTCTTCCTTGTTTAGCCCGACTTTTCCTGCAAATGTAAATAAGTGAATAAAAATTAAAAAGCAAATGGGCAACATCATAGAGTTGAAAAGAACATAGTACAATGATCTCACTTTTTCTTTGTGCCATTCAAAGGACATTTGGGAGATGTTGACCTATGACCCATGCCAAGGCTTACACTGAACTTTCCACTTGCCTTTAGTCCTAGGCTTACCTTGTGCTTTCTCAAGACATCCAACTATCCTATTTTTCCTTTGTCGGCCTACCTCTCTCTGTGTTAGAGGTGCCAACAACTTGAACCCAAGATCTACTTTTGGCCATTGGGACCTATCAGGGAATGGCTGAATAACACCAGCATATGCAAGCTTATACTTGTGGACTGAATAGCAAGGATCCATATAATCAGCCATTCTTGGATTTCTAGTTGATATTATGAGTGCTAGAGCATGTGGGCATGGTTTTCCAGAAATTTGCCACTCTCTACATGTGCTGTATGTACTGTGAGATTGACTGCATGCCTAATGACCTCATGTTCTGGAGTGATCTCAGTCACCTCTGGTTGGTCTCTGTCACCTTGAACTACCCTCAAATGGCCCAAGTCTCTGGTCATTGCATTGAGCTGACGAACTACAATGGGCAGCATGACACCATCTAATTTCTCACCTATCTTCCTCCTCCTGTTGTACAATTCCATTGTCTTTGACCTAATGCTATCTACAAGATCTGTAACTGGATGGTCCTTGAGTTCCTTAATCCATTTGTTCCATGACTCTGCCAAATTGTTGGTAATGAAGTCACATTTGATATGTTCTGAGAATTTACTCCTCATCCAAAATAGCTTGTGGTAGGTATCTAGGTATGGCTTAACATCTGAATTAGCCTCATGAATGATATTCATGTAATGGTCAAACCTTTCTGGCATGTAAGTTCTAGCTGCGTGATACATGTTCCCAAACACTGGACCTTGAAACCTCTTTATGAAATTCTGCATTAAGTGCCAAAAGCATTCCCTGTGCTCTGCCATAGGGAAAACATCCTTTACAGCTTTTTCTAGCCCCTTACAAGCATCTGAGCTTATTGCTAAGTGAGATGGTTCGCCTATTGCCTTTCGAAGCTGCTGCATGAACCAAGTCCAGTTGTCAGTTGTCTCACTTTGAAATAACCCAAACGCAATAGGAAACATCCAGTTGTGCCCATCTACAGATGTTACTGAAGCTAGCTGACCATTCCAGGCACCATTAAGGGCAGTCGAATCTATACTCAAGTATGGTCTACAACCATTCAAGAAACCATCAATGCAAGGCTTGAATGCACAAAAGAATCTATGAAAATAAATTCCCTCATTATCCACCTGTACATCTATCTCTACAACACTTCCAAGCATTTTCAGCTCAACTTCATCCTTAAAATTAACCAAGTTTCCAAAACTCTCTTCCCATTTCCCAAATACTTGTTCTTTGGCTTTTTGCAAACCAGCACACACTGTGGAGTATCCTATTATAATATTGTACGTGGTCTCTAAATCTGATTTCAGTTTTGTGACACCTATATCTGGGTCCTTCTTTACAAAGGGAATTGCCTTTTCTGCCACCCAATGATATGAGGCCATCTTCGTCTTAATTCTTCCAGTTGATGCACATGTATGGGCAAACCTATTCACAGTAACCTGCAAAAAAAATTGATACACTTGTTAGTAACATGAGACACTAGGGAATAACACAAATTAATATGCATGGTTAGTTGTTAGTACCCTCACAGTTTTCCCATCATGCATCAACCTTGCCACAATAGCCCATGGACATCCCTCAGCCATGCAATAGCCCCTGAACCTCTCTTTATCAGATTTCTCTATCCCTAGCTCAAATTCCTTTATAGCATGTTGTCTCACAGCTGACCTGAACTCAACCATAGTAGTATATGCACTTGAAACTTTCATTGGGGGGGGGTCTTCCCTATCATTAAAAATTTCAGCTTCACCTGGAACAAAGTCACTAATAGCTATATCTGCATTGTCATCTTCTCTAGGAGGTTCAGCTGGACCAGCCCTCTGTTTTTCAGCTTCAACCCTTACTTTTTCAGCTTCAACTCTAGCTTGCTCAACTCTCTCATCCTCAGTCATTAGACCAAGAAAAGCATACATTTCATCTTCCTCCATCACAGGCATTGATGAACCTATTTGTTGTTCTAAAATTGGAGCTATCTCCAATGTTTCCCAATCAATCACATGTTGAGGTTCTTGCTGTGGTGCAATTGAAGCTATCTCTACACTACCACAATCAATGCTCTGCTGACAACTTGAGTCTTGACCATCACCTTGCCTAGTTGCCGCAACCGAGTCCATGACTACATCATTGTCCTCTGATACACATGATGAGTTTACAACCAACTGACTAGGTTTGTCTTCAATATCAACAAATAAAAACAATTTCTTCTCATTCTTTCTAACATATAATGCATGAGCAAGATCCATATTGTCCATCAATTTTGTTTCCTCACCACTACATGTATCATACCCAGAGACCACAAGAGATTAGCAGCTGCCCCATTTGACCCTTGCTGCAAAATCCTTTTCCAAGCTCTCTAATGTGCCCTGCTTATAGTCCACAATCCATTCCTCACATTTGCGAGCCACATCAACACAAGACCCAGTATCAAGCTTAACTGTCTACGCACCAAACTGAACACAAACACTAAACGCATCATCCGGATCAATCCTATCGTATACGAACAACCAAAATGACAAAAAAAAATCCATTAGTTTGCCTTAAACCGTTTCTAACCTAGGTTGTTGTTTCTCGATCCCTCTGTACAACAATGGAGATGGAGAGGAGTATGGCCTTACCCTGTAGGCAGCTGGCTAGGAGCCGCCAAACCTGTTGCCGCCTGCGCCATGATCTCCTTCGCCATGCCCTCCGACCACCTCGATGCCCCTATTCCTCTCTGCCCCCAAACCCTAGGTCCCAACTCCGGGTGGCATGGCCATGGGACCTAGGCTCGGGCGGCACAAGAGGCGTCGAAGGCGGCTGGGCACAGTGGAGACGGCGGGGCGAACGGAGGGGGCACCGGAGCCGGGGAGGAAAGGGCGCTGCGGCGAGGTGGTGGCGGCGCACGGCGGCTTCCTCCTGTCGTCGTAGCGAAGAATGGGGCTGACTCGATCTGGATCGATCGATCCATCCGCCCTTTTTCTCCCTCCACCTGACAAGTGGGACCAGGGGCAAAACCGTCCCTTTAACTAGCGGGAGAAAAGAAAACGTGAAAAGAGTAAGAGAAAATAAGAAAATGGCTGATAGTGGTGTGGAAAGAAGGAATTTGCACTCCCAAGGGTAGATTCTGAAAGTCATGCGAATTAGGTGGTAAATGCTGTCAGTCCTCCCAATTCGATGGTAAACAGTGAAAATTCTCTCGGATGGAGGGGAGGCGATGCCGAGGATGACGTCGCTGGCTCGCCGCTGCGATGCCGGAGACGGTGGTGGCGCGGCCGACGGCGCACGGGTGGAGGAGGGCCGACCGGGGGAATTCCGACGAGGCGGATGGAGAGGCCGGCGCGGCACGGCGGTGTTCCGGCGAAATTCGGGCGACGCTGTGGCCTGGCCGGGGAAGAGGACAGTGTTCCGGTGCCGGGAGAGGTGGTGGCGACGTCGGCCGGCGCACAGGGGACGCGGCAGAGGCGGCTGGAGGCGAAACAGTGGCGACAACGCCACTGTTGCCGGCGGGGGCGCAGCTCCGGGGGTCTCCGCGTGAAACGGAGGGCAGGCCGGGGGAGAGGAGGCTGCTGTGACGCCGAGGGAGGCGACGGCACAGCCGACCGGCGTGCGGGTGAGGCGGTAGGGGCGGCTGGAGATGGCTGGCGGTATGGGAGAGAGAGGAGGGCGGCTGGAAGAGGTGGTGAGGCCGCGGGAAAATGCGGGAGGGGGCTAAAACTGGAGAACAGATCGAGGGGGTTCCATTTTATAGCGGAGGGAAGCGAGCCGAGCATGGGAGGAGCGAGGAACGGCGGCGGAAATGGCGCCCGGCGGCCATGGAAGGCGCAGCCGTTCTGTCAAAATAGTGCACGATTAATGGGGAGATTAGGGGGAAAAGGGAGAGGAAGGAAAGGGTATTAATTCCCCCCAATTATTTTTGGAATCCAACGCTTGAATCGTGCGGATTCGAGGAAGGAACGAACTAGGGTTTTCACGGGAGGGAGAAGAGCCGCTGAAAATTTGACAATTTGGCCCTTTTGGAAAACTATTTGCAAATTTGGTCCCTGGCAAAAACTATCACCAGATCTGGACCCCGACCTCAGCGCCAGGGCCGATGGCGCTGAGGTTGAACATCTCAGCGCCGACCGCATCGGCGCTGAGTACTTGACGGCCCTAACGCGAGGATGGACGGAACGGCGCAATGTCAGCGCCGACCGACTTGGCGCTGTGTTTCGGGACCTCAGCGCCATCGGGTCTGGCGCTGAGGTCCTATATCCCTTGGCCGAGCCACACCCAGCAGCCCGGGCCTTCTTTCTTCGTCCTCAGTGGCTCTCGGCTGAGGCGCGGCGGCGTCGAACCTTCTCTCTCCTCCCCTCCAAAAAATCGAAAAAATCCCCAGTAAATCATCGCATTTTGGAGGGGAAATTGTTGGAGGACATAGTGGCAAGGTATTCTCCTCCGAATCCTCTCGTCATTTCGCATTTTTTTGCTTGGATTTGCTCATTGATGGATGAACCCAAGAATCGTGATTTGGGGTTATTTTCCCTAATTAGTTGGTTCTCTACTCTGTGGTTGTAGTTGTTGTTGGTGATGCAATGGTTAGATGCTCATAGAACCCTAATTTTTAGTGGAGATTTTTGGCACTTAGGGAAGAACCCTAATTTTTCCCCCAAATTAGTGAAGAACACTTTTTTTTTAATTTTCATCACAATGCGAGAGTTCAAATTTAGGATGGATCGTTACAAATGGAAGTTTGTGTATGTTTAGATATTTATGGACAATTTCGTTGGGGGACATAGTTGTAGGTTAGATTTTTTTTATTGCAAATTCAAGTTTTTAAAAAATGCAATATGCTAATATGTCGGTTAATGTTGTAGATGGATAGATTAGTACGATTGCACTATGGTGGTTCGGTGGTAGAGCAAAGTAACAGTGGTAGCAATTTCGAGGGGATGAGTGTTAAGCAACTTATATTTGGTGGAAAACCTAGTTTTGAGGAGTTATTTTGTCGTACAAAGGATGTGCTGGGGTGGAGCAATCAGTCTATAGCTATACAAGGTAGATATGATGTTGGAGCAGGACCCATTTCACACAAGTACATGCTAGATTTGAATGGGGAGTTGGAGTGGAACACATATGTGGATATAGTGTTGGGCTCCCAGTTCAAGTCGCTTGAGGTGGTTGCTTCGAAGCTTGATCGTACTGACTGCAAAGATGATTCTTTTGACCTCAATCGCACACTGTTTTATGATGAACCAAACTATGAAGCATTTGATGATGAAGGAGCTATGAAAAGTCAGTCGGTTAAGTCTTTGACAGTTGAGGAAGTCATAGAATCTCAAGGGATGGGGGTTGATGTTAACATGCAAAAGAAGGAAGCAGTTGATGCGAATGAGGGAAGGAGTCAGGAATCTGAAAGGGTGGAGATAAATGTGGAGTTGCAGAAGGAGGAAGCAGTTGAGGCTAATAAGGCAAGCAGGCTTGAATCAGAAGGGGTGGAGGTAAATGTGGAATTGCAGAAGGAGGAAGCAATAGAGGTGAATGAGGCAAGGAGTCAGGCAGTTCCGATTGTTGGAAATCATGTTGATGATGATAATGAAGTGGCAGATGGATCAATGGGGGGAGGTGGAGAAGAGCGTACAACGGATGCTCAATTAGCATCCTTGGTGCGGTTATGTTTTCGAGACAAAATATATACTCGGAGGGAGTGTGAGGAGACTTTGTTGATGAATGGATTGAGTGTTGATTTGCTGCACGAACATTCAGAGGAGTATGATGACACACATGAGGAGGAGGGATATGAGGTTGAGTATGCCGTAGACTCAGATGACGATCGTCCAGTAGCCAAGATGTCTCAGGAAGAAAGGGAGGTGTTTGAGAAATTAGTTGGACGCAATCCAGAGGTTGTTCAGTTCGAGGATGTTAGCAATTCTGAGCTAGCAGTTGTTGATGGAGGAGTAACATACAATGGCATCATCGATGCAATGGGTGAGGAGCCAAAGAAGGGTTTGGAATTTAAATCTCTTGAGCTATTACAGATATGGCTGCAGAGTTACTCGATCAGTGTGCATCGTCCATTCCATGTGAAGCACTCCAACGCTTCTAAAAAGTATACGGTGGCCTGCATTGAAGAATCATGCGAATGGCAGGTTCGTGCAAGGAAGACTAAGGATGGGAGGTGGAGAGTTACCGGTGTAGGCAAAGAGCACACATGTTGTAGTGCTGAGGCTTCGGGCAAGCACTTGCAACTAACTTCTAAGTTCATCGGTAATAGGTTGCAACCATTTGTCCGAGCTGAGCCGACATTGACTCCTGCTGCTATAGTTGAGGCTGTGGAGGCCATATGGCACTATCATCCTTGGTACGGTAAAGCTTGGCGTGCAAAGCAGGTGGCCATGAAGAACATATGGGGAGATTGGGATGAGGCATATGTTCGGCTCCCAACGCTTCTAAATGCTATTAAGGCTAAGAACCCTACAATGCATTATGTTGTTGAGCCTCACCCAGAGAGGTCGAGGCCACTGGATGGGGTAATGAGACTTGTATTTGGGCGTGCCGCATGGATCTTTGGGTAGTGTGTGGAGGCCTTCAACCACATGCGTCCATGTGAACATTGTCTCGCAGATTTGGATGTGGATTAGGCTTCCCGTTGGACGACCGATGTGGCACAACCACCCTTAGTGGCCGTGGCAGCAGGAGGAGAGGCGTCCCACGGTTGCTTTTCTGTGGGAGCTTGTCCCACAGCTAGTAGTAGGGTGCAAAAATGAGGCCTACTACCACTACACAAATGAGATGGATTGCCTCCAGCCTCAGCACGTGAGTTACTAATTAATTTTTTCTAATGTACTTGTTATTTTCTAACAGTGGCCTAACATGTTCTTTTTGCGAAACCAGGTGGTGTGGCAGCCGTATGAGCACATAGGGATCGACATCAACACCATGTGCTACATACTGGAGGATATGAAGTTTCTCAGGTGCCCCTTGATTTGCTTCTATGCCGTTGAGTGGCAGCTCATCCATCGCGTGCTAAGGCAGTTCGGCTTGCGTCAACCCATACCAGAACCATTCCCGATGGGGCTCGACCTCCACAAGTAAGATTTGCATTGTGCATATCATTTTCAAACTTTCTCTTCGGCATTGGTTACTCAAGTTCTAACCAAATTATTTGTTTTGTTGAATGACTGTAGGTTGGACCGCAGGAAGAACAAGAAGATTACGGACTGGCATGCTCATCATCTCCATCTTATTGAGCGGTGGGACAACACAGCAGCTAACGTAGTGCCTCACGGAGTGGAGCACAACAAGACATACTTCAACGAGTACCTAGCTTGGCTCCTGAGGAACTACCGCCTTTTCCTTCGGCCGGCTTGGACTCTAGCTGACATAGCTACAGATCCCGAGGATGTTGAGGAGATGAACGAGTATGACACCCACACTCGAGCAGGGGCGACGGTCGAGTACGGGCCTGTACGTGACCGAGTGGTAAGTATTAAGGCTCAGAGTTGTTCATTTCACATACACCTACATGTTCTCACAATATTAAATCCACTTGCAGGCACGTGAGCTGATGAATTCCGTGAACGACGCGGGTGTTGCCCTTGGCACACCTGCTGGGTCAGAGAATGAAGTTGGGATATTTCGGAGCGCACTTCAGGTAATTAACCAATTAGTTCAATCCATGAATCATTTCACTTGCCTCTAACTAATTTGTTTTGTTCTTGCAGAGGCTAAAACAACGAAGTCGGATGTTAGCGGCAAGACTTGGTTGTAGGTCCACAGGCGCAGTCGACCCACAACCAAGACTAACGCGGACACAGTCCGGAGAAACAAGTCGACAAAGAGCTGAAGAGGAAGGGGAGGAAGAACATGATGAAGGGGAGGAAGAACATGAGGAAGGGGAAGAAGGAGATGGACAGAGTGACGAAGAGGAAGAGGAACAACCCGCAGAAATCGGGTCATCTCAGCTTGCAGGTGCCCCGCAGCCATCACAACCTTCCCAGGGTCGCCCGCAAAGAAAGAGGGTACCGGCAGACCGGTACACACCTTCCACTAGTGGCTGGAGGGGTCGGCACTAGTGGATTACTTTGTACTTAACACTCTAGGCAGCGTTAGACTTATATCAAACTCTAGATGATGGTTGATGGATGTGTTGAACTCTATATTCTGTGATGGTTGATGGATGTGATGAACTCTAAATACTGTGATGGTTGATGGATGTTCAGTTGCTGTGATGTGTTAAATACTATGTGGCTGTCAATTTTGTGATGCTAAATACTTGTGTGATGCTACCAATTTCTGTGTGGCTGGCTGCGCTTTGCCAGCCACTGCTTGACCTCAGCGCCAAATAGAATGGCGCTGAGATTGTACAGGTCAGCGCCAATTGCACAAGATTAGCGCCAATTCATTTGGCGCTGAGATGCAGCCCACCCGGCGAACCAGCATCCCTCGGGTGGCAACCTAGTGCCAAATCGGCTGGCGCTGAGATGGCCGTCCTCAGCACCTTTTAGTTTGGCGCAGAGATTCAGCCCCCCTCCCCCAAACGTCAGTAGACGGCCATACACCGAAGGAAACGGCCTCACGAACTCAGCGCCGATGCGGTCGGCGCTGAGATGTTCAACCTCAGCGCCATCGGCCCTGGCGCTGAGGTCGGGGTCCAGATCTGGTGATAGTTTTTGCCAGGGACCAAATTTGCAAATAGTTTTCAAAAAGGGTCAAATTGTCAAATTTTTAGGAAGAGCCGAGCGGGAGGAGGAAGACGTGCATGGCAGGCGGGTCCCACGCGAGGCGCGCGGTCAGCGCGCGTGCGGCGCGCGTGCACGCGGCTGGCTCGGCTCGGCTTGGTTTGGGCCGGGCGGCTGGGCCGAGAGGGAAGGAGGGAGGGGAGGGGTGGCCCAGAAGGAGGAGGAGAGGAGGGAGTGGGCCGGGAGGGGAAGGGGAGGCCCAAGAGAAGGAGGGAGAGAAGGAGAGGGAGGGAAAGAGAGGGAAGAAGGGAGGACTTTGGCCGTGGGCCGAGGGAGAGAGTGGGAGGACTTTGGGCCAGACTTGGCCCAAAGGGAGGAGGGGGATTAATTTTAGGTTTTTCTTTTTAATAAACTCTGATAATTGTTTTTGTTGCTTAATAAATATTTCTGGTGCTCTGAAAATTCAAGTAAAATTTGGGGGATCTTTTAAGACCACAGAGAATTTAACAAAAAATCTCTGGACAACATTCAAATTTTTCTTGTACGTATTTTAGTGTTTGCCAATTTCTTTTTGAATTTTAATTAATTCTATTATTCCTTTTAGAGAATGATTTTTATTTTGGGATGAATTTGTCACGGGCGTGACAAATATCTGCAAGAAATCATTTATAAGTAGGAAAGAAACCTGATGATATTAGGTGCAGTAGGTCCCACACCTGGGTGGCCCCATAGGTAAGTGAGACCGGCACCCAAATATTAGTATTTGTAGATGCCCACCCCCTCGCCCTTCACGCCACTTCGCCCCTTAGTCTGCTCCGCACTCATCACGGCCCTGGGCTATCCTCCCCCAAACCATCCCATCAGCCTTCAACGTATCTTCTTCGCCGCTTCATCTTCCCCCCAAAAGCCCACTTCCAGCGAACTCGCTGTGATGCGTCAGGAGCGCGATGCGTTTGGCCGCTTCTCAAGGAGTCCTGCACCGTCGGGGCCATCGGCCAAACTAGGCTGCCTCCACTCAAGCATGGAGGGGTCGGCGTCCACACGCCGGAACCCCAACACCCCGGGCACGGCCAGGACGACGACAAGGGCGACGAAGGGTTCAACCCTTCCTCGCTTCCCCTCGACCACCGAGGGGTCGGCTGCCGCGTCCACTCGCCACCCGTTGACCAGGGCGACGATGGCGACAACCATCCATCGTATCCCCTCGACCACGACGGGGTCCGCATCCACACGCCGGTACTCGCCCAACTCACAACCAGCGGGTTTCACCCGCCGCATCTCGTCCACGCCTGGGTCGTCATCCACCAAGGCGAAGGTGACGCCGGCCGACGTCGATGTCGACGACAACGACAAGGCCGACATTGCAGATGCGGCCCGCATTAACAAGATTAGTCATATCAAGCACTGATCGCCCTAGATAATGTTCATTCATGTATTTCTTATTATGGTGTAGAGTATGTCAACAAGTAATTATTGTTTCAATGTGTGATGTCTGTCATCAATCTGCACAAAGTACATTCTATTTCATGGATGAGTGAGTAACCATGATCAGTGTTGAAAAGTTTATATTAATGGATGATTGATGATCAATGCGTACAAGTTAAATGTTATGAATTTAATGTGCTATGGGATGCATTTATATCTTTTTTATTGAGATCCTGCTTTGCTGTGAAATGAAGGATAATGAATACCTTTATGAGTTCATAGATCCACATATGAAAATATGTTTGAAAGACTTTGACGACGACGACAAGTATCTCGAGGGGGAGATTCTATCTTACAAGGAGGTGATGATCATTCTCTTAGGTATTATATATATATTCCATGAATTCCAAATGATAACTGATCCCCTTTTTGTTAAATGTCAGTTGCGTGTGAAGGTCAGGGAGCTTGGGGTTGCTCTCAAGCACAAGACGAAGCAGGAATTCAAGAAGTGACTTTGGGGACTGCTTCGTTATATTATTTAGTATGAAGAATTAAAGTTTGATGTAATTATATCTATGGATGTAATAGGTTGACATTTGGATAATCTTTATGAACTCAATGCACTTAGTGTTAAACATTTCCTTTTGTGGTATATATTTATTGTCTGCTAATGGATGTCTTGTCTGGTATGAACTGAATGCACTTAGTGTTAAACATTTCCTTTTGTGGTATATATTTCTTGTCTGCTAATGGATGTATTGTCTTGTGTTGTGATGAATTGAAGTTAGGAGTGATGTTGCATGTTGCTCATCATTCAGCACAACTGATTGTTCTTGCATGATGATGATAACTGTTGACTGGGGCTTTGTTTGGATGATTGCAGTTGATGATCGTTGCAGACGAGTTAAGTTTTATGAATTGATTTGGAACAGTACTATAGTTAGATTTGCAAATGTAAATGCTGTAATTAAAACATATCTCCAATGAATTTTTGTAATTAAAACATATCTCCAATGAATTTTTTTTATTACATTCTGCAATGCAAGAATTCAACCCAACATTACGCAAAAAAATCATCGTCATCGTCTCCTCCATGGGATTCGACTGGAGCAACAACTCCATCAGCAATGTAGGTGTCGTCGGATTCGTCATCTTCATCAGATATGTCATCGTCATCAGGTTCAGGCATGGATGCAGAATGCACCTCCTTAATTACAGTAGCATCACCACTAATGCCTTCAATGTCAGACCTTCTCCAGTTTGTGAAATCGTCATGTCGGTGTTGTATATTCATCTGCTCCACTCCTACGACAAGTGAGTCAACATTATTATCACCATCTTCCCCTTAAGGCATGGCAAACAGGTTCTGAGGTTTCATTCTGAGAACACTGCACCAATTATTTTTCTTTGCGCATTTCACATAGCACACCTGTTGAGCTTGTGACACCAGTATATAAGTATATAAGGCTCGTCTTTAAAGCGAAATCGAGTGGTGTCAATATCAATAGTTCCATATTGATCTTTACTGTACCCTCTGGATTTGTTCGTGGTTGCTCCCGGAACATCAAACCAGTCACACTCAAACAACAAGACCTCTTTGTCATTGGGGAAAAGAAGGGCGATGATTTTTTTAATCACTCCATACCAGTCCATGCCTTCATCTTGAACAACAACACCACTGTTCTGTGTGGTTAGGCTTTTCTCTACATTGGTTGTGCGGAACAGAAATCCATTGATGGAGCACCTGTTAGCTACACGAACTCGATGATCTGGACCACGAGATAGAGAATATATATCTTCATCTGTTTTTCCATCTGCATGAAGAATGTTCATCTGCACTCAGAAAAATTTCGATCGTATGATCAGTCACGTTTTCAATTAGTTTGATGAATTTGATAAAAAAACACTCACTTTACGCTCAAACCATGATACAAATTGTTCCTTGTGCCTTTTATCAACATTACCCCTTTTGGTTTTTTTCAGTTCCTCCATATGCTCATTGCAACAACATTGAAAAGATTAGCAGAATGATGAGTTACTTAGTCACTCTGCATTCATAACAGACATAAATATATCTTACTTTACCCATGGCATGGCCTTATCACGGTTGGATATTATGTAGTGCCTCATCCTATGCAAGTCTGAATAAGATGTAGTCTCGATATGAAATTTGTTCTTTCTGTACTGCATGCTCCCAAAAATACTTAGACCAGCAGGTGGTGCACTGACTTGGCTATTTCTTGACGTTCTGGCCTATTCACCTTTGTACTAATATCTTCAAAGAACAGAGCATAGAAAGTAAGGCACTCCTCCGATATATATCCCATATATATCCCTCTGCTATTGATCCTTCTGGGCACGCTTTGTTCCTCACATAGCCTTTAAGGGTACGTAGGTACCTCTCAACGGGATACATCAATCTATAACAAACAAGGCCTCCAATTCTAGCCTCCGAAGCAATATGAACTGGTAAGTGCATCGTAATATCAAAACATGACGGAGGAAATATCATCTCAAGCCGACAAAGGGTCTCTCCAATCGAATTGCATAGTTTTTCAATTTCAGTCACCTCAAGCTCCTTTGAACATAGTTCGTTAAAAAACCTGCTGAGCTTGATCAATGGGATCACAACATCTTCAGGCAAAATATGGCGTACCGCCAATGGTAAAAGTTTTTGTAATAAAATATGGTAGTCATGACTTTTAAGTCCACTAACCTTCCAACCATTTTCATCAACACATCTCCTGATATTTGAGGCCTAACCATCTGGCATCTTGACATGTTGTAGAAATCTGCACAGAATTTCCTTCTGACTTGGACTTACGTGTACAAGGCTGCCGGCAAAGTGTATTTTCTTTTATGGACCAATAGATGTTGATCCTTCCTAATACCCAATTCTTGCAAATCAAGTCGAGCCTTCTCACTGTCCTTAGATTTACCTGTTAAATCAAGCAAAGTACCTAGCAAGCTCTCACATATGTTCTTCTCAATATGCATCACATCTAGATTATGGCGTAGTAAGGAAGATCAAAATAAATACTCTTCTTCCTCCAGTTGTGCCATCTAGTATCTTCATCTCGTTGCTTCCTCTTCCTTGACGTCATGCCAAATTTGACTTGGTCAAAACTCTCGTACTGCTTCAATACTTCGTCACCACTGAGTGCCACTGGAGGCCCCCTCATTTCAACCTTGTTATTGAAGCTAACCTTGTTCTTTCGCCACCTGTGGTTTGAAGCCAAAAAGCGGCGATGGCCCATATAGCAGTGCTTCTTGCCATAATTTAACCACAAGTATTCAATATCCTTGTGACAATAAGGACACGCAAACTTGCCTTTTGTGCTCCAACCTGATAACATGGCATACGCAGGAAAATAGTTTATTGTCCAGAGCAGAATTGCACGTAGCGTAAAATTCTTTTTCACCTTGGCATCCCATGTTTCAACTCCTTCGGTCCACAGCTGTTTAAGCTCATCGATCAGCGGCTGCAAATATACGTCAATGTTCATCCCTGGAGATCTAGGCCCAGGTATCAGCATCGACATCATCCAATAAGATTGTTTAAAGCACATCCAAGGAGACAGATTATAAGGAATTAGGAGCACCGGCCATGTAATGTAAGTCACATTCAACATCCCAAATGGATTGAATCCGTCTGATGCAAGTCCAAGCCTAACATTGCGTGGACAGATGCAAACCGATCCCTGAACTTTTCATCTACGTGCTTTCATGCCAATGAGTTTGCTGGGTGCCGCACTTTCCCACCATCAACCAATTCTTCCTTGTGCCAACGCATATAGGTCGACGTGGTCTCATTCATATATAATCTTTGAATTCGAGGAATAAGTGGAAAATACCTAAGTATTTTACGAGGATGAAGGACCTTTTTTTTTTGCTCCTCTAATGTCACTTGCTTCCCCGAGTTCTCTAGAATCCATATTTTTCCACCTACTCTCCCTACATGTTGGACATGTGTTCATCTTATCATACGCTCCACGAAATAGCACACAATCATTGACACAAGCATGAATCTTTTGGTAGTCCAACCCAAGATCTCAAACTACCTTACGAACTTTATCCAAAGTATTTAGGACACAATGTCCCTCAAGGAGCAAAAGACAGAACAAGTAAAGTATTTGCTCCATGGCATTGTTGCTGATACCGTACATGCACTTAATCTGAAATAGCCTGACAATGAAAGATACCTTGGTAACCTCCTTGCACCCTGGGTATAATTCTTTCCGAGCTTCTTCCATTAATATGAAAAAATTCTTTGCTGACTCATTTGGCACGTCAATATTACTATCTCTGATATCCCCGTGTATAGCACCACTAATTAGCGAAGAAAGCAGATTATCGACAGAGCCGACATCATCAACTTCGTATTTATGAAATCCTTATCAAACCCTCTACCAAGCAAGTGTTGTTGAACCTCAATTTTCATTCTGTACGCCATGCAATGATACCTAGAACATGGACAGGCCGCAATCTCTCCTAGATAGGTAACTTCAAATGTATGTTCAATGAATTTCTCAAATCCAACTTGCCACGCATCATCTGACTGAGACAATAGCATCCAACTATGATCATCATCACATGCCATATTCCAATTGAGAAAATGTCATACCCTGAAAATCGCTAAATTATAAATCGTTGTGAAAAAGGAAATTTTAGAAATTACTTAATGATTAAAGTAAGTGTGTGAATAAAATATATGAAAATTTTGAACATTAAATTGAGATAGATAAAATTGTATTAAATATTTTTAATGTCCAAGTATTTTCTGGATTTTTTCCAGAATTATTTGAGCATTGGAAGTATTTTTAATAAATGAAAGATCATTTCAGTGATTATTTAAAATAAAAAGTTAATTAAAATTCCCTCTCTTGTCTTGGGCTGAATCCGGCCCACTCCTCTCATTCCCTTCCTCCATCTCAGCCGAAGTTCGATTCTAATCCTTCCTGCAATCAGGCCAAGTAAAGAAAAGAAAGCCCGGCGAGAAGTCTGTTTGTCCTCCCTCTGCTACAGTGTCGCCCCTAACCTCGAGCACGTCGATCTTCTACCTGCCGTGCCCGTGTACAGCGCCGCCTCCCCACCAAATTCGTCCTCTCCGTTGCTCCTCTTTTCAAATTAGTTGTGGGAATGGATTCCTCTCGATCTCCTCTATCTTATCCCCAAGAAACCCCCTTGAATCTCGTGGTATATCGCGTGGATTCGAAGTGTAGTTTATCTTCTATTTTGCCGGCGAACCCTAGCTCTTTCGCCGCCGATTCCTCCCGTATCCGAGTCGATCTCCTCCTCCTTTGGCTATAAATAGCATCCCCGGCTCTCCTCTTCGGTTTCTCCTCTTTTTCCCGAGCCGTTGTGCCCTAGCCGCCTCTCCCCACGAGCTCAATCTCTTTCCAACTCCGGCCGCCACCTCCAGCCGCCTTTTCCCGTCGCGTCGGCCGTTCCCGGTCAGTGTCACCACCTCCCTCGGCTTTGCAGTGAAGAGCTCTACCCCGGCCACCCGTTCTTTTCCGCCGAATCCCGCCGGAAGTCTCCGTCACCGTGAAGACGGAGCCGTCGCCATGTTCTGATCTCCGGCCAAGCTTTGCCGCTTCTCCCGTGGTCGCCGGACCTCCCTGAGGCCGTCGTCGGCATCGCAGCGCCAAGCCGAAGCCCGTCCACCCCTTCACCACCGCTGCAAACCATCGGAGCTTCGTCGTCGCTGTCAACCCGAGGCAATCTTTTGTCGCCGCGTTTTCAGCCGTGCCGCTCGTCGCTGTCCATCGTCGCCTTCGCTCGTCGTCGCCACCCACGGGATCGCAGGAGCGAGGAGAAGACCGTCTGCCCCTCGGTTGCCGCCTCCCCTCGCCGAAACGCCGCCGTCACCGTGGACAGAGCCACGCCGCCGCCTCAATCTCGTCGCCGGCCATCTTCCATCGTCGTCCGCGGTCGTGCCGCCCCTCGGTGAGTTTGTCTCGTCGTCCTCTCCCCGTTGGTGCTCTCGGATAGCCTGGCCGAGCTTCCTAGCGCCTGCGACCTTGCGGTCCAGTGCGTTGCCGGCGTTGATATCATCGCCATCTCAAGCCATTGCAAAATCAATATAAATTTGTCATCTCTTTTTAATATATTATTCCTTTTTAATATATGTCATCTACCAAATATAATATAATCTATTTTCGGAGGAAGTTTTAATCTTTTGTCTCAGTTATAAGTCATTTGTAAATTGTTTAATCAATTTGGAATAGTCTTTTCTTTAATAGGTTTAATTGGAATTAAATCTTGTAAAATTCATATCTAATTCGTACGAACTCGGAATGAGGTCGTTCAAGTCTCATAATTCATGTAAATTCAAGCTCTACCCATTTATGAACTTTAATTGTACTGTTTATTTGGCTTTTATTAGTGTTTTTCCTCATTTTGCGTTCTAGGTTTAGTTTTCCCGTTGTTTCGGAGGATCGTTCGTTCGTTGGAGAAGTTCCTGAAGACGAATTGAAGACGCTTGTTTGCAAGGCAAGTCACACAGATCCCAAACAACCCTTTAAGCATGTTGAACCCGTTTAAAGCTAATGTTTTATTTCAACTTATGCATATTTTCAAATGTCATTGGGTGGTGAGCCTTTCCCATTTGATTATGGCCGAAGATGACTTTATTCTCCGATGGGTTATAAATTGACTAGCATGGACCTTATATATTAGATTGGTTCAGCTAGATGTTATTTATAGTTGCTTAGTCATGCTTAGAAACATTAGCTCATGAATGGGATAAATCATGCTTCACTATTACTTATGGTTATATTTAATGGTAGCTAACGATGGTCAATCGTGTTATGATAATTAATTGATAATTAAAATATGATTAATGGTGGGTTGTGAGCACATGATTTTGAAGGTCGTGCTCATGACAATTAAGGACCGGTTCGCGAGCTACTGTTGTGAAACATTAACCATGCCAACCACAAGCCAGCGTGGGCAACGACTTTACCTTTTGTATAGCATGGTTCATTACGGGGTGCCAGACTGAGAAGCGGCGAGAAGTCTGTAGGGGTCGCTGGGGAGTCCATGCCTCTGGTTTTTGAGGGGGTGATTATGATCCAGGAATGGTGCACTGTGGTGAGTTGTGTTGTGCGAAGGGTATTGTCACGATTTCCCCCTTTGCAGTGCCGTGGTGGTACTTGGGGCATGGCAATATGTGTGAAATCGTGTCTTGTGGGTATAGTGGTACATCTCTGGCCAGAGTAAAACTATTCGAATAGCCGTGCCCGCGGTTATGGGCAGGTCTAACAATGTTTTTTGTGATTAGTCCCACACTACTCATTAATGATAATAATGCGATAATTAATTTGACTCCTGGTTTGGAATAGATAATTCCTGGTTTGGAGGTTTGATCTGTACGACCGGGGTTGGTTGTTCAGGTTTGGTTGGGCCTGTGCAGCATGGGTGTGCTATTCAGTGTTGATTAATATTGATGATTAATTACTCTACTGTTTTACAAATTCTCAACTCTTTGCTAAATGCTGCTTTCGCAAATGAACCCTATATTATACCATCCTTTGGTATCCTTGTGCACTTGCATACTTGCTGTGTGGCTTGCGGAGTATGTCATATGCTCACCTTGCAATAATCATTAAACCTCAGTTGAAGAAAAAGGATCCAGAAGGAGAAGACCTTTGTCTTAGATCCCAGTTGAGCTGCCTGTGGGAGTGGAGTTGAAGCTTCGCTAGATTTTATTTTCCGCTGCAGTTTTCTTCATGGTGAGGACTAAGTGCCTCTTATGTAAGTATTTGTCGCTTTAGTTATTTTGATGAATCTGTATATTAAATTGTCAGTTTGTGTACCTCGGCTGATTCCTAGACGAGGGTTTTAATGCACAAATTAGTTTGGAAATTACTAGTGAATTTCTGGGCGTGACAGAAAATCCGTTACCAAATTTGCCTAAGGGATAGTATGCAATGAAATAAACCAAATTTTAATTACATAGATATATAGAAAATAAATAATCAACAGTTTTCATTGCACTCGTGATCGAAGAGGTACCTGAATATATATAAATATAGGGATCGATTTGGATGGCGTCGAGATATCGAGTTGGGATAGGGACAGGATATGGAATCGCCAGTGTCGAGTGCTTCGGCGTCGTCGGCGATTGTGCAAGATAATACAGGGTCGCGGCGCCAGGGTTATCTATCTATCGACTGCTAAGGGTAGGGTTAATCGTACCTGTTTTTTAACACGATTTAGCCCATCTAGTTGGCCGGGCTGACTTAATTACGTAATTCATGACCCCGACCCGGGCCACAATAATGATGCAAACAACTTAAAATTTAACAATATACAAAGGCCCATGAACAATCTACAGGTGGCACCACCAATCTCACCTATTGCAACGATTCGTTAAACTATAGCAATGACGAAATATTGTTGCGAGAGAACCTTGTTGGTTGCAACGATTTCTGGTGTTTGTTGCAATATCTAAGAATAATGGCAACGATTCAGGGTTGCGATGCAATACCTATAGACTAATTTGCAACGATTTAGGTTTGCATTGCAATACCTACAGACTCATTTGCAACAAAGTAGTTTCGCGTTGCTATATACATGACTCTAATAACAACGCTCTAAATTTGTTGCGACGATAACAAAAAGCGTGGCAATATCATCACCCTAATTACAACGCAAATTTATTCGTTGCGATACTTCCTACTTATTGCAACAAAAAAAAATTACAATCGCAACACTACGCAATTAGTGGTAATATGCCACTCTATCGCAACCAAAATAGATTTTGGTAGCAATAACCCCTATGTATTGCCACAAAAATCACGTCGTTGCCCAAAATTTCTTGGCATTAGCCCGAAAACCTTGTAGTGAAAAGAGAAGGGTAAGAAAGTTTCTATAAACAGGTTAAAATGAAAGGTGTCTTTTGGAATTGCGATGGGTTCAAAGACCCAAAAAAACATAAGTTTATTTCTGATCTTACTAAGGAACAACAACTTGATTTTATTGCCTTATCAGAGACCGTTAGGAGAGATTTTACTTCTAGTGCTCTTAATAATCTTTGTGCTGGAAAAGATTTTTTGTGGCATTCTAAACCTCCTCGAGGAAGATCTGGTGGTATGCTTTTAGGAATTAATTTACAATCATTTGATATTGGTCTAATTGATGAGGGAGATTTTTATATAAAGTTTCATTTATGCAATAAGGTAGACAAGTTCAAATGGGCTCTGGTGTTGGTTTATGGTCCGGCACAGAACGATTTTAAAAAACATTTCCTTGCTGAATTAGTGAACCTGTGTAGTCATGAAACTTTACCGATTCTTACTGGTGGTGATTTTAATATCTTGCGTAGTCCGGTGAAAAGAATTATGACAATTTTGATGATAGATGGCCTTTTCTTTTTAATGCAATTATTGATGGCCAAAGTCTTAGAGAGCTTGTGATGTGTGGTAGAAACTATACTTGGGCTAATAATTTAGCGAATCCAACTTATGAGAAATTAGATATAGTTTTAATGTCTACGGAGTGGGAATACAAATTTCCGCTATCCTCGGTTATTGCTCTAAATAGAGACATCTCAGACCATGCTTCTCTTTTTTTAAACACAAATGCTTCATTTCCGTGTAATGGCCAACATATTTTCAAGTTTGAATTAGGTTGGCTGCTACGGGATGGTTTTGTAGATATGGTAAAGGAAATATGGTCTTCTGTAGATGAAGGTAATACTCCTTTAGAACGTTGGCAAGCTAAAATTCGTAAATTAAGACAACATTTGAGAGGATGGGCTAAAAGTACTAGTGGTATCTATAAAAAAGAGAAGAAAGAGTAGTTTGATAAGCTTGATGTGCTTGAGAAAAAGGCTGAAATAGATCTTTTGACTCAAGATGAAATTGATATTAGACTTCATTGGAGGAATAGACTTGCCTGTTTGTTGAGAGAAGAAGAAATTAAATGGTATCAGCGAGCTAAAACTAAAGATATTTTGGAAGGTGATTCTAATACAAAGTATTTTCATTTGGTTGCAAATGGTAAGCATAGGAAGACAAGAATTTTTCAATTACAAGATGGTGACCAAGTTATAAATGGTAATGCGAATTTAAAATCGCATATTACCAATTATTACAAAGGTTTGTTTAGGCCACCTGAGGATTCTATGTTACAACTAGATGAGAATAGAATAAATGATATTCCGCAAGTTTCTCAAATGGAAAATGATGCTTTAACGCAAGAATTTAGTGAGAAGGAAATTAGAGATGCAATTTTCCAAATGGAACATAATAAAGCTCCTGGTCCAGATGGTTTTCCAGATGAGTTTTATCAAGTCTTTTGGGGTGTTATTAAATCTGATTTGCTAAATTTATTTAAAGATTTCCACAGTGGATCTTTTCCGTTATAGTCTCTTAATTTTGGTACTATTATTTTATTACCTAAGTGCAAGGAGGCTATAAAGATTCAACAATATAGGCCTATTTGTTTACTAAATGTTAGTTTTAAAATTTTTACAAAAGTTGCTACAAATAGAATCATTGATGTTGCAAAAAAAAGTTATTAGTCCTACTCAGACAGCCTTTATCCCTGGAAGAGATATTATGGAAGGGGTTGTCATTTTACATGAAAACTATTCATGAAATGCATCGCAAAAAGAAAAGTGGGGTAATTTTTAAGGTTGACTTTGAGAAAGCTTATGATAAAGTGAAATGGTCTTTTGTACAACAAACACTAGAATGAAAGGCTTCTCACCAAAGTGGTGTCAATGGATAGCCTCTTTTATTCAAGGTGGACATGTTGGTATAAAAGTGAATGATCAAGTTGGTTCTAATTTTCAAACTTACAAGGGTCTTAGACAAGGGGATCTATTGTCTCCAATCCTTTTTAATATAGTTGTTGATATGCTAGCTGTATTAATTAAGAGAGCCAAAGATGATGGTCAAATTAGTGGGGTTATACCACATCTAGTGGATGATGGTTTGTCTATTTTGCAATATGCAGATGATACTCTCATCTTTTTAGAACATGATTTACAAAAAGCTAAGAATTTAAAATTGTTATTATCAGTTTTTGAAAAGTTATCTGGTCTAAAGATAATTTTTCATAACAGTGAATTATTTTGTTTTGGACAGGCACAGGAATGTCAGGAGCTTTATTCCAATATTTTTGGTTGTAGGCTAGGAAATTTTCCAGTCAGGTATTTTGGCATTCCTATGCATTTTAGGAAACTGAGTAACAAGGATTGGAAAATAATTGAGGAAAGAATTGAAAAGAAACTTAGTAGTTGGAAAGGAAAACATATGTGTGTTGGGGGGAGATTAGTTTTGATTAATTCTGTGCTCTCAAGTTTGACAATGTTTATGATATCTTTTTTTGAGATTCCAAAAGGGTTCTCAAAAAGATTGATTACTATAGATCACGTTTCTTTTAGCAATGTGATGATAAAGAAGTATAGACTCACGAGATGTGATATGATTTGTCAACCCAAATATCAGGGTGGTCTTGGAGTTCATAATTTAGAAATTCAAAATCAATGTCTTTTGAGTAAGTGGCTATTTAAGTTAATAAATAAGAAAGGTGTTTGGAAAGATTTGTTGAAAAGGAAATATTTTAATAATCAATCTTTAACCCAAGTGTTGGAGGCATGCCATGAAGCCCTTCGGCCGAACCTACCGAAACCATAGTACCAGCAAGGATTCAAGCCAAAGACGTCAAGACCATTCGGGCGAAGCCCCATGGCGAAAGCCATAAGTGAAGGTGGCGAAGACTGGAAACCCGCGTCGGTACTCCGCAATTAAAGGCATCTTGGGCGAAGGGCATACGGCGAACTACAAAGACTTCGCCATGATGAGTTCGGCATCAAGGAGGCCTGGCAGGCTGCCCCTGACCTTTAAGGCCCCTTCGCCCTAGACCAGGCCCAGCCTATCGGCCCATTAAAGGCCCATATATGCAAATGACACTGTGTACCCATGTAAATGTCCCTCTCATAAGGGCAACCATGTAAAATCCCCTGTAAATCTAAACCCTAGCAGCTGATATTCTGTAATGGGGCTATAAATAGACCCCTAGGGCCATGTAATGAGGGGATCCCAAAAAATTTTACAAATCAATACAATTGCTTTTACATTCCAACTACTATTGAGAGAACCACACCTTTCGACGTGGCATAGTTGTCCGTTCGACAACAGCTGGCGCCGTCCGTGGGGAACTCTGAGCGAAACCACTGAGAGCGAATGCCACCGAAGAGGGTCGCGAAGGAGGAGGTTGCAAGGCGGAAGGGAAGCAAAGTCGGGAGCGAGATTGCCACCGAAGCGGGAGCAGAGCCTTCGGCGCCCGCCGTCTGCCTCCGCACCTGCGCCATCTCTACCGTCTTCGGCTCCTGCCACCTTGACGCAAATGCCGAACACGGTCGATGCGGCAAAGGCGGCTGTGGCGGCAAGGGTGCTCCAGACTAGGGCGGAGATCCTTTCGACAAGCCAGCGATGGCTTCGACCGCGCTTGCCGTTGCGCATGTCAAACCCAACCCCGAAGCACAAGCCGAAGCCGATATGGAGGCCATGCGCCAGAACATGACTCGACTCCAAGACATGCTTCGCCAGATGCAAGAGCAGCAACAAGCGTATGAGACAGTGCGGCAGGCCAAGGTCCCTTCGCCCCAATCCTCCAGTATTCTGCAGGTTACATTCCACCCCAAGTCTATCCGCAAGCGCCGATCCAGCCCCTTCCAGCACAAGCCATCCAAATACCAGTGAGCTTCGCCGGGCAGTCTTCGACCGCGGCGGTCCATCCGGCCCCTCGTCCGCTGCAAGTTCAGCCGGTCACTGTCCAAGCACACTCTCAGCTGCCAGGCCAAGTGTCACAAGCAATGGCAGAAGGGGCTTCGGCTTTACATGTGCAGCTTCAAGCTTTCCTTCGGCAACTCAGCCAACCCCAGATATTTCAAGCACAGCCCCTTCAGCCCGACCGGAGGGGAACACAAACCAAGGTGCACCTAGCTGGCTGCCGTCGAACCAGCCAGGTCCGGGGGCTTCGCTTTGGAGTCAAGGACCGCAGTTCGACTTCAGCAATGCTGCTCAAGCACCAACCATTCAACCACAGGCGCTGACACCAGGCTTCGGAGCAAATCAGGCACCGAACCAGGTCGCCATGGATTGGGCCCAGCCTCGGTTCGACCAGTCCATGGCGGCGCCCCAAGCATCAGCATTCGGAGCCGGGCAGCCGAACACTGTGGCCCAACCTCACGCGCAAGCCATGACTTCGCCCTTCGCTACGCCATATCCACAGCAAGGTGCCGCAAACAAAGCGGGGGGCAAAAAGGGGCTACCGCTGAGTGGGGGAATCAAGATCCGTCCAATACCACCAAAGTTCAAGTTCCCACCAGTTCCGCGATACTCAGGCGAAACAGACCCAAAAGAGTTTCTGTCCATCTACGAGTCCGCGATCGAAGCCGCTCATGGCGACGAAAACACCAAGGCAAAGGTAATCCATCTCGCTCTAGATGGCATCGCCCGCTCCTGGTACTTCAACTTACCTGCCAATAGCATTTACTCATGGGAGCAATTGCGCGATGTCTTTGTTCTTAACTTTTGAGGCACCGATGAGGAGCCGAAGACACAGCAACACCTGCTCGGCATTCGCCAAAGGCCGGACGAATCAATACGGGAGTACATGCGTCGTTTCTCCCAAGCCCGATGCCAAGTTCAAGACATAACCGAAGTATCTGTTATCAACGCCGCTTCAGCCGGGCTGCTTGAAGGCGAACTCACAAGAAAAAATCGCCAACAAGGAGCCGCAGACACTCGAGCACCTGCTTCGCATCATTGATGGGTATGCAAGAGGCGAAGAGGATTCCAAGCGACGGCAAGCAATCCATGCCGAGTATGACAAAGCCTCCATCGCCGCCGCCCAAGCCAAAGTACAAGCGCAGGTCACCGTACCGGCTCCTCTCAACATTCGCCAAACTCAGCAGGCGAACCAGGGACAGCCGCCAAGGCCAAGTCCAGCTCTCGTGACTTGGAGGAAATTCAGAAATGACCACACGGGCAAGGCTGTGATGGCCGTCGAAGAGGTCCAAGCCCTCCGCAAGGAATTCGACGCTCAGCAAGCAGGCAGCCATCAATAGCTTGTTCGCAAGAAGGTCAGGAAGGACCTCTATTGTGCGTACCACGGGCGATCTTTGCACACCACCGAGCAATGCCGAAATATCCGACAGCGTGGCAACAATCAAGACCTAAAGCCGCAACAAGGGGCTGCTGTCGAGGCACCTCGCGAGGCCGCTCAAGAACAAGCACCCCCGGTCGAACAGCGCCAAGACATCCAGCGCAGGGTAATCCAAGTGATTATAAGGGCCGACCTGCCAGCCCAACAGTCGAAGCGACAAAAGAAAATGCAGCTGCGAGCGGTGCACAACATCACGGCGGTAGGCAAAGGGGCTCCAAGGTACTTAAACCAGCAAATATCTTTCGGGCTAGAAGATGCCGAAGGGATGCTATTCCCACATCAAGATCCCTTGGTGATCTCGGCTGAGGTAGCTGGCTTCGAAGTCCGGCGAATACTGGTTGACGGGGGAAGTTCGGCAGATGTCATCTTTGCCGAAGTATACGCCAAGATGGGGTTGCCAACGCTAGCCCTCACCCAGGCACTAGCCTCGCTTCGCGGTTTCGGCGGCAAAGCAGTTCAAGTCTTGGGCCAGGTACAGCTGACTGTACCCTTCGGCACAGATGGGAACAAGCATGAAGAGCGAATACTGTTCGATGTCGTCGACATCCCATACAGCTACAATGCCATCTTCGGCCGCGCAACCCTGAACAAATTCGAAGCCATCTCCCACCACAACTATCTCAAGCTAAAGATGCCGGGTCCAACAGGCGTGATCGTCGTCAACGTGCTTCAATCTTCGGCTACATCGAAGGGCGATCTGGCTGAAATCAACAGAGCAGTGCACAATGTTGAGGCCGAACCGCATGATCATGCAAAACGCATGCCGAAGCCCGCCCCTCATGGCAAGGTATTCAAGAAGCAGATCGACGACGCTGATCCCGCAAAGTTTGTCCTGCTTGGGGGCGATCTAGGCGAAGAGGAAGTCGAGAATATCCTTGGGGTGCTCAAAAAGAACATTGACATCTTCGCCTGGAGCGCTGACGAAATGGGAGGTGTTTCGATGGACCTCATCATGCACCATCTGGTAGTCAAGCCGGATGCCAAGCCAAGGAAACAGAAGTTACGCAAGATGTTCGTCGATCGCCAAGAGGCAGCAAAGGCCGAAGTGCAGAAACTGCTTAACGCGGGGGTGATCCAAGAGATCGACCACCCAGAGTGGCTGGCGAACCCGGTTCTGGTGAGGAAGTCGAATGGCAAGTGGCGCATATGCGTTGACTTCACAGACCTCAACAAGGTGTGCCCGAAAGACGATTTTCCCCTGCAGCGGATCGACCAACTTGTCGATTCGACAGCCGGCTGTGAGCTCATGAGCTTTCTGGATGCATATTCCGGCTATCACCAGATCCACATGAATCCGGCAGACATCCCAAAGATAGCCTTCATCACGCCGTTCGGCATTTTCTGCCACCTCAGGATGCCTTTCGGCCTGAGGAATGCTGGAGCAACATTTGCCAGGCTGGTGTACAAGGTCCTTTACAAGCAGTTGGGATGAAATGTGGAAGCCTATGTCGACGATATCGTCGTAAAAAGCCGCAAGGTTTTCGACCATGCGTCCGACCTACAGGAGACCTTCGACAACTTGCGCGCAGCTGGTATGAAACTAAACCCTGAAAAGTGTGTTTTTGGTGTTCGCGCGGGCAAGTTGTTGGGTTTCCTTGTTTCCGAAAGGGGCATCGAGGCGAACCCCGAGAAAATCGATGCCATTCAGCAAACGAAGCCTCCGTCGAGCGTACGCGAAGTACAAAAGCTCGTAGGCCGAGTTGCGGCACTAAGTCGATTCCTCTCAAAAGCAGCCGAAAGAGGTTTACCTTTCTTCAAGACCCTCCGAGGCGCGGGAAAGTTTAGCTGGACACCCGAATGCCAAGTAGCGTTCAACGAGCTAAGGCAATATCTACAAAGCCCACCCGCCTTGGTCAGCCCAACACCGGGAAGCGAACTGCTGCTCTATCTAGCAGCTTCGTCGGTGGCGGTTAGTGCAGCTCTTGTCCAGGAGACAGAGTCAGGCCGGAAACCAGTATACTTCATCTCCGAAGCTTTGCAAGGGGCGAAGATAAGATACATCGAAATGGAAAAGCTCGCTTACGCCCTAGTAATGGCTTCGCGCAAGCTTAAGCACTACTTTCAGGCCCACAAAATCATTGTGCCGTCGCAGTATCCTTTGGGCGAAGTGCTACGAGGCAAAGAGATCACTGGCCGACTCAGCAAGTGGGCAGCAGAGTTGTCACCTTTCGACCTGCATTTCGTCGCCCGCACGGCCATCAAGTCCCAGGTCCTAGCCGACTTCGTGGCCGAATGGACACCGGTTTTCGCCCCCGAGCCCGAGCCCGTCGAACAGCCTTGGGTAATGCACTCCGACGGCTCATGGTCGCACAAGGGGGCGGGCGCCGCGGCCATTCTCACCTCGCCAGGGGGCGTGCCCATTCGATATGCCGCAAGGCTGCAGTTTGACACGACCAACAATACGGCTGAATACGAAGCTGTACTTTTGGGCCTAAGAAAGACGAAAGCTTTGGGGGTTCGGCGCTTGCTCGTCCGAACAGACTCTAAGCTGGTGGCAAGTCTGTTGACAAATCCTTTGAGGCAAAAGAAGAAGGAATGAAGAGATACCTGGAGGCTATTCGGTCAATGGAAAAGTGCTTCACCGGCATAACGGTCGAACACTTACCTAGAGGCCAGAATGAAGAAGCGGATACCCTGGCGAAATCCGCCGCCTGTGGAGGCCCGCATTCGCCAGGCAATTTTTTTGAAGTCTTGTACGCACCAAGTGTGGCCACAGAAAGCCTGGACATCATGGCAATCGACCAGGCAGAAGTAGGTGAAGACCCAGAGGACTGGCGAACACCGTTCGTCAAGTACCTCAAAAAGGGCTGGCTCCCAGAGGAGGAAGCAGAAGCGAAGCGCTTACAGCTCAGAGCCACAAAATACAAGCTTGTCTCCGGCCAGCTGTATTGCTTCGGGGTGCTCCAACCCTTACTTCGCTGCATTTCTTTCGCCGAAGGAGAAGAAATGGCGAAAGAAATACATCAGGGGCTATGTGGTGCACATCAAGCCGCAAGGACAGTCGCCTCCAAAGTGTTTCGCCAGGGAGTCTATTGGCCCACCGTGCTGAAAGTTTGTGTCGAGCAAGCCAGGAAGTGCGAAAGCTGCCAGCGGCATGGCCGAAACCAAACTGCACCTCAGTACAAGCTGCAGCCTATCGCACCAGTATGGCCTTTCGCCAGATGTGGTCTAGACATCATTGGCCCATTCCCTGTAGCAAGAAATGGGTATAAGTTCGCAATTGTAGCCATCGAATACTTCTCCCGCTGGATCGAGGCCGAACCACTCGGTGCGATCACTTCGGCAGCGGTACAAAAGTTCGTGTGGAAAAACATTATTTGCCATTATTGGCCATCTCGTTCTAAGGAAGAAGGCGAACCTGGTGGCAGTCGGGAAGCTTGAATCGAAGTGGGAAGGGCCGTTCCTCATCAAGCACAGGTCCAGGACGGGCTCCTTTCGCCTAGCGACGTTGGAAGGCAAAGAGTTCGACCATTCCTGGAACGCTGCTTCTCTTAAGCGTTTCTATGTCTAGAACGGGTGGCACCCAAATCGCCAACTTGTAAAAATGTACATACAAGCCTTTCGGCACCATGTAAGCCCTTCGGCACAAAAGTACCAAAAAAAAAGAGGAAAATGAAAAAAGACAAAAAACTGGACGTAGGGTTATTATCCATCTTGGAGGCCCGAACCAGTATAAAATCTTTGTGCTCCTCGCCTGTTTACTTGTGTGAATGATAATTCGTGGAAAAACTCCAAGGCAAACGCCTGATCAGCGAAAACGCCAGGGGGCAAAACGAATCGGCCGAAGCATCGCTCGCAAAAACGTTGAAACCGCGACAGCTTATTTCGGAAATAACTGACCAAACACCGTTATACTCGATCCATGCGAAAACATAAGCGCTCCTTTTAGCGCGGAACATCACAGATCGAAAACGGAAGTCGAAAGCTGAAAAGTCAGCATACCTATTTCGCTAATATATGCAACGGGGCCGACATGTTTCGACCCAACAAAAGCACGAAAGGTGACGATGCGAAAATAGCTAAAAGGAAATAAAACACATCTTTATTAACTTCGGAAATGTAATGGAGAGTTACAGCCATACAACATGCTACAAGCATGCAAGGCAAAATCCTCATAGCCCAACTTACAAATAGATTATATCTTTGCCCCCAAAGCAATCCCCACTCCCTAAGGAATGATTCGACGAACATGGTTCATCATCGCTACTAATGTCATACACTACCCTAAGAGGAGAAGGGGGCGAAACAGAAACTAGGCTATAGCGGCGGCAAGCGATCGCCTCTTGGCGAACAGACCTTTTAAAGTCTCGCCAAAAGCGTGCGCTATCCTCGCGGCACGAAACACGATGGCGATCATAATCTTATAAGGTCCGACCTGGACGTGTGCGCATCCACTCAGCAACCTTCACGACCTGGTAGCTGTTGCCATTTATTAACATCTCGCGGTAAACGGGCCGAAGAGGACGCCTAGCCTTCGGCAAACCTTTCGTTGCTAAGAACTTCTCATTCTCCTTTCGCCAATCCCTTGTGGGGGGCCGAACGCATGCTTTTCAGCCACAAGCCTGCTAATAAAGCACCAAAAAACAAGTGCAAAACGAGAAAAGATCCAAACGAAATCAATACCATCGCCCAACAGGATAGTAGGGTTGGCGAAACTGTCCAAGTGGAAAGATGCAAGCCAACATCATGAACAATGCAGGCCACACACCAACTGACCTTGTCGAAAATTGTAAAGGTTTCTACTCAATGGTAATTGCCTCTATATATTTATTCTTAGGGTCATAGTTGAATTTTATTTAGTAGTCAGTAGGCAATAAACTTAATATTTTACCAACATGCAGGTAAGGTTAGTGCTAAAGTTGTACGCCTCAGGAGCACAGTTTCAGCCACAAAGACAAGATTATATAGACAAACGGAACGTTCAGGACATCATGAAATGGAGAGAGACTACATCAAAAAAATCTGGCTGTTGTTTCAACACTTGTGGCAACAATTGCCTTGTCTGCTGCATTCAACATTCCTGGATCATATGGAAATGATGGGAGAGCGAATCTAGCAGGGAATAGCTTGTATAGTGCTTTCCTTATTCTGGACACCTTCTCTGTGGCCACTTCAGTCATGGCAACAATACTACTAGTCTATGGGAGAGCTTCAAGGTCTCAACGCTCGTGGCTAGGCTTCATGGTCTCACTCTTTGGTTGTCACTAAACAGCATGGTGTTAGGCTTCTTTGCAGCTATAGCGGCGGTGATGAATATGGGATGTACATCCTGACGACGCTGCTTTCAATCTTAGCAATGCCAGGATCATTTACAAGCATTGTGAAGTTCCTCATCGGTGCTCCCAAGGAGCGACAACGACACACTAAGAGACAGATTAGCCGGCAGTATCCCTTTGCCATCTTTTACATTGTCAATGCTGTTTTGTTCGTTATCATAAATAGTCTAGCAATGGCATCATTCGAAGTGGCTAGAAATCTCAGTTACTGATGCAAGGTTGTGACTAGGATATCAACAAAAATTATGGATGTTGATGCTTTGTGTTTACTTTTTTTTCTTGTACCATGTAGTTATGAGAAAATATACGTTCTCATTGTCAAACTAGGTTACACATGTTGTAAGAAACGCTTTAAATATAAGTGCACAAATCTTTTTATATTATTGAAAGAAAAGAGGAAAAGGGCTATATCCATTTCACTTTCTATTCAAGAGTCAGAAATGGGCTATATTCGTTTCTCTTTTTATTCAGGAGCCACTACTAAAAAAGTTGAATCATTGGCGGCCAAAACAGTTTTCTCTTATGGCCAGCGGTGCCGTTAGCGAGCAAAGGCCACCAGTGAAAAATGACTTTCACAGGCAGCCAAGCTAAGATGGCAGCCAGCAAAAAGATAATTTTCACTAACGAAAATGCTAGCAAAAATATTTTTCAGAGCAAAGAAAATTAAAATTGGGATACAAAAGGCATATGCAAAGAATCACAGATTCCCAAAATCCCCAATGACAATCATCAAATCTCCAAACACAAACCGAAATCATCAATCACATGCAGTCCTCCCACCGTGGTTGTCATCGTGGCCATTGACAGAGAGCATGGTCGCCACCTCTTCATCCTCGCTTACAAGGAAGGAAATGGTTGGCCGATGGCTACCAAATCTGGCGTCCCCTTGTCCACCAAGCCGAGGTTGTTGTCGCCGCTGCCATCACCAAGTCACAATCCTAGTCGCTATCACCACCAAGGGCCGACATCCTGAGCCTGCGCACAGAACTATGCCCTAGAACCATCACCACCATGGCTAGATGTGGCGGTCACGGGCATTGTCGTCAGCCATCTTCTTGCACCTCCTCGTCGTTGTCCCATCCGCTATCCACTCCGGGCACCCAGATCCACAGCAAGGAGGTGGGGGTCGCTAGATCTAGTGGCCTCGGCCTCCTCCCTGGTCGATGCAGCAGCGATACTCGTTGACAGCGGATTCCTCATGGGGTACACGACGACGATGGCGCAATTCAGTGTTGGTGTGCATCGGCGGTGGTGGAGGGATAGCCAGAGGAAGGGTGGAAAGAAGGAGGGAGGGAATGAGAGAGGCAGAGGGAGGAGGGGCAACGGAGCTGAGGAAGTCTGGCAAGAATGAATTTTAATACGGTGAATTTTTTTTCGTGAGCGGTGCTCTTTAGCTACTGCTAGGTAAAACTAATTTTCTCTGGCGGACAAGCCAAACCTTCTTATAGTTATTTTTCGATTTTCGCTAGCGGCCAATGACCTAGAATCCTCTTACATTTCTATAAGTATTTGCTTTGGTAGTCCAACATTAAAAATAAAAGGGTTGTGTCATGAAAAATCACTTTTATATTGAGTTTGTAGCTGTTTACATGCCCTTGTTTAGAATAAAAAACATTAAACGGTCCATTCCTTCACCTTTGGACTAGGAACATGTACAACAACAAAGCACTGATGCCGGCTACTAAGTGATAATGATCGACATTTTTATATAGATGCTTGTGGTGTTTGCATATTACTGTTGATAATTGTTACACACAGATAAATCCACAAGCGCACGAATATCACTGTAGCATTTTCTCTTAGAGTATTCCAAGGGTATCAAACATAAATAACATGTGTGTATATCTAAGAACAGTATTCAACTAAGGACAACAACTAAATGATAGGCTACTATGGATTCAACTAGCTAACTTAAGTTAAAGGTAAAACTCTATCAAATACTTCGGGCACTACCCCTCTCTTGGTCTGCCAGGGTGAGTCCGGCCTTGAGCTCTAGGATGTAGCCGAGCGTGGAGGGATGCAAAGGACAGACATGACTATCATCACCTGCCACCTACCTCACTTTCAGTGGAGCACACAACAAACGAAGGTAACCTCTAACGTAGACACCACATTTACGTTATCGATTACTACTCTAGCCTCGCCGAAGAACTTCCTTCTATATCCAGAGTCTTAGTACTAGAGAACTCAGTATAATTAAATACTCGACGAACCAACACCGATGAGGATATATCTCACTTAAGTAAACTAATTAAATAACATAAAAGAATCTCGAACACTAACTTTATGAAAAGAACCGTGCGCCAAGGTACAAGCGAGATGAAGGTCGACAATCCCGGTGCTTCTCCGGAACTCCATTGGAAGAATGCTAACAAATCCGGCACTTCTCCAGAAATTCTTGGAGAGAACTCTGATACTTTGCAGCACTCCTTCCAAAGCTTCCCCTCACTCTCTCACTAAACCAACATACTTCCTCCGTCCCAGAAAAGGTGTCGTTTTAAGGAATCACACACAAATTAGTGTTCAGCACAAATGACTAAATTACCCTCAATTATTAGATTCAGCTCCCATTTGAATACAGCCCAGAATGTTCCACACAATTACAACTATCGCAGTAAAAAAATGAATCAACCACATACTGAATGCTGCTCCGCATCAGAAAAGTATCCACATGCATGCTGCTTCTCAGTGAGTAACTGGAAGCCGTCGGCACCGAGCACCCCACCACAACGGTGCTTATCGGTGAGTACCTGGACGCTGTCGGCGCCGAGCAACCCACCACCACAGCGCCTACATCCACCTCGCCTTCCTCCACTTGCCTGCTGTGATTCGACGTCCAGTTCTGCCACCCTTCGCTTGGGTGCGGCCCTTCTGGCCAGTCGAGCCATGACCTCCAAAGCCGCAACGGGCAGTGAATCGGCGCCCGCCCGCCGCACCATTGCCACGCGCCCACGCCGACTGTGGAGGGGAGAGGAGAGGCGAGGTGAGGAGACTAGGGATTGGGGATATAGGGACCGAATCGAGGTGGGAGAGAGTGGGGATTAGGGTTGGGAGTGACAGAGGAACCGGATCAGGATGGGGAAGATTAGGGATTGTGTGGGGGGCGACGATGGAGGGCAACGGAGATTGGGGATCAGCGCGGTGGCTCCGGGCAAGTGGCAAACCAGTCGAGATGGGGGTGAGAGGATGGAGTGATGGGGGCGAGACCGCGAGAGGATAAGATCGGTCGTGAAAAAAAAACGCTTCGTTTTTTCTGGTCCACTTCCACCCATAGGGAGTAGTTGGGCCCACCACTTCTCTGAAAGAACGACATTTTTTCTGGGACAAGCCGGGGGCGGTGAAACGACAACTTTTCTGGGACGGAGGAAGTACCAAATATGAATCTATAAGTGAGTTGTACTCTACTTGAGCTCAAGTTGTGTGTCTTGACAGTGAAGTAAGCTCCCACATTTATAGCCATCCTATGGCGGTTGTGGCACTTATCCATGTCGGGAACCCTGCATAACCGCCATTTGGACTTCATCAGGAGCCTACACGTGTCGGCAAATGGCAAGAGGAGGCAAAGGTGGTTCGGCCAAACTAGGGTTTGGCTAACCCCTTTGGCCCACCTCCTGGTCACTCCTTCGGCTGGGAGGATACCTGGTGTGCCCTCAATATATTGTACCTTAATTGGGCTCAAATTTAGGTGGTTTTGGTTGACATGCAGGCCCCTCAATTTGCGTAATCGCGTTCGATTGTCTGGAGGTCTATTTTGTCGCATGGTGGGTGTGTTTTCTCCATAATTCACCTGCATACAAATATTCAATACGACTTGTGAAAATGGTTAATAAAAACTACTAACTTTAAGTTTGGTATTTTACTTTATAATCTTTCATTTGCTTTTATGCAGGATTTCACAGTCTAATTTGGTACTTAAGGACCGTCAACAATTACATGCCATGATTAATTTGGACAAACATGTAGGGGTTGATAACAAGCCAAGCTCAGTGAACTGGCTCATTTAGCTCCGTAGCATAATAACATATTTTACCTCCCCAGCCAACTCATCATCTTCTAGTGACCAATCACTACTACAGAAAACAGAACATCAGTCGGCAAAGGTCACCTTCCACGTCATTTTATCTGTCGGAAAAGACCTTTACCGATTGAAGGTGTGTCTCACTGAAAAGCGTGCCGGTAAAGGGGTCTATTCATAAATAGTACTCGTCACTAATTAAATACTATTTATATTTAAACTTTGATCACTAACCTTCTCTTAAAAAATATTTTATCTACTCAATTTTAACCTGCTAAGTACCAAAGTATTAATCGAGTGCTGTGGGTTGTTAACATACTAGAGTTAACGAACTCTGTCGGTATTTAACAAAAGATAAGTTACAATACAAATTTTCTAATGAATGATCACCTCGGACAGAGATGCACACTAATATATATTAGTAAAGGGGAGGTCTCATGTCAACTCGTTTATAAATCCAAACAGAGACGTGATTATAACCTTATACATGTGAAAGGAAAACAATGGAGATCACACCTGCTGGCTGCGACCATGAGATTCCTGAACACCTATTCATGTGCTCTAGACTTTACATCGCAGCATTTCGCGGTTACACAGATGAGGTCTTCAGTCTCTTAGCCGGAAGCAGTGGCACCGCCGTGGAGCCGGCGAACAGCCGGCCATCGCCGGCAGCGCAAGAACATGGTACTTCAAGCTTCCTTAGCTATGCAATCCATCAAATATTCTAAAACAAATGAAGTTATAATTTATGAGCAATTCATGGTTGAGGAAAGCAAATGAACTTTTCAGCGAATCACCATGGAGGCTGCAGCATTCGCGAGGTGACCGCAGAGCGCAGCACACTTCTCCACATCGCCGCGGGGGAAGGACACGACGAACTGATCGCCGAGCTGTGCAGTCACGACAGCAGCCTCCTCTCCTCGTCGAGCTCGTCGGGGAACACGCCGCTGCACTGCGCGGCGAGGGCGGGGCACGCCGGCGCGGTCCGTGACATCGTGCGGCTAGCCCGGGCCAACGTGGAGGAGGACAGGCTGAGGGCGATGCTGCGTGGCATGAACGCCACTGGGGACACCGCGCTGCACCTCGCCGCGAGGCACGGCCATGGCGAGGCGGTGGAGGAGCTGATGGAGGTGGCACCGGAGACTGCGTTGGAGCTGAACGGCGGCGGCGTGTCGCCGCTGTACCTGGCGGTGATGAGCAGGTCGGTGCGCGCCGTAAGGGCGATACTCTCTTGTAGGGATGCATCGGCTGCTGGCCCTAGTTCTCAGAATGCGCTGCATGCTGCCGTTCTCCAATCTTCAGGTTAGTCTTTTGTTTACGACACTGTCACACAGACCACGTGTATGCAAATTTTCAATTAATCTTTACACGTGCTAAACTACTAATTTAATTAAGGGTGGAACACAAAACATTAGTAAATTTCAGTTAGAGCATGCTTAATATAAAAGCTAACGGATTATGTACATGCATTCTAATAGTCTACCTATACAGTTCTTAGCCATAGAGACATATTGCATGTCCCACCTCACTAAAAACCATGTTGCAGCTAGTTACATTATTATATATGCAGCCCACTTTTCTTTTCTTGGCTCCAACTCACGGTGGCAACTCCTATAGCTCACTTGCACCACCTCTACCTTCTCTTACCTCCAATTATGTGTGATTTACTTTTAAAGAATTATATATTTAGAATAAAGTATTGTGTCTTCAAAAGCACTACTACCGAAAACCTAATAGGTGCCGGTTAAGAACTCCACATAAATGTTGGATTCCTCAACCGATATCCATCAGGCGGCACAAGTGAGGAGGAAACAAAGGTGTCGGTTAAGGAACCGACACCTTTAAGATTCCATGAATAAAAAAAGTCTAAATGAATTGAGAAGCTCCCCATTAGCCGGAGATCGATCAACATCCAATAACACAATCATAGAATTTATATTCAAAAGCAAAACTTGCATCCACTTATCAAAATCCAACAATACAAAGAACAGTGAGGGAGTTGAGGGAGCAAATGAACATCACGGAGAACACAGAGAGAAAAAAGAGGGAGTTGAGGGAGCCACATCGACACCGAGTGGGCACCATATGCTCGTGGCGGTTGAGGGAGTTGAGGTAGCCATGGCTTTGTCGAGCGGGCTGCTCCCGTGCTTGCGGCAGTGGATCCGACTGCTCTAGTGTGGAGAGAAGGGGCGGCGAAAGATAGGGAAAGGGACCGTTCGAGGAGTGTGGGAGGGACGACGGACACGGTGAGGAGAGAAGAGGGGAGGGGAGAGCAAGAGGGAGGACACCAAGAGAGACACGAGGAGAAAAATCAGGTCACGTGGCTCGGTTTCATCGGCTCAGCTCCACAAAATATGTCAGATTTTTAGAAAACCGGCACTGATATATCCTATTAAATGCCGGTATTATTAAAAACTGGTACATGTATTGCATTTTGAGGGTATATTAGTGCTGGTTTTTAATTTTAGACTCATGTGACAGTTGGAAAGGGGTTATATTAGTCTCTCTCATTTAGTGAATCAATTTCTAAAAAATGACTTTTGGTGAAAAATTAGGAAGGTAGCCTGCGCATTCGCACGGCAAGCATCGTACGCTAAGTTTGAGGCACTTATAAAAGCGAAATATTAACCGGAGAACATATGTCATGATATCTCCATAATTTTTTTCATTGGCATTAGTTGCTTTTATAATTTTCTAACCTATTAGCTTTATATTATATCATATTTAAGTAATATTTATAAGCAACTATTTATAATCTTCTTCATCATTTGAAAGGAAGGTGGACTTGTTTTCTTTAGAAAAGTAAGGTGTTTTTTAATTGCATATATAGTATCATAGTTTATTATGGGATGAATTGGGTGGGGATACAACAATCTATAGTTAGTGATGTCTCATTTATTCGATGATATGTGAAAACAATTTGGAGATATAAAGCCATATTACAGCAAAAACAAAAACTAGTAATATATATATATATACCTAATTAAAAAATTTGTAAGGCTTCTGTATATTTTTGTCCATCTCTTTTTTTTTACTTTTTTGTTGTCGCTTTTTTTTGTCCGGCTAGTTTCTTTTCCATGTGATACGGTTTTTTTGGGCTTTTGGTTTTTTTTCATCGCTCGCCTTTTCCTTTCTGCTCCTAGTCCAATCCGCTGCACGCGCGCAAAGCCATCGTCTGGATCAAACCCTAGCACGATGTGGATTTGTCTCCCTGTACGTTTCCTCCTTCAATTGATTGCAAAAATCGATTTCCTACTCTACCTCATTATATTCCCCATGATTTCCCCTTTCGATTCGGTTTTAACTTTTAATTCGTTGGATTTAATCTCTATTGAAGATGGCTGACCAGCAAGCTTTCGCAGCCTTAATCCCGAGTTTTGCTAATTCTCTCTATTTTGAAAAAAAAAAGGAAAAGAGGAGATCAAGTAGATCAAAATCCCTCAATCAATTTTGGGAGAACTCCTACCTCATTCTATTCCCCATGATTTCCCCTTACAATTCGGTTTTAGTTTGTTGGATTTAATCTCTATTGAAGATAGTCTCCGTTGAAGATGGCCGACCGCTGAGCTTTCTCAGCCTTAATCCCGAGTTTTGCTAATTCTCTCTGATTTTGAAAAAAAAAGGAAAAGAGGAGATCGAGTAGATCAAAAGCCGGGAGAACTCCTACCTCATTCTATTCCCCATGATTTCCCCTTTCAATTCGGTTTTAGTTTGTTGGATTTAATCTCCATTGAAGATAGTCTCCGTTGAAGATGACCGACCACCGAGCTTTCCCAGCCGTAATCCTGAGTTTTGCTAATTCTTCTGATAAAACAAAAAGAGGAGATCAAGTGGATTAAAAGCCCTCAACCAATTTTGGGAGATCGAGAATGATTCGACCAGATTTTGGTGAGGAGAATTGGCTCCGACATCATCGGAATGCCTTTTGGAGGTTGAAGATGCACTCGGTTATACGAGCTGGTCTTGTTTGCGGGCTGTGCCGAAAAAAGATAGGCTGAGCGATGGGAGGTATTGAACTGGGTAGGGCTGAAAAGGAAGAAAGGACTGGAGTTTCAGCCCAAAACAACGAAGGATTTTCATTAACTTTTTCAATTATAATGTATATAGTGATTCTAATGTTTTAATTTATTACTTGGCTTCTAATATTTGTATCACTGAAAAAACATCTTTACCCGTCGTAATACACGGGCATTTTTTTAGTTAAACAACAAAAACCTGCAACTACACATATATCTGAAATTCTGACATGACACTGCTGATCGATCACCCTGTCACTACTGAACCCCTAAAATCAAATTTGGAACTACTAATATAAGGATTATTGTGTCTAATTATTTCTTGAATTATCGATCCTTGAGGTCGATCACAGGAGGTGGCGTTGAAGTTGAGGAGCTTCCACGTCTTGGACTCGATCCGGGCCAGGATTCCCAGCCGGGTTTTTTTATACTCCGATCTATAATAACTATATGGTAGAAGATAATAATGTATTCGATTATATAAAACAACGGTTCATCAAATAAATTAAAAATTGTATATATAACTTTGGAGTTATAAGCGCTAATAACTATCTAATTACCTTTTTTATATATTTAGTAGTTAGCTGGAAAATGAGAGAGATTAGCTAGAAAATAGGAAATGGGAGGGGAGAGTCGGTGGACATACATACTGGGAGGAGGGGCACGTACCTTGCTTAATTTAGGGGAGGTTAAATTAGTTATTTAATCATAATAGATTCAATGGATCTAAATAGTGGGCCCATCGGTTTATTAGCTTCGTAGGAGCATTTTTAGGAGTTCCATGTGACGGCTTGAGAATATTTGTATGAAGTTTAATAGGTTTTTAGTGTATAATAGAGAGATGTACTGATAGCGTGAAGAAATCTGCATGTTTTCATCTATTCAGTACGTAACTCTTCGAAGTTTGCAAGCAACTTTCCAGGTTACTCTACATACAGACAAAATATAATAGATCAGTGGGATTGTACATTTAGCAATGTCTATATCCTCTTTAAACGAACCAGAGCAAATCACTTGATTGCACAAATCGGTATAGTCAAATTGGAAGAAGGAGACAGCTGGTAACAACGTGTAGACCTTGATGATAGAACAACAATCATAAATTACTCACGGTGAGAAGTTGACAATTTTCAATGTGACATGGTATTCAAAGGTCAACGACAATTAAGAAAAGTATTTAACTAAGTATTGCACAAATCAGCTCACAGTATAGAAATGTTTGCAAGCATTGCGTCTCCTCTATACATAATATATTAATCTGAGCTGTTTGCTAAAGAACATATGGTACGTTTACCCACATTATAATTTTTTTTTGTGCAACATGGTTGATATAACTAATCAAAATTTAAAAAACCATCGTAATCAGTTTATCTTCATATAGGTCCGTATATAACTAACTTCTATTAGATATAAACATACCCAGCAATTTTGACACTTTAACCCTTTGCATAACTTATTTTATAAATGGATCCCGACAAAACCTAAATAAAAAGAAAAACGAAACCACAACGCCAGTCCCAACGGCATAGAGCCATCGAGGTCCAACATATCTCAGCGACAGAGGGTCTGCTGCTAGCCTCCTTGGCATGCCATAGACATGGCGACGCCAGCATCAATGTTGTTGGAGTTGACCACATATGATTAAAAGTTGATAGGCCCAACTAAGCAGAAGGTGAATGTGGTCTAGTAGTGACCCAAACTTGAATCCTCTAGTCAGGGCAACTCTTCTTTCTTCTTCTTCTTCTTCTTCTTCTCAATGGGCACTTAGATGCAAGCAACTGAATAAAAAAAATATATGGAAAAGGAACGGGCATAAGGCTCTAATACGGGATACTGGAAGCTGGGAATGGAAAGCATGAACTTCAGCTTTGAAGTATTACATCAAAATTATTTGTATGTGCTGCCATTCATTTGCTTCAATTTTTTTTACAATTTTTTGAAGTAAGTATATATTACATGATAGAACATAATTATCAAAGTCTCCAATCATTTGTAAAAATGCTTATTGGCTGTGTCCATGGTGATAGAGGCCAGAGAGGCCAAAGATGTACTAATCATTTCCGTTGTTAAACAATTGTAGAAATGGTTTCGTTGCTACTACAGTGGAAACCAACACTTGCTACTAAGGTTGACAGCAGTAAGAGCACTCCGCTACATTTCGCTTCGTCTGACGGGGATTGTTCCATCATCCAAGCAATCCTAACTCATTTGCCACGTAGCGCTATAAACATCCAAGACAACAAGGGCCTTTCACCTCTACACATTGCAGCACTAATGGGCCATACAGAAACAGTCCGCATGTTGCTGCAGTTCTCCCCTGCTTCTGCAGACATTTGTGACAACCAAGGCCAAAGCTTTCTACATGCAGCAGCTATGAAGGGCCATTCTTCCATCATCTCATACGCTGTAAAGAACAGCATGCTTAAGCATCTTTTGAATGCCCAAGACAAAGAGGGGAACACGCCGCTCCATTTAGCTGTCGTTGTAGAGGAATGCAAGGTTGTTTCTAAGCTATTATCAAGTGGAGAGGTACATGCCAACATAATGAACAATGCAGGCCACACACCATCTGACATCATAAAAAGATGTAAAGGTTTCCACTCAATGGTAATTGTCTCTCTACATCTCATCCATATGCAAAATAAAAATATTCCTTGTGATCATAATTCAATTCAGTCCACTAAGAAATAGGCTAAGGAATTGTGTTATGCAGGTAAGTTTAGTAGTAAAGTTGCATGAGTCAGGAGCACAGTTTCAACCCCAAAGGCAAGATCTTATAGAGAAATGGAATGCTCAAGACATCATGAAATGGAGAGACAATACATCAAAAAATCTCGCTGTTGTTTCAACACTTATAGCAACGGTTGCATTTGCCGCAGCATTCAATGTTCCTGGATCATATGGACATGATGGGAAAGCGAATCTAGCGGGTGACCCCATGTATAACGCTTTCCTGATTCTAGACACCATCTCCATGGTTACTTCAGTTGTGGCGACAATACTGCTGGTATATGGGAGGGCCTCCAGATCTCATCGCTCATGGCCGAGCTTTGTGATCTCAATGTACTTTCTGTGGCTATCAATAAATTGCATGGTGTTCGGCTTCTTCACAGCTATAGCCGCAGTAAGCAAGAAGGGCATAAAGATTGCAATGTCCCAACTGATCTACCATGGGATGTACATCTTGACAATGCAGCTTACATTTTTAGCAATGCCAGGGTCATTTATAAGCACTATGAAGTTCCTCGTAAGTGGTAGAATGGAGAGACAGCAACACGCTAAGAGGCACATCAAACGGCAATATCCCTTCATTGCCTTTTACACTTTCAATGTAATCTTCTTCTTCATTATAAATAATATAGCAATGTTGACATTCGATGCCACTAGAGCTCTTAGTTATTGATGCAAGGTTGTGTAAAATACAACAGATAGGATAATTGCAAGATTTGTTGATGGACTTGTATTCGTCAATTTTTTTCCAATTTACTTAGTCGGAAACCTATGTTTTCATCGTCCAACAAAGATTTATATTTGATCAACAAAGTTTGTGTGCATTATATGATAAGAAGATTTAAGATTTCAAGTTTTCAACTAGTCCCCCCCCCCTTTTTTGGTTCTCTGCCAGAAGGCAGTCTTCTCCTTGGGCAATGGCGGATCTTTATGAGCATCTCTGATTTGCTTGTTTTTGGCCAAGCAAGCTTCAACCTCTTTTGCGGAGGCCTCAATTGGGTATGCTTGTTGACGGTCCTTAAATCGTAATACCGACTGTCAATGCCTGCATATAATCAAATAAAATATGATATCTAACTTTGTGGTAGAGATTATTATTAATCATTTCCGCTAGTGTTGGTGAAATATGTGTATGTAGGTATTTTATAGATGAAAACCACCCGTCATGCGACAAATACACCTCCGAACAATCAGGACGTGTTTACACGGATTGGAGGCCCCATAAGTCAATAAAAAGCACCGAGGATTGAGCCCAACCATAGTACATGATGTTGGGGGGCCATTAAGAAGTCTCCCAGCCAAAGGGGAGGCTGGGAGGTAGCCCAGAAGTTCGGCCGAACTCCAGGTTTGACCGAACCCTTCCTGGCGTCGTTGGTCGTCATTTTCCATGTGTATGTCCTAGATTTACTCTCAATGATGGTGGAGGGGCGTTTAGGACATTTCCAACTGCCATAACCGTCATATTGAGGCTATAAAAGGAGGAGCTCACTTCACTTTTAAGACACACAACTCTTTGAGCTGAATTACAGGAGACACTATTGTATCTTTTATGTACATTAGAAAATAGGTAGAGAGTGAGGGGAAGCTCTGGAGGAGTGCCCGGAAGTTTGGCGCTATCTCGGACTTCTACCTCAGTGGGTGTAGCTTTTTAGAAGGAATTCTGGAGGAGTACCGGAGCTGTCGGTACACTCTGCTCTAGGTTCGAAGAAACTTTTTCTATAAAGTAAGCATTTGGGATCCTTTATTATGTTATTTAATTACTTATTCTAAGTAATATAGATTTCCATCTTTGCGGGTTCGTTGTTTAGTATTCGTACTAAGTGCTCTAGTACTAGGACTCTAGATACAGAACGAAGTTCCTCCGCATGTATTAGAGTAGTAATTAATAATTTAGGCATGGTATCTAGGTTAGAAATTATCTTTGTTTGTTGTGTATCCCACGGATTTGTCAAAGGTAGACGGCAGGTGGTGATAGCCCTGAATCCAATCTTAGTAATCCTCCACGTTCGGGTACATCATAGAGCTAGCTGGAACCACGCTGGCAGACTAGCAGGGGTTGGTGCCCGAAGCAACAGATAGGACATTACCTGTAACTTAGCTTAGATAACTAAAACACATAAAAAGTCCTCTCTAGCCTAGCTAGCCTACCAATAGTTGTTGTCCTTGGATAGTTGTTGACGGTCGTTATAGACCAAGTTCGACCGTCAATATATCCATAATAAAGGAGAATTAACTATGCTTGCAATGCATATTTTATTAGAAATAATATATCTCCACTTGTACTCGGAACTTTATTTGGATACAGAGATCTCTACATAATTGGAGAAGAATCAATGGAAAATAACAGGACAAACAATCGAAGACCATCGAGTGGCAGACTTATGGGTGGATGGGCTTACAAAACTAATTTAATACTTGCAAATAAGGTCAACTACCATGCCACGGAGTACAAGGCCCAACAAGAGACGTCCAGGCCAAAATTGGGGGCCAGAGGGGCCGGCCCAGGTTCTGGCCAAACCAGGGGTTTGGCCGAACCCTAGCTTGCGCCCCTCATCCCGGCCTTCCACGTGGACGCTCCTGATCGCTCCTCAATGATGGTTGCGGGGTATTATACTTGTCCCGATATAATGATGTAGCTAGCTTGCCAGAGATATGCAATGGTGTGGGATTAATGTTCATTTCTGTGATTGCTCTATGTCTGCTACAGCAATGTGGAGTAGTATTTAGTAATGTAAGCGTGGTGCTTAGATTATTAGATACCATTAAATGGCACTATATGCCACGGGTCTGTAGAGGTGGGCCGTTGATGGTGACAGTTCAGTACGGGTATTCCTCCACGTGCGTATATAGTACTACGACAATTTCTTGGTGTGAGTACTCCTCCGTATTCATTACCGGTCGGATGGTCATGATTGGTTGTCGTAAGAAACTCAGCAATCAGGGGTGGTCTCTCGAAACACTAGGAGGGCATAGTTAGGGGTATTAGATGCATAATTGTATACTAGCAAGTGTATATTTAATGAAAGTATCATGGTTATCTCTTCTATGTGTCAATTCATTTCTACCCTTGAATATGATTAACCCCTGCATAGACTTTGATCTATACAAGTGATATAAATTATTAGCATAGTACTCTTTTATCATATCTTCCCTTGGGATTAAATAAATACGATATCTTAGAATACTTCCGGATGAAATGCTATAACAGTATATCCGTGCGCTGGCGGATTATATCTGTAACCCCCGAGAATATTTCGGCGCCATTGCTGGGAATTATATTTCTATTAATGTCGTTAAGAAATATCAACAAGCATTTCTGGTGCCGTTGCCGGGGAAGATATTTGATTAAGAGTTTACTACATGCTAATAATTTTATATTCACCAATGTATGATCATTGTCCTTTATAGGCTAACCTTGGTTGTTTTCGCTTTATTGTGAAAACAGAGTAGTGTATGACTGGTTTCAACTTGCCGAAGAACATCCAAGACAATCCCGAAGCCTTCTTTAGGTGCGTCAAACTGCGTGTTGTCCCTCCTCGGAAGACTCTTTCGGTAAAGAAACCAACCATCCAAGCACCTCCGGTTTTCAAGTCCATAGATGAGAAGACCCTTCACGAGTTCGCTGCTCCCTTGCTGACAACATGCCCATTGGACCCCTCCCCAAGTCAACGTGGGAGATGGTGACTTTGGTTTGAAGACCAGCCTGGCCACGATGGCGCAGGCTAGCCCGTTCTGCGGCAAACCTAATGAGGATGCAAGTGCTCATCTGCAGCAATTCCTGGAAATGTGTAGCATGTATACCGTCAAAAGAGTCAGCCCAGATGCTATCAGGCTGACTTTGGTTTGAAGACCAGCCTGGCCACGATGGCGCAGGCTAGCCCGTTCTGCGGCAAACCTAATGAGGATGCAAGTGCTCATCTGCAGCAATTCCTGGAAATGTGTAGCATGTATACCGTCAAAAGAGTCAGCCCAGATGCTATCAGGCTCCGACTGTTCCCGTTCTCACTCCTTGGGAGAGCAAAACAATGGTTCTACGCCAACTGTGCAATGATGGATACCTAGAATAAGTGCTCAACGGCATTCCTCTTAAAAATTTTCCCGATGGGTAAGACTAATGCTCTCCGTGGAAGAATATCCGGTTTTCAGCAGACAAGGGATGAAACCTTACCTGAAGCTTGGGAAAGGCTGTAGGAATATATCACCACCTATCGTCATCATGGGATGGACAAGTGGCTCATCCCGCAAAGTTTCCCACACTACTACAAAACATCAAATAGGTGTCACCACTATAGGTGCCGGTAGTGCTAAAACCGGCACCTATAATGTTTTTCTCACCTTTATAGGATGAAAAAAATTAAACCGACACATTTAAATAAAGATAGATGCCGGTTTTTTCAGTTAAAACCTATAATATATTATAGGTATCGGTTTTTCAAAAAACTGACACCTGCAATATATTATAGGTGCCGGTTTTTCAAAAAAACCGATACCTATTAAATCGAGGCAAGCCAGCCGAGGGAGATATTTTTACTCCCGGTGGGACCCATCTCTTGGCAGGAGATAAGGCTCGCACGCTCGGCTCTTCTCGATCTCTCTCTCGGCTTCTCCTATCCTCTCTCTCTCTCGCCTCTCCCATGGGCAGCGTAGGCGGCGGGGTCTCCCATGGGCAGGAGCGTGCGGCAGCAGGAGGGAGGCGACAGCTACGGTGGTGGCGACGGGAGGCGGCAGTGGCGGGAGTCACCCTCCCCTCCACCAGATCCGGCAGCGAGAGGGGAGGCGGTGGCTGCCCGGCTGCAGGAAGCGGTGGTGGCCTGGAGGTGGGACGGCGGTGGTGGCCCGGCGGCGGGACGAGAGGCGGCGGTGCCCTACCTCCATTGGATCTGGAGGGAGGGCATGCGGCGTCGGCTCGACGGCAGGAGGAGGCGGTGGCCCGGTGGCGGGAGGAGTGGCAGTGGCGGCGCCTTCCTCTGAATTTTGTGAAAGATTCAATGTTAGTGAAAGATTTTAGTGATGTTTTTCAATGTTTGTTGTTATGTGATTTGTTTGATTGGGGATTGGGATTGATTCTAGTGATGTTAGTGATGTTTGTTGTTCTGTGAAAGATTTTAGTGATTTGTTTGTTGTTCTGTGATTTGTTTGATGAGGGGTGGATGAGCTCGGCTCGATGCATCAGCACCGATTCAAGCTGGTGCATCGAGCCAATTTTTTTTGGCTCGTGAACCTCTCAAAAGTGCTGGTTTCCAAAATATGATTGGTGCCAGCTTCAACATCAGTGCCGCCTTTATGATGCCGGTTGGAAAAACCGACACCTCAAGGAGTTTCCCAACCGGCACCTTTAACGTGTTCTGTGGTAGTGCCACGGCTCAAGCCTATACCGCTGCATGCATGGGCTATGAGGGAGGAGCGTTATCTCACGGCTCGTATTCGTATATAGTTGCATAAGTCGTTGCGTGAATACTAGTATGTACATTGTAATCTATACGTACTCTACCCGGACGGAACACAGTCCTCTAGTTGTCTCTTGTGTTCAACTCAATTTTAACCTGCTAAGTGCTAAGTACCCAAGTATTAATCGAGTGATGTGGGTTGTTAACATACAAAAGTTAACGAACTCTGTCGGTATTTAACAAAAGATAAGTTACAATACAAATTGTCTAATGAATGAGATCTTCTCGGACAGAGATGCACACTAATATATATTCTAGTAAAGGGTAGGTGTCATGCAAGTCAACTCGTTTATAAATCCTAAAAGAGACATGCTTATACATGTGAAAAGAAAACAATGGAGATCACACCTGCTGGCAGCGACCATGAGATTCCTGAACACCTATTCATGTGCTCTAAACTTTACCTCGCAGCATTTCGCGGCTACACAGATGAGGTCTGCAGTCTCTTAGCCGGAAGCAGTGGCGCCGCCGTGCAGCCGGCGAACAGCTCGCCATCGCCGGCAGCGCAAGAACTTGGTACTCCAAGCTTCTTCAACTATGCAAGCGATTCTAAAAATTTATGAGCAAGTCATGGTTGATGAAAGCATGTGAACTTTTCAGCTAATCACCAAGGACCCTGCAGCATTCGCGAGGTTACCGCAGAGCTTCGCACGCTTCTCCACATTGCAGCCGGGCAAGGGCACGACGACCTTATCGCCGAGCTGTGCCTTCACGACAGCAGCCTCCTCTCCTCGGCGAGCTCGTCGGGGGACACGCCGCTGCACTGCGCGGCGAGGGCGGGGCACGCCCTCGCCGTCCGGGCCATCTCCCTGTTGGCCGGGGCAAGTGTTGAGGACGACAGGGTAAGGGTGGTGCTGCGCAGCAAGAACGCCGCTGGGGACACCGCGCTGCACCTCGCCGCGAGGCACGGCCATGGCAAGGCGGTGGAGGAGCTGATGGAGGTGGCGCCGGAGACCGCATCGGAGCTGAACGGCGCCGGCGTGTCGCCGCTGTACCTGGCGGTGATGAGCATGTCGGTGCGCGCCGTCAGGGCCATTATCTCGTGTAGGGATGCGTCGGCTGCCGGCCCTAATTCTCAGAATGCGCTGCATGCCGCGGTGCTCCAATGTTCAGGTAATTAAGTCTCTGCGTCTACTGACAGCATACTACATAAGCTACACGTATGTATGGACTGTATGCAGATTTTCAACTAATATTCACACGTGTTAATTAAGGAATAATTAAACACAAAACATCATTTTATTCCATGGAATGATTTGTTTGATAGCTATGCTTAAAGCACAGTGCTTTTTACTTTTGAAAAGGGGAAGCACAAATGTTTAACTGAATTTAATTAATGGTAAGCGCCAGAAATACCCAAAGAAGACATATTTTTGTCAAAACGGCACAAGAGACAAATTAAAGTGCATACACTTCCTATTGGAATTTTAATAATTTAGTCAAATTAATCTTATCATAATCGATAAATGTTTATGACCACTTACCGAAGGTGAATTTTAAATAATAGAAATGGATTACATATCTGACTTCTGTCATAAGACACACATGCATAAGTTTAATAAAAAAAAGTGAAGATAAAAATAATCATATAGATTTTTTAGCTAGTAATTCTAATGGAACTACGCCACTCATAGTAAAAAAAGAGACTCTTGGCTATCGTTTCCAAGAGTGTAGCATCATTGCACATAGTATCATGCTCTTCTTATGGTAGCAACGTAGACCAAAAGTGGAACCAATAGGAAGACATGAAGATAACCTTCATAGAGTTAGATAATTGTTTACCATTAAAAATTTTATCATTATGATAACGCCAAAACCAAGTTGTATTGGGTTCAATATAACAGACATATCATATGTGTTCGCACAAAAGGAAAAAATAAACCATAATAATAAATTAATGTGGCAGCCAAGTGTGTATGTCATGATTCTTGGCATTCGTATGCGGACCCACCAACCACTCAAGTCACGTCCTAGGCTTGCTTATCTTCGCACCGCCGCATGCCAGACCTAATGCAAGCCGAATCAATTCCCTTCATCGTGTCACTAGCTTGCACCGTAGGAAATATAACTTACCTAGTTGATCACATGTAAATTCTTGGAAATGCATGGCTTAGGCGACCACATTATTTTTTGTTAACCATGCTTATGTACCATTTTCTTGGAAATGCATGTTTATGAAGCAGCATAGCTTGTTCTCATTTTTTTAATATTATATATATCCTCTATGATACCTTATTGGAAGTCATCACTTCAACCACATTTCTCCTTGGTATAGTACACATCTGTATGCTACCTTATCCGAGCTACCGTATATCATCGCTATAACTCCTCGGTAGCCACGCATCTTTGCCCATGATATCTCACCAAAGCAACCGCACCCACTCATGAAGCCACGCCAAAACCAAGACATAAATCCCTTTTCTTCTCATCATTGGCACATCATTGATGTGTATAGGTATCATATACGGTACCAATAGTGTATCATAAAAGTATTATCTTTGGTCCCATGTGTTGATGCGAAAAACATCAATTTTGGTCGTTAACACCATGCTAACTAATACCTAGATCATTGGTATATATAATAACAGACTTGGTACCAACATATACCATGCCTACTACGTGGATATCATGTCTGGTATATATACATGTTGTGCCTGATACCAGAATATCATATCTCACATGTACAAGTGACATATGTAATACATATTATGCATGTGACTATATCAAAATATGAAGTTGGTGCCTTAAATCACCAGTGTACATGTGTGTCGGCCCTAGTACCACGATGGTACCTCAAAGTATTACATTTGGTACTTGAGTATCATATCTTATAGGTTAGGTGGTGATAAATCAAGGTATGAGACATGAACGTGATTTTTGGTACCCATATATATTAGACCTAGTACCCATAGATATCATAAGTATCACTTATGTTCTGCAAAGGTATCACTTGTACCACTAGTATTTCGTGAGGCATCATCAAATATCACATGTGTACCAAAAAATCATCATACATCCATATTTTTTTCCTAAATTTAAAAGGTGCCATTGTATTTTATAAAACTTGGTGTTCCATGAAGAATAGTAGTAATAGCCGTATATTATTGATATACAAATGGCTAAAGTTTTATGTGATCGAAAAAACTTGGTGACAATTTCATATTAAAATAAAGAAGTAAATTTAATTAAGCAAAGCAAAATCCATAGAAAAAGTAGAGAAAATGGATCTAAACGAAAATAAATGGGCCGATGATAACTCTTGGCCGCTGCCATTTGACGTCGTAGGCTTAAGTTTGAGCCATAGTTATTAGGACCGGACCGGACCGGCGGTCCGACTAGAAAAAACCAGAACCAGGGCCTCGGCCGGTCCGGTCCTCTTAAAAGATCGGCTCTGCAAGTGAACCGGGAAAAACCAATTGAGCCGGGCGGTTTTTATGTAAACCAGACATTGGGCCGGACTGGTCAGACCAACTGAGCCGGATTATTGGGCTGTTGATGGGCTGTGGCGAAGCCCACTTCAATCCTAAAGACATAAATTCCACCAAAATAGCTAGAAAAGGGTGTGGGTGTGGTGGTGGGGATTCGACGTTGGGTTGCATGGCAGGAAGCAAGACACACTAGCTAGCCAAACTAGGTTTCTTCACTTGTGTTGACATAAGACATATACATCCTATTATACATTGAACTGTGGTTGGACCGGGCAAACCACTAAACTGGTGAACCGAGAGCTTCACCGGTCCGGTCTTAATAACTATGGTTTGAGCCATAGTTATTAGGACCGGACCGACGGTCCGACCGGGAAAAACCGGAACCAGGGCCTCGGCCGAGCCGGTCCGGTCCTCGTAAAAGATCGGCTATGCAAATGAACCGAGGAAAACCAATTGAGCCGGGTGGTTTTTATGTAAACCGGACGTTGAGCCGGACTGGTTGGACCAGCTGAGCCAGATATTGGGCTGTTGATGGGCCGCCGGCGAAGCCCACTTCAATTCTAAAGGCATAAATTGCACCAAAATAGCTAGAAAAGGGTGTCGAAGCCCACTTCAATCTTGAAGGCACAAATTGCACCAAAATAGCTAGAAAAGGGTGTTGTGGAGGATTTGAACTTGGGTTGCTTGGTTGGGAGCAAGACAAGCTAGCCAACTCACCATCTCTTTACTTGTGTTGATAAATACATATACATCCTATTATACATTGAACCGCGGTCGGACCAGCCAAACCAATGGTCCAACCACTAAACCGGTGAACAGAGAGCATCACCGGTTCATTCACCGGTCCGGTCTTAATAACTATGGCTTGAGCGCGAGCGAGCAGAAACTTGGTTCAACCGGAAGGATCAGCCGCCACAGGGTGGATCGATAATGTGGCGCCCGTAGATGATGTGCTTAATTAACTGTACCATTAGAACGTCAGTCCGTGGCCTAGTTTCTCTATTTGTTTTTATATCGATATAATCAACAATTATATATGCAGAGTGTGGAGATTATGGATACCCCATACCCACACGGCATGTATAGTCCGATTGGGTATGGGGTGCCATGCATAGATAGAATATCTTTAAAAGGATTCGGGTTAAATTCCAAACTTGTACGTCAAGGAAATACCCGGGATCTTAGTCGGTTATGATTATATCATATCTGTAATTACCAATTCCGTTAGGGATATGGGCTGTACTTTGTAACACGGACTCCTTCCCCTATATAAGGAGGGGTCCGGGTGCCCTTTGGGGAACGAGTTTTCTTTTACCCAGATCATACGATCAATAATACACTCGGCGGGTCAATCCCCGGACAGGAGTAGAGTATTACTTCTTATTAAGAAGGCCTGAACCTGTATAAAATTCCTTATCTCTAAACCCATCCACTTTTCCAGCTTGATAGCCACCCCTTTTAGTATTGCCAAAATCTTGTTTCGACAGTTGGCGCGCCAGGTAGGGGTAGCGTCAAGTTCTTCGCCGACTAGTGCGATGGGTTTCGTTTCCGGCATCGACGACTTCGTCTTCCCTCCTGGGCAGGCGTTCCGGTTCGGCATCCTCGATTTCATCACCAACGACTTCAGCAAGATTTCTCTCCTCGACCCGGATTCGAACCAGTCGGAGAGAGGCCAGATCTCCGCCCCGTTCGGTATCCTGAACTCGGCCGAGATCTACCCCAAGATCATCTCCACCGAGTTGGCTTCAAACCACTCGGACGAGATCCAATCTACTCCAACACGACCTGATCAAGACGATGGAGCCTATCCGCCAATCCTGCTGAGACTCGCCGATGATTTGGCTGCTGTCTTCACCACAAAGGCGTCTTCTCCCCGTAGGCCTAGGCGGGATCCGGCTTCAGCCCCGGTCCAGCCTAGCTCCAGGGAAGTCGGCGTCATACTCCAGCCTCTCGGCACTGTTTCGATGGAACAACTGGACGGCTACCTCAGCTCCCCCGGCGTCGACTCACGACCAATGGAGATTGTAGAGTACGACGACTTCGGCTACTGCAACCTCGACGACTTTGAGGAAGGCTTTGAAGACAACTACACACCCCTCTACTTCGGCGTTTTCATGGCTGAGAACGAGACGGAAGAACAGCGCAGAGCCCGAGAAGTAGAAGAGCAACGCGTGCAACAGGAAGCCGAACGACGCCGACTGGAAGAGGAGCGCCAGGCACAAGAGTAAGAACGGCTGCAGCGTGAGCAATAGGAGCACGAACGGGCTGCAAAAGAGGCTGAAGACCGGCAGCAGCGCGCCTTGGATGCCGGGCGACGAGCACGAGAACTCATCGGGCAGCAAGACGTCGAAGGTACAGCTGTTTTTTCGCACCCCTCAACAGAGCGCGGTTGCAGCGATCACCCTCCTCAATACCCTCCTCAAGGAAGACGCACTCAATCAAGCCAATCACGTCATCAACATCTTGAACCAGACCAAGACCATGATCGCTGCCTCGGTCCCGGTTAACTCCGCAAGCGTCCGCACGCCGACTGGCAGCCGAGTTCCCCCTCTTCGATCTCAAGACTATCACCAACCAAGCCTCAGCGTCGTCGGCGTGGGATCTAGTCGCAGGAACAGGGGTCGCGACGAGCGATCTGTCCACTCGCCCCCCGAACGATACAGCGAGCGTCGAGTCGAACGACCTCGCTCCCCACACCGTAGGCGCCCCGTCGATCTTCGTGATACTATCAACCAGCACCGTGCGGCAAGAGGCTACGCTCCCCACCATTCACCAGATCGCTACGACGACGACGTGGATGGAGTTGCTGCCTTCACAAGCGACCTGCGTCGAGTGGATTGGCCAGCCGGCTTCAAGCTGACTGGAATCGAGAAGTATGACGGCACCACTAACCCGGAGTCTTGGCTCACCGTCTACGGTCTCGCAATTCATGCAGCAGGAGGAGACAGCAAAGCCATGGCAAACTACCTGCCTGTGGCCCCAGCGGATTCTGCCCGGTCCTGGCTTCACGGGTTACCCCATGGCATGATCGGATCTTGGGCGGAACTCCGCGACCACTTTATCGCCAACTTCTAGGGTACCTTTGAACGCCCTGGTACACAGTTTGATCTCTACAACATTATTCAGAAGTTTGGAGAATCCCTTCGAGATTACATCCGACGCTTTTCCGAGCAACGCAACAAGATCTCTGACATCACCGACGACGTCATCATCGCCGCCTTCACCAAGGGCATTCGCCACGATGACCTAGTCGGCAAGTTCGGGCGCAAGCCTCCCAGGACGGTCAAGCAGATGTTTGAAAAAGCCAATGAGTACGCCAAAACCGAAGATGCCATCACCGCGTCCAAGCAGTCGGGCACCACCTAGAAACCGAAGAAACATATGCCGACTACAGGAAGGAGTGGAAGTACCAATCACAAGGATCACAAGCGTAAGCCCGAGGAACTTGTGGCAACTACTACACCATCCTCCCGACAACGTTCACCCGTCAACACTTTTGACAAGATCATGAACTCCCAATGTCCGCATCATCCAAACTCCAATCACGCGGCCAAAGATTGCTTTATCTACAAACAGTTCGCAGAACAATACGCCAAGAGCGCACGCAAGAACTCTGATGGAGATCAAAGCACGTCAAAGAAGAAGGACGATGAAGATGAAGCCCCAACTGGTTTTCAAGACCATCGCAAGGAACTCAATCACATCTTTGGCAAACCCTGGCTTATGAATCCAAGAGAAAGCAAAAGCTAACCGAACGAGAGATCAATGCTGTTCAACCCGGCACACCCCAATATCTTCGGTGGTCAGAGACAACAATTAAGTTTGACCGCTCAGATCACCCCGACCAAGTGGTCCACCCGGGGCGGTACCCCCTGGTACTAGACCCAGTGGTTCGCAACGTCAAGCTTCGCAGATCTCTCATCGATGTTGGCAACGCACTCAACATCCTTTTCGCCAAGACTCTAGACGACATGCAGATCCCTCGCATGGAATTAAAGCCGAGTAATGCGCCCTTCCACGGAGTCATCCCAGGGCTGTCTGCTACACCACTCGGCCAGATCACGCTTCCGGTTACTTTCGGTACTCGGGAGAATTTCCGCACAGAGAACATTTGTTTCGAGGTTGCTGATCGAAACAGCGTATCATGACATACTCGGACGACTGGCGTTAGCCAAGTTCATGGCTGTCCCACACTATACCTACATGATGATGAAGATGCCTGGTCCTAGAGGAGTTATATCCCTGCGGAGCGACATCAAGCAAGCCGTCACGTGTGACAAGGAAAGTTGCGAGATGGCCCAGACCCGCGAGATCACGCTCACCCGAGAAGAAATCCAGCTAGTTGCGTCCACAACATGCGAAGGAGAAGTGCCTGCAACCAAGATGCCAAAGAGCGGAGAAAGCGATGCCAAGACCAAGAAGATTCCTCTAGATCCCTCTGATCCTACCAAGATTGCTGTAATAGGCGCCGAGTTAGACTGTAAATAGGAAAGCGCGCTCATCACCTTTCTTCAAAATAATAAAGATATCTTTCCATGGAAGCCATCTGATATGCCTGGTATTCCTAGAGAGGTGATTGAGCACTCTTTACATGTTAAGGAAGACGCTAAACAAATCAAGCAACGACTCCGCCGTTTCGCACAGGATAGGAAGGATGCGATAAAGGAGGAATTGACCAAGCTGTTAGCAGCAGGCTTCATCAAGGAAGTCCTTCATCCCGACTGGCTGGCCAACCCAGTCCTTATTCGGAAGAAGACGGGGCAATGGCGCATGTGTGTTGATTACACCGACCTCAACAAGTCTTGCCCCAAAGATCCCTTTGGGTTACCTCGCATTGACCAGGTAGTTGACTCAACGGCCGGCTGCGAGCTACTCAGTTTTTTAGATTGCTACTCAGGATATCATCAGATCCGACTAAAGGAATCCGACTGCTTAAAGACTTCATTCATCACGCCCTTCGGGGCCTACTGCTACATCACCATGCCTTTTGTATTAAAGAACGTAGGAGCGACTTACCAACGCATGATCCAGATATGTTTTTCAACTCAGATCGGCCGCAACGTTGAAGTTTATGTGGATGATGTAGTTGTCAAGACCAAGCAGAAGGATGATTTGATTATGGACCTAGAAGAGAACTTTGCGAGCATCCGCGCTTTCAGGATGAAATTAGACCCTGAAAAGTGCATCTTCGGAGTACCGTCAGGGAAGCTGCTTGGATTTATGGTGTCCCATAGAGGCATACAAGCCAACCCGGAGAAAATTAATGCCATCCTCATCATGAAACCGCCGAGCTCCCAGAAAAATGTTCAAAAGTTAACTGTCTGCACGGCGGCGCTCAGCCGGTTCGTCTCACGACTCGGCGAGCGGGGGATGCCTTTTTTCAAGCTTTTAAAGAAAACCGACAATTTCCAGTGGGGACCCGAAGCACAAAAAGCCTTTGAAGACTTTAAAAAACTTCTCACTACTCCACCAGTATTAGCTTCACCGCATCCCCAAGAACCGCTGTTGTTATACGCGTCGGCAACTTCCCAGGTTGTAAGCATTGTCCTGGTTGTTGAGCGTGAGGAAGAAGGCCATGTTCAGAAAGTCCAACATCCAATCTATTTCGTCAGCGAGGTTTTAGCCGACTCCAAGACAAGATATCCTCAGGTTCAAAAATTGTTATATGGTGTTTTGATTACCGTTAGGAAATTATCTCACTACTTCCAAGGTAACTCGGTCACGGTGGACACGTCGTTTCCACTTGGGGATATACTTCACAATCGTGAAGCAAACGGGTGGATCGCAAAGTGGGCCCTAGAGTTGATGTCCTTGGATTTATCTTTCAAGCCGCGAACTTCGATCCAGTCCCAAGCCCTAGCGGATTTCGTCGCCGAGTGGACCGAGTGCCAGGAAGACACGCCTGTAGAAAAGATGGAGTATTGGACTATGCACTTTGACGGGTCAAAGAGGCTTTCAGGCACCGGAGCAGGGGTTGTTCTGATTTCCCCGACTGGAGAGAGGTTGAGCTACGTATTGTGGATACATTTTTCTGTGTCTCACAACGTGGCGGAATATGAGGCGCTCCTTCACGGACTAAGGATTGCAATCTCCTTGGGAATTCGGCTCTTGATAGTTCGTGGAGATTCTCAGTTGGTTGTTAATCAAGTCATGAAAGAGTGGTCCTGCCTTAATGATAGCATGACCGCTTACCAGCAGGAGGTTCACAAGTTGGAAGACAAGTTCGATGGACTTGAGCTCACTCATGTTCTTCGACACAATAATGAGGCAGCCGATAGACTGGCTAATTTTCATTCAAAACGAGAAGCAGCTCCTTCCGACGTGTTTGTTGAGCATCTCTACGAGCCGACCGTACCAAGGAAAGAAACAATCAAGGCCACGGACACTCAAGACGTAAGTATGATTGAAGTCGACTGGAGAGAGCCCTTCATAAGATTTTTGACAAAACAAGAACTCCCTCAAGATAAAGATGAAGCCGAGCGGATCTCCAGGTGCAGCAGACTTTATGTCATACATGAGACCGAGCTATACAAGAAAAGTCCATCAGGAATCTTGCAACGCTGTGTGTCTTTGGAGGAGGGAAGACAATTGCAAAAGGATATACATTCAGGCATATGTGGCAATCATGCTGCTGCACGAACTATCGTTGGCAAGGCTTACCGGCAAGGCTTTTTCTGGCCCACAGTCGTGTCCAACGCTGACAAAATTGTGCGAACATGTGAGGGCTGTCAATTTTTTGTCCGACAAACTCATCTACCGGCTCAAGAGTTGCAAACCATCCCGTTGTCTTGGTCGTTCACGGTTTGGGGGCTCGACATGGTTGGCCCATTTAAAAAGGCTGTCGGTGGTTATACTCATCTCTTCGTAGCTGTTGATAAATTTTCCAAGTGGATCGAAGCTAAACCGGTCATTACAATCACGGCAGACAAAGCTAGAGATTTCTTCATCAACATTGTGCACCGGTTTGGGGTACCCAATCGGATCATCACTGATAATGGCACTCAATTCATGGGCGGAGTATTTAAAGATTTCTGTGAGGACTTCGGCATCAAATTTTGTTACGCCTCCGTAGCGCACCCCATGAGCAATGGACAAGTCGAACGTGCCAATGGTATGATACTTCAAGGAATAAAAGCGTGAGTTTTCGACCGATTGCATCCCTATGCCGGCAAGTGGGTAGAACAGTTGCCATCTGTCCTTTGGTCTCTGCGCACCACACCCAGTCAGGCTACGGGCTAGTCGCCATTTTTTCTAGTCTATGGAGCAGAAGCAATGTTGCCAAGCGAGGTGGAATTCGAATCGCTGCGATTTCGTAACTTCAGCGAGGAACGCTATGGAGAAAACCAAGTAGATGATCTCAACCGACTGGCGGAAGCCCGTGAAACAGCTTTAATTTAGTCGGCTCGGTATTTATAAGGGATGCGCCGTTATCACAATTGCAATGTTCGATCACGAGCTTGCTTGGTTGGCAACCTGGTTCTGAGGAAAATTCAAACTACACGGGATCGACCCAAATTATCTCCCTTGTGAGAAGGACCATTCATAATTTCTGAAGTTACTCGGCCAGGTTCTTACCGACTCAAGCGTGAAGACGGTACTCATATCGATAACTCTTGGAATATTGAACATCTTCATCGTTTTTATGCTTAGGCATTATTTTTGTATCTTCCTCTTTGACTGCTAACATCAACTTTTTCCTTGAGTTATCAGTCGGGGGCTACTATAATAATAATGGAGTGTGATTTTTATCAATTCAATTTGCTTACTTGATTTATCATTGCCTTGTTTGAGTTTTTGGCTTAGTCAATGAGGACTGAAAGTTTTTTAACAACTTTTGCGGCTTCTAGGCTCAATAAGGTTTGGCAAAAACTTTTAAGAAATCAGGAGCTGAGTTTAAATCATCAAGCATAGCATAAATACATCAGTATTGTACAAATTGTGCCTCCATCATCATCATCATTATCATCAAAATACAACATCAATCAGCTACGGTTTTTTCGTCATCAGAACTATCAGACCTAGCTGGCCTGAGGTCGTTTTCCTAAAACCTTTCAACTACATCAGTGGCTATCTTGTCAGCAGCTTTTTGCGCATCATTGATGAGATCAAGGGCGGCTTCTTCGCTTGTCCCGTCTGCAAAGCCATCAACAGCATCAATGTCAATCTTCGGGTACAAGGACTTGGTCATTGCCAATGCCAGGCTTGCTCCCATGCATCCAGCTTTGATATTCTTAAAATAGGTGTCCGGAGCAGCTCTCAGTTTGTCGAAGATTTCGACAGCATCAATTGAACTCGGACCGTTCTTGTTAAAAAACATGGCTTGGATGAGTGGCGTAGCGGCATTGGTGACTTCATCTCTGGCTCCTTCAAGCTTCCTGATTTTATTGACCAAGACATCAAATTGAGCCTGGGATTTGATTTTACGATCTGCACAAACGGTTCACGTTAGCGACAAAGCAGCAAGACAAGAATGGTTTTAAAGCTTCAGTTATAACTACCTTCGACGTCTTTCAGAGCCGAGTCCCTTTGTTCGGTCAGTTCACCCTTGTCTTTTTCCAGAGCCTTGATTTGATTCTCTAGCTCGGATATCTTGGCAGCTTGCACTGTATTGCTTTCCGCTGGTTAGTCGCACATGAATAGCAACATGAAACAAGTTAGACAAAGATGAGAGTTACCTTTTGATGAGCCGCTTAGCTCAAAGTTGGAGTCTTGAAGCTCGGCGATCCGGTCTCTCAGATCATGTTCAGTTTTCCTGGCAAGCTCCTTGGCTTCATGCGGCTGGGCTCTGGTAGCTTCTTGGGTTCCAAGGTGAGGGACCAATTTCTCAAGGGTCGCAGTCTTTGCCTCATTCCTGAGATGGATCCTCTGCGTTGCCAATACATTTGTATTCAGTAAAGTGGCCAACAGGGTAATTGAAGTTGTGTATAGGGAGACTTACATTTACGAGACGAGTAGCTTGGCCGAGTGTCTTTTTCAGCAGGCATACTTACTCGTCTTCCTTTTGTTTATTTATTACAATTCCCTGTGGTCACATCTCATCATCCCACCATTTGACTAATATGGGTGGGCGAAAATCTTCAGCCGACCGTATCCGGAGGACCTCTTCTTCATCACCAACCATTGGGCCTTACAAATTTTTGGACAATGATGTAGTAATTGAAGAAAGTTTGACGGATCAAAATGGATTTGGAAGAGTTGTTTACCTGTTACGACTTCCGGTCGGGGACGAGCAGTTCCTTGCACCCTAACAGGTGAGCTGGACCTTGGGTCGGAGCTAGTATCTTTTCGAGGAGGGCTGCTTGCTTGGCCTCCACCTCTGGGATGTCTTCATTTGGTTTCCAGTCGGGGGCTCCTGATCAGCACTGACTTCAGCCTCGTCCAACTGGTTTCCAGACGGGGGCTTGTTGCTGGTATCTACATTGCCGGTTGCCGGTTGATTATTACCCGGGCGGTCTTCGGTAGTCGACCCGGTTTCTGCTAAAGGACCAATCTCCGTGCCAGTCGGCGTGGGGTCTTTTCCGGAGGGATCTACGTCAGATGGTTTTCTACAAATTTGAGACACGTTATCAGCTTTGCTTCAATAGTGAGTGACCAGCGGAACAGAGGAAATTGCTAGATGACGCATACCTGGATGACTTCCTTATTTTTGGCATAGGACGACTGGGTGTTTTCTTCTTCCGGTTGGCTTGTTTGGGCTGTTTCCTAGTCATCCCTTTGTTGCCAGACTTTTCAGCATTGTCATCTTCGTCGTCACTCATAACCAGTTTCCTCTTACGAGAGTCTGACTGGCTAGTCGACTGCGAGGTGTTGGGTTGAGAGTCGGACCAGATTTTTGGCCCTCCACTAGCCTGACTAGTCTGCCGACGGGGTGAGCGGCTTCGGCAATCGGAGGATCTGATTTCATCAAAGCGAATTCCTGTCACGCCCAGAAATTCACTAGTAATTTCCGAACTTATTTGTGCATAAAATCCTCGTCCAGGAATCAGCCGAGGTACACAAACTGACAATTTAATATACAAATCCATCATAATAACTAAACCGATAAATACTTACTTAAGAGGCACTTAGTCCTCACCAAGAAGAAAACTGCAGCGGAAAAATAAAATCTAGCGAAGCTCCGGCTCCACTCCCACAGGCAGCTCAACTGGGGTATAAGCCAAACGTCTTCTCCTTCTGGATCCTTTTTCTTCAACTGAGGTTGATTGATTATTGCAAGAATGAGCATATGACATACTCAACAAGCCACACAGCAAATATGCAAGTGCACAAGGATACCAAAGGATGGCATAATATAGGCTCATTTGCAAAAGCAGCATTTAGCAAAACATTTAAGAGAAGTAAAACAGTGAAGTAATTAATCAGAAATTTTAATCAACACTGAACAGCACACCCATGCTGCACAGGCCCAACCATCCTGAACAACCATACCCGGCTGTACAGATCTAACTCCAAACCAGGAGCTAAGCAAATTATTACCAGGTATAACATCAATAATTATTGTGAGAGGTGTGAGACTAATCACGAAAAACATTGCTCAACTCGCCCATAACCGCGGGCACGGCTATTCGAATAGTTTTACTCTGGCCAGAGGTGTACCACTGTACCCACAAGACACAACCCCACATCATGTCACCATGTGCCTCAATACCACCACGGTACCTCGGAAAGGAGTTGTGACAATACCCCTTGCACAACATAATCCATTACAGCGCACCTTTCCTGGATCATAATCACCCCCTCAAAAACCAGAGGCATGGACTCCCCAGCGACCCCCGTGGACTTCTCGCCACCTCTCAGTCTGGCGCACTATAATGAATCACGTTATACAAAAGATAAAGCCGTTGCCCACGCTGGCTTGTGGTTGGCACGGTAAATGTTTCACAACAGTAGCTCGCGAACCGGTCCTTAATTGTCATGAGCACAACCATCAAAACCATATGCTCACAACCCACCTTAACCAGATTTTAATTATCAATTAATTAACATCACACGATTAACCATCGTGAGCGACCATTAAATATAACCATAATAATAATATAATATAATATAGTTTATAATTAACCCCTTTAGTTAGCTAATGTTTCTAAGCATAGCTAAGCAAACTTACATATAGCATTTAGCTGAACCAATCCAATATATAAGGTTCAAGCTAATCAATTTATTACCCAAGGTATCAAGGAATAGGGCATTCAATGCAAATTGGCCATAACAAAGGAATAGGTTCACACCACCCGGTGACATTCGAAAATAAATGCACAGTTGAATTAAATAGAGAATTTAAATATAGGATCAACATGCTCAAAGGATTGTGTTTAGGATCTGTGTGACTTGCCTTGCAATAATCGGTCTTCAATTAATCTTCTTGATCACTTCCGACGCACTCACGAACCTTCGCAACGACGGAAACGACAAGCTAACACGCAAAACGAAGAAGAAGACTAATAAAAACCAAATAAACAGTACATAAAAATAAACAAACATGTAGATCATAATTTTAGATGAATTATGAGACTTGAACGGCCTCATTCTGACTTCAAATGAATTTATTATGAATTTTACAAGATTAAATCTATTAGAAAATCGGGAAAAAGAAAAAGAAAAGGAAACGATGACGTCAGCCCTGGAGATGATGACGTCAGCCCTAATGATGACGTCATGCTGACGTCGGCAATGGCGGCCGGCTCGGGTTGGGGAGCTCGCCGGAGCTAGGGAGGTCGGCCGAGGAAACGGAGGGCATCTACGCGTAGAGGACAACGAGGCGAACCCGATGGTACTCACCACGACGACAACCGATGAACGACGACGGCCGGCGACGAGAGGAGGCGGCGCGGCGGCTCGGTTGAATGGCGGCGACGGCTCTCCGGTGGCCGGCGACGAGAAAGGACGGGCGGCCGGGCTTCTTCACTCCACGGCGCACCTCTTGGTGGCGGCGGCAAGCGGCGGCGACGGCGCAAGCATTGCGGCGGCGCGGCTGGAGAAGGCCGACGGCGGCGGCGGCGGGTTTTCACGCGGCGACGACGCTACGGAGCACGGGAGAGGACGAGAGAGGGGGCAAACGAAAGAGGACGACGAGGTGATCCTATATATAGCATTGGATTGAAGAGATCGAACTCCAAACGAGAGGAATCGACTCGAGAAAGATTCAAACTCGGTTTTAGGGATAAAATCAAAACGAACTCGATTCGGATCAAATCCTCAACGATTCTCTTTGATTCTTGGGGGAAAAGAAAGAGGAGAACGAGAGGAACAAAACCCCTCAAACAAACGGAAGAAAAGAGGCCGGATTGGAGCGGATTCGGAGAGGAAAGGAGGCGGCTCGGGCTCGGCATGGGCGGCAGCTCGGCCGGCTGGAGGTTAGGGATGACCCCGACAGGTGGGTCCCACCTGTCGGCGGCTGAGGGGAGGAGGGGGCGGGCGGCGGCTGGGCCGGCGTGGGCCGCGCGGAAGAGAGAGGATGTTGGGCCGAATTCGGCCCAACGGCTTTAGGGAGGGTTTTAAAACTTTTTCAATTAAAATAATTTGTGAAATGTTGTTTCATTTATTAAAAATACTTCCCTTGCCCAAATAATTCCCAGAAAATTCTAGAAAATATAGGAACAAGCAAAGTATTTAATAAAATTTTATCTAACCCAATTTTATATTGAAATTTAGCAAATTAAAATTAGATCTTCTCTTTTAAGCTTTTAAAATCATTTCTAATAATTCCTTTTAAACAACAATTTATAATTTAAGGATTTTTAAACAAGACAACTCTTAACAATTATAATTAGATCATTTAATGATTAATTTAATATTTAAATAATTGCTGAACTTCTCTCTGTATGATTAAAATTAATAATTGAGCTCCGAAAAATCCGAGAATATTCCAGAGAGTATAATTAACCATGGAGAATTTAATAAAAATTAAATCCATCCATGCTTTATATTTAGGAAATTTTATTTCCCACATTTAACTTCTCTTGTAAATTAATGAACATTTAATATAAATTCTCTTAATAATTTATTAAATAATTTATAAATCCTGAAACGAAATTCAGGGTGTGACAAATCTACCCCCCTTACAAAGAATCTCGTCCCGAGATTCGGAACGGCTAGAAAGAAAAAGGCATAGGTAAACTGCAGTCTATCTTATTATTCCATAACTCCGATAATTATTCTAAGGCTTTAAAGAAAACTACTGCTGCTTTGAAACTGGTGGCTGAGCTGTAACACTTGAAGACGCAACTCTTGAAGACGCAACTGGCACCGCATTAGCTCCTGTGACGACAATGTTGTTGATCTGACCCTGCGGCTGCTGATGCTTTGACTTCGGACACTCTCTTGCAAAGTGGCCTGGCTTGTAACAGTTGAAACATACCTGCTGCCCCCTTCCATTACTGTTATCTTCTCGAGACTGGTCCTGCTGAACTGGCACCGTTTGAGTAGCTTGCTCATCATTGTCTTCATTGCTTGCATTAGTCTCTGAGTTGATCTCACCACTGATGTTCAACTGTTGCGACTGTTCTTGACCTGCAGAAAAAGATTCACCAATTTGGAGTGGCTTGATATGCTGTCTCTGGCTACTACCTTGTGCCTCCTGGAAAACAATCCTTCCTCTCTTACGATTGTCCATCCTGTTCTTCTTGTCTTCCAGTCGAATTGCTTTGTCAACCAACCCCTGAAAACCCTCATAGTCATGAGAGATCAACATAACTGACAGCTCATCCTTCAGACCTTCCAAAAACTTCTCTTGCCTTTCCTCGTCAGTACGCACATCTTCTGGAGCATAGCGAGCTAGACGATTGAACTCATGAAGATACTCTGTCATGGTACGATCCTTTTGCTTAAGTGCCCGGAACTCACGCTTCTTCAAAGCAACAACACCCGCAGGTATGTGTGTCTTCTTGAATGCTTCAGTGAACTCCGCCCAAGTGATTGGTTGTCCTTCTGCTCTGTTCATCCGGAAATGATCCCACCATTCTGATGCAGGTCCTTGCAACTGATGTGAAGCGAAAACAACTTTCTCCTGATCCGTGCACTGGAGCAATTCCAACTTCTTCTCAACAGCGTGCAACCAATCACCTGCTTCCACTGGGTTGGTAGTGCTAGAGAAGGTAGGCGGCTTCACACGAAGAAAATCAGCTAACTTGTTCTGCGGCGGCGGAGGATTGACATTGTTGTTCCCTTGCTGGTTCTGCATTTGTTGCACTAACATGTTGATCAATTGGGTCTGTTGAGCCAGCACCTGAGCAAGAGTTGGGTTCCCTTCATTGTTATTGTTTCCACTTCCACTGGCGCGAGTGTCCACCATCTGTTGCAGATTAGAGAAGATAGAAGGAGAGGGGTTACACTAAAGACAAGACCTTAACCAGGTTACCACTGATCTGGTGTGTGTAGACCATTATATTGTTCAAGTTGATTAAGCAAACAACCTAGTACAGTTGCACGCTCATCACTGGACTACATCAATGACGGGAATGCAACCATACCTACACACAAAGCAAACAACAAGCGTTCTACCCTACTAACTATTCCTCAAAGACACTTTGGCGGCATAGGTTCTAAGGTAGGTTCCAAACTTCACTCTATCTTGACAGCTGAACACTTTGATTCGACTATCATCTTCTTATTCCTCGACCCACTTGACTTGCAGAAGTTGACAACATCGACGTCTTCGAGTTTCTCCATCAAGTTTAACAACTACTCAAGTTGAAAGAGGGAAAAGAGGAGAGAACGACAAAACGATTTGCAAAGAATTCTAGATAAGGAGGAAAGGAAAATTTTCGCAAATTATGTTTTCGGAAAATTAGTCCTTAAGGTTTGACCATTTGGCTTATCCTACAGTCGAGATGGCTCTGATACCAACTTGTCACGCCCAGAAATTCACTAGTAATTTCCGAACTTATTTGTGCATAAAATCCTCGTCCAGGAATCAGCCGAGGTACACAAACTGACAATTTAATATACAAATCCATCATAATAACTAAACCGATAAATACTTACTTAAGAGGCACTTAGTCCTCACCAAGAAGAAAACTGCAGCGGAAAAATAAAATCTAGCGAAGCTCCGGCTCCACTCCCACAGGCAGCTCAACTGGGGTATAAGCCAAACGTCTTCTCCTTCTGGATCCTTTTTCTTCAACTGAGGTTGATTGATTATTGCAAGAATGAGCATATGACATACTCAACAAGCCACACAGCAAATATGCAAGTGCACAAGGATACCAAAGGATGGCATAATATAGGCTCATTTGCAAAAGCAGCATTTAGCAAAACATTTAAGAGAAGTAAAACAGTGAAGTAATTAATCAGAAATTTTAATCAACACTGAACAGCACACCCATGCTGCACAGGCCCAACCATCCTGAACAACCATACCCGGCTGTACAGATCTAACTCCAAACCAGGAGCTAAGCAAATTATTACCAGGTATAACATCAATAATTATTGTGAGAGGTGTGAGACTAATCACGAAAAACATTGCTCAACTCGCCCATAACCGCGGGCACGGCTATTCGAATAGTTTTACTCTGGCCAGAGGTGTACCACTGTACCCACAAGACAACCCCACATCATGTCACCATGTGCCTCAATACCACCACGGTACCTCGGAAAGGAGTTGTGACAATACCCCTTGCACAACATAATCCATTACAGCGCACCTTTCCTGGATCATAATCACCCCCTCAAAAACCAGAGGCATGGACTCCCCAGCGACCCCCGTGGACTTCTCGCCACCTCTCAGTCTGGCGCACTATAATGAATCACGTTATACAAAAGATAAAGCCGTTGCCCACGCTGGCTTGTGGTTGGCACGGTAAATGTTTCACAACAGTAGCTCGCGAACCGGTCCTTAATTGTCATGAGCACAACCATCAAAACCATATGCTCACAACCCACCTTAACCAGATTTTAATTATCAATTAATTAACATCACACGATTAACCATCGTGAGCGACCATTAAATATAACCATAATAATAATATAATATAATATAGTTTATAATTAACCCCTTTAGTTAGCTAATGTTTCTAAGCATAGCTAAGCAAACTTACATATAGCATTTAGCTGAACCAATCCAATATATAAGGTTCAAGCTAATCAATTTATTACCCAAGGTATCAAGGAATAGGGCATTCAATGCAAATTGGCCATAACAAAGGAATAGGTTCACACCACCCGGTGACATTCGAAAATAAATGCACAGTTGAATTAAATAGAGAATTTAAATATAGGATCAACATGCTCAAAGGATTGTGTTTAGGATCTGTGTGACTTGCCTTGCAATAATCGGTCTTCAATTAATCTTCTTCATCACTTCCGACGCACTCACGAACCTTCGCAACGACGGAAACGACAAGCTAACACGCAAAACGAAGAAGAAGACTAATAAAAACCAAATAAACAGTACATAAAAATAAACAAACATGTAGATCATAATTTTAGATGAATTATGAGACTTGAACGGCCTCATTCTGACTTCAAATGAATTTATTATGAATTTTACAAGATTAAATCTATTAGAAAATCGGGAAAAAGAAAAAGAAAAGGAAACGATGACGTCAGCCCTGGAGATGATGACGTCAGCCCTAATGATGACGTCATGCTGACGTCGGCAATGGCGGCCGGCTCGGGTTGGGGAGCTCGCCGGAGCTAGGGAGGTCGGCCGAGGAAACGGAGGGCATCTACGCGTAGAGGACAACGAGGCGAACCCGATGGTACTCACCACGACGACAACCGATGAACGACGACGGCCGGCGACGAGAGGAGGCGGCGCGGCGGCTCGGTTGAATGGCGGCGACGGCTCTCCGGTGGCCGGCGACGAGAAAGGACGGGCGGCCGGGCTTCTTCACTCCACGGCGCACCTCTTGGTGGCGGCGGCAAGCGGCGGCGACGGCGCAAGCAGTGCGGCGGCGCGTCTGGAGAAGGCCGACGGCGGCGGCGGCGGGTTTTCACGCGGCGACGACGCTACGGAGCACGGGAGAGGACGAGAGAGGGGGCAAACGAAAGAGGACGACGAGGTGATCCTATATATAGCATTGGATTGAAGAGATCGAACTCCAAACGAGAGGAATCGACTCGAGAAAGATTCAAACTCGGTTTTAGGGATAAAATCAAAACGAACTCGATTCGGATCAAATCCTCAACGATTCTCTTTGATTCTTGGGGGAAAAGAAAGAGGAGAACGAGAGGAACAAAACCCCTCAAACAAACAGAAGAAAAGAGGCCGGATTGGAGCGGATTCGGAGAGGAAAGGAGGCGGCTCGGGCTCGGCATGGGCGGCAGCTCGGCCGGCTGGAGGTTAGGGATGACCCCGACAGGTGGGTCCCACCTGTTGGCGGCTGAGGGGAGGAGGGGGCGGGCGGCGGCTGGGCCGGCGTGGGCCGCGCGGAAGAGAGAGGATGTTGGGCCGAATTCGGCCCAACGGCTTTAGGGAGGGTTTTAAAACTTTTTCAATTAAAATAATTTGTGAAATGTTGTTTCATTTATTAAAAATACTTCCCTTGCCCAAATAATTCCCAGAAAATTCTAGAAAATATAGGAACAAGCAAAGTATTTAATAAAATTTTATCTAACCCAATTTTATATTGAAATTTAGCAAATTAAAATTAGATCTTCTCTTTTAAGCTTTTAAAATCATTTCTAATAATTCCTTTTAAACAACAATTTATAATTTAAGGATTTTTAAACAAGACAACTCTTAACAATTATAATTAGATCATTTAATGATTAATTTAATATTTAAATAATTGCTGAACTTCTCTCTGTATGATTAAAATTAATAATTGAGCTCCGAAAAATCCGAGAATATTCCAGAGAGTATAATTATCCATGGAGAATTTAATAAAAATTAAATCCATCCATGCTTTATATTTAGGAAATTTTATTTCCCACATTTAACTTCTCTTGTAAATTAATGAACATTTAATATAAATTCTCTTAATAATTTATTAAATAATTTATAAATCCTGAAACGAAATTCAGGGTGTGACAATTCCTGTGCATGGTATTCCAAGTTTTTGGTCGACCTTACAGAAGATAAAAAGCATGCTTTGAGAAAAGAAGAGTTGTATAATACATATCGGTGGAGGAGGGTTGAAGGCATTATATGGCACGACTGGCAATAAGTGTGAGTAGCTGACCACGATGGCATTCGAGAAGATTTTGTACATTCTCTCCTGCATAATCTTGAACTCGAGAGACTCTGGGTCCTCTCGGTTGGGGTCATGCTTGCCATCAAACTTGAAAGGATCTTTCCTTGATTGGTGCCAGCCGGCTCTTGATGAAGTGCCGAGTAATTTGTTCCCCCTGCAGACCTTGTTCTTTCAGCTTCAGCATGCAGTCCAACAGGTCGAGCGCTTGGGTAGCTTCTTCTCCCATAGGAAGTGAGTTACAGGTATCACGGTATACTGGAGGAAGACAGGAATACCCAGGAAGCGCTGGCTCAGGGTTTTGCACATAGAACCAGTTCGCGTGCCAACCTTTGTTCGAGGTTTTGAATGGCATGGAGAAATATTTTTGGCTCAAGGTCCCCCTCAGTTGGAATCCGGCTCCCCCAACTACGCATGGTTTGCTTTTGTTTGGCTGGGGCTTGAGGAAGAAGATGCGGCGGAACAGAGTGAAATGCGGCCTTGTCACACCCCGAAGTTCTCCTCCCAAGCCAAAATTTTAATTTTATAAACGACCCCAAGAAAAGGCAGGTGAAATCAAGAGAAAACCCTAAGAAAGTAATGCAAATAATAATCGGATTGGACATGTGGAATTTTTCTTGAGTTCTACATGTCGAAATTCACTAACAGGACTTTTAGTGGAATTTTCAGAGCCCTAGAAATAATTTTAACCAATTAAAATTGAGCAAGCAATATTTTAATTCCAGGGAAAATCCTTTTTCCTTTTTCTTTTTCTTTTTCCTCTCTTTTTCCTCCTTTTTGTCGAATGGGCCGTCGGCCCATTCCTCCTTTCCTCCCCCCCTCCTCTCTACTGGGCCGGCCGCAGGCCGAGGCCCAGCCCGGCAGCCAGGCCGCCCCGCTGCCTCCTCTCTCGGGGTCGCCGACAGGTGGGGCCCACCTGTCGGGCCCGTCTCCCTCCTCCCGCCGCTCCCGCTCGCGCCGCCGCTCCCGCAACCGCCGCTCGCGCCCGCGCCCGCGCCTCCGCCTTCTCCGGGCCACGTCGGCCACGTCCGCGCGTGCGCCGCGCTCTCCGCGCCCATTCCCCTCTCTCTCCCGCTCGCGCCCGCGCCCGAGATGGCCGGGATTCGAATTTCGAATCCCGTCTCTCTCTCCCTCCCCACTCCCCACGTCGGCCGGCGATTCCCGCCTCTCCCGGCCACGTCCGGCCCTCTCTCCCCTTATTTAAGCTTCACCGCCGCTCCCTCTCCCTTTTTCTCCATTGCGCCGACCTCTCCCGAGCTCCCCATCGCTCCCGCGCCGTGCAACCACCCGCCGCCGCCGTTTTTGCTACTTCGGCCGCCGCTAGCCGCCGCTAGGGTCGCCGCCGCACCGCGCCGTCGTCGCCGTCGGGTTCGCGGGGTCGTGATCTACCTCGGCCGCCCCTCCCCCGTCGAGGTTCGCCGCCGGAACACCCGTCTCCTCGCGCTCCGGTGGGTTTAACCCCTACCGCCGCTTTCGGCCTTGAATGCCGGTCGCCGGGGTCTATCTCCCTCTCTCTAATCCCTCTCTTCTCCTTCCTTAGGGCACACCGAAGCTCGTCTGCCGGTCGCCGTCGCCTCCCGTGGCTTGCCGTCGCCGTTCGCCATCGTCTTCCTCCGCGCCGGCCACCCTCGGTGAGGCATCCCCTCTCCTCTCCTTCCCCGTTTCCCCGTGCGTCGCCGCCGCCCGCGCTCGCCGTCGCTTTGGGTCGTTGCCGCCGTCCGCTGCCGCCGCTTTCGCGTCGCCTCCGCCGCCGGATGCCGTCGCCGGCGACGCGACGCGCACGCACCGCCGCCGCTAGCCCCGGGTCGGCCGATCGGCTTTGATGCCGATCCGAGCCCGGGGGCTGCCGCCGCCGCCGTCCGTCCGATCGGCCCGAGGGCGATCCGGGCCGTCGGTCCCGTGGACCGGCGGTGGACCACCCGCGTGGTCCTGGTCCACGGTGGACCGCCCCCCCCCTTGAGTCGCTGCGGAGCGGGGCCCGCGTGCCAGCGCCCTCCTCTCTCTCCCGTGCCGCTGACCGGTGGGCCCCGCTTGCCGGCGCCGCACCCCCCCCCTTGATGACGTCAGCCCTGGTTAATATTGCGCAATAAAATTATTTAAGGATTTTTGTTATAGTAATAAACACAGTGAATCTTCTAAAATTCATATCTAATTCATCCGAGCTCCGTTTAATCCCATTCAAGTCTCAGTAAATCAAGAAAAATGTGTAGAATCCAATAAAAATGGTTTTGTTCCCTGTTTCAGTAGTCTTATAGCCTGTTTGCAATGTTTGCTTTGTATGTCGCTAGATTCCGGTTCCTTCGACGCTCCGGTGTACTTCGAAATAGTCGCCGAGGTTCCTCCAGCAGCAGAGCAAGGCAAGTCATGCTTGTCACTTGAACATGTTGATCCTATATTGCAAATGCTCTATTGTTTCCTTTCAAATATTGCATTGTTTTATAATATTACTATGGGATGGTTACCTATTGTTACAGCCATGTTTTTTGGATACCATGCTCCTTTGTTAGCTTGGGTTATAACATGATTAGAGTTTGGACTAGGAATTGCTTAGCCATGCTTAGTTCAACTAGCACATAATGGGGAATCTCATTTAAAACCTAGACCATAGGTTTATATGATAATGTTGGTTTAATACCACCGCTCTGGTGTTGGTTAAATAAAATGAACCACATGGTGGGCTGTGGGTGCATGGTTTTGCTGGTCGCACCCATGGCAGTTAAGGACCGGTTCGCGGGATGCCCTGGAAGAATTTATCGTACTTACCACAAGCCAGCGTGGGCAACGGCTGGGCTTGTAGTGTAGCTTTCCTCTAGTCGACGCATCCAGGCAAGGGTGGGCGTGATGGAGCGGGGCGGGCCCTGCGACGGCCTCTGTCGCTTCCGGATTCACCTAGGCACGAGAGGGGACTGCCCGTTGCCCGCTGGGGACGGGGGTGAAACCTGAGGTGTGGTGTGCTTGGCTAGAGGGGGTTATGCGAAGGGTCCTGTCACGGCCTCTTTCCGGTATGTCATGGTGGCATGTCGGCGCACGGAAACGTGTCGTGGGGCTGTGTCTTGTGGGTACAGTTGTACACCTCTGATCAGAGTAAAACTATTCGAATAGCCGTGCCCGCGGTTATGGGCGGTCAACCAGATTCACCGTGATTAGTTTCACTTCGGTGTAATCCTTTAATTTGGATAGTTTAGGTGGATGGTTGGGCCTGTTGCAACGTGGTGTAGCGTTGGACAGTGGATGATTAATACTGCTTAATTATTACAACTGTTTAAATCTTTCAATCCCCGTTTATAAATGCTCGCTTTATGCAAATGAATCCCTTTAGCTCTTCTTTGATGATTCCCTGCATCATACCTCTATTCCGGTATGACTTGCTGAGTACAGTGGGTAGTACTCAGTCTTGCTCTACTTTTCCCAACCTCAGAGTTCGAGTTCGGGTCAGATGAAGGTTTCTCTGAGGAGTAGGCTTCGTCCGTGCCGTCGAGGATGCCTGTGGAGTGGTGTTCCCGCTGCAGTTTAGTCAAGGCTTAGCTCCAGTTTCTTTTGTTTTCCGCTGCATTTATGTAAGACTTTATGATGTTTGTAAGACGTGGATCTGTATGTCAACATTGTCGTTTGTGTACCCCGGCTGGTCCTGGACGGGGATTTTAATGCACATTCTGCTTGGAATTCTATTCGGGAATTTCTGGGCGTGACAAGTTGGTATTAGAGCCGACCTTGACCGTAGGACAAGCCAACTGGAAACCTAAGAGCCCTCTGAATCCTTTTCATTGCATATGTTCTTTGCAATTGGATTTGTTCCGGGAAAATTGGGATCTGTTTTTGTGGTTCAAGGGAAAAATCTTGTTCTTTCATTTAAGTGAGATTTATCAAAACAAGTCGGTCTAGGGTTTTAGTAAAATTATTGGGATTTATTCGTCAGTCAGTTGGAGTTTGATGGGTGAAATGCATTAGGTCCTAGCTCTATAACATGGGTTGCAAGGTGTTTATGCTTCGTTTGTTATTATTAATATGTATCTAATTTCTCATTATTTTGTCGTTATGTGAGTCTGTCTTATTTATTCGCTCTCATGCAAAATGATCTATGCATGAAAATTTCGCTTTTATTCGTTCCCCTTATTTGAGTCTTTTATTGCTTTATTTAAATTTGGATTTGAGCATGCATTGATCCTACTCCTTTGTCTTCTCTAGATGGCCGGTCACCCACCCAACCACCGCGGAGAAGGCATGATCGACTTTGTGGCAGAGTTGGCACGCATGACACTGGTGGTGGGCTACCCCAACGCGCCGGAGTACACGACGATTCCGCCGCTCAGTGGCGAGCTCCCTCACCGTGTCCGCTTGGAGGTCCATGGCTACGTGGGGACTTGCCTCGCTAACATGATGGTTGAGGCGTCTGGAGGCACAGCAGATCACGCCTGTCAGGAGGCAGCATACCTGATGATGGCCAGACTACGGGAGCGCCACAACTACATCTTCCACGACACAGCGTACCGGTTTCACCCTCGTCGGGCCAGCAGTGATGATGTCAGTACCTTCCGTCCGACAGCTGGCGAGAACGACACCACCTTTGGTCACATGTGTGCTGTGATGAGGGGATTGGATAGGATGCACTCGGACCTGCACAAGGCGACCAAGGCCTTGAATGATGGGAAGCTCATGAGGATCGTCGCTCTGAAGGACGAGATAGCGCGCTTGAAGAGGGAGAATGCTCAGCTAAAAGGTCTTCCAGCGCCAGGAGGAGTCCGGATCCGCACTACGCCCCGCAAGATGACGACTGCACCCGTGCGCATTCAGCTTGCGCCCAGGAACCCACCTCCTCCCGCAGCTCCCGCGTCCGCTCTCTCCTTCGCTCCAGCGTCAGCCGCCAGGGGGCCAGCCAGTGGCAATGGGGGTTGGTTGTCTGCAACTCCCAGTGGCAGTCGCAACCACGGCAGCAGCAGTTCCAGTAGCGCAGAGCCGGGCAGTGGCGAGGAGTATCTAGCAGATTCCAGGAGCCGCTCAGAGGGACCTGGTGATGAGCAGGAAGATGCCTTCGACTCCACCGACCGCAGGAGCCGTTCCGAGCATTAGGCTCGCTTTCCATTAGCTTATCGACTGTCTAGCTTCTGCTTGTTAGTTTGTGTGTTTAGGTTGCTTGTTTGGGGTCAGTTGACGGTCGATATCATGTGCCTATGATATGGCTGTCTTAATAAGGATTTTTGCTTGCTCTTTAAAGTGTTTTAATTCAGATCAGAACAATTGCAGTTTTAATTCCTATGTAATAAAGCTTAGTTCCTGAGCATCTGTTTTTCTTCTTTTCCCCGTCTGCTCTTCCCTCCAGATGGTCTACACCAGGAATGGTAGCCGCGCGGCAGGCGAGGGCAGCAACGGCGAAGAACGCGTTGATGGTGTGCACCCCAACAGCGATTCTGGCAATGGTCCGCCACCACTTCCCGAGAATCCGACCCTTGCCCAAGTTATGGCACATCAGACTCAGATGATGGCAGCCATGATGCAGCAGATGCAGCAACAGCACCAGCAGATGCACCAGAGGATGATGCAGTACGCCGAACAGCAGCACCAGCAGTTTGGTCCCCCTCCCCCCCAGTCCAAGCTGCCTGAGTTCCTACGTGTCAGGCCACCCACCTTCTCCAGCACCACCAACCCTATGGAGGCAAATGACTGGCTCCATGCAATAGAGAAGAAGCTGAATCTCCTGCAGTGCAATGATCAGGAGAAGGTAGCTTTTGCCACACACCAGCTTCAGGGTCCTGCGTCAGCTTGGTGGGACAATCACATGGCCACCCGCCCACCGGGTACTGAAGTCACGTGGGCAGAGTTCTGCCGTAGCTTCAGGAAGGCACAGGTGCCAGATGGGGTCGTGGCACAAAAGAAGAGGGAATTTCGGGCGCTCCATCAGGGCAACAGGACTGTGACAGAGTACCTCCATGAGTTCAATCGCCTCGCGCGATATGCACCAGAGGATGTCCGCACCGACGCCGAGAAGCAGGAGAAGTTCATGGCAGGTCTGGATGACGAGTTGACCAACCAACTGATATCTGGGGACTACGCCGACTTTGAGAGGCTGGTTGACAAGGCAATCCGTCAGGAGGACCAACGCAACAAGATGGACAGGAAGAGGAAGGCCGCTCAGTTCAGGGCACATCAGGGAAATCACCAGAGGCCGCGCTTCACTCCCGGACAGCAGGGTGGACCTACCACCATGATCGTCCGCCAGCACCGCCCGTTCAACCCTAGCAACTTCCACCAGGGCACCAGTGGCAGTCAGAACCACCATGGAGGTCAGCCCAACCGCGGTGCAGCTCCACGCCTACCAGTGGCACCGGCACAGCCAGGCCAGCCCGCGCAAGCCAAGAAGGAGACGGGAGCAAAACCAGGGTCCTGCTTCAACTGTGGCGAGCTTGGTCACTTCGCCGACAAATGCCCGAAGCCCAGGCGTGCCGGGCCAAGGTTTATCCAGGCTCGTGTCAACCACGCATCTGCGGAGGAGGCACAAGCAGCACCAGAGGTCGTACTGGGTACGTTTCCTGTTAACTCAATCCCTGCAACAGTACTTTTTGACTCTGGTGCAACGCATTCTTTCATCTCAAAGAAATTTGTCGGGATGCATGGGTTAATAAGAGAGGAACTTAGCACACCGATGCGGGTTCATACCCCAGGGAATAGCTCCACTTCGGTTCAATTCAGCCCTTCTATAACAATAGAAATTCAAAGGTCACCATTTTTAGCCAACCTCATCCTTCTCGAATCCAAAGACCTAGATGTCATTCTTGGGATGGATTGGCTGACCAAGTTTAAGGGAGTCATCGATTGTGCGAATCGCACAGTCACCCTGACCAACGAGAAGGGAGAAACCGTAGTGTACAAATCTCTAGTCTCGCCAAAGAAAGGGGTCTCGTTGAATCAGATTGAGACGGAAATCCCAGTGGACACCGTAAAGAAGAACTTGAGAAAATTGGATGATATACCCATAGTCTGCGAGTATCCAGAAGTGTTCCCCGAAGACCTCACTACCATGCCCCCCAAGAGAGAGATTGAATTCCGGATTGACTTGGCACCGGGAACTGCTCCAATCTATAAGAGACCGTACAGAATGGCGGCCAACGAATTAGCGGAGGTCAAGAAGCAAGTTGATGAGCAGCTGCAGAAAGGGTACATACGACCAAGCACTTCACCTTGGGGCGCTCCGGTCATTTTTGTGGAGAAGAAGGATAAGACGAAAAGAATGTGTGTCGATTACCGCGCACTCAATGAGGTCACCATCAAGAATAAATATCCTTTGCCGCGGATTGATGACTTGTTTGACCAACTGAAAGGAGCTAAAGTGTTTTCTAAGATAGACCTGCGATCAGGCTACCACCAGTTGAGAATCCGGGAAGAGGATATTCCGAAGACGGCCTTCACCACTCGGTACGGACTATATGAGTGCACGGTTATGTCTTTCGGACTTACCAACGCGCCTGCATTCTTCATGAATCTGATGAACAAAGTGTTCATGGAATTTCTGGATAAGTTTGTTGTGGTATTCATTGATGACATCCTCATCTATTCCAAGTCCGAAGAAGAGCATGAGCAACATCTTCGTCAGGTACTCGAGAAGTTGCAAGAGCACCAGCTCTATGCCAAGTTCAGCAAGTGTGACTTTTGGTTATCAGAGGTCAAATTCTTGGGCCACGTCATTACAGCTCAGGGAGTGGCCGTTGATCCGTCAAACGTGGAGTCAGTTACCAAGTGGACCCCACCTAAGACAGTGTCGCAGATTCGGAGTTTTCTTGGACTTGCGGGTTATTACCGTCGGTTCATTGAAAATTTCTCCAGGATCGCTAGACCCATGACTCAGTTGCTTAAGAAGGATGAGAAGTTTAAATGGACAGCTGAGTGCGATAAGAGCTTTGAGGAGCTCAAGAAGAAATTAGTATCCGCACCGGTTTTGATCCTGCCCGACCAGATGAAAGACTTCCAAGTCTATTGCGATGCATCACGTCACGGACTTGGATGTGTCCTAATGCAAGAGGGCAGAGTGGTTGCGTATGCCTCGCGGCAGTTGCGTCCACACGAAGGAAATTATCCAACTCATGACTTGGAATTGGCAGCAGTGGTTCATGCTTTGAAGATCTGGAGGCACTATCTGATTGGCAACCGCTGCGAAGTATATACGGACCATAAGAGTCTAAAATACATCTTCACCCAACCGGATCTAAACCTTCGACAACGAAGATGGTTGGAACTAATCAAAGACTATGACATGAGTATTCACTACCACCCGGGTAAAGCCAATGTGGTGGCAGACGCTTTAAGCCGGAAAAGTTACTGCACTGCCCTATGCATCGAGGGCATGTGTGAGGAATTGCGGCAGGAGTTTGAACATCTCAACGTGGGAATTGTTGAACACGGGTTCATAGCCGCTCTGGAGGCACGGCCTACGCTCGTGGATCAAGTTAGAGCCGCCCAAGTAAATGATCCGGAAATAGCAGAACTGAAAAAGAACATGAGAGTCGGAAAGGCTCGGGATTTCCTTGAGGATGAGCATGGCACAATCTGGATGGGAGAAAGATTGTGTGTACCTGACGACAAGGAATTGAAGAACCTGATACTCACCGAGGCTCATCAGACCCAGTACTCCATCCATCCAGGCAGCACCAAAATGTATCAAGACCTCAAAGAAAAGTTTTGGTGGGTCAGCATGAGGAGAGAAATAGCTGAATTCGTCGCACTCTGCGATGTTTGCCAACGAGTGAAGGCAGAGCACCAAAGACCCGCAGGTTTACTCCAACCTCTTCAAATCCCGGAATGGAAATGGGAGGAGATTGGAATGGACTTTATAACAGGACTGCCCCGGACATCATCGGGACATGATTCAATCTGGGTAGTCGTGGATCGACTTACTAAGGTTGCTCACTTCCTACCAGTACATACCACGTATACGGGCAAAAGGTTGGCGGAACTCTACCTCTCGAGAATCATGTGCCTACATGGAGTACCCAAAAAGATTGTATCTGATCGAGGGAGCCAATTCACTTCAAAGTTCTGGCAGAAATTGCAAGAGGAATTGGGAACCCGTTTAAATTTCAGCACGGCCTATCACCCGCAAACTGATGGTCAGACCGAGCGAGTCAATCAAATCTTGGAGGATATGTTGAGAGCTTGCGCTCTTGATTTTGGCGGAGCTTGGGACAAAAGCTTACCATATGCGGAATTCTCGTACAACAACAGCTACCAGGCCAGTCTACAGATGGCACCGTTTGAAGCTTTATACGGCCGGAAGTGCCGCACACCTCTCTTCTGGGATCAGACAGGCGAGCGTCAACTGTTCGGAACAGAGGTATTAGCGGAAGCAGAAGGGAAGGTCAGGATCATCAGGGAAAGGTTGAGAATTGCTCAGTCTCGACAGAAGAGCTACGCGGATAACCGTCGAAGGGAGCTCACTTTTGAGGCAGGGGATTACGTGTATCTTCGTGTCACTCCGCTCCGGGGAGTACACCGTTTCCAAACCAAAGGCAAATTGGCACCACGCTTCGTGGGACCATACAAAATCTTGGAACGAAGGGGAGAAGTTGCTTATCAGCTAGAACTTCCATCCAACATGATCGGCATCCATGACGTGTTCCACGTTTCCCAGTTAAAGAAGTGCTTAAGGGTACCTGAAGAACAGGCTGATTCGGAACACATCGATCTCCAGGAGGATCTAACCTACGTGGAGAAGCCAGTTCGTATACTTGATACCAGTGAAAGAAGAACCAGAAACAAGGTCACCCGGTTTTGCCGAGTTCAGTGGAGTCATCATTCAGAAGAGGAAGCGACCTGGGAAAGGGAAGATGAGTTGAAGGCCGCCCATCCGCACCTCTTCACCAGCTCCTCCGAATCTCGGGGCCGAGATTCCGTTTAAGAGGGGTAGGTTTGTCACACCCCGAAGTTCTCCTCCCAAGCCAAAATTTTAATTTTATAAACGACCCCAAGAAAAGGCAGGTGAAATCAAGAGAAAACCCTAAGAAAGTAATGCAAATAATAATCGGATTGGACATGTGGAATTTTTCTTGAGTTCTACATGTCGAAATTCACTAACAGGACTTTTAGTGGAATTTTCAGAGCCCTAGAAATAATTTTAACCAATTAAAATTGAGCAAGCAATATTTTAATTCCAGGGAAAATCCTTTTTCCTTTTTCTTTTTCTTTTTCCTCTCTTTTTCCTCCTTTTTGTCGAATGGGCCGTCGGCCCATTCCTCCTTTCCTTCCCCCCCCTCCTCTCTGCTGGGCCGGCCGCAGGCCGAGGCCCAGCCCGGCAGCCAAGCCGCCCCGCTGCCTCCTCTCTCGGGGTCGCCAACAGGTGGGGCCCACCTGTCGGGCCCGTCTCCCTCCTCCCGCCGCTCCCGCTCGCGCCGCCGCTCCCGCAACCGCCGCTCGCGCCCGCGCCCGCGCCTCCGCCTTCTCCTGGCCACGTCGGCCACGTCCGCGCGTGCGCCGCGCTCTCCGCGCCCATTCCCCTCTCTCTCCCGCTCGCGCCCGCGCCCGAGATGGCCGGGATTCGAATTTCGAATCCCGCCTCTCTCTCCCTCCCCACTCCCCACGTCGGCCGGCGATTCCCGCCTCTCCCGGCCACGTCCGGCCCTCTCTCCCCTTATTTAAGCTTCACCGCCGCTCCCTCTCCCTTTTTCTCCATTGCGCCGACCTCTCCCGAGCTCCCCATCGCTCCCGCGCCGTGCAACCACCCGCCGCCGCCGTTTTTGCTACTTCGGCCGCCGCTAGCCGCCGCTAGGGTCGCCGCCGCACCGCGCCGTCGTCGCCGTCGGGTTCGCGGGGTCGAGATCTACCTCGGCCGCCCCTCCCCCGTCGAGGTTCGCCGCCGGAACACCCGTCTCCTCGCGCTCCGGTGGGTTTAACCCCTACCGCCGCTTTCGGCCTCGAATGCCGGTCGCCGGGGTCTATCTCCCTCTCTCTAATCCCTCTCTTCTCCTTCCTTAGGGCACGCCGAAGCTCGTCTGCCGGTCGCCGTCGCCTCCCGTGGCTTGCCGTCGCCGTTCGCCATCGTCTTCCTCCGCGCCGGCCACCCTCGGTGAGGCATCCCCTCTCCTCTCCTTCCCCGTTTCCCCGTGCGTCGCCGCCGCCCGCGCTCGCCGTCGCTTTGGGTCGTTGCCGCCGTCCGCTGCCGCCGCTTTCGCGTCGCCTCCGCCGCCGGATGCCGTCGCCGGCGACGCGACGCGCACGCACCGCCGCCGCTAGCCCCGGGTCGGCCGATCGGCTTTGATGCCGATCCGAGCCCGGGGGCTGCCGCCGCCGCCGTCCGTCCGATCGGCCCGAGGGCGATCCGGGCCGTCGGTCCCGTGGACCGGCGGTGGACCACCCGCGTGGTCCCGGTCCACGGTGGACCGCCCCCCCCTTGAGTCGCTGCGGAGCGGGGCCCGCGTGCCAGCGCCCTCCTCTCTCTCCCGTGCCGCTGACCGGTGGGCCCCGCTTGCCGGCGCCGCACCCCCCCCCCCCCCCGCTTGATGACGTCAGCCCTGGTTAATATTGCGCAATAAAATTATTTAAGGATTTTTGTTATAGTAATAAACACAGTGAATCTTCTAAAATTCATATCTAATTCATCCGAGCTCCGTTTAATCCCATTCAAGTCTCAGTAAATCAAGAAAAATGTGTAGAATCCATTAAAAATGGTTTTGTTCCCTGTTTCAGTAGTCTTATAGCCTGTTTGCAATGTTTGCTTTGTATGTCGCTAGATTCCGGTTCCTTCGACGCTCCGGTGTACTTCGAAATAGTCGCCGAGGTTCCTCCAGCAGCGGAGCAAGGCAAGTCATGCTTGTCACTTGAACATGTTGATCCTATATTGCAAATGCTCTATTGTTTCCTTTCAAATATTGCATTGTTTTATAATATTACTATGGGATGGTTACCTATTGTTACAGCCATGTTTTTTGGATACCATACTCCTTTGTTAGCTTGGGTTATAACATGATTAGAGTTTGGACTAGGAATTGCTTAGCCATGCTTAGTTCAACTAGCACATAATGGGGAATCTCATTTAAAACCTAGACCATAGGTTTATATGATAATGTTGGTTTAATACCACCGCTCTGGTGTTGGTTAAATAAAATGAACCACATGGTGGGCTGTGGGTGCATGGTTTTGCTGGTCGCACCCATGGCAGTTAAGGACCGGTTCGCGGGATGCCCTGGAAGAATTTATCGTACTTACCACAAGCCAGCGTGGGCAACGGCTGGGCTTGTAGTGTAGCTTTCCTCTAGTCGACGCATCCAGGCAAGGGTGGGCGTGATGGAGCGGGGCGGGCCCTGCGACGGCCTCTGTCGCTTCCGGATTCACCTAGGCACGAGAGGGGACTGCCCGTTGCCCGCTGGGGACGGGGGTGAAACCTGAGGTGTGGTGTGCTTGGCTAGAGGGGGTTATGCGAAGGGTCCTGTCACGGCCTCTTTCCGGTATGTCGTGGTGGCATGTCGGCGCACGGAAACGTGTCGTGGGGCTGTGTCTTGTGGGTACAGTTGTACACCTCTGATCAGAGTAAAACTATTCGAATAGCCGTGCCCGCGGTTATGGGCGGTCAACCAGATTCACCGTGATTAGTTTCACTTCGGTGTAATCCTTTAATTTGGATAGTTTAGGTGGATGGTTGGGCCTGTTGCAACGTGGTGTAGCGTTGGACAGTGGATGATTAATACTGCTTAATTATTACAACTGTTTAAATCTTTCAATCCCCGTTTATAAATGCTCGCTTTATGCAAATGAATCCCTTTAGCTCTTCTTTGATGATTCCCTGCATCATACCTCTATTCCGGTATGACTTGCTGAGTACAGTGGGTAGTACTCAGTCTTGCTCTACTTTTCCCAACCTCAGAGTTCGAGTTCGGGTCAGATGAAGGTTTCTCTGAGGAGTAGGCTTCGTCCGTGCCGTCGAGGATGCCTGTGGAGTGGTGTTCCCGCTGCAGTTTAGTCAAGGCTTAGCTCCAGTTTCTTTTGTTTTCCGCTGCATTTATGTAAGACTTTATGATGTTTGTAAGACGTGGATCTGTATGTCAACATTGTCGTTTGTGTACCCCGGCTGGTCCTGGACGGGGATTTTAATGCACATTCTGCTTGGAATTCTATTCGGGAATTTCTGGGCGTGACAGGCCTAATCCCTAGAAAAGCTTCCCATAGAAATCCAAAATTCCCCGGAAGAAACTCGAGGTCGGAAGAGAAAACTCGCCATAAAAGAAATGGGAAAATACCACTGCCTCGTGCGTGTCAGGGGTCGAAAATGCTTCGTCGCACGTCGGACGCCACCCGATGATCTCCTTCGCTAGAAGAACGCCGTGCGCCACCATCTCCTTCAAGTTTTCCTCCGTCACATCAGAGGGCGCCCACTGACTCTCAAAGCTTTCTCTCTCCTCCGCCATGGAAGCGAATTGGAAAATGCGATTTGATTTGAAAATGGCCGGGAATGGATGGGAGATCGAAGCGGCGGTTGCGCGGAAGATTTTTTGTGGAGCTCTGGAGGATGTATTGGAGGGGATTTGCGAACCCTAGCTTTCGTCGGTGTGTTTCACACTGTAGCAGAGAGTGGGGAAAATGGCGAAAGTTTCAGTGGGGAAGACGAAACGGCACCTCGTTTCTGGCGGTTATTTCGCTAGGGTATCGGGAGTACTAATGGGCTTGGGCCTAGAAAGTACTTCAGCCCAATTTTGCTATCGGCGTGGTTTAGTTGTGATCCTTAGGTACTTAGGCATTTTGCTTCGGCAATATTTGCTCACAACAGTTTAACCTAATGCTGTTAAAATCCTTTTTGATGCAGTTGGATAATTCCTTGGAATTACTACGATGCAAATAAAAAGGTGCCCGACGGAACAGTGTTATACTAATTTTGTAAGCCTTTTTAGGCTGCAAAGGCTGTCTGGGCTTTATTGAGATGACTGGTTTTTGTACAGTCATTCTCTCGGCATGTTATATGCTTATCTTGATATAGTGTGAGTCATAGCTTAGGCGATTAAGACTCACCTATTGTCATGATTTATATCACATTTGATGGATCTTTTTGAGAGTTTTTACTCAGATTCTTGTCATATGTGTTGATTTATGGGCCTTTAGAGTATTTTTTGCTCGGAGCTCTTTATATCTTCATTTTTTTGTATAATAAAGCTAAAGCACTTGGCTGGATGTTTTATTACACATCGCACATGCTTAGTTGTATAATACTTTGGATGATTTGGTTGTAAAACCACTCGGTTGGATGTTATTCGAGCCTTGACTATATGTTTAGTTTTTAACTAATCACATAGTCGGGGGCTACACCTAATTAGGTGCATCTAGTCGATGCACCTGATTTTTTTTATTTTCAGCTCTTCGCAGTCTTTGATTTTGGTGCTTGGGAGATTAGGGAAGAAAAAGTTGGAGTACACGGATTATCGTTTTGGATTACGAGAGAAGACTATTTCGTCGACTCTAATGGTCTCAGGAGCTACTGTGGAGATTATGGATACGCCATACCCACACGGCATGTATAGTCCGACTAGATATGGGGTGCCATGTATAGATAGAATATCTTTAAAAGGATTCGGGTTAAATTCCAAACTAGTACGTCAAGGAAATACCCGGGATCTTAGTCGGTTATGATTATATCATATCTGTAATTACCTATTCCGTTAGGGATATGAGCTGTACTTTATAACACGGACTCCTTCCCCTATATAAGGAGGGGTCCGGGTGTCCTTTGGGGAACGATTTTTCTTTTACCCAGATCATACGATCAATAATACACTCGGCGGATCAATCCCCGGATAGGAGTAGGGTATTACTTCTTATTAAGAAGGCCTGAACCTGTATAAAATTCCTTGTCTCTAAACCCATCCACTTTTCCAACTTGATAGCCACCCCTTTTAGTATTGCCGAAATCTTGTTTCAACACATAGATACAAATTAGGTTCATTTCTGGCAGTTTATTTTCAGAGACATATTTACATATTTACAAGACTTAACTATCTTGATGGTTAAGTATATTTGGTGATAAATGCCCTGATACCATGAAATAAATTCTGAATATTTTTGTTTTGTTCAGTAGTTAAACTTATTTCTGAACATTGATAGCTACGATCAAGAGGAAGATTACAATCAAATTCATATGGTTTGCAAGGAACTTTTCCGGTAACTCCATATCCGATTTCCTATCTTACTATAAAGTTATAACCCACTAATTCTAAAACTCAACATGCAAACATGCTACCTCATCATCCACTAGCAATAAATTACGTACAAAATTTATGTAAACATGCAACATAATCTATAATTCATTAAATTCTACAAATCAACATCCATTCATCTTCCTTCACATTATATATATATATATATATATATATATATATACCAATTATTTTTTATAATATTTAACATATATTCATCCATATAATCAAAGTGCGGGATATCATATTTCATCTGTAACCTCATACAGAGTCTACTAAATTTATTTCTCTTAACATAGTTTCACAAATCAGTTTTATTAGTTGTTAATAACTAATATAATTTTTACTATTAGCTCGATTATTAAAAATATTAAAAATTACTTAGTAACCCGCATCAAAGCGCGGGGAATCACCTAGTTACTTAAAAGTTACAACCCACTAAACTCTAAAGCTCAACATGCAGAGATATCACATTATCATTCACTAGCAATTATTACATCCATCAAGCAAGAATGCTATATTACTTATACTTCTATAATTTATCAGTAGCGCTATTCCATGCGCTACAGCACGGAATAAAAATTCAAGCGCCGCACAACGCCTTCTCCTTCCAGTTTTTCCCCTTCTGGTTTTTCCCTTTTTTACCACCCCACCTTCGTTTCTTTTTTCTCTTTTACCACCCCACCTTCCGTGTTTCTTTTTTCTCTTTTCCATCTTATCCGTGCTTCATCAATGGGTAACCATCCAGATTTTTCTCTTATTCATTCCTTCTCTATAGTTTTTCTGTTTTCGCGTTTTAGTAAAATATTTACCGTCTAGTTTTTCATTCCGAGTTTTCCATTTTTTCTAGTATCTCCACACATCTCAAAAGTAACGAATTTACTCCGTGTTTTTCATTTACTCCTAGCCTCCCACATCTGCTCATTCTCGTATGACGCCATACCTATATGGTCGTAAAAGAATTACTACCAGCTTACAATGCTAGTAATTCTTTTACCAATATTATTTAGATTCCGTGATCTGTGAGAAACAATTACTATCTTCCTCTCGATATAGCCCATGATGTCATAGCCACCGTGTAGTAATAACCACCGTGTAGAGTAATATGTTTAGTGATGTGTTCAATACACAATATAAGAGTAAAAGTAAAAACTAAGATTTTGTGGTCTGCGAGTAAAACAATTACCACCTTCCTCTCGATATAGCCATGATCTTGTAGCCACCGTGTAGTAATATGTTTACTGATGTGTTCAATATACAGTATAAGAGTAAAAACTGTTACTAAGAGTATTGTTGATCTGTTTCACAAAATAGTCGTATGAATGAAAAAATTACAGACTCAATCACACACAAGCGATAAAATTACTCACAGGTGAATCAAACTAGAAAAGAAAAAAAATAATTCAGCCAAAAATCCATCATGGAATCATGGAAGGATGTAGCAGTGTGGTATAGAGATGAGCTAGACGTTGCACAATAGCAGCCATCCATCATCTAGCAAGCATAAATAAAATGCAAAAACATTCTCGTTCATGTCAATACAGACGACGAGCAAAAGAAAAATAGCAAACAATCTCCATCACCGGTGGACTCCACCCTATCCTCTATGGCCAACCACATGGAGCATGATGTGCAAATGTAGGACCTGTGCAGCCCATCAATTGAGATCAAGTAATATTGGAAATTACATGTTAATTTGATTTGCAAAAGATATTAGGGCTTCATGTCTGAAGTTGAAGGAGAGTGCATATGCAAATCAGAGTGTCATTTCCTTACTTGCTTGTTCTATCAATGTCGCCGGCGTGGAGCAGCCGCTAGTTGTTACTATTGGCCCAGGTAAACACCTCCTTGCTGGTTAAGGTGTTGCCTAGCATCCGGCAGCGAGGCCTGAAGTAGTGCCTTCGCCTTAACCGCCGCCGGCTACCGCCATCAGCCGCCACGGTGTCGTCATCCTCCTCCATGGTGTGTCACCGATCTGTGGGCTGGGATGGTAGATCGATTCAGATCTGAAAAAAAGGAAAAAACGGAGTGGGGGCAAGAGTGGTTGGTTGGGTACGGGAAAAATAGTATATATAGCGCCAGCAGAGAAGTTATTTTTATCAAAGTAAATCATTTACTCCGATAATGGTGGGTGCATGATGCGGGACGTGGGGTCGGATCGGAAGCAGGGGAGTTGTTTTTATTATCGAAATAAATCGTTTACTCGAATAAAGGTGGGTGGTTGAGGCGCGCGATAAGAGTAAATTGTTTACTATGACAACGGTAGGAGTGGGATGACGGGACATGGGATGGGATGGGTCTGAGCTGATGCATGTTTGGCGCTTGGAATATTAGGAGCGCGCTGCGCTTCTAATAGTTGTTCTAATAATTTATTTAATTTTAGGGCTTTAAAATACAATAATGTTAAATCATCATCCCACATGATTAACATATTTATTTTAATATATCGCCCATCATTTTTCTAATATCCTACTTACCTATATAGCTCATTCTCACTTTAATGATATTTCTCTCTTCTCATATTAAGGTGGTATTTGGATCTAGGGACTAAATTTTAGTCACTGCCACATCGGATATTTGGACACTAATTAGAAGTATTAAACGTAGACTAATAATAAAACTAATTGCATAAATGAGAGGTAATTTGCAACCAAATTTGTTAAGCCTAATTAATCTATAATTAGCACATGTTTACTGTAGCTTCACATAGGCTAATCATGGATTAATTAGGCTCAATAAATTCGTCTCGCGAATTAGTCCAGGGTTATGGAATGGGTTTTGTCATTAGTCTACATTTAATACTTCTAATTAGTATGTAAACATTCGATGTGTCACGGACTAGAATTTTAGTCACTGATCCAAACAGCCCCTAAATCATATCATATCAATTATTTATAGCCCTTAAATAATCTATGGTCTAAATTATCTCCCTCTTTTTCTTCTCTCGTTAACCCGTATCAACCTATTGTTTTTAGTCTATGATCAAAACAATATCTCTTCTTTTCTTCTCTCATAAAACAGCATCACCTTACTTTTACATGTGAATCATAATTCTATATACTATTTAAATTATCATAAACCACATTTTATATATAAATTTTACTAATTGTTATCATACTAAGATTCCACAGCAATACTCGAGGTTTCACCTAACAGATGAAATATAATTGATCAGTGGGTTCGTACATTGTTTACCAACTGTAGTTTTCCCCTTTAACTAAACCAACAAAACAGTAGACTGAACAAATCAGTGTGGTCGTTCTCACAAAAAAAAAATCAGTCTGATCGAATTGCGGGAGGGTAAGTGGTAAGCACTGACGTGTAGACATTGATGCATGGTAGCACAACAATCGTAAACTAACTCATGCATGGTGAGAAGTTGACAATTTTATGTGACGGGGGCACATGTACGTCATTTAGAATGTCAACGAAAATAAAGATAAGTGTAGAAATAATTACCGTGTAACTCAATTCGCAATATAAAATGTTTGCAACTGTGCCTCCGATATACAGGATCATGTTAAGTTGAGACCCATGTCGATCTGCTAAAAGAACAAACAATTGTATTATGTTGTGTCATTTAGAGTTGTTGGAACCCCTGTCCTCCGCCGTAAAACAGAGCAAATGGATTAACGCGTGGTTAATTAAGTATTAGTTTAAAAAAAACTTAAAAAATAGATTAATATAATTTTTACAAACCTTTTTTAAAAAAAATGCACCGCTAATTAGTTTGGGAAGCGTGCACGCGATAAACGAGAGAGTGAGGTTGGGAATCTGAACACATCCGTTTGCTCTGTTTAGAAAAAAAAATGGTAAGCAATATCCACTAAATTATTTTTGAGATGACTAAAACTTTTCTGATATCCATTTCCTCATTTATGCCGCCTATCCAATAGATAAGATGTAATCAAACAAAACAGCGTCCCAACAGAGATACGGACTCATCGTAGCCAAACAACCAAACAAGTCGTGTATTCCCACATCGCTAGCCTGGATAGTTCTTTTGAGCCAAGCTAAAGCCATCCAAGCAATCAAACACTCCCATATTTTAACAAATATATATATATATGCAGGGATAAGTACAATGATCACCAACAGAAAATTTGCATCCGGCCATTCATTGTCTCCATATTGTTCTTTCGCAATTTCATTTAAGCTAGCATGTATAACTAAAGACTGCAAGGACACTATAATATAATTCTGAAAAACTACACCCTTTGTAGAGATGGTTTCTTTGCTACTGCAGTGGAAACCAGCACTTGCCACCCACGTGGACAGGAACAAGAGCAGCCCCCTACATTTCGCTTCATCTGATGGGGATTGTTCCATCGTCCAAGCAATCTTAGCATGCTCTCCGCCGAGCGCTCCACACATGCAGGATAACGAGGGATTCTCACCTATACATGCTGCGGCGTTGATGGGACACACAGCTACAGTTCGCCTCTTGTTGCAGTTCTCCCCTGCCTCTGCAGATATTTGTGACAACCGTGGCCAAAGCTTTGTACATACAGCAGCCACAAAAGGCCACTCTTCCATTATCTCGTATGCTATAGGTAGCAGCATGCTCGAGCATCTTCTGAACGCACAAGACAGGGAAGGTAACACGCCACTCCATTTAGCTGTGGATGCAGGGAAATGCAAGGTTGTTTCTAAGCTATTATCAAGTGAAATAGTGCAAACACACATCATGAACAATGAAGGCCACACACCATCGGACCTCGTACAAAATTGTAAAGGTTTCTACTCAATGGTATGAAACAATTATACCTCGGTCTTTATTGAAATTAATTCAACAAGCGATAGCATTTGTGAATTACCAAATATACAGGTAAGCTTAGTGGTGAAGATGTATGCCTCAGGAGCACAGTTCCAGCCACAGAGGCAAGATCATATAGAGAAGTGGAATGCTCAGGACATCATGAAATGGCAAGATACTACATCAAAATATCTTGCTATTGTTTCGACACTTGTGACAACAGTCGCCTTTTCTGCAGCTTTCAACATTCCTGGGTCATATGGAGATGATGGAAAAGCGAATCTAGCAGGGAATTGCATGTATGACACTTTTCTGATCCTCGACACCATCTCATTAGTCACTTCAGTCGTGGCGATATTGCTACTGGTATTTGGTAGAGCCTTCAGTTCTCATCACTCATGGTTGAGCTTCATGATCTCAACGCACTTTCTATGGCTGTCAATAAACACCATGGTATTAGGCTTCTTGGCAGCTATATCTGCAGTGATGAACAAGAAGAAGGGCTTAAACATTATAATGGCCATCCTGATTTATTTCGGGATGTGGATATTAACGATGCTGCTTACAAGCTTAACGACAGTAGGGTCATTTACAGGCATTCTGAAGTTCCTATTCGGAGGTCGCATGGAAAGACAGCGGCGAGCGAAGAGGCGCATCAGCCGGCAGTATCCCTACGCGATCTTTTACACTTTCAACATGGTTTTGTTCTTTGTCATAGCTAATATAGCATTGGCTGGATTTGACACTTTTAAATCTCTCAGTTATTGATGAAATAGTGTGGTAGGTTGCTGCTGAGCTATCAACGTGCGTGATTTGTGGATGGTGACGCTACTCATATACTCTTATTGTAAAATCGAAGGTGTTTTTTATTATTATTCTATGATGAACAATTGGTATTGGAGATTATTGGTTTTGATATTTGGAATATATTTGCGAAGTGGTTTTGGAGATGATTGGATTTTACAGGTGATCTACAGATACTGCTGGATATGTGGTCCGGTCAGACCGGGTAGGTGCTGCCGGTCAGACCGGCGCAGCCCGCGGTCAGACCGGCGCAGCCCGCGGTCTGACCGGCCGACTCTGTGTCGGTTTCGGTTTCGGGTTGTTTATTTGGAATCCGTGATTGTTTCATATTTATGACTTCTATATGGTTACTATGCGTATGTAATACTATTGTTTGCTACTAATGAGTCAAGTTTGAGATAGCTTGGTCTCGGAATATGATTTCTTTGTTTGTTTCATGTGTAGGTGACTCGATGCCTCGGGAGAGTATTTGCGGTGATGGACCGGGAGTCGGCTTGGGGATAAGACGATGTCCATGGTGGTCAGAGATCATGCGGGATACTAAGGCTAGAGTTCAATGCACGTGGTTGGTGAAGATTTCATATGGCATACGATGGAGGTACTGTGTGCGTATGGGATGCGGAGTCGAATTTGGAAGGAGTACAAATTTGGTGTGATTGGTTATGTAAAGTTTGTTTCTTGTACGAGAAGGTTTCCTAGGGGATTAGGACTTCTAGTATGAGTTTGGTTCATGACTTTAGACTGCCTACCTCATGTATAAATAGAGAGGGAGCGTGAGGCTTCCCGGTATCGCTTTTGAGAGCAATTAAGTTGATAGTTTAGATAGGGTTTCGAGTTTAGTCAAAATCTTTGTAAGGAGTGCTGTTGGTGCAATTTGTAAACACAAAGAGAATCAACAAAGTTGTCATCCACTTTAAGAGTTCTTCGATTTGTGTTTTCTCGGGTGCAGCGGTCGAACCGGCGGTCAGACCGGTGGGCACACGGCGGTCAGACCGACGGCGGCGACAGGAGCTAGCAGGTGATCTCAGGGCGGTCAGACCGATTGATCTACACCGGTCAGACCGACGTTCATCAGGCGGTCAGACCGGCGCATCTACTTCGGTCAAATCGCGATTCGTCGAATTTGAGGGTAACTTTTATTTCCGCTAAAAGGTTTGGGTTTTTGGGCATACCAACCATTCACCCCTCTCTGGTTGGCTTAGTTCTTTTGTTTCGATCCTACAATACACTTATCTTATTGTTGTTAATTACGAGAAAACCTCTGTTCCCATTGTGTGGAACAAGCATCTTCATTTTACCAACAGGTTTTGTGTAAATTGTATTACTAAACTTTAGATGTGAAGTAGTTAAGCTCCGTGTTGGAAATGCAGACAATTTTTTTTGGCAACACTATTTTTCTCGTATATACGTTCCTAACTGAAAGAATTGTCTATTTCAATTTTCAAGTCTAAAGAATAAAGGCCTGTTCAGATTACAGCGTAAATAAACCATACCAAAATTTGGAAATACCAAAATTTTGGTAAGATGGCAATATTGTCAAAATTTTGGCAGGATTTCTTATATATTTAGTAAATTCGGCAATAAACTAAACATAGACTTTTTTTTTGGCAACATTGAAAAAAAAATGGTATGCTTGAAAATGGCATCAAAGTAAACAGGGCCAACAACCCTTCCATATATAGATTAACTTTAGGGTGAAGAGATGCTGGGAGTTGCCTGCTTCTATCATCAACAAAGTAAAAGTTGATACACTAGCACGGGTTCGGTCATTTGTAATGGGCGGCAAGCCTCATCTCTATTGGGTAGGGCCCCCGTCACAGAGCAAAGGTTATTGATGTGGTAAAATATCTCAATCGAGCATCCGGCCGTCACAGATGATACACATCTCAATTGGGCCAACATAAAAGCCCGTCACGGATGACTCTCATCTCTAACGGGCCTAAAATATAACCCGTCACGGATGACTCTCATCTTTAACGGGCCTAAACTATAACCCGTCACGGATGACTCTCATCTCAATCAGGCCTAAATTATAGCCTGTCACTGATGACTCTCATCTCAATCGGATCCAAATTATAGCTCATCACGGATGAGTATAATTCACAAAAAAAAAATTCAATTTTGTTTTTTGGCTAGTCTTAGGCCTTGAAGGTCGGTCATCCATCCCGAAATTGCTCTAGGCCAAGCATGCTTAACCTCAAAGTTCTTTGGAGATTGGCTTCCAGAAATAAAGTTGTAACTTATTGGTATGAGTATTCTATTAATCCTATTAAGCCCTGTGTCAGGATGTATACCCCATTCATATACATTCATTCACATACACAAACATCAATATATTTAACACAACCAAATTCACATGACATCCATTTTGCTCACATATTTCACCAGTAAAACCGAGTTAATTGGATCAAATATATATTTAGCAAGTATTATCATGAAGAGGACGCAAATCAGACTTCTAGGCAAAAATGAATTTCGATTGAATTCTATGATATTAAATGAACTCATATGAAAAAGCTGTCGAAAACAAAGTTTTAGAACTCATTGAAATCTACCAATTTTATTTTGGTCATTTCTCCATTTGGGTTTGATTGAACTGTACAAAATTTGAATTTTAAAATATAAGGAATTCAAATAATTTTTCGGGTAGTAAATAATTTCAAATGGAAAAATTGTCAACAACAAAGTTGTATAACTCATCCAGATCTATAACTTTTATTTTGATCATTTTTCTATATAACATTTTTTAAAAAGTTTGAATTTGAATTTGAAAATATGACAACTTCAAACATCATTTTCAAATAATAAATGATTTCAACTTAAAAAAGTCATCAATAACAAAGTTGTATAACTCATCAAGAACTATAACTTTTATTTTGGTCATTTCTTCATCCGACAAAGTGATAGTAACATTGTTTATAAAATTTATATATCTCTCATCTGGTTTTATGTGTTTTAAAATTATTTTATGTGTTTTAAAATTATTGATTATTTCTATAGTGTGATAGCTACAGACACATAGACAGAGGAGGGGAGAGCAGACCTGAGTCAAGAGGGGAGGGGAGGTGCGGTTGTAGCCGTGCTGTGCAAATGTGAGTGGGAGGGGAAGATGGAGGGGAGTTTTTTCTCTTTTTTTTTCAAAATGATTTAATTGAAAACCGATGATCCATTTTTTTTTGAATTTTTAACATTTTTTCTTGTTTTTAAGACATAACGTATTGCAGCTTAAGACTTTTCTAAAAGTAGATATAATGATTGAAAATATTGGATCACCGATTTAAGTGAAAATTGATGGTCAACCGTTGTTTTCCTTAGAGTAAGATTTTTTTTTTAGTTTTTAGCACGTAACATGTGATTACTTAAGAGAGCTATAAAGGACGTGGAATGACTTAAAATGATATGATACTTATTTTCATTTTTTGATCATGTTTCATTGTTGCTGCTATTGGTTCTCGTGCAAAGGATAAGGGTCTATGTTCAAATGCATTTTATTTTTTCAATATAGTAAAACATGGCGATATGGATCCATAATTATTTTATTTAATTAGAAATAAAACAACAGTTCAAATAAACTTAAAAATCATATATAACTTGAGCATTATGATCATTTAGATTTCTAGGTATTGATATATTTTTTATATTAGATTCTTAATTCAAAATTAGAAGAGGAATAAATTAAATGGGAGCAAAGAGAAGAGGAGAGTGGAATGGGAGATAGTACATGTCATGCCCCGATTTTCTTTCAGGATTAAAAATTATTTAATAATGTATTTCTAGAATTTACATAATAGTTAAAACAATTTAACAAGTAAATTTAACGAGGGAAATAAAATTTCCTTTAAAAAACATGGTTGGAAATATTTTTATAATGTTATCCATGCCCTAAAATACTCTCTGGAACTTTTCATGAATTTTCAGGGCTCAAGAAGCAATTAATAAAATAAACTTCGTTTAATCAATTAAATAAATGGACAAACAAATGAAAATCCTCTCTTTGTCCTTGGGCTGTTTCGGGACCAAGTCTGCTTTAACCCCTCGCACGGCCCGGTTTCTCCTCCCCTCTCCCTCAACTCGTTCGCCTTCACTCGCGTACAAGTCCAACTGGCCTCCCTCCTCTTCCCCTCTCACGGACAGGCGGGACCGGTGTCCCCACATGTCATCCCTTTCTCCTACCTTCGGCCAGGAGAATCGGAGTGACATCCCTAAGTCACCACCGATCGTCCTGCACCTCGCGCTCCCGCCCGCGCGCCCCTGACGGAGAGGATGCGGTCGTCGCCCTCCTCCTTCTCCCCACACCCGTTTCCCCCCTCCTCCCTCAAAGGTCGGCACCGATTTACGCCCACTTTCCCCACATCGCCACCCCACTCCACCATCGGTTGCCGTGTTACCTGGCCTCGATCCTGCATCCTCGTGCCCTTGAAAGGCACCCCCATATTCCGCTCGTTCTTTTCCCCACTCGCACAAGCTTGCCGCGCCCGGAATCACCCTCCCCGCCTCTCTCTACCCACCATCGCCGCGCTACGCCACTTGCACCGCCGGCATCACCTTGCAGCATCGCACCCCGGCTACCACTCCAGGACCGCAAACCACCACCAACCCGCCACCTCCACCACCAACCTGAGCCACCATCACCTTTACTTACTCTGGCCGCCTCTTGCTGTCGTTCCTAACCACCCCAAGCCACGCCGCCACCTCCATCAGCTCCGCCGTGCCAAGCAGCGCCCCAGCAACCGCCTCTCCATCCGTGCCCACCACTAGGGCACCGTTTCTCCGCGCAACCCGAACCACTACCACCAATGACGCCTTCGACCACTTCTTGCCGCCGGTTGAGGCCACCTCACGCTGCTCCATAGCTCCCTTCGCCTTCACGGGCTCCCGGAGAACCTCGGCATCCTCTTCCTGTTCACCGAAGCTCACCGGAGGCCATTGTTGCCATCGACCCTGAGGAACGCCACCTCGAAATCCTTGCCGGTAGAGCTCCACGCATCACTTTTCACGTTGTTACGCTGCTTGGTGAGCACCCCTCTCCCTCTCTCTGCCTCCTTCGATGCATTCCCGCGCCGCCGACGCCGGCGGTTGGGCCGGAGTTGGCCTCCCGGTTCGCCTGTGCACCGCGCCCGGCTGCTCGTAGCCGTCCGATCAGCCTCCGCCAATCGGGACCACCCACTCCCGTGGACCACATATGTGGTCTCGGTCCACGATGAGCCGATTGCCTTGTGAACTCGGTCCACGCCCACGCTCCACGCTGACGCAATAATCCCTCATTTTCCTTTAAGAACGTAAATAATAATTGTGCAATAATCGAGTTAATTTCTAGAAATTTATTTAAATGGCTCAAAATTTCTAAATTTCATAACTAATTCATATGAACTCGAAATTCAGCCATTCAACTTGTAAAATTCATCTAAACTTGAGTTGTATATGTTTGTTTACTTTTATGTACTGTCTACTTGATTTTATTAGGGGTTTTTCTCATTTTACGTGCATGTGTGTAGATTTCGCTATTTCGGAAGATCGCAACCACGAGGAAAAGAGTTTAGAAGATTAATTGAAGAAGCGAAGAAAGTCACGCATTCCTCCTTGAGCATGTTAAACTTAATTTATAAAATGTTTTCCCGTTTGCAAATAAATTACACATTTTGCTAATTACATGGGATTATGGAATAACCTATCAGCTTGCTTGTGTCATGTTTACTTGTTATCCATCCTTTGTCAAACTTGGGTGATAATTTGACTAGCTTATGTTTCTTATGTTGACATATCAAGAATTATTATATGTTTAGGCTCTGTTCATTTGGGGGAGATGGGAACCAAACTCCAATGCACAGAAAACGGAGCGGTCCATTAGCGCGTGATTAATTAAGTATTAGATATTTTTTTTCAAAAATGGATTAGTATGATTTTTTTAAGCAACTTTCTTAAAGAAAATTTTTGCAAAAAACGCACCGTTTAGCAGCTTGAAAAGCGTGCGCGTAGAAGACGAGGAAGAGGAAGAGGAGTTGGGAACCTGCCCAAACGAACAGAGCCTAAAGTCATGTTTAATTGTCACTAGCGCACTTAATGGGATTGTCGAAACATGAATTTGGCAATAATAAAAGGGGTAGCGCACGAGACCTAAAAGTGGATGGATGCGGAGACAAGGATTTAGACAGGTTCAGGCCCTCTCAATGAGAGGTAATACACTACTCATGTTTAGAGATTTGAATCCGCCGGGTGTAGTATAAATCTGACGATCTAGTTATGTCTCATGCCCCCTAGAAGGCCTCCTGCCCACCTTATATAGGATGGGGGGCAGGATTACAAGATAGAAACCTTAACCAATACGGTATAGGTTTCCTAAATCTAGTTTGCAATATATCAAACCAAGACTTTAGGCCGTTTCATAATATACAAGGAAATGTAATACCCAAGTCGTGATCTGTTACATATTTCATAGATATAAGTTATACCCTATAACTAGTCGGATAACCATGCCGTGTGGGTATGGGGTACCCATAATCCCCACAGTAGCCCCTAAGACCTTCACAGTCGAAAAGATAATCTTCTCTCGAACTAGATTACTCCATAGTCGAGTGCTTCAATCATCTTTGCCATGATCTCCTGAGTACTTTTACCAAATCTGAAGACTATGGAGGGCTGAAAAATAAAGTTAGGTGCATCGACTAGATGCACCTAATAGGTGTATCCCCCGACCATGTGGTTAGCTGAATAAACTAAGCATATATTTAAGGAATAAATAATCCAACCAACTGAGTGGTTTTGATAATTGTAATCAACCAAGTGACTTGATATCAATATATAGCATATGCGGTTTGAATCCCCAAATAACATGATCCAAGTGATATACCGACTGCTTTGTAAAAATTGATGCGAGCAACCTAAAGTTGACTACATCATTGAAAATTCACTTAGCAAAACAGTTATAAAAAAGCTTGAATGCTGTGAATAAAGAAATTTCCAAAGTATTGGGCATACGCCATGCGCACACTGCTTTAACAGATGTGCTTAAGTCCCTAAAAGACACATGGTTTCACCACACCCGGAAATATACGGCACATGTAGTGTAAAATCCGAGTAAATAAACTCATAAAGGATTTACCAACCGCCTGGAAAATGACCAAGATATATAATCAGCCTAAGCCATAATATTGGTCAATAAAAATGCACACTTACGTGGCAAAAAGCAATGATATTGTATCCAATCAATTGGATGATAAACCCAAACAGCGCCATGACTATATAAAAAAGTCAGCGGGGCAGCTATATAAAGCTTTACTGTTTGACACCTTTTAAGATGCATTGTTCCAACTCCTAAAAAGTTGAGTAACTACGGTATAAAAGGATTTTAAGGTATTGGGCACTTGATCACGCGCACTTTGGCCTGAGAAAAAAGTGCCTAAGTCCCTAAAAGAACGTGACAGGCCACACCTGAAAATATGGGCTGCAGACATATTAGACCTAGGCCAAAAAATATGCCTTTGACACCCTTTAAAGGATGACGCACGTAACATGCTCCCGAGTAATAAATCTGGAACAGGTGATATAGGCCAAGTATAGCTCATATGAATAGCTTCTGATCTAAGTGATTATCCCTTATGGGATACTCCAAAATAGATATAAAAATTGAATCCCGACTAGCGCAAGTATTCGGTTGATAGCCCTTACGGGGAATAATGAATAGTCCAATCGTTGAGCATAAGAAATCGACTCATGACCATAAATTCATGTTGAATGTATCCAGAACAAAATCCAACTTGAAGGTATGATCGTTGTGCTTGAGCTCGTAAGCCCCTAAGCATATAGCTTATCCTTTTGGAATAGTTGAAATCCATCGGTGATAGCTGATGCAATCGGCATAGAAGCGAAGAAACAACTCGCAGTGAAGATGAAGGCACCCAGCAATAGCGACAGAGTTTTGTAGTCATGGTGACGAAATAATCAGTCGGAGACAGACGAGACAGCTGGTGAAGAAGATGAAAACGCCCATTAGCGGCGACATAATAAGCCACTGTGAAGGTGAGAATATCAGTCGGTGGCGATGAAAACAAGCCAACGATGAAGACGTAGACGCACATCAACGACGATGGCGAAATCCTCCAATCATGAAAATGCAGGAAATAGTCGATGCCGACAAATGCAACCGATGGTAATGACGATTGGCAGCAATAGAGATGATAAAATATGATGACGAAGTTGCCCATCAATAGCAGTAGAGTGGGCTATATTGAAGAGGCTTGACAGGATGTTGATGAAGATGACGATATCGGTGATCCAGTCAATAGCGGTGTAGCAGCCGATGATAACGATGAGATCCTCTATAGGCAGTTGCGTAGTAGGCCAACCGTGAAGACGAAATAACAAGTCGGTGATGAAAGTCGGTGATGACAAAAGCAACCAACGGTGAGGACGCAGTCTCTCCTTAGCAACGGCGAAGACATCAGGGCCGATGAAGTAGATGTGCTGGTGATGATGTCAGTAACAACAATCCATCAAACTGTTGAGAAGAAATCCATGCTCAAGTATTTTCTTAATGTTGGCATGTGTGTGATGAAGATTGATGCAACGCCTCTTGATTTATGAAGATGGCAGTAGAACTTGGTGCTATAGCTGTTGCAGATGCTTCACTTAGAGGAAAGTATATGCTGTTGTTCAACTCATTGAATCTGATCTAAGTTGATTGGTTGATGATTCCAAACTTCCAGACATGTAGATTTAATCTTGACCTACCGGTGTAATAATTGGAGTCGCTGAAGTAAAATACCAGCTCTGAAGCGAAGACGAAGATAATAACTCCCAGAGTTGACTCGTTGATTGATTGATTGCTTTCTTCAGCTTGTCGAATTTTGAGAGTCTTGTATTTGTGTAGCCCCCGACTCTTTGGTTAGTTGGAAAACAACTGAACATAGAGTCGAGAACTGTAGCTTCTTGTCGTCGAGTACTCATTGCTTGAGTGAAGATAAATATTGAAGATGTCCGAATAGAAATATTGAAGATTGGAACACCACTTGTTGTAGTAAAATAACATGGCCTTATATAACATGGCCTTATATTTGTTGACGCATGCCGAGATGTCGAGGCTCTTGTATACGTCGTGGTTGGTGAAGTAGAAAAACTTGCGAAGTAGCAGCAATTGGGTTTGCCGGTTGTCGAAACAAGATTTCGGCAATACTAAAAGGGGGTGGCTATCAAGCTGGAAAAGTGGATGGGTTAAGAGACAAGGAATTTTATACAGGTTCAGGCCTTCTTAATCAAGAAGTAATACCCTACTCCTGTCCGGGGATTGATCCGCCGAGTGTATTATTGATCGTATGAACTAGGTGAAAATCGTGCCCCTAGAGGCACCCGGACCCCTCCTTATATAGGGGAAGGGGTCCGTATTACAAAATACAGTCCATATCCCTAACGGAATATACAGTTATAGATAAAATATAATCATAACCGACTAGGATCTTGGGTATTTCCTTGACATACAAGTTTAGAATTTAACCCGAATCCTCTTTAAGATATTCTATCTATACATGGCACCCCATACCCGGTCGGACTATACATGCCGTGTAGGTATGGGGTATCCATAATCTCCACAGTAGCCCCTGAGACCTTTATAGTCGACGAAATAGCCTTTTCTCGTAGCACAAAATGATAACCCGAGTGCTTCAATTTCTTCTGCATTGATCTCCCGAGTACCAAAATCAAAGACTGTGAAGGGCTAAAAATAAATAATCGGGTGCATCGAATAGATGCACCTAATTAGGTGTAGCCCCCGACTATGTGACTAGCTAAAGGCTAAACATATAGTCGAAGTGCAAATAATATCCATCCGAGTGGTTTTACAACCGAATTACCCAAAGTACCATACAGCTAAGCATATGCGACGTTTTAATAAAACATCCAGCCAACTGCTTTAGCTTTAACATACCAAAAATGAAGATATAAAGAGGCCTGAGTAAAAAATACTCTAAAGGTCCATAAATCAACACATATGACAAGAATATGAGTAAAAACTCTCAAAAGATCCATCAAATGTGGTATAAATATAATATCATGATAATTGATGAGTCCAAATAGCCTAGGCTATGACTCACGCCATAATCAAAATAAGCATCTCAACAAAAACCAATCATCTCAACAAAACTCAAACAGCCTTTGCAGCCTAAAAAGGCTTACAAAAGTAGTATTACACCTTTCTGTCGGGTACCTTTTTATTTGCATCGTAGTAATTCCAAGGAATTATCTAACTGCATCAAAAAGGATTTTAACAGCATTGGGCTATACTGCTGTGAGCAAAAATTGCCGAAGCAAAAATGCCTAAGTCCCTACGGATCACAACTTAGCCACGCCGATAACAGAATTGGGCTGAAGTATTGTTTTAGGCCCAGGCCCATTAGTACTCCCGATACCCTAATAACACCAAAAAAACCAAACGCCGCTTCGTCTTCCCCGCCGAGACTTTCGCCACTTTCCCCATTCCCCGCTACAGTGCAAAACCACTCTGGCGGAACTAGGGTTCACCGATTCACTCAAATCCACCTTCCAAAACTCCACAGAAATCATCCGCGCATCTACCGCATCAACCCCCCATCCATTCCCAGCCATTTCCAAAGCAAATCGCATCACCCAATTCGCATCCATGGCAGAAGAAAGAGAAAGCTTTGAGAGACAATGGGCACCCTCCGACGTCACGGAGGAGAGCTTGAAGGAAATGGTAGCGCACGGTGCTCTTCAGGCGAAGGAAATCATCGGGTGGCGCCCCGCGTGCAGCGAAGCATTTCCAACCCCTGACACACATGAAGTCGTGGTATTTTCTCATTTCTTCTATGGCGGATTTTCTCTTCCAACCTCAAGATTCTTCTAGGGGATATTGGAGTTTTACGGGATCAGTTTGCATCACCTAAACCCCAACTCTATAGTCCACAATGCCAATTTTATTCATGCTTGCGAGGCTTTCCTGGGTATAAGATCGCATTTTGCCCTGTTCCGTCGCATCTTCTTCCTCAAACCCCAGCCAAACAAGAGCAAACCATGTGTAGTTGGGGAAGCTGGATTTCAACTGAGGGGAACCTTAAGCCAAAAATATTTCTCCATGCCTTTCAAAACCTCGAATAATGGTTGGCATGCAAATTGGTTTTATGTGCAAAATCCCGAACCAGCTCTTCCCGAGTACTCCTGCCTTCCTCCGGTGTATCAAGATACTTGGAACTCACTTCCAATGGGAGAGGAAGCTGCTCAAGCGCTTGCCCTGATGGACCGCATGCTAAAGCTGAAGGAGCAGGGTCTGCAAGGGGAACAGATTACTCGGCATTTTATCAAGAGCCGGCTAGCCCCAATCAATGAAAGATCTCGCACGGCCTTTGAATTCGACGGCAAGCATGACCCCAACCGTGAAGATCCTGAATCTCTTGAGTTCAAGGTTATGAAGGAGAGAATGTACAAAATCTTCTCAAATGCTATCGTGGTCAGTTATTCGCACTTGTTGCCAGTGGTGCCATACAACGCCTTCAATCCTCCTCCACCGGTATGTATTAAACATTTCAGCCTTTCTCAAAAGCATGCTTTTATCTTCTGCTAATCTAATTGAAAGTTCAAAATATCATGCCCAGGAATTCGCCTTGATGAAGTCGGATCCTCCAATTGCTCAACGCCGCTCGCCCCGACGGCAGACTAGTCAGGCAAGTGGAGAACCAAAAATTCGGTTTGATACTCAACCAAACACCTCGAAATCAACTAATCAGTCGGACTTCCGCAAGAGGAAATTGGTTCTTAGTGATGATGAGGGCGATGATGCTGAAAAAACTGGCAACAAAGAGGTGACTGGAAAACAATCAAGGCAAGCTAACTCGAAGAAGAAAACATCCAGTCGTCCCATGCCGAAAATCAGGAAATATTCCAGGTACAAATCATTTGGCCATCCTCTTTGTACTGCTGCTCACCCACTATTGAAATAGCACTGATGACATAACAGCCATCTAACATAGATCCTTCTGGAAAAGACTCTGAGCCGACTGACATGGAGACAGGTCCCTCAAAAGAAACTGGGTCGACCGCCGAAAATCGCCTGAGTGACAATCAACCAGCAATCGACAACGTAGAGGCCAGCGACGAGCCCCCGACTGGAAATCAGTCGGCCGAAGCTGGAGTTTGTGCTAATCAGGAGCCCCCGACTGGAAACCAGTTGGGCATAGAGCAAAATAATGACATCCCGGAGGTAGAGACCCAGGCTGATAGCCCTCCCAAGACGAGTGCTGGCGCCAACTCTGGAACTAATTCCCCTGTTAGAGTGCAAGGACCTGCTCGTCGCCGACCGGAAATCATAACAAGTAAGCAAATCCTTCAAATCTGTTTTGATCCGACAGACTTTCTTCAATTGTTTCACCATTATTCATGAATGCCTAAGGGCCGATGATCGGCGACGAAGAAGAGGTCCTCCGGATACAATCATCTGAAGATTCTCGCCCACCCATATTAGTCAAGTGGTGGGATGACGAAATGCAGCCACAGGGAATCGTAATAAATAAACAAAAAGAGGATGAGGAAGTATGTCTGCTGAAAAAGACACTGGGCCAAGCTACTCGCCTTGTAAATGTAAGTCTTCTTATACGCGGCTTCAATCATCCTGTCAGCCACTTTGCTCAAATACGGATAAATTTGTGTTGCAGAGAATCCATCTCAGGAATGAGGCGAAGACTGCAACTCTTGAGAAATTAGTTCCCCATCTTGGAACCCTTGAGGCCACAAGAAACCAGCTGCACGAAGCTAAAGAGCTTGCCAGGAAGACTGAACATGATCTGAGAGACCAAATCGCCGAGCTCCAAGATTCCAACTTTGAGCTGAGCGGTTCGTCAAAAGGTAAATACCATCTTTGTCTGACCTGTTTATACCGCTATCCATGTGATATCAACCAACAAGAAGCAATACAGTGCAAGCTGCCAAGATATCCGAGCTGGAAAAGCGGATCCAAGCTCTGGAGAAAGACAAGGCCGAATTGGCAAAACAAAGAGACTTGGCTCTGAAAGATGTCGAAGGTACTGGTAGCTAATACTTCAAAAAACCATTCCTTTCTTTATGCCCACTCATTGATATAAATCTATTCGTGTAGATCGCAAGATCAAATCCCAGGCTCAATTCGATGTCTTGGTCAACAAAATCAGGAGGCTTGAGGGAGCTAGAGATGAAGTCGCCAACGCCGCTACACCACTCGTCCAAGCCATGTTCTTCAATAACAATGGTCCGAGTGCATTTGATGCTTCCGAAATCTTCGACAAGCTGAGAATTGCTCCGGATACATATTTTAAGAATATCAAGGAAGCTGGAAGTATGGGAGCGAGCTTGGCGTTGGCAATGACCAAGTACTTGTACCCGAAGATTGACATTGACGCCGTTGATGGCTTTGCAGACGGGACAAGCGAAGAAGCCGCTCTCGACCTCATCAATGCTGCGCAGAATGCTGCCGATAAGATAGCCGTTGATGTAGTTGAGAGATTCCAGGACAACGACCTCCGGCCGACTGGATCTAATAATTCTGATGATGAAAAGACAGATACTGATTGATGTTGTATTATAACAATGATGATGTTGATGATGATGGAGGCACAATTTGTACAATACTGATGAATTTATGCTGTGCTTGATATTTCAAACTTAGCTCCTGATTTCTTAAAAGCTTTTGTCAAACCTTATTGAGCCTAAAACCCGCAAAAGTTGTTAAAAACTTTCAGTCCTCATTGACTATGCCAAAAAATCAAACAAGGCAATGATAAATCAAGTAAGCAAATTGAATTGATAAAAATCACACTCCATTATTATTATAGTAGCCCCCGACTGATAACTCAAGGAAAAACTTGATATTAGCAGTCAAAGAGGGAAATACAAAAGTAATGCCTAAGCATAAAAACGACGAAGATGTTCAATATTCCAAGAGTTGTCGATCTGAGTACCGTCTTCACGCTTGAGTCGGTAAGAACCTGGCCGAGTGACTTCGGAAATTATGAACGGTCCTTCCCACAAGGGAGATAACTTGTGCCGATCCCGTGTAGTCTGAATTTTTCTCAGAACCAGGTCGCCGACTAAAAAAGCTCGTGATCAAACATTACGATTGTGATAACGGTGCATCCCTTGCAAGTACCGAGCCGACTGAATTAAGGCTGCTTCACGGGCTTCTTCTAGTCGGTTGAGGTCATCTACTCGGTCTTCTCCATAGCGCTCCTCGCTGAAGTTACGAAATCGAAAAGATTCAAATTCCACCTCACTTGGCAACATTGCTTCCGCTCCATAGACCAGAAAAAACGGCGACAGGCCCGTAGCCCGACTGGGAGTGGTGCGCAGGGACCAAAGTACGGACGGCGGCTGTTCTACCCACTTGCCGGCATAGGGATGCAGTCAGTCGAAAACTCGCGCTTTTATTCCTTGAAGTACCATACCATTGGCACGTTCGACTTGTCCATTGCTCATGGGGTGCGCTACGGAGGCATAACAAATTTTGATGCCGAAGTCCTCACAAAAATCTTTAAATACTCCGCCTGTGAATTGAGTGCCGTTATCAGTGATGATCCGATTGGGTACCCCGAACCGGTGCACAATGTTGATGAAGAAATCTCTAGCTTTGTCTGCTGTGATTGTAATGACCGGTTTAGCTTCGATCCACTTGGAGAATTTGTCAACAGCTACAAAGAGATGAGTATAACCACCGACAGCCTTTTTAAACGGGCCAACCATGTCAAGCCCCCAAACCGCGAATGGCCAAGACAACGGGATGGTTTGCAGCTCCTGAGCCAGTAGATGAGTTTGTCGGGCAAAAAATAGACAACCCTCACATGTTCGCACAATTTTGTCGGCGTCGGACACAGCTGTGGGCCAGAAAAAACCCTGGCAATAAGCCTTGCCAACGATGGTTCGTGCAACAGCGTGATTACCACAGATGCCTGAATGTATGTCCTTTAGCAATTGTCTTCCCTCCTCCAAAGACACACAGCGTTGCAAGATTCCCGATGGATTTTTCTTGTACAGCTCGGTCTCATGAATGACATAGAGTCTGCTGCGCCTGGAGATCTACTCGGCTTCATCTTTATCTTGAGGGAGTTCTTGTTTGGTCAAAAATCTTATGAGGGGCTCTCTCCAGTCGGCTTCAATCATGCTTACATCTTGAGTGTCCGTGGCCTCGATTATTTCTTTCCTTGGTACAGTTGGCTCATAAAGATGCTCAACGAATACGTCAGAAGGTGCTGCTTCTCGCTTTGAACCGAAATTAGCCAGTCTGTCGGCTGCCTCGTTATTGTGCCGAAGAACATGGGTGAGCTCAAGTCCATCGAATTTGTCTTCCAGTTTGCGTACCTCCTGCCGGTAAGCGGTCATGTTATCATCAAGGCAGGACCACTCTTTCATAACTTGATTAACGACCAACTGAGAATCTCCACGAACTATCAGACGTCGAATTCCCAAGGAGATTGCAATCCTTAGTCCGTGAAGAAGCGCCTCGTATTCCGCCACGTTGTGAGACGCAAAAAAATTTATCCACAATACGTAGCTCAGGCTTTCTCCAGTCGGGGAAATTAGAACAACCCCCGCTCTAGTGCCTGAAAGCCTCTTCGACTCGTCAAAATGCATGGTCCAATACTCCATCTTCTCCACGGTCATGTCTTCCTGGCACTCAGTCCACTCGGCGACGAAGTCGGCTAAAGCTTGGGACTTGATCGAAGTTCGCGACTTGAAGGATATATCCAAGGACATCAATTCTAAGGCCCACTTTGCGATCCGCCCAGTTGCTTCGTGATTATGAAGTATATCCCCGAGTGGAAACGATGTGACCACCGTAACCGCGTGACCTTGGAAGTAGTGAGATAATTTCCTGGCGGTAATTAAGACACCATATAATAGCTTTTGAACCTGAGAATATCTTTTCTTGGAGTCAGCCAAAACCTCGCTAACGAAATAGATTGGTCGTTGGACTTTTTGAACATGGCCTTCTTCTTCACGCTCAACAACCAGGACTGTGCTTACAACCTGGTAAGTTGCCGACACGTATAACAACAACGGCTCTTGCGGATGTGGTGAAGCTAAGACTGGTGGAGTAGTAAGAAGTTTTTTGAAGTCTTCAAAGGCTTTTTGTGCTTCGGGTCCCCACTGGAAATTGTCGGTTTTCTTCAACAGCTTGAAAAAGGGCATCCCCCGCTCGCCGAGTCGTGAAACGAACCGGCTGAGCGCCGCCATGCAGCCGGTCAGCTTTTGAACATCTTTTTGAGAGCTCGGCGGTTTCATGTTGAGGATAGCATTGATTTTCTCCGGGTTGGCTTGTATGCCTCTATGGGACACCATGAATCCAAGCAGCTTCCCTGATGGTACTCCGAAGATGCACTTTTCAGGGTTTAATTTCATCCTGAAAGCGCGGATGCTCACAAAGGTCTCTTCTAGATCCATAATCAAATCATCCTTCTGCTTGGTCTTGACGACTACGTCATGTACATAAGCTTCAACGTTGTGGCCGATCTGAGTTGAAAAACATCTCTGGATCATGCGTTGATAAGTTGCTCCTGCGTTCTTCAATCCGAAAGGCATGGTGATGTAGCAGTAGGCCCCGAAGGGCGTGATGAATGAAGTCTTTAAGCAGTCGGATTCTTTTAGTCGGATCTGATGATATCCTGAGTAGCAATCCAAAAAACTGAGTAGCTCACAGCCGGCCGTTGAGTCAACTACCTGGTCAATGCGAGGTAACCCAAAGAGATCTTTGGGACAAGACTTGTTGAGGTCGGTATAATCGACACACATGCGCCATTGCCCCGTCTTTTTCCGAACCAGAACTGGGTTAGCCAGCCAGTCAGAATGAAGGACTTCCTCGATGAAGCCGGCTGCTAACAGCTTGGTCAATTCTTCCTTGATAGTATCGCGAAGATCGACGGGGCGCCTGCGATGTGGAGAGCGTGGTCGTTCAACTCGACGCTCCCTATGTCATTCGGGAGGCGAGTGGACAGATCGCTCGTCGTGACCCCTGCTCCTGCGACTGGATCCCGCGCCGACGACGCTGAGGCTTGGTTGGTGATAGTCTTGAGATCGAAGAGGGGGAACTCGGCTGCCAGTCAGTGTGCAGACGCTTGCAGAGTTAACCGGGACCAAGGCGGCGATCATGGTCTTGGTCTGGTTCAAGATGTTGACGACGTGATTGGCTTGATTGAGTGCGTCTTCCTTGAGGAGGGTGTCAAGGAGAGTGATCGCTGCAACCGCGTTCTGTTGAAGGGTGCGAAAAACAGAAGATCCCTCGAAGTCTTGCTGCCCGATAAGTTCTCGTGCTCATCGCCCGGCATCAAAGGCCCGTTGTCGCCAGTTCTCAGCATCTTTTGCAGCCCGTTCGCGTTCCTGTTGCTCACGCTGTAGCCATTCTCGCTCTTGTGCTTGGCGCTCCTCTTCCAGTCGGCGTCGTTCGGCTTCCTGTTGTACGCGTAGTTCTTCTGCTTCTCGGGCTTTACGATGTTCTTCCGTCTCGTTGTCAGCCATGAAGATGCCGAAGTAGAGAGGCGTGTAGTTGTCTTCAAAGCCTTCGTCGAAGTCGTCGAGGTTGCGGTAGTCGTAGCGGTAGCCGAATTCGTCGTACTCCACGATCTCCGTTGGTCGTGAGTCGACGCCGGCGGAGCTGAGGTAGCCATCCAGTTGTTCCGTCGAAACCGTGCCGAGAGGCTGGAGTATGACGCCGACTACCCTGGAGCTAGGCTGGGCCGGGGCTGAAGCCGGATTCCGCCTAGGCCTACGGGGAGAAGATGCCCGTGTGGTGAAGACAACAGCCAAATCATCGGGGAGTTTCATCAGGATTGGCGGATAGGCCCCATCGTCTTGATCGGGTCGTGTTGAAGTAGATTGGATCTCGTCTGAGTGGTTTGAGGCCAACTCGGTGGAGATGATCTTGGGAAAGACCTCGGCCGAGTTGGGGATACCGAACGGGGCGGAGATCTGGCCTCTTCCCGACTGGTTTGAATCCGAGTTGAGGAGAGAAATCTTGCCGAACCGGAACGCCCGCCGGGAGGGAAGACGAAGTCGTCGATGCCGGAAACGAAACCCATCGCACTAGTCGGCGAAGAACTTGACGCTACCCCTACCTGGCGTGCCAACTGTCGAAACAAGATTTCGGCAATACTAAAAGGGGGTGGCTATCAAGCTGGAAAAGTGGATGGGTTAAGAGACAAGGAATTTTATACAGGTTCAGGCCTTCTTAATCAAGAAGTAATACCCTACTCCTGTCCGGGGATTGATCCGCCGAGTGTATTATTGATCGTATGAACTAGGTGAAAATCGTGCCCCTAGAGGCACCCGGACCCCTCCTTATATAGGGGAAGGGGTCCGTATTACAAAATACAGTCCATATCCCTAACGGAATATGTAGTTATAGATAAAATACAATCGTAACCGACTAGGATCTTGGGTATTTCCTTGACATACAAGTTTAGAATTTAACCCGAATTCTCTTTAAGATATTCTATCTATACATGGCACCCCATACCCAGTCGGACTATACATGCCATGTAGGTATGGGGTATCCATAATCTCCACACCGATGCAGAAGACAATAAAGATGAAGTTGCTCCACCATGGTGACAAAGTTGCATAGCCGTGATGAAGTGAACACGAGTCGACGGCAACAGAAGCAAACCGGTAGCGAAGACGCGTAGTTGTGAAGATAAAAACACCAGTCGGCAGCGGCTTAATGAGTCGGCGATGAAAGAAGTAGAATGATGACGAAAACGAAGACGTCCTTGAACAGTGGCAAAATAGGCCAGCCATGAAAGTCAAGACACCATGGGCGGCGGCGAAGGCAAACAGGCGATAACGATGACGCCAGTCAATGATGACGAAGACGCGCAGCCGTGGAGGTGAACAAGCCACTCGGCGTCAGACAAGGCGGCCAGCAATGAAGACGATGACGTCCATCAGTAGTGGTTGTGGTATAAACCAGTCGTAGAAGCGAGGGCACTAGTCAGCAGCAGACGAGAGGACCGGCGGTGAAGAAGATAAGGCCAATCAACACTGGCAAAATCATACAGCCATGGAAGTGAATAAACTAGTCGGCAGTAGACGTAGATAGCTTGCGTTGAAGATGATGATGCCTATTAGCGGTGATGGCGACGTAGCCAGCCGTGAAGAAGATAGCATCAGTTGGCGTCATAACAGGCCAGCCTTGCAGGCGGAAACACCAGTCGGCGGCGGATGAGGCGGCCGGTCGGTGAAGAGATAGACACCCAACAACGGCGGCATAATAGGCTAGCTGTGCAGGCGGAAACACCAGTTGGCGGCGAACGAGGCGACCGGTCGGTGAAGACATAGACGCCCAACAACGGCGGCATAATAGGCTAGCCGTGCAGGCGGAAACACCAGTCGGCGACGAACGAGGCCAGCCGGTCGGTGAAGACGTAGACGCCCAACAACGGTGGTGTGACCAACCAACCGTATAGGCGAAGACACCAGTCGGCGGCGACGACGGCAAGCCAATGGTGATGTTCTGACTGATCCATTCCTGGAGCGTAAGAGATAAGCTTAAAGCTATGAATCCCTTTTGTGCATATCTGGATCTGGATCCTGCAGAACAAACATATAGGATGAGTAGTATCTAATATAAATATAATACTCGAGGAAAATTCAAACATTTTAAAATGTTTATAAATATGTATCACTACTAGAAAATTCATTTGTTGCCACGAAAAAAATCGTGGCATCAATACTAAAATTGTGGCAATAGATACATGTGGCCATAATTTTAAAATCGTTGCTAGCCGTGGTAATAAATAGCAGAGCAATAGGTTCTTGCAACGATTTTTATTTAGTGGTAATAAATTTAGATGTTGCCACGGAATGGATGTGGCAAAAAGCCATATTGCAACACTTCGCATCGTTGTAATAAAAATTATTGCCACCACTCCATACGTGGCATTAGTTTCATGTATCAAAATAAAAGTTCAAATATTAATCCATCATCCTATCTATTTATCTATTTGGTTTTTTATATCGTGTCTTGGCTAGGATTCGAACCCAAGACCTATCCTACACGCGTGCTCTCCATTACCAACTCACCTACACATCAGTTCTGTTGGAAAATGCATATCGTTCCATTTGAGCCTATCTAACTAAGATTTGAATCATAGATTTGAATATCCAAAAGATTTCAAATGAAAAAGTTATCACCTATAAAATTGTAGATCTCGTCGAGAGCTGTAATTTCCATATAAAATTTGTCTCAATCCGTGTCTATATGAAAAAATGAAGTTAAATTATAAGACGACAATTTTTTTATTGCAACGAATTTGTTGATCATGGCAACAAAAAATAGTGAAAAGTACCATGTACTATGTAAATTGCCACAAAAATTAAAATTGTGGCGATAGAACATGTTTTTTACAACAGTATGATTTTTTGTGGTGATATCTCATTTTCTATTGCAACAAAAGTACTAAATGAAACAACGATTGTAGATCGTTGCGATAAAATATAATTATTTGCCACGGAAAAATTATCATTGCAATAGTATAATATATTGCTACGAATTATTTTTTGTTGTAATAATTTGGTGTTAATAGCTCAATTATCTTGTAGCTCAATTATCTTGTAGTGGTATTTCCCCGAGCAGATGACTCATTACGTTTAAACGCTCTGTCCGACTAGTCATAGCCCCTAAGCACCGGGAGTCGGCCTAGGCACTTCCCAAACATGCATATGAGTGACATGAGTTCGTCAATAATGGAACAAAGTTTCACGAATCTGAATTTACTACTCGGTTACTTTTACAATTGTTAAGAGAAGAAAATAAATTTATCTTATCTCTATGCTTTTGATTTATTCCGAATAATACTTAGCACCTTGCGTTACTCGGTCCATCCAACGAGCCCCCATGTGGTAGGAATCGGCCCAATAGCAACTATCCATCGGCAAACCAAACGAAAAGCATAGGAAGATAGAACTCCATAACTCGATAGGAACTTTATTGTTACTCGGATTATTTCGCAAGCAATCAAGATAAATATTATGAAAATTGTTAAAAAAAATATGATATAACATCTGTAGCCCCTGACTCACTAGTCAACGGCGAACCACCCCTGACTCACTAGTCAACGGCGAACCAGTTGACATAGTAAGGCAGAGGAAAAGAAAAATATCATATAAAGAAAATTAATGATGACTTAGCTTTTTTGTATTCCCTCGGCGACAACAGAAGCAGCCGATGTAGGACCGAAGCCATCCATCAATAGCAACGAAAACACCAGGCAGCGGCGGCGAAGGCAAGCCGGTGTAGATGACGAGGCCCATTAACGGCAGCGAAGTCCGCCAACCGTATAGGCGAGGACACCAGTCGGCGGCGACGGAGGCAGGCTGGTGGTGAAGTCGTAGACGTCCAACAACGGCGGCATAATAGGCCAGCCATATAGGCGGAGACACCAGTCGACAGCGACGAAGGCAAGCCGGTCGGTGAAATCGTAGACGCCCAACAACGGCGGCATAATAGGCCAGCCGTGTAGGTGGAGACACCAGTCGGCAGCGACGAAGGCAAGCCGGTCGGTGAAATCGTAGGCGCCCAACAACGGCGGCATAATAGGCCAGCCGTGTAGGCGGAGACACCAGTCGGTGGCGGCGTAGGCCAGCCGGTCGATGAAGACGTGGACGCCCATGAACGGTGGTGTGACCCACCAACTGTATAGGCGAGGACACTAGTCGGCGGTGACAGAGGCAATCCGGCAGTGATGATGAAGATGCCCATCAACGGTGGTGTGACCAACCAACCGTATAGGCGAAGACACCAGTCGGCAGCGACGAAGGCAGCCGGCGGTACATGTAAAGAGACAAAAGCAATCTCTAATTAGCATCAAGAAAATTAATCTTTTGGATGTATATTTGCATATATGCAGCATGCATATGTTATTTGGTTGGCCGATTGATCCCCTGTAGCATGAACATTAGATGCATCCACACAGGCAGATCATTAGACTGATCAGTGATCCTGCCATATGCGCGCATATAGATCGCAAGTCCGAGTACAGGTCGAATCCAAGTCAGAGAGAATCAGACTCGCGCAACCAGGTGCATGCAAAATAACAAACCAGAGATTGAACAGAGATTAGTAGGAACAAAAATAAAAAAGTGTAGATAATTATGGATATTAATCGATGCATGTATGTATGCATGAAGATCGGTCCCATGTTTGGACTGTGCAGCTCCGGGAGTAGTACGTATGCAAACAAAATCATGGTTAACACAGATGATCCGGATCAGATGATTTGCAGTCGTGGTTTAAGGGCAGCCGGGAGGGTGCACGACGCGATCTGTAACACGGCGTCCCAACATGCGGCTCCGCATGCACAATGCGCAGCCACGCCGTAGCATCTCCAGTTCTCGATGAATCGCAGTGCGAGATCCAGCCATATCGTTGGGACATGAAAACCAGAAATAACAACACGTACATCAATCTGCAATTAGAAATCAACCAAATAACAAAAGCAGATTGGAGCGACAAACCCGAGGGGTCGAAGATTGATTTGATCAGAAGATGGCGCCAACAGCGGCGATGATATATTCCATCACACTTGTCGATAGAAAACTCAGCGCACCCCTACCTGGAGCGCCAACTGTCGAAACAAGAATTCGGCAATAATAAAAGGGATAGCGCACGAGACCTAAAAGTGGATGGATGCGGAGACAAGGATTTAACAGATTCAGGCCCTCTCAATGAGAGGTAATACCCTACTCATGTTTGGAGAATTGAATCCGCCAGGTGTAGTATAAATCTGACGATCTAGTTATATCTCATGCCCCGTAGAGGGCCTCCTGCCCACCTTATATAGGATGGGGGGCAGGATTACAAGATAGAAATCTTAACTAATATGGTACAGGTTTCCTAAATCTACTTTACAATATTATCAAACCAGACCGCTTCATAATATACAAGGAAACGTAATACCCAAGTCGTGATCTGTTGCATATTTCATAGATATAAATTATTCCCTATAACTAGTCGGATAACCATGCTATATGGGTATGGGGTACCCATAATCCCCACAGGGATAATCATGTTATTTACTCTAGTAGCTTGATGAGACGCGAGCTCGAGGCACCTGGTCATATTTTATTGGTCGTAATTATACAACTAAAATATGGCTTATTAATGGTGGCATATGGGTGCATGATTTTTGTCATGCCCAGAAATTCACGAGTCAGAATTTCTAAACTGAATGTGCATTAAGACCCCTGTCTAAAACCGGCCAAGGTAGACATACAGATCCACATCTTACAAATATAATAAAAGTTTTACAAATGCAGCGGAAATAAAAAGCGAGCCAAACTAGAAGACTTGACTCTCGCAGCGTGGTGACTCCACTACACGGGCATCCTTGACGTCAGCGATGAAGCCTACTCCTCCGAGAAACCTCCAACCGAGAAGTACTCCAGCTTTGGTGTGGGGAAGAAAGAGCAAGACTGAGTGCTACCCATTATACTCAGAAGTCATATCAGAAGAGGAGGTATGATGCAAGTAATTCCAAAGGAGGCTATGGGTTCATTTGCATAAATCAAGCATTTAAAAGCAGTAGTTGAAAGCAGTAAAAACCGTTAAGGTAAATTAAGCAATATTAATCACCATTGTCCAACGCTACTCCGTGTTGCGACAGGCCCAACCCTCCTCTTGAACTATGCCAGTTCCATTAAGTCAAATTATTAATAGGGTGGGACTAATCACGGTGAATCTGGTTGATCACCCATAACCACGAGCACGGCTATTCGAATAGTTTACTCTGGCCAGAAGTGTAAAATTGTACCCACAAGACACGACCCACAACTGTACCACCATGGTACTGCAAATAAGGGAAATCATGACAAGACACTTCACATAACTCTCCCCTGACCATCCACACCATGCTGAGGTTTCACCCCCACTCCTAAACAGGCAATGGGCAGCCTCCTCGTGCGCCGCAGTGAATCTGGAAGCCGATCAACCGAATGCCCCGGCCGACCCAACTCCGTCACGCCCACCCTTGCCTCGGTGCCTAGGAAAGGGTCGAGCTATACTACAAGTCCAGCAGTTGCCCACGCCTGCTTGTGGTAAGCACGGTAAGTCTTTCATGGTTTCCTTTGAACCGGTGCCATGGACGCGTCTAACAAAACCTCACCCATAGTCCGTCATTAAACATATTTTAGTGGTGATAATACCAGAGTGGTATATGTCCATAATCATCATCTTTAATTGAGATATAAGTTATATGTGAGATTCCCATAGTAAGCTAGTTGATCTAAGCATGACTAAGCATTTCCTAAACCAACATCTAGTCAAATTAATACCCAAGTTATCAATTGCATTAGGTGAACAATATATGGCTGAGTAATAGGAACCATCCCACATGACATTGTAAAATAATGCAACATTTAATAGAAAGCGAGACATTTACAAATGAGAAAATCCACTCAGTGCCACTGAGTTTTCCCCACTTTTACAATAAACCACTGACTTTGTCAAGTTGAATAATATTCCATCTTGTTTTCCCAAACATCTACTGTGAGCCATCACAGTCCACAAGCTGTTAGTTGGACATCTGTTAGAGCTGTAAAAAGACCTATTTGCCCCTAACTCATTGTACATGGTATTTTTTTTTTGTCCAGGGAGATATGTAGGTAATTTATCGACATATGAATACATATACTGTCAAACTGATTGAATCATATAAATCTAGTACAAATAAATGTACATAATGAAAAAAAATCAACCCCATACAGTTAGATATAAAACAAGTTTGAACATGGTGCATGGCACTGAGCTCATATAGATATAGATATAGAAATGAATACCAAAATGGTGCTTGGGGGACTCGGGCGGCCGGCCTTCCATCGATGGGAGTCGGCGCCTCACTCTGGGCAGATCGATTTGGGAGTGCAGGGTTAGGTTTTCTGTCAACAGGTGCTAGGGTTTATTAGTAAAGGGTATTTTAGTCATTAAGAAAAAATTCAATACACCAAACGGATGCACCCTAACGGCTTGTGGACGGCGATGGCATGCAGTAGACATTCGGAAAAACACGATGGCATATTATTCAACTTGACAAAGTCAGTGGTATATTGTAGAAGTGGGGAAAACTCAGTGGCACTGAGTGAATTCTCTCGGGTACAATATGATCAATTGTAATGCATGACTTGCCTTGCTCTCGTGCTATTGGGACCTTTGCAATTATTTCAAAGTACAGTGATGCGTCAGAACTGTTAAAATCTATGCGACAAACAAAGCACACAAGCAAAACAAGCTATAAGTCTACTGAAACAATAAAGTAAACCATTTTTTTGGATTCTAGGGATTTTTATGGATTTATTGCAATTTGAATGGACTCAAACGGAGCTCGGATAAATTAGTTATGAATATTCCCTGTGTTTTCACTATAAACAGAAAAGTCCTCAGTAATTTATTGCGCAATAAAACCTGGGGGTCGGCGCTGTCTGGCGGGCCCCACCAGTCAGCGACTCAAGGGGGCCGGTCCACTGTGGACCGGGACCATGCGGTTGGTCCACCGCCGGTCCACGGGACCATCAGTCCAGATCGGCCCAATGCCGATCAGACGGTGCAGGTACCGGCTGTCATGCTCGGGCACGGCACAAAGCAGGCCCGGCCAGTCATGGCGATGCGGCGGCGTGCAGCCACTGGCAGCAGCAACCGGCGATGTGGGAGGCGGCGGTGGAAGGCATGTGGAACGGCAGTGTTGACCGAAGACGATGGTGCGCGGGAGAGAGACAACTATAGCTAAAATAAAAACAAAGGAAAAGGGAGGAGGAGCTCCTCACCGGAGGGTGATGGCGGCGACTGGCGCTTAAGGAGACGGGCGGCGGGCGGCACTTGGAAAAGGCATGCGGGGACGACCGCAACATAGGGAAGGAGGTGGAGAGGTCAGGGGAAGGAGAGGAGTCGCAGCGCGGTGAGAAACGCTAGCCAGAGATGGAGGAAATGCAGAAGCTCACCAGTGAGCGAGGGAAATGGGGCTTCGGTGGGATTCCGCCAGTGAGGGGCGGCAGCCGAGGTGGCTCTCATGGCGGCGGTTGCATGGCGTGGCGGCGGCCCTAGCAGCGGTCGTGTGTGGCCGAAGATCAGCGGCGGGCCGCGGAGTTCAGACTTGGCGTGGGTAGGTGGTTCGAGGGCGCGGGGAGCACGAGAGATTGGGGTAAAAGAGAGAGATGGCTCGGTGAAGGATTTTATAGGCTTGGGAGGCGAGCTCGTGGCTAGGAAGGGCGGCAACGGCCGGCGGAGTGGGGCTCCGACGATGTGGGGAGATGGGCTCCGATTTTGCGTGAAATGGGAGAAAACGGGTGCAGGAGTGGGGCGAAAAGCTGCAGCGGTTGCGGGCGACATGGGGAAGTGTGCAGGTGACGTGGGCACGGCGCGGGTGTTAACAGTGAAATTTGGTAAGCCCCGAAGTCATCATCGGTCTAGAGTGAGTATCAGCTTCAGAATCCAGAAATTGACCGATGGGAATTATCAAGTTACCAATAGTCAGTTTCTTGCTATATTCGGTTAACGAAATTAATCCATTAAAGGAAATTTATCCAAAAGAGACCGAGTTCAAGGAGAATGCGGCATGACAGTTTATCTATTTATTAGGAAGAATTTGTTAGTTTCATTTTAACTTTAGAAAAGTGTGTTTAGTGTCCGATAAGGACTTTATATTTTACTTTTATCTTTAGGAAAGTTTCTTTCTTGTTCAAGAAGGATTAATAAACTATCTCCGCGGTCAATACAAATTCGGCGCATCGCCACCTTTTTTACCTTTCTACTTTTTCGACGAGTTTATACTTGTCATGGTTGTTTGCATCAGTGGGGCTAGGGCTTCCACACTCTGATCTTGTCAATGTAAGCACATATCTATCACATATCTTAGTTAATCTAGTTTGGTAGTTCAATTTACTTGTATCGGCTAAAATTCGTTTTAGAGTTTATGCCGGTATGGGCTAAATTGCTTTACCATATTAGATTAGCTAAGGTATCCACCACCCTAAAAATCAGTCTAGGGCTTGATTGTGTAGATATTATGTTCCTTTTCATACTTTGCGCTGCATCAGCCCTAGTCATGCTTAGAACCATAACCTCTAGCCTGCTTTTTGATTGGCAATAAGGGTTTCGTCGGGGTTTCAACCGATGAGTTATCTGGACGTTGCATCTAAGAATTACATACAAGTTGGATTTAGCCGATTGCAACAAAGGTTTCACTGTTTATCTAATCGTTTTGGTTTAATGACATCGGACTTCCAGCCGATGTATGTTTTAACCTTCGGATCAATGCTTATTCTATCATATTGTTAGCCAATTGGTTTCTACTAGATTATATTGTTGTTTTGTTATATTATCATCATCCGATTGTCTTTATTTACATCAAGTATCAGATTCTACATCAACCATATAGCCGGTAGCTCAAAATCCTATCGCTATCGGCTGGTATCGGCACCGGCTAGAATTACTCCATCGGCTTGTCAGCCGATCGGCTCATTGATCTGCTATTTGTATATCTTATCAGTTGCAGGATCAAACTGACTGTCACGCCCGCATCTCATCAACTTTTGGACCTGCACTAGACCTAAGCAGATCTCTCAGGCCGTTGTATTCGTCTACTTAGTTCGTACCAACACAATTCTGGCACCATCAGCCAAGCGCGAATTATTCATCAACAGCGGGTACGGGGTGGACCGGAGATTGCGGCAGTAGTGGAGATTGCGGCTGGAGGAAGGGGACGGGCCCGATAGGTGGGCCCCACCTGTCAGCAACCAGGAAAGGAGAGAGGGGGTGCGGGCTGGCCCAACAGGGAGGGCGAGCGTGGGCACAGAAGGCGGACTAGGCTGACGGCCCAAGAAAAGGAAAAAGGAGGAAAAAGAAAAGGAATTTCCTGGGATTTATTTATTGTAGAGAATAGATTTTTATTAGTTAAAATTATTTCCAAGGCTCTGAAAATTCCACTAAAAATCATGTTAATACATTTAAACATGGGTAACTCAAGAAAAATTTCACCATGCCATTTCCAATTATCAATTGCATTTATTAATTAGGGTTCAGCTCTAGATTAAATTAAACCATTTCTTCAAGCAATTTATGAAATGGATTTAAAGCTGAAATGGGAAACTTAAGGGTGCACCATGTCAATTAAGAATATTTTTAAAATAGATTTTTTTTTCTAGTCGTTACCTATTATAAAAGTTTAAAATGTTTTTGTCGGTATTTTGGTACGTCATCCGTATTTAATCGGTTTTAATATCTACTACTTAAAATTGATAATTTTAGAAAGGGTGAAAAAAAATCATGCGGGAAAAGAAAACGCATCGTAATAAAACGCGGTAGAAAAACAGCGAAAAAAAGTCCGATCCGGACTGGAAACGGAAAAAAAATGGCGAAAAAAGATGGAAAAAAACAGAAAAAGCCGACCGTACAAAAATAAAAAAAAGTCGTCGACTGTAAAAAAAAAAAAAAGAAAGTCACGCGAAAAAAGAAACCGCCGTCTAAAAAAAGTGGAGAAAAAAGCCCGTAAAAAAATTACCGGAGAAAAAACACATTATAAAACAGCAGAAAAAAAGACCTATTGGTATATGTCCGTCTCTTTTATCCGCCTAATTTTCTTTTTTGTCCGCTTTTATTTTCTATTTTTTCCATCCGCTTTTTTTCGTCCTTTTTTTCCATCCGTCTTTTTTTCGCCGTTCTTCCCGATTATTTTGCCATCGCCATTTTCCATTGGAAAAAGTACGAATTACCCCCCGAACTATCGCGGTCGACCGAATTACCCCCTGAACCACAAAACCAGACATAGCTCACCCTAAACTTTTAATACCAGACGAATTACCCCCCTCGATCCAATCCAGAGTGGTTTTATCCTACGTGGCGTACGCGTGGCAATCCAGTCAGTATTTTTTTTAAAAAAATTAGTGGGACCCACCTGTCATACCCCCTCTCTCTTCACCACCTCTCAGGTCTTCACTTCTATCTCTCTCTCAGGCATATGAGCGCACGGCGACACGCCAGGGAGGGCGGTGGACGGCGGCGTGTAGGGGGCGGGTGACGCGGAGCCGTGGCAGCGGCGGGTGACGCGGAGGCGGCGGCAGGGGACGAGGAGGCGGCGGCGGCGGCGGCGAGGGACGCAGAGGCGGCGGCGGCGGCGCGGGACACAGAGGAGGGAGCGGCGAACTCCGGGAGGGAGCGGGAGGGAACCGCCTCCTCAGCACGGTCGCCGGCGAAGGGGGACGCAGAAGCAGCGACGGCGGCGGCGGCAGGGGACGCAGAGGCGGCGGCGGCGGCGGCGCGGGACACAGAGGAGGGAGCGGCGAACTCCGGGAGGGAGCGGGAGGGAACTCCGGCGAACTCCATCCGGCGCTACCTCCTCCTCCGCTCTGCGAATGGCCGCCCACTGCAGGCGGGCGAGCGGGAGGCTGCGCGGTCCCGTCACCGCCCTCGCCTCCGCGGTCACCGGCTGCGCCGCCCCATCACCCCCTCGGAGCCGCCGGCGTGCTGCTCATCCTCGAAGGCGCCGCCTTCGCCTCCACGTGCCGCTCGTCCTCGGCCTCCACCGGCACGCGGGATTCCTCCGCCTCCGCCGATGCGCCGCTCATCCTCCGCCTCCACCATCACGTGGGATTCCTCAGCTGGTCAGCCTCCGCGCCCCCGCGCCCCTGCTCGCCGGCCGCCCCCGCATGCCGCCGTCCACCGGCCTCCCTGGCGTGTCGCCGTGCGCACATATGCCTGAGAGAGAGAGATGGAAGTGAAGGGGTGAGAGTTGGTGAAGAGAAAGAGGGTATGACAGGTGGGTCCCACCAATTTTTAAAAAAAGAAAATGCTGACTGGATTGCCACGCGTACGCCACGTAGGACAAACCACTCTGGATTGCAACGAGGGGGGTAATTCGTCCGGTATTAAAAGTTTAGGGTGAGCAATGTCCGATTTTGTGGTTCAGGGGGGTAATTCGGTCGACCGCGATAGTTCCGGGGGGGAGTAATTCGTACTTTTTCCTTTCCCTTTTGTTCATCCGCTTTTTTTCGTCCCTAAATTTTATTCGTAATTTTTGTTATACGGAAGGGTTGCACATTGTGAGGATTCTTTTTTTTTTATCCGACCGATCTTTTCATCGTCGGGCCGAACCCTAGCACTACCGCCACATTGATCGGCCTTCTCATACTTTCCATCCTCCAATTGATTGCAAAAATCAATTCTCCACTACTCCATCATCATTTTCCCCATAATTTTTTTCATTCAGTTCTGCTTAATTTACCGGATTCAATCTTCCATATTTAGAAGTCACCATTTATATCCAAGAGTTTTGTGGATTCGCTGCGATTTTGATAAAAACGGAAAGAAAGATTGAGTGAATAAAAGCACTCAACTAATTTTGGGAGATTGAAAAAGATTCGAACGGATTTGATGGGGAGTATCGGTTCTGGCATCGTACTAAACGGTATTGTCTTCGAGGTTGAAAACCGCAGTCGACTATACAAGTTAGGCCCATAGCTCTACTTATGAGCTAGGTCAAAGAAAAGTAGGCCCAGTAGAGAGAATTACCGAGCTGGGCCGAGACTGAAAAGGAAGGAAGAAAATACTCCCTCCATCTACATCTACTTTTGATAGTCATATTTCATCTTGGCACATAGATCAAGGATAAGTGATTCTACTTATCATCCATTTAAATATGATACTAGTCATTCCTCGTAAACAAGCAATTCATTAATATTTACATTTCTCGATGCCCATATAGCCAATCTTATGTGGAAGAATGGAGACTCACGTATTAAATTCAAGAAAGCTATTAAGATGATAAGTTGTTGGATTGAATATACATATCAAAAATAAATTTTTCAGATTTAGAAATATGACTATCAAAAGTAGATTGAGGGAGTAAGTTTTTATCCAAAACCAAATAGTATAATAATGTATAGCAATAAAAATGTTTTTACCCGTTACAACGCACAGATATTTTTTCTAGTTGAAAATAAAATACAATTGGTGCATTGGGAATTGCAAGTTTTGTAGGCTGCCATCGAAGAGGCGGCGAATTCTGAAACAAAATCGAATATTCTGCTATGATCCTGGCGGGAAGGGAAGGGAAGCGACTTGCGGCGGAGCCCTCCCCGCGTCTCCCCCGCCATCCCGCCACAGCCGATGGCCGCTAGGCCCACCACCGACGGGGAGGGCGTCGACGCCTCCGTACCCTGGTGGCGGCGGAAGCGCCCGCGGCTGCCGCCGCCGCCGCCGCCGGAGGCCGACGCGGAGGAGGTGAAGGCGGAGGCGCTGGCGCTGATGGCGGCCCACCCCGTGCTCCCGCGGCTCGTCGTCTTCGACCTCGACCACACCCTCTGGCCGTTCCAGTGGTTCGTCCTCGTCGCTCCCTATACTCCCATTTCCTTATCCCATACTGAATACCAAGGGCTCATACCGTTTTCTTGGGCTCCCTACTTTCAGAATTATTGTTTGGGATAGCCCATTATCAAAGAAGCGCTTGTCTTGTGCTTTTGATGCTGCATTATTCGAGGTACTCCTCAAATTGATTGACTGCAGGGAAAATGTGGTGAACAAAAATTACTCGCCAAATTGTACTGTGACTAGTGAGGGATCGATTTCAAGCATCAATTTTGCTATGCCTAATTTCAATGATGCAACTACTTCAGGAATAGGAAGTTACATGTTTTGCATAACTACTGAGAGTCTGAGTATGTGTATTTACAAATTACATAGGGACTATGGAAAATGTGTGGGTATTAGAAAACTTTCTGGGTATGTTTGATAGTAGACATACTGACCTTGCTACAAATTCAGCTAGTCTTTTGGTTTTCCACATTCAGCAAACGGGAAATGGGAGAGGCATTCGGGCAACAGGTATAATTTCAGCAACCATCGAAATGATTGTGAAATTCTTGGGGTAGGCAAAGGATTGGGGCTTTGGGCACAATTCCCACGCCTTCTGTTGTAACTATAAGCCGCATGTCTTTTGGTTTTCATTATTTATTGATGGTTACTTTGTCATGTGGGCCTATACAAATGGCCAGACTAACCATAGCGCAATGACCGATTGATCTAGCTCAGCTTCCAGGTAGTTTTGCTCTTGCTTATGTCTTAAGTCAAATGACTCGGTTATTAGCCTTTTGGTTAGGTATTAGATTAAGCTGGTTGAAGTTTCTTCTGGTCTGAAACCTCTTAATGAGTTTCCAGCAGCATTTGAGTGGAATTTCCGAATTAAAAAAGCAATTTGTCAATCTCTTTTTTTCAGGAGTCTCTCTTCCTGTCCTTGCAACATTCACATTCTCCTGTAATCGCATCTACCCTTTATTATCACAGCTCTGCTTCTCAAGTACAGGCTAAATCTATGATCAATTAGTTGATCGTACTTGTGTGCTAAGGGTTATACTGCAGTTTGGCACATTTCATACTTATGTTTCAGACTTAAGACCCTGTAATTCCAATCTTCTCAATTGTTTGTTTGGATTTGTGTGCTCACAAGGATAAAGGTTTATATAATTATCTTACTTTTTTTTCAAAAACATAATTATGTTACTTGATTGGCTCCACTTAACATAATCCTTGGTAAAATTGTAGCATATTTAGTCTAGATTGAAATTCTTTTTGAAAATGTGTTTATATATGACATTTGAGAACATTGGTTTACACTAGTTGAATTCTCAGAGTGGTTTCAGCCGATGATATGTGTTCTGCATAAGACTTTTCTTGAATACACAGTATTAAATTACCTAAGTCTTTCCTTGATGTTTGTAGTGACAGTGTCTTTTTTCTGGGGATTTAATTCAACCTCTTGATGCAGAACTTACTTAAGATTATGTATTAATTATGTTGAATAATGGAACAAAAGAAACAAAATGAAACATTAGTAACAAAGGACACTGGATTTCTCAAGCTTTCCCATCATGATAGTTTTCTACATACACAGCACTGACTACTAGCCTTCAAATTTGGAGTTGAAATGGTAAAATAAGAACCAGGAATCATGGAGACAAATGCATAAAAGGTAAGGTGAACAAAGAAAAGTTCAACATGGCAATATGGAAATCTTGTTGGCCTTGTATAAGCCAAAGGCGACTAGTAAGGTCAATTACGTAAAATTGTTTTTCTTATCTAACGGTTGACTGTGCTCACCTAACTAAATTGTTACGGTTTGACACTGACATGTTATGAAACTTGATGAAAATATTTATTTTTTCCAGTATGTAATGTGACCTATCATACTCCATCAACTTGTGAGGTCAGTATTAGCCTGGCTTCTTCCTTCTTGCACTTCTCCATATATCCTTTATAGAACAGTATAGTTAGATACAATGGCCAACTTTTGCTATAAGGTACATCAAATCCCTTTGGTTAGAGACTGATAGCAGTAACATCTGACCTTATTTTCTCATTTTTTTTGTATGTTTCGATTGCACGGTCATGTTTCCACATTCCTCAATTTCAACATTACATTATAATCAGGGTAACATCAGCACACCATGACATTTGACAAACCCTCTCATGTTATATTTATCCAACAAATTAACGCTACATTGATCAAGTTACGATTATAATATCTAACTTGTGACGTTGATCAAGTTACGATTTCATTCCAGTGATCGTCTGCCAAAAGATGAACCCCCTTATCTTTATCCACAAGCTAGAGGTATACTGAAAGCACTTAAGGATAGGGGAATTGAGATGGCCATTGCTTCTCGAGCATCCAGGAAGAAAGGTGTTGCAAAAGCATTTCTGGAAAAACTTGGCATTCACTTCATGTTTGGGGCTCAGGTGAGAATTATTTATTCCACACATTCTTAAAATGAAAAGGTAAAAAAGAAACACTAATTAAGTGAAGTGTTTCCTAAGAACATAATAGCAGGAATGCAGGATTATGTAAAAAAAATAGTACAGTGGTAGGTGCAGCAAAAACAAACCTGATTAACTGTTCAAAAATGTGCTAACAAACTTATGTTCGGCCTTCATTCCTATTCAAGTATAGTCAAAAGTAACTTCTTGTTGTCACTAAATAAATTTTGATACTATAGGAAATATTCTACACTTGGAGTCCAAAGAGTGAGCATTTCCAGAGTATCCATCGGAAGACAGGTGTACCTTTCAAGTCTATGCTTTTCTTTGATGATGAGGTCAGAAATATTATAGCAGTAAGTTCTTTTCTTCAATATACTTCCCTGATTGGATATCCCGGTGGAATAGCAAGTGTATCAATGATGGAATTCTTTTTTTTTTTTGTGGAATCTAACCCAATCAATGATAGAATCTCTTTGTTGATTTTGTTTTTGCTGAATGTTTAAATGAATCCAGTCTTAAATTGCTGTATAACTTATTTTATCGTGAAATTTTTGTCTGTGTTGTTTCAGACAAGGAAATTGGGGGTCAGTTGTGTGCTTGTGGAGAAGGGTATAACTCTGGAGAAGTTAAGAACTGGACTGAGCAACTATGCTAATGGATCAGCATCACCAAATGCAGAGCCGGCGAACGGGCGAAGAGCTGAGATTACGTCGTATTTAGATGTGGCTACTGGCTAATAATTATGTGGCGTGGGCCAGGAGTTGGGCTGGGAGGTAGTCTGGGTTAATACTAGAGAAAGGTCTGGGAGGACTGATGTAATGCTCATGTATTATATACTCCTTTGGAGCGCGTACTTTAATATAATTTAAAACTTAGCTAATTTTGGCCAATACCAAGTCAAATTACCAAGTGCACTTAGTATAAAAGTTACACCAACGGATTTATATTTTTTAAGTGTTTTCATACAATAATGGTTCTACCACTGCTAAGAGATCGATAGCCAAAAGTTTAGTGCTCCTTTGATTGTATGAAGGAATTCTCTAAAACTTCCTTAAAATTCCCGTGAAACATTTCTCTGAAAGGGTATGTTTCATGGATGGTTCATGGTTCCTAGCATATGCAATCTCTTCGAAATTTTCCAGGCTGTGTTTTTCACGTCAAAATTGGAAGTTTGGTTGAAATTGGAATGATGTGACGGAAAAGTTGGAAGTTTGTGTGTAGGAAAGTTTTGATGTGATGGAAAAATTGGAAGTTTGAAGAAAAACTTTGGATCTAAACACGGCCTTAGTCTACTTCCAATTTTTTTCTATTTGTTTTTTCTGAGCTCTATCTACATGGTTTGTTGTGTAGTTTTTGTGCTTTTCATTCCTCTTAGAGTTCAAGGTAGTCCCTATCGGTTGGTCTAGTCTTATTATAAGCCATAACGGCTTATTAGCAATTAAAAAATAATATGTGAGTAAAACTTTTGTATATATGTTTCTTAGTGATTGAAAAACCAAAGTTGAAAAAAAAACTATGTTGAAAAAGAATCAAATTCAAAATTAAGTTTTAAAATTTAAATTTTGGCTTTGGCTTATAAGCCATAGGACAAACGATGAGGCCCACAATCTAATCGTATGAAAGCATTCCATAGGATACAAGGTTTTGTGACAATCAAATCATGCGCTTTTTTTATTAGTGTTTTGAAAATCGTGCATTCTTGAGGAGCCTTAATTTTACAGGCCATTTGAAAGAAAAATTGGCCTTATAAAAGAACAAGGAATGTATCCCGTTTGTTATCTTGATATATGCTAGTAACTGATATATATTGTGACCGAGACAACAGGTAAAATTGATCAAATTATGGGTTGGCCATCACTCAACAAAATCTAGCCAGTACAATTCTGGCCTATCTTGGATGGTTTTGCTCATATTTACAGAAGTAGGAAAGAAAATGAACAGCATATGAACAAGAACTCAATGACATTTTGCTCTACAACATAACAATCATGCACAAGGGTGCCAAACGATAGGAACAACTAAGAAAGCGCAATTTCAAAATAAAATATGCAAATCCTGCCTTTTTTTTTCTTTTAGCACAACAATTTCATAAAAATGCAAATCCTGCACTCTGGAGGATGCAGAATTGCTGAGTACTACACACAAACCGAACACATGCCTCATGCACCATCAAGTTTTTTTTGACTGAACAGTCAAGCAACTGAAGTTTCATTAGAACCCGGGTAGGTGTTAAGTAACCTGCAGGCCTAACTGATTCCACCACCATCACCACATAAAAATGATAAACAGTTACTGCTCTGTAACACAATTTCAGAAGTAAAAATAGAGTTCAAAACAAATACGAAACTCTCCAGCAACCAGGGAGAAATGATTCAAAATTCAGTCTATTCGGGACAATACGAGTGGTAGATAAGTCCAGCAAGAAGTAACAGCAAGGCTCAACACAAACTTTTGGTGTTACATTCAAAACCCAACATGTAAATTTCACCTTCTAATAGCTACTAAAGCGAACTGGCGCAAACATTCCTGCTGCTACCAACAGCATAGTCTGTCTTGATGCTTAAACCTCCTGGACGGTCAAACCTGAAAATAGAAATTCACAATCAGTAACAGCTAACAATGGCTAGTCAATTCAACAAAAGCAATTTTGTACCATGTGCCAGTGATAAAAACAGTTAAGCACAGAAAGCAATGTTCAAAAACACATATAATTTCAGGATGAACTATAGACAGCCCAATTGTGTGTATACTGGCTTGTAAGTTGGCTGGTCTTTAGGCTGCACCAATCCTTTGAAAAATTACATAAACTTGGGGTGCTGGGTTTTGTCTGTTGGACCAGGTCAGCAATTATAGTGTTCTGCTTAGTGGTAGGTAGTTTTATAGCATATTTAATCTGAAACTGAACTGGTATTCCCAGTGCTATGATTACTTTTGCTGGTTTTCTTAAGACCAGGCCAGGTGAATGCAATTTTCTGCGATCACAATGAAATGACAATAACAAGATATACAAAATTTGTAAGTTAAGATACATTATACCATTATTTCATTGAGTCAATAGGCCATTGTAGTGACATACTAACGTCCCAATATATCACAAGGAAATGACAATAACAAGCTATACAAACAGGAAGGATGGAAGATGGATGCGACTGCTCAATCTCATCATGAAGCAAGTTCCGGACTATTTGCAACTACTGATTGCTAAGATTTCCATGACTATGGCAGACTACTACATGGAAGGCCCATTTATCACCAGTTCAACCAGATTAGCATGTCAGACCAAACTGAACTTCACAAAGCGCATACAAAACCATTCCGTACAAGTCTTGACCCACCAATTTTTAAATCCTAAAGCACAGAAATTTTAACAATTCGTTTCTGACAAACATCGCACATAGCAGCTACGTCGTGCCACCACCGCTAGCACCAGTACTACTAAAGAACAGAGTCAATAGTGAAAAAGGTGGATGAAATGTAGGCGCGGACCTGGGGGGAGCGACTGCTTGAGCTTGTTGGCCTTGTCGGCGTCGAAGACGCAGAGGGTGTAGAGGTACTTGGAGCACCGAACCTTGAACTTGACGGCGTCCTTGGTCCTCTTGATCCGCACCGACCGCGCGTCCTTCCTCCTCGCCGTCAGAAGGAAGTCCTTGATCTCGTGGATCTGCTTCGGCTGCGACAAGGCCAAAACCAAACCAAAACCACGGGGTCAATCGCATCCTCTCTTCGCGGCGGAGAAAGAGAGGGGAGGGAAGGAGAACAAACTCACCATGGTGGAAGGCGCTGCTGCTGCTGCTCGGCGGCAGAAGACGACGGCGGCGGCGGCGGCGGCGGCGCGGGGTGGAGAAGACGAGGAGGCGAGAGAGAATGGAACCCTACTTGCTTTATATAGGAGCTAATCCGCTACCATTGGGCCCAACTGATCCAGATGGCCCAGCAACTCCATATTGGGCTGAAGGCCCAAATAATCAGATGGCCCAGCACCGCCATATTGGGCCAACGGCCCAAGAGAGATTCCTATATGCATTCGTCACAACTCTGAGGCTGGCATGTGGGCCCCACACAATTCCAGACACGCTCTCTCCGTACTCGTAAAGGAAGTCGTTTAGTACAATGTTTGAGTCAAACCTTAGGAATATAAATCATGAATAAATCTCAAGTTGTTGAGTTTGAAAATGTAAAAATTATATAAATAGATTTGTCTTGAAAAATACTTTTATAAAAGTATACATATATCACTTTTCAATAAATATTTTAATAGAAATAAGAAGTCAAAGTTATGTTTTGGAGACCGTGTCACTGTCCAAAACGACTTCCTTTACGAGTACGGAGAGACTACCTTGTTCTTCTTCCTCCGTGAAACGGACAGGCCGGAATTCGAGGTTGTGATCTTCCCCACCTTTAGCAACTCATCTCCCACGTCTTCCGCATGCACATTTTTGAAACTATAATTGGTTTTTTTAAAAAAAATATTTTTTATACGAAAGTTGCTTTAAAAAATCATATTAATCCATTTTAAAAATAATTAATTAATTAATTATAAGAAAATGCGTCGCTCCATTTTACGTGCGCCGAAGGTGAGTTCCCAACCTCATCTCTCAAACAAAGCCTAAACAGGTTAAATCTGATTATCTTCTTCTGCATAAAACAACAAACTTTGCAACTGTCGATGGCTTCATTTGGACCCAAAAAAAATGGCATTTGCACTCTTATTCTTGTTTTCCACTGCAATTGTGATTACCTTACTTCTCTAAGTTTGTGATTTATTTAAACCGAAGTATATGTACTTGTCCTCATTCCTTTAAGATGGCTAGATTTGAACTGTCAATGCCCACACTTGCAGATTTACCTCTGTTTTTGTAAGGAACCCTATGTTTTTCTTAGGATGCTTCTTTCCGAATTTTGGCATCAAACATGCTTATGTGAATTTACGCCCCTGTTCTGACATGAATTTTCACTTACACAATTTTTTTAAAAAAAATGGGGGAATGAACAAGCTTGACATATGCCCATGTTTTAACGTGAATTTTAACAATGCTAAGGTTGTGTTCGTTTCCCCCAGTTGGGAACTAATACCTTACGCACGGAAAACAAAACAATCCATTAACACGTAGTTAATTAAGTATTAGTTTTTTTTAAAAAAAATGGATCAATATGATTTTTTAAGCAACTTTCATATATATACTTTTTAAAAAAACACACCGTTTAGCAGTTTCAAAAACATGCGCGAAGAAAACGAGTGACATGAATTGGGAACACTAACTAACGAACACAGCTTTCCTAAAGCTGTGTGCAATTAGCACGTGATTAATTAAGTATTTAATAATTTTTGTTTCAAAAATAGGTTAATATGATTTTTTCAAGCAACTTTTTTATAGAAACTTTTTGAAAAAACGCACCGTTTATCAGTTTGAAAAACGTGCACGCGGAAAACGAAAAGGAGTTGGGAACGTGTCCTGCCAAACGCAGCCTAAGTCGTCGATGGGGGCAAGCACAAGCTCTATTTATTTTAAAAAAAACGGTGGTAAGAACCAAATGCTATAAAAGAAAACTCTAAGGCATAAAGTATCACAAACTCAAAAGTAATATACTCCTAATGCTCTTTGTTATATAATACCCAATACATCCACAGTTGGAACAGAACATAGCAGCACAGAGCTAGCTCCTGTACCAGCAAGTTGGAATAGTAGCGAGTCGGACAAAGGGAACAATAGAACCACATCACTGGTTATGTTGGAAGTCCAATATCCCAAGTAATCCAGCGGGACACTGTTTGAGATTCTGGCTTTCCAAAATGTTGGCTTACAGTAACCTCAAAGGTGCTTAGGCTTTTAACATAACCTGAAAATAAATAGAACAAAAACTTCAGTACGATGGCTTTGCCCGAGCAAGTTGCATATAGTTTGATGTTGAATTGCTCTAGCTATGAGATGTGTCAATATCGAAATTCTGAAAATGTGACTGTGGGGCATGTTCAATATGCCTTTAGGAAAACTAAAACTCATAAACGCTGGACTTCTACAATTGTTCCTTTTTCTTCAAAAATAGAGGATTGCAGAAATCGCGAAAGAAGATTATAAATAAGAACAACTTCTGAATGGCAGAACATCATAACTTTATTTGAAGAAGTAGAGAATTACATCAAGCACAACGTTGTGTAAACGGATAAAAAAGGTAAAGAATTCAATGTGGTTTTCTTCAGAATAAACTAACTGGACTGGAATATCTACGGTCAAGGGTGAACTTGTTTACCTTTGTCTACAGTTTTGAATGATTTTAGAATACATATAATTATGTAATATATTCAAAATGTCAGTGGATGCCAATCCTAAAGTATTAGAGACAAAAACAAATATATCAAAAATTTATAACAAAAGTAGAGGGAGAAAAAATATTGTAAGATATAATTGCAGGAAAACGAACATGACAATGTGACTCACCATGCAGGAGGATTGATTGTTTTACTTGTTGCCAAATGGACCAAAACGCTGCCAAATATGCTCCATTAAGTCCCTTCTAAGTTGTGCATGTGTTGGTTGAGCACAAACAGAAGCATTTCTCCGTACCACTTCAGCATAACAATCAGCAGGCACAGTGTTGATATCTGATAAAAGAACAGCCAGTGCCCCTAAGATTTCATCCGAGTCAAAACAAGAGCTTCCCATATCTTTCTCATCCTCAACTGTCATGTTGTGAAGTATAATGCAAGCTTGCATAATTTTGACAAGAGTCTCTTGTTGAAAGAAACGAGTGGGACCACGCACAATGGCAAAACGAGATTGTAGAAGTCCAAAGGCTTCCTGGACGTCCTTCCTTGCTCCTTCTTGATGCCATGCAAACAATCGATCCTTTTCGCTCTGAGGGAGGGTTACTGTTTTAACAAAGACATTGCCTTCTGGGTATATTCCATCAGCAAGATAGTAGCCTGTATTGTATTGCCTCCTGTTGACAGAAAATTGCACATGAGCAGCTTGGCCTTTCAACAATTCGGTGAACAACTGTGGTTGGCCGAGAATGGTGATCTCATTGTTCGATCCAATGGCACCAAAGAAAGCATGCCATATCCAGCTGTCATTTGAAGCAACCGCTTCAAGAATCATTGTAGTCGCACCATGATCGGTATGAGTAAGGTGACGCCTCCATATAACTGGGCAATTTTTCCACTCCCAGTGCATACAGCCAATACTTCCTAACATGCCAGGGAAGCCCCGTGCCTCATTCATTTGTAGTATATGTTGCATATCCTCACTAGTGGGGCTTCGCAAATATTCTTCACCAAAATTGTCAATCACCCCTTCCACAAACCAATCCAAACACTCCAGTGCTGTGCTGATACCAGTATCTACATATTCATCAATGGCGTCTCCGAGGGTGCCACATGCTAATGCACGAATGGCTATTGTGCATTTTTGCAAAGGTGAGAGCCCTTGACGATTAATGGCATCTCTCCTACTGGTGAAATAGGGAGACCACTCACCTAAGGCATGAACAACACGTAGAAAAAGGGGTCTTCTCATCCGGTACCTTGCACGGAACTGTTTATCACTGTAGATTGGATCTTGAGAGAAGTAATCTTCCACGAGTCGTCGATGGCCCTCTTCGCGGTTCCTCTTTACATATTTCCGTTCACCACTTCGAGGGTGAGATGTACTAGCTTTCTGAGCTTCAATCTTGGCCTCAATCTTCACAATGATCCGCTGAAGAAAATTGTCCACGATGCTTTGCTCAGCAATGAATTCTTCCATAGAGTATATGCTGGCTGGGTGGATGATGTTGCTATCTTCGGAATCATTTGAGCTTGAAGATGTGTCTGATTGATGGGACATACCTGAAAAGAAAAGGGAGACTCGTATATCAAGGTTCAATGGCAAGTAAAATACACTACTGATCCCAAATCCAAATAAACATTAAACAACAGAATTGAGCTTAGTTTTTTAAAAAATTATACCTCGCCTATAAAAGGAACTTCATAGAAAAAGATGCAAGTGGAAAAACGAGGAGCTTAAGGATTATTCTAAACTAACCAGTCGCTAACATTAGCAACTTTGAGATCCATTATACTCTTTTGTAGTTAAAGAAATCTAAATGAAATTGGCATTGTTTATTATGCATGTACATACATATTGTGTATAAGATATCAGCCTTCGGTGTCCTATAAATTTTCTCTGGTGAACTGTATACTTTTGCATACCCTCTAAGAAGAAATGACACTACGTAAATACGCTAACATTTATGATGTGTTCACCATTGAATTATCAGTCAAAGGCCCAAACGGAACTGCATGCAACACAGTGCCAGAACTATTTTGCCTGGGTTTACTTTACTGCAAGCTTGAACGAGTTGATTTCTTTTAGTGCTTTACAGTTGATTCACTTTCGGTACATTACAAGTGCTAGCGATTAGGATAGTCTACTACTAGCATTTTAAAGCAGCTACCAGAACAAATGTTCTGATTCATCAGTTCTTGGGCTCCTGATAAATCAGCAGCTGTGACAAATGAATATCAGGGCATTGCTTGGTATGAGCAAGTAGCATTCCCCCAATTTTTTTTCTGACAACCATATCATTGGACGCTAACTTAACCCACTTATTTTATTAAAAAAAATCTAATTAATAGCTCCACCATGAAATTTTTGCCACAGATCGAAGCAAACCAGGCGGGATTAGACAGACGTAATCCCCCGAGATACGGAAAAAAAAAGAAAGGGGAGATTACCTCCTCCGTGCAGGAGGGCGAGGGAGCAATTGATCGGTGAAAGCGACCAGGCGAAGACGAAGGGGAACCGTAGTGCTGAAGTGTAGCCGCGCAACACGCACAGGAGATTCCCCTCGTTGCGCAGGCGCTGCTGCGGCCACCACCCCCGTTCACGCCGAGTCGCAGGCGCGACGGTGACGACGACGAAGAGGAGGGGGAAACCGGCGGAGAACGCGCAGTCAAGCAGCGAGGGGAATGGGGATAGGGTTTTTGGCGTTGCTGTCGTCGGTACAGGAGGAGGCGGCGGCGGCGCAACCACGCAGTGCTGCTACCGGAGGATGCGCGTAAGGTGGATAGAGGTGGGACAAAATGGGCGCCGACGACGACCGGCGGCGACGGAGGCAGGCAGCCAAGGACGACGAAATCGGCCGGCGGCGAGCTGAGTGTTGGGCTGCGAGCCCGCCACGAAGATCAACGTCGTGGGCCTGCGGTAAGTAGGCCTTACTCCTGACAATAGGCTGGGTATCAGAAAGGAACAAGTTTATTTGGCCTCCCTCATGTCTTGGTGTAATTATATGCAAGTTACATTATAGTTACAGTGTAATTACATGCAAGTTACAGTGTAATTACATTACGATTATACTATAATTACATCTGTGGAAGAAAATTTGTCGACAAATATATAGCAAAATTGTTTCACAAACCGACAAACACTTCTACAAATGGATTTTTTTTTCATCCGCTAGCTATAAGATTTTAGTAGGGAGACCCGTCAAATCGAGATTCAATTAACTAAGGCCATGTTTAAGTTCCGAAAACAAAAAATTTCAACGTTGACACATTAAATGTTTGGACACATTTATGGAGTATTAAATATAGGGAAAAAACCAATTACACAAATTGCATGTAAATTGTAAGATGAATCTTTTAAGACTAATTGCGTCATGATTTGACAACGTGGTGCTACAGTAAACATTTACTAATGACGGATTAATTAGGTTTAATAAATTCGTCCCACAGTTTTCTAGCGGAATCTGTAATTTATTTGTTATTAGACTATGTTTAATACTTTAAATATGTGTTTGTAAATCCGATGTGACAACTAAACCCAAAAATTTTACCTAACTAAACAAAGCCTAAGACTCAACTTCTCTGTCGTACTGCTTCTGCAGGAAGAGAGACTCAAATTTGGACCCTACAGCAAGGAGGGCCCACATTTCAATCCGCGAAGGATCTTGTTCTCATTAGGCCCACCCTAAAATTTTTCACCGCGTATCAAACGTTTGAACACATGTATGAAATATTAAATATAGACTAAAAAATAACTAATTACACAGATTGTGACTAATTTGCGAGACAAATCTTTTAAGCTAATTGCTCCATGATTTGACAATGTGGTGCTATAGTAAACATTTGCTAATGACAGATTAATTAAGCTTAATAAATTGTGAGAATAGCTACTGTAGTCCCTAAAGTTTCTCTGTAGAATCAGTTTAGTCTCTAACATTTTAAATAGTCCAAAGAAATCCTTAAACTTTGTTATAAAGCCTAGAATAATTCTTGGGTCCGTAAAAATCATCATATGGATATGCCATGTCATCATTCATGCAAAATCTACGATGAATTATCCAATTTATCCTTATGTATATCATAGAATAATAAATGTAAGGGTGGATTAGACAAAACCATAGGAAAAAAAAACACTTTTGCTTTTTTTTCACCGTTTTATGTATATTTTTGCTCTTACATGTACCATATATATTTTTTTTTAGCTTTTTCCTTTTGTTTTTTATTTTTGTATGATATATGTAAGGGTAAATTGGATAAATTATATAGGTTTTGCATAGAAGGGTGACATGGCATTTCTATGTAGCGATTTTGACGGGACCAAAAACTATATCAGCCCATGTGACAAATTTAAAGAACTTGTTTGGACGGACCAAAATGACCTAGGAGCAAAACTTTAGGAACCATATTGACTATTCTCCCTGATAAATTTGTCTCACGGTTTACTGACAGATTATGTAGTTAGTTTTTTATTAGTGTCCGAACACTCGATGTCGATGTGACACATCAAAACTTTACACCCTGATCAAAGCACCCCTTAATCGGACTCAACCATACAATGAAGCCAGGATTGAGATTTTTTTTATCATCTTCAAAGACACTGCTTTCCTCACTCACAGGTGAATTCATGATTCACTTAGCCCACGTGTCAAAGGAGAAAAGCCTGATCCTCTCCCCACTAGTAGCTGCCACCTCACATTTCTGGGAGCATTGTAGCTTGGCTGGTGAACATGCTTGTCCTCCCACCCCAAAACAGATGGTTTATGGGAGACTTAGCTCCAATTTCCCAACTAAGTACACCATAACCCTTTAGTCAAAACCTATGTTACATAAATGCCAACTAAGTACACCATAACCCTTTAGTCAAAACCTATGTTACATAAATGCAGCCAAAGCAATTAGTCGATGAAGAAGAACACATATCAGCTGTGCGTTCGCAAGATCTCACAATGTTAACCCAACTGGTACACAAGACAGCCACACTTAAGAAGTTAATCTGTTATGAATTGACAGGGAATAGTCCACCAATATATACGTAGGAGTACGCAAGGCTACCCACAGAGAAAAAAAAAAACATATTCAAGACTACATTACATAATGGGGGAAACTAATAGTATAAAAATTAAGGGATGTATAACATCTGATTTGCAACAACTATATCTTTTTGTGGTTTTGAACATTCCCAAGTTGAGTATATATATACTGCCGCTATGTTAAAACTCTGTAGGCGTCAGAAAGAGAGGCAGCAACAAGTGCAATTGAACATTAAAAATTTAAGATGTATATGACTCGGTTTATTGACAGGAATCTCCTAGAAACAACAAAAATAAACCTTGCGCCCGTTTGATAATCCTATCAGTCTTAATCCCGTATAACGTAAATACAAAGCAACAAGAAGTTGCAAATTCTCCCACATCCATACAAGACTGACAGCCTGACAGAAACTACAATTACGACACCTCAGTGAAATATTGATAGAAGTGACTCTTCTCCGATTATTAATGTGACAATGTGCTCTTTTGCATATATTCTCATAAATAAAAGAATGCAAGAGTGGACGTGCAAATATCATTTTTGAGGTACTCATTTGAAAAAAAAATGAAAAGAATTTACTTGATTGTTAAATGCATATCAACACAAGAACTACCAAGTGAATAACTGTACCAACCACACTTTAAAAGTAAGTACTCAATATACTGGCGGTTTACCTTATCAACAAAGAAATTTTGTTTCTATTTCGAGCATGAACAATTTTGAATTATTACTGGACAAGAAAAAAGTTTCATGCCAAATTATTTTCCTGAAAGTTTGTCAGTTGTAATCCAAACTAGAATTATTCATCTAGAACTAACTTGAGGAATGAATTACTTAATTTTCTGTGGGGATCATGTGCTGCTTCAATTTCACTCACAGTAGCTGCAATGGTAGACAAATATTTAGGAACTTCCTGAAAATCCATAAGTACGTTTGTAGTTTTATACCAGGTTACATCATAGAACTAGTTACTATTCTGACAAGCTCTTTCAGATCTGCATTAGCCCAAGCAAAAGAGAGTGCTAGCCATTTGGCCCAGTTGTAGAACAGAAGATTATGGTGGTTCAAGTTATGGGTTCCAAGGGTCTATAATAAACATATAACATGATAATGCAGTGACTTCTCCTATCTATGCTACTAATTTTAAACATGAGCAAGTAGCATATGTAAAAAGCTACTTCCTTTGTTTCACATTATAAGATGTTTTGGGTTTCGAACAGATTCATGCATGGATCCATGATTGTGCTTCATATATGTGTCCAAATTCATATGTATGTTAGTGAATATAGATGAAAGATGTAGAGGTCAAAACATCTTATAATGTGGAACGGGGGTAGTATGAACTATGCACTAACTTTTACAGTATCATCATAACATATGCATAAGCAAAATAATAGTTTTAAGTTCCTGTGGACAGACAGCTTTTACATGTCGAAAAATATCATTTGCAGTACATTAAAAAAAATGGTAAATGGTAAATCCTCAGGTGCCAGGAACACAGTAACTGACATACCTTGTAGATATATAAGAATAAGAAAATTCTAATAAACAATCATTAAGGAGCCAATCCCATGATTTGCAATCGACAAAACGAATTTCCCTTACATGCCACTGTCAAGTCAACTATCCCTACCATGACATGCCAGCAAGTGCCTTTTGTTAGGTGAAACTTTGATATTTAAATGTTAGGGTTGCAAATTTTTAAAATTCGCATGTTACCAAATGCTGAAAACTTAGTTTTTTTGGATATAAAATTTGGAGTTTTGATCTGATTTTATTCCACAAAATAAAAAAAAAGTGTGGCTGGTACTATCAACAATCCTTCCTACTTCCTCCGTGCCAAAATGTAAGCATTTTTAAGGTCGGCACGGGTATTAAGAAAGTAAGTGGGCATGATTGGAGGAATTGTGTGATTGGTTGATAAGAGAAAGTAGATGAAAGAGAATGGTTGTGATTGGTTGAGAGGAGGTAGGTGAAGAAATAGTTTTATTTTGGGACAATGTACTGTGCTAGAAATAGCTACATTTTGGAACGGAAGTAGTACATCTTTAAGTCCCGAACTTAGAATGTTGAGCAGGGACAAATTGATCGATTTTTCCCACCTAACCAGACTGTAAATGGAGGCACATGAAAGCAATGGCATGGTAGGCATGAAGTTGGCTTGCCCATGGCAAAGTGAAGTGTGCTCTGTTGATGGCAAATCGTGGAATTGGCTCTTCACTGATGTCGTGTCAAGTAATCATACCATGCCACAGGACTCTTCGATTTATTAAATTTAACCCTCAAATTAAATGGATACTCCTTTGAGTTCTGATGCAAACGAGATTAATGTAACATAGAATTTTTATCAGAGAAATAATGAAATCTCAATATTCTGAGCACTTGAATCTACTTGAACTAGGAAAGGAATTTGAGGATCACATGGAGACATATTCTTGGTGCCAGGGCGTACGGACAATGTGACTTGATTATTCTTCCCAACGTGCCATGGAGTAAGGACACTTTTTCTTGACTGTTCTTCACAATCAATTCAAATCCCTGCGTTTGCCCCTGGCTGCTTTCAGTTCTAGCTTATAATGGTCTGTTTTTCAGTTTTTTAGCTTAAATTGTTGCTTTCTAGAGTCCTCTCCAGCACCAGAACTATTAAAACATTAAACTGGAGTATTTATTTAAAAACAAGAAAAAAGTGAACAATCATATGGATTGGAAAAATTCCTGAGTCCAGTTCAAAGCTGAAGAATATAAAGCTACAGAGAACAATGGGTGAGGTTCAACATACAAAGTCACTTTAATCTGATAGCAGTAATAATAAAAAGAGTGCAAAAACAATAATTTATCTGGTAAGCAGGACTAGTAATTTAAATTCTAGCAGTCATAGGGATAAAAATATATTTATCTGATTATCTCCAAATGACCGATGTGGCACATAAATTCCAGCATACAATCAATAGCAACTTGAATAACTTTCCATTCAAATTATCAAGTTAACCATCTACTAGATACTCTCTTAAAATAGAATTCTACTATTGAAACAAAACTAACCATTAACTGAGAATAGAACAGCGAAACAAAGGTCTGACCTATGGCAAGGCATCACCGGATTTCTTCTGATCATCACCTTCATTCTCTTCTGTAATATCATTGGTGTCACTATGGGACTCAACAACCTGCGCCTCCTCAACATTAACAGTTGAATCATCATTTTCACCTTCCTTCTTGCGACCAAGCACTGCCTCAATAGCTGCTCGACTGGCCCTGGCAGCAGCTTCCTCCTTGGCCTTTGCCTCGGCCTTCTTCCTCTCCTCTTCTTCTTTAGCTAAAGCCTCTGCTCTAGCCTTCTCTTCAGCTGCACGTGCAGCCGCCTCTGCTTTTTCCCTCTCAACATCCTCATACAACTTCGTCATATCCCCATCTCTCCCATCTTTTTGTAGTGCCCCTTCCAAAAGCGCCTTCAATTCATCGCTAAACACAACACTCTCATCCAAAAGAATACCCTTGGCCATCTTAATTGCATCATCCAACCTCGCAGCATCAATATACGCCCTCAACAACAGCTCATAGCTACCGATATTTGGCTTGACTACCTTTTCTGGCATCTTATCAAAAAACCCCTGTGCCTCATCAAGCCTATCAACCTTCACCAAGCCACCAATAACTTTGTTAAATGCATTGCCATTAGGTCTCAAGCCAGCATCGAACATCTTATTGAAGTAAGAAACAGAGTCATCCACCCTATCCACCTTAAAGCAGGACTCAATTAGCAAGACATAAGTGTATTCATCAGGGTTAACACCACGCTCACCCATCTCCTTGTACAATTGTTCCGCCTCACCAACAAGTTCATTCTTCCCAAGCCAGTCAATCAGATTATTATAGGAGAGTGCATCCGGAGCACACCTCTTCTCACCCATCTTACCAAACACCTCAATCGCATCCTGGAACCTTTCAGCCCGGCAATATGCATCCACCATGACATTAAAGCTCCCCAGGTTCACAGCAATCCTCCTTGGTGGATCATGCTCCTCGCACATCCTATCAAACAGCTGGAGCGCATCGTCCAACTTCCCATTCCTCCCAAGGGCATCGAGCACCATGTTGTAACTCACAGCCCCAAACCTGACCTTCGAACCCTCCCCAAGCACCTCCGCGTAGCAATCCATGGCCTCTTTCTCCATACCCTTCAAGAAGTACCCCTTCATTAAGTTCCCGTAAACCATCCCATTAAGAATCTGCCCACCGCCGAGCTTCTCCACAAGCTCCTCGTACAACGAGACCACCGTGTCGCCATCGCCGGCATTGGCAAAGCCACCCATGACAAGCGCGTATACCTGGGGATCAGGGGCAACGAGGCCACGCTCGAGCATCCCATCCTTGAGCTCGATGGCCTGTTCAAGCTTCCCATTCTCGGCGAGGGAGTGGGCGAGGATGCGGTAGGTGGTGGGCGAAGGGAGGACGGGGGAGTCGTCCTTGAGGAGGAGGCGGAAGTGCTCGAGCGCGGTGTCGGGGCGGCGGCAGTCGCAGTAGGCCTGGAGGAGGAGGTTGTAGGTGGCGACGGTGGGCGCGACGGAGGCCTGCGTGACGAAGCGGTGGAGCGAGAGGAGGTCGGCGTAGCGCGCCTGGCGGAGCAGCGCGGCGAGGACGGCGTTGCAGGTGAACACCGTGGGCCTGCAGTTGGAGTAGATGGAGTGGCGGGTGAGCAGCGCGGCCTCGTCGAGGTCGTCCTCGCGGACGAGCGCGAGGATGCGGCGGTGGAGGTCGAGGCGCTTGCCGGAGAGTGCGGAGGCCGGCTCGGGGAGCTTGGGCGCGTTGGGGTTGGACGCCGGGCGCGGCGCCCCCGGGGCGCGCTGCGGCGCCGGACCGCCGCGTGCGCTGGGCGGCTCCACGCGGAGGCGGCGCTTGCGGCGGCGGCGCTCGGCGGCGGCGTCGGTCGGGGTGGCCTGGTCGGCGTCGGCCGGGGTGGGGGTCGGGGTGGGGGTTGCGGTGGCGAGGCAGAGGAGGCGGAGGTGGGGGCGGAGAGGGAGAGGGAGAGGGAGGAGGCGGGAGAGGAGCGGCTTGGAGAGCGCCATGGCGGCGACGGCGACGGATCACGGCGAGGCGATTGGGGAGAGAGGGGAGGGTTTAGCTAGGGATTTGGGGGATATTTTCCGCTGCGGGGAAATGGCGAAATGCGGGCTGGCTAGTGACTAGTTGGGCTTTGGGCTTCTTTCTGTTGAGGCCTATTATAACGCGGGCTCGGGGTGTTGGTCAGCTTGGATTTTTCCGGACGAAAAAGTATACTTTGACTCCCTTAACTATCACCCAAGTATGATTTATAACCTCCAACCACAAAATCGGGTATATCGACTCCTTCAACTATCAAAACCAGCGCAAACAATGTCCCTCGCTGTTTTTGGAGGTGGTTTTGACTGACGTGGCACCCACGTGGCAGTCTTCACCTAGTCTTTTCCTACGTGGTGCTTACGTGACATTAGAATAAAAACAAAAATAAAAAAAATATGTGGGACCCATATGTCATTTACACAAAAAAGTGGGACCTACTAACCATGTGGGACCCACATGTCATCCTCTCTCTCTCCCTTATCTCTCTCTCACTCAGGAGCGGCGACGGTGGCAGTGGCCGAGGGGACGAGGCGGAGGGGAGCGGTGGCAGCGGGGAGCAGCAGCGGCGGCGGTGCCGGTGGCGGTAGGGACGGCGGCTGGCTAGCGTGGCAGCGGGGGCGGCACGAAGGAGCGGCGGCGGCGGTCGGGACGCGGCGGTGGGGAGCGGCGGCGATGGGGAGCTGCGGCGGTGGGGACGAGGAGAAGGGAATGGAGCAGCGGCGGTGGCGGTGGCGCAAGCATGAGCACGAGCACGAGCACGGCGGTGGACCGGTGGTGGTGCAAGCACGAGCTCCTCCTCGTAGGACGCCATGCTCCTCCTTCTCCGCTCTCCTCCGCCGCATCCTCCCTGCAAACCACCTCTTCCACCTTCTTCTTCTCCGACCGCCGCCGCCACCGCCGCTCCACACCGCCTCATCCCCACCGCCACAGCCACCGCCGCTCCCCACCACCACAGCCGCCGCCGCTTCCCACCGCCGCTCCCCGACCTCCGCCTCGACCCCACCACAATCGCCACCGTTCGCCACCGCCACCGCCACCACCACTCCCCTCCGCCTCGTCCCTACCGCCACAGCCGCTGGCTCGCTGCCGCTCCCGAGAACTATAAGGGAGAGAGAGAGAGATAAGGGAGAGAAAGGGGGAGGAAGAAGGGAAGGAGAGGGAGGATGTCATGTGGGTCCCACAATACTTTTTTTGTGTCTGAATGACGTATGGGTTCCACATATTTTTTATGTTTGTTTTTATTCTAGTGCCACGTAAGCGCCACGTAGGATAAAGATTCGGTCAAAACCGCCACGTAAGCGCCACGTCAGCCAAAGCCACCTCCAAAACCACCGAGGGACATTGTTTGCACCGGTTTTGATAAATGGAGGAGTCGATATACCCAGTTTTGTGGTTGGAGGACATGAATTATACTTGAGCGATAGTTGAGGGAGTCAAAGTATACTTTTTCCTTTTTGGGATGCAGAAATGGGGAAAAAGGGAGAAAGTAAAGGTTTATTTACAAACTTGTTTATAAGAAAAATTATCATACCAAAACTTTCATATGAAAAACTATGCAATGGAAACGCACATGCACCAAATAGCAATAATGAAGAAAATGTCCATTCCAATATTTTACACCCTATACTTTGATCCCCTTGGTATGGCTTAACACAAAAACTTCTCTCTTGATCTTGCTTGCTTAGAGGATCCTTCCAGTGTGGGCTAGAGTAAAAAAAAATTGTCTTTCGATAAGTCCCTCCGGTTGCATGGGTTCATGGGTCGTTTCTACCAGACTTGTTAGGAAATTTTCAAGGAGGATGTGGTGCTTGCACTCTGTGCAATTCAGTAGGATCATGTTGTGGGGATTATGGATACTCCATACCCACACGGCATGTATAGTCCGACTGGGTATGGGGTACATGTATAGATGGAATATCTTTAAAAAAACTCGGATTAAATTCCAAACTTGTACGTCAAGGAAATACCCGGGATCTTAATCGGTTATGATTATATCATATCTGTAACTACCTATTCCGTTAGGGATATTGGCTGTACTTTTTAATACGGACCCCTTCCCCTATATAAGGAGGGGTCCGGGTGCCTCTTGGGGCACGATTTTTCACCCAGATCATATGATGAATAATACACTCAGCAGATCAATCCACGGACAGGATTAGGGTATTACTTCTTGATTAAGAAGGCCTGAACCTATATAAAATTCCTTGTCTCTAAACCCATCCACTTTTCTAGCTTGATAGCCACCCCCTTTTAGTATTGCCGAAATCTTGTTTCGACAGTTGGCGCGCCAGGTAGGGGTAGCGTCAAGTTCTTCGCCGACTAGTGCGATGGGTTTCGTTTCCGGCATCGTCGACTTCGTCTTCCCTCCCGGGCAGGCGTTCCGGTTTGGCAGCCTCGACTTCATCACCAACGACTTCGGCAAGATTTCTCTCCTCGACTCGGATTCGAACCAGTCGGAGAGAGGCCAGATCTCCGCCCCGTTCGGTATCCCGAACTCGGCCGAGATCTACCCCAAGATCATCTCCACCAAGTTGGCGTCAAACCACTCGGATGAGATCCAATCTACTCCAACACGACCTGATCAAGACGATGGAGCCTATCTGCCAATCCTGATGAGACTCCCCAATGATTTGGCTGCTGTCTTCACCACAAAGGCATCTTTTCCCCGTAGGCCTAGGCGGGATCCGGCTTCGGCCCCGGTCCAGCCTAGCTCCAGGGAAGTCAGCGTCATACTCCAGCCTCTCGGCACGGTTTCGACGGAACAACTGGACGGCTACCTCAGCTCTCCAGGCGTCGACTCACAACCAACGGAGATCGTGGAGTACGACGACTTCGGCTATCGCAATGACTACCGCAACCTCGACGACTTCGACGAAGGCTTTGAAGACAACTACACACCCCTCTACTTCGGCGTTTTCATGGCTGGTTAACTCCGCAAGCGTCCGCACGCCGACTGGCAGCCGAGTTCCCCCTCTTCGATCTCAAGACAATCACCAACCAAGCCTCAGCGTCGTCGGCGCGGGATCCAGTCGCAGGAGCAGGGGTCGCGACGAGCAATCTGTCCACTCGCCCCTCGAACGACACAGGGAGCATCGAGTTGAACGACCTCACTTCCCACACCGCAGGCGCCCCGTCGATCTTCGCGATACTATCAACCAGCGCCGCGCGGCAAGAGGCTACGCTCCCTACCATTCACCAGATCGCTACGACGACGATGTGGATGGAGTTGCTGCCTTCACAAGCAACCTGCGTCGAGTGGATTGGCCAGCCGGCTTCAAGCCGACTGGAATCGAGAAGTATGACGGCACCACTAACCCGGAGTCTTGGCTCACCGTCTACGGTCTCGCAATTCGCGCAGCAGGAGGAGACAGCAAAGCCATGGCAAACTACCTGCCTGTGGCCCTAGCGGATTCTGCCTGGTCCTAGCTTCACGGGTTACCCCGTGGCACGATCGGATCTTGGGCGGAACTCCGTGATCACTTCATCGCCAACTTCCAGGGTACCTTTGAACGCCCTGGTACACAGTTTGATCTCTACAACGTTATTCAGAAGTCTGGAGAATCCCTTCGAGATTACATCCGACGCTTTTCCGAGCAACGTAACAAGATCTCTGACATCACCGACGACGTCATCATCGCCGCCTTCACCAAGGGCATTCGCCACGATGACCTAGTCGGCAAGTTCGGGCGCAAGCCTCCCAGGACGGTCAAGCAGATGTTCGAAAAAGCCATTACCGCGTCCAAGCAGTCGGACACCACTTGGAAGCCGAAGAAAGATATGCCGACTACAGGGGGGAGTGGAAGTACCAATCACAAGGATCGCAAGAGTAAGCTCGAGGAACTTGTGGCAACTACTACACCATCCTCCCGACAATGTTTACGCGTCAACACTTCTGACAAGATCATGAACTCCCAATGTCCGCATCATCCAAACTCCAATCACGCGGCCAGAGATTGCTTTATCTACAAATAGTTCGCAGAACAATACGCCAAGAACGCACGCAAGAACTCTGATGGAGATCAAAGCACGTCAAAGAAGAAAGATGATGAAGACGAAGCCCCGACTAGTTTTCAAGACCATCGCAAGGAACTCAATCACATCTTTGGCGGACCCCTGGCTTATGAATCCAAGAGAAAGCAAAAGCTAACCGAACGGGAGATCAACGCTGTTCAGCCCAGCACACCCCAATATCTTCGGTGGTCAGAGACAACAATTATGTTTGACCGCTCGGATCATCCCGACCGAGTGGTCCACCCGGGGCGGTACCCCCTGGTACTAGACCCAGTGGTTCGCAACGTAAAGCTTCGCAGATCCCTCATCGATGGTGGCAGGGCACTCAACATCCTTTTCGCCAAGACTCTGGACGACATGCAGATCCCTCGCATGGAATTAAAGCCGAGTCATCCCAGGGCTGTCTGCTACACCACTCGGCCAGATCACTCTTCCGGTTACTTTCGGCACTCGGGAGAATTTCCGCACAGATTTCGAGGTCACTGATTTCGAAACAGCATATTATGCCATACTCGGACGCCCGGCGTTAGCCAAGTTCATGGTTGTCCCATACTATACCTACATGATGATGAAGATGCCTGATCCTAGAGGAGTTATATCCCTGCGGAGCGACATCAAGCAAGCCGTCACGTGTGACAAGGAAAGTTGCGAGATGGCCCAGACCCGCGAGATCACGCTCACCCGAGAAGTAAATCCAACTGGCTGCGTCCACAACATGCGAAGGAGAAGTGCCTGCGACCAAGATGCCAAAGAGTGGAGAAAGCAACGCCAAGACCAAGAAGATTCCTCTAGATCCCTCTGATCCTACCAAGACTGCTGTAAATGGCGCCGAGTTAGATTGTAAATAGGAAAGCGTGCTCATCACCTTTCTTCAAAATAATAAAGATATCTTTGCGTGGAAACCATCTGATATGCCTAGTATTCCTAGAGAGGTGATTGAGCACTCTTTACATCTTAAGGAAGACGCTAAGCCAATCAAGCAACGACTCCGCCGTTTCGCACAGGATAAGAAGGATGCGATCAAGGAGAAATTGACCAAGCTGTTAGCAGCAGGCTTCATCAAGGAAGTCCTTCATCCTGACTGGCTGGCCAACCCAGTCCTAGTTCGGAAGAAGACGGGGCAATGGCGCATGTGTGTTGATTACACCGACCTCAACAAGTCTTGCCCCAAAGATCCCTTTGGGTTACCTCGCATTGACCAGATAGTTGACTCAACGGCCGGCTGCTCAGTTTTTTGGATTGCTACTTAGGATATCATTAGATCCGACTAAAGGAATCCGACTGCTTAAAGACTTCATTCATCACACCCTAAGGGGCCTACTGCTACATCACCATGCCTTTTGGATTAAAGAACGCAGGAGCAACTTATCAACGCATGATCCAGAAATGTTTTTCAACTCAGATCGGCTGCAACGTTGAAGCTTATGTGGATGACGTAGTCATCAAGACCAAGCAGAAGGATGATTTGATTATGGATCTAGAAGAGACCTTTGCGAGCATCCACGCTTTCAGGATGAAATTAAACCCTGAAAAGTGCATCTTCGGAGTACCGTCAGGGAAGCTGCTTGGATTTATGGTGTCCCATAGAGGCATACAAGCCAACCCGGAGAAAATTAATGCCATCCTCAACATGAAACCGCCGAGCTCCCAGAAAGATGTTCAAAAATTAACTGGCTGCATGGTGGCGCTCAGCCGGTTCGTCTCACGACTCGGCGAGCGGGGGATGCCTTTTTTCAAGCTGTTAAAGAAAACCAACAATTTCTAGTGGGGACCCGAAGCACAAAAAGCCTTTGAAGACTTCAAAAATCTTCTCACTACTCCACCAGTCTTAGCTTCACCGCATCCGCAAGAGCCGCTGTTGCTATACGTGTCGGCAACTTCCCAGGTTGTAAGCACAGTCCTGGTTGTTGAGCGTGAGGAAGAAGGCCATGTTCAAAAAGTCCAATGTCCAATCTATTTCGTCAGCGAGGTTTTAGCTGACTCCAAGACAAGATATTCTCAGGTTCAAAAATTGTTATATGGTATTTTGATTACCGTTAGGAAATTATCTCTCTACTTCCAAGGTCACTCGGTCACGGTGGTTACCTCTTTTCCACTTGGGGATATACTTCACAACCGCGAAGCAAACAGGCGGATCGCAAAGTGGGCCCTAGAGTTGATGTCCTTGGATTTATCTTTCAAGCCGCGTACTTCGATCAAGTCCTAAGCTCTAGCGGATTTTGTCGCCGAGTGGACCGAGTGCCAGGAAGACACGCCTGTAAAAAAGATGGAGTATTGGACTATGCACTTTGACGGGTCAAAGAGGCTTTCAGGCACCGGAGCAGGAGTCGTTCAAAACGAGAAGCAGCTCCGTCCGACGTGTTTGTTGAACATCTCTACGAGCCGACCGTACCAAGGAAAGAAACAATCAAGGTCACGGACACTCAAGACGTAAGCATGATTGAAGCCGACTGGAGAGAGCCCCTCATAAGATTTTTGACAAAACAAGAACTCCCTCAAGATAAAGATGAAGCCGAGCAGGTCTTCAGGCGCAGCAGACTTTATGTCATGCATGAGACCGAGCTGTACAAGAAAAGTCTGTCAGGAATCCTGCAACGCTGTGTGTCTTTGGAGGAAGACAATTGCTAAAGAATATACATTCAGGCATCTGTGGCAATCATGCCGCCGCACGAACTATCGTTGGCAAGGCTTACCGGCAAGGCTTTTTCTGGCCCACAGCCGTGTCCGACGCTGACAAAATTGTGCGAACATGTGAGGGTTGTCAATTTTTTGCCCGACAAACTCATCTATCGGCTCAGGAGTTGCAAACCATCCCGTTGTCTTGGCCGTTCGCGGTTTGGGGGCTCGACATGGTCGGCCTGTTTAAAAAGGCAGTCGGTGGTTATACTCATCTCTTTGTAGCTGTCGACAAGTTTTCCAAGTGGATTGAAGCCAAACCGGTCATCACAATCACGGCAGACAAGGCTAGAGATTTCTTCATCAACATTGTGCATCGGTTTGGGGTACCCAACAGGATCATTACTGATAACGGCACTCAATTCACGGGCGGAGTATTTAAAGATCTTTGTGAGGACTTTGGCATCAAGATTTGTTATGCCTCCGTAGCGCACCCCATGAGCAATGGACAAGTCGAACGTGCCAATGGTATGGTACTTCAAGGAATAAAAGCGCAAGTTTTCGACCGATTGCATCCCTATGCTGGCAAGTGGGTAGAACCGTTGCCATCTGTCCTTTGGTCTCTGCGCACCACACCCAGTCGGGTTACGGGCCAGTCGTCATTTTTTCTAGTCTATGGAGCAGAAGCAATGTTCCTAAGCGAGTTGGAATTTGAGTCGTTGCAATTTTGTAACTTCAGCAAGGAACGCTACGGAGAAAACCTAGTAGATGATCTCAACCGACTGGATGAAACCCAAGAAGCAGCCTTAATTCAGTCGGCTCGGTATTTACAAGGGATGCGCCGTTATCACAATCGCAATGTTCGATCACGAGCTTTCTTAGTTGGCGACCTGGTTCTGAGGAAAATTCAAACTACACGGGATCGGCACAAATTATCTCCCTTGTGGGAAGGACCGTTCATAATTTCTGAAGTTACTCGGCCAGGTTCTTACCGACTCAAGCGTGAAGACGGTACTCATATCAACAACTCTTGGAATATTGAACATCTTCGTCGTTTTTATGCTTAGGCATTATTTTTGTATCTTCCTCTTTGACTGCTAACATCAAGTTTTTCCTTGAGTTATCAGTCGGAGGCTACTATAATAATAATGGAGTGTGTTTTTTATCAATTCAATTTTCTTACTTGATTTATCATTGTCTTGTTTGATTTTTTGGCTTAGTCAATGAGGACTGAAAGTTTTTTAACAACTTTTGCGGGTTCTAGGCTCAATAAGGTTTGGCAAAAACTTTTAAGAAATCAGGAGCTGAGTTTAAATCATCATGCACAGCATAAATACATCAGTATTGTACAAATTGTGCCTCCATCATCATCATCATTATCATCAAAATACAACATCAATCAGTTACAGTTTTTTCATCATCAGAACTATCAGACCCAGCTGGCGTGAGGTCGTTTTCCTGAAACCTCTCAACTACATCAGTGGCTATCTTGTCAGCAGCATTTTGCGCATCATTGATGAGGTCAAGGGTGGCTTCTTCGCTTGCCCCGTCTGCAAAGCCATCAACAGCATCAATGTTTGTCACGCCCGGAATTTCTATCCAAAATTCCAAACGCTTACATGTGTGTTAAATCCTCGTCCAGGAATCAGCCGAGGCACACAATAACAAATTGATAATAGAGTACTAATAAACAACTAATTAATATTCGCGATATAACAAATTATTACAGAGGTAGATAGTTCCTCTCAGAGAATAAAATTCTACGCAGCGGGAAAAGAAAATAGAACAAACTACGGAACAGCTATGGCGACTCCACTCCACAGGCAACTTAACCCGGACCAAGCCTAGTCCTCCAGATCATCACCTTCACTGAAGTACTCCTCCTCTGATGAATGAATATTGCAAGAATGAGCATATGACATACTCAACAAGCCACACAGCAAATATGCAAGTGCACAGGATAACAAAGGATGGCATAATGTAGCTCATTTGCATAAACAGCATTTGGTAAATATTTAAGAGAATGGTAAAACGGTTGATTAATTGATCAGTATTAAATAAACACCATACAACACACCTGTGTTGCATAGGCCCAACCTCATCTGAACAACCAACCCCGGTTGTACAAATCAAACCTCCAAACCAGGAATATACCATTCCAAACCAGGAGTCAATTTAATTATCACCTTTTATCACCAATAATGAGTAGTGTGAGACTAATCACGAAAAACATTGTTGGACCCACCCATAACCGCGGGCACGGCTATTCGAATAGTTTTACTCTGATCAGAGGTGTACCACTGTACCCACAAGACACAATCCCACAACATGTCACCATGCGCCTCAGCACCACCACGGTACCTCGGAAAGGAACTGTGACAATACCCTTCGCACAACACAACTCACCACAGTGCACCGTTCCTGGATCATAATCTCCCCCTCAAAATCAGAGGCAATAGACTCCCCAACGACCCCCACGGACTTCTCGCCGCTTCCTAGTCTGGCACACCATAATGAATCATGCTATACAAAAGATAAAGCCGTTGCCCACGCTGGCTTGTGGTTGGCACGGTAAATGTTTCACAACAGTAGCTCGTGAACCGGTCCTTAATTGCCATGAGCACGACCTTCAAAACCACATGCTCACAACCCACCTTAACCAAGTTTTAATTATCAATTAATTATCATAACACGATTAACCATCGTGAGCTACCATTGAATACATAAATAATAATGTAGTATATATGATTCACCCCATTAATGAGCTTATCTTTCTAAGCATGGCTAAGCAATTATATATATAGCATTTAGCTGAACCAATCCAATATATAAGGTTCAAGCTAATTAAATTATAACCCATAGGAAAATAAGATTATCTTCGGCCATTAATTAATTGGGAAAGACTCACCACCCGATGACATTCGAAAATAATGCATAAGTTGAAATAAAACATTAGCTTTAAACGGGTTCAACATGCTCAAAGGGTTGATTGGGATCTGTGTGACTTGCCTTGAGCTTCTGCAAACGCTTCCGAACCTTCTTCAACGAAAACACTCTCCTCAGGAACGTCGGAAACTAAAGCAAATAGACAAAATCAACAAAACAGTACAAAAACAAGCATAAACAGTACATGTGGATATTTTTAACATGTATATCTCAATTTTAGAAAAATTTAGCAACTTGAACCACCTGAAACGGATCTACGGTTATTTAGTTATGATTTTCCGAAGATTTAATCTATTAGAAAAACAGAAAAAAGAAAAACCGATGATGACGTCATGATGACATCATCAATGGCCGGCCCGGGTTGGCGACCTCGCCAGAGATTGGATGGTCGGCTGCGACTTTGGAGGACATGCACACGTAGAGGATGACGAGACGAACCCAACGGTACTCACCACAACGTCTACCGATGACCGACGACGGCCGGCGACGAGAGGGTGGCGGCGGCGGCTCGGGATGACCGGCGACGGCGAGCTACGGCGGCCGGCGGCGAAGGGGGAGGTGCGGCCGGGCTTCCCCACACCTTGGCGCACCTAGAGGTGGCGGCGGCAAGCGGCGGCGACGGCGGAGGCGGCGACGCGGCGCGGATGGAACTCGGCCGGCGGCGGCGGCGAACTAGGCGGCGACGGCGGCGAGACTACGGGGCACGGGAAGGCTCGGGAGATGGGGCAAACGAAAGAGGACGACTAGGGGAGTCCTATTTATAGCCTTGGATCGAAGAGGTCGGACTCCTCCCGCAAGAAATCGGCCCGGGAAATCAAAACTCGGTTTTGGAGATAAACTCGAAAACGAGTTCGATTCGGATAAAATACTCAACGATTTGCTCCGATATTTGGGGGTAAAGATAGAGGAGAATGAGAGGATCAAAACCCCTCAAACAATCGGAAGAAACGGGGCCGAATTGGAGACGGATTTGAAGGGAGAAGGGGGCGGCTCAGCGCGCCCGGCTAGGCTCGGCCGGCGGCTGGAGGTAGGGGATGACCCCGACATGTGGGCCCCACATGTCGGCGGCTAGAGGAGGAGGGCGGGGCGGCGTCGGCTGGGCCGGCTTGGGCCGCGCGGAGAGAGAGAATGTTGGGCCGAATTCGGCCCAACGGCTTAGGGGAGGGTTTTTAAAACTTTTCCAATTAAAAATAATTCGTGAAATGTTGTTTCATTTATTAAAAATACTTCCCTTGCTCAAATAATTCCCAGAAAAATCTAGAAAATAGAGGAACAAGCCAAGTATTTAATAAAATTTTATCTAGCTCAATTTTATGTTGAAATTTTTCCTAGATTATTAGAGTTTAACTTGTAGGCTTTTAAAATAATTTCTAAAAATGATTTAAAATATGGATTATTAATTTAGGCGATTTTTAGGGCGTGACAAATGTCAGTCTTCGGGTACAAGGACTTGGTCATTGCCAATGCCAGGCTTGCTCCCATGCATCCAGCTTCTTTGATATTCTTAAAATAGGTGTCCGGAGCAGTTCTCAGTTTGTCGAAGATTTCGATAGCATCAATTGAACTCGGACCGTTGTTATTGAAAAACATGGCTTGGATGAGTGGCGTAGCGGCATTGGCGACTTCATCTCTGGCTCCTTCAAGCTTCCTGATTTTATTAACCAAGACATCGAATTAAGCCTGGGATTTGATTTTACGATCTGCACAAACGGTTCACGTTAGTGACAAAGCAGCAAGACAAGAATGGTTTTAAAGCTTCAGTTATAACTACCTTCTACGTCTTTCAGAGCCGAGTCCCTTTGTTTGGTCAGTTCACCCTTGTCTTTTTCCAGAGCCTTGATTTGATTCTCTAGCTCAGATATCTTGGCACCTTGCACTATAACGCTTTCCACTGGTTAGTCGCACATGAATAGCAGCATGAAACAAGTCAGACAAAGATGAGAGTTACCTTTTGATGAGCCGCTTAGCTCAAAGTTGGAGTCTTGAAGCTCAGCGATCCGGTCTCTCAGATCATGTTCAGTTTTCCTGGCAAGCTCGTTGGCTTCATGCAGCTAGGCTCTGGTAGCTTCTAAGGTTCCAAGGTGAGGGACCAATTTCTCAAGGGTCGCAGTCTTTGCCTCATTCCTGAGATGGATCCTCTGCGTTGCCAATACATTTGTATTTAGTAAAGTGGCCAACAGGGTAATTGAAGTTGTGTGTATAGGGAGACTTACATTTACGAGACGAGTAGCTTGGCCGAGTGTCTTTTTCAGCAGGCATACTTCCTCGTCTTCCTTTTGTTTATTTATTACAATTCCCTGTGGTCACATCTCATCATCCCACCATTTGACTAATATGGGTGGGCGAAAATCTTCAGCTGACCGTATCCGGAGGATCTCTTCTTCATCACCAACCATTGGGCCTTACATGTTTTTGGACAATGATGCAGTAATTGAAGAAAGTTTGACGGATCGAAATGGATTTGGAAGAGTTGTTTACCTGTTACGACTTCCGGTCAGGGACGAGCAGCCCCTTGCACCCTAACAGGTGAGCTGGACCTTGGGTCGGAGCTAGTATCTTTTCGGGGAGGGCTGCTTGCTTGAGCCTCCACCTCTGGGATGTCTTCGTTTGGTTCTGTACCCGACTGGTTTCCAGTCGGGGGCTCCTGATCAGCACTGACTTCAGCCTCGTCCGACTGGTTTCCAGTCAGGGGCTCGTTGCTGGTATCTACATTGCCGGTTGCCGGTTGATTATTACCCGGGCAGTCTTCGGCGGTCGGCCCAGTTTCTGCTGAAGGACCAGTCTCCGTGCCAGTCGGCGTGGGGTCTTTTCCAGAGGGGTCTATGTTAGATGGTTTTCTACAGTTTGAGACACGCTATCAGCTTTGCTTCAATAGTGAGTGACTAGCGGAACAGAGGAAATTGCTAGATGACACATACCTAGATGACTTCCTTATTTTTGGCATAGGACGACTGGATGTTTTCTTCTTCGGGTTGGCTTGTTTTGGCTGTTTCCCAGTCATCCCTTTGTTGCCAGCCTTTTCAGCATTGTCATCTTCATCGTTGCTCAGAACCAATTTCCTCTTACGAGAGTCTAACTGGCTAGTCGACTGCGAGGTGTTGGGTTGAGCGTCAGACCGGATTTTTGGCCCTCCACTAGCCTGACTAGTCGGCCGACGAGACGAGCGGCGTCGGGTAATCGGAGGATCTGATTTCATCAAAGCGAATTCCTGTGCATGGTATTCCAAGTTTTCGGTCGACCTTACAGAAGATAAAAGCATTCTTTAAGAAAAGATGAGTTGTATAATACATACCGGTGGAGGAGGGTTGAAGGCATTATATGGCACGACTGGCAATAAGTGTGAGTAGCTGACCACGATGGCATTCGAGAAGATTTTGTACATTCTCTCCTACATAATCTTGAACTCAAGAGACTCTGGGTCCTCTCGGTTGGGGTCGTGCTTGCCATCAAACTCGAAAGCTGTTTGGGATCGTTCCTTGATTGGTGCCAGCCGGCTCTTGATGAAGTGCCGAGTAATTTGTTCCCCCTGCAAACCTTGTTCTTTCAGCTTCAGCATGCGGTCCAACAGGTCGAGTGCTTGGGCAGCTTCTTCTCCCATAGGAAGTGAGTTCCAGGTATCACGGTATACTGGAGGAAGACAGGAATACCCAGGAAGCGCTGGCTCGGGGTTTTGCACATAGAACCAGTTCGCGTGCCAACCCTTGTTCGAGGTCTTGAATGGCATGGAGAAATATTTTTGGCTCAAGGTCCCCCTCAGTTGGAATCCTGCTCCCCTAACTACGCATGGTTTGCTTTTGTTTGGCTGGGGCTTGAGGAAGAAGATGCGGCGGAATAGAGCGAAATGCGGCCTAACCCCCAGGAAAGCTTCACAAGCATGGATGAAATTGGCGATGTGGACTATGGAATTGGGGTTTAGGTGGTGCAGGCTGATCCCATAGAAATCCAAAATTCCCCGGAAGAAACTCGAGGTCGGAAGAGAAAACCCGCCATAAAAGAAATAGGAAAATACCACCGCCTCGTGCGTGTCGGGGGTCGGAAATGCTTCGCCACACGCCGGACGCCACCCGATGATCTCCTTCGCCGGAAGAACGCCATGCGCCACCATCTCCTTCAAGTTTTCCTCCGCCACATCAGAGGACGCCCACTGACTTTCAAAGCTTTCTCTCTCCTCTGGCATGGAAGCGAATTGGAAGATGCGATTTGGTTTGAAAATGGCCGGGAATGGATGGGAGATCAATGCGACGGTTGCGCGAAAGATTTTTGTGGAGCTCTGGAGGATAGATTGGAGGGGATTTGCGAACCCTAGCTTTCGTCGGTGTGTTTCACACTGTAGCAGAGAGTGGGGAAAATGGCCAAGGTTTCAGCGGGGAAGACAAAACGGCACCTCGTTTCCAGCGTTTATTTTGCTAGGGTATCGGGAGTACTAATGGGCTTCGGCCTAAACAGTACTTCAGCCTAATTTTGCTATCGGCGTGGTTTAGTTGTGATCCTTAGGGACTTAGGCATTTTGCTTCGGCAACATTTGCTCACAACAGTTTAACCCAATGCTGTTAAAATCCTTTTTGATGCAGTTAGATAATTCCTTGGAATTACTACGATGCAAATAAAAAAGTGCCCAACGGAAAAGTGTTATACTAATTTTGTAAGCCTTTTTAAGCTGCAAAGGCTGCTTGGGCTTTATTGAGATGACTGGTTTTTTACAGTCATTCTCTTGGCATGTTATATGCTTATCTTGATATAGTGTGAATCATAGCTTAGGCAATTAAGACTCACCTATTGTCATGATTTATATCACATTTGATGGATCTTTTTGAGAGTTTTAACTCGGATTCTTGTCATATGTGTTTATTTATGGACCTTTAGAGTATTTTTTACTCAGACCTCTTTATATCTCCATTTTTTGGTATAATAAAGCTAAAGCAGTCGGCTGGATGTTTTATTACACATCGCGTATGCTTAGCTGTATGATACTTTGGATGATTTGGTTGTAAAACCACTCGGTTGGATGTTATTCGAGCCTTGACTATATGTTTAGTTTCCAACTAATCACATAGTCGGGGGATACACCTAATTAGGTGCATCTAGTCGATGCACCTGATTTTTTCTATTTTCAGCCCTTCACAGTCTTTGATTTTGGTGCTCGGGAGATCAGGGCAGAAGAAGTCGGAGTACTCGGATTATCGTTTTGGATTACAAGAGAAGACTATTTCGTCGACTGTAAAGATCCTAGGGGCTACTGTGGGGATTATGGATACCCCATACCCACACGGCATGTATAGTCTGACTGGGTATGGGGTACCATGTATAGATGGAATATCTTTAAAAGGACTCGGATTAAATTCCAAACTTGTACGTCAAGGAAATACCCGGGATCTTAGTCGGTTATGATTATATCATATCTGTAACTACCTATTCCGTTAGGGATATGGGCTGTACTTTGTAATACGGACCCCTTCCCCTATATAAGGAGGGGTCCGGGTGCCTCTTGGGGCACGATTTTTCACCCAGATCATACGATCAATAATACACTCGGCGGATCAATCCCCGGACAGGATTAGGGTATTACTTCTTGATTAAGAAGGCCTGAACCTGTATAAAATTCCTTGTCTCTAAACCCATCCACTTTTCTAACTTGATAGCCACCCCCTTTTAGTATTGCCGAAATCTTGTTTCGACACATGTGTTCAAGTTTAAGTTGCTTAACATGACTTTTCTCAGACTGTTAATATGGCCTATTAGTCTTATATATAGTTTTGTTAAGCTGATCACAAAGCTTATGGCAAATCGCCTAGCACCTTTGCTGCCTAGGATGATTTCGGTAAACCATATAGTGCTTTTGTTAAAAAAAATATCTTGTGTACTCATTCACAAATGGTGAAATGTCTACATAGGAAGAAAGAACCTTGTCCTCCTCAAGTTGGATATATCTAAGGCCTTTGATTTAGTAAGTTAGGCTTTCTTGCTTGGGGTTTGGAAGAAGGTTGTGCAACTTGCTTTGTCAGATGCTCTCCACTTCTTCCACAAGGGTGTTGGTCAATGGAGAGATAGGACACACTATATTTCATCAAAGAGGCCTCTGACAAGGGGACCTTTTGTCCCTCATGCTACTCATTTTGGTCATGGTCATGCTTAATTCCCTTGTGGTTCATGCCACCCTGGAAAATCTCCTACAACCTCTCGTTGTTCAGACGGCGATTGACCAAATTTATCTATGTGTTGATGATATTGTGATGTTTCTCAGACCTACAAGAGAAGATCTTTCCCTTGGCAAGCAAACTCTGGAATTCTTTTGTCATGTTTCGGGCCTCAAGACCAACATTCTAAAAGAGCTCTATCACTCCAATTCGGGAGATTATTGTGGAGGAGCTATCTTGTGGGATAAAGGATTTTCCTTGTTCTTATCTCGGGCTCCCTCCCTTGGTGTACAAACTTACCAAGGTCGATCTTCTCCCTCTGGTGGACAATGTCGCTGATGGTCTACCGGGTTGAAAAGCCTCTCTTATGAACCGAGCGGGTCATCTCATCATGGTCTGGGTGGTTTTAACCACTATCTCTATTTATTCAATGATGGCTATGGATCTTCCCAAATGGGTAATTAAAACCCTTGAAAAAAAAGAAGTGGTTTTCTTTGGAAGGGACATTAGAATGCCAATGGTGGCGATTGCCTTATTTCCTGGGAATGGGTTTGTCATCCAACTTCAATATGATGGTCTTGGTATACATAATCTGAAATAGCTAGGATGGACATTATGCATCCGATGGCTCTAGTTAAAAAATGACACCTCTTGACCTTGGGCAGCATTACCTATTCAAGTGCCACGTAATGTGCACTTATTGTTTAGTGTTGCAGTGGAATCTGTAATTGGTAATGGGGAGAGCACTAAATTCTGGATAGATTGGTGGGTGCAAGGAAGAACAAATGTTGAGCTAGCTCCCACCTTATTTAATTTGATCCCTCCAAGAATTAGGAGACAACGCACTGTAACACAAGCCGTGGTTGATAGGAGATGGGTGTCATATATCCATGGAGGACTCACCAAAACAGGTCCTTTTGTGAATACTTGCATATTTGGGATTCGGTTGATGACTAGCTCTTTCAACCTGGTGTGCCCGATCAAAATGGAAGTTTACAAGTTCAGCCTCCTACACTAGTAAGTCGGCGTATGAGGCTTACTTTGTTGGATCATCAAGTTTTCACCTTGGAGACATATTTGGAAGAATTGTGCCCCCTTATGTTGCAAGTTCTTCACTTGGCTAGCAATTAACAATCGGTACTCTTCCTACCACAGTGAAACAATTCAACATATATTTAGTTCCTTGTGTCTTCTCTCGGTAGATTTCGACGTGGATTTTCTTTAAGTTAGGAATGTTCTCAGTCGCGCCTCAATCTTCGGCAACCCGCCTAGCAAACTGGTGGCACAAAGTATTAAGAGAGCACCTAGAGTTTGGCGGAATGGGATGAACTCCTTAATAATCCTAGTGGCTTGGATATTTGGAAGCACCACAATGACTGTGTTTTTAATGGCGGCATCCTTAGGTCATGTTCTATAGCAAATGAGAGTAGTTATGGTGTTTAGCTGGAGTGCATGCTTTGCTGATAGCATGATGTGTTTTAGTTGAGGTTTGGTGGTGTTGTGTGATGTGTTTTGGAGATGATCCTTTCGATATCTCCCGTGTATTTGTTCCTCTTCTTCTTAATGAAATGAGGAAGTATAGTCCTCATGCAAGGAAAAAAAAGATAACACTAAAATAAAAGATCAATAATATTCAATCCTAGAGGACTTAAAAAACAATGGACCCCCATGGATATGTGAAACTTAATATTGATGTAGCTTTTCATGTGGACGAATAATCAAGCATAGCCGCTATTTTACTATGTGATGAAGCATACCAATTTCTTAGTAGCCATGTGTCCTTATACCACATACGTCCCTTCAACTGCGATGGTAGAGGTAATGCCAATGTTGGTTGGTCTTTATTTGGCTGTAAACTTGGGATGTAGCAAATCCAAGCGAAATCTGATTGTACGGAAGTAGTAAATGCATGTTGTGGATACGACTCCTCGTTTGGCATTGCAAGGGCAATTTATATACACTGATGCTATCCTCAAAATTGAGAAAGATGAATTATCGCATTGTCCAAGATATAATAAGGTAGCGCATTGTTTAAGATAGGTAGTAAGGTAGCTCATAACTTAGCTTGGTACGCTTTTTATTATATTTTCTTGTAATTGAGTTGATGAATCCCAAGCTTCATTTTAAACAAACTATTGGACACTGTAAGTATTGTGTGATATTAATGGTCAATTTTGGAAGGCCTTAAGAAAATAATATTTTTCCCCATGTTGTAAAGACCATTTATCCTTAGCCATAAATACCCTAAAATCAACTTTAAATTCAAATTTTAACCGCGGCAGATACATTACGACGCAAATGATGAGGCCCTAAACAATTACATGCATTGAACAGAAATACATGTGAAGTGATTAGACCAAATCAGTCTGAAAATCAACAATGAAATTCTCAACAGGACAATGTTCACTATCGCCACGGCTATATTTTAAAACTAGATTCGATGTTTTCTCATCATAGTTTATCTATCAACATCAACTTTTTATGAAAATTTTAAGGCTATTAGAATTAATGAAATTAAACTGTTAAAGATCGAAGCTTTTAAACATCTTTTCACTACGGAAGACCGTAGATATGGAACATTCTTTTCTAAAAGTACCATTGTTGTCCCCTTCAAAAGTTTTTAACTTGTTTGTAAGATACATGGCAGATGCATGGCTAACAATATCACAATGAAGTCACAGATCGACATTGTGTCGCAAAGGAAAACAAACATGAACACCACGCCAGAATACATTGGAAGCCAAAATGAGACAATGAGACAACATCCGACCACAAAAATCTTACTTGTCTATACACCTTAAGATGACAGTGAGGTCAATATAAAGAAGTATATATGATGGATAAATAATATTATGGGGACAACTTATACATGCTTTCAAGATTATTTCCCGAAAAAATTGTCTGATGTCGGAAAACCTGACACGATGTAAGAACACATGAGGTCAAAAAAAGGGAAAGCGGAAATCTCCCACAACTCAGACCTACCAAACTCAGTAAATATATCTATCAGATACGGTGTACAACTTTGCATACATGTCCTTAGGACTGAACGGCCAGCCTTTGAAGATGCTCACAGAAGACCTGGAAACTAACATCATCCGTGAATATGATGTCAGAACCTGGAGGAACATCATGTGCTGAGTTATATGTAGCCGATGGGTTCAGCTTTGCCAACAAGAACCTTGCCTGCATAGAACGGAGGAGCATTTGATATTAGCTATCATAATGAAGTTACTGTTTCTTTGAGTTTTTGTGTGAGGAATTCTAAGAAGAGCCAAATTATACAGTTCCTCAAATAAAACAGGTAAACATGGCAAAATGATCAAATACTTCAAATTTTCCACGCATTTATCATCAAGGTTGTAACTCGATTCTTCCATACAATTCTACGACTTTACTATCCTAATCAAGAGGCCTGATTCTATGATTCTAGTAGGCAGAATCTACGATTTTACAATTTTTATGTATGTGATTCTGTGATTGCTTAGAGACCCCCAATTCTGATTCAGGATTGCGATTTTAACAAACTTATTTGTCATAAAGGCTTTGGATATAGCATATCTTTATGCTTTATAGCTTATCTACCACAACTTGTACACAAATAGTTCTTCCATTTGTTGCCTTCTTATTTGGCCTTAGACTATCCAAATTGAGTACATAAAAGTTTGAGAACAACTTCACACATTTATGCTATTATCAAGATAATTTTACAATTAAGGCATATGAACGTATGTATGCAATTTTATAATTTTATAAAATATTCATGGTTTTAGATGGTGATAGGACATGTATGTAGGCTCATTCTTAACCATGAGCATTTAGTTGTTTCCAGTTAACTGCATGGAGAGTACAAGCCATTAATGGTAGTAGGAACAATTAAGAAAGAAAAATAACAACTGTGATAACATACCTGTGAGCCATGTTGGTCACAGACAACTAGTCTTGGAGCAGGAAATCGTCCTTTAATTATTGTTTGAGCCTCCTCGTGAGGAGCTTGCAACAATTGTGCAAATTGCTGAAACAAATACGGAGAGTTATATTAAGCATCATAAACATGGAAGTTCTAGCTTGTCAATAGGTTGCATCAAAACATCAGCTAACCTATATACACGAAAAAGTTCAATTGACAATCATAGAAGAACATAGATCCAATATATTTAAACACATGTGGTCAACAATGCGGACTTATCAAATATGTAACGTCTCTGCGAGGTCTTCATAGAAGAGTTTTGAAAACCATTTTGGCAGTAAAAACTGAATCTGGACAGTTCAGAGTTCAGATTAATAATAACACAGAAAGCAGCTTTTTTCGTCCTCTGGTTCGCGTTTTCAAATCTCAAGTTGACTTTTAGTTTTTATGTAATATATACAAGTTTTCAGTAGTATTGTGCTAGACAAATGGATTATAAAGGGCAGTCACTGAAAGAGATTGTGGCAAGGGTTTCAGGTCCACACAGCTAATGGCTACAAAACGCATGCTGTAACCTCTTCTATAATAAGGGACTGGTGATACTGAGTGATAACTAGAGCATACACTGTCATTAGAGCAACTGGTGAAACCAACAAACATGTAGTTAACCAGTTTCTAGAACTAGAATATGCTGCTACCAAAGCCTAGGAAGTCTGACCAATGTTTCTTCTGAAGTGATAACTACAGTACAATTGAGACGGCTATATAACCAATATACCCTTAATTCAATCACAGGAGGAATAAGTTCTTATGGGTAGAAATGCAGAAAGGATGCTCACCTGATGCTCAGGTTGATTCTGGTAACCCATGTTTCTCCACTGAGCAATTGTCATACCATGGAAGATGACAACACTGAAGTATGCATCAAGTAGCAGTATACGATCTGCTGCTATTGATGCCACATCGAGGAATACAGGAGATGGAGGCGAATCAAAAGAGAATGAAATTAATGATGGTTGAATCATGGCAACCGAGTTAGTGATACTCTCACGGTTGAGTAACATCCGGAAATAAGCTGTTTCATCTGGACTGTTATTGAAAACCTGTGACAAGGAAAATGCTAGTATTAATAAGGCAAGGATTTCCTACAGATAACCCAAAAAAAAAAAAAGTGCAACACATCACCTGAACAAATTGTGAACGCCGTAGATTAAACATAAACTGAGGAAACAAAGAGAAATTTGAATGCAAGCTAAATGAAGATGGATCATCCTTCCGATAATCCCCAAATCTTGAACAAAGCCGTATGAGGGATCTATCAAGCCACCGTGTTGCATCGAACTCTTCCTACAAGGATGGTCAACAAAAAACGTTAACGATCCATCTACATAGTTTCATTAGCAACACAAAAGGGACAACAGATTGAACGTATAAATTTTATGTTTTCCTTTTTTAACTTGGAAGGCCTAAGCAACATCATGATATGCACAAGGTTTAAAAAAATGTTAATTGAATCAAGTAGATAAATATGTCAATTAGTAATACACCTTACAAATGAAGGCAATGTCTCTGTTACATTTTCAGTTCAAAGATATAAAAATTCACATAGAAATGTGTGGTATAATTGAGATGCTCAAATAGGAAGGTAGATAAGAGTGGCATTGTTGTATGGAAGTGACTGAGATGACATCATGAATTTACTAAAAAAAAAGCAGGAAAGCAACTAAGTGAAAAGAAAGCTAATGCTTTGGCACATGGCTATACATTACACAAACTCCTATATATAGCCAATTCTTTGTCCAAATTACGTGGCACAGCAAACCCTAGGGGGGGGGGGGGAATTGCTGGATGACAATAGAGTTTTGACAACAAGATAAAAAAAATATACTTCCTCCGTTTCAGGTTATAAGACTTTCTAGCATTGCTCACATTCATATAGATGTTAATGAATCTAGGCACACATAAATGTCTAGATTCATTAACATATATATGAATGTGGGCAATGCTAGAAAGTCTTATAACCTGAAACGGAGGTAGTAGCAGTTAGATGGTAACTATTACATTATGAAATATCATGAACATAAATATTGTATAAAACCAAATTGAACAAAATCCAGGAATCCAACTACAGCTAACTTTGATAAACCATTCAAAGCTCATTTAATGTGAAATGGACCGTTTGGCCAACACTGACAGTGTGTGGATGTAAGTATCACAGCAAGACATAATATCAGATTTGCTATACAACACACATGCATCTTGTTTGACATAATATCAGGCGTTCAGGTTTTGATGATATCAGATAAAATCATACATGGAACCAAACATATAATTACTGGAGTCATGAAGCATGAAGAAAGTTACCTCCATTTCCATTTTCAACGAGATGTATCTCGCCAACACAACAGCTGCAGTTTCCTGGTCAAAACCCTCGACTAATTCCTACAGTCAAATAGATGTCAGTTAAAGTCAAAACCGCAACATATTTGCCCTTACTTGCCCTATCATGAAATAAATTAAACAGTAGGACACAGCATGTTTTGGAATCCAGATTGTTCAAGCCAAGAAACACCTTTTTTGCAGCTATACGACAAACAGTGTAAAAGCTTAAAAATATTTTCCAAAGCATTGTTAACATTTAACCAAAATTTTCAGATATGCTGTTCACTGTCTAGCCAGCAGAGCGTAATTGTCCTTGCTGGCTATAAAATACATGGGTTGTTACGCACAGACATGAGAAATAATACAATTAGGATTGTTGAGATATAATTTAGCAGTATTCAACAACATAGTATAGGAACTAAAGAACAGATTTTCAAGGCCAACCTCTGTGTTGGTAGATCCATCCACCCATTTTCTGCATATGGTAGTAACTCTAATCCTCATTTGACCTTCTGGGTGTTGGTAACTACAGAGAAAACAAAAGCACAATTATAACATCAAGCCATTCTTACACTGGAGGCAACAGAATAAAAATGAAAGGTACCTTGTTACAAATTGTATATACAGATCGGGATTCTGATGTCCTGGTTGGCTTGACCGCTCACTCGGTGAGACATCAAAAAATACTGTTAATGAAGTATTCCTGTCAAGACCACACATTTTCCATGCTGTTGTATTTCCTTGACCAACAACTGTGTCGGCACACAGAGCTCCTTTCTACAAATTCCATGATGTATTAAACCAAGTCTCAAAATAGGCCTTTCCAATTTGAAATATCTTAGAGCATTGACTAGATGGAACAGATACCCCTACCTTTTCCAAAGATGTGCATGGTCCAATAATACCTTGAACCTTAATGTCCTTCGAACAGTTTATTTCAAGCGTGCCACTTTAACAAAATGAACAAGACAAAGGATCAGTCACTGATGAAACAAAGTATATGAAACATATACAACAGTAAGCCATGCACATCAAACCAAGCTGTTACAGTACAAAATATATCTTTTGTTCGCACAATGGGTCAACAGAATGATCAAATATTCAGGGAATTTTCGTCTACTGATATATTTCTTGTACAAAGAATTAAAGTGTTGGCACCACCTCCATACCCCAGTACCAGTTTATAAACAGAGCAATTCTTATCAAGATAATGATAGGGAAAACCTATTGTAGTCATAATTCAGCATTTATGCTTCATGAAGCAGAAAGCTCAATACCACAATTTAGCCCAACAGGGGGAATAAGCATCAAACTTACTTGAATGAAAGGTCGAGAGACTGTTCCCCTCCCTCAAAAATACATTTAAAAGAATCCTTAAATACTGAATGCCCAAAGCTTTCAGATAAGACAACAAGGCCACCTGTTCTCTCAATAGCGACCTTCATCTCGGCAAGGCCAACCTGTAGGTGTTCCAACCATTTTTTGTAGAAAAAACAGAAAATGAGTTCAGGTCATGTGTATCACAATCAGCAGTTATGAAATGCCTAATGATTGAGAATTGAAGTATGCAATGTATCAAGTGATAACTGTGAACTAGCAAGCAGAGTCATTACGACTCAATTGGCACTAACAATTTCACTAGAAGTGAAACAAAAAATAGTCATGCCCGTTTATCAAATATTAATCTACTCTCATGATCACTGGATTGGTATGCAGACAACTTGATCCTCACAAAATGAACCATCAATAAATATTTTCATGGACTATGTTGTATCAAGTTCTACAGTTGACAACAATACATATATTTGTATGAATTGAATTTTAGTTTTGCTCCAATGAAACGAAATCTCATATCAGAAAAGGAAAAGCCAAAAAATATGTCTGGTTGTGCTGTTATATTAAGCATGGTGGTTTCACTAGGGTTTCCACCTCTTTAAAACATGTAGCTTGGATATTCCCAGAATTAAAATATTTAAATATTCATTCTACAGTATCTTGAAAGGACAGGCACTAGTATTCGGAACATATGTTGTGAGCATAGCTCCAAAACAACAGTCTGGATACAAACAATGTACAGTTGTGAGATTCCAGCAACATGCAAACTCTGCTGAGCATAGAAGCTTTAATTTAAGTATGACCACGAGCTGCTGGCTAAAGAGAATACTATACATACCTGATCAAGAGCAGATGCAAAAACATCTAAGACATGGCCTTGACTGACCAATTGTTTGGCAAGGCCATCGTAAAATTTGACAGCTTTCTGGAAGTGAGGAGCTGCATCCTTATCAAGATCCTTATGTGATCTAACTGGCTCTGACAAATCTTTCGATACAATCTGCATTGCCCAGTAAAGTATTAAATTGGGACTTCAAAGCATCATGAGAAATGAACAGAAGCATAGAGAAACTATTAGAGGGGGACAAAGTATACAAACAGAAGTTTTTGGAGTTCTGCAATTCTGAAAGGTGCAATTGATGTTCTAGGGGTAACGAATTACTTTCTAACAAATAGCACAATCTGAACTATGCACTTTCATTTTTAGAGTTTATTTGCATCGCGCTCGGGTTAATTCAGGGGGGAGCATCACCAACATTATCCATCTCAACATTGATAAGCAGGTAAAAGTAAAACTTGCATAGTGATAATGTTTAAGTTGTATATGCTTTAATCAAGAAACTGAATGAACGTATAATGAGATATCAAATTAACTGATATAGTATTATGCATTTTGAAGAAAGGAGGAAAAACATTCAATAGAACTGTGCCTAAAGTATACAAATGAAACATGCTTTGGATACTTCATAAGCCTTAGTCATAACTCCCAACCAGGATATTATCACACAAAAATTTCTAATTTTTAGCTACCTAACATCAAGTACTTTAAGAACTATCCACAACATTATCGCAAAATCAAGTCAAAATGCATAGGTGCACAACAAAGTGGGATCTTTACCATTCCAGGACCCTCGGTGCATGGACCACCAAGAAGTGCAATGATCCTTGCGCCAGTCCCAGGCATACAAGCCCCGAGCAAGCCAGCCGCCACACTCAACGCAACACCCGTGCACCGGATCGCACGGTTCCCAGTCTCCACCGGCCACTGGTCAGGCTGCAACTCGTCCAGCAGCTGCAAAAGAACAAAAACTTATGCTTCCTTGTACTGAAAACCCCCAAATCAAATGGCCATGACCACAATTTCTCACCGTGCTGAGCGTGCATTCGCAGTCTGACACCGGGAGCAAGAACCTAGTCACCCCGGCCGTTGCCGGGGGATGCATCCCATTGATCTGAGGACCCCCTGGCTGCTGAGGCATCTTGGGGAAACCCGGACGCCCCGCACCCGCCAACCCAAGCTGATCCAAAATCTGCTCCTTGGAGATCTCCTTGGTGCCCCGGAAGACGTAGATCTTGCTGAGATCGGAGAACCCGAGCTCGTGCAGATGCACCTGCGTCCCGAACGTGACGAGGCCGACGAGCGCGTGCTCCGGCAGGAGCGCGACGGCCTTCCGCATGGACATCTTGACGTACTCGAGCTCCTCCTCGATGACGCAGGTGTCGATCACGAAGAGGAATACCGGGGGCGGCGGCGCGTGCGGGCCGCCCTGGTGGAGGGGCACGCCGGCGGCCGGGGCGGCGCCGGCGAGGAGGTACTCGACGGTGGAGCACTGCGGGAAGAGTTCGGCGGGGACGTTGGACTCGGAGATGGCGGCGTAGTGGGGCGGGAAGTGGTTGCGGGAGAAGCAGAGCGGGCAGATCCAGATCTTGGCGGCGAAGTCGACGCGGGCGAAGGGGTTGAGGAGGGCCGAGCAGGGGGGCTTGCAGCGGAGCGGAGGGTAAGGGAGCGGCGGCGAGGCGAGCGACTCGGGCGAGCGGACCGGGGAGATCGCGGCGGCGAGCGGCACGACGCAGCGGCTCGCCTCCACCTTGGAGCGCGGCCAGGCGTTCCAGGTGAGGCGGACGGCGTCGGGGCCGTCCGGGTCCGGGGCGGCCGCCGCGGCCGCGGAGGGATCGGCCGCCATGGAGGGTGGGTGCGGTGGCGCGGCGAGCGGCGGTCGGAGAGGTGGTGGGGATGGGGAGCGAGCAGATCGGAGGAGGTGCGCGTGGTGTCTGTCTCTCGTCGCGCTCGCGTCGCGTCGCGGCTTTTGCCTTGTTGGAGGCTTGGCTCGTTTCGTTTCGTTTCGTTTTTATTTTTCTTTTCGAGTGTGCGTTCGACTCGGACGGACGTGGTGGCGAGCCCGCCAAGCTGGCGTGCGATGGTTGGATGCGTTTCGTGGCGACTTGCCGACTTGGCGAGGTCTCTCTCTGGCATTTTCTCCTCCGAGACGGATGATGTGTTCGGTTTCGGTATCAGATTGCGGCTCCTACACGATGTGATTTCGGTAAAAACTTATACGTGATTTTATTTTACAAAAATGTTTTATTTATTTAAAATTATAACTTTATAATATTTGATGGGTATTGCTATATTTCAAGCGCATGAAATTTTAGTGACTTCAAAATTACACATTTTTAGGACTAAAATTGCAACACTATGGAATATGAGATTTTGCTTTTTTTAATATGGTTTTACTTTATTTTTGTCTGATTTTGAATAATTTTTACATGTAATTTTGCGACTCTTTAAGTTTAAATTTATTTCACGTGGTTCGGTGTTTTTTTTGGCAATTTTTTGCTACAGTACATACACCGTAAGAAGTTATTTTTGGGGGAAGACGCTCTCAAAATGTTGTTATTTGCTAATGGACACCGCATACAATAAAAATATTAATTTCTGGTTCAATGGGAGAGATAAATAGTGTAAAAAGGTAAAAAAAATTACCCCTGGGCCCACTTGTCATATTCTTCCCCCACAACTAACTTTCTCTCACACTCTGGCCATAGCACCACCTCTAGTTGCCACCGGCGACCACCCCGAACCTCTCTCCTTGCCTCCTCTACCTCCACCGGCTACGATGTCCTCTCCCCACACACGGCCACGAGCGACGAGCTCGGCGCTGGGCAGAGCGGCCCCGACGCGGAGTCATCGAGCTCGTCTCCGGCAAGTGTCGAGCGGAGCTACGGTTGGGCGGGGCAACCTCAAGCAGCGACGGCGACGACGTCTTATCCCCTCCCATGGCCACGAGATCGGCGGTAGCCACCGGATCTTGCCAGGCGTGGGGCGGTGGGGGCAAGTCGTCCACCTACCCGGCGGTAGCGCGGAGCGGGGGTTGCAGCCGCGGTCGAGCAATCGAGCTCTTTGGCAGCGGTCAAGAAGGCCTCCTCCACCGCTCAGATTTGGCGGCTTCATTCCTGTTTTCCTCCTCCTCGTCACCTCTTCCGATCCGGTGGCCTTGGTAAAGGATGTGCTCAGGGCGACGTCCTCAATGGCGACGACCCCGATGGCAAAGCAGCTGCGTGTGGCGTTGTCTTCTTGCTCATTCGCTCCGTCGCCAAGAGTCACCGCCTTCGAGCAGCACCGGCCAGAGTTGCCTTCGAGCGGAGGTGGAAAGAGAGAACGACGCTGGCAGTGGGAGGGTGGGGAGGAAGAGCAGCGCTGAACGGGGGGGGGGGGGGGGGGGGGTAGGGGGAAGGCAAAATTTGGCATACTCCCTCGCCTTACAATATATCAATAATATATTATTTTATCCAGCCAAAAAAATAATATATTATTTTATGAAAATACTTTAAGACAAAGTTTTTAAAGTTTGATAATAGTCTTATCCAAAACAACAAGTATTATTAACGTGAAGAAAATAGATTTAACCTTCTATCTAATAAAGAGAGAGGAGTGATGAGAAAGGGATGAGAAAAGTGACTGAAATTTTCAAAAATTTTAGTCACCTCAAATGTAAACACTCCCATATTTATTTCATTCTAAAAGTAAATATACGCATGCTAAATCATCATTCTCAAATCATTTTTATAATATTTCAATCCAAATCATTTCATAATTTCTCCAGTATCTAACATATATCCTGTAGCAAAGCGTGGATGTCATCTAGTAATTATCGTTACGAATAACTATTGGACTATTCTGCACAAAGAACAATAGGAGCCTGGACAATACTCCTACTAATTCTAATATTGCATCTAATATGAAGGGAGAATAACGTCCCTGAAATTCGCTTTGAGATAATATGATCCTTAGCATTTCATTATGTATAAACTTGTCCCCAAAGTTTGTCTTGTGGTCTAATATGGTCCTTGGACTCACTAACAACATGTGGTGTCATGGACTTGTGCTGGGGCGGACATCTAGGGTGGGTTGTGGTCTGTTAGGCTCAACGTGCTACATCAAGCAGCTACTATAAAGGAGTCAGACACTACTGGAACAAGGATAGTTCATCGTTGAAAAAAACTTGATGGCTGTGACCCCTATCTTTCTTCTTAAGTTCTTCCTAATCCCCCATTTTTACTTCTCCAATTCCCCATCTATTTTCTCTAATTTCCAACTTGTATTGCTTATCCCCAATCTCTCAATTGCATTGTGCTACATTGTATCAAGTATTGTGCTAAGTTGCTGTGGATAGTTGGGTTCTTTCTAGCATTATGGTGTTGAGTTGAGGGGGGATCGTAACAATATGGTATTAGAGCCGTCAATCCATAGGGTTTCTAGTGTGGAGATTGCGTGGGAGAGAACCGATTGCTGGAGGAGCAGGCAATAGTTTGGTGGAGGTGCTTTCAAATATGACACCCACCACGTGTTTGGTGAAAATGCCGAGCCAGCTAGGAGGTGACTCAAGTGTTGTTCTTCGCGTTGCCGTGAGCCATGTTTTCTGCCCAGTGACCGGCGAGGTGTTGAGCTAAGTCAAAACACCACCTATAGAGCAATGGTGGTGCAGGTCCTCACCATGAGCTCTTGGGGGGTGTTGAGGCTCTCGTGTGGTTCCAGTCAAGCTGCGACGTGAAAGGGCTCGTTCTGCCACCAATTGATGTAACATCTATGATGGGTGTTGGCTACTTGATGTCCAGTACGCGCAGCCTTTCAACGGGAATAGTTTCGACATGACGCCCACCATGAACAGCAGGCAGAAAATCCCAAAAATCTTCAGAGCAACTACACCGACCTCCCTATGCTCCTCCTGACGACGGCGCCGTCGCCCTCCAGTTGCAGCATCGCCTGCACCGTCTTCACCACGGACCTCGGTCGCCGGAGCGCCGCTGCCGCCCCAACGGGGGCGGCGTCGACATCATGGCTGCTGCTGCTGCTGAAGATAACTTCGTACGAGACACTAAACCGGAGTTTGGAAGCCCCAAAATAACAGCCGGTGACGATCCTCCTGATTGTAGCAGCTTAGAGGCACCCGACGCAACGACCAGCCGCATCATCTCGAACTAACGCGAATTCTGCAAAGTCTCTCTTCTTCTTTTTAATTCTTTTCGATCTGCAACTGTGTACGCAATTCTTGGTTGATTTGGTTAAACTCGCCGTTGATTCTTGCAAGAGGCTATCAGGCAGGCAGACTGGTTTTATAAGTGAAGCAAATGAGCAGTCGATCTACATACAAATACACGGCCTCAGGGAAAACTCAGAGAAAGAATAAAAAGAAGAGATTTTGGGCATCTTCTTTGTCCAGTGTGGCTGCTATCTGGGAGAATGGTTTGACCGACTGCTGGGCTTAATTTGCTGACGACGTGGCCACGCCATTGTGATATGTGGCATGTTTGCCCTCTTCGTTCTGTGTTGGTCGAGAGCACCACTGCCGGATACTAAACCAACAGTAGTGACGGTCACATGATTTATTGGCTAGGTATTACTAACTCAATAGTTGTGCGAAAACTTAAAGTAGGAGACAGTTTGTTCGGTGCTTGCTTTGACTGTGTTGGGAAGAAAAATATTAAAGGACCTTCAGTAGGTGTCAGGATGCAAAAAGGGCGAGGATCTTTAAAATGGGCTGCAAGATGGACCTCCAGTCAGCACCTGCCAAGTCACAATGTTATGCCCCAAATTATCAAAATGAGCCATAAATCGTGAAAATGAGCCACAAAACATGCCTTCACATGTCAGGACCTGCCTAGTCACAGCGTTATGCCATGTAGAATCGTACCAATCATATGGCGACACAACAATAACTGGTTTATGATGGTTTTGGTCATCACAAACGCTATGATGATAGCAATTCGTCATGAATATCTGGGATGGATTATCATTTTTTTTATCACGGAAGGTAATACCAGAAAGATCTTCTGTGATGGTGCCCTTTCATCACAAGGTCATCATAAAACACGACTTGTGACAGAATTTCGCTAGTTCTTGATGAAAGTGACTTGTTGAGGAAGGCCATAACCATTGTAGTGTCTCTCCACCATAGACCGCAGTGTAAAGATTCATGGGTTGTAAAGATCTTTGATATGGTGTTTTTTTATAGCCCTTCAGTTGAAGAACAATAAATGAAGAAACAAGTCATATTAGAACAGGTGAAGAGATAGATGGCCAATGGAGTTTTGACTAGCAATGCCCTTCAAGCTTGTGTAGTTTTTCGCGTTGAGCTTGGTTATCATGCTTCCATGTATGGCTTGGGCAGTTTAGGATAGTTGGTTGTGAGTCCTTGTAGCTATGATTTTCAGCCGGTTTTCCTTGATTAATATCTCACCACATTGCTGCGGGAAATTAAGTTGCATAATATGTACAAATCAAATGCAATATAATTATTAAAACTAAAACAAATTGATACTTATGAATTTTGAGTCCAAAAATAATTGATATTGCATGGAACATGAATTTTAAAGTATTTATCATAAGTGGAACATATTTATGTTTGATAATTAATTTTTAGAAATTCATGTAGTTTGACAACATGTAGGTTATTATGAAAGTATTTTTTTATGGTGAATCTAAATGATATTACATAGTTCATAAAATTAATAGTTAAAATATAACAATGTGTGTTTAGTATAAGTAATTTTGAGACGTAGGGACTACAATCATCGAAGAAACCTAATCCAACAATAGTGATTCCATCTCCATCTGAATAGGCTCAAAGAAACAGCTGACCGAGTTGATCTGAAAAGGAAAGAGACTGGCGTACGTACATGCTAGTCACTGGAAGAGAAGATCGAGGTAACAGAGGTAGTGCAAACCACGTATAATATATAATAGAAACCTAAAAACTAATATAGCATTTAAAAAGAGGCGTATGATATTTATCCATATCACCATGAGTGTAACTTTTACTCCCATATTTAACCATAAGTAAAAGTTTTACTTCTACTCTGAATCATATGTATTTTGTACTATAATTTTTTCTGGGAAGAGATAACAGTGGTGAGTGGAAGCCAACTGATGGGAGCAGTAGCTGACCAAAGTAGGTTTCACCATTTTGGAATAAAATTTTTAAATGCTCCAAAAATTGACGGGTTAAGACTTTACGTGTAGATGCAAAATGTTATATTGAAGCACATATTTTGTTTTTTATTCTATGTTCTAAAATTTAAGCATATGTACACCCTCTATTCTAAAATATAGTATTTTTTAGGTGGATGAGACATATTCTAACACTATGAATCTGGATAGAAATATATCCCATCCAACAAAAAATTGTTATATTTTGGGACGAAACTAGTATTTCTGCATAGAAATGTTAGTAATATTTGTTAGTTAAGTGTTGGCAGTGTGTATACGTGAAAGTTTATGTGTTCACCCCTCATCCTAACTTAAAAAATACATATCTGAACATATATAGCACAGAGCCAAGAGCCCATTTGAACAATCAAGCTAGACTCACAAGAACAGGAAAACATAGTTTTGCCAACCAATATTGAGAGAAACTTTTTTGTCATTATACTCTCCATGTTATAATAAACGAATACGAAAACTACCAACAGTTTCTAGTATTAATAACTTATAAATCATACCTCCAACATATGTTTAATTCCAAGATACCAATTCAAGCCTATATTATTTAAGATTTGCTCCGGTTCAAAAAAAAAATATCTTGAGATACCGGTATCTCATGATATCAAATTATTTCCGATCGTTGAATCTAACAATGCATATTATACGCAGCTAGATGCAACGATCGGAAATGATTTTTGTACGTGAGATACCGATACCTCGAGATATTTGTTGGACCGAAGTAAATCTCATATTATTTTCTGTGTATTGTCTACTTCAAGACCTGCGCGAAGAGCTCCTTGATAACGGAAGGGCAAGTGGTGGTGAGCAGACGGAAGTCATCGTCCAGCCTCGTCACCTGCCTCAGCTTCCTCTTGCACGAGAGGAAGTCCAGGCACGCCGCCTTGAGCACGCGGCACCCGTGCTTCTCCGCGAACACCAGCGTCGACGCCACCGTGAGGACGCTCAGGCTCCTACAGAGCGCGTCCTCGCACATCAGCTGCAGCCTCTCCATCCCGTACCTCGCCGCCGCCGCGTGCAGCCGCCTCGCCGCCTCGGCCGCCGCCGCTTCGTCCTCCTGCGCCCTCGTGTCGCGGGCGCGGGGCTGGGGCGGCGGCGGCGGCAGCGCGTCGGTGTAGATGAAGTGGAGAAGCGCCCTGAACGTCTCGGCGTCCATGTCGTCGTCGACGCGCAGCGTCATCATTGTGTTCTTGGTGGCGTCGGTGTTGGTGTCGGCGTCGGATGACGAGAGCTCGGCCGCCATGACCGGCGATCTCGCCGCGAGCATCCACCGGTGCGCCGTGAACGTCTTCCCCTTGACCTCGATGAAGACGTCGCCGCTGGATTGATTCTTCCAGAGGAGATCGGCGAGGTGGCGGTGCAGGTTGGGCGGTGGCACCTTGACCCCCTCCTTGATCTGAATCCCTCTGCCGCCGTCTCCGGCGCTGTTGACGAATCCGAGTTCGCAGCGGACGAGGAAGCCGTCGTCCTTGAGAAACCCCGACGCCTCGAGCTCCGCCCTCTTGATGTTCATCCCGAAGTCGTTCCCGGAGAAGTCGACGGCGGGCATGCCCTGGACGAACGACGGCGGCGCCGGCCTCCCGTCGCGGTCCACGAGGCTGAACCTGGCGTCGGCGATGACCGGCTTGGCGTCGCCGCCGCCGCGGCGTAGGCGCCCGCGATGCCGACGTAGACGGAGACGACGCCGACGTCGCGGGGGCCGTGGCCGTTGGGGTAGAACCGGATGAACCAGCGGTGGCCGCCGACGGTGAAGTTCATGGCCTCGATGAACCTCCCCCTGCGGAGGTTCTTGGTGCGGGAGTAGCCGTCGATCCTGACGAGGTGGGACACCGTCGCCGGCGCGGCGGTTATGGAGTACATGGCCGGAGGTTGGCTGGGGGGGAAGAGGAGGTCGACGAGCGACACTAGCAAGTCCATGGATGATGGAGGAGGAGGCGACGGCGACGTGCAGCTCGCGGGATCGCGCGAGATCGATCGATCGGGTCAGGCGGTGGGCGATCGAACTCGCGAGGAGACGGGGAGGGGAGATCGAGTAGGGTACGGGAGAGTAAGGGTAGTTATCGATGTGGGGTAGTTATCTGAAGTTCTGATCTGAACGCCGTACGTTCTTGGCTGAAACAGAGTAATGATAATTTGTGTTCTTTACGGAACTGAGTAAACTATAGTGTTATAAACATCTCTTCTCTAAAATTCTGCACAAAGTTTTTGGTCTGACATCCTATTCCTATTTCGATAGAATATCGGTGTACGAGTACGTGATTTTTATTTTTATATCTACTAGCTACTCAAAGTCGCGCGTTCGCGCTACCATGAGATGCCATTTTGTTAAGGGTAAATTGAAACCATTCCATTACTAGTAATATGTCCATGCTAAACGCTACGGTATAACTCTATTTGTCTTTAATAATTTTTAAAATTTTCATATTAGCAAAAAATATTACTATGTGAAGTGTATATTTGAGATTTAATTCATTTTATGCCGTACATCAAATATATTTAGCATATAATATAATAATATGATATACCAATTCATGCAGACACTGGTAGAGAAAGGCTTTCTACTACCGATTTGTAACCATCTGTAGTCCTGGTTTTCCAACCGGGACTACGAATCCGGGACTAAAAATCGCTATCTTTAGTCCCGGTTCAAATATCCGGGACTAAAGATCGAATTTTAGTCCCGATTGGTAACACCAACCGGGACTAAAAATGAAGTCATTTTAGTTACCAACCGGGACTAAAGATGAAGTCAGATCCGGTTGGTAGTTTCTCTTTTCTTGTATTGTTTTCTACTTTGAATATTGATTTCACCACATCCCCCAGAATCACAGAACAAAACATCATCTCCAAATCTCAAATCGATCAATTACAAATCCACCATCTTCAAATACAAACATCACAAATACATCACATATTCACATCGCACATAAATCAAATACATCACAAATTCTCAAAAGCAAATTCATCACAAATCCGAAAAAAAAAACAAATCCTCCACTGCCGTCGTCGCTTGCCCGCCGCCCTCCGCCAGGCCGCAGCCCAGCCGCCGCCGCGGCCGCTTCTTCCGCACGCCGCTGCCTGCGCCGCCGCGGCCGCAGCCCAGCCACCGCCTGGCCGCCGCCCTCCGCCGGGCCGCAGCCTAGCCGCTGCCCGGCCGCCGCGGCCGCAACTCAGCCACCGCCCGGTCGCCCGGCCGCCGAGGCCGCAGCCTAGCCGCCGCCACGGCCTCTTCCGCTACCCGGCTGCTGTCCTCCGCCAGGCCGCATCCCAACCGCCGCCCGGCTGCCGCCGCGGCCACTTCTGCCGCACGCCACCGCCTGCACCGCCGCGGCCGCGCCTGCGTCGGGGGAGGGAGTCGCGCGCCGTGCCCGCTGGGGAGGGGGAGGAGAGGTAAAGGGGAGGAAGGGGGAAGAGAAGGAGGAGTTGAGAAGGGAGAAGGAGATTGGAGAAGATAAGAAGGGAGAGGAGGAGAGATGAGAGGATAAGGCTGTGCGCGCGAGAGGATCGAGGAGGCGTGGCGCTTGCTTTGCGATTTTTTTTTTCGTTTTCATTTTTTCTCCCGGTTGTTATAAGGAACCGGGATTAAAAATGGATCTTTGGTCCCGGTTGATAACACCAACCGGGACTAAAGATAATAGAGGGATCTGACACAGCCTGTCTTCTTTTAAATCGGGACTAAAAATGATCTTTAGTCCCGGTTGATTTTACCAACCGGGACTAAAGAGTAAAAAGTGACGTCAGCTCTTTCAACCGGGACTAAAGATCCTCTTTAGTCCCGGTTGAAATTCAAACCGGGATTATTGTGGATTTTAGGCAACCGACCAAAGAGATATATAATACATATATCTGTGCCCCATGTCATAATGCATAATAATATGATATATAATGCATATCTCCATGACACGCAAAATAATTCACAATGGCATTGATATCAATATTTATTCATCTCATAATCATCCTTTTTGTGTGTGGCGTGCATGTGTATATATCTGCATTATTATAATGCCTCGCAAGTGGGTGGTATTTTTTTTATATAATATAGTGCATTTTCATATTACAATTATTTTTCTATTACATGGCCATGCTAATGCTATGGGTGACATTTGATAACTCAAAATGAAAAAGATATAACATCATAGTGATTTTTTATATTTTAAAGGCATTACATTTCTACATAGAACAGATGATATTAAGGATGAAGCAAAAAAAAAAACATAAATAGTTATGCCACTGACAATCACGCGGTACCATACATGTTTCTTCTGATGTGCTGTAGAAAAAAAAGATAATTGTCAGCATGTTTCGAATTTTTAATTTATTTTTCTAAAACATGAATATAAACCATGAATTTTGAAATGATATTTTACAACAAAACTTAAAAACATGTGTTATTACCTGTCATTGTTCACCGATCGTTCACCAATCAAGAACGTCTTTATACACGATATTTCTTGTGCTCCTTCCTATGGGGTCCACTTTTTTTTAGGCATTGCCAAAATCCTTGTCTTTTTCCTTGACACCCCTCTTGATAATGCAACATAAAGCTGCCCATGCGAGAATACAGGCTCTGGAAGATAGATACCAATATTTGAGATGGTTTGTCCCTGTGATTTATTAATTATCATTGCAAAACTTAGACGTATTGGAAATTGTTTTCTCTTAAACTTGAAAGGAAGGGAAATATCATCTGAAGGAGATAGAGGGATCCTTGGTATGAACACCCTCTTGTGTGCATGATGTCCACTAACGATTTCAGCATCAATTGCATTGTCTTGGAAAGCCATGATCATTAGTCTTGTTCCATTGCATAGTCCATTGTTAGGATCAAGGTTGCGGAGGAGAATAACAGGGCAGTTGACCTTAACTTTCAGCTCATGTGGAGGGAGGCCATTTGGAGTTATCGTGTTCAGAAAGTCCAAAGGGTAGTTATTTTGGGAATCATCATCGACGGAATCAAAGCTATGATAAATCTTTTCCTTGCTAGGAAACCTGTTGATCATATTCGTGTTCAGCTTATCCACGAAATCATTTTTTGTTGAGAAAATGGCCCGTGTGCTCATATATTCCGCGGAGGTCGTATTTCTCTCATCATTGAGCGACGGGAACACATATTCAATCAGTGTGTTCACTGAATCCTCGCTATGCCCATAAGGAATCACAATTTCATCAGGCAAGCGAACATAATCATCTCTGATAGTGTTTTCAGCGCCATTTCCAATTCTAAGGAGATATTCCGAAAACCATGGATCAGATTGAGCCCTCATGTTACGTGACAATCATATCTTCCTAATATTTTCCCATAAATACGATCTCTGCAATGTTGCATCAGTTATCTGGGCCCTTGTCCCACGTGTAACCACGGGAAGAACCTGTCTGAAATCACCGCAAAAAACAATAACCTTTCCTCCAAATGGCAATGAATAACCCATAATGTCTTGAAGAGACCTATCAAGTGTCTCAACAGCTTGACGCTTCGTCATTGCAGCTTCATCCCAAATAATTAAGGATGCCATGCAAAGCAATTCCGCGGTGCCATTTTGCTTCGTGAAGTTGCACATGCTGTTGTGAGCAATCTTAATGGGGATTTTGAATCTCGAGTGCGCGGTACGTCCTCTGGGCAAAATCGACGCTGTTTTACCAGACGTCGCAGTTGCAATGGCTATTAATCCCTCGGACCGCACTCTAGCAAGAAGCGCCTTGTACACAAACGTTTTGCCAGTGTCACCTGGGCCGTCGATAGGTGATCCATTTTCATCCATACCTAGTCAGTAAATTATGCTATTATTTAGTGCCCTTGCATATATATTAAATAACACTTATGATAATTTAAATTTTATTTTCCTTCGAAATAAGAAAGTAATGGAAAACATCAGCCACATGCGAGGCAATATAATGACAAAGTTATATATACATGTACGCACGTCACACACAAGAAGGACGCACGCGAAATGAATAAATATTTTTATCAAAACCGTTGTAAAATGTTATGCATGTCAGATGCAAGAAAAAAGATGTGTATTTTATAGAATATATCCTGAGACACCAATAGTGTTTTCGGTCAATATAGTTATTAAAATATTTTTTTGTTATAATATTTTTGTTCACAAATTATTAAATTTCATATTTGTAATCATACACATTTCTCGCAATATATCTTGTTTTGGTTTAACATTTAGCAGACTCAATAGCGGTCCATTTCCATTCATAAAAGAATAATAAATACTGAAAATTTCGTCCAGGCCAAGAAAAAGGAAAAAACAGTCCACACGAAAAACTTCAGTGAAGAAATACAACAAAAAAAATTGAACAACATACAGTTGGGTATAATTTAGTTGACTCTAATTTGATAGAGTACCAGGACTAATGAGAATGTACAATTTACAAATCTGCATACATCTCCAAACTTTGGATAGAACTATTCCTGAAACATAATATTCAGACCTCAATAATAATAATAATAATAATAATAATAATAATAATAATAATAATAATAATAATAATAATAATAATAATAATAATAATAATAATAATAATAATCAATGAGGTCTTTGCAGTTAGCATCCTAAGGACAATCTATATCAAACATCTGAAATATAGAGCTAATACATGTGAATTCAGAGCACGATAAACTGAAAGATTAGGAGCCATATTAGGGATGGGGAGATAGATAAGGGGGAGGGGTGGGGGAGGAGGGTTTGTGTACCTCCTCTCGGTGTCAGAGGGGATTTGGTTTGGCGGTGGTGGCGCTTGAGGCGGATGAGGTGGCAGTGCGTTGGTAGAGGAGATAGCGGTATATCAACGAAGCAGATCGGCGAGGGAGATTTGGTGGCGTGGAGGCGGGTGCCTAGGCAGAGATCGGGGGCGGTGGCGACCTAGGACCGGCGGTGGACGACCTGGCGGCGGGCTTGTTGCCTGCAAGAAGTACTTCGGGATGTCAATTATTTTGTAGGAATAACTATATCGATAAATAGAAGGTGTAAAAGAATAATTAATATTTGAGGGATCAGAGAATCAAGAGAATAATTACATAATTAATTAGTGGAAAATAGCATGCTGATGAAATCAAAACTCATTCAGCTGCAATAGTGTCTTGCCTCAACTGAAATTTTGCCTCAATTTTTTGCCAAAAAGAAAAAACTAAAGGCATTTCATCAATTTTGCTCCTTTCTCTACATGTTTATAATTAAAGCTGCCACAAAACGAATGGTCCATATATTTACAAAATATGTCCACTCATAATTGTTTTCAGTGTTCATGTACAAGGGAATAACAGTTTAAGGTGGTAATGCTGAAATACTCCATTGTAGTATAGTAGCTTATAAGACATAAGCAACCCTTTGACATGTTCATCAATGTGCTATTTATCAGAAACATCTATTTTAAATCATGAAGTACTATTTGTTTTTCAAATGGTAAATCAAAACTCATTCAGCTGCAACACTAACTGATTTGATCTGAACCTTGGTCACTGGAATTGCGTTGCATATGTTCTTCTTTAGCAATCAGGAGTCAAGTTAAAGGTGATTGAATTTCAAACCAGTTACAAAAAAGATCCATCAGGGTTCTTCTTTAGCAAAAATTAAATAATTCATATTTATATGTGCGTAAAAAAGCCTACTGCTTATTGTTTGGATGATGACAAAAATCAGCACAAATCCAGGCCGAAAGGTAAACAGTGATATGTGCTTACCTTTTAATTTGGAGCAATTAGGCACAGACAAGGTGATTCTTTCTGTTCCCTCCAGGTCTTCTATTTCTGACCCTTGGAATTGGCTGGGCAAAATCATAAAAACCAGAGCATAAAATAAACTCCCAATCAGTTAAGATAGATGTATGTCTAGTATGTAGTACAGAATTAAAGGGTTGCGGCTCATGCAAAAATCTTTTCATATAAAACCTATGAAATTTCGTCACCAATTCAGAATTGCATGGTAAACAGGAATACCATTATATACCTGTCCTACTCCATACAACTAATTTATATATTATAAACTTGTCGTACATCCACATGCTCTTAGGGCATATAATTTGTAGATTGATAAAAAAACAAGAAAAATCACTTAGTTGTCATCCTGGATATAATGTTTAGTTTCATCATATAGGCATACCTTCGCCTCACTCAATGCAGCAGCTCAGAATGCTCTTTGTTCAGCTGCAAGGAAAGAGAAACCATTTAACTCTGGCATAAAAAGAAAAACACTGCGTGCTGTTTTTTATTATTTGGCATGACGGGGACAGCATAATAACCAACCACTATGTTGTTTTGTTTTTTATCATGATCTAAATTTTCTCTGAAACCTCTTGATTGTCTATCAGATAATATTTCCCAAAGAAATGAGCAGTGCAAGAATCAAATATTCTTTGACCTCCATCAACTTATTTTTGAAAGTGCGGTGACTTTTGAGAAAACATATATCGCTACTGGCACTTGAATTTTAGTGCTAAATTCATGCACGCACTAAAGGAAAAAAAATAAATTGACGAAATGAGGCATTCTGTGCTGTATAAAACATGTAATGATTCTTTTATGTTGATATAATTAATTGAAAAATGAGAGACTAAAGGACGAAATGCCAATTTTGCTCACACGCATCTGGTGGACTGGATCCACACTGTTGATCGATGCAGGCGAGAGCAGGCAGAAACAGGCGGGCGTCGCTGTCTTCGGCGGGCAGCAGGCGGCGACGCGGTTGATCGATGCAGGCGAGGGCAGGCAGAAACATGCGAGGCGTCGCCATCTTCAGCGGCGACCTAGCGACGCGGCGGAGGGAGGGATCCTAGCGGCAGCAGGCGGCGACCTTCGTCGGCAACCTATCTTAGCGGGAACAAGAATGGCGGAGGGAGGGATCTGAGCAGGAGCGAGAATGGCGGATCGGTGGATCCTAGCGGGAGCGAGAATTGAGGGGAGGGGAGGCCGATCCGGTATTGGGAGTTATGGGAGAAGGGGAGGGGAGGCCGATCGGGAGCTTCGGGAGGGGGTGGTGGGTAATCTGGATCGTTGATTGCTCGGTATGCGATTTAGGCCATCCAATTTGTCCAATGATGAATGAGTATGAGTAAGATGAGTTGGTGCATTATAGGGTAGATAATTTTGCAAAGTTTGAGATATGCCATCGGTATCTCAATGACATGTAGGACCCACATGAGTCAATGATATGTGGGTCAGAATGGCATATCTCAAATTTTACAAAATTATAATGGCATGGTTCCAATTTTCCCTTTTGGTAAAGATCTTAAAATTGTATTTTCTTTATAATTCTTCTTTTCTCTAAATATTACTACTGCAAAGTACTCCCTCTGTTTTCATAAGTTCCATAATTTTTGATGTTTTTCATAATGATATGGTCTTCAACATATATATCTTTGACTATATTTTCGAGTAAATTGCACTGGCGGTTCTTAAATTTGTAAGTAGGTTTCATCTAGGTCCATGAACTTGTAAAGTGTGTAACGAGGTTCCTAAACTTGGATTATTGTATCATCCCGGTCCAAAGTCTCATTTGACTATGGTCTTGCCTACGTGGAAAGCCATGTAGACGATGACATGGCACATTATCATTAATTTTTTTCTCTTTTTTCTCCCTTCTTCCTCTTTCGTTTCTCTCTTCTTTGGCCTCTTTCTCCAACAACAGCGACGCTTGGCGACTGTCGGTATTTCTTAGTGATATTACTAGAAATATAATTCCCAGCAATAGCGTCAGAAACACTCATGGTATATTATGGTTATAGAGTTCATCCGCAAGCGCACGGATATACCACTGTAGCATTTCACCCGAGAGTATTCCAAGGGTATTGTATTTATTTAATCCTGTGGGAAGATCATGGTAGAGAGAACCTGACTAATAATTTATATGTTACTTGTAATAATCATAGTCTAAGCAGGGGTTAATATAATCCAAGGGTAGAGTAACACACAAGCAGGGAGCTACTTATTCTTATAATAAAATATCTAAGCTAAGTGGAAAGAAAAGAGAAAGATAATCTATTCCTATACTTCTAGTATACAGTATACATATATTCTAGTTATCTGATATATTAGCTAATACCTTCTATCCAATGCCCTCTTGGTACTTCGAGAAGCCACCCCTGACTGCCGAGTTCCTTACGACAGCACGTCATGACCATACAACCGGGCTAAATACGAAGGAGTACCCTCCCCAGAAAATTAACTTAGGACTATATACACGCGCGGAGGAATACCTGTACTGAGCTGTCACCATCAGCGGCCCACCTCTCATCCGCAGCATATATATAACCCCAAATAATGATATCCCGTAGTCTAGACACCACGCCTAAACTACCAGATACTACTCTAATATCATCATCATGATATAGAGTAATTACATAAGCAAACACTGTATCCGTACCAAAGCATCTCCCAGATAAGCTAGCAGTATAATCAGTATAACATGAACATAATATAAAGTTTTTTTTAACGGTTAAAACAAAAGGAGAGGCTCCTACTGTGCTATGTATATATATATATATATATATATATATATATATATATATATATATATTAATATATAAAAAAAAGATATGTACAAGACCGAGAGAATAAGGGGGGGAGAGAGAGAGAAGAGAAAAAAGAAAAAGGAGGGGCCCGTGTTATCGGTGCTATGGTTTGAATCCATGCTTGCCAACTGGGATTGACTGCTGCCTTTACTTTGTGCATATGCCGAGTAAAATCATCCTTGAAATTTCTGATCCATTTTTTGAAGCTGATTGGAGTCCCATTAAAGATGAGGTCGTTTTCTAATGGTCTCTGATCCATATACCTTTCTCGGCCTTTTGGCTAAGATCAAGTGTAGTAACATAATGTAAAGTTGGCATTTACATACTCGGGAAGTATTCTAATACCATAAATGTATAAAGAAGAGTATTCTAAATAAAGTACAAAGCTTACGAAAGAGGAAAGGAAAGCTACTAGAGCCATACCCGAACTCTTCCGAAGGCTTCCGGACTCCGATTTCTACTCTATTCCTATTCCATTAGCTTAAGACTACTAAATTAAACTTAAGAGAATATGAGAGAGCTCTTGCTTGAGGTGTATGTGTGAAGTGAGGATGAGAGCTCCTTTTATAGCCTCCCAATGACGGTAGTGACTATTGGAAAGGTCAGTAATACCCACCAACTGTCATTGGGGAGCCATCTCAACCGTCCAGGAGAAACTTGGATCGAACGGCACTGCGTGGGGTTCAGCCGAACCCAATGGTTCGGTCAAAACATGGGTCAGGCCGGCTTGGCCCAAAATCGACAGGTGGCCTCCTCCGGTTCTCTCCTACGCAGACTTGTGAATTTTGGCCTAATTGGTCGTGTCAATTCTGAGTTCTTGGCCCATTCATGCATAAGTCTGATTCTCGACATCGTCAAATTGATTTAATGTCTGATTTGATGTCTATTCTCCTCCACTTTATTGTTATTCTCTACAAAAGGTTAGTGAACCAAATACTAGTGGAATATTATTATTCTAACATGGATATACATTGCAAGCATAACTAGGTCTCCTCTATTTTGGTAATATTGACGGTCGAAACTGATCGCTAACAACCGTCAATAGCGACGACGGCGGTGGTCGGCACGGCCGCACGGGGGAGCTCGAGGTGGCTCTGTCAGGGTTACGGATAAGGCATACCCTTTATCCTACGACTTATGGAATGTACTGATAAGGTATACCTTCACGTATACGGTTGGTTTCCGTATACGCCATTAGAAATTCGCCTCAGATTACAGAAAATATATCCATGAAGTTAAGGAATTGCAGAAGTCCTACTCGGAAAGGGTAAAATCTCTAGTATATCGTGTCGGTTTATATATCTCCAAGTCTTACTTGAGGGACAAGGTATTAGATGATATAAAAGGGACCCCTAGGGAGAGGCAAAGGGCATTGCATCTCATCGCCAACACACCCACCAAAGTTTACGAAGCCGGAGTCCACGGAGCCAACTCGCCGGGAGATCTCGTCGAATCCCTCGACTACGATCTCATTGGTATCGTCTGTTCGGTTACTTTCTTTGTAATCTGTTCTCATCATCATCAATTTCATATAATCTGGACTAGAGCTATTACCTGATAAGGGGCCTGAACCAGTATAACCCTTGTCTTTTGTCTGTTTTGATGTCGTACTACGTATATCCCTGTTCCAACGTACCCCAATACCCTATTCTTCCGGTCCGCGAGTATCACTCGTCGACACCAAGTTTAGGGACCTCGATGTGCGCTTTGCAAGTTCGTGGATCTAAGTGAAACCTCATGACAAGTTTAAGGACCGCTAGTGTATTTTACTATTTTCTATTATAAATTAATACATTTTTACTTTTTATAGTATTTTGGAAGACAAATTTATATATGTTGTTTTAATGTCTTTAAGCTAAAATATTTTTAAGGTATTGACAGTGAAAGTTATAAAATTTTGATCTCAATCTTATCCAATACGTCAAGAATTATACAATTGGAGGAAACAATCCATAAATTAAATATAGTACTACGACAATATATATTCCTTTTTTTTTGGAACAACAACAATTCATGTTTGTTTTATTTATTTCACTTCTCAAAAATGCCAAACTAATAATTGCATGCAAATCAATAACTTATTGTCTTTCACATACGGTGGTCTTTTTATTCTTACCAGGAGACACTAGAAGGCTCGGGAGGGAAGTGCCTACGGCATTTTTTTTCTACCACATGTATGTTGTTAATGATCGGATGGCCATCCTTTGTCGATGCATTCATCCGATGGCCATTATTTTTTCATATTACATGGCCCAATGTGCTTTTGAGAAATATTGTTTCTTTCATTACTTTAGATACTTAAAAAATTACAGAAGGCTTCGGTGGATTTTTCACATGTGGTATAGCTTTCTGAGATTCGGGCCCCGGCAAGCACCACCTGAGCACGCTGCCAACTCGTGCTTGCGAGCCAATCCTCGCCGATGCTCCCAATGCCCATCCGTTCCTCCATGATTGCTGCCAAGATCTGCCTCCACTTTTGGTTGGGCCGTCACCGACAAAGGGCAAGCTTCGGCATGGCCGCCACCAGGGGCATCGGTTCCTCTACCTCAACTTCTTCTGCTTAAGTCGTCTTCACTAAGATCGTCATGCCGATCTCTCCTACAATGTTGCCGCCACCTAGCGCTAGCGCCTGTCTGCCCCACCACCCCGACACCTTCTCCACCGCCGGCGCACTGAGGGACTCATCCCGCTGTGTCCTTGCTCTTCCCCAACCTCTACGCAGGCCGCCGCTGCTGTCCTGCAGCCATCCCCCAGCCTTGCCGATGGGGCCCTACCCCTTGCACACCGCCCCAACTCCTCTTCTATATCATCCGCATCTTTAGTGTCCTCCCCCGATCTCTATGCTCGGGATGCCACCATCCAACCTTCGCTGCCTAAGGGGAAGGGGCGTCCTCCTATACCCGTAGTCCCTCGACAGCTTCGCCGCTCTGCGCGGGTCACCACCAGCTGCTGCCTTCCCCTGAGTGTGTCGCTGTCGCCTGCTCAAGGTTGGATGAGAGATGCCCGTTTATCCGGCCTGGTCTGCTTTGTAACCTCTGCTCCTCTTTGCTCCCACGCTTCTCTCTTGTTGTGTTCTTTAGAATGAACGTGTCCTTCTGCTAACTGAAGAGAGAACATAGAATAATCTTTCTGCAGACATCTGGAATTTAGATCTTTGCTGCACGCAAATAGAATATGAACCATTTTAGTGCTCTTTATCTCCCCTTGCATGGTGTCCGCACGGTACGACACCAACGTTGTTCGTGTGTGAACCTCTCGGATCATACAGGATGGCAGAAGCTACCGACTTCTGTTGCAACGGGAAAAAATATAACTCTTCAAGAAATTTTACGATTCATCATTGACAAACACTCAAGTCTATAATTTGACGTTGTCAAAAGTGAGTTTTAGGAGGGGAGAAGATTTCCCACCAGATGGCATACACTAATTTGTTCTCCCAGGAAAGAAATTTAACATATTGATTCACTATGGAGCTATTTCTAAACTCAGATATATATGAAGATGAATAGAAGGACCATGCATTGCATATTTTCAGGGGATAAAGATGGAGATAGAAGAGTATGATATTTTCACCAGAGTTCGGTGATACCTTCATGGCTCTGGCTTTATCATTTTATTGTGTATATTTTCATATATACCAAAGTTAGGAGTTAAAGTTCAAGATTTCAGTTTATACTCTACTTCTTTCTGCCTTTTATTTTTTCCATCTGATCATGGTTTCGGCACAAATAACCAAAACCCACACAGGGAGTATGAAATTAGTTTTCTTGAACAAGCACACACTTCCCCTTGTGTTTTACAGTTGCCTCGAGTGCAAGTTTGTGAATTTTGACTTTCTTAAAATCATTATGCATGTCTAAAATTTATCATGGTACGAAAAAAATAATTGGATGGTAGTGGCACAACATACTATCATTCTTAGGTCATCCATTGTTTATGGTTCATTCATATGGTTTTGAACTATTATATTAGCATAGAAACGATGCCTGATTTCAAAAACCCTCCTGAACTACCATGGTATTAAACAACATCTCCATAATCCATGCTAAACTGAATTACAACAACATTCTGAAATTTACCAAGAGATAAAGGTAAAAGCATAGTGGATATTCTGAAATATCTGAACTTGAGGTGCTAAACAGACATATATTGAAGACTTCACATATCTTCTCGACTACAAGTCGTAGAAAGATTCATAGAGTTACAAAAATAAATCTGTTATTGGCCTTTCAAAATGATCGAGTGTTGTCTCTGCTAGTTTAATTCCTGGCTGAAGAGAGTACCAACTACCAACTAACACAAGAACAGATCTTTTTTTTTTGCGAGGAACACAAGAACAGATCTAAGCATGGCACAAAACTTCTTTACTTTTCATCAGAAGTTCAGAGAAAGGCAGTCTCACCGTATCATATCAGACAAAAACTCAGCAGATTCCCTAGTGCATGTCCCTGAACTTCCGCTTGATTCTTCCTGGACCAACGCTTTCCCGGGATTGAAAAATGGCATGTACATCTCATGATCAATAATATACACAATTTAAATCAGAATCATGTACATCTCATGGTCAACAATATGCACAATCTAAACCAGAATAGTTTGCGCTCTCGTCGATCAAAGGTTGCCACTTTAATTGCTTTATAATAATTTAACAATGTTGTTTTCTTCTCCATAGCAAATTAATAAAAGAGTAAGTTGCACTGGCGGTCCTTACACTTGTAAGCAGGTTTCATCTAGGTCCACGAACTTGCAAAGTGTGTATCGAGGTCTCTAAACTTGGTTAATTGTATTATCTCGGTCCAAAATCTCATTTGACCATGGTCTTATATATGTGGCACGCCATGTAAACGACGACAGGGCACACTATTATTATTTTTTCTTTTTTTCTCCCTTCTTCCTCTTTCATTTCTCACTTCTTTGGCCTCTTCCTCCGACAACAGCAACATTTGGTGACAACGGCGGTGATCGGCACACGTGGGGGGGGGGTCGAAGAAGATAAAAAGATGAGGAGGAAAATGAAAAAAAAGACATGCCATTGTCCACGTGGTGTGCCATGTAGGTAAGACCACGATCAAATGATGCTTTGGACTGGGATGATAAATAAACCAAGTTTAGGGATCTCGATGTGCGCTTTGCAAGTTCATGGATCTAACTGAAACCTCATGACAAATTTAAGGACCGCTAGTGCATTTTACTCTTAATAAAACAAAACGATGGAACATGAGGCCCAATTCTTGTAAATCCCTATCATATTATACTGATATTCTTTTTTTTTTGGCGAGGCATACTGATATTCTTGTTTAACTTCAATAGAATGATAGATTACATATTTATAGTGATTAAGCATAGCATTATAGAAATCTATAGGACAAGAGTGCAAAAACATTAGTTCAGACATTCAGTGACTAATTAACTATTGATTCACCGGTTGCTTAGTTGTTCTTCAAGCTGCTGATGCTCGCCGCCTAATCTGCTAGCTGCTCATTCCTAAGACAAATTCCTAGAGAGAGTACACCTCCGTATTTAGCCCCGGTTGGACGGCCATGACAGGTAGTCGTAAGAAACATGGCTACCCGGGGTGGTCTCTCGAAACACCAGGAGGGCACTGTTAGGTGGTATTGGCCACATAATTGTATACCAGCAAGTGTAGAGTAAAGTTAAGTGTATATTAGAAGTATAGGAATTGAGTTCTTTCTATCTCTTCTTCCACTTAATTAGAATTATTTATCTGAGGAATTCTATAAGCTTCACTTCGTGTCACTCTACCCGCATATTAAATTAACTCCTTCCTAGACTTTGATAAAGGCAAGTAATATATATGCATATATGTTAGCATAGTGCTCTCTTTCACAATCTTTCCTTGGGATTAAATAAATACGATACCTTAGAATACTTCTAGGTGAAATGCTACAATGGTATATCCGTGCGCTTGCGGATTACTTTTGTAACCATAAATATAGCAGGACTATTTTTGCTCCATTGCTGGGAATGAATATTTCTAGTAATGTCGTTAAGAAATACCAACACCCACAATGAACTGTCATGGGGTGGAGAATGTGTAAAGACTACAGAAATCTGAACAAGGCTACTATGAAGGACCACTTCCCGTTGCCCTTCATTGATAAATGCTAGAGCGGCTGGCGGATCACTCATATTTTTGTTTCCTCGATGGCTATTCTAGCTATCATCAAATTCCCATCCATTCCGATGAACAAACCAAGACAACGTTTACGTGTCCTTACGGAATGTATGCTTACCAACGGATGTCATTCGGGCTGTTGATGCACCCACGTCATTCCAACGATGAATGATATCTATTTTCTCCGACATGATCAAGAAAATCATGGAAGTTTTCATGAACGACTTTTCCTTCTATGGAAAAAACTTTGATCATTGTCTAGTAAACTTAGAAAAAGTCTTGCAACGGTGTCAAGAAAAAGACTTGGTCTTTAATTGGGAAAAATATCACTCCATGGTCCATTAAGGTGTAATCCTAGGACACCGAGTCTCCAAAAGGGGAGTTGAGGTAGATAAAGCAAAAATTGAAGTAATTCAGCAGATTCCATCACACACCAATGTTAAAGGAGTATGTAGTTTTTTGAGTCATGCGGAGTTCTACCGTTGGTTCATTAAAGAATTCTCTTTAGTCCCTAGACCCCTCACTAGCCTATTAGGTATGGATGCCCCCTTTAACTTTAATTATGAGTGTTTAAAATCTTTTAACATCTTAAAAGAAACATGGTTTCAGCACCGGATCATTCAACCCCCTGATTGGTCGCTGAAGTTTGAAATCATGTGCGATGCTAGTGATTATGCTATAGGTGTTGTTCTCGGCCAAACTAGAGATAAGAAACACCACACTATCGCATATGCTAGTAAAACATTAATAGGAGCTCAGCTTACATATGCCAAAACTAAGAAGGAGCGCTTGGCCATTATTTTTACAATTGACAAGTTCATGTCTTAGTTAGAGCTAAGATTATTGTTTACACTGATCATGCTGGTCTGAAATACCCTCACTAAGAAAGACATAAAACATCGGTTAATTAGATGAATTCTTCTACTAAAAAATGATCTTGAAATTAAAGATAACAGGGGGTATAAAATTCCATAGAAGATCATTTATCACATATGCAAATCACTAACATGCAAGAGCCGTCGATAAATGATTTTCTATGGGGTGATATGCTACTAAATGGGACAGACTCCAACCCCTGCTATGTAAACATTCTGAATTTCATGATCGTAGGATATGTGCCACCTAGGGAGAACAAAAGACGACTCATCTATGAGAGTATAAGGCACTTGTGGGATAAGTCATATCTATACCGAGTCTGTGCATACGACTTACTTAAGAGATGTGTACTAATAGATGAAGGCACACAAATCATTGAGAAATGCCATGTAGCGCCATATGGAGGCCACTGTAGTGCATTCTGTCCACAGGGAAAGATCCGGACGAGTGGATTCTTCTGGCTCACTATGTATGAAGATACAAAGGAATTCATTCAGAGATGTGCAAGATGCCATAAGCATGAAGGTATGACTACCCCTAACATACAACCTACAAGTGGATAATTCGATGCATAGAGCAACGACTACATGGGACCTTTCCCCAAGTCCCATGATTACGAGTACATCCGAGTGGCTATCGACTCTATGTACAAGTGGGTGGAAGCGATGCCATGCCGTTTTGCCGATGCCAAACACGCCGGTGAGATGTTTCACGTGGTCATCTTTCCTCGGTTGGAACACTGCGGATGGTAATAAGTGACAGAGGGCCTAATTTCATTGATAAGACCTTCCGGAACTTTTTACACGAGCTTGGAGCGCAGCATAACATCACAAGTCCATACCATCCCCAACAAGTGATCAAGCAGAAACGTTTAACGAACAAATCAACACCATTCTGCAGAGGACCGTACATGAGATGAGATGGGGAAGGCATGCAAAAACAAACTACCCGATGCACTTTGGCCATATTGGCTATCATTATCTGATATTTTCCTTGTTTATCTTATTGGTTGCAGGATCAACCAACTGGCACACCCTAAACCCAAAAATTTAGGACCTACGTTAGGGATAAGTGGAACTCCTAGGGAGGTGATGAAATTCACGCCAACACAGTGAAACAAGATATTTTCCAAAGAAAAATAATTCGCTGAACAAGAGGTCTTTTAATTAATTTGATTTTATTAAAGTTTGAATCCTTGAAAGGCCATAACTCACTTGTTTTAAATCGGATTTCAACAAATTTTCTCCAAAATTCTTATATAATCAAGACCTAACCAATGGCACTAGTATTTTTACCCTTTTTGTAGGATTTTGACCCTTTTCATTAGAATATGAAAGTCGTCTATTAACCTGTCGATCGCTGAACATGTTACGTCTGTGGAGAAGAAAAAACTGTAGTGTTGGTAGTCCTTAAGTACCAACTTTCACCATCAAATCCAAATTAAAAGAATACTCCCTCCATGCCAAATTGATTATCATATATGTTTATGCACCAAGACCAAGGATAATTTAAATCGCATCAATTAGGGCACCATGCACACATTCTCCCACAATGCATGCATCGATTAAAGCATCATGTGAATTACATTCTTAGCATGCATACATTTTCCCTTGCTACATTAATTGTATTCCGATGAAAACCTTGTCTATGTGGTTATATGATGATCAATTTGAGAAATTTTAGATTTCACTGCATGATGATCAATTTGGGAAGGAGGGAGGAGTACAAAATAAAGTATCAAACTTAGTGGTACGGGTTTATTACTAAGCATTTCCACGAGTACTGGTAAATATTTTCATGTAGGTAATTTTGGATGAATACACCCCCTCTGACCGTCGCGCTGCCGCAGGTCTGACCGCCGGTGTCTCGCCGGTTAGACCGCCGAACCCAAGCAAACACAAATTGAAGATCTCTCAAAGTAGATGACAACTTTATTACTTCTCTCTGTGTTTACAAAGTGCAACAGCAACACTCCCCACGAAAATCTCGACTAAACTCGAAACCCTAACTATTCTCTCAACTCAATGCTCTCTAAAGCGATACCGGGAGGCCACACACTCTCTCTCTATTTATACATGAGGTAGGCTACCTAAAGCCACAAACCAAACTCATACAAGAAGTCCTAATCCACCTAGGAAACCTTCCCGTACAAGAAACCAGCTTTACAAACTCCAATTGTACCAAATTTGCACTCCTTCCAAATTCGACTCCGCATCCCATACGCACACAATATCTCCATCGTATGCCATATGGAATCTTCACCAACCACGTGCATTGTCTTTAGCCTCAGTATCCCGCATGATATCTGACCGTCTGGACGTCACCTTATCTCCAAGTTGACTCCCGATCCATCACCGGCAATACTCTCTTGAGGCATCAAGACACCTACACATGAATCAAACAAAGAAACCATATTCCGAGACCAAGCTATCCCCAACTTAACTCATTGTTAGCAAACAATAGTATTACATACGCATAGTATCCATCTAGAAGCCATAAACATGAACTATCCACGGATATCCAATGAAACAACCCAAAACCGAAACCGACACAAAGTCGGCCGGTCAGACCGCGAGCTTGCCACATACCTCCGGTCTAACCGGCAACCCTTGCCCGGTCTGACCGGACCAAACATCTAGCAGCACCTGTTCATCACCTAAAAATCCAATCATCTCCAAAACCACTTCGCCAATAATCTCCAAATATCAAAACCAATAATATCTGATGTCAATTGTTCATCACAGAATAAGAATCAAAACACTTAGATTTTACAATCTCCCCCTTAATGAACACATTGGCAAACCCATCAAAAATGTTTTGTTATTTGGAAAAATAAAAACAAAAGTGATAAAAAGCAAAAAGCGCACTTCGTGCACTCCATGCTCAAAATCCAAAAGAAAACTTCTCTCACTTTTGAAAAGAAAGAAATCCCCCCCTTTTGACAATGATTTCATGAACCCATCTATAATAAAAAGTCATGTGTTGCAATAAAAGGAAAATGAACCCATCTATAGTATAGCAAGCATGCATTAAAGTATAATCATGAACCAAAGATTTTACAATTAAGTTCAAATCAATAATCAAAATTCATGATTTCAAATGATTTATAATGCAACATATTTACAAGCACATAGGGTGAAAAATAAACACTATACATATATACCTATTGCATTTATCACTCTTTCTCAAATTAGCTCTAGCACAAAAACAACCAAGAGAATTTTTATTTTTATTTAAGCTTTTTGGCTCATATTTTTCTTTCAATTATGCTTGGTACGTCTTTGTCGTCAGGACTGTTTCCAAGTATTCGACACCCATTATTTTTGCTCACATCGAATACGTCCTTGTCGTCAAGACTGTTTCTAAGGATTCGATATTTATTTTTTTTCTCTCATTTTATTCTCTTGCACAATGAGCAATCAAAAAAGCTATTTGAGGAATAACAATTCAATAAAGCATATATATAAAGCATTTATAAATCAAACCATATGCTAGCATCAATATTGCATATTTTCTGAATTCAAGTATAGAATTTAAGTGTCATGCATTATCTCCCTCAAAACCAATATCTAAGCCTCATAAAAAATACTAAAATACATACAAGCTATGCTAGAGACAAATAAACCTTCATAGTATTGCTACTCCCTCCATTTCATAATGTAAGACTTTCTAACATTGTCCACATTCATATATATGTTAATGCATCTAGTGAAACATATATGTCTAGATTTATTAACATCTATATGAATTTGGGCAATGCTAGAAAGTCTTACATTATGAAACAGAGGAAGTAGCATGCACAAGAATATACCATATGTATAAAACAAAACACTCTTTTTGTCAATATTTCTTATTATCAAATTTTTGCTTGATAAAACCATGAGGCACAAAACTTCCCCTCAAACCATGCCAAAAGGATGAATTATTCCCAATTCTCCACGAAGAAAAGCAAAGCGAGAAGAATTCAATGGTTTAGTGAAAATTTCAGCAAGTTGCAACTTTGTATCCAAAAATGTCAATTCAACATCTCATCTCTCAACATGATCCATCAAAAACTGAAAGCGAATATCAATGTGCTTTATGCGTGAGTGTTGTACAGGATTCTTAGCAATGTTAATAGCACTCGTATTATCACAAAAGAGAGGTACTTTCTCAAAAGTAAGATCATAATCTTTCAAAGTTGATATTAGCCAAAGAATCTGAGAACAACAACTAGCAGCAGCAACATATTCTGATTCAGCAGATGATTGAGCTACACTAGATTATTTCCTAGAAGACCATGCAATCAATGATGTACCAAGAAAATGACATGTTTCACTAGTACTTTTCCAATCAATTCTATAGCCAGCAAAATCAGCATCAGAATATCCACTCAAGCATATAGAAGATGAAGTAGAATACCAAACTCCAAACTCATGTGTATGATTCAAATACCTCATTATTTGCTTGACCGCTTGACAATGTGAAGCACGAGGAGAAGCTTGAAAACGAGCACACAAACACACAGCAAATTGTACATTTGGCCTAGAAGCAGTTAGATACAACAAAGATTCAATCATACTTCTATACTCCTTCTGATCAACGGCTTCACCATCTTCATCAGGATCCAACACAGCTGTAGAACCATTGGTGTTGAATTTGGCTTGCTATTTTCCATCTCAAACCGTCTCAAAAGATCCTTCGTATACTTCGTTTGATGCACAAATGTACCTTGAGGTGCTTGCTTAATTCGCAATCCCAAAAAGTATGATAACTCACCCATCATGCTCATCTCAAATTCCCTGCGCATAGTTTCAGCAAACTCCACAACCAAAGCGTGAGTTGAACAACCAAAGATGATATCATCCACATAAATCTGAACAAAAAGTTGATTATCACCATTGTTAAGAACAAAAAGCGTTTTGTCAATCTTTCCCATTTGAAAACCTTTTGCAAGTAAAAAGTTCTTAAGCCTGGGCCGAAGGTAACAATCACTATCCAGGGAAACGCGAAGCTGGCAGTGTAGTGCGACAAGCGGAGTCTCGACATGGTCAAACATACTCCCAACCCGCCCGCTACAGCTGAGCCGCCCAAGAAGGTGAGCAAAACCAACAAGACGCCGAAGCCAGACGGCGCAATCAAGATCGTTCCACTCTCCAGCACCAACCCCGAAAAGACTGTCAAGATCGGGGCGTCTCTGGATGAGAAATAGGAACTCACGCTCATCACCTTCCTCGGCGACAATGCAGACGTGTTTGCTTGGCAGCCGTCCGACATGCCGGGGGTCCCCAGGGAAGTGATTAAGCACAAACTCATGGTGCGACCCGATGCCAAGCTAGTAAAGCAAAAACTGCGGAGATTCGCACCAGATCGGAAGCAAGCCATACGAGAAGAGCTCGACAAGCTTCTCAAAGCTGGTTTCATCCGAGAAGTTCTCCATCCAGAGTGGCTAGCCAATCCAGTCATGGTACGCAAGGCCAACGAGATGTGGAGAATGTGTGCCGATTTCACCGACCTCAACAAGGCGTGTCCCAAAGATCACTTCCCTCTTCCTCGAATAGACAAATAGGTGGACTCAATAGCTGGTTGTGAGTTGTTAAGCTTTCTTGACGCATACTCCGGCTACCATCGGATCAGCATGGCGAAAGAGGACGAGGAGAAGACAGCATTCATCACGCCATTGGGTGTATTTTGCTACGTTAAGATGCCATTTGGACTGATAACCGCCAGAAACACCTTTTAGCGCATGGTCCAAGGAGCACTTAATGACCAACTTGGGAACAATGTCGAGGCCTACGTCGACGACATTGTTGTCAAGACCAAGAGAAGCGACTCGTTGATCGATGACCTCCGAGAAACATTCGACAACCTCCGACGATATCGTCTCATGCTCAACCCAGAGAAGTGCACGTTCGGAGTACCATCGGGCATGCTCCTCGGATTCCTCGTCTCCTGCAGAGGGATCGAAGCAAACCTTGAGGAGATCAAGGCAATCGAGAACATGAAGTCGCCCACAAGACTCAAGGAAGTCCAGAAGCTAACTGGATGCATGGCGGCATTGAGCAGATTCGTCTCTAGGATGGGAGAACGAGGATAACCTTTTCTTCACTCTGCTGAAGAAACAAGACAAATTTGTGTGGATACAGGAAGCCGAAGATGCGTTCATCGCACTCAAACGCTACCTGTCAAATCCCCCTGTACTTTTTGCTCCCCAACCTAATGAAGAATTATTCCTCTATATTGCTGCCACGCCCTATTCTGTGAGTACCCTCATTGTTGTCGAGAGAGAGAAGGTGCAAAGACCAGTTTACTACGTCAGCGAAGCTCTCCATGACGCGAAGACAAGATACCCACAGATCCAAAAGCTGCTTTATGCAGTAATTATGACATCAAGAAAGCTACGCCATTACTTCCAAGCGCACAGAGTCACAGTTGTTTCCTCCTTCCCCCTCGGAGAAGTCGTGAGAAACAAAGACGTCATCGGCCACATTGCGAAATGGGTAGTCGAGCTAAGCCAGTTTGATGTTCATTTTGTGCCACGAACAGCCATCAAGTCCCAGGTCCTCGCCGACTTCGTAGCTGACTGGACTATGCCTGACAACAGACAAGACAGTCAGACCGATAACGAGACATGGACAATGTCGTTTGACGGCGCACTCAATAGCCAAGGAGCAGGGACAGGGTTCATCTTGACATCACCTTTGGGAGATCAGTTCAAGCACGCGATTCACCTCAACTTCAGGGCAACCAACAACACAGCCAAGTACGCAGGACTACTCGCCAGGATAAGAGCAGCAGCCGCACCAAAAGTCAAGCGACTAATCGTGAAAGGGGATTCCGAACTAGTCGCGAACCAGGTGCAAAAAGACTACAAATGCTCTAGCCCCGAGTTATCCAAGTACCTTACAGAAGTCAGGAAGCTGCAGAAAAGGTTTGATGAGGTTGAGGTCCGACACGTATACCACAAGGACAACATCGAACCAGACGACCTAGCACAGCGTGCGTCCAGACGAGAGCCACTTGAACCTGGTACTTTCCTGGACGTCTTGACAAAGCCATCGGTGAAAGAGGCAAACGACGAAGATAGCATAGTTGTCCCCGACATCAGCTCGGGGGCTACAGAGGCAGAACACGTTGTTGCCGACATCGAGACCATAGACGACTGGCGGACTCCACTCATCAAGTTCCTGAGTAGTGACGAGTTGCCCGAGGACGATGCAAAAGCCGAGAAAATAACCCGACAAGCCAAGATCTACTGTATGATCGACAACGATCTATACAAGAAGGCGCCAAACGGGGTACTTCTCAAATGCATTTCGTTCGACGATGGCAAACATCTCCTCGACATACATGAAGGGATCTGCGGGTCACACGCTGCCGGCCGGACATTAATCGGAAAAGCCTTCCGACAAGGGTTTTTCTGGCCAACCGCGCACAAAGACGCTTGTGACATGGTTCAGCGGTGTGAAGCCTGTCAATTCCACAGCAAACACACAAGGCTACCAGCACAAGTGCTCCAGACTATCCCTCTTACTTGGCCATTCTCGTGCTGGGGGCTCGACATACCCGGACCATTCCCACGAGGACAGGGCAGCGACAGGTTCCTATTCGTGGCGATCGATAAGTTCACCAAGTGGATTGAAGCGACGCCCACGGGGGAAATCAAGGCCGACAACGCCATCAAGTTTATCAAAGGGATATTCTGCAGATATGGATCGCCTCACCGCATCATAACAGACAATGGCTCCCAGTTCATCAGTGCCAACTTCCAGGATTACTGCATTGAATTGGGAGTCAAGATCCGCTTTGCCTCGGTTTCTCACCCTCAGAGCAATGGACAGGTCGAGAGGACAAACGGCATAGTACTACAAGGGATCAAGACCCGTGTCTATGACAGACTCATGTCACACGACAAGAAGTGGGTTGAAGAAATCCCCTCTGTCCTATGGGCCGTGCGTACCACACCGACAACGTCCAACAAGGAGACATCCTTCTTCCTCGTGTATGGCTCAGAAGCTATGCTCCCCACGGAGCTACGACATCAGAGCACACGAGTACAAAAGTACTCCGACGAGGACTAGGAGGAGCAGCGAAGCGACAATGTGAATCTACTCGAGGAACATCGAGAAAGAGTTGCCGTCAGAGCAGCCAGCTACCAGCAGGCCCTTCGCCGATACCACAAGAAGCGCATTAGAGCACGCACACTTTCGATCGGCGATTACGTCCTCCGATGGGTTCAAAGCCAAGCAGGGTGCAACAAGCTCTCACCCAAGTGGGAAGGACCATACATAATCACGCAAGTATTACGGCCAGGTGCATTCAAGATTGCAGACGGCGATGGTCACGACTTAGCAAATTCCTGGAACATTGATCAATTACGTAAATTTTATGTATAAATCAATAGTTTCCATACTTGTAAGACATCTTACAGCTTCAATAAAGTTGATTTCAGGTAAAGAATACGATCAAAGTGTTCCTTCCCGACGATCCTTTACCACGACGACACCTAGCGTTGAAACATATCCTCATGTCCCTTTACGCTGTCTTGACAAGGCCTCTGAGGAACCTAAGGGAACTTCGGTTGGGGATGCCCAGAGCGGATAAGGCCTTGTCAGTTCATGTAGAGACAAACGACCATGTAAGATCTGGTCATGTAAGAGTTCTCGTCGTGCGTATTAACCAAGCCGTGTAATCGGAAATTGAGTTTTCCAACTTCACGGCTGGGGGCTAGGGTCAGTGCTTTTTCAACCAAGGCAGGTCAAGGGTCCAAGAGCCTTATCCTTCGAGAAGGATTCTCCGACCACAAGGCTAGGGCTAGGGAGAGTGTATGACTCAAGTGACTGATCGAAGTCGCAAAATGAGAAAACACTCATACACAACATATCCAGAGTAAGAGAACTTAGCTAGATAGATTTCTTTTCTATTTCATAAGTACCTCTTACAATTTGAAAATATTTCAAAATATATTACATGTTTCCTTGAGATATTTTCTACAGGACACAAAGACTACCAGGACGGCCAATGCCAATCCATGGACCGATAAACCTTCTCGGCGAGTGGTGCCATCGACTGCGCCAGATCGTCGATCTCCACGGGAGTCCTCCGAGAACGTGAGAACCCTTTATGGAGGAACTCGAGGTGCAGCTGCGGGCGGTGATTTCGGATACAGGCCAGCACATGCCCTCCGGCATAGCAGCTCGATCGACGACACTCCTGCTTCAAGGCCTCGTCGATGCGCTTGCCGATCCCTTCGAGCTGTGTGCAGGCCCCATTCAACCACGAGATGTATCCGGCCGCCGACTCCTCGGGATTCCCACGAGGAACTCGGAGCTCCCTGCAGACTCCCGCCATTGCCGTGCAGCAGCTCCTGAGGTACGAGTTGAACCACACCTCGTGACCTCGGAGGGCTTCCATGGCCTGGTCTTTCTTCACTTCCACCATGGTCTTCTCGAGTTCGGCCACCTCGAGCTTCGTCCTCCATTATTGGATTCGACGATCTCGGTCAGCCAACGCACTCTCGAGGTCTGCCCACCACGGAAAGGACTGAGTCAAGTTGTTCTTCTCTCCTGAGAACACAACAAATTAAGTCAATCTGAACAAAAGAATGCAGGAAGTAAAGACCAAGGTGCAAACTTAAGGACGTCATCGCCATGTTCATCTCTGTGGACAGGCTTTGACTGACATCCTCCTGCGGCACATAAGGCTCAAGCGCGAGTGCCGGGACGATCACCGGCATCACAGGCTACCCGTGCTTCTGGACATCCTCGATATCGACATCTCTACAACGACAAAAAAGTACTCGGAATCACATGCTAAGAAAACAAAGGAAACAACTGCATACATAGAGGCAGTTTGAACTCATGAAAGTTTTACAGCATGTTGGTTAAGGGGTACAAGGGAAATAAAATCCTACTCCTCAAAAAGGGGGAGAACAGACTCCCCCAAGTCACCGACTTCCTCCATCACGCCCTTGCGAGTGTCATCGACGGCCCCTTGATCTAGAGCCCTCTTTAGGTCCAGATCGGGATGCGCCAACCTCACGCACGCAAGGACGTGGCACGCCCCGGTGTAGATCCCGTTAGATGTCTCCTCGCAAATCCTGGCCGCATGCTTGGAGGGGATCTCCTCCATCGCCGTAAACAGCTCCGCGAGTGAGGACGTTAGCGAGAACTCGTCAGGGTTCGCCGGAATGGTGGTCGTGACGCCACACTCCCGGGCGAGCTGGTGTAGGCCGGTGTAAGATACCCGCAGCGAGCCGCGGATCTCTGACAAGTTGTTCTCGAGCTCTGACATCCGGTGCTCGAGCCCTTGCCGCTGCCTTTCGTTGCCGGCCACCAGCTCCCTCATCTTCAGGAGGTCCACGCGGGCCTCCGCCAGGTCGCGCGCTAGCTTGTCGGCACGTTGGTTCGGTGACGATGCCGCCGCCCTGGCCTCCTCGATCTCGCGGCCTACGTTGCGAGCACCAGCCTGGAGGATGCGCTCCATCTCGACTTAGAGCTTCCCCCAGGTGAAGGCATCGGCAGGCGCGCTCCGAGCAGGCACAAGGCCGACGGCGGGGCTACTCGGCGTCACCTCTCGGTCCCTAGTGGCGACCACGACGTCTATCGAGGCCGCTGCAGGGGACATGCTCGTAGTCGCACCGGTCCCACCTTGCGCCGCCTTCGCCCGTGCCACACTGCAATGAGTTTTCTCTTTCTCATAAAGACTAGGTGATCAAGAATTCATGAATAGAAAAACTTCAAGAACGTCTACTTACTTCTCGTCAATCGTCACCATCCTTTGCCTCTGTTGAGGAGGGGGTGACGCGTCCGAGGCCTAAGTGAGATACGACGGTGTGAGGTTTAGTCATTCCGACAACATGTTTAAAAACAAGAGAGAATTACCGCCGGGCTTGGTGCTTTCCGACGGATCCTGAGTACGGAGGAGAACTTTCTCCCCTTCTTCGGAACGTTGCTGCCGCTCGTGGTGGCAGCAGCCGCGACATCAGACGCCTCTTTGGTGACGCCCTCCTTCAAAGACGCTGCCGCCTGGTGGTCCACAAGTGGCCCGATGACATCCGTCAGAGGGAGAGCCTGCGTAATGTGAAGTCACAAAACGATGCCGGGATGAAAGAGGTAAAGGAGTCATCGAGTACACTCATGTTGAACGCAGCCTCGCGTTCGGCCGAACCCTTCTCGCTTGTTGTCGCAGGGGCGCTGATCATCACCTGGCCGACGCGGCGTGCCACGTTGTCACTGTCCAAATCTGTAAATCGGGAACGAGAACTCGATAAGTCCAAAATAAAATCTTAAATACAAGGAAAAATACCCCGAGGAGAGACCCGGGTCGTGTCCTCCGGCCCCAAGTAATCAAAGGCCGGATGGGCGCGGGCTAGAGCGGTTGGATCCGTCTACCTATGAAGTCGGCAGCGACTTCATACCCCGACAACCCTCGAGTTCGGAGGTCATCGATGATGTCGATGAAAGACTGAAGGGAGGGAGTCAGGGTGGGTTTGGTGGTCCACTCTGGGATTTTGTCTGGTTGTTCTTCAGGGACAACAAGGACGGGATCCGAGTTTTCTATCTGAAGATAGAACCATCTCGCCCGCTGCGAGAAGAGGGGCACTGGAAGGGGTTGTATCGCGACTTCAGGCCATCTCGAAGTCGGAATCCGACACATCCGAATACCTTTTTGGGTTCCATCCAGCGCAACTTATAGTAAAAACGGAAAAGATCAAGGAAAGGCTCTACCCCAATGTAGGCCTCACAAAGATAGGTGAAAATGCTAAGGAATGCGATGGAATTGGGGTTCAAGTGAAGCAGAGAAAGGCCATAGAAGTTCAAGACGAGAAGAAGAAATTCGGAAGGCGGTGGAAGAAAACCATAACAAATGTAATCTTCAACCATACGGCCCAAGATGGGTTCGGGTTCAGTACCTCCTATCTCCCTCTGCATGGTTCCGCGACTAGGGAGGGCACCGTCGTCTTGCAACTTCTTCAGGGACACGGTGGTGGAGGTGGACTTGTCGAGATCCATCGCCGCCGGAGGATCGTCGAAGAGCAAAGTGAAGGGAGCAAGCTAGGGTTTTTTCTGCAGGAGCGGAGAAGACGAAGGGCGCTTGAAGACTAGAGAGTTCTTTGGCAAATGGACTTCCAAATGGATCCCCAAAATCCCTTTAAATAAGCGCACTACCGATGGTGCATATTCCAAGGAAAGGAGAGAGATTGCCGCCGGAAAATTCTGGGTCCGTTGCATGCGGTAGTTTTCAGACTTCAATTTAAATTCACTCATGACCGTTGAACTTCATACGGTGTTGTCGATAACTCTTGGTCTCTATGGTTCTCATGCCGAGATCGACCAGATGAGAACGATGACAAACTCCGACATCAGAAGTCACAATCGGTTACATGAGTTCATTTAACCAGAAGTCGGAGGCTACTGTCAGGGTTACGGATAAGGTATCCCCTCTATCCTTGGATATACGTTGTATACAGATACGGTATAACCGAGCGTATACGGATAGTTACTATATATGTCGGAGCTTACAGGAGCCAAATCGCCGGGTGATCTAGTCGAACCAACTCGACTACGATCTCATCGGTATCATCGAGTTCCACAATCCCCTTTGTAATCTGTGGTTTCCATCATATAATCCCATACCAACTGGATTAGGGCTATTACCTACTAAGGAGCCTGAACCAGTATAATCCTTATCTTTTGTTTCCTTGATGTCATATTACGTAGATCCTCGTTCCAACGTATCCCAATACCCTCTATATCCGGTCTACGGGTATCCCCCGTCGACACATACCATGCTCTAGGTGCTTGTTTCAAGCCATACAAAGCTTTAAACAATTTAAAAACATGGTTGGGAAAATCAGGATTTTCAAAACCTGGCGGTTGTTTGACATAAACTTCCTTCTGTATAAAACCATTTAGAAAATCACTTTTCACATCCATTTGATACAATTTAAAACCTTTTAAAGTAGTAAAAATCAAAATCTAGCTTGAGCAACAAAATCCAAACCCTCCACCTCCACCTGAGTAAAACCTTGAGCAACAAATCTAGCTTTATTTCTCACAATTAAGCCATCCTCATTTTGTTTATTTTTTAAAACCCACATGGTTCCAATAATATTATTTCCAGAAGGTGGTTCAACTAAAGTCCAAACTTGATTTCTCTCAAAATTTTCAAGTTCTTCATGCATGGCATTAATCCATGATTCATTAGTTAATGCATAATCTTTGGGTTCAAAAGTAGCAACAAATGCAGAATTTGCACAAACATCATGAGTCGTTACCTTAGACCTTGTAGTCCGCTCACCTATGTTACCAATGATTTGTTCCGGCGGATGTCGTCGTTGAATATGCAAAGGAGTAACAACTTCTGAAGTTAGTTGATGTTCTATACCCTCACTGGTTGAAGTTGTAGCCTCTGGAGGACCATCACAATCTGCATCGACAGAACCGGAAGTTGACAACCTTGGCCAGTCTGACCGCACGTCCTGTGCTGGTCTGACCGGAGATGTGCCGGCGGTCTGACTGGCCTGGCGCCCGGTCTGACTGACCGAGCCGACCTCATCGTCATCGTCGTCGCTCTCGTCTTCAAAAATATGACCATCCTCCCCCTGAACCTGTGACAATGTATATACCTACAATCTATGGTCTAGTACCTGGACTAGCCTCATCAAAAGTAACTTCGCAAATCTCAACAATTTTGTTAGTTTCTAAAATAAGTACATGATAGCCACGAGAGTGTACGGGGTAACCAAGAAACATTCTATCAGTAGAGCATGCCTCAAACTTATCCAAATTTCCAGATTTCAAGACAAAGTATTTACAACCAAAAACACGCAAATGTGAAACTTTCGGTTCACGTCCAAATCGAAGCTCATAAGAAGTTTTTCCAAAGTTACAAGAAAACCTGATTTGAAATATAGCATGTAGTGTTAACCACTTCAGCCCAAAATTTTCTAGGAGTGTGATACTCATCCAACATCGTTCTAGCCATCTCAACCAAAGACCGATTCTTTCTTTCAACAACACCGTTTTGTTGAGGAACACAAGGAGAAGAAAATTCATGTTCAATATAATTTTCATTGCAAAACTGTTCAAAAGAAGCATTCTTAAACTCATCACTATTATCACTCCGAATTCTTTTCAAAGAACTAGGAAGTTCAAGATCCAATCGAAGATACAAATCACGAAAGTGTTGAAACGCCTCATCCTTAGTTGCCATAAAGAAAACCCAAGATATCGAGAAAAATCGTCAACAATAACTAACACATATCACTTTCCTCCAACAGATTGCACTCTAGTTGGACCAATAGTGTCCATGTGTAATAGCTGTCCCGGTGCATCCGTCATCACAGAAACAATAGGAGAAACAATATGAGCATGTGAAGAAGCAACCATCTTAGCATGAGGACACGGTGTACAAACCAAATCAAGATCTTTCTTAAGTTTAGGCAAACCACGAATAAGATTCAAACCAGTTAACCTCGTGAGATTATCAAAACCAACATGTCCAAGTCTACGATGCCAAAACATCACATCCTTATTAAAATTAGCAACCAAACATGTTATCACAGGTGAAACAAGATTTTCAAAATAAGCTTTAAACACTCTTCCATAGCGAGAAATATTCAACATAGAGTCACCACAAGAATCAAATACTTAACTTCCAGTTTTCTTAAAGTGAACCTCAAAATTTCCATCAACAATTTGTGAAACTGAATGCAAATTATACTTTAAGTCCTCAACCAAAGCTACATTTTTCAATTTACCTTGACCAAACCTATAGCAAGAACGACACTAGTAGAAGCATCACCAAAGATAATCGATTCCGTCTTGGATGCCTGTTTGAGGAAGGAGAACCAACTTTTTATCACCGGTCATGTGCCGCGAACAACCGGAATTCACGATCCACACGTTCTCCTTCCTTGCCACCAAAGCTTACACACAAGAGGATGTTGAAGCCTTAGTACCGGGGTTAGATAAAAGAAATTTAGGAATCCATTACTGAGATACACGACCAGTAGATCCAATAGGCATATATCCACGTGCAAAAACAGGTTGAGAACTTTTAGAAAAATCTCTCTGAGGCCGGTCTGACCGAAGGTGTACAACTGGTCTAACCGGGGGCCGGTCTGACCTCTTCTGTACCGCCGGTCTAACCGATGGATAGTAGCCGGTCTGACCGGTCGCCGGTCTAACCGAGGGACCCACTGCGGTCTGACCGGTTTCCTCGAGGGAAAACCAAATTTTTGCCATTTTGATTTTGCAAAAGCAATTTCTCTCTCCTTTTTCTGTTTACGAGCTAATCTGAAACAAAAACCAACAAGATGTCCATCTTTACCAAAAAAGAACAAGTATACTTTTCTTTAGATGTAGATGGTTTTGAAAGATTTGTTTTTGTCTCTTTTAGTGTTGCAGAAAGAGAGGGCATAACTCTAGCAGACTTAAAAATTGTTTTCTTAGCACTTGGTTTTGTCAAAATTTCACCATGTTCAATCACACTCAAAACATTAGGTTGATTTTTGGTGAAATAGTCATGAACATCAAAACCAACATCCCTATTGTAAACTAGTCACTTTAGATTGATCCAAAATAATGTTAAGTTTTTTCTTACAATCAGAAAATCTTTGCAAAGAACTTTTCAAATAAGAAACCTCTTTTTCCAAATTAGCACAATTTTCACAATCTACCATGACACCTTTGCTTTTACGACATTTGGGGCAAGAAAGTACTTCATTGGTTTTCACAATTTCCTCCATGTACTCAACACGACCTAAAGCATCTTTTAGCTTCATCTTGTTTAGTGTGCATGTTGAGCAATCCAAAACACCATGTTTTGTTGTTTTAACCTTTTAGCACAAATCATGTTAAACATCAAACTAGCATAAAAAACAATTTGATATTTTTCAACAACTTTTTAGTTCAAAACAACTCATCCAAAGTGCGTGTGTGCAAGGCCAATCCAAGAGCAAGAGAAGATCTATTGTTCAAATCATGTGAAACAATGATATCTCTAATATTTGAAATTTCATGCATCAAAACCTCACAATTTTTGCAATCATCATCATTAGGAATAAGAGATTTTAATCTTGCAATTTTAGCATTAAGAGATTCAATTATAAACTCTTGTTTTTTATACATCTTCTCACATTTCTTATTTTTTGCACTTAAAACACGGATAGGTTCTTCAAGAAAACTCACATCATTGTCTTCACACTCTGAATTCGATTCACCATGTGCCATGAAGCAAACACCGGAGATGTTCTTTCCCTTGTCTTCATCTTCCTCACTCTCTCCATCTACATCGCTTAGTGGCTCAAAAGCGGCATACACTTGATTCAACATCTTCTTGAGGTTCTCCTTGGTTTTCCTTCCCTTGAATGTGCTCTTGGACTTGGGCTTGTCGTCCTTGTTCTTATCTCCACCATTGTTTTCCTTCTTGCCTCTCCCAAGCTTAGGACAATATGCGAGCGAATGTGATCAAGTGCTCCACACTCGAAGCAACGAGTTGGACCTCCTCTTTTTCTATACCTAACATTGTTCATAGCTCGTGAAATCTTGTTAGCGGCCAAAGCCAAGTCCTCCTCTAACAATTTGAGTTGCTCATCGGACATGGCATTAATCAAAGCAAAAGCGGTAGAATTTGACGATGAAGCACCAATATCCAAAGAAGTCGAGGGAGAAACCAAAGCTCTAGATTTAGATTCAACTTTGCGAGAAAGAATATTCATCTGATGTATTTTGAGTTTTGTGTAAAGTGAATCCAAAGTCAAAGTAGACATATTAATAAACTCTTGAATATATGTAACTTTCATCTCCCAAATAGACATGTCAAGACCATCCAAAAAGTGGCGAGAAATCTCAGATTGTGAGTAATTAACATCATAAGTTGAATCAACAGATCTATGATCACTCAAAATTTCATTAAACCTAACAAGATAGTCATGCAAAGCTTCTCCAGTTTTTATCTCAAATTTTATATACTCATTTTTAAAAAGATCTCGACGAAGTTCTTTAATGTTTGTAGTTCCTTGATGAAAGTTTTTTAAAGCATTCCAAATCTCATTGGCAGTTTTAAGATGCGAAACACGATCAAAATCCGAACGAGAAATCCCACTCAACAAAATATTATGAGCTTTGCAATTGCTATTAAACTCAGTTTTCAAAGCAATAGTGTCAATCTATTCATGAATCACATATGGCTGTGCAACCTTTTGCCAAACATCATAATCCTCAGCCATAATGTAAGATTGCATCTTATCACACCAATAAGAAAAATCCAATCCATCGAAAACATGGGGCTTAGTTATAAATTTGGTTGCCATGGCTAAAACTCTAGCTCGGTTAAAATCCAAAGAAGAAAACAAGGCTCTGATACCACTTGTAGGACCGAACAATAAGAACTAAGCCAACCAAAGGGGGGTGAATGGTTGGTTTACCCAAAAAAACTAAAACTTTTAGCGGAATTAAAAGTTACCCTCGAATCGATGAATTGCGATCTGACCGGAGTTGATCTGCCGGTCTAACCGAGCCGATACCGTTGGTCTGACCGAAGTTGATCACTCGGTCTAACTGCCCGAAGATCGCCTCTGCCTCTTGTCACCGTTGCTAGTCTGACTGTCGTGTACCCGCCGGTCTGACCGCTGGTGTCTCACCGGTTAGACCGCCGAACCCGAGCAAACATATTGAAGATCTCTCAAATTACATGACAACTTTATTACTTCTCTCCATGTTTACAAAGTGCAACAACAGCACTCCTCAAGAAAATCTCGACTAAACTCGAAACCGTAACTATTCTCTCAACTCAATGCTCTCTAAAGCGATACCGAGAGGCTACACCCTCCCTCTCTATTTATACATGAGGTAGGCAGCCTAAAGCCACGGACCAAACTCATATAAGAAGTCATATTCCACCTAGGAAACCTTCCTGTACAAGAAACCAACTTTACAAACTCCAATTGTACCAAATTTGGATTTCTTCCAAATTCGACTCCACATCCCATATGCACACAATATCTCCATCGTATGCCATATGGAATCTTCACCAACCACGTGCATTGTCTTTAGCCTAAGTATCCTACATGATATATGATCGTCCAGACATCACCTTATCTCCAAGTTGACTCCCGATCCATCACCGGCAATATTCTCCCGAAGCATCAAGGCACCTACACATGAATCAAACAAAGAAACCATATTCCGAGACCAAGTTATCTCCAACTTGACTCATTGTTAGCAAACAACAGTATTACATACGCATAGTATCCATCTAGAAGCCATAAACATGAACTATCCATGGATATCCAATGAAACAACCCGAAATCGAAACCAACACAGAGTCGGCCGGTCAGACCGCGGGCTAGCAGCATACCTCCGGTCTGACCGGACCAAACATCCAGCAGGACCTGTTCATCACCTGAAAATCCAATCATCTCCAAAACTACTTCACCAATAATCTCCAAATATCAAAACCAATAATCTCATATGTCAATTGTTCATTAGAGAATAAGAATCAAAATACTTTGATTTTACAGTTCTCTACTTGAATTCTTGTGATGTAGCTACGAAGTGTTGTGGTGATTAATGACGTTGAAACTAAAAAACACCTAGACTCCCTTGATCGCTCGTTCGAGGTAGGGTTGGGTGCTTGGAGTGCATGAGGGTCATAGTCTGTGGGTCAGGTGTCGCGATGCAAAGAGAACCCAGAAACCAAACCATGACAAATCTCATGTGTTAGGCGTGTCATAGAGTGTAGGTAAAGCGTACATCCACTATAGTGTGAGTAAATAAATCTAATTGAATAGCTATGCTCGTGGTTAATTGAGCATGTGACTTACACTAATCTTGACTAATCTCGGAAGTTTTAAACCTGATTAGAATAGGATTGGGGAAAGTGTGTAACCTATCCCGACATGCGGGAATTTCGGAATGGTGAATAGTAGAAAACTTAATTTCGGAATGGTGAATAGTAGAAAACTTTTATGTGAGGGTAAACCAAACGAAGTGGGGCTTGGGAAGGTGGATGAAACTTATACGTCATTTTCTATTAAAACTTCTGAGTTATAGGTTTGTGAAATGATTTGCGAAATATAGCTAGCTTTATGCAAATAAACCATGCATCCTTGAATACCTATGTGCACTATTGCAGTCTACAGTAGTAGCATGTTGAGTACGGTTGATACTCACCCTTCATTATTTTCCCCTTTTAGAGGGAGATGTTGGAGCAGCCCTGTACATGTGTTACACCAACGAGTAGGAGCTGAAGAAGACGGATTAGGGACCTAACTTCTCCAGTTGATGCCGATGGAATAACGATAGACCACCATAGCTTAGTTCCGCTATCTCATCTAGATCATGCTTAGTTTATTTGAATCCCACGGACAACCGTTATAGTAGTATTGTATTGTAAGACCTTTATGACTATACCAACTATGTGATATACAACTCTTCCATGTGTATATCTACTAATCTAGGAAATATTATTGTAGACATATGGTGTTTGCAGTGTCCAAAACCGAGAGCCTACAACCCGTCATAAATGAATTCTTATATGTGACACCATTCCTCTAAAACGTGATTAAGCTAGCTCTAAATTTTCTCTCACCTTCCTAATCCAAGATTAAGCTAGCAGAATTGGAGAGAGAGAAACGAGCAGGCGCTTAACCTGGCACCGGGCGATAGCGCTTCATCCGACGCCGTATCGCTCGCATGCAGCCCACGAAGGCAATTAAAAACGTGATATGTGGGTTCCACAAGAAAAATCCCTGATCCCCTCCTCGACCGCATCTCAACCACCGAAAATCCCCTCGCTCCGCCGCCCCTCCCTGCGCGTTCCTCTTCGCCCCCCTGCGCGCGCATCTTCTCCGCTCCTGCGCGCGAAATCTTCTCCGCCCCCTTGCGCGCGAAATCGCCGGCGACGCCTCGCGTTCCTCTCCCTCTTCTGCCCATGCGCGCAAAATCCCCTCCGCATGTGCGCGCGAAATCGCCGGCGCCTTGTGTTCCTCTTCCATAGTCCCGCCGCACGCCAGCCCTCCGCCATTGCCTCTCTCTGATCCCGCCAAATCTTGGCCCCGATGCGCACGAAAATGCCTCTCTCCCGCCAAATCGAAGCCAAATTGATGCCCAACAATCTCCCCAGCCGGCTCTCCGAAAACCCCCATTCATCATCCACCCCTCCCAATCTTCCAGTTCTTCCTACCCCTCCCAATCTTCCTAGCCAGTGCTCGCAAAATCACAGCCCCCAAGCTCGCTGCCTCTTTTGCTCCGCCCGCACGCCAATCCCTAGTTCTCCAACCCATGTCTCGCCGGACAAAGAGGGAGGTTGCGCCGCCTCCTCGGACCACCGCAAGCTCTTCTTGTACTCGAGGTGTTCCTGCGCCATCGGCAGTACCATATCCATATGGAGGTCCTGTGCCATCTGGAGTGCCATATTCATATGAGTCATCGAGCTCCTTTCCACCTGGTTGGTTTGCCACAACACTGTCACAAGCCATGGCCGGCTCATCCGCTGATCTGATTGGTGGTGGCATTGGTGCTTGCCCTCCCCCTGAAGCCGGCGTGATGGATGTGCATCCTGATCTTGAAGGATGGTAAGCAATTTTTATAAGACGAGCCCTTTTAATTTTATCTGTCAGGAATTGCTATTGTTTGTATGTTTGGTTGTCATATATAGATATCAATACTTGGATTTGTTGACTGTGAGATTGCTACTGCTATTAAGTAATGTGGATTCTCAAGTTGATTAGTATTGACACGGGCGGATCCAGTATTTTTGATCGATGGTGTCAGCATAAACTCTAATAAGAAGCTTGATTTCTAAGTACAATCAATAATACATATGAAAAGTTTAAAATTAATGGTAAACAATAGAGAAATGAGATGAACCCACCTATTAATCTAGAAATCAGGCAATACAGAGATAATTAAGCAATCATATGTCTATAATTCATAAGTTGATGTCAAACATGAGCAGTAGTAGCCTAAAACTAGATAAACGAATAGATACACATGTAAATAAATAGCACCGCCACTAATTTGTTTTTACTTAACCTGATGCGAGGAAGAAAATTAGAAGCTCCAGGCCCTGGCAGCCAGTTGCAAACAGCTAAACTGCTAGCTGCGGCCGCCTACCGATGTGGGCGTGTGGCCAACTAGTTTAACTAGTTTAGCCTCATCTGACACAAGATCTAATTTAGCTCGTCAGAGATAAGGTCATCAATGACTAGGCACTTTGGCTCGTCATGGATGTGCAGGTCTGGTGTAGTGATGGCGTAGTCTTGAGCAAAGCACACTGTATCAAATCACTGCTTAATTTTCTTATATTTATATGCATGTTTCATTTTGCTGAGGTATATGTTTAATTCTTTCATAATAGTTTCTGAAATAGCTGTCTTGATACTTCAGTGTGCAGCACAAGTCTCTCCCGACTCTTCCTCTTCCTCTCGCCAGATCTGACCCTGTTGCCGCCACAGATGGCCGGCGGTCCACGCGGCGGCTAGGACGGCGGCGGCGGGGAGGTTGGAAGCGGAGGTGCGCGATGACGGCCAGAGGCTGCCGGGCATGCGCCTGGCCGTGCAGGGTGGATGACAGAAGGTGGTCGGGAGGGCGGCGAGTTACGGCGAGGCGTCGGCGACGAAGCTCCTTCAGACAACAGTGGGGGCGGCGGAGGATGGTGGCGGCCTGAGCGTCGACGGCCTCTCCACGGTAGGAAGAATGGCGGCGGTGGCCCGACGGCTGCGTTGACCTGGGACGGCGACGACTCCCGTCGGCGCCGGCGGCCCTAGGGCAGCGGCAGTCCGGGACGGCGGTGTTCTGAGCTCCGGCACAAGGCTCTCGGTGAGGAGCAGGCGGAGGTCGACACCGGTGACGGCGGCAACGGTCCTAGGGGCTGCGTCGGCCCGAGACGGCGGCGACTCCCGTCGGCGCCGGCGGCCCTAGGGGCAGCTGCAGTCCGAGACGGCGGTGGTTTGAGCAACGACGGAAGGCTCTCGGGAGTAGGCGGAGGTCGACACCGGTGGCGGCGGCGGCTCTAGGGGCAGCAGCGGCCCAGAACGACGATGACTTGAGCATCGGCGCAAGGCCCTCGGCGAGGAGAAGGTGGAGTTCGACCCCTTCGACGGCGGCAGCCCTAGGGGCAGCGGCGGGCTGAGAGTCCGGAAGGCGGAAGAGCTTCCCCGACGACGACTGCAACACTATGGGCATGGAGGCATCCGGCAAAGTGGAAGCCGATCCCGTCGGCTATTTCCGACAAAACGATGAGCGACGATGGATGAAAGTGGGCTTACTAGCGACGCGTAGCATCAGCTCACCTGAAACAGATAAAGATGGCGTCAACGGAGGTTCGCAGCGACGGCACACTAGGGGTGGCGGCGACTAGACGAATTCCACTCATCAAATCTGGTCGTTTCAGGAGAGTATGTCATGAAGTAGAAGAGAAGCAGGGGTGTTCCGAGGTCGTTTTGTTTTTCTTTTCTTTTTTGGTTGTGTTTTCCTCGTTGAGGAATGAGTCTAAGTGCTCTTGTATCCTTTTGGCCGTGTATATCCTTCGTGGATATAGAGGCCGGATTAATGAAAATCCATTATCTAAAAAAAAAAAAAAGTTGAATGCAATTCACAATGGACGAAACCAAGTATGAGAAGGACTGAGAATAACCAAAGAAGAGCTTACAATCATGGTCAGAGATCTGGTAACGTAGCCAAATCCCATCATTTATATAGTTTTTGTCATATATAACTTGTGTACATTGGAAGGTAACTGCACCACCGATTAATTCGATTGACTTTGTCTGGCACGAACAATCAGTACAGTTTTTTTTTCAGTACCCAATACGGGAAATTACTGCTAGATTTCAGGAATAATTACTACTAAAAAAATACAATTTTTGAAGCCTATGTTAGGGCCCTATATTTGCAATGGCCTGCTGCCGCAGCACAAATAGATTTGGTAACAATCAGGAATATGATGATCCCCGTTAAGTTTCCTTCTTCTTAGCATATGCAGCAACCAACCTTGGTACTAGTGGGGGTTACTGCAAAGTTCGAATGGAGAAAAAATACACAAATTAACAGTAAAACAATTGTAATTCAGTTTCAGAGGATGCACCAGTTTCTAATATAATTTTGATGCAAGTGGAAATATAATAAAGCAGTACATTACTATATATATGGAACGGACTAATTCTTACTGGGCTTATGGGACGTTTCGTACCTGTAGTAGTTGTGTCAATTTTGCTCCAGTTGTCAACTAACTTAACTCTAGGGATGTGAGCAATCTTGCATGCATCCTCCCTTCTGCACCTGTCAATCAGTATTGGACAGCCCTTAATGCGTATTTTCTTCAAGGTGGTTAGGTTTCGTATTCTGTGTGGTAAATATGTTATGTTGGGGGAATCTAAGATGGTAATTTTTTTCAGAGAGATGAACTCCACTATCCATTCCGGTAGGCTATTGAACCCGCCCAGCCTTAGTTCTTCAAGAGCAGTAAGATTCTTCATGCTCTTAGGCAAACATGTCAAATTCGGACAACCTTGGATGCTAATTTTCTTTAGAGAAGTGAGATGTCCAAACCACTTAGGCATTACCTCCACAGTCTCTCAGAGACAGTTTTGTTAGAGCGGTAAGGTTCTTCATGCTTTCTGGCAGGGAAGTTAGCTTGGGGCAACCCATGAGGATAAACTCTTGCAGAGAACCAAGCTTCCCCAGCCATTCCGGCAATGTTTCCAATTCATTCAATAACCCCAAATACACCTTACTGAGAGAGACGAAACACTGAATGCTGTCTGGCAAGGTCCTTAAAGCACTGCAATCTTCAACTCGAAAGATCTCAATGGTGGCAAGGTGCCGAAGTCCGCTCCACCTGTCAGGGGAGAAGTTGCAGTTCTTAATGGTCAGGCGAAAAGGAAGAGTGGAAGACACAAGCCTCCCAAATCCTTGTGCCGGTAACACCCCTGATCACTTTTGTCCAAGAGCCAGTCCATACTTCTTGGGGGATACGGTAGGAGACTCAATTTTGGGCAGTTAATTACCTCCAAAAGATGCAAATTAGGTATTAAGAACTCTTCATCTTCCTCGCCAGACCGTGTTGTCCACCATTCTTGTAAGTTATCCATATTTTCCAACCAAATGATTCTTAATTTCTTACACTTGCCTTCCTTCCCGTAGAATTCCTTGCCAACTTTTGTAATGTTGGGCATGTTCTCAATACGAAAAAACCTTAGGTTTGGCAGTTGCCCAAATGCAGGAAGAGAACATGTTGCTAAATTAGAAAGACTGAGGTAAATTAGGCAAGGTAGATAGAAGGATATTTCAGACACCCATTCAGGAAAATCCTTGCTCATATAACTTTTCAATATGAAGTTTTCAAGAGTGCGAGGAGGTACAAGGTTCTCCAGCACCAATTTATCTTTGTCCGTAATTCTCGTGCCATCATGTCGCCAGGAGAGTGTTAGGCTCCTAAGCTCAGTCATGTCACGCAACTTAGCTCTGCTTGCGTCTTCTGGCCGCCCAACATTTTCAAGATGTTCAACTTTCAGCTCATGACAATGCATTCGCCCAAGCTCCACTATACTACTACATCCTTCATTTTCCGATTCATGTACAGTGTGTTCTGTACAACCAGGTAACTTTAGAAACTCTTTAAAGGCTTGAGCTTGATCATACGTATGGCTTTGTCCTGTAGCAACGTTAAGCAGTGTGAGACTAGTCATGGCACTGAGGCTATCTGGTAACTCGGGCAGACTATGACAACCAGTAAGGTCCAAGACTTGAAGCTGAAGGTCACCAAACGAAGATGGAAGATGTTCAATCCTTATACAGTATGACAAACTGAGGTGCTTCAACTTAAATAAGTTGGATAAGGATTGTAGCTGTGAACAGCTTGTGAGGTTCAAAGAATTGAGCTCACAAACATCACCAATGCATTCAGGGAGTTGTTTGAGACCATGGCAGTCTGAAAGATTAAGGTCTTTCAAATGCTTCAGTTGGCAAAAGGTTTCTGGTAGCAGTTGAAGCTTGTAGCAATCAGAAAGGTCCAAAACCTCAAGGCTATGAAGATTCCCAAAATCTTCTGGTAGGTTTTCAAGCTGATTGCAGTCTGAGAGGTTTAGATGCTCTAGAGACTCAAGGTTAAGACCGTCTGGTAGGTTGGTTAGCTGTGAGCAACTTGACAAGTTTAAGAATGAGAGTTTAGGAAAGCTACCGAATTTATCAGGGAGCCTTTGAAGAGCACAACAACCGGACATGTCGAGTTGCTGTAAGCATTTGAGGTTGTGGATTGATTCAGGCAACCCTTCAAGGTTACTACACCCAGATAGGTTGAGGAGAGAAAGTTTGACAAGGTTTTCAAATGATGTCGGTAATTTGCTCAGGCCGCTGTTTCCTGATATGTCTAGATAACAAAGCTTGTGGAGGTTACCAATATTAACAGGCAAGGTTTCGAGAGAGCAATTCGATAGAATTAAAGTTTGCATACTCTGGAGCCTATGGAAAAATTTAGGGAGTGCTGCAATTGGCAAGCCTGAAGCGTCAAGATATGCTAGCAGCATCAGTTGGCGTATAGAAGATGGCAGCACTATCTTAATTGGAGAAGATCGTGCTACGGAGGAACATCCACTCAGGTCCAAGATTCTTATGTACTTTGATTTAGAAAATGCCTTTCGGGGAAGTTGCATTTCAGTGCACTCCCTAAGATGGATGGTTCTAACCATGCTAGGTAGATCTTTGAAAAGATTCCATTGCTTCTGGCAGTTGACCAACCGTGCATGTCGGCAATAACGCTTATTAGCTTTCTTCGATTTACTTGATATGGTAGCATCCATGACAAGTAATTCATCGCCAGCAATTATTGTTGCAAGATCAAGAACCAAATCATGCATTGTGAGCATTTGTGGAGCTTTGGTGTGCCCTGGAATAACCTGCGGACATAGTTACTATCAAAATGATGTCCCAAAACAAAATGTAAATCCCACGCAGAAAAATTTATGCATATATTAACAAGTGACAAATTTTATTCCTATTAAGTGTACGACCTCCTTCCAAAAAAGACTATCTCACAAATATACCAATACAAGCCAAAAAGACAAAAGAATGCCTTTTACTTTTTCAAACTCCAATACATTAATATTGCTTCAAAGGTGAAATATATCTTTGTGGGAAAATGCAGAAGGCAAAAAAAAGCCTTTGTAATACGGAGCCAAGTATTATGATGGGACCACAACATCTCAATTGTTTCTAGCATATGATAGATCTAAGGTGTAGGATGTACATAATCTAATTTTTAGTGGTGTCGCACTACTTTGATTATTTCTAGCATTTGCTAGTTGCTCTGTAAGTACAAATTGTATAATGTCATAAAGACAATCTTTAGATAGCCGATGCACGTGTAAATTGAACATACGATAGTCTTTGCTTTAATGAAGTTACACTATTTTCAATTATGCTAGCATATGTATAGTTCTTATGAGGTTCTTATATTTGTGGATCGGGATAATACAAACAAACTGTGCAAATTCAAAAAGTCAAGCCACTAAACCGAAAATTTAGAGCATTAATTTGTATGGTTGTTACCAGGTACAAACATTACATATTAATAATGTCAAGCCACCCTAACTGCAAACTGTACAAAAAACCTTTCGTAGAATGGCAATATCTATCCAAAACAGACTACTGGTCATGGAGTATTTATATTACTTCCAACCTTGGTTCAAATTTCAGAGGAAGCACATAATTAGATTTTTATTTTACTAGGAAAGCATATCTTAATTACTATTATATATGTACAGTGCTTCAATGTCCAGATAGACTATGAGCTGTATGAATTAGCTACAAGGAAACAAATTTAGTTTTTGGGGTTGCACTTTGCACAACTGCTCACTGTGACAAGTTGATCTTCTTCCATGATGTTTGCTAGATCTGCTTCCACTTTGTACTAAGACTCTAAAATGGACATTGCCAGGGACTGCTCCCTTGCATGTACCAGCGATTTATTTGTCCATACAACTGATATATCGGTTTCTAAATTAGTTATTATTTGTATTTGAAGATAGATCTATGTACTCTGATGTCTGATCGATGACTGTATCGGTTGCTTGTATATGTTCTGGCACACATCTATTTCTTAAATTATTATCTTTGGAACTAAAATAATTGCAAATGTGCTAACATAGCGAATATGTACGAAAGGTATTCAATGCATACCAATGAAGACTTAGAAATTTGAAGAAAGGACATCCCTAAAAGATAGTTGATACACCTTTGACCACTATCCCTTGCTTGAATGTATACAAGGGCCCTCCACTGCTGGATCAAGTGATCACTATCTAAGACGAAACCCTTTGAGAAGGCCGCTAAATATGTAAAGCACTTTTTAAATTCTAGCTTCATGTAGTAATAGCTCAACATTAGGCTCTCTAAAGTGCTTTTCTGATAATCTTCTTTGAAGTCCAAAATAATCTTTCGGTCTCTTATATCATTCCATGCCTCCGTTGTCCTATGCTTGGACATTACATGCCCAAGAGCATTTGCCACTAGTGGTATTCCCTCGCACCTCATGGCAATTTGCTTTCCAATTTCCACTAAGCCACTGTGGTCATCATCAGGCCCAAATACTCTTCTCTTCATGACCTTCCAACAGTCATTAGATGATAAACCCTCCAAATTGATATGATCGGGCTTAGGCACGGGACAAATTTTCTGATCATATGCAAGATAACCAGTTGACAATTTCTGCACCACGCTTATGTTACGCGTAGTTGCTATTATCTTGCTACCCTTGTCACCATGTTGTAACATCTTCATCAAGTTCTCCAAATTATTTGCATTTTCCTCCCAGAGATCATCGAGAACAATCAAGTATCTTCTATTGGCAAGTTCTTTTTCCAGATAATCATGTACGAACTGCAGGTCAGAGTTGTCAAGGTTGATACTCTTGTTTACTCTTTTGATGATGCATTGACCAATTTTAAGCAAATCAAACTCTTTTGACACATAAACCCAGGCTCTTATATCAAAAATGTTAACCCTTTTGTCTGCAAGAACTGCTTGGGCTAAGGTTGTCTTCCCTAGTCCACCAAGCCCAACAATGGGAATAATAGAGATACGTTCCTTAGCTTCAGAGTTCAATAGTTGGCTGATTATTTTTTCCTTCTCCACATCCCTCCCTACCATTCCAGTGGTCATGTCTTCAAGAAAGTTGGCTGCAAAAGTTTCGTTGTGTCTGCTCCCTTCTACCCGTGCTTCATGACGCACAAGATTGAGCTTCTGGCTCTCCTTTCCTATCTTCTCTAGTTTCACCCTCAAGTTCTTCATATTATGGGCTATGGTCATCTGCCGGATGAGTTGATTATTACTGGAAAAGAATAACTTCATCTGTAGAAAGAAATGGAAATCAATGTTACTTGCTCAGTTAATTACCATATAACATTTTTCTAGCAGTGTTCATACTCACAAGCTAGCTATTTTCTTTCATCGTAGGTTAATATAAAGAGAAAAATAAATATTGGTAATACCACCATCGGATACTAATCGGTCTCCTACCAGTATATATTCTTGTTCGTCGACTCCATGAGCATCTTAAAACATCAGTAGCAGCAGTTCCTGCCTGCACTATTCTTGATCTATTAACTTCTACCCGTTTCATCTTAGATCCACTGGCCGTCAACCACATGCACGACTATTGTTATTGAAAGGGATTTGTTACAATTAAATCTGAATATCATAACTACTAAATATGGACTTGTACTTGGTTTTGAGTCTTATAACTTTTTCATGTTTTAATTAATAATTCTGAAATTTAACAACAATGAAAACTGACTTGCATTGAGATTGGAGGGAGTCTCAATTCCCAAAATATGTATTGACGGGTTGATAATGTAGCCCACGATTCACTCCAGTCCCTTCACAGCTGCCTGGCTTGCTAACGGGTCACTCCTGCAGCGGTGAGGCGGAGGAGAGTAGGGAAGGGGGTGCGGACTGTTAGTATATCACCGGTGGAGAAATCGTTTGTAGTCCCAGTTCGTAACCCCCCTTTAGTCCCGGTTGTCCAACCGGGACTACGAATCCGGGACTAAAGATAGCGATTTTTAGTCCTGGGTAAAATAACCGGGACTAAAGATCGATCTTTAGTTCCAGTTGGTAATACGAACCGAGACTAAAGATCGGTCAGCCACGTGGCCGGCTGAGCCATCTTTCGGGACTAAAGATCTATGTACCATTTGTTTTTATTTGCATGGCCCTGTTTACTGCATGGTTGATTTTATATATATATATATATATATATATATATATATATATATATATATATATACATATATGCGTGTATGTATATATGTATAAATACATATATTACACACATATTTATAATTTAAAGCACTTAACATTTTATGTGCATATATGTTACCAAAATATATATTAACACTAAAGTAAATGTACGTACATATATAAAAATATATATATACATGCATGTATAGTACAATTCATTTGCTCGCTAGCTATAGCTATGACTTTGACGCCGGCGTTACGTCAGAAGAGGAAGGACCGACGTTATGAATTGTCGATCCGTCGTAGTAGAATTTACCATCGGGATTAAGGACTTCTTCGTTGATGAACCCCATCAGTTGTTCTTGAACAGCTGTGATAAAATCCTTGTGTGGGAGTTTTTCCCTCATGTGAATACGCTATCATTCGAAAAATAATGACATATCAATATATGAAATTAATAAACAACTTAACAAATCGATATGCAATGAAATTTTGAATGGTTTATGTATACATACATCGAGCTCTCGTGTGGTATATATTTGGTTTGATAGGCAGTGGGCATACTCGCATACGTAGTAGCCGCATAAGTTAGTTCCCTTGTCCTGCTTTGCACACTACATGAGAAACGATGAGAGATTTAATATACTCTTTATATTAACTGTAACTAGAGATTCAATTCAATATAATTTTGGATCATGCATGTACTCACTGGAAAATGAAACCTCCATCCAAGTTTTTCTTTCCATATCCCGCGGACCAATTGACGGAACCGATCCCAAGCCCTACATGTGCAGTTGCAAGCTATGATTAATTAATTATTACCCGAGATCAACATAATAGCAACAGAGTCCTGCGACTTTGGAATAGATGGCATTATATTACATGTCTATCAGTTGGAAGACCTTGTCAAAAACCTTCTCCTCTTTATTCATTGAGTCGTACATAGTGACTCTGCATGCGTCCAAGTCGAAAAAGAACAGGACCCAGTGGAATCTGAAATATGCGTGAGATGAGATAAATATTAGAATGTACATGTTATATGTATGGGAATGAAATTTGTTCGAACGACAATAAAAACTCACTCTGTGTTGTACGGCAATAGTATCAACGTCTTGAAATGCTGCTGCGTTAGGAGATGGATGAGATTGTCCTCTGTGTCTTTCTCGTACTTGCCGAGCATTTCGGTGTTGATTTTCCGAGGGTCGATGAACCCAGTATCGTAAACACCCCGCCGTCGGGCCCGTTGAATCTCCATTCTACAACAATGAAAGGAAATTATTATTGCTTACATATATGCCAGGAGCTAATTATTGAACGAAACAAATCGAACTCAAAGATACTTACAAAATCCATGCGCTCAGAAGAGAGACGTCGAGGGCGTCCCGATGGTACAAATCGAAGACATTCTTGAAATTGATCCATAGAACATCTTCTCCTTGCAAGAAGTCGGGGTTTCTGATCCTCGCTCCGAACATCTCTCTACCATTGGCGCTCATTTCCATGTACCGTTCATGGAATTTGTACATTTGTGTCGGTAGGGACTGCAGCTGCTCAGGCCTGACAAGCGGTTTACCGAGTTCAAACTTGTATGCCACTTCCGCCTTCGGGATTGGTGTGCCTCCAACCAACTGAGCCACAGTTAGACCGGTGTCCGAAATGAAATCCGTTATGCCAAAGTCTTTGCCGGTCACCAACGGCTCGACCACTTGGTGTGGTTGTTCTCCAAGCTGAGGAACTGGTTTGGACTTCTTATAATAGGCTTTCCTAAGTGTTCGGTCATAGTCCGATAGCTTTAAGGCCTCCTTGTTTGCGGTGGACATTCCCTTGAAGAAATTCTTCACGCTCGGGTCAATAGGTATCTTCTTTTCAGGACTCCGAGGCTTGAGTTGCCTCTTCACTTCTCCTGCCACATAAGTGTCAAGCTCCTCTTGACTGCAATCATACGGCGGCTCCTTGTTTTTGGTGGTGTCAACTTTGGCCTTCTTCGTTGCCCTTGTGCTGGCAGGAGGTGGAGCTTGGCGAGACCTTGCCTTGGGAGGTGCAGGCGGACACGGTGGAGGTGGAGGTGGAGGAGGCGGAGGAGGCGGAGGAGCCGGAGGAGATGGTGCAGGAGGAGGTGGCGGAGGAGCCAGAGGAGATGGTGCAGGAGGAGACGGTGGAGCCGGAGGAGATGGTGCATGAGACGCCGCTTGTCGCCCAGGGAGGATGATGTATCGCTTGCGCCATAGTATAATGGCGTGGCTTGTGTCTCGTAGATGCATCTCACCGTCTCCTCCTGGGTAGTCCAACTCGAGGTTCTCGTACACGGCTTCCACCAGCTCAACTTCGACCCTCGAGTATCCTGCTGGAATAGGCCTGCAGTGGTAAGTCCCTGAAATGTCCATTGGGATGGCCATTCCCGACGCCACCTTCACGTGATGAGTGGTTATCTATTAGTAATCAACCTAAGCAGCAACTTGCGGAACGTACGAGTCAAAAATCATATATTACATTGAGCATACCTTGATTGATAAGTTCTTGAAGGGAATATGCAGCTCACATGGTGTCCGTTGCGTGATCTCATCAACGGGGCAGGTGGTTTCGTCCTGGGTTTGCATGGCGTCCATGCTATGTGATCCAATCTTCTAGGGAATCACGCCTTTCCCTCGTGTTCGTCCTGGATGCTCGGGAGTCTGTAGGGCGAGTGACAGCTCGTCCTTCTCTCTGTCGAGTTGGAACGTGCCCTGAGAAGAGGCTTCCACTGTGTCCATTAGTCGATTCGCAGCCTCGCGTATCTGATCGCTGAAGACCAAGGAGCCATCAACTGGGTTGAGCGTTCCACCGTGAGCATAGTACCAGAACTTCGATCGATCAGGCTATTTAGCGGTGGCCGGTTTGATACCCCTCTCAAGCAAGCTTGCCTCCATCTCCTCCCACTTCAGCATCGCGACGCTATAGCCGCCTGACCCCAAGTGGTGATGGTACTTCTTCTTGGCGGCATTTTCTTTGTTTCTTTCCATCATCGCCTGCCCTTGTTGACCTGTCTTGTAAGCAACGAACTCGTCCCAGTGATCACTTAGCTTCGGGAATACGTCGAAGTTCGGTGTCTGCCCCTTCAGGATGTATTTCTGGTACAGATCTCCCTTGAAGGTCTGGAACTGTTCTGCCATTTTCTTAAGAGTCCACTGTTTCACTATGTTCTCCGTACCCGCAGGGAGCGTGAACGTCTCGAGCATTGTGGTCCACAGCATCTATTTCTCTGATTTCGGGACAAAGCTGTCATTATCCCCGCGTGCCCTTGTTCTGCGCCAGTACACCTTGCTGACAGGCACGTTATCCCTCACAACCCAACCGCTGTGGCGTACAAAATTCTTGGCTGCTTCTGCCAGGGCACTAGGTCGGCCGTCTGCGTCCACCTCAGTTATGATGTGCCTCTATCTTCTTCGCGGCACCTCGTTGTCCGCGTGCCCTCTTCTGTCCAGCGGAGGGATGACTTCCACTAGCCTCCTCCTCGTTCCCCTCCGCATCCCTCTCCACGTTCCCCTCCTCGTTCCCCTCTGCATCCCTCTCCACGTTCCCCTCCTCGTTCAAGTACTGGTTTGGATCCTTGTTCCCCTCTTCTTCGTTCCAGTACTGGCTGCTTCCCTCTGCGATTGTATCGTACAGTATCTGTTCCTCATCGCGATCAGTCATCTGTTTATAGAAGAAATATTTGCTAAGCATAATATTAACACTCTACTAATCTTGTATTAAAACTCAAATAATCATATATGCTAAGTCTAAGTGCCGTGTATTTGTACGGTAGATAATCATATATGCTAAGTCTAATTAAGTTTCGAATATTACATCTCTAATAATCTTATATTAAATCTCTAACAATCAAATATGTTTCGAATATTACATCTCTAATAATCTTATATTAAATCTCTAACACTCACATATGCTAAGTCTAATTAAGTTTCGTATATTAAACCTCTAATAATCTTATATTAAATCTCTAACTATCTCTAACACTTAAATATGCTAAGTCTAATAATCTAATAATCTCTAACACTCACATATGCGAACTCTAATAATCTAATAATCTTATATTAGAAATCTAACAATCTTATATTATATCTCTAACAATCACATCTTTACATCACTTGCCTGCGCGAATTCCTTCGAGGGCTAGCTACCACTTCGGCTTGAGGGACGACGACGACGACGTCTTCTCTGCAACATTCAAAAAAAATGTATTAGTCTAAACGCAAAGGAACATATAATGTATTTCACGTTTTCAAGTATATATAATCATATATATATGCTAAGTTCAACAATAGTTTAATTATCTCGTTCGTACACGTTTCGCTCGCGTTCGTTCTCACACTTTTAGTTCAAGTGCATTCACGTTCGTTCACATTTCAATCACGTTCGTTCGCGTTTCATTCACGTTCGTTCGCGTTCGTTCACAAACACTCACGTTCATTCACGTTTCAGTCACGTTCGTTCCCGTTCGTTTGCGTTCGTTCACGTTTCGTTCGCGTTCGTTCGAGTTCGTTCGTGTTCGTTCACGTTTCGTTCGCGTTCGTTCACGTTTGTTCGCGTTTCAATCACGTTCGTTCGCGTTCGTTCATGTCGTTCACGTCGTTCGCGTTCGTTCACGTTTCGTTCGCGTTCGTTCGCGTTCGTTCACGTCGTTCGCGTTCGTTCACGTTTCGTTCGCGTTCGTTCACGTTCCCCTCCGCATCCTCCACGTTCCCCTCCTCGCTCACGTTCGGGCGGCCGGGGCGGCAGCGGAGCGGCGGCGTGGTGGCGCGGCGGCGTGGCGGCAGCGTGTTGCCGCGGCGGTGGGGCGTCGCGGCGGCGTGGCGCGGCCTGGCGGCGTGGCGGCGGCGGGGCGTCGCGGCGGCGTGGCGCGGCCTGGCGGCGGCGGGGCGTCGCGGCGGCGTCGCGTGGTGTGGCGGCGCAGTGGCGTGGCGAGCTCGAGGCGGGGGCGTCGGCGTCGTGGCCGTGGCGGCCGCGTGGACGTGGCGGCGTCGTCGGTGGCGGCGGCGTGGAAGTCGGGGTTGGCATCGGTGGCAGGCGGAGGAGGGGTCGGCATCGGCGCGTCTACGTCGGCGGCGGCGTCGGCAACGAGCTAGGCAGCGGCTATTTGGAGAGAGAGAGAGATCGAGATCGAGATCGAGAGAGAGGGAGGCAGCGGCGGCTCTCACCCGAGAGATGCGGCGGTGGCGTCAGCGGCGTCGGCAGCAGAGGACCGCGAGACGATGGCGAGAGACGACGGCGGCGTCGGCGCGGGGATGCCTAGGCAGTGGCGGCGAAGGAGCTAGAAGCCGATCGGAGGAAAAACTTCTAAGTGTTGGTGGAGAAGACGAGGGCGCATCGGGAGTATATATACCCCTAGATCTTTAGTCCCAGTTGGAGAGAACAACCGGGAGTAAAGATATTTTTACTCCCGGTTCGTAAGAACAACCGGGACTAAAGATCTTATCTTTACTCCCGGTTGTTCTTACGAACCGGGAGTAAACATATCTTTACTCCCGGTTAAGATCTTTACTCCCGGTTGTTCTTACGAACCGGGAGTAAACATATCTTAACTCCCGGTTGTTCTCACCAACCGGGACTAAAGATATTTTCCCGCTATTTCCAAATTCTTTTTAAACCCGGTTAGGGTTAAGAACCGGGACTAAAGATAAAAGCACTGAATATTGAATTTCGTTGCATATGTGTTTCTAAAATAGTAAATAATGCATTAAAATTATTTAAAGTCGAAAAATTAATGACAAAACCTTCGAAAAATTATTGTTGTCTGTAGTAAAATAAGTGGATAATATATAATAAGCACGTGAATGATTTAAAATTGTTAAAAATTCTAATAATCATATATAATTAGCATATGCCTGATATTAAATTGTTAAAAATTCTAATTAACCTATGTAAATACCACATGCATGATTTAAAACTTTTAAAAATTCTAATAAGCATATATTATTAGCATATGCATGATATTAAATTGTTAAAAATTCTAATTAACATATGTAAATCCCACATGCATGATTTAAAACTTTTAAAAATTCTAATAATCATATATTATTAGCACATGCATGATATTAAATTGTTAAAAATTCTAATTAACATATGTAAATCCCACATGTATGATTTAAAACTTTTAAAAATTCTAATAATCATATATCATTAGCACATGCATGATATTAAATTGTTAAAAATTCTAATTAACATATGTAAATCCCACATGCATGATTTCAAATTACTAAAAATTCTAATAAACATATATAATTAGCATATGCATGATATTAAATTGTGAAAAATTCTAATTAACATATGTAAATCGCACATGCATGATATAAAACTTTTAAAAATTGTAATAATCATATTTATTTAGCATATGCATGATATTAAATTGTTAAAAATTCTAATTAACATATGTAAATCCCACATGCAAGATTTAAAACTTTTAAAAATTCTAATAATCGTATATAATTAGCATATGCATGATATTAAATTGTTAAAAATTGTAATTAACATATGTAAATCCCACATGCATGATTTAAAACTTTTAAAAATTCTAATAATCATATATAATTAGCATATGCATAATATTAAATTGTTAAAAATTGTAATTAACATATGTAAATACCACAAGCATGATTTAAAACTTTTAAAAATTCTAATAATTATATATACCTAGCATATGCATGATTTAAATTTGTTAATCATCATATATAACTAGCATATTCAATACATCCAAAATAGTTTACAGCAATTACGGCAATACATCGGCGGTGACGGTTGTCCGCACGTACTTTCTCCTCACTATTGTTCCTTCCTTGTGATCGCTACGTAAGGGGTGTCTTCATTTGATAGGAGGATGCTAGGGTCAATCGTCACCGTGAAAGGGGGTTGCCCATCAAACTGATCATAATCCTCGTCAGTCTTGTCCTCTACTCCGACGATTTTTCTTTTGCCTGGGAGAACTACGTGGCGCTTCGGCTCGTCAGGCCCTTTGCCCTTCTTTCCTTTGCTAGACATGTCCTTCACGTAAAAAACTTGCGTTACATCATTGGCAAGGACAAAAGGTTCGTCCGAGTATCCAACCTTGTTAAGGTCAACCGTTGTCATCCCACTGTCATCAATCGTTACGCCTCCACTAGTCAACCTAACCCATTGGCACTGGAACAGAGGGACCTTGAGAGGTCCATAGTCAAGTTCCCATATCTCCTCGATGGCACCGTAATACGTGCCAGTTGTACCATCGTGTCCCATGGCATCGATACGAACAGCACTGTTCTGGTTCGTGCTCTTCATGTCTTGGGCTCTTGTGTAGAATGTGTACCCATTGATCTCATATCCCTGGAATGTCGCGATCGAGCCAGATGGACCCCTCGCCAGGAAGGCCAGTTGCTGGTTAATCATCTCGTTACCCATGAGATGTTGTCGCAGCCCTACGGAGAAAGTATCAATGTGATGCCGTGTAATCCATGCATCGGACTTACCAATGTTTCTGGCGCGAACTAGAGCCAAGTGCTCCTCGATGTAAGGAGCCACCAATGAAGATTGTTGTAAAACCGTGAAATGGGCTTTACGGAATAAATTGTTGTCTACCGTCATTATTGCTTTCCTTCCGAGAGTCCCCTTTCCCCGTAGTCTCCCTTCATGGCGTGATTCAGGTATCCTGATTGGGCGAAGGTCTTCAATAAATTCTACGCAGAATTCAATGACCTCCTCTGTTCCATACCCCTTGGCGATGCTTGCCTCTGGACGAGCACGGTTACAAACATACTTCTTCAGAACGCCCATGTACCTCTCGAAAGGAAACATGTTGTGTAGGAACACAGACCCGAGAATACCGATCTCTTTGACAAAGCTGACAAGACATTGCACCACATCATTCTGAAGGGCTTCTAACCAATCCGGATCGATGACTTTCTGCGAAATTGCGTTCATGAAAGAACATAGCTTTGTTATTGTTGCCCGGACATTGTCTGGGAGGATACCCCTTATTATAACTGGTAGCAGCTGTGTCATCAACAAGTGACAGTCATGAGACTTTAGGTTTGTGAACTTCTTCTCCTTCGTGCTTATTATTCGCTTTATATTCGTGGAGTATCCAGATGGTACCTTGATGCTCTCCAAGCATTGAAACATACTTTCCTTCTCTGCCTTGCTAAGAGTGTAGCTGGCTGGACTCAAGTAATGGCTGCCTTTCTCCTTTGGTTCCGGGTGAAGGTCGCCGCGTTGTTCCATATGCTTCAGATCATTACGTGCTTCCAGTGTATCTTTCGACTTTCCATATACACCTAGGAAGCCAAGAAGGTTTACGCAAAGGTTCTTAGTGAGGTGCATCACGTCGATTGCGTGGCGGACGTCCAAGAATTCCCAATAGGATAACTCCCAAAATATGGAGTTTTTTTTCCACATCGCCGCGTGACCATCTTCGCACTCTATAGGCTGGCTGCCAGGCCCCTTTCCAAACACTACTTCAAGATCTTTCACCATAGCAAACACTGTTTTCTGGCTGTGATGTTTAGGCTTCATACGGTGGTCCGCCTTATGTTCAAAGTGCTTGCCTTTCTTCCGTACTAGGTGGTTTGCAGCAAGAAATCGACGATGACCCATGTACACAACCTTCCTACAGTGCTTAAGATACGTACTTTCTGTTTCATCCATATAGTGAGTGCAAGCCTTGTACCCCTTGTTTGACTGCCCGGATAGGTTGCTAAGTGCAGGCCAATCGTTGATGGTTACGAACAACAGCGCTCGTAGGTTAAACTCCTCCTGTTTGTCCTCGTCCCACACGGGGACACCTTCCTTCTTCCACAACAGTTTAAGATCTTCGACCAGTGGTCTTAGGAACACATCGATGTCGTTACTAGGTTGCTTGGGGCCTTGAATAATAATCGACATCATTATGTACTTCCCCTTCATGCATAGCCAAGGGGGGAGGTTGTAGATACACATCGTAACAGGCCAAGTGCTATGGCCGCTGCTCATCTCTCCAAAAGGATTCATGCCATCCGTACTTAAACCAAACCGTATGTTTCGTGCGTCCTTTCCAAAGTCTTTAAATTTTCTGTCGATGTTTCACCATTGCGAACCATCTGCAGGGTGTCTCAGCATCCCGTCCTGTTGATGTTCTTCAGCGTGCCAACGCATCATTCTAGCATTCCTCTTGTTCCTAAATAAACGCCTTAGCCATGGTATTAGAAGGAAATACCACATCACCTTAGCAGCAATTCTCTTCTTCGTTAGCTGCCCGTCAACCTCACCTGGATCATCTCGTCTAATCTTGTATCGTAGTGCTTTCCAAACAGGTCATGCTTCTAGGTTCTCGTACTCCTCACCGCGATATAGGATACAATCATTCGGACATGCGTGAATCTTCTAAACTTCCGGTCCTACAGGGCAGACTATCTTCTTAGCCTCGTACGTTGTCTCGGGCAATTTGTTTCCCTCCAGAAGAATGTTCTTGACGAGTTTCAATAAATCGCCAAATGCCTTGTCACTAACATCATTTTTTGCCTTCCATTGCAAGAACTCCAGAGTGGTATCCAACTTTTTGTGCCCCTGCTCGCAATCTGGGTACAACGACGTTCTGTGGTCCTCTAACATCTTGTCTAATTTATGGGCCCCCTTTTCACCTTCACAGTACTCCTTGGCATCCTGCAACATCTGACCAAGATCATCCACAACGTCGTTATAATCAGCATCTCTGTCCTCCTCGCCCGTTTGATTTCCTTCAAATCCAGCGTACTGAGCAAAGTCTGGAATATTGTCGTCTTCTACTTCATCTTCTTCCATTTCAACCCCTTGCTCTCCGTGGGATGTCCAACAATTATAGCTTGGCATGAACCCCGACTCAAACAAGTGGAAATGAATAGTCCTGGATGCAGAATACTCCATCTGATTCTTACACTTATTGCATGGACAACAAATAAAACCCTTCTGCTTGTTAGCTTCAGCTACTCTCAAAAAATAATGCACGCCATCAATAAACTCTTTGAACCGCCGGTCAGCATACATCCATTGCCGATCCATCTACATGAAATAAAAAAAAATCGTACACAAATAATCATTCGTACAATAATGACAGTCATACAATAGTGATAAAATAATCACAAACTCTTTCAACAGTCATACAATAATGACATATCATTATTCATACAAAAATTATAAAATATTCCACCAAATAATTCTTATTTATTATTTTTTAAGTTTTAAATTCTTTTAATTTTCAATTTAGTTTGTTTTCTTCTATTTAAGATTAACTTTCACTATATTTTCCTACTCAACTATTTTATAAAACCTTATTTAGCAAATAAACAAAATTTCTATATATTCTTTCTTTTCCCACAAAAATTTTCTCTCTCATCAACTTACAACAAAATTTTGGACACAAAAAAGTGCGCAAAACATAGCTCCAAATGTAATATGACAAAAAAAACATTGGACGATGAAGTTGCTAACCTTTTAGGCACCTCCGATTTGTATATAATCACCAAAGTAAATTCACTATCAATTTTGGCATGACCTCCTCTCTTTTTTAAAGAAATTTTGAAGCTTGCTCTCGAGCAGGAGGAGGAAGATGGCATATATAAAGAGGGGGGATCTTTCGTCCCGGTCGGGACTAAAGTTATGATCTCTAGTCCCGGTTGGTAACACACCAACCGGGACTAAAGATCCCGGGGGGGCCTGACAAGCCTTGACAGCATTTGAACCGGGACTCCCGGTTGGTTACCAACCGGGACTAAAGATCAAATATGCCCGTTACCCTTTTTAACCGGGACTAAAGATCATCTTTAGTCCTGGTTTTTATTGCAACCGGAACTATTATGGAATTCGGCCGACCGACAAAAGATGGTTTCTCCACCAGTGTATGGATAAGATCGTATTGTATCCAGTTTGTTATGGTAGGATAGGATTAGTTTCCATCTCTATCTATCTGAGTTTACTTAAGATCCAATCATGTAACCTATATATACCGGCCCCTGAGACTCAATACAACGTGTCCAATATTTACAGCATTTCTCTTCTCCTATACTATCAAACATGATATCGGAGCGGGCGACCTAGAGCCGCCGCTCACGCTTCCGCTGTCGTCGCCCCCGGGAGGGTTCAATCTCCTGGGGGCGGCCACCCGATATTCTTTTTTCTCGTCCTCACCCA